>CM072865.1:2732500-3987500 GCA_036937835.1 Pampus argenteus | reverse complement strand
ATCTGTGTCTGTGGAGGTTTCTGTCTGTTTACATCGAGTTTACATTAGTATTCATTCATTCATCAGAAAGCAGTGAAAGTATGCAGCACTTTTGGAAATGTTTTTTTTTCTTTTGAGTCATCAGGCTCTGATTTAAGGTTATGTCTCCTAGGTGATGATGGGTGGGGCCTGGTTCCAGGAAGTGTTTGGGGTCCTAGAAGCAGTCACGGAGGAGCATCTTTTAGCTAAAGCCACTGAAGCTGTGAGCTGCCACCTGGGAGTCACCACAGTACCCAGCTGGACTCGGGTTTCTCTGCAGAGGGTACGACAGGACCGTTGTTACATGAATCTCCAATCATTTTTAAATTGTTAGAATTAGTAATTTAAGATATTTGCCAACTATAAACATATATCAGTATATCAGTTACCATGGCGACAAACTGATATTGTCTCCTGACTATATTATTGGTAGTTAATAGTGATGCATGCTTGATGTTTTCCTCTCGTCAGGACTGTATACCTCAGTATTATCAAGGACACTTCCGGAGAGTCGGTGAGTATCAACTACACTTACAAACTTTTAGTTTTAATTCTACATATATCAAATGTAGTGAAAGTGTGTCTGTCTGTCTCTCCAGAGTCCATGCGCAGCTTCATACAGAAGAAGAATCTCTCGATGTCTCTGATTGGCTCCTCGTATGACGGCGTGTCGGTGAACGACGTGATCTTTAGTGCGCGGACGGCCGTGGAGGAGTTGTTGGGAAGTGGAGTCAACGCTGGAACATAACGCCGAGTGAATCTGTCGCTGATCCACAGACGTATGAATGTATTTTTTTAAAGGAGGAAGTTCATTGTCGTAAAAGCCAAAACATTTTATATTTGTTGGTCTAATCGTATGTGACACTGGGGATCCATTTACTTGATTTGATTTAATTTGATTTTAAACTGTATTTGCAGAAAACAGTGTGATAAACCAGAACTTATGGAACACAAGAGCGCTGCATTTTTCTAATGACACTCAGTGGTATGACGGCTTGTATGATCAGTAGTATGACGGCTTGTATGATCAGTGGTATGGCGGCTTGTATGATCAGTAGTATGACGGCTTGTATGATCAGTAGTATGACGGCTTGTATGATCAGTGGTATGGCGGCTTGTATGATCAGTGGTATGACGGCTTGTATGATCAGTGGTATGGCGGCTTGTACGATCAGTAGTATGACGGCTTGTATGATCAGTGGTATGACCAGTAGTATGACGGCTTGTACGATCAGTGGTATGACGGCTTGTACGATCAGTGGTATGACGGCTTGTACGATCAGCGGTATGGCGGCTTGTATGATCAGTGGTATGACGGCTTGTACGATCAGTGGTATGACGGCTTGTACGATCAGTGGTATGACGGCTTGTACGATCAGTGGTATGACGGCTTGTACGATCAGTAGTATGACGGCTTGTACGATCAGTGGTATGACGGCTCATGTGTCAGAATGCGTCATGGTAACGCTACGCTGCTCCAGATTGTTCAGGCACCAGTTTCTCTGCTCTCACTATAACTTCAGCTTTCACGTTCCCCTGAGTTCTATTATTTTAAGGTAGCCAACATTTATACGTTATCTGGTTCATAGGAGGATTATACGTAGTGGAACGCAGGCTTCCAGTGCGGCTGGTGTGATTTGCACTTGAAGAAAAGCCTTAATGTCGCTACAAGCCGTTTCTGCTGCGTTTTCTTCACCACCTGCTTGTACTGTTGCTAACACTGAAGAGGGTTTTATTACTGACTGATATGAGTGTATATGACCTGCATTTACTGACATTAACTGATATGTTTCTGTTATTATTGCAGTCTGTAGAGGGAAGCTGATGCACAGACTGTAAAGTCCTCTGAGGTAAATTAGACTTTTTGGATTATGTAACAGCAGTTTCCAGCCTTGGGGTCAGATCCCTTCAGATTTAAGAATATAAACTTATTTTTTTAAGTTAGAAAAATGTTTATTTTCAAATGAAGTCTATGGAACCTATTAGAGGTCACAAGCCAAAAAGCCTGAGTGAAGCAGTACAGAAAAAGCAACAGTGTCCAAGTTCCAGTAAGAACTGATTAGAATATGAAAAAATGTATTCATGTTAACACATCTAATAAAATGTACAGCTATCATATCTTAGAACAAATGTTTGTTTTATTTGAGAAAAGACAAAGTTATCAGCTATACATCAAGTCATTAAGCTCTCACACTGTTGCCTGTCTGAGGAGCATAACAGTCTCTCACACTCACACACACACACTTACACACTATCTCACACACTATCTAAGACCCAGCTTCTTCTTCTCTTTCTGTTTCTTGCGAACGACGTCCATGTTGCGGTCCTTCCACATGCTCTTCCTCAGTTTGATAGGACGACTGCCAACATATTTCCCTGCACAAGCATAGAGTGATACACACAGCCTGCTGTTAATCACTGTCACACAGTTCTGCTTTTTTTCTTTTACCTCTACATCAAATGTACACCCTGTTAAAGACATTAATGCAAGAACACCGGATGGATGGATATCTACAAGCTGGCAGAATCTAAGTCTATCAGTTACAGACTGATAACATGTGTTGCATATAACCAATCCCACATCAACATGATCAAACACACTGACCGTTCATCTCTCTCATGGCTCTCACGTAGTCGTTTGGATCTTTGAAGCTGACGAAGCCGTAGCCCTTTGTCTTTCCTGTACGTTTGTCTCTCACCACCTGATGAAAACAATGATCATGTGATGATTTCATTTGTGCGCACGCACACACACACACACACAGGTAAGAATGCATTGCTCAGTGATCATTTCACAGCTACTCTGGAGTTCAGCTGTTTTTATCAAACCTCTTTGTTGTATAACAGGAACTCTAAAGCCGAGTCTACTGTGTATTGAAAGGGACATTAACAATAACAATCTAATCCTGGTTAAATCAAAGTTTATGAATGCAAAAGAGAGAATGTAATATGTAACTGCTCCCTTCCGGCTGTCTGACTACTTTCACTGACTCGTTTAAGAAGCCTTTTCCACCAGTTTGTTGTTGATTCCTGTGAAAAAGTGTGAACATTCATTTTGCTATTGGGTTAATTATCAGAATCAGAACAACTTTATTTATCCCGAAGGAAATTAGTGTGCCAGAGTTACAAGAAATAAAGAAGTATAAGCAATAAAAGAAGTATAGGCAAAAAATAACAATAATAAATAATAGAAATAATAGAAATACAATAAGAAATGCAAATAACAATATATATTATAATTATTAGTTATTATATAATCGTACTTCCTTATGTAATGGAATGTATGAGATTAGTGTGGATAATATAGAGTCAGTAATGGGCCATATCACCCCCACTAGGGGTTGTAAGGCTCTCTTGAGTTGAAGGGATGTGTGATTTTTTTTTTCTCTATGTGTCAGCGTTAAATTAATTAATTCTGTGAAGAAAACAACTGAAAGTCATTCATTTTAAAGTTTATATTGTAATTTATGTAGAAAAATCCATAAAAATCTAAACTTTTAACCAACCTTGGCTTTGAGGAAAGACGGATATCTACTGAAGGCTCTGGCCAGAATGTCATCATTGACCTCGTTACCAAGATCACCGCAGAATATACGGAAATCATCTGCAACACAGAGAGAAAACCAACGGTTACCTTCATACATGAAGAACAGAAAACGGTCTCCTCTCATGTTCCTTACACACACACTACACAGTACACATGATGGAGCTTGGCTGCCTCTGCAGAACTCAACCCTGGCCTCCACAATCACCTGACCTAAACTCAACTGAGGTGGTTTGGGATGAGTTGGACTGCAGAGTGAAGGAAAAGCAGCCAATGCTAAGAATGTGTAAAGCTGCCATATAATGGCTCATCTAAATGTAGTCAGTGTTACACAAATCTGTCTTCAGCTTATGGACTTTTTCTCTAATCTTTGATTTTTGGTGAAATATTGGCACATTTGATCATTGAAATTGATTTATTGAAATTAAACCATGTCAGAGGTTTATAGGGGGAAAAAAATCATCAAATCAACAGAGTAGAATAGCTGCAGATGTGATGCCGGGTGATTCTAAAGCATTGCAGGTTTCTGCTGGTGGGATGCTAACAGCACTCATAGGTCCAAATGGAATGTGGACAAGGACGTTTCCTAGGTACTCATCGGACACCAATGGACAGCCTCAACCCTTCCAACTGGAAAGACCTTACTGACTGGTTCAAGGTCAAAGCAGGAAGCCCAACACCACCAGGCAGAATAGTGTGTGGCTCCCTAGAAAGAGGATATGTGCTCCAAAATCAAAGCCAGGTGGTCCATTATGACACTGGCAACCCGAATCATGACATCAATGTGGAACAAGGCCAGTCAGTCGATGTCAGAGAGAAGAGGCGTCTAAAAGCAAAAGAATGTCTCTGTTTATTTTGAAACATTAGCTTTATACCTCGATTCCCAAATGTACAGAGTGGAATATGTCTTTATGAAACCTGGTTATTTATTCATTCCTCTGTGATGTGGTCTTTTAAGGGTCAGGACACCGTGAAAA
The DNA here is from genome assembly GCA_036937835.1 of Pampus argenteus. Classification (NCBI taxonomy): domain Eukaryota; kingdom Metazoa; phylum Chordata; class Actinopteri; order Scombriformes; family Stromateidae; genus Pampus; species Pampus argenteus. Next base: position 3,982,961 of record CM072865.1, on the reverse strand, counting down.
TATAAACATTAATAAATAACCAGGCATATGGTTTATAACTCAATATTTCCTAAATCGTGTATCCTACTAGTGTATTAATAGGACTCACGGCGTTTCACATTTTACAAACGAGTTATAAGGACGAACACACTTTTCTTTCCTTTGACACTGTTTGTCACATTCACCAAACGACCGAAACATGTCAATATCTCAAACATATAGCAAAATGAATGACATGCTTTAGCATAGGAAAAGAAAAGAAAAGACTCACTGCTTCACACCATCACACCCCCCTACTGGCCTCACAGGAGGCTGTACATGAAGCTTCTGGGGGAATATTTACCATTTGCCAGAATAACACTTTATCCTACACAATATGTATCTGTATTAAAGGTGTAAGGAGGCAGTTCGTACCTGTGTCCCACTCCAACAGACTGTGGTCTTCCCAGCTGGTCCCTGCTGCAGTACGGATACACTTCTTCACTTTCTCCACTTTTGATTTCTTTTTGTCCTCTGTAGCACTTTCCACAGGCTGGAACACGAACACACACACACACACAAACACACACAATATGATACCTGTATATTCTTGGGAGGTGAAAATTAATATTAATTTTAGTGCACACTACAAAAAAAACATTTTGACAGACATTGTCCATAGAAAAGACATATTTCTCTTGGCACAGAATCATTTTTAATTACAGCCCTGAACATAGCAGCTTAAAAGGTGATATGTAAAGGTTTTGTTCACAACTTGTCTCCATTTCTCCCAAGCTATCTCCCTCCCCTTAATTGCGGCAGTATTGTCCTTTTAGGTGAAGACTCCTTTATATTCTTTGTATAGTTTGTTTCACTGCTCTAGTTTCCCTTCTTTTGGAACAAAGTATCGTCTTTTCGACTAGTCTGGCCTGCTTATGTATTCAGTGCCTACAATGTAAGTGTTATTTGAACGGCTTGAGCCTTAAGTTAGTGTGGACGTCCGGAATATCCCCAGGTTTTAAACATACCTCAGTGTGGGGGGGTTCTGGCTCCGGCATGCTGGGTCCAATGACAGCACCGCTGTCTTCGCTCTCCTTCTTGTCCAGTAGACCTGCTGCCATCACTGCTGCCTGCTGCTCTGCAACCCGAGCTGCCAGTTCCTCCTGAGAGATCCACAACAGACAACGATGCCTTCATACATGCCCATACATCTAGTAACACACACACTCCCAACATGCTTCAACATGAAAGTAGCCCCATCTGTTCGGGCTGCGATGTTGTCACTAGTGTTAAAACACCACGAGATACAGTTTAACAAGCGATATATTCAATTACCAGGACAGCACCGTGACATTGTCTGTAAGGTATCAATGAGCATCATAAATACCATTCTGGCTTGTCTCTGAGCTCTGACGTCATTTCTTTTATGTCCAGCAGGTGCAGGAGGAGCAGAGTACACTGTTGGTGCTGCCTGGATGATTGACGGTGTCGGTTTGACAGGAGGCAGGGGTCCCTGTCTTGTGAGCGGGGCTGACACCATTGAGACCATATCACTGACCTGAATGACACATGGACACAAGTACTGAAGGTAGGTCACATGACAACTACTGTGGAAAATAATTAGCAATGCTGCTGATACCAAAGAGAAATTAGGTTTACCCCAGAATGATTCCTGTTTATAGAAGCAACAGTTGAACAGTGATTGCTGACATCATCATAGTGAGACATAAAGTAATATTGTGTACAGACTGACATCACCTCTGGGTGAACGTTGTGTCTCCTGACCTGAGGTGCAGGAGCCATGTGCTGCATAGGCTGAGAAGCACCCTGAGGTGTCTGGCTGTGCAGTGACGGAGGGAGCATCATGGGAGGAGGTGGCGGAGGCCGGGGCAGCGGAGGTGCGATTGGAGGACCGCGCATCATCTGCAGCCTCTGACCACCTATCAACACAACACATATTTTGTGCACATTTAACTCTTATTCTATTATTACATTCTACAGGAAACCTATATTTGTTAAGTTCTTGGAGTGGAATATGTTGCACATGTCGCCTGCCAGTAAAGAATCAGATGTCAATTCATGATACTCTTAATTTTAACACTTAATACACAATGTTGTTAAGAATGGTTAAATAAATAATGATACACAATAAATAGAAGGTTGGTGGTCAGTATCAGCTGATAACACCTTTAATATTCACACATATGTACATGAACCCCAGAAAAGGAGAAGTCAGTTACAAGTCATAGACTTGCTGATTATCAGTAACTGAACATCCACTCAATATTGCAATATTGTTTTAGACAGACGTATGACAATAACATATTAGCAAGCCCTTATTGTCTTTAGGTTTGTCAGTACAGGTGAACTGTGACCTTTAACTGGCAGCTTTCTACTGAGCATCAGCTGACACTGTTTCAGCTCTTAGCTGTTAACAACTCATAGACGTGTGAAATGTGCACGCACACACAATAAACCAAATTGTGTCTTAGATCTGTGTGTGCGCATGCGTACATCTATCTGTGTGTGCTCGTGTGTGTGAGGAAGTTGTATCTTGTGAGGACCACATCCAATCCTATTGAGATATGCACCAAGCAGCAGGCACACTCAAACTTTCTCTGAAATAATATAGTCATAATTGTTGTTGTTGTTATTGTTATATTTCTTACCAGGTCTCTGCAGGATATGGGGGACGAAGGCTGGTCTCATCATAGGAGGAGGGGGAGGACGTACTGGAGGGACTGTAAATGAACACACAAATGAATGAATGAATGTACATAAAGATCATCGTAATACATTCGTCAAATGTTAAGAATTCATGAGTCACTTCTAGCCAGGTGTAGTGTTTGACAAACACAGGCTGGTTAGGGAAGGTTCCATTATTATAAAATACATTTTTTATTACTGATTAATACAAACTGTCAGGCTCATGTATGATCCCATAGTTCAGCTTGACTAGCACACGTAGCACAACATGCATATGCTGTATGGTGGAGTACCTATTCATCCTACTCTGCACACACACATTCACAGCAGAGGAGAAAATACTCATACATAAATAAATAAACATACATGACACTTGTCAATATACCACTACACCACTCACTATAACATCAATAAGCATCACCTTTCTGGCAATGTCAATACAAACTGAAAACGTATAAGCCTCATAAATGTAGAATTTATGCAGAGCTGTTGCGTTGGATTGCATTAGATGCATGTGTGTGGGGACCACACAACTGTTATAAACATGTTATTAAAAAGAGCAGAGTGAGAAGAGGTCCAAATGTAAAAAAAATTAACCGAAGGCAGAAAAAGAATAATAAAGTATAATAAAAAAGTGGATAAAGATTTATTACATAGTACACTATATTAGAGCCAAACTGTCATCTGTGTGTGTGTGTGTGTGTGTGTGTGTGCGCCTGTGAGAGTTTATGTTCACCTGGTCCTACAAAAGCTGGAGGCGGAGGACCAACAAAACTTGCAGCTCTGGCTTCTAATGTTTGCTGGACCTAAGAGTGAAGATGAGAGACACAGCATGAGAAAAGAGATGAGACTAACTAATAAATATATTCTAAGCTAATAAGACAAACGGCACATTCATGATGACGATGAGCAGTGATGCTAATACATTACAAACCTGTCTGTAGGTGTTGGTGCCGATAATTGCTCGCATCACTGGCAGTGCTGGGACAGCCAGAGCTACAGGTACTGCCTCTACGAGAGGTGGGCTTCCTGATACCGGGACCGGACCACCAAGAACCTCCTGCTCAAAACTACAGCAAGACATTCATACCACAGCAACAATTAAAACAAATGCATAAAACTAATAAAACGCAGAGAAATCAAAGAAGAACTGAAAGGTGATGGAGGTGAGGCCTTTCATTCCTGACTGCTTCGACGTGAGAATGTGTCCCGTTGTGCAGGTTGTCCTTTACCTTTGTGTTTAGCTCACATTTTTACACATGCAGTACAGACTAAAAGTATTTGGACAGTTTAGATCCATGTTTTGCTCATCATGCTCTGCGCTTCAGCACATTTAATAGCAAATAAAGTAATGGATACTGCATTAATGTGCCAAGTCTACACTTTAATTTGAGTAGGTTTACATCAATATAGCAAGAACTGTGTGGGAGGAAGGGAGCCTTTTTAACACATAGTGCTCAAAGTTTAGGGGTTCAGTTGTTAGAATTAGATCAGTTTGCAGAGACACTGCTGGGATCAGCTGCTCATGTTACTGTTAGAACAGACATGCCGACTGCTCGACATTTATTTGCATTTTATAATAACCATTTATAATGATATCAGAACAGACGTTTTCTGGAGTGCTAATATAATACTTCATTTTCCAAAACACTTTGGTTTTTTACACTATTACCCTACGATGTGGTCCGAGTACAGTACAGCTGTGTAGAACCCACACAGAACCCAGACCTACTGCACAAAATACTACAGTACAGGCTGAAACACACATTTGATTCAATTATCTAATTAGTGTTATATATATATATATATTAAAATATTAAACAATGTCTTGTTTCAGCAGTAGTTCTGTGACATCAGAATGATCCTTGTAAAGATAACAGGGTCAATCACACCTGCACACTGAGTTGCTCTGAGAATTTTCCTAAATCGCTGCTTTCTGAGGGGATGTTTAGAATGTCTGTGAATCTGGTCCCAGATGTTTTGCTTATAGAAAATTACTTTTTTTTTCCTAAAGAAAAATGGTTGGCCAGCATAACGTGAGCCGCCCATAGTTTTCATAGAGACCAGTTGTTAAAAGGCAAACTATCTGCATGGCTAAGAAGCACGTGGGATAAGTTAGAGCGTGTTTATACTCACAGAGCCATCTCAGCCTCCATCTCTTTCAGACGCTCCTCTCCTGACTTGAGAGCCATCCTGTGCCACAAAGACAAAAACACTGATCAGAACCACACAATGTCTCAGTCTAGTTACACAACCCTATAACTCAATACACACAATACACACAATACAAGCAGATACATTTAAACCTCATGCTTTATAGATCTTGAAATCACGGCCTGATAAAACATCGAGGTGTTTTCAAACTATATTTATTAAGCAGAATTACCTTTTCATCAATATTTACTTCATGGAGTCCGATTTATAATCAATAGAATGCAGCATTACACTATTTGAATGACCGCAACATAACGTCATCGATTACTACACTTGAAACTTTAGATATGACTCGTTAACAGTTTAACACACTAGGCGTTTAACAAGCGTTAAGCACCGTTACGTTTGCTAGCATAGATACATATACTAGATACATATACTATACTAAATGCCCAGAGTGGGTCTGCATTCCCAGAATGCCTTACGGTCTGATGGAAACACTACCCGCCCGGGTTTACACCAGGTTAACTTTTACTGAACTACACTTTTTACATTTTTTCATGCAGGACTTCTACTTGTAACGTGGAGTATTTGTGTATTGGTACTTTTACTGCAATATCTCTGTACTTTTTTCACTGCTGACAAAACACTTATAGTAAAACACAAATCTGCAGATTTAAACTCCCAACAAGCGACACAAAGATTCGTATTTCTGCTTGGAGTTTTATTTCCTATATCATCAGAATCACGTGTAACTGTAGGCCCAGCGAGGGGTTTTAGTATCTCTCTAGCTCTAGCACGGCTAGCTAGCTAGCTAGCTCTAGCTAGGAGATATTGATATTGCTCTCCTGAGCGTAGCAGCTAAGCTAACACTAACGTTGACGCTAAAGCTATACAATACGTGTATTCATTTCTACGATACTGTTGATTAATCTGCTAACTACTAAGAATAAGCATGCTTAAATTGTAAATGATTAGTAACTAGCAGTTGTAAGAGTGATGGACGTACTTGATTGACGAAAACGTTCTTCTTCTTCTTCTTCTTCTTCTTCGATTTCGGCAGTGTGGACGCTAATAGGCGTATTACTGCCCCCCGCTGGAGAGAAATTTAGTAAGTCAATCTTCTTCTTCTTCTTCTTCTACATGTTACAGCGTTAGCGCCAACTACTGGACTGCAATATAGGTCAGTAAATTAATAAATTTATTTCCTTATACCCGTATACTTGTATATACTTGTATAAGTATTTAATCAAACCACTAAGCATTTACCAAGAAGCTTTTCCTATTGTAGTGACATCTGTTTACTTTCTTATTTATGACTGGTCAGGGTGGCCTTAGTGTTGACCAGTAAACCCTTAAACACTGTAACTCAGATGTTTGAGTCAGAATCCGATTGGACATCCTGGATGTCTGTAAGATGCTGTACCTGCTGCTGTACTCTCTGTAATAAACTTCAGAGAAAGCAATACGGTGTCGGCAGAGATTCCTCAAACCATCTTCACATAATAGACATCAAAATAAACGACACTATCAAACTCCCTAAAGTGATCAATCAGTCAAGTTTCTCTTCCTTCCTTTTCTTGTAAAAACAAAAGATCAATATCCAGGTCTTGCATTAGGTAACCAGCCTGTATGTTTTGCTATGTTTCCTGCTCCAGTCTCAGTTTCCTGTTCAAACTGGTTTGTGTTTGATGTTGCCACCAGAATCACATGACCCTTAATAAAAGGCACCTAGCTGGGAAGGTTTGATTATGTACAGTACTGCAGCCCCAACTTAATAGATGTTAAGCATAAGGCATTTCTCCCATTTCAATAAGCAGTGCAGGAATTGTCTGGACTGCAGAACATCTCATTTTCCAAACAACTAGCAGCAGTTCTAATAAATGAACTGGCCTATTGGTAATCATCCTTTCTATGATTTTACAAAGCACTGATGTTAATGCACATCCCAAACATCCCTCTTTGGAAGTTAAAATTTCATGAAAACCAAAATGATTCAAATATTCGATTGATTCATAAGACAACCCGTCTCTCCCAGAGTAGTGTTTGCACCAGATTAAATATTAATATAATTTTTTCATAGTAAAAAAACAAATGAATTGGATTGTCATTCTCTAAACTCCAGTCCAACTTCCACTGACTAATTAACATCAGTTTGGTCCTCTTCATACCTCTCTCAACCACCAGATTCCCAGAGCTGTGCACTCTTTCCGTTGTTAGATACTGCTTACTGCTTTCACCTCACTGGAACTGATCTTCTTTCATACAGTCCTGACATTCTGTGCGCAGCTGACCACAGGAGTGTTTCACAAAATCTCCTCCAACTGTTTCTTTTTGCACTTTTAATTCCTCTTCTTGCTACTTAATCACTTACTCCACTGCATAACACAGCAGGCTGTATGCTCTATTTCTGTGCAATGACGTGCAATGGATGTCACATGTACAGAACAAATCAACACACACATATGTTATACAATCACAATGAATTACGATGAATTACATGAATGTTAAAATTGATGACTGTATGCATTCTAGGATGGCTACTGTATCTGTGCACACCGCCACCTTATCAGGTCTGCCAGTCATTGCAATCATTACACAATCAAGCGTGAACTACCGTTCACACAGGAGCTTCTGGTGGAAAATCTACTGGTCAAAAAGGAGAAAAGTTTTCAACATTCTCATTTATTCACATATGAGAGGACATCAAGTGGGAGAGATCGCTTAGTGAACGTTGATTCACATGCAGCATTCACTTTGGGAAACTTCACCTGTAGATCATGCATCTCATGTGACAAATTCTATGACACACACACACACACACACACACACGGGAAAGCAACACAAAATCACATCCTGCAACATGAGCAATGTAATTCATTTAGTACTCTGTCAATGTAACAAGATAAGAGCCAAGGTTCAACTACTGCAAATAAAGAGTAATGACTACAGAAGTAGCATCAGAGGGGCAGAGACGAGCTGGGTCACAAAGCTGAGGATCTAAAATGTATTGCAACTAAAAAAGTGTGGTAATAATAATATTAATAATAACAATAATAATGATAATTGTAAAGATTGTTGTTTCAGTATTTCTAAGCTGGATGGTGGATGTACTTCAGATAACAACGCACAGTGTTGACTGACATAGACATTCTATGCAATTCTATTCTATGCGAAATGCTTCTATGTGATTAATAGACAATTATTAGTGATTATGCCTTTCTAACAATCTACCTGTCCTCTTTGTTCTTCGCTTGCTTCTTAAATGCTTTCATCATTTTACCTCAAGACTAAACAAAATACTTCATATGCAAACCAGCAAATCTGTTCCCCGTTCTCTAATTATATATACACAGAGATCTATACATTTGGCCTCTGACATTGAGAATCACTTCACTGTAGGGCGGACGTGGGGGCGTGGCTAGAGGCGTGGTTAGAGGCGGGGCTCTCCCCTCACGTGTAGATCGACTATTTCCTCCTGCGCTGCCTCAGCCTTGCTGTGGCCTGCAGGGAGAAGCTTTCAGTCCTACACTCGTATTCGGTTTGCGGGGACAAGCATCATGCTCCGTGTCGCTATTTCTCGTACTCTTCCCAGACTGAACACACTGTCTGTGTGTCGCTACTCTGCTGCCGCCATCCCAGCACCCAGCACCCAACCAGAGGTCCACTATAACAAGGTATAGTTATCCACAATGATCGGAAGTGTTTAGACGTTACGCTGGATTTTGGCCAGATACGTATTCAACAAGTGTGTGATCAGACTGGTCGTTCACGGCTGCTGACTGGCTGTGCACTTTTGTGGGTTTGCTTGAACTTGGGAAACAAGCGAGATAAGAGCCAATGTTCAAAGTCCAGACGCACAAATGTGTTTTTAAAATGACTGTTAATGTAATGTAAGTGAAGTACCGTTAGGAAGGTAACGGCATGAAATAATGATTACGACAAACTCCTGTTGCATAATCAATATATGACTTAGTTTGTTTCAGCCTCCATCAAGCTGCTCAACTATGATCTCAATAAATACACGCACTTTATATGAATATTTATGCTATGAATATTTAGCTTACTTTCCTCACCTTTGAGAAAGATATTAATGTAAAACATGAAATGTTGTGTGTAAGAACACTCCTGACTGGTCAGGACCGCTATCCTAGCGTTTAAATATCCCTTCAAAATAAGATTCAGATACGCCACAAATACATTTATAAAGATAATAAAATAATTTTTATCATTTTCATTAACATAAAACGGAAATAATTAATTATTTCTTGTGCGGCCCGGTACCACTTGATCCACGGACCAGTACAGGTCCACGGCCCGGGGGTTGGGGACCACTGGTTTAGAGGATATGTAAATAGCTCACGCCCCCTGCAGCAGTCCGACTGTATAAACTTTCACTTATTTCACCTTAACAGTTCACCGAAATCCGTTTTTGTGAGAGATAAACGACCCAGTTGCTGAATCTTCACTCGCATTACCTCATTTAAAAGTGTGTTCCTACTTCTGTGAGAGATAAGACAGCCAGACACAGAAACACGGTAGCATCCAGAAACACGGTAGCATCCAGTCAGCTAGCTGGTGCTAGCGCCATGCTAACAGCAAGCTAAAAGAGATTTAGACAGTAAAAATAACAACGACATAGGGAATTCTTATTACAGGACAGGCTATTTGCATATTTTCGTAACATTACACACAGTGACGCATTTAACATGTACATATAAATAAAGTTATCATATGTGAGGAAAATGAGCTAAATATTAAACATATATCAGCTAGAAAAGTTTTCCGTTCAGCGCCTCATAGTTTTCCTTCTGCTTTTGTGGTGTTTTAATGTGAAGCAGCGGACTGTATCTCTGAACATAAAGTTTACTCTACTCTCACTGTTAGCAGTGTGTTTTACTTCAGTATACACCTGTTTTACTTCAGTATACACCTGACTGCGCTCTTGGTTACAGTCAGGTATGTAGCAGGCAGGGAAGCTGCGTAAAGCGCGGCGTCTTCGGCCGTGTTGATGATGTGTTTGTGTGAGCTGGCTCTAAAAACCAGGAAACTCGCAAACAGCAATAGTTAGTATCCCAACGGAGGTTAGCAACTTTCCACGTTAACCAGACTTTCTGCTTCAGCTCAGTGCGCGTCCACATAAAAGGGGCGTTTTAAACCTTATTTGACTCTTCGCCTGCTTTATCAGGAGGAACAGGTTGTTGTTTTGGAGACTTACAAGATTATAACCACATTACCACAGCAAAGTAATACTGGCAGAAAGCTGCTGAACCTGTAAACAATGATGCAGCAGATTTAAAGTCATTTACTGCATGTCTGACTGAAGGATATGTAGAAATCACTTTAGTTTTAGCCTAAATCAAAGTGAAATGAATTTTATAGATTGAATACCATCTGTTATATATATATATAGTCTCATCTTATATCAAAGATGTTTTATTATTATTGTTGGTATTTAGTTTTGTATTAGTTTTTTTTTTTTGCAATTTGATATATCCTGAAGAAAATCCTACGCCACAAATAACCCTAACTCTAATTTTCCAGTTTTTGGGATTAATAAAGTATATCTATCTATTGCACCATTATATATTAACAATATGATGTCGTGTATTTTATGACATCAATGACATCAAAACAATGGTAAGTAGGGTATGAGAAAAGAAATCAGTTTTCTAATAGGTGCAGTGCCAGATATAAGACAAGACGTGGAGCATAACCTGCTCCAGACCAGGTTTAGTTTGCAGCACAAGTTACCATGGTGATATAGCATGTTAAAAGATCTGTTGAAAATCCTGTAATTTACTGCTTTGTTTTATGTTGTTGTTCCTACAATAACTCCATCACAGCTTTCCTCCGGCAGTGAATGAAATGTTTGTTGTTTTGAATGTTTCAGCTGTTTATCAACAACCAGTGGCAGGATGCAGTGAGTGGGAAAACGTTCCCCACCATCAACCCAGCAACTGGAGAGGTCATCTGTGAAGTTGGAGAGGCTGATGAGGTAAACATGTTACAGCCTGTTCTAATCTGAACAAGGCAAGAAAACTGGTCCGGATATTCAGGAGGCTTTAACTGCAAGCGTCTTTTAAATAAATAACAATAAAATGAATATATATTTATGTAAAATCATCAAATTAATGTAGAATAAACACAGAGAAAGTCTATTTAAATTCATTCATTTTATTGGCTTAAGGTGCACATATGCACAGTGCAAATACAAAAAAGCCAGAAAGAGGAAATATGCTGTTTTTTCAGAATATTGAACACTAAACATTTTTCACTTCATAACAATTATTTATTTAATCAGACTCGGCCAGTTACTGAGGAAGACCAGTTTATTTACATTATCAGGAGACAAAGAAGCTCGCTTCTTTTGAATGATGTGGCCTGAGAGTATAAACAACCTCTCACTGGTGTCTGGAGGTGCAGCAGTTTGTATAGCGAGAGAAGAGGAAGGGGGGGAAGAACGCAACCTTGGGGGGGATCCGGTGCTAATGGTCCTTGTGTTGGAGACTTGTGTCCCCAGCCTCATGTGCTGCCTCCTGTCAGACAGGAAACTTGCGATCCACCTTCAGAGAAGGGTCGGAATGATATTATTGAAGGCAGAGCTGAAATCCACAAACAGGATCCTGGCATAGGTTCCTGGGGAGTCCAGTTCAATGTTTTGGCTCTTGATCAGCATTAGAATCCTAAGTAACTTTCGCGATTCTATTTTCAGGTGAATATTCCTTTAAAACTCATTAAGTTAATCATGTTGTGGTGTATTTTTCCAGGCAGACGTAGACAAGGCGGTGAAAGCGGCACGCGATGCCTTTAGATTTGGATCACCATGGCGAAGGATGGACGCCTCTCAACGCGGCCTGCTACTCAACCGATTGGCCGATGCCATTGAGAGGGATGCTGCCTACCTCGCTGTGAGTCTTTATTGAATGTCATAACTCCGCTGTCAACAGCACTTCTTATTAACAATGGCAGCATGTTGTATATTATCTATGTGGAAACACATTAGGACACATGATATTGTTCAGTTTAATTTGGTTCCATGTTGTGTAAAGCAGACATACAGTACAGTCCAAAGGTTTTAGGCACTATAGATTCTTATCCATAATGCAGTATCATCAAGGAGGCGTCTGATTGGTCCCAAGTTCATTCTGCAGCATGCAGCAATGACCTCAAACATACAGCCGATCATAAAGATCTATCTTCAGGAGTCCTGTAACAGATGGTTTGACCCCAGAGAGCCTGATCTCAACATCATGGAGTCACATGAAGAGACAGAAGCAGCTGAGACACCTGAATCCACACAAGAACTGTGGAAACTTCTATAAGATACAAGAACAAGCAACCTGCTGAGTACCTGAAACACTGTGTTCAGGTGTTTTAAAGGCAAAGATGCTCACAACAAGTATTTATTTTATTTAGCTTTCTTCCGTTTACTGAACTTAGTATGAAGTTAATTAATAAACAAAAAACTATTCATGACATTACTTTTGAAAGCGACCTGGCTTTACTATTGGAGACTAAAACTTTAGCACAGTACTGTATGTCTGCATTCGGAAGTCTCTGAGTGTAAAATGAACACTGTGTTGTTGCCCCAGGAACTGGAGACCCTCGACAACGGGAAACCGTACGCAGTCGCCTACTCTGTGGATCTGCCCAATGTGGTGAAATGCTTCAGGTAACAAACACACAACACAGGATCTGTGATAGGTTCACACTTCTTAGCAATGCATTTGGCTGCCTCAATCTAGGTGGATGGTAGTGTTGCTCTTTAGTGTAATCTCATAGGTAAGACAAAGATATTAGCTTAGGTGTTGTGTTGACACACGTCTAAAGCCGTTGTGTTGTGTTTAGGTACTACGCAGGTTGGGCTGACAAATGGGAGGGAAAAACCATCCCCATTGATGGAGATTATTTCTGCTACACCAGACATGAACCCATCGGAGTCTGTGGACAAATTATACCGGTGAGGGAAGAAAAATATGAAAATGTTGTATGTCCTCTTATATGAATGTTCAGTTTAAATGGTAAGTGGCTGTATTTCTATAGTGCTTCACAGTTAGCATCTCATTCACACAGTGACAGAAAGCTTTATTACACATCCATTGTCACATGTTATAATACAGTTGGACTTAGTTCATATGCAGCACTTGTTAATAGAGACCGGCTTCTGTAACTTTGTGTCTGGCTCAGTATTTAAATGTTCCTCTCCTCTGTGTTATGGAGAGAAATGGGAATATATACATCTACTTAAGGACTTGTGGTCCTTCCTTAGATGCTGAGAGCATGTTGTGTTTAATAAATATTGACCTCTCTAGCCAAGAAAAAAAAAATGGATGTCGGAAAAATGGGTATAAAATCACACAGATACTCATTTGAGGCCAAATTGAGATTGAAACGGGGGAATGTGGCTATATAACAGACAGAGTTTTAATCCCTTAACACCTGAAATGCATTGGATTGTAGCCATATATGACTCTGTGTGTCATATTACATATGACTCTGTGTGTCAAAGTGCACTTTGCTTTACCATTGCTGATAAATTGTTGACTCACCATTATGTAATATATGAAAGGGCCCCGGTTTAAGAACATTAAACTTACACACTAGAGCATGAAGTGGTGGAGCCATGAGTTATAAAAGGCCATGCTATTCCAGAGGATCTGGGCAAGCAGCCAGGACACAGGCAAAGATAGCAGTGTGTGCACACGGTGTGTTTGAAAACTACAATTCAAGCCCTTTATAGATATAGACATTCAATAACTGCACACTGTTGCTATCTGTATCAGTAAACATTAAAAGCAGAAGCCAGTGTTATCACACTGTCGGTCAGTTAAAGAGAGTAAATCCATCAGGGTTCATGTACGGTGCTCAAACCTTTTCTGTTTTTTAACACCTTTTCTTTTCTCTCCTTCCTTCCCTGCAGTGGAACTTCCCTCTGTTGATGCAAGCCTGGAAACTCGGCCCTGCACTCGCGACCGGTAACACTGTGGTGATGAAAGTTGCAGAGCAGACGCCGCTCACAGCCCTCTATGTAGCCAGCCTGATTAAAGAGGTGCTTTGTTTCATTTTTATATATATATATATATATATATATATATATATATATTTTTTTCTTTCTTTCGTTTTGATGGACTTGAACTTGACTCAGTCCGAGCATATGTTTAGGTATGATGTAAGTCATGTTCAGGGGCACACACCCAACTTAAGACCTGTTGACTAGACAGCTTGTGCAGTTTGGGACAAAAGCTGTGTACCCAATTGGTAAAAGGCTTTTGGGTCAGTGGTTGGGTTTAGACGAGCAGTCGTTATGGTTACGGTTAGGGTAAGTCTATGTAAATACCCCAAATGTCTTCAGTAAATGTGTGTGCGTGTTTTATTACTTATTACTAGCAAAGTTCAATGGTTATGCAATCTGCCTTTGTTATTATCAGAAGTATTCAAGTTGTTTGCTCAGTATTTTGGGATAATCTAATGTGAGTGTACAGTACCAGACAATAGTTTGGACACTCCTTCCCATTCACTTGCAGAGCTGGCCGAACCCTACACACCCCGCAAAATCCCCTTATGTCAATGTCTGTGACTTTGATTAACGAGCATCAGTGTTTAGAAAGTGCAGCTCAGAAAAAATAACCGCCGTTGCACATGAACACATGTTCATATGGGCGTGCATGACATAAAACTCTGTAGGGACCAGTCCATATAATAGGCCATATGGGCGTGAGGGCTCTACTCATGGGCGCACATGATTTTAAAACATGATTATCTAGTCTCTCAGTCAAGGTTTAGTTGCAACTCTGGACTAATGCAAGATAGAAAGCAATGGATAGACATTGACTCTTGATAATAAGCATCAAGTATTCAACCAAACCATAGTATAAATATCATTTAATATTAAAGAGGAAATCTGGGGAATGGGCCTGATGCAGCTGATGAAATGAATATTATTATTGTTATCTATTTACAGGTGCTACCCTTACGTTTGTCAGTAGAAGAGATGCTGGATCATCAGCCAGTACAAGCACAGACTCATTTGATCCACATCCAGCCTGAGCCACTACTAACACTAATCTGTATAGGTCTACTTATTCTTAGACTGGCAGGTGGATCAAACTGAGGGTAATACAATGTCACCACTTAATTACACAGCCGTGTGCAGCCTTGCTCCCCAGTTTATGACAGGCTTGTTGACATTGAGCCCATCAGGTACTCATCGGTCTCAGATCAGGCCGGTGGCGGTTAGAGCAAAGTCTTTTTATGGTCTGAGCTGCAGGAATACTTTGCCACCATATTAGACGTACTAATGATCAAATCATTTTTTGAAATTACACCCAAATATGTTTATTTGATTACCTTTGCTTTATTTATTTTAACGGACGCAATATTTTTAATGCATGTAGATACATAATGCAGTGGAAACCTCTTTTGTAAACCATGAAATGTTAGGTTTCTGTTGAGATGACGTCATCCAGCTGTTGATCCAGCTGTTGATCCAGCTGTTGATCCAGCTGTTGATCCAGCTCTTGAGGTGTATGCTGTGAAGGAGCTTTTTTCATGTAGTGAGTGTGTTGTTTAGATTACCAAAAAAAAAAAAAGTCAATGTCCACACGTCACAAATCTTAGTTTTTGGATCAGAAATGCTTTCCCTAACCGATAACAGCGATCAGTCAGCATTCTGATTACCTTTCTCTGCCTGATCCAGTATTTTATTACTTACTTCTTCTCTTGCCATCCTCGCATGAGCGTGTCCTCTGCTACGGTACTTAAGCATACTGGCACACAGTTCTGCAAAACCACTCCTAATATGGCTTGATAGGGAAACCAGCTGCATCTTGTGTGAGACTGATAGCTACCACTGTTCTAACCTTGAACCCAGTCACACACTGTTCTCACACACAGTTATTATACACAGCTTCCACCCTCTTCCACACCTTTACCGTCATACTGCTTTCATCTTGCACAATATGCTACATGACTGGATTATTTATGACAGAAACTTTACTTATCACACTATTTCTCAACACTCAAGCATCAAGCAGTTCACAGCAGAAGCCAACAGCAACGACAGCTAACCCTATTTAATACATTATATTAGTATGTATTATACTACTGAAATGAAAAAAACATTTAGTTTTTCTGATACATTCTCAATCGAACACAGACAGCATCCCTCCGGCTGGCTGATATATTCCTAAAGACCTTTTATTCATGTTAATAATGAGGATGAGGGATGATTATATGCGATCTCGGTTGGACTTATTCAACATGGTGTCTACTTTGAGTTACTTTTGCATATTATTTTCTTGACAGTTGTTACATGGTTCTGTTTTTAAAGGTGGGTTTCCCTGAAGGTGTTGTGAATATCTTGCCTGGCATGGGGCCATCAGCTGGGGCTGCCATTGCAAGACACTTGGATATTGACAAGGTGGCCTTCACAGGATCCACAGAGGTAGGTCAATACTTATTTCCTTTGTTTTCAGTTATTGTTGATAGGAACTAATTAGAAAGTTGGGAGATTTATGTATGACGTCTTGGAGGCAAAAACCCTTAATATAAACCCTGCTGTCAGAGCCAACAAGTTTAGGTGGAGGTTGTTCCAAACAGTGTGTGTGTGTAAAGGTCAAAGCTGCACAGGTATGGATAAACAACAACAGGGCAAATGTCAACTTGATTGCTTTTCAATGGGAAGAAACCTTGAACAGAATCTGACTCCAGGTGTCTGGCCATCTGCTTTGACAGGTAGGGTGGGGAGAGACAGAGATGCACAGCAACAACAACAACAATAATAATAATGATAGAAATGTGACTTATGATGATAATAGTATCAGTGACCGTCAAGCAGGACCGTGGCAGCTGGTGCCATCACGATCCCTGGCAACCTACAAGATGAGAAGGCACAAAAACTCCGGGGAAGATGTTTCATTGGACATGAATGCAGATGGAGAGGGAGAGAGGAGCTCAGTGCATCATGGGAAGTCCCCCAGTCTAGGCCTACAGCAGCATAACTAAGGGCTGACCCGAGCCAGTCCTAACTATAAGCTTTATCAAAAATGAAAGTTTTACGCCTCCTCCTAAACGTGTCTGCCTCCCTAACGTAACTGTTGATGGTGATAAGAATGATGGTTCCGCAGGAGAGGAGTCTGATAGTTAAAGCTTCCCATTGTACTTTTGGAGACTCAAGGAACCACTGATTGATTTCATCTGTGTCCACTATATAATTGTTATCATCTGCATATGCAATGAAAATATATAGTGTTTCCTAATAATATTACCTAAAGGAAGCACATATGAGGTGAATAATATTGATCCAAGCACAGAACAAAATATGTTCTCTTTTCAGTTAAATACCTGAAGCCATTAGGTGTTACATCTGCAATCTTCCGGGTGTCACTTTACACCCTGGCACAGCAGGTACCGTTTGCCAAAAAATGGAGGCCATAACATGTAACCATGACATCGGTATCTCATAATTAAAAGAAAAGGCACCTGTAATACAGTCCAATAGCTCCCATCTTGTTGTAAAAGAAGCCAGCACCTCAGATGCATGTTTTTCCTACAAGGAATCAAGTAATGACGACAACAGTTCCCATCTCAGGTAAAAGTTACATAACATCCTTCTCATGGTCTGTGCACTGTGCAGCAAAATACTGTCAGTACATTAACGCACTGACGATGAACAGATGACAGGGAGAAATCACATCACACAGATAAGCACAGATTTCTAATTCATCCATATGGCTAATGCAAACTTGCAACGTGTCATGTTAAATAAGATATAATAGCCATTACTTCTCCATTAATACATTTGTTCCAGCTGAAGTGAAGGTGTCCGTCTGTGTCCATCAGGTGGGTCATCTTATCCAGCAGGCTTCGGGCAGCAGCAACTTGAAGAAAGTCACTCTGGAGCTGGGAGGAAAGAGTCCTAATATCATCCTGTCAGACGCCAACAGTACGTACTGAGTCTGTGCCACGGCGTCTCCAAGGCTGTGTTTGTATGTTCTACAGATAGAACTGTTGGTGGATTACCAACCATGCGAATCAGTCAACTGCCCCAGGATCACTGTGCAACAATTAGTTTGATAGAATTGGTTGGGAATATGTCAGATGACATGATGTTCCAGCTGATATTGTGTTTTTGTGACATGATAACCATACAGCCAGCCTCTGTATTAATGAATTAATAACAGGGCACCACCTGGAAACCAGGACCAATATCCAAACAGTGAATACAAGTCTTAAGAGAAGGGTGCTCACTTAAAAATGTCAATATGTGAAGGACACTAACATTGATAAGTTGAACAGTGAAGGTTTGAATCACTACCAGCTGTTAAACATGATATGTATGCAAAGTAATCACCTCTCCTTAAAGTGTATTACTGTTATCAGTTACATCTATCACAGCACTACAAACTATCAAACAATAAGCTACTATAAATAACACACACGATGAGCGTGGTTGGTAGAGTTTGGCTGTTTAACAGAGACGTGACTCTATTTAAGAACCTCCTCCTCCAAGAAAAGAGGAAGCGCGTAGAAGCTTCTCGTTTCCTTCTGCAGGCATGCATGTTGTGATGTGGGAAAACACAACACAGACATAGTCGTAAGACCACAGGGGAGGTGGTGGTGTAGTTGTTTGTTAGTCCCGGCGGTCGACAGGCTCAGCTCAGGCAGCTGGTCAGTCTTCTCAGTCTAGAACCAGAGAGCATTGGTAGAGGATTGACCTGCCTTACTTCTTCCTCTGCTGTGTGGCTGCAGCCGTGGCGCTAACATGACTGTAGGAGTGACACTGACCAGCTGACTCTGCCATCAGGTGCTTGCATCCCCTCGTCACAGTGTGTTAATGTTGTCTCTGTCTTTCTGTCTTCCAGTGGAAGATGCAGTGGAGCAGTCCCACTTAGCTCTGTTTTTCAACCAAGGCCAGTGTTGCTGCGCTGGCTCTCGCACCTACGTTCAAGCAGACATCTACAATGAGTTTGTGGAGCGGAGTGTTGAGCGAGCTAAGAGACGAGTGGTGGGGAACCCTTTCGACTTAAACACCGAGCAGGGACCTCAGGTAAGACACACACTCACTACACACAGGTAATACAGCAGCAACGTTACTGTGAACTAGATCACACCACCTCGCTACCGCAATCCTGCAGACGTATACCCAGCACCAATACATATGATTAATATCATTGCCAGTTTACATTTAAAAAAAAAAAAAGACAAGTGTGTGTGTGTTTGTATGACTTAAAATGAACAATATTAAATATTCATAAATTCTGTATTTTTCAGTAAGAGAGAAACATTCGATTCATTTTAAAGATTTTTAACAAGATAATTTTTTGTGTAAAACCTATAATATAAAAGGTGTTGAAGAGCACATTGACCGCTCTCACGCTCTCACTCGATGCTGTTCCCTCTCTGATGACCTGGTTAGGTGGATCAGGAGCAGTTCAGCAAGATTCTGGGTTACATCAGCAGTGGGAAAAAAGAAGGCGCCAAGCTGATGTGTGGAGGAGGAGTGGCTGCTGACAGAGGATACTTCATCCAACCCACCGTGTTTGGAGATGTCCAGGACAACATGACCATTGCCAGGGAGGAGGTAGGATAGCAGAGTCCGTGGTTTACCTCACCGAGAAGTTAGTTCAAATCATTGCTTTTTAATATTTACCCAATCTGAGTTTTAATTAGAACTGTTCTGAGCTGTATCCAGGCAGATTTTAAAGGATTATATTGGCAGATGATGATTTCGATTAACCTTCTATACATATTCACTGCTAGTTCTGCAGTGATAACTGCAACAGCCTACAGTGCAGTATTTCACTGCACATAACACTGGGTTAACTTCAGCATAATGTAACAATCAGTGTTAAATAAAAAACAAACAAAAAACAAGCCCTATATATTGCTATATTGATCCAAACTGGGTAATTTTTAACCCAGTGATTTTTAGTGTGTGCACAGTTATGAGTGACAATTAGCATGTGTGAATGTGTAAAATGATTTGGGTACACAGAGTGACTGGTAGATTGGCAAAAATAGATCACTGAAGAGCAACATGCTCTCTCTCTCATTGACATTCAGCCAGCGTCTCATTTCAGGCGGCGCAGAGTGTCGGTTTCACCGGTTCACCAGCAGCACATCATATCAACTATCACTAACTTAGTAACAGGCCAAAATGGAAGTTGGCTGTTGTCAGTTTGAGCGCGATCTGCATTTTGACGTCTGTACTCGTCATTTGAGAAGAAGCTCCACTTTGAACTTAATCTATGATGTAAATGCTTGATAATACGAGTTTACCAACAAGCAGCACACCGACGCTGCTCCAGTGTCAAAACAGTCTGTGCACAAAATGTAGCCCACATTCAGATAGACCCAAATATCGTTCAACATGTGTAATAATCATCATCATCATTAAGCAAATTAATCACATGGCTTTAGAAGAGATTGATGCCTTTCACTGAAAACTGTAATATATTACTTATTGTAAAAGTAATTACATTACTTTTACTCAGCATGGCTGCTCACAGATGGAGCCGTTACCTTTGGTTGGTGGAGCTGGAGAAGACCATGAAGAAGCAGCACCATGCAGCCATTGTCTTATATCCATTACTCTCTGTTCAAAGTGCCGTCGCCGCCTGACCTGCTCACATTACCTGTACATTACCTCCCGTAATGATAGATCAAAGCATCACAGCAGAGGGTTGTAGGTCAAGCACCACATCAATGAGCATACTTCTCAGATGTGACCTCATGCAGATATGATCAGCAGGGTGTGTGTTTTTCTGTTTGATTTCTTCTTTTCATTTCACAAAGAAGTTCTCACTTTTAATAATATAAATATAAAGTAATTGCCACAAATTTACAGGGCTTACCCTGCCGGGGTTGGGGTGGGGGCATGGCCCCTAAATGTCCCCCCAGTTTGTTGGTCTCTCTCTCTCTCTATCTGTGTGTGTGTGTGTGTGTGTGTGTGTGTCTGAAGAGGCTGGTTGTCTAAAAGGGGGGAAATCTTTGTTCCATTTTTTTTTTTAGATAATTTGCTTGTCAACTATTGATTGAATTGATTTTTTTATCTGTATGAATATTCTCCTTTCTGTCATGTTATTTCTTTCAGATATTTGGACCAGTGATGCAGATCTTGAAGTTTAAAACACTCGAGGAGGTGGTGGAGAGAGCCAATGATACTAAATATGGTTTAGCAGCTGCTGTGTTCACTAAAGACATTGATAAGGCTCACTATGTCTCCAACGGGCTCCGTGCTGGCACAGTCTGGTAAGAGTGCTGTTGCTAAAATCATTACTGTGCAAACATTATTCTGTATGCTGCAGATATTCATGTCTAATTCCACTCAGCTATCCACTCATTCGGTTTACCTTTACCTAACTGCAACATTTGCAGGTAACTAAAGCATAAAATAACTACAACTCTAAGATGTTGATGCAGAAACACCATGTCAGCATAATTCATGTTCCCAACCTGTATCCACAAGATGAAAATGAGATTAGGTGTGTTCTGTCTTGAGTGGGACAGAACCATGGATGTTTCAAAAGCTGTGGCTATTGGTTGCTGCTCCATCACAGGACATTTACATTTATCTACACCAGTCGGTTAATAGCCATCTACAAATCCAGGTCCTCATTCATTACTATGAATAGTAAAACATGCAGAGTGATGTCTCTTCACTGCTGAATCTTGAGTGAATGTGCATAGGAAGTGTTTGTATACGTACTTTGTATTATAGTCAAGTCAATTACTTTATTTATCCCACAATAGGGAAATTATTGCTTATTACAAGCAGCGAAAAAAAAAAAAGAAAACAAGGAGGGATATTTACAAAAGTACTACATTAAAAATGTGCAGATATAAGAGGAACAAACAAGAACAAAAAAGAACAATTCTCTCTAATTCTGTCTTTTTTAACCATGTGTAATGACGTGTTTTTTGAAATTGCACTGTACCCTTTTAAACTAACAAACAAATTAATATAATATGATAAAATATAACATATAATATATTAAAATAATATAATATATTAAAATAATATAATGCTGAAAGAATACAGAGTTCCATACTTTTTGGATTATGTTATTCTAATTTTGCATTTTAAATCTGCAGCTCATTCTGGATATGCCGACTCAATCGTGTCATTTGTAAAAAGATGCTTAACCTCACCAATACATACAGAACAAAGTCATGCGGTTTCCAAACAACGTACAAAATGAAACTGCTCAGTAAATATTGACAAGCAGGTTCCTGCATTGGCCCTGGCAGATACCATGAGATGCAGCTCCATATAGATTTAACATATATGAATGCATTTAGAACTACCCATGACTAACTGAAGGCCAGCCGATGAATAACAGCTCAAACAAACATAAAGATCTCTCATATTAAGTTAAAGCTGTAGTAGGTAACCTGTATAAAAGTAGCTTTTACTCATCAAAACTATCACTGTCCTGATATTAGCGCATGAGACAGATGAAGCAGGCTCCTCTGGCTCCATCTAGTGCTGACCGAAGTGACCGAATCGAAACAACCAATTAGAGACAGGAGAAGGGTCTGACAGTGTCAATCACTGCTTGTGCACATTTCCTGTTAAAAAAAAACCCTAAAAATTACTATATATTATATATATTTTAACCGATTTAACAGAGTTGCTAGTTATTTTTATTGTTTACGTCATGTGCATGTGTGTGTTCCCCTGCAGGATTAACTGTTATGACGTGTTTGGGGCTCAGGCTCCATTTGGAGGTTACAAGGCTTCAGGAAACGGCAGAGAGCTGGGAGAGTATGGTCTGGACAACTACACAGAAGTCAAAACGGTAATCATTAAAAGAATATACATAACCTACTTATATTACTCAGTTGTTTTTTTTTTGGGCCCCAGTGTCTTTTATCCTTTTTTTTTTTTCTTTCTTATTTTTCTCTCTCTGTAGATGCTTGTTTTGTTCTCTGTCTTAAGCACTATCATACATAATTTGTGATGTTGTCAAGGAATGTTTGTGTTGTGTTCTTTATTAATAAATAAATAAAGTTAAAAAAAAAAAAAGAATATACATAATATACCTTTCAATTAAAAAAAAAATCCCAAAACTATTTTTTACTATGGAATCAGACTTTCTGTAGGAAGCCCACTTTATACGTATGCAATGAGATTTATTATAGTTTTATTTATGTACAGTACATTATTTTATTTTGGTATTGGTTGTTGGCATGTTTTATATGAATTGATTGATGGTTCATAATTGGGTAATTATATATATTCTTGATAACAAATCTCATCTAGTCTTGTAGTGTTTATGCCGTAGAGTAAAGTACTGAAGCTGTGCCCTTGCTTTAGTCCTAATAGTTAATGTTAACTTATACCAGCACTACATATGTTTAACACATACAGTACCAGTGGGTCTGTGTTTATATCAATTATGTACTGAGATACATAATGCTAATTAAAAATTCTTTACCTCCTGGGACTAAGACATTTTTTTTTCTTTGTCGTCAGGTGACCATCAAGGTACCACAGAAGAATTCTTAAACATGTGCAGTGAGCCCAGCCAGCAGCTGAGAGAAGACATCCGTTTGTAATCCGTCTTTCTATTTTTAATAATAATAAATGCACTTGAGGCTCTCAGGCATGTGTCGTTTCATGATGTGATTGTATGTTTCTGTCAAAGGTTGAAACTAAAGGTTTAAAAAAAAAACTACTTAAAAATAGGATTTGAATATGTGAAATAATTGCTTCACATTTAAAATGTTCAGTGTAAGAAATCTGTGATTTCAATGTTCCCTTGTCAGATTTAAGTCTGCTCTTTCACCGCTACATTCTGGGATTCCTGACAGTGTTTTGATCTGAAGAAAAAGTAAAAAAAAAAATACAGTATATAGAACAGAGCCTTGCTTATGTTGTATCAGCTCTCAGATATAAATAAAATTGTAACATTGTATAATGGCCAATGACGACGATGTCATCGATTATCATCTACACGTGTGGTTACCATGAGCAACATGTGACAGACATGGTTTGTGTTCCATTTTCTTTATGCTCCAGTGTTTTGTATGAAAAATTGGCTCATTAACAGGATCACTTGAAGAAGTTATAGTTATCTCTCCCTGCAGCTGAACAAAGCAGACATTTTTAAATAACCTTTGAGTTCATATAACTGGACTATAAGCCTTTTTGATGTTTATCTGACGGTGCTAATACAAATACAAATGTCATGTCTTAATGTTACAAAGGACTTGTCTGCTTCCTTCACCTACGTAACATTGCCAAAATCAGACGCATCATTTCTCAAGCGGATGCAGAAAAACTAGTCCATGCATTTGTTACTTCTAGGCTGGACTATTGTAACTCTTTGCTATCAGGCTGCTCTAATAAGTCTCTTAAGAGTTTGCAGCTGATTCAGAATGCTGCTGCACGTGTTCTGACAGGAACCAAGATCAGAGTTCACATCTCTCCCATTTTGGCTTCCTTGCACTGGCTACCCGTTAAATCTAGAATAGAATTTAAAATTCTTCTACTAACATACAAAGCTCTTCATGGTCAGGCACCATCATATCTAAAAGAGCTCATAGTACCTTACCACCCCACTAGAACACTGCGCTCCCAGGATGGTGGGTTCCTTGTGGTTCCTATAGTGTCTAAAAGTAGATTGGGAGCCAGAGCTTTCAGCTATCAAGCTCCTCTTCTGTGGAATAAACTACCACTCTGTGTTCGGGAGGCAGACACGATCAACACTAGTGATGGGTCCAACACCGACGCGTCGACGCATGCGTCAAGCGTCATGGAGCAAGACCCCGTATCGGTGCGCGTATCGCTTTGCTAAAGTCACGTGACCGATAGAGAAACTGTATCGAACCGACACAGACGCGCCAAACTGTGTTTATAAGGAAGCGCGTCTATCAACGGGATGCGGTTCACATTCAGCAACAACTATGAAGCAAAAAGAAAGGATGTCATATCAGAAAATAAGGTATTTGTTTGAATGTCCTTGCTGTTCCTCTCGGGGTTTCCACTTGTTCTATCTGGATTCAAACTCTTACTTTACTATTCATATTATTTTATGCAGGTTAAATGTCGAATTTTCAACTACTAGAGAAGTTGCATCAAGAAAAAAAAAACCACTCAACTTCAAAACGCTTATTTTTTATAATTAAAATTTGTAAAAAAAAGAAAAACTCCTAGTCCACAAGCATCCTCTTTCACACGTTCACTTAGATCTTCGCATTATGATACATGTTCACATTATTTGACTATCTAAACATATCAGATATTTTAAATTTAAATGAAGATATGAAATAATACAATACAAATTACAATGACTTTAATTATATTATTGTATATAATTGGTCATCTAATCAGTGTCAGTTCAGTCTGTCAACTAGGTTGCCTGTAGGGATGTTTAAGATCCAGCAGGTGTCAGTATTCAGTGATACAGTATTAATACAGTTTGGCCTCATCGAGCCATCACTAGTCAACACCTTTAAGAGTAGACTTAAGACTTTCCTGTTTGATAAAGCTTATAGTTAGGGCTGGCTCAGGTCATCCCTTAGTTATGCTGCCATAGAACTAGACTGCTGGGGGACTCACACACTCTCTTCTTCTCTCTCTCTCTCATTCTATCTCTCTCCTTATCTATCCATCTATCTATCATGTTACTAATTAAACTTCTTCCCCGGAGTTTCTGTGCTCTCTCGTCCAGCAGGTTCTTGTGGACTTTGTCTGCTGCTGTGGTCCTGCGTGGCGTCTACTGCATGTGTTGTCGCCGTCATCATTGTTACCATATCCCCATTACAGTTTATAGTTATGTAATGATTTGCTGCTACTGTAATAATTCATCATTCATTGTAACCTATTCTTATCATCTATTGTAATTCACTATTATTCATTGTGAGTGTACAATATGTGTGTGTTGATTTGTTCTGTACATGTGACATCATTGCACGTCTGTCCGTCCTGGGAGAGGGATCCCTCCTCTGTGTCTCTTCCTGAGGTTTCTTCCACCTTTTTCCCTGTTAAAAGGCTTTTTGGTGGGCAAGTTTTTCCTCACTAGAATCGAGGGTCTAAGGACAGAGGGTGTCACTCCCTGTACAGATTGTAAAGCCCTCTGAGACAAATGTATTTTGTGACTTTGGGCTATACAAATAAAATTTGATTTGTTTTGATGTGTTCCTCCCTTAATGCAGGTGAACATGTAATATACAGTATTTTACTGTTATTGTTTTGGCTCCAAAAAGCAGCCACTTTCACAGTATTTTACTGTATTAACACAAGAGTTGTAGATTAGAATGTGGCTGTATTTTTACAGCAGTTTATTACAGTGCAGGTTCTACAGCAATATCAATGTATGAGATCAGGAAATGATCTCCCAGACTATGACCCTCAACTACGCCTTGACCTCACTTTCTGTCCTGCAGTGCTCCCTCTCTGCCCCTCACTTATATCAAAATACCTCAACAATTCAGCCATGCTTTTTAAAAAATAAAAATAAAAAACTGACATCAGAGGTTGTGGTTTGTGGTGATTTACTGGATTATATAATAGTGAAAGATGTTCCCAGTATTCAATGACCCATGAATAAAACAATCTTAAGGTAGAATTTATGGACAGTGCTATTATTGGGTTAGATTGCACAGGAGATTTGCTGGTATTTCTATTTATTCCTCCAACAACACACCTCTGTCACATTACTGCTTTGTGTCCTGTAAGTGAAAATGTCAACACCTGATCCATCAAGCTCCTCGAAGAACCAAAGTCTATTCATTTTATCCACAAACAAGTCATCCATGTCCTTCTGTCAACTCCATTCTCACCTCAGTTGGCTGCTACAAACCCCAGACTCTGCAGGCTCCATTCTTGAAGCAGCTTGGCCCACTCCCCGTCAGTCATGTGGTTGCTGTGAGAACCCTGCAGTGCAGTAATAACCGTCACCTCAGCAGAATGACTGGGGCTGTCTTCATGCATTTGCTCTGAACTAGCAGGAACTGATCTGACACCGTCTGGTACTTCTTCCTTTGTCTTTGCTGCATCAGTAAACTGACTTTGATGGAGAACTGCACTGTCTTCAATTCCAGAATCACAATCAGACCCACCGAGCAGCCCATCAACACAGACTCTGTCCCTGAACCCAGGGGGATGAGCAGGCTGGTCTGATTGTAATCCTCTGATCTGTAGACTGTAAAGCATTTCACCATCACCATCTGGTCCTTTACTATTAACATTCAGTGCTCGCCTTGGCATCCTCTCAGACTTTGTATCACCTGATTTGTTGACAGACTCGACCTGTTCTGACCACAGAAGAGTGTCCAACTTATCTGACCCAAGCTTGCTCTCTCCCAACCCAGCTTCATAGTTACTGGTGGCGGAATGTGTCCCAGGCAATGCCTCCAATCTACTGCCAAATGGACTCTCATGGACACTCCAATCCCTAACAGAACCCAAACTACTAGTAGCCGATGTAGCGCTTACATTATAGAGGGTCAAGTTCTTTGCACTAATAGTAGTATACATGGTACGATGTCCAGCACTACTGCTATCCCTTTCACGCTTGATTGTACCGTTAGTGGCACTGCAACTCATTTCACTACTATTAGAACAAAGTTTAATAATAGGAACAGCTGTGGAAACATTTTTAGCAAAACCACGATCACTTGTATTATCATAATCAATACCAAAACTGGAATCTGTCATAGTGATAGTGGCGGTAACAGAAACATCTACTGAAGCGATAGTACTACTGTTGTCACTGATAAAACCATATTTGGTACTAGAGACTTCGTCCTTGTCCTGAACCGTCTCGTATTCCTCTCTGGTCTGGTCAGACATAATACCATCTGTTGTTAATTCTGTCAGCTGGCTGTCTGCCTCCCCCTCCATGTCTTTCTCTCCCTGCTGGCTGAGCCTCCATTCCTTTTTCTCAGCAGAGAGCAGAGATGTCTTCTCCGGAACAGTCTCTTCTTTTTCCTCAGTATGTGGAACAGTCTTGTCCACACTTTGTTCCCTTTTCTCCTCGACATCCACCCATTCTCTTTCCTCCTCTGCTCGAGAAGATAACGATCTCATCCTTGGTTTGTCTTTAGCGTATTGTTGAACGAGCCAGCCAGGACTGCTGACTGTGTTCTGGACAGCTGAACAGAAAAACAACCCTGTGAACATTTTGAACAATGATGGTATTTTTCTATCTTCAATGAAATGAACAGATAGATTGGAGATGACTGCACCAGAGTGTGTGTGACAGAACTGCCTATAGTGCAATACCATCACTATTGTAGAAAAGGCGTCTATATATTATATAGTTATCCACTGAGGTCTGTTCTGAGAAAGCAAGTTCAGTGGAAACTGAGTTTGTTAAACCTGACTTGAGGTTAATGCAGTCTCTCTTACCGCAGTAACATTACACAGTAACATTCACTGGCAGCTTTCCTTTCAACAAAGCAGCTGTCAGTCATGGTGGTCAAATCCCAACTAGATATAAGTTTCTTCCTCAAGGACCATCTTTACTAACACTGTGCAATCAGTAATTTATTTGAACAGTGACCTCTTCTTTCATATTCAAATATTACATGACAATAATTAATACACGGTCATTCTTTTTCTGTTTAAATAAATATAAGTATGAGGCTTTAAATAATAATCTAATATTCTTCGTGATGTGAGGTTGTACTGATAGAACATCACATTAATATTCTTGTAATGTTGGAGATTAATTATATACTTTTATATTATCCGTTTGATCTAAAACTGTTGTGTTAACTTCCTGATGCTTTCCTCTACTCTGACTCAGCCTCTGTCACTGCTGTTGTGTTCTTTAAAAGATATATGCGCATAGTCTGCATAGACACGCGTACATATTTGTACCTTCACTAGATTAAAATAGTGGCCTGAATCCAGACTTTTGAATCCACCAATTTAACCAAGTCAAGTTGACAACTCTGCTATTAAAATGGGCGCTCTGATCACATTTACCCATTGCCAAGGTGATTCATAGTATTTGAGCTCCATTTATGGCTTTTATTCATCCACAATGCATGCGCTTAACCCAGAGTGAACATACTCAAGAGTTTATTGAACTGACTTTGATCAGCTGTTCTAGAAACTAAGTTTTCCATCTCAGGTTTAATCAACTCAAAGTTTAGTGTCAGGCTCAGAGAGACAGACAGACCCAAGGTGTGATGATGTAAAGTAATTTATTTGGTCTGAACTTACCATACTGCGTGTCAGTGCAGATGGAATCACAGCAGGAACATACTGAGGGTGGTGCTTCCAGCTCCTCCCACCTACACTCACACAGAGAGAAAAGCAGTTGCTTCTATTAGTACAAATGCTTCACTTCAAAAGGACAGACAATACAGTGCAGTACACAGGATCAAGTTGAGGTTGAGAATAAAAAACACTACACAAAAAAAGTTAGTAAAAATATTTAATTCTAAATATGGCTCTACATTATGTCTAGTATCATTGGAAATTATTATTTAAGTATTTAGGGTTTTTTATGCCTTTATTAGAAGTGCTGGAGAAGAGAAGACGATAATACAACATGAAACGCAACAAAGGCCACAACCACATTACAACTCAGGGTCTGTCTTTACCAGGTAACGTCTAGTGAATTCTTCTCTGAACAGGATTTGTAGTGAGGCCACAAACATTTTTACCTCTCCAAAAGTAAAATTTAATATTCCATTCATCCGGTTACATCTACATTCAACCACCTTATACTTGTAAAGAAGGTTCTTTTAATAAACACTGGTTTCTTACCTGCCAGTTGCACTGTTGTAGTTGCAAGACTTTGAGCTGTAGGAAGTGGCGAGACCAACTGACATTGAACAGTGGAGGTACAGCATCTATACTCAGACACAGGTGAGAAGCCTTGAGTATTTCAACTGGTGTTAGCCAAGACTAATTTAAATCATATTTAGTCATTGCAGGCAAAATAATGTTGATATGCTTTTTCAATGCATTGTGATTCTGCTGGATTGATGTTTTTCTGTGATGAGTCTGACAATGTTAATAGAACTGTGAAACTAAATCTATGGAGTACTCTTAAGTGGTTTTGGTAGGAAGTCAAATTAAAAGTTGTTAAAGTTTATCTTACTTGTGAGACTGCCTGAAAAAGAAAGGCATCCACTAAGAATGTCACTACACTGCCCCCCCCAAACAGGAACCTGGAGCTGCTACCATCCCTCCGGCTGTCAGTCATGCAGCTGCAATCAAAAATCACAGCACGATCAATCAGGAAACTTAAAGTGACAAATCAACTACTGGAAGAAATTTGTGTGATTGTATTATTATTGGACACACCCATAGTTAGTAATAATATCCACTTTGGGCATGGTGTTTGCGTCTTTAGAGCTTGTGATGTAGCATGAGTCCACGTTTAGCCTCTCTCCAGCCAACAGAGTTCGTGCATGGGCCATAAAATACAATGGCTCTCCTAAAAAGAACCAGTGACCTGGAGGGAGGGGCTCCCACTGGGCTTTCAACAAACAGACACACATTCAAGTCAAACACAACAAATCCATGGCAACCTAATGAAGAAAATTAATAAAAACACTAGGATTTCACTGAACATGCTTAATTTATGCACTCATATTTATAACAGATTGTCGCTGTTCACCTCGTTTTAGAACACCTTCTCTGTTCAAACCAGCTCAATGACCATTGTGCTGAAGCCTACTGTCTTGTTCTTTTCTTCTAAGGCAGTATGTAGATATATTCAGTATATCTACATACTCTTTATAGTTATCCTGCTGCAGGATGAATCCCTGACCAACTAGACCAGAGGGTACTGCACGGTTCCTTTTAGTCCAGGCTGCCATTTACCAACTCTGGATCCAGCAAAAGAGCTTCCTTCTCAGTGCTTTTATACAGACAGAGGTGCTTCTGGAAGTGATCAACCTGTAGGAGCTGTTTGCATACATTTTCAAGACTTCATTAACTTCCACTGCTGCAGATAAGCTATGAGTTGGTATCTATTACTACCTGGAAAATGCCTTTTTATAACTTTCAACTCAACTTTTTTTAAATTTTATTTTCCTCTGGCAGTTTACTGCTTACCTTTGTACCATTTATGGTTATTCACTGGACTTGATCTGTTCGGTTTCAATAAAAAATTGGAACATTTGGAGTGTTCTAAAACTTTTGGCTGGTAGTGTACACATTTTCCAGATGTGCTTAGTTATTTTACAAATGGCCACAGTCTTGTTTTTATTATTTAATTTGAAGTTACAGGAAACTATTTGATTGTAAATATTGATCTTAAGACTAGAAATGACAGGCATATTTTTGCTGAGAGGAACTGTATTGAATAGCAACTGTAGACTAATAGTCATTGTCACAGTTGAAAAAAAAACTTAAATTTTGAAGTTACATTTCAAATATTAGATTTTAAGCAGATCGTTGTAGTAAGAAGTGGTGAGCAGCCATTAAAATCAACCTTAGGAGCATTCTGTACAACACTGCACACTTACCATTGCAGACAGTCAGGCTGAAGCTGAGTTTACTCCTGATGCTCTTCATAAAGGTTGTTTGCTGAACCTGAGGTCTGAAGCCAACTTGATAAGAGTAATGAAACCTGAAACAAAAAGATTTTCATTGGACTCTGACTCACACAGAACTACTCTCAAGACTGGTAGGCTATAAGAAGATATAGAAAATCGCCAGTAAAATTTATAAAGACACTAATATTTTGGTGTGCTCAAGCCAGCTGGGAGTGCATCACTGTGTTATGATGGATCACTGGCCCTCTGCAGGGGAAAAATCAATGACTGTACCACAGTAGTGCCTGGAATTCTGCATTTTTTCCAGTTATCAGTCTAGAAGTTGAAGTTTTAATGGATGTAAACTAAACTGATACATCACCAGGAGGCATACTTAGATAAAGACTACTAAAGAGACAGACCACCTTTTAAATGACAGTGGACAGGAAGTGTTAAGATTACCTGTTGTAATGGCAGTAGATGGGAAGGTAAAGTGGTAAAACTCTGATGACGTAGCCTTGTGGAGGTGGAGTATAACGCAGAGAGTAGGTGTACACCAGCTGACCGCCAACCACCTATAAGACAGATTCAATATGAATTCATTTTCCAATCCATTTAAATTTAAAGCTATTGGAATCTAAATCTGATCACACCAATATTGTTTTTTACTGACATGATTGTGTGTGAACAAGCTGATGGAAAGGCTCACTATACTAAAGCAAACAAGTGTGCTGTATGCTAATGAATCAAGGAGTGTAGGATAACTTAATATGAAGCTTTATTTCAGAAACTGATGTTTCAGCAGTATAACCCACAGCTGTTACAGGCACACAGTGGAGTTAGTATGCATGTGTAGGAGATACAAAAAAACAAATCAAACATTGATTAAAAACATTGCTTATAGTGGCATGCATAGTCAGAAAGTCCTCCAAGTACCTTCACCACATATGTACAATACATTCACAATTAATGTCTTAAGTCTTTATCTCCAGTGAAGAGTTAGCCAGGTCTTCATGAGAGACACGTCATTACTAAAAGACTTTAATCATAATTTCTCTCATTTTTTAATTAAAAATGATGAATTTATATTAGGTGGATTTTGTGTTTCTTCTACAATTACCTTATTTTTTAATTTTAAACTATACTTATTGAGTGACATCACTGGATATCAGGTTGTGCTGATTTTGGACACTTGATATTATTAAAAAAAAATCTTAAATATCAAAAAAACAAACAAACAATGGTATATCCGAATACTGGTCTACGGTAATTGTATTATAATTTTGACTATCTTAATATTAATTTTTGACAGAATTCAGGTTTCTTTTGCCTCTCTGTCACACAGACATGGGTCAAAAGTAATGTTGGGATAAACGACCACAAAGAGGAAGTACTTATATTTCTGGCATACAACATTCAATGTTTCAGTTAGTCTTCCAGCAAATGACCAAGTTACTTCCAATTCATCATGTTAAATATCATCATCATCATCATCATCATCATCATCTAACCTACGTGGATAATTACATCTCTCAGATAAAAACAGCCCGACATACTCTAGCATACACACTTCCTCATCCTAACCCAGGACATTTTCTGCAAACTAGAAGAGCAAATAAATGCATCTTTAATAATAGTATAATAATATAAAAATACCACTATTACATGATAAATTAAACCTTCATTGATACTTAGACAACAGATAGGTCTTCAACAAATAAAAACAACTTTAAAAAACAGAACACGTTTTGTTTTGTTTTTTTTAACTTGAGTGAAAAATTGTTTTGTTTTTGCTGTAAATCCTCTGATACTTCTGTCCTGGCTCTGTCGTAGCATAAAGACTGTAATATTCAAGTAGCTCACAGTACCGTACAAGTAGCCTACCTCAGTTGATTGAGTGACTTTTACTGACTGGTTCACTGAACAGTTCATGTCAAAGAAGCGGAGGAGAAAAGTTATAGAAAACAACCTTCTTAATACCATATGGTCAAAAATAAATAAAAAAAGTACATTCATTCCTTATACACAGTTATGGAAGTACATGTACTTTAATATTCCCATTTTACACATGTGTATTCTATTTCAGGGGGAAACACTGTACTTGTGTGCTATTAATAGGTTTAAAGCCGACCAAAAATCAACATTTTCATTACAGAAAAGGTCAAACTAAAGAAGGAGTGAAGGAGGCTCCACACCTGAGTTTGCCCACTGCCCCCAGACCACTAAAAGCGCCCTGTCAACATGGCTACACACAGGTAAGTGAGGAAATATATATATTTGTGTCTACCTTAGATTCTCCGCCGCACTCTGTCAGTCTGTAATGAAAATACAGGAAGTGGGGGCTGACACTGCTAACCTGGCACGAGCCCAGTTGGAAGAGGGATGGAACGTTCCAGGCGCGCAGCTGGAAACGGTCCACGCGCACAGAGAATTTATCAACGCCGCACGAGACCTCCACAGCGCGTGCACCTGTCATCTGGATGCTCTGCTGTTGCCTTTCTTGCGGTAAGAGCAGTGCAGTCAGTCCGGCGGGAAGGGGACTTTTGTAAGGAACAGGCCGAAACAGCTCTTGTGGTACAAGTGGCCCTGGTGCGTGCTGGAAGACGGGCAGGTGGTAGAATGAGGGGCTCGCGGCTGCTACCGGGTTTACCCCTTCAGGCCATGTCGCGCGCTGAACCGGACCTCCCAGAGCTATACCGCGAAACACTGTCCAAAACAGGCACGCGAACACTGACATTATTGGAAGAGTAGGAACCAGGAGAGCAAGTGGTGACGTCCAGCTCGCAACCTGTTGAGAGCCTGGTTTCATTTCCGGTGTCAACTTGATTACGACACCTGCTGATTGGGCCCGAACAGCTGGGTGAATTAGTTAGATATGTGACGTCATAGATTGGAGCAGGGAAATGACTTGCTGTGAAGCAATGTTGCTAATTGTTATCAGATTGTGTTTATGATATATTCATGCATCATAATAATATTTCATTAAATTTTTCATTGTCCCACTTGTGGTTTGAAGTGTGGGACAGACAGCATGGTTTTACTCATGTTGTTAAACAGGTGAAATATGTATTTAAGTACCAGTGGTTATTCAGGGGTCTCAGTCTTGTGATGGTTTGGTTTGAGTAGTAGTGACAACTGCAGAAATTGTCCCCCATTACTCTAATTCACTCTATTATCAGAATGTTATTTAATAATGTATTAAAGGAAGAGTTCACAAATTTTCAAGTCTGTCTTAAACCATCAGCCAGGAGCCCAAATTACAACATATAACATGTTTTCCTCCTGTTCATACAATGGATTCCTTCATAATGCATAATGCAATGTCAGTGATTGGGAAAATTCAACAGTCCTCCTTCTGTGTGTATTAAAAAGTTTATCTGAAGTTAATATGAACCTTCAGTCATCCAAATGAGTCAAATCCAGTAGATATGTTTCAACATTTCAGTGTTTCTAGAGTCAAAGTTCCTCTTTTTGTTCCTATACTTCCACCACAGCTCAACAGGGAAACACAAAGAGGGATGTGATGCTAAACAGACTGTAAATGTGTCAGATATCCACTTGATATGACTAACTCACACTGATGAAGCCTCATAGAAGCTTCACATCTACTTTAAATGACTGTGTGGACACACTGTGGATTTTAACCTCCATCACTTCCACTGAAAACACATTTGAAGGAGATCTTTTACCAACTAGTATGAACAGGAGGAATGATTACAGTGACTCTTTCAGAGTTTATATGAACACTGTGATCAATGTGCGTTAGCTAGCCTGTATCTTCCATTTACCAAGAGTTAACTACATTATCACTGTGACTGAAATGTGATGAAGATGAAGATGTTATTACTTATCCTGCTGCTGAATAGAAGCTTTGCCTTTGAGTTCTTTTCAAACACTGATTCTATTCATGCAACAAATCCCTTCAGTTCTACAAGGATGTCCACTGCTGTTAATCGTTACAGGTGGACAACGTACTGTCTTTTAATGTGTCCCACAGCCTTTCTTCATAGATGATCTTAATGTTGCTATATCCTAGAATGTAATTACTTTCATGTGAATATATAATGTTCATGTATATAAATGTAGAAACATTTTATAAAATAATAATAATAATACATTGAAAGCACAGAACATTCAGACATGATCAGTGTTTTAAACATAGACAGATGCTGTCACACCTGTCACCTCAGGTCTGGTGCTCGGTCCTGAATGCTGGGGACAGGAAGTTGTTTTCTAAAACATTTAATGGTGGTAAAAAAAAAAAAATTACTTACCCATAACTAACTATTACAAACATTAGTTGTAACTTTTTAATAGTGTCCAAATAATGTTTACAGATGGTTTATATTATAGTATTTATTAACCATTTAACAAGGTATTATAATTATAGGTTGCAACTATTAACTAAAGTTCTATTAACTACAAATTTATTGTTTATTAATGATATTAATGGTATTTTATGATATTTCTATGTTAATAATTAATATTGAGAATCGTGCAAAGAAAACACTAGAATACTGAATAAATAAAAGGACTAATGGAACCAGTGTAGTGGAGTAAAATCACTGCATGGACAACAGGAGCGGCGCTGCCTGCGCTCCACGCGGACTGCGGTGATTTGAGCAGCCTGGTGCGAAACCGTCCGAATGTCGTTGCGCATACACTAGTGTAATTATGGTAAGAATGGCCTCTGAGCGAGGCGAAGGTCCTGAAAGATACATATAGCTGTTCTCTTTCATGTTCTTTTATGAACATAATGCTGACATCAGTTTGCATTGAACTGTTTTAAGTTTTGTTTTGCTAATGGGTGGACGGATAAATCCTAAAAACTGCTGTTTCCGATGTCCTGTCTAACAGTATTAAAGTCGAGATCGAAGTCTTAGTAGAAAACAAAGCCAGTCCATTCACACGACATCTTGACATCATTTGATTGGATAAGAGCACATTAATAAATT
Organism: Pampus argenteus; assembly: GCA_036937835.1. Taxonomy (NCBI): domain Eukaryota; kingdom Metazoa; phylum Chordata; class Actinopteri; order Scombriformes; family Stromateidae; genus Pampus; species Pampus argenteus. The sequence goes on along the minus strand of CM072865.1, from coordinate 3,946,734 downwards.
GAGGTTGGATCACATTCATAAGTGATGGGACTCGACGTTAGTATGCTTAACAAATGTGTGTCAGTTTTAAGTGTGACATTTTTAGTCGCTTAGTAAATAGTTGTTAAGGTTGCTAACTAAATGAACCTTTTAGACCAAGGTTAGTTCACCGTTGTCATGACATTGGCTTCCTAAAGTCTTATTGTATCACTGGTACAAATGTGGTAACATTTTATAGCACCAACTTGTAGAAATCCCACTTCAAAACCCCCTTCAAGACCAAACTTACACAACCAGAGATAGCTGAAGCAAAAAGTGTTACATCCATACCCGGTCTCCCCTACATGAACTTTGACCTTAGACAGTAGTGACATAACCTGTTGAAGATTTCATTTGGTAAAAGGTCAAAGTTCAGAGAAATGTATGTGCCTGTGCATGTGCTACTTTTCCATTATATTATATTATATTATATTATATTATATTATATTATATTATATTATATTATATTATATTATTATAATTTTAATTGTACATTCATAGAAAACGGCTTTTAAAAGCTTTAACACCAAATTATAGATCATCTAACCACAATATGTTAATGTGCTCTAATCCAGACAAATGATTGACAAAGGTGCTAAACCAATCCTGTGAATGTAAATCTGTAAATCATTGTATCAAAGGCAATGCATTAGATTCATAAGGGAACACAGGATGAACATGAGAGAAAACGCGTATGTATCTTTCAGGACCTTCACTTCGCCGTTTTTACCATAATTACACTACCGCCGGCGCAACGGCATTCAGACGACGGCTGCTTTGACCACGGTCGTCCACACCGACAGACGGTTCAATAAACGGCACAGCAGAGCCGGTGGCGTTTTTACCGTGACTTTATGTGCCATTCCCTCAGGTTGTCTGTATGCTCACGATGTAACATTTGGCCGCGTATCCTGCTGGAAGTAAGTGATGAATTGTTTGGTAAATGCTTAAAGGACTAATATGAAGAATCTAATATGTAATGTGGACTACAGCCACCTGCATTGTCAGGATTGTACAGCCATGAATGTAGGCTGCCATGTACCGTTACACCGTGTACCCACAAACATGGATTTAAGTGTTTCTGACTGACTCTGGCGGAGCTGAAGGTGAACGGACGTGTTCATTTTACATGAAATGTTCTTGATGGTTGTGAATGATTGTTCCACCGCCCTAGACGGATTAACATATAATCCAGGCTCATACATTGAAGGGCTATAGTATATATATATATATATATATATATATATATATATATATATATATATATATATATATATACACACACACACACACAACATCATCGTCCTCTGCTGTATTTCTACCTGCTTTCACGTCAGCCAATGGGCGGGTTCAGTGGAAGCAGTGAAATAAGTGGTTGTCATTATAGATTTATTATGAACTAAGATGCAATCAATGTTCAGCTCACATTTTAGTGCCCTTGAGCAAGGCTGGTTGTGGCAGTGTGTTGCGGGATTGTTGCAGCATGGGGAGAAGACTGATGAAATGCAGATAGATATTTACTGAAAACACGTGACACGGTTCATTTCATGAAGTTCAGTTGTTGTTAGGATCCGTAGTGATCACAGCATGCTGAGTATCAACATGGTTTACCCTTCAAACCCTCTTTTAATTCAATGCATCAGTGTTTGATGTTGTTGTAACAGTAACCTATGGCAACTTTACCTAAAATAACATATGATCTATATCTATATTTGTAAATATAGACCAGTATGGTCTGTGGATGTCATTTTGATGGTTTCAGTTAGAAATGGCAAAAACTCCTTCACACACACACACACACACACACACAGATTCTCTACCTGCTCTGTTGGAGTGAGGCAGCCTTGTTAATTCAAGGAAAGGAAATGATGATTTATGGAATATGGAATATATAAACCTGAATAACGCTGTATTTGTACTGATTGTTGTGTGTACGTGTAGATAGTGTGCATCTTTGACTTCAAGGCTGCTTCATATATTGTGTATTATAATTACTGACGTCTCTATTTCAGGCCAGAGCGTCTACACTACATGTGTAGAGAACAAAAGGAAAAGAGTCAAAGACAATAGAAGAGGCTTCCGTGATTCATGTGCCCTTCAGTGTCAGCCACGCAAGATGAGTACAGACAGACCCAAACGGAATATCATCAAGAAGAAATATGTAAGTACAAATCCTTTCCTCTCTACGATCTATACGCTGGTCAAAATCTAGTTTTATTTTTCACAACGTAGAACCACAGTGGATATAACAGTAATAAAATATCATCCATACCAGTATCATCTGTGGATGCCATATAGAAATGATGCTAGTGTGGCACGTCCCACACCTGTCGTACCTGAGATTTATAAAAACAGAACCATGCGTACCCACAGCTTTATAAAGAACTTGTATGCATATTTCTGTTTTTTGTGTTCTATGTTTCTTTTATACTATGGCGTGGGTGAATACTTGATTCTGATTGGCTGCAGGGTGTCCATTAATTCCTGACAATGCGCACCTACTAATCAGTTGTAGATGAAACTGTCTGTTCACTGTTCACTTAACTTAATGTGCCAGCTAAAACGAGTAACTATAGCAACAGGGACGCAGTCAAAGCCGAAACATGTCAACATCTAATTACAACAATGAGTGACTTCAACATTTCTTTTGATGTAAAAGAAAAAAAGAAAAGAAAAGAAAAGAAAAGAAAAGAAAAGAAAAGAAAAGAAAAGGGAGGAACGGCAGCTGGAGTGTCTTTCAGTGCCTCATTCTCTGAAAACAAGATGGCGACTGTAACACACAAGCTGCAAGAAGTACACTGCCCCTCTAAACTTACTCTAAAATGGCCTCTTTGGTTCCAATGACTATTCAACTCACTACTCCATGTTGCAGCCAACAGTACACGTGACGTATCATTTGTCTAGCTAGTCTTAAACATACTGTCAAGTTATACTCGCTGTTTGTCAGCCGTACGCAGTGTTATCGACTTCGACTCTTGCTAGCATAACGTTAGCTTTCTGCTTCAGGATTAGTGAACAGTGTTTCTATTGTAAACAAACCACTTACCAACCACTGTAATGATTGTTCCAGGTATTAGTCAAACCCTCAGGTGTTACCAGGGAAAGTCAGTTATTATCCAATATATTATATATCTTAATTTCAGTCTATGCATCCTAGTTAAACTCTAGATGGAATCATACTGATTTTTTTTTTTAGAGCTGATTGAAAAAGTTGCCAATATTTGTATCTGCATGATAACATAAACAAAGTGGTCACCGCTGCTAGCTGCTAGCTCACATCGTAAGCTACAACTTTATTCTGAAGGCCTCACCTAAGCTTTGAATAGAAATGGAGAAACATCACATCAAAATATCAACTTGATGATGATATGTCAGTGAGTACATGCTGACTCTGGTACTGTAGCTGCAGCTGGTCAGACTGCTCCGATACCACATCATAAGGCTGAATGTGCGTGTTGGAACGGTCAGAAGACTAGAAAGACACTATAGAAATATTCCAATTATCATTTTTACATGGAAATGGGACGATCCCACATACAGCTTTCTATATTCTTCTTATTCTTAGTCAACATCTCGTGTGCAGAGCCAAAGTGACAATGAGGTGGTGTACACTTTGCTGCGGGCAACAAGACAATTACTCGACAATTTACTGTGATATGATTATGACTAGTGTTGTGAAATGTATGTGATGGTGTGTGTGTCTGTGACTCTGCAGGATGTCAGTGACGGGATGCCGTGGTGTGAAGAACGTCTGGTCCGCAAAGTTCTTTTCCTCTCCCTCAGGGAATTCAGAGACACACATCGTGCCACACACAAACACTCGCGCCTACACACGCACGGACACAAACACAAGCGCAAGACGAAAAATACGCCGTCACGCGCGCACAGCCCACAAAATGTGCACATTTCGAAACACCTACACCCTCACGAACACGCCGATGAAGTGCAAAAAACTAAACCGTCTCAGGATTCACACACACTACAGAACATGCAAACACAATCGAAAATGTGTACAGGGAAAATGACACTGCAGCGTGCACAGCTACAAGAAAACAAACACACGTTCCAGAAGAGTTGTGCGTCGACCAGGACGCTGCGCTCACACAAAACACACAACACGCTGTCACTGTTGAACTCCAAATGCACGTATACTGCAAAACACACACACAGTGCTCAGCACAAACACTCAGTGAAAGACACCTGCACACCTGAAAACACCCAGACGCTGCCGAATGTTGGTGTCCCGGCCAGGACGCTGAGGTCACACACTCCCATGAGCCTCGGCGGTCAGTACTGTCTGTGTGACAGCATTAAAAAAAGTGTCTTGTCATGATTTAACACTGTTTATTATGTTATGTTGTAACATTATGTTGCATGTATACAATTACATGTTAATATAACGTAGGTGTGGATTCATGTAAGTAACTGAAGTTCTCTTCTATAACGGTTCCCTTAAGGCTCCCTGGTTAACGGCATCAGCCGCTGTCAGTCGCTCCTGTCAGCCAATCCGACCTGGAGCTGGTCCTTACAGACACGCCCTCAGCAGCGCTACCACGCTGCCATCCATCGTGACAACGATGACCCCGGTAGCAAGAGGTCAGCTGCACCAGTGTGTGCTTTTACATGTGTGTTTTCATGTTTATGCCCGTGTGTGTGGCTCGCCTATTAACATCACCCTGAGGATCCGTGTGTATTAAATAATGCCATAAAGGTAATCACAATCTGGTGGTTACATGATTATTCTTATTTACTTCCATACATACAGTGCTTTCTTATGAACAGTGAGTGTGTTTATACATGCATGAGGTTTCTATTGCGTATGTGAGCATCGTATCCTGGTTTTAGGAATCCTGAATACGTTAGCTCGAGTGCTATATGAAGTAGAAACTCGTATAGTGTAGCATGAAAACACAGATGTCAGCTGCTTCCTCAGCTTAAATTAGACTGAATAGATTTCATATGTGTATGTGTGTGTGTGTTTGTGTATGTGAACTTGCGCAGGCCGAGGCTGCAAGCACAGAGGAAGTTTGCTCAGTCCCCTCCCAGCTCTCCAGGACCACCAGTGCTGATGACATCATCACGATGTAACCACACCCACAACATGGCTGTGGTCACCTGTCTGACGAGACGTCGACCCAAGACTGAAGACTTCTTGTCTTTCCTCTGTTTGAGAGGTAGGCTCTGTGATAGGTAGAGCTCAGCTGTTCACTGAAGTAAGACCAGTGCACGCTTCTATTAGAATGAATGTAATAACTCTGGATGGACATAGATCCATCCTCAGTGTCTAAAGGAGATATATTGCTTTTTTTTTTTTAATTTATATACTTTTTTTTTTATTTGTCTGTAGTTTTAATGCTATTATGATGTTGGATGTCTATATTAAACACGTTCCAACTTGAGGTGAATGTTTCTAGAAATGTTCCCTGCAAGTCAATCTTCAGTGTGCCCTGAATGCATCGTTTAATATTACCTCTGTTTCCTTTTTGTGCTGTGAAGAAATCAGATTGTTTGCACGTTTTGCCACAAACAGCCATCTGTTCCATAGTCTTTGTTGCTAAGGTTACCATGGGTTGTGTATGCTGTGCACTCACGTATTTTGGATTGGATTCGGACTCCAACTTTGGACGGTATATTTAAGAAGTTTCCATTTCGAGTGAAGAATGAGAAAGAGAAGTGGAATCCTACTTTTACTGTTTGTTTATGTAGGTCAAGATCAAGCCGATCAAGCGATAAATAATAATAATAAAACGGTAGAAAGAGCAGATGTCCCAGAAGGGAAGCAGGAGTGTGTTGCTCATTGGCAGTGTCATATCATCGCATAGTCCGACTCGGCTAGAAAAGCAGGGTCAAAATGTGTACGTTTTTGTGTTGTGAACTTGCTTTATTCTGTATGTTAGTGTCACACACGGTTTGGAAACTTGAAGCGAGTTTCACACAGAATCTACTCAGATGTTCACAAAAGCTCTTTTCTTCAGCCCCGCGTCTACTCTGAAAGCAGAACAGTACTTCTGTGTTAATCAACACAGCTTGTGTGTCATGTGCTTTACACACTTTACTACCCATGACCTGAGGCATATTTTTCTCACTTTTACAGTCGTAACTACAGTCATATCGGGCTCTACGCTCTATCCGAACGCCTCTGGTGTAAACACACAGACGGCTCGCTCGCTGCTGCTCCGCTGAATGTGACATGAGACATATTCTAATTTATCAATCTTACATTATGAAAAGTCTAAACTCTCAAATCAGTGACCGCATCTCTTCTGTACTCACAGATAAGACATATAACTAAACGTCTTAATACACGATAAGGCATAAAATAATAAAAACAAGCTTATATAACAGACGCTTTAATCATTTAGTGGCTCAAAGTGTGCATGTGACTCCCGGTTCTGGAGCTTCGGGAAGCTCCGTGGAGCTGAGTCTGGCTGTGAGTGTGTTTTTACTGCTGGCCAGTGACCGGTGTGGCTGACGGTCTCGCCTCACACCTGTGCTGTCGGCTGTGCTCCCAGGCAACGGGTCCAATAGCGGGTCACCTGTGACTGGAGTGCAGCTGAGGTCAGCTTTGCTGGGCTGATTGTGAAGTTGGTTGAGTGTTGAATACTCATTTGTTATTCTCAAATAGTTACGTTGGTCAGATTTCTTTTCTTTTCTTTGTTTTTTTCTTGTGAGATGTGGCTGATACTTCTGACTTGAGATGGCAGCTTGCAATATTGGCAACTAAACTAAACATAGCACAGCAGAGCATAGTTTCACACTTCATGTCACTACGGTGACGTGAAGTGTCACTACGGTGACGATCAGCCTTCTTTACAGACATACTGTAGCATGTGCATAGTAATAATGTATTGCATAACTTTTCAGACAACATAGTTTATGAGTATAACAAACAAACATTCGACTTGACAATGACCTCATAAAATAAAAACATATTTAAGCCTTAACTCTTACTTCAGTCTGATTTAAATCAATATGATATCAATCAATATTGAGTATTTCACCTGTCCAAGATATAATTGTCTAATACCAAGGTCAAAATAAAAAGCAGCCATGAGGTGATCACACAATATATAAACACAAAATATGATCTTTCATAAGGATTCAGTGTTTAAAGAAGATTTACTTAGTCAACTAGTCAATAAGTGATTTTACATTGTAGTGTTAAAGAGGCCACAACAAAGCACACAGCCACAACCAGGTTAGGTCAGGTCAACAAAACAGAGCAGCAACATGTCAAAGAGTTAACAAAAGATACGCTTATTACACACAATAACCCCAAACCCAATAACTTTAGGAACGTGCTTTAACTTTGTGGACCCAAAGGTCATTTCTGCTTTTAGTTCATGTGATAATTAAGATACTTTTGTTCAGAAACGCACTCTTATGCTGACTAGAGGATAATCGGGCAGGTTTTGGATCTGATTCGCCTTTCCTGACGTCCAGGTCAGATCAGGTAATCTGTAGTGTGAGGGATTTGCAGGCATAATCATAATGTTACTGAATGAATTTCCTCGATTTAGGATTAAATATCGAACATGTTTTGATGATGTGTGTGGTCATCTGGTGTGTGCGTTCTTGTGATTAAAATATTAAACATCGGTTAAATCGGTCGTTATGTCTGTGGTTGGTCTTACAGGTTCTTAAAATCACTTAAAATCCTGTAGTTTGCACCGGGCATAAGGAGCTCTGTTCAAGCCCCACTTGGCAGAAGAGGAAATCGGGGGGTCAGATTTATCTCTTGGAGTCCTGGGTGAGACACCCACCCACTTCTGGAATTCTAGAAGGGTTTTACACATGAAATGAAAAGTCTGTCTTCCTTTCACAGGAATAAAAATATATTAGTTCAGAAGCATCTACTGAGAACAGCTGTCCTCTATGTTTTGGACTCTCAGGGTGCAATCACAACATGTGAAGGCCAGGTTGGCTTAGATGAAAAGTGCTTTATTCAGTGGTGCTACGAGAAGACAGCAATTGAAGTAAAACAATGTACATACTGTAACTACACACACTCTTCAAACCATGTCTCACGTGGATCGTATTGGTCCATCGGCTGAAACTTGTTTGTGAAAAGTGAAAGCTAGCTCAATATGTTCTGTTATTTGCTATTTCATGTTAATACATCTAGGAAGAATTATTTGTCTGGCATACATAGCCTACACATCAATAGTACTAAGGGCAGGTCTTCTTTCACCTCAGGTTCAGCAGCGTTGCCTAGCAACATGGCCTTCTTAGCGAGTGGACGAGAAAAGGAGCTAGCTGGCACTCAGCACCTTCCTTCTTCCTGTCTTTCCACCAATCACAGGACTGCAACTGAGGGGAAGAACATGAGCATATTCAACAGAACAACAGGTACGCGTCTACTCACCTGTCTGTGTGTGTGTGTGAGCTATTAGTGAGTGTGTTATTTCTGTTAAAGCTCCAATGATTGAGGTTACTTTAATTAGAACAGTAGGTTAATAAATCTATTTTTCCTGCCTCTTTGTCTCCATATCTGTCCTCTTGTGGAACAGTGCAGCGAGGGTCTAGGTCTGTCAGAGGGAGGCCCGGAAGCTCTGGCTCTGCAGCAGGCAGCTCCTTCTGCCCGCTAACCGCCCGAGCACAGAGGAGGAGGGACAGAGAGATGAGAGAGGAGGAACAGCAGAGGAGGAGGAGACAGGAGATGGAGGACAGGAGAGAGGGAGCTAAGAGACACCTCCTGAGACCTCGCCAGCTCTCCCTGCAGGTCAGGAGGACTACCAAGGTCTGATCATCCTTTCTACATGCTTCTCTATCTGACAGGTGCCAGGTTGTATGATCAGTATTGTTAAGCTTTCATTTGACATTCATACACATACAGTTCAGCTGATTATGGGCCAGAAATGGTTGCTCTCTTCTGAAATGAAATATATTTGCATATTTAGAATTTTTTTTGTGGAAAAAAACACATGAGACACAAATTATTGTTGATGGTAAAAAGGCAAAATCAAACATTTAAATACTTGTTTTTTTTACCCCTCTGAAAGTAAGTATATGCCCAGTAAATAAGGATAAGCTTATTGAAATAATGACCAAACATTAATCATTATGAATCTCCATTCATAAATTCTCGAATAAGGAAATTTAAGAAAACATATCAACTTAGGGATGGGACATGATTTTCGAATAGTCGAATATTCGTGACGAGTTCGAATATTGAATAGTAATTTCGAATGCCGTTTTGGCTCACGTTGCATTCCACTAGAAAAAATGAGCACGGAAAGGCGTTTCCTAGTTCCTAACATACACTGTTGCATTAATTCGGCCAGAGGGTGCCGCTGTCGTACAGTAAAGGTAGTCAAAATAACAGAAGAAGAATTGCAAGCGGCCGGTAACGAGGCGGCGGACCCGCATGAAGGGCCCAGCGACCCGAAACATTCCCGAAAGGATGGCCCGTTAACCGCAGCAATTGGCGTCATATTTGGCGAGGATTACAGCACACAGAGCGCAACATGCGTGACTGAATTGACTCAGTACTGCCAGGATACATGCCCACCAATCCACACTGACCCGATGACATGGTGGAAAGACAATAAACACAAATACCCTCGCCTGGCAAAGTTGGCCAGCGCCTACCTGTGTGTGCCAGCAACGTCCGTGCCATCGGAGCGTGTGTTCTCCGCAACCGGTCTGATTGTCAATCGGCTGCGTGCCCGTCTCCATCCCGACCACGTCGACATGTTAATTTTTCTTAACAAACATATGTCTTAGGTTTCGGTTAGGTTTATTCTACTCTGTTCTAACACTTTCAATATCGTTCCCTAAACGGGCAGTTTCACCCGCGGTTCCTTTTAACAGACGTGAATAGTAAATATAAATAATAAAATTGGAAGCCTAAATTATTGTTCGCGACTGTTGGCTATGTGATGTGAATGGAAGTTTATTGTTTATTTGTTTATCATTGTTTATTGACTCATTAAACCGTTACCGCTTTCACCCTGTCTGTCATGAGTGCGCGCATTTGGGCGTGTGGGTGGGGGCGGGGTTCTGTCGATTTTCGAATCGAATTTCGAATAGTGTTTAGCGAATTTCGAATAGTGTTTTTGATCAAAAGTCACATCCCTAATATCAACATATTTATAGCTCTTGTCCATCTGTGAAACTAAACGTCATAGGATGTAATTTCCTATTTGCCAGTTACTATTGCAAGATGTACAAAAAATCAAGTGTCTGGAATAACTTTAAAATTAGGATTTTTTTTTTTTTTTTGATTATGGCTAATGTTAGTGGAAAGCTTTGCTAACAACGTTTCACTACGGACATGTGGACCAGTCACAAAATGAAAGTGAAGGTGACAATTTATTGCATAAACAGCAACTGGGAAATTTAGAGCTATATGTTGACCAAGTCAATGGAGAAGAGGATATTGCACAAAGACTTAGAGGTGGCTGAGACACAGTCTGTACCTGCTGAGAAAAGACAACAATGCACCAAGATGCTGCAGCAGTTATGGGCTTGGACACACACTCCAGCTTTGCAGTACAGCGACACTTCAATAAGATGAATCACAAAATACATTTGTCTCAGAGGGCTTTACAATCTGTACAGGGAGTGACACCCTCTGTCCTTAGACCCTCGATTCGAGTGAGGAAAAACTTGCCCACCAAAAAACCTTTTAACAGGGAAAAAGGTGGAAGAAACCTCAGGAAGAGCCACAGAGGAGGGATCCCTCTCCCAGGACGGACAGACGTGCAATAGTGAAATAAACTTGGTTTAACTGGTGATATGAAATACCCCAACAGTGTTTTGGTGGAATCCTATGAACACAAGCCGAGAGAAAATGATTGGCTCATTCAGCAGCAGCCCACCGTGACTATTTGGGTAAAAATGTAGTCTCTCATTTGGTCTCTAGACTGGCAACCTTTCTCTTTGTCAGCAAGAGAAAACTAAATAGTCCAAGCAGATGCACGGTGTTAATGGAATAATGCTTAAACGTGTAAATAAACTTTAACTAGACACTCTCAATGGTGGATAATTATGATATGATGTGACAGCAGAAAGAAATCTGATTGAAATAGTTAGATTGATGTGATCTTGTTCTCTAACTGCCATCTCACTAAAGGAACATTAAAGAACAGATAGGTAATCTATTTACAGGATGGTGTTCTGCTAATATGATTATTCCCTGGCTTTGAGATGAGCTATCGTGATCTCTTTCTGTGTTACAGGTTGCCACAGTGACCAGACTCTCCGAACATAGAAGCTCTTGTGTCAGGTCAGTACCTCCCTTAAAGCCAAGCAAAGGGCCTAGCAATACCTGTAAACCAAGAGGCAACACCCAAAGCAGAGCCGAGGAACCCAACAGCAAACGCTTCTCGCAGCATAACAACCACCAGCCGCCTCGCAATCAGCGCCTTCCTCTCAACCACCAAACAGTCTCTAACTATTATAGCAAGCCCAAGACCTTCAGTAGTCTTCAGAACTCAGGAAGAAATTCAAGCAGGACTCTAGCTCATATCCCATTGACTAATGGCTCAGTCATCAGACAGCTAAAGGGGAACCCTGCGGTTCTGAGGTTGTCCAGAAGGAGGAGAGGCCTCCCACCAGACACCAGCCAAACCCCTCCGAATCACTTTCCTTTGGACAAAAACTCATCAAAGAAGTGCAATAATGGCGAGGTCCCAGTAGAAAGTGACTGCCCTGGTGAGACTCCACAGAAGGAGGCCAAATGTGACGAAGATGTTGGAGTGGAGTGTGTAAACCATATGGGTAAAACCGGTAGCCATGATGAAGACTTTAAACAGGACAGAAGTGGCGATAGTGGAGAGATGAGTCTAGCAAGGTGCAGTTGTGCTACTGAAGACACACAAGACAAGGTAAACGTTGGACAGTTATGTTTGGCGAGCGTAACTGCTCTGGAGCCCTGCCAAAACAGGCTCAACCGTACCAATGACATTACAAACTATGACCTCAGCCCTGTCTGTAAAGCCATATGCAGACATGTGAGGAATAAAAGGCTCCAGAGAAACCAGCCAGCTTCATCCACAACCCTCAAGACAATTACCAGGACGACTGTTTCTAGGACCGCTGCCAGCGCTGCTACTGCTAAGACCACTGTTACTCAAGCTGCTATCAGCTCATCATCCGTACACAGTAACACACCAGCCAGTTATCCTGCCAAGCACACTGCTAAGGGTATTCAGAAAGGTACCAGCAAGGACATCATCAAGTGTACTTTACCTGCCAGCAGCTACTCTATCCATAATTCCAGAGGTGCTGCAAAAGACTCTTCCAAGGCTACCATTGAAGACTCAACTAAGGACAGGAGCTATTTGAGCACTTCCAAGGGCTCGACAAAGCGTCTTAGCCAGACCAAGTCTACTACCTCAGCCATTAAGACCAGGACCAGCCCTAGAATCCTTCTGAAGCACTAACACACATCTGAGCCATGTCTGAAAACATTCACAGATTCACCTAGAAGACACATTATTTAGGACATCTTTGTCGATAATAGGCGATGCATGATGATGGTGTTGGCCCTTGGGTAATTGTATAGTGACTATGGCTTGTTCTCAAATTCTACAATTATTGTGGGGTACTGTAAATTAAATCAAGTAAAATTCATAATTGGAAGACAGCAGCGTAACGGCAGACAAACTATTAAGTAGATATAGTGAAAAGGCTGATTCCAGATGCATCCCTGCTGTATCTGGATTTTTGTACCTAAGAATCAACCTACCTACCTAACTAATGTCATTTCATCTGAACAGGAGTCATCTCTTCAAGGTTGTCTAGATTGTTAACTAAGTGGTTTCTCACCTAAAAACCGTCACCAGAATGAAGAAGTTTTATTATTAATATTTATCCATTTATTTATTTGCCCCCTCTCACTGAAGCCTTTTTTTATGCCCATAGTGTTTGTACCGTGAACAAGATTTTGTTTATGCAAAAGGAAAAAAAAGTAACAAAAAGGAGGGGACCACATGTTGACACAGGACGTGTTTATTTCACAGTCAGTTTAGATTGACAGATTTGCAGAAGGCTATGTGTTTGATGAGGGCGATTAACAACAGATTTAAAAAGACTGGCTTTTCTGACACTGCTGCTTTTTTATAGATTTTTGTTGTTTTGCAAACAAAAGCTTGCCATCAGAATCTCTTTTTTTACAATGCTGTAATCACATAATGTTTCTACACATAGGTGCTTAAAGTAAATAATGTCATATGCATTTGTAGATTAGTTAATTATACTCTGTCTGCTTATTCACATGAATCCCGTATTGGTCCAAATATTTATTTATGGCCAAGACATTAAACTAGGTTATGAATAAGAAAGTGGTTATAGGTAGAGATTCCTCCATGTCAATAGTCTGTTTACTGTTGGTACTGGAGTTATTGCACATACGCACTGGATCATGTGATCAAATTCAAATAGAATTGTGTAGAAGGAGGTCAGGGTTCAAGTCCCCGGTGTGGCCCTTTCTCGCTTCAGTGGCTGCTGTCCCACCGGCACTGGCTCATTTTATGTTGTAACAACGCTGTGGTTAAGGTCTGGTTAGGGTTAGGCACAGATACCACTTGGTTTGGGTTAAAATGTGGTAAATTGCTATAACTCTAGTACATGTTGGCACAGAAGAATTTAATTTTAGCTATAGTCTCCACAGGCATAATACATACAGTATATGCTAAAAGCTCTGGCAATAAATTGCAGAAACCCATTCTCCTATTCTGCTCTACCAATAGAACAAACTATGACGTGACTATGACTATGCTACTTTCTGCATATTATGACCTGTCTCAACAGTGGAACAATTTACTGGCATTATTTATTAATGTTAGTATGTGGTTTATAGGTGAAGCGCAGCACTGATGCATCAGGTTGGTCTTCCTCAGAGAATGAAACTGCTTGAGTTATTGTGTCACGCACATGTGCACAGTGGAATTCTCAGTGTTCACACTGAAATGCTGGAAAAAGCTTTCTTTTTAGGCATGTAGCTGACCCCAGTCCAAAAAAAGGTGCCAAAACTGATTATTATTATACATTTAGCCTCCCTGCTGCCTGTAACCGTTTCTCCCAGAAACACTGCAAGAGCTACAGACAAATAAAATACATTTCACAAACAATTACAGCAGAATGAACTACGCAAATACATCATAATGTGCACAAAAAATAATGAGAAAAAATAAATCTAAAACAATATCTTGTTCAGACTGGGCAATTAGCTCTGGCTAATTAACACTGTAACTTGACTATCAAAAAAAAAGTTTTTAAAAAGCACTTCAAAATAATAGTTTTGTCATAAAGAAAACAGGAACCCATCAAAATAAAAGCCTCAAGAGATTGTGCTGAACAGACACAAGTGTCATTTACAAGGCAGAACAAAGTTTTTAATCTTTGCAAGAGTTTTAACTTCCAGAAATGTTCTCCTGAGAGGCATTTTGAAACAGTTATTGTTAAAGAAAAAAAAGTTCTTTTTAAGCATTTAGTATGTGGACTGTTCATTGACCGCATACAGCGCTAATGCTAATGCTATAAATGGAAAATCACTGTAGACAGTTGCACAAACGGGCTCATTTGATAAAGGAAATATGACTTTTGATGACCATTTCCTGAATAATTCTCTTCTTTACTAATAAAAAGTTTTATATTGGCAAACAGTTCTGTAATGAAACAAGGTTAGACATGAAAGGTGCCTTATACAGACGACAATACAGTAGATGAGATGAGAAATCACAATAGTCAACCATATTTGTATCAATAGTGATACCAAAAATATCCATATTGAATATAATAATATTACTAATGACAGTTATCATAATCACCACTATCATCATCACTGTATAGTCATCACCATCATCATCATGAAGTAAACATCATTAATGGGGTGTAGCCAGAAGGGGAAAGCATGCTATTTATAACAGTTATGAAGGAAATGGGATTCAGAATGGAAAATGAGAACTTTTTTATTACTGATTAATGAAGTGAGTATGTGGCTATGTACTGCAATCATCAAAGAGGAGGGAAAAAAACAAAAAAATTAGATTGAAGACACAGTGGAATGACGAGTCAGCGTCCCAGGTTTCATGCTCACACCTAGTTCCAAATACAGCAAGGCAGAATGATTAGGTAATTACACGCATATACACAGAAAACGTGCACATACAGTATATATATATATATATATATACTGTATGTACACATATGCATCAGTGCTACAAATAGGGATTATTTGCATTTTTGACAAATCAGCTGAGTATTATAACAGTGCGCGCTAAGGTTTCCCTCAACATCAAAAACACTGTGTGTGTGTGTGTGTGTGTGTGTGTGTGTGTTGAAAGAATGGGATCAAAGTGTCAAAGTGCAGTATTTAAAGTGAAGAAAGTTGTGTTATTGGCATGTGCTCTGGGGATGCTGTGATTCTGCAGGAACTTCATCTCATGTTGTGTGGTTGGGACCACACGTAAATGAGCTTCTGCCTTTCTTCTTTAATATTTATTTAACACTTTTATTACTGTAGCACCTGTGTTGGCTTGAAGAGCATCTCACACGAGTCATTTAGTTGTTTTTGAAAATGTGCAATATATATCTGTGCTTCTCACAGATACTGATATTTCATGTGGACAAAATCTATTGTATTCTAATCTATAGTAGGCTTTAAGAATAAGGCCTGTTTTGTCATATCTGTGTCATTATGTACTCACGACTCAAACTGTTTCACTTCGAAGGGATGTTGTGACTTTTAACACATGAATTCTCACATTTTTTAATTCAAAAGACGAAATCTTTGTGCCGTGACATCTACGATAACCGTAAAGTCTGTATAGTCTGTATTAATGTGAACAATTTGAATTTGCAATAAAATCACTTTTTGTTTGTCATCTGCATTTACTTGATTTAGAATGACACATTGTACCACATGATGAGTGCAGTGTTGTGCTCACGCACTACTGTTTAATCAAGGCTAAAGCTAGTTCATGATCATTCTACACATCCAAACTCAACATGGAAGAAAATGCTAAATATCCTCAAAAAATGGACGTGCACTTGCCTAAATAAGCTGCCAAAGATGTATTTTTGTTTTTATTTAAGGTAACTAATGCACCGGTAGGCGCAGGAGGAAATGACGTAACGGCTAGCTTGATCGCAGTCCGGAAGTGACCTGCTAGCAGATACAGGTAGCCGCTAGCTGGCCAGCGTATCGCTGTGACACTGTGATGTTCAGAGACAGTTAGTGCTGCTGTTTTAAATGAGAGACATCAGATTAGAAAACCAAGACTGAGAGGAACCATGTTTGAAAACTTCAGAGAAAGACTTCACATGGTCCAGCAGGATTTCACGACGGGGTCAGTCTGCTTTCTGACACAATCTCAGTCTTAACCCTGCCACCTCACACATCTCTGTATGGCTACATGTACACCTTCGTATATAAGATAACATGACATAACATGACATGACATGTAATACAGTCTTAATGATGACACCGGTATGATGTTCTACTGCACACATCTGATTAGCAGCTATAGTGGCTAATAGCTAACTAACGTTACAAAACTCTCAGTCGGTTTAGTTCTGTCTTTGTTGTCAGCTCATACTAGTCACCTTAAACAAGTCGTTCATTACACGTGTTATGTTTTCATTGTCAACATTAACCTCGTTACGTTTCCGTTTGCTTCTCGCTCATTAGCTTGGTCGGTGCTAACTTAGCTTCCTACTTTTTGCCTTCAGCTGACAGTCATGTGACACTCTGGATATGACATGAATCTGTGAACCTACCGTTAAAAGCGTCAATAAATATCTGTTTATGCAAATCTCATGTTTCTTTGTTACTGACAGAGTTTATACTACATACTATATTAATATTTGATCAAATTCACAAGAGTCATCTGTAGGTCAAAATATAAAAAAGCTAAGAAAAGTGATTCAACAGACATCCTGTGAGTCGATTCAGGGGCTTCTCATCTGATGCATCGACTTACAAGGGATGGCCCTAGTTTTACCTTTGCAGGCCTTCATACTCTGTGTGTGTGTGTGTGTGTGTGTGTGTGTGTGTGTGTGTGTGTGTGTGTGTGTTCCCCACCTCCTCCTGAACTGACAGCATCTCTTTGTCTCCTCTCTCTCTCTCTCTCTCTCTCTCTCTCTCTGTCTCTGTCTCTGTCTCTGTCTCTCTCTCTTTCTCTCTCTGTCTCCAGCTTTAAGACCCTCGGAGAAAAATCCAAAGACACCAAAATCAGGAGGAAGCCCAGGTGAGCAGATTGTATCATGTATCTGTATCAGTAGTAGTACTACAGTATTAAAGTTACTGGCTTATTTTAATTGCCATTCACTCCTCAAAATACAAGTTAAATAACGTTTAAACATTATAATCTCATCTGAACTTGTTTGTTTTTGTTTGTTTTTGTTGTTGTTGATGTTGTTGTTCAGGTTGGAAGAAAGCCTTCCTCATTTCAGCGCTGGACTGGAAATTCTCAGCAGGTCTCTGCACACACGTGTACATGCACACCGTTGGTAGTGAGAGGAAATGTAGCACACATGCACCTTTCTGATCAGGAGGCGGGTGCTCCATTTATGAATTTATTCATAAATGGATTTCAGATCAACTGTCTGTCACAAAGACTGTGGATACAACAGCGTCTGCACGATGAGAAGACTAGAGTTACATTAAACATAAAAACAGATGGTGCATAGTTGTATTAAGTTCATTATTTTAACCTTGGTATATGATTCCTGTCATATCTATACATAGACTTGGAACATACTGGGTTCAGTCACTCAATATAATATTTATAAATTATGCCTGAAGGTGTTGATAATGTTTTATATGTTTATAGGTTTGTTTTAGCTTCTCACAGTGAGCTAATGATACTTTCTCAGTATAATATTAGCCTATATACCTGCATAGTGACTGTCACAGACACCTATAGGATCCATATAGCCAAAGCATCAAAGATTCCACTATAATCTGATGACATCGTCATGACACCTGATGAAATAGATGTGGATTGTTGGTTGTTGTTGTTGTTGTTTTAAGAGTCACTATTGTTAATATTTTGTGTTATGTAATTGTACCGTTACATAAGTGGTTACATAAGTATTTATTTTCATTTTCTACCAAAATTACAGGCACAACAATACAAGCCTATTTGAATAAATGAATACAAGTAACGGATCACCAGCCTCCTGCTCAAAAACATTCAGTCACACATACGTGCACGCTTGCGCGCACACACACACACACACACACACACACAGACACAGACACACTGTTTCAATGTGTGATGTATATGTGTACATGTTGTTCAAGAGGCTCCCTAAAAAGGGAGTCGACCTGAGCATGCTGTGTGCATCAGGAAACCCCGCCCAACTCGCTCAGCGTGTTCCAGCAATTAAGTAGAGAAGGGGAAGAGTCTCACTTACACATGTGTTTCTGTAGGTATGAGGAGAGTTGGTTTCTGCTCCATAAAAGGACTAAAGACTACGCTCAGGCTGCAGAGGTAAGATCACTGCTTCTCTGTTCAACATCACTCTCTTAGATCCAATAACGTTACGTTCCTAACAATACAAGTGTCTTCTGGTGCAGATAAAATAACTGTAATAATAGATATTTGGATATCATCAAATGTAGTACTTATGGTGGCAAAATGTTCAGTGTTGGCTTTCCTTAGGCTCAGTGAAGTGATGTTTTATATTTAAATATTCATATTTTAGAGACGCACACCTTCACACAAAATGAGCTACAGAAATGTTACAGGCAACAATTCACCTATTCTCTGATTATTGAGGATTTTCTGCTTTACTCTATTTAATATTAATGTAAATTGAATATATTTGGGTTTTGGAAAATTCACAGCTGTATCTGAAGGTTTAAACACCCTTCGACAAATAACATATTTTGGTGATTTTTCTTTTTTAAAATTGCAAAATATAAACAGTCTTTCTAGGATATGGGGAAAAAAACAATCTCATCAGCAAACATTAATGCATAGTTACTGTTTCTGTCATATATTGAAATAAATAAAAACATTGTGTCTAAAAGTCTTTCAGTTCTTGTGTTCGTCTTTGCAAAAGGCTTGTAGTTCTGCAGAATTCATGGGTCGTCCTACATGTGTCTTACATTCTTTATACAACAGAAAAGATGTGGTTTGTTACCTTTTATAAAGTAGTTGGATGATTGATATTCACCCAAATTGCAGTAAGCATTGCTTTTACATTTACATATCTATATTTGCAAACCTTCACGCACAGCAGTTGTCTTAGTTATTTTCACTTTCAATGTTATTCAACAGAATTTGTGTATATCTAACAAATGTGTTAAATTAATTTTCTTCCTTCTAATTCATCCTTGCCTTTTTTTGGTGCTTTACTGCATTTCCTGGCACATTGCTACCTCCTCTAGATGAGTGGAATAGTGTGAAACTATTGGCAGGCGCCTGCATCATTTCACCTGCAGCATGTTCATGCATGAGACAAACAAATCAGGGACAGTTCTGTAGCCCTACTAGTGTAGAAAAACTCCACAGGGTGGAGCTGATAGTAGATGAGAGAACCGTGATCTTTCCTCTCTGCTCCTTCTTCCTCTGGTCCTTTGTGTTTTGCAGGCAGTAGATGGGGACATGGTGATGCTGTCAGCACACTGGGAGAGAAGAAGAACAGCCCTGGCACAACTACAGGAACAATTGCAGAGCTTGCCAACTTTTATCAGTGAACTTGATGCCATCACTGCTACTATAGGTATGCACAGTATAAATGTATTAATTCTTAATGCTTATTCTACTGTCAAGAGTATGTAGTATTGTATGTCTGTATTGAATTGTATATTATACTGTATATTTTTGGGATGTTGAGTTTAACGTGTGTATCTGCGTGGGTGTTTGTGTCCGTCTTCAGCCCATTTGGAAGGCGACTTTGAGGAGATGGAGAGCAGGCTGGTGTTCTTGGAGACGCTGTGTTGTCAGTGTGAACAACAGACATTCAAGCAGCATCATATCAACCAACTAGAAGTCTATAAGAAAAAGAAGAGGTATGAGATTCATAGAATTTATTACTCACTGGTGTCCTATTAAGCTAAATTACTCTTCTTTACCATTGAAAATAGTTTTTAAAGTGAGATGTTACAGTAGACACTTGACTGATTATTGATCCTCAATGCTTTCTGAGTAACAATTGAACTTTAACTTGACTTGTCAAAAACTGGCAGATATTTAAAGTTGTCATTGATTGAAGTCGCCTAGTAACATCAGTATTATTATTAACATTGAACTTGGGTAGAATATGGGTCAAAATATCAGGCGATGCCGTTTTAAAACCATTCTGTTCTGTGTATGTCAGTTGGAAAGCAACAATGCACTGGGTTGTGGTTTTAATAATACATACATTTTCATTTGTCAAAATCAAAGCAGCATATGGCAGCCTCAGTTCTGCACACTCTAGTGCTTTTACTCTTTGTTTAATCTGAATCTGAATGACAACTTTTAACTCTGGGCCACATATGAGCTGAAGCGACATTGAAATCACACACAGCTGCTGAAAGAATATTATTAATATAATAATATATATAATTAATATTATAAATCTTG
Source organism: Pampus argenteus (assembly GCA_036937835.1). Lineage (NCBI taxonomy): Eukaryota > Metazoa > Chordata > Actinopteri > Scombriformes > Stromateidae > Pampus > Pampus argenteus. The sequence goes on along the minus strand of CM072865.1, from coordinate 3,926,188 downwards.
AGGAAATCCTCATGTATCCAAATTCTAAGCAAAGTTTTAATGAGAAAACATTTTTAAATAAACCAAAGGGGAAAAAAAGACAAAAAGTCCTAAACCTTCTGTAGACAAATAGATGGCCTGTTCTGCCCTGTTTGCTCTTTATTTGATTTAATCTGATAATAAATGTAATATCTGTGGATCAAATTCCATAAATCCAAAATGAATGTAACAGCGTAAACAACAATAGTTAACGAGAATGTGTTTGTTTGTTTAACAGGAAGGACGTTGAAGCACTGGAAGGTGAGCTGCTCTACTGTCATGAGGCATTACTCATGTCCAACACACAGTTGCATTAATGACAATACTGACTACATATCTTTACTGCAGTGCTGTCAAAAGTATTTGTCTCTTTTGGTTGGTGAAGTGTATCAGTGTGATTGTCACAGGATATGAAAATATTGATTGGCATCTGATTAGGGTCGGTACCCTGAAATAACGAGTTCTCCTGTTTGTAGTGGAACTGAATTGTGAGCATGCTCAGAAGGTGGCAGAGCTGGAGCAGGCCATGCAGCAGAAACTGAGAGAACGACAGAAAGTCTATGAAGAAGCGTTCAACCAAGACGTGGAAAAATACCTGTCCACTGGACACCTCCAGCACAGAAGTAAGTCACTGTTATTTACAACATGTACGTATAGATTTGAGAGTACATCATGCGCTCCTTTTGCACAGTTACAGTACAATCCAACTCACCTGCAAAGCAGATGCCCCACTCTAAGTTTCTATGACCTACATGAGTCTCATGTTTTCCCAGTAAGACTTGTGTTTTAATGCTGTTGTATATCATCTGTAATGTAAATATTTTTGTGATTTTGCGTTGAGCTATTGTGTGTTGCTCTGCAACCGTGCTTGAGGCCAGTATTCTGTTCTCGAGGGTTAAAAGTCCAGAGACGTGGCCCGGTTCACCTGCTGGGCTGCTGCGCTTTTGAATGCTTTTCCCTTTTTGCTTTATTTTACATACATACAATGTACATAATGCACATTAACACATCGCCACACGTTTGGGTGCTTTAGTGATTCAGGTAGAAGTTTCACCTTCCCTCCTGAATCACTCCCTATTAGAGGCACGTATCACTGGCGGCTACAAGAAAAGCCTTGTTGCCAAGGTTACTGCTCACATTCACACCGCCTTTTTGAGACTGCATCCACTGTTTTGTTATCGGCCCAGTTTCCGGGTGGTGCCCTGTTGCTATTAATCTTAATTAACAATCTTTATTGATTTTAATAATTATCTTTGATAATTAAAAAATAAATTAGATAAATGTTTGGATGTAATGAAACATGTTATGCAGTTAAGAGCATCTTCATAAATAAAATCTATAAGGGCATTCTAATATTCTCCTGCATTGAATAAAATAAAGCACATTATGTAATACAGATGTAAACCAAGGTTTAATCCTATGATAGTTACATCACCATCGAACTGATCAATAAGCATTTTAACAACCACTAGCCTATAAAACCCTGGTATGAAATATACTGGATCTATTGTGTATCTATTGTACGCTGTAGTTTCCAGCAGCTGTGAATGAACATAATGCTCCGTTTTGATTGTAAAGTGCAACAACAACAGTCCTGCGTCCGCCTGAGTCTCTGGCTGCAACATGTGAAGCAGCACTGAAGATTAGAACGCAGATCGTGTTCAGCCTCATTCTAATCACCATCCTCGGTTTTGGCTGCTTCCTTGTTCGCCGCTTGTCCCTCCAGAGATGGATGTGCACAGCAGGCGTGTCGAGTTCATGATGGCGTGAACATGGTTCAGTATGCTTTGACTCTTAGCCAAGCAGCTGTGTTTACCACCAGCTATCAGCCTCACGTGATCCTGGCTTGAAAATGCCACCTTCATCATATTTTAAATAACATAACCCTCCAGACTAAACTGAGCCTGCACGCAACCATGTTCTTCATTGTGATGCCGCATAAGCTGAATAGAACTGGTCTATGTGGTTTGTTCAAGTTGCTGTAAGTGAGTAAGTGAGTGTGTATCAATGGCAGGCTTGAATAACTTTGGTTATTATTACCCAAAACAACAGTTAAGTGTATATCAGTAAAGCTTAAGGAAGTGTGTGTGTGTGTTGCTTGTTTGCAGAGCCAACACAAGCTGATGTGTGCGTTCTGGATCAGATGACGGTAGATAACATATCAGACCAGGAGGCTTTGGATGACTTCCTCAACTCCACTGGTGATGATGTCAGCACTGGATCATCACTGACCTCAGGTAACCTAAACTCAGCTACTCCACGACCTGAAGACATGAAAGTAGCATACAGGCTCCACATCTCTGCAGGCTTATTGCCTTATCAATGCTAATGTGTGCAAAAGTTACATAGGGTTTACATCTAGCATGTATATGTTGTTGTGTTACTGGCTATTACTGTCAACCTTCAATTACAATCAGCTCTCCTGACGGGACTTCAATTATTGGAGGATCAATTAGTGCAATGTTACAGCAGGTAACTGGTTCTGCACTTATTACTTGAGTAGGTGGATAGAAATGACATATCACATATATACACATATATATCTCACCCACCTACCCTGGCTGTAGCTGATGTGTCTCCTGTGTGAATTATATGAAGTTTCCTGCTGATCCTAGTCCACTGAGAATCAGGCTTGTCCTTTCTAACAGGTCCAGATCTCGAGTCCTGCTCCTCCGAATCTTTGAGGAGCCCAATGAACCAAGACCCTCGCACAACCAACCAACCATCCAATCAGAACATAGTATGGATGCCAGAAGAGGAAGTGTCCAGTGAGGAGAGCGATGAGCCCCTGGTACAGTCAGACGAAGAGGACGTTCAACCAGACATATCATTGGTGGAGCAGCAGGATGTTGGCCCGATGAAGGGCTCTGATGAGAGTGACTCTGCAGGGGACCTGCCCTTTGGGTAACCCGCCTCTTGAAACTCCTTGAATATTGTTTAAACACTAACTACTGTCCCCCCCTGCTTTTACTAGACACAGCCCCTGTCTCCAGCCAACATGACCCAGCACTTAAATCTGTGGTCAAAGCCTTTTTTTCAGATTTGATATATCAAATCTATATATAAACATGCCTTAAACACAAATGTTGAATTTCCAAATGGTTGTTTAAGTGATCACTCAGTCCATGAACATGTATAGAAAACCCTCTCTATACATGAAGAGACAAATCAAAGCTAATGCTGGCCTCACACTGGAAGATAATTAGGCAGATTTTGGATCGGATTCCGACACTACCGGTTGTGTTGATTATTTAAGGCTGGTCTGAACAGTTTAATCTGTCCAAATGGTCTGTAGTGTGACGGGTGTACAGACATAATGTTACCGACTGGATAGGAGTCCCGATTTAAATATCAAACATGTTTGATATTTACATCTTGAAAGGAACAGCTGAGCAAAAACCTGCAATAGGCAATGAATGCGAGCTGAGTGGGAAGCATCACATACCATCAATCCACAAGCACAATAAAACTTTGATTTTCCAACTCACCATAAGGCATGCTGTCTCTGTCATGGCTTTTTGTTTATGCCATGACTGAATCATCTAGTGTGTGTGTGTGTTTATGATAAAAATGTTATAAATCGGATAAATCTGTTATGTCTGTGGTCTTAAAATCCTCTAGTGTGCACCAGGCTGAAATAGAGAGTTTTTGTGAAGAAGGTGTTTCATCATCTAAGGTTTAAATCTAGTTGTAACACCACTGCATTCACAAGCTGCAGCAACTTCTAACCTCTTATTTTGGGGCGAATCTATTTTGATTGAGGCTGACTGTAATAAATTCCGTGTACAGGAAGTTACCTTATTTAATTACTATAGTGAGACTATGTAACTGTTGCCGAGCAGCAGCGGTCATTACAGGAAGCCTTGTTTAATTGTGCTGATATCTGAGCAGCCAATGTAGCGCACTATTGTGACAGGGGAACAAGATGTTAGCACTACATGTTAGCACAGAGCTGCTGTGTTAGTGAGTGACAGTAACAGCAGGCAGGCTGGGATGAGTGAGCTACCCAACATGTAGCTAATATGTCCCACTATAATAAATACAGTCTGATGGAAACACGAAAAGTTCACGTTATTACAACATACAAACATATAACAATCTTATAACAATGTTTTATGTTATAACGGGATCATTTATTGTTATAAGAAAGTTTTCACATTGTGTCCTCTATCAGTTAATTTTCCTTCCAGCTGTTATTAGATAGGATTGGCTCAGTCTACGGGCTTCGTGCTTCTTAAAAGGAGTCACATGTTGTGGGGAAAACTCCTTTCAAACTACTAATGCAAATCTCCCTCAAAAGTAAATGATTTATGTGCACTTATGTGTTATAATGTTAAAATATATTGTTGTAACGTGAAAAACCGTTTTGTTATATAATAATAAACTTTTCACGCAATAATGCGATACTGATCCGTTTTTCTTTTTCTGTTGTGGCAGCAATATGCTGCCGTACGTTCCAAACCTTCACCGCTAACATTAGTGTTTGGATATTGAATTGCAGCAACAATCAGTGATAACAGAAAAATGTAATCACACATTAAACTGCCGTTTGAGCATAGCAGACACTTTTGTTAACATAACTATGTAAAGACAGCATCTCCTGCTGAATTAATCCTGCTGATTTCCCCCTTCTCTAGAGCTGGACCCATCCCTAAATATCCACACTACAGATACTGCGTCTTGTTTTTGAAGATCCATTCCAGTGTCAATAGGGTCAGTTTCAGTTTCTCAAAGAGACATTTCAAGATGTTGGTTAATAACAGAAAACATATTTAAACAGAGAGAAAATGTGAACAGACCCTTACTATTAGAAAATGCATAGATAGATGTGTGAAAAAACAAAACACAAGCAAATGAAGGACAACATATAAGATGCATTTATATAAACTGCTGCAAATGCAGAAAACAAGAAAGTCCAAACAAAAAGTCCAACAGAACACAACAGAATTCCCCCAGAGACTACTGGTCAGTGAATGATGCATATGATGTGTTCACTTTTTACATTCTGTGTGATTCTGATATTACAGAAAATACTGCAAGCATTCAGATCAGGACTCACAGCAGGCCACTTCACAACGTTCTCTTCCACTCTGAGGTACTTTTTGGGGTTATTATCCTCCTGGCAGATCCATGACCTGTGATACAGTTTTCTGACACTGGGCTGTATGCTTTGCTCCAAAATGCCTTGATAGTCTTCCGATTTCATACATTTGTTGATTCAGACATTTGCTTTGCTGAAACGCTCCAATCAGTGCTCTGGTTTCTGATCAGGGTCGCGTATGATGTCATGACGGCGAATGGCAAATACAAAAATAGACTTAAAACACAGAAATGGACTCGGGTCTTCTAAAATGTATAATCTTTACAATAAATTGAATATGAATTTAATTAGGGCTACCTGTGTTAAATGGTGACAGTTTAAATGCTTCTGCTTCTTCTGAGGCTGTTGTGCTGTGTGATTGAACCTCTGTGCAAACGTGTGCAGTTCGTCACCACGGCGGGTTTGAGAGGACGGTCTGCAGGCAGCGAGCGCGGCCCGGCATCGCGTTGCTCTGACGCTGAACTCTCAGACACAGAGACTGAATGTGTGCTTTCAATGGAATACTCATACAGTTTCTTCCTGAAAGCGCTCTTTGTATTTTGTTCCTTTTTAAAAATGATTATGTAGCACTTTGTGAAGAAATGACAGCTGAGGATGCCGTAATTGGAGATGAGAATGACCACCATCTCCACAGCGGGCAGGTACACGCCTGAAGTGGTGACGTACACGGGAACAAAGAGCAGCCAGGGGATGAGGTAGAGCAGCATGCTGAAGGTGATGAACCTCGCCTCGTTGTAGTGCTGTGGTAATTTACGCCCTTTGAAGGCACAGATGAAACACACAAAAGCCAAGACGGCTATGTAGCCCAACATCATCCCGAAGGCCAAATATGAGCCCTCATTACACTCTTCCAGCAGAGTGGTTGGATACGTGATGGTGCAATTAAATGGGCTTTTTAGGACCAGCCAGCAGATGCAGGTGGCTACCTGTAAGGCCACACAGACTATGATTACAACAAAAGGCTGGTAGAGCCTCCGCACAACCGCCTGCAACTTGGGGTTGAACTGGAAGGCCAACAGAATCTGCAGGGACTTGACGAGGATGCAGGAGACACACAGAGTGAAGCTGATGCCAAAGAGCACCTGTCGAGCCTTACACTGGAAGATGTTGGGCCGGCCTACAAACAGCATGGCACTGATGAAACTGATGATCAGAGAGAACAACATGACCTGGCTCAGTGGCCCTCCAGCTGCCTTCACTACAGGAGTGTCACGCTGATGTAGGAACAAAGCGGACACCAGGAGAGCCAGGAGGATGCCAAGGGCGGAAAACGTCAAGAGCACCACAGCCAAGTCGTCCTGCCAGGAGAAGAAGAGCAGGGCTTTGGGCATGCAGCCGGAGCTGCCCTCAGGAGACCACTCTGTGCTGGTGTCACAGCTCAGACACTGGTCCATATCTGGAGGAGTGGAGGAGCACAGACACAGGTAGCACATGACTCAGTCTATCAGTCACATGCAGGTTCACATAGCATTTGATTATGTGTCTTGCGGACGTTTTAATGGATAAAATTTGAATTCCAGATGAAACGCTCAGTAGAGACAGCAGGTATCTGCAATGGATGGACGATATTGGAGGAAAATGACCCAGAGTCAACTTTAAAAATGGAACCATCATGGTTCAAGGATACCTGTTTGCAATGTTTGAGGGTGACTTCTCCAGCATGAAACTGAGGAGAAGGGTGGTCTTACAAATACCATGCCAACACTTAGACCTACCTGCAGGAACCTGCATTCATCTCCCCGAGACACAATGTAAATTATGAACATAAGTGATACTCAGCTATGTGTTGTCTGCTGTGTCTGTATATAGTCAATCATCATCATCCACATTTTATACATTATTATTATTATACATTTTACATATACCATTTTATAAAAAAATTATCATAAACATAATTAGTTGTTTGCATCCTCTGTGTGTGTGCGTGTGTGTGTGTGTGTGTGTCTTGCCTGTGTCATTAGAGTAGTAGTTCTCTGTACAGTTGATACACTGGTAACAACAGGTGTGTTGACCCTCTGCTGTTTTCTTGAACTCTCCAGGGATGCAGCTATTGGAGCATTTCGAGATGAAGTGCTGAGGAAGGCAGGTAGAGACCATCCATTATTAATCAAATCAAATTTTATTTATATAGCCCAAAATCACAAAATACATTTGTCTCGGAGGGCTTTACAATCTGTACAGGGATGTGTATTACGTCTATATATTTTACTCTATGTAAGATACATCATGATCCATCATTAGTTTCCACATATATGACAACACTTGTAGTTGTCATATCACTGTGGGTACGTGTGTGTGTGTGTGTGTGTGTGTGTGTGTGTGTGTGTGTGTGTGTGTGTGTGTGTGTAGAATGAAGACGTACCTTCAGGACCTGCAGCTGTTTGAAGGTGTTGTGGTTGGTGTAGGTGAATCTTTTGTCATCTAGGTGGTACTCAGCCACGACATCGTGGACGTGAACGTTCCCGTCATGTGACCTCCACATCGTCACATCGTAGCCCAGTTTGATGTCACCTCTGTTGTCGAACATATAGCTCTTCCCTCCAAGTTTAAACTCCTGCTTCCGCAGAGTGTGTAGCACCTACATGATACATTTCATTACCAATTCAGTGCTTTAAGTCTGGAAGCTGACGATGATGCATATACTGCATGTTCGGTATAAATAGACTTGAGAAGCATTGCATTAATTAATCCTCTGTCCTCTAGCCCAAATCTTTCATAAGTATTTTAGCATCAAGAAATGATTACTACAATGACTGTGACACGGTTATTATACCTGCTCTGACCTACAGTTTCACTACAGGAACTGTAAACTGTAGTGTGCTGTGAGTACTGTGTAATTTGGTTCTTATTATAGGTAGAATGGAGAGTGTATTCCGTTGGTACACTTCCAGACAGCAGGCCATAAAATGTGTCCGTGTAAACATACAAATCAACATATGTGAAATGAATGATGAATAAATATTTACTTGACTTTAAATGGTGCTTTTTTTTTTTTTTTTTTTGGAAATCCCACAGGAATCAACAGCTGCTCATAAACTCAGCATATCTCAAAACCGTCTCAGAACTGTGTCTCTATTTCAGTAACATAGTGTGAAGTGATTAACAGGAAAACACACAGGTGTGAGAAGGAGGCTGTCAGTTGCCTAAAATCCTCAGTTCTTATGTGAATTTAACTGTCTGTAACATTTAAACCCTTATCCTACCCTAAATATAACAACACGCCTACACACTAGTATGTGAGTACCTGCCAGGGTTGCAGTGTGCCTGGTGTTTTGCAGTTTCTGCTCCTGCAGATAGAAGCTACAGCGTGAGCGATGGCGTTCGCAGCCATCTCAACACTGTGGATAGTGTGTTCTCTGAGGCTCTTCACAGCTTTAGACAGCGGCTCAGCGTCTCCAGAAGCTATGCTGTCAGCTACCTGCATGTAGAACTCCCGCAGGAAGGAGTTATTCCCTGTGTAGTTGTGTCCGGCTGCCTCCAGCCTGCTCAGATACTCACTGAAGGATGACAGGTTTCCACTTTTGAAGGTGAAGCCTACGACGTGTCCAATGTCATTCAGGGTTAATTTTCCCAGCACAGAGCTGGAGGTGGACCAGCTGTCACTGGCCACCCACACTCTTCTCATCGACTCCATGTTCTGTCCCGCTGCCAACGTCTGATTCCTCAGCTCCTGGTAAAGATACTTCATGTGGGTCGGCTTGGTGAATGACACGATCACCTGCACCTTGGGATTCTTGGAGATGGTTGTGGCAGTCTGGCTGATAGCAGAGCAAACATCCTGACTGGTTACTGACAGAGGAAGGATTGATTTGAAGGCCACACAGATCCCCTTCTCAGAGGCCTGGGAAGCAAAGTTGTCAAGTGCAGATCGTCCATAATCTCCGTCTGTGGTAACTATTCCCACCCAGTTCCAGCCGTAGGAGCTGAGCAGTCTGACCATGGCAGCTGTCTGATGCTCATCGTTAGGAATGGTCCTCATGAAGGCAGGGAAGCGACTCTTATCCTTCAGAATCACAGCTGTTGATGAATAACTGATCTGGAGGAAAGAAAACTAATGATTAAATGGAAATGGCACACCACAAAAAAATAAGTCATATAAAATAAATCCCATGAAAAATAAAAAAAGTAAGTTATGGCAATATGATTATTTACATTGAAACAAGTAAAAAAAAAAAAAAAAAACTCAATAAAGGTGAAATATCTCTGAATGGATTGATCCAGTCTTTTAGGGCTAATACATGAGGTTGTTATTAACAGTCAGCATCTCTATTGGAGAAACAACCATGAGATGTGTTTGTTGCTATAAAAGCACCCACCATAATGAAAAAACGTTATCGTTATAAGGAATGTTTCTGTCATGAGGGTAACACTTTTTTTGAGATGAGAAATGTTTCACATTATAACAAGATATTTTCTCATTATAGCAGAAAAGGTAAAGGCATATTTTTACTAATGGTGACAGCCCTGCGCTGAAATATAAAAGCGGTGAAGCTAAGTAAGTCCTCCTTTAGCTTTCTGATTGATGACCTTTGACCTCTTGCTGGTGGATGAGTGGATGGTTTTGGTCTGGTCTTCACAGACAGCTGATGTGTGTTTCAGGAAGATCAAGGAGGGCGTTCACATCTGAGACCAGACACCATCTTTGAGACAGGAGTCACCCACTATATGACCACCTGTTATCATGTGGCTAGTTCTATACTTGTCCAACTCTAAAAGCTAGACAAGTGAACCTTTGAGCTTAGATTTTGTTATACAAACTGCTGCATTTCCTTCTGACGTTATCCACTGAAGGAAAAATGCTTTCTTGCAACATATCTTACCGTATTTTTCGGGCTATAAAGTCACCGGGCTGTTCAGTGATGATTCCGGCCTCTGTGAGGCTCCTGACTCGTGGAGTAATACCGTACGTTATTAGCCGTAATGTGTTGAATCAGTTAGAGGTCAGTTAACACAACCAAAGGTCATACATAAGGTGCACTGGATTATAAGGCGCACTGTTGTTTTTTGAGAAACTTTTATGATTTTAGATGCGCCTTATAGTCTAAAAAATACGGTATTTGTACATTTTGCCTAAAATTAGGCTGAAATAAAGTTCCTTGTTTAAACTGTTTGAATACAGGTAAAACTCTATTACAGCACATATATATCCAGAGTTTAGGATGCAGGTCATTTTCACTGCCAATAAAAGAATCACTCAATATTACAAGATGAATTCTTCTCTATCTACTGTCACACTGATAGTTCCGCTCTGGCAGGACAAAACAGTTTATGTTCCTGTTTATCTCTGAGCCTCATCTTCAAGCTGTTTGTGTTCAGCCTTTCTAACCAATGTTATTACACAGTCAGTCATGCAGCAGTTTTATCATCACGAAAGGTCTGGTTGATGTTTGTCAACTGCCAATCTAAACCTGTTTTGCTGTTTCAGTTTTCCCGTAACAGTCAGCACTGTGAAAGAGCTGGACTCTCCTCCTGCTCACTGAGTCCATTCAACCAGTAGTGGAAATATTCTACTTTCTACTCCACTACATTTATCTGACAGCTTTAGTTACGTCTCAGATGCAGATTTGACTCAATGGATAATATAACAAGCTTATAAAATCCAACACATTGTTACAGAGGAAACCAGTGGTTTCATCCTTTGTGTCTTTTGATGTCTTACATAAAACAGTGTGTAGTCGTGTCACATTTCAGATGTCTATGAGTTGTTAACAGCTTCACCAAACAGTGATTTTCCCTCTAAACTTCTCACATGGTTTCATTTCAATAAATGTTCAAATGATCCAATATTTCAGCAACAATCAAAGATTAGAGAAAAAGTCCAAAATCTGAAAACAGATTTGTGTATCAGAACTAAACTATCTAACTGTATATAAAGTAGTTGAAACTAACTCCACTCCACAAAGTTACTGCATTACTTTAACTACATCAAGATCACTATACTTATGTACTGTTACTGCAGTACTTTAACTACACCAAGATCACTATACTTATGTACTGTTACTGCAGTACTTTAACTACATCAAGATCACTATACTTATGTACTGTTACTGCAGTACTTTAACTACATTAAGATCATTATACTTATGTACTGTTACTGCAGTACTTTAACTACACCAAGATCACTATACTTATGTACTGTTACTGCAGTACTTTAACTACATCAAGATCACTATACTTATGTACTGTTACTGCAGTACTTTAACTACATCAAGATCACTATACTTATGTACTGTTACTGCAGTACTTTAACTACATCAAGATCACTATACTTATGTACTGTTACTGCAGTACTTTAACTACATCAAGATCACAGTACTTATGTACTGTTACTGCAGTACTTTAACTACATTAAGATCACTATACTTATGTACTGTTACTGCAGTACTTTAACTACACCAAGATCACTATACTTATGTACTGTTACTGCAGTACTTTAACTACATCAAGATCACTATACTTATGTACTGTTACTGCAGTACTTTAATTACATTAAGATCACTATACTTATGTACTGTTACTGCAGTACTTTAACTACATCAAGATCACTATACTTATGTACTGTTACTGCAGTACTTTAACTACATCAAGATCACAATACTTATGTACTGTTACTGCAGTACTTTAACTACATCAAGATCACTATACTTATGTACTGTTACTGCAGTACTTTAACTACACCAAGATCACTATACTTATGTACTGTTACTGCAGTACTTTAACTACATCAAGATCACTATACTTATGTACTGTTACTGCAGTACTTTAACTACATCAACATCACTATACTTATGTACTGTTACTGCAGTACTTTAATTACATTAAGATCACTATACTTATGTACTGTTACTGCAGTACTTTAACTACATCAAGATCACTATACTTATGTACTGTTACTGCAGTACTTTAACTACATCAAGATCACAGTACTTATGTACTGTTACTGCAGTACTTTAACTACATCAAGATCACAGTACTTATGGACTTCTTATGGACTTCTACTGTTACTGTTATGATGACTTAAGTATGATTTTTCATGCAGGACTTGTAATGCAGTATTTTTACATTGTTGTATGTAAAGGATCTGAATAGGTCTTCCATCACTGCTCAAAACTTACTTGTGGAATCATCTGGAGGGTCAGTTGCCTGGCAACGGCAATAGATATTTCAGAGAAAGAGGCTCCTATGACGGCCATGACTGGTTGGCCATATGTGGAGGCGTTTCCCCCTGCGTGGCAGTGGGTCTGCTGGGTGAAGTCTGCTGTGGCCCTCAGCGCTGTGCTAACATCAGAGCAGGAGTCCTGGATCCGGTAGCCCAGAGTGACGTTAAGCTCAGCCAGCAGAGGGGACTTATTCATGACCTCTACTGCATTGATCATAGCCAGAGCCTTTGCCAGGCCTCCTTTATCAAACCTGTATACAATATACATATAGAATTTATTCACCATGTACAGAATATATATATATATACACTATCATTGCATACTGTATATACACTCACTCACCATTTTATTAAATCAAATCAAATTTTATTTATATAGCCCAAAGTCACAAAATACATTTGTCTCAGAGGGCTTTACAATCTGTACAGGGAGTGTATTAAGAGCCCCTGTGCAATCTAATGCAACCCAATACAACATCTCTGCTATAAATGTATAAAATATACTTTTACAAAGATTTTACATTTTCAGTCTTTGTTGATGTTGTTAAAAAGGTGATCATGTGATCATGTTTGATATTGAGGTTGTAGTGGGTGATGGTGGTGGACTGCAGTACATTTATGGCACAAATATTAGAAATGCAGTCCAGTACACCACCATCCACCATGACAACCTCTCTCCTGATTCCTCACAGATTTAACTGGATTATTAAGATATCTAATGTATATGTGAACATTTTGGGAGTTTGCACCCATGGGACAAAAACACAGACTTGGAGTAAAAAAAAACCAAAACATTGTCTGTTTATGATTGTTTGTATTAGACTGAATGTACTTACTTGACACATGGCTGTAGGTGGGGTGCAAATGAGTCGTTCTGTTTGTCTACATCTTCATGAATGGGGAAGATTCCTCCAATAATGATATCTCCTGGTGCTGTGGCTCCGGGCTCCCTGCCGTCCTCTTCAGTGGCATGTGCAGTTTCCACAATAATATGGAAAAGTATGATGTGCACATAGATTAGAAGAGCAACCCAGGCCATACTGCTGTCTTCTCTGCTGTCCCTCTGTGTTTGCTTTCTAGCCTCTTTCTCTACACTACTGCCCTCTCTGCGACTCTTCACCTCAGGCAGAATGAAACTCTCCTTCTTAAGCATCTCTACCGGATTCAAAAAAAATTCCTTCATGCTTCCTCTTCCACAGTTCACTATTCTCATATTCTCTCCTGCAGCCCTGCCCACTTCTTTATGAGTGACAGCAGGGTGTGTCACTGTTCTTGGATTTGAATGTTCGATCTGACATCCTTATGAATTGAAGATATATAAAAACCATTCAGAAGGTTCAGAGATGGGCTGCTAAACTAATTCCAGGTCTGAAAGAGATGTCATGTGAGGAGAGGTTAAGAAGAAGTAGACATCTATAAGCCTGTTCATGGAATGCATGATGTCACAGCCGATATGGAATAACATGTATGACTTAAACGGCAACACTTAAGGCGTGTGTCCATATAGTATTTCACTCGGGCAGAAAAGTGCTGGCAGGGTGCTAGAGAGTGCTTCATGAGCACCATGATGAAAATGAGTGGAAGTGGATTGTCATACAGACAGACACAGCCAGAACAAGCTTATTATGAGCTGCCCGATGGAAACATTCAGTTACAGTTTTCTAGCTGATATATTTTTATTCCTCACATTTAGCACATTGTGAGAGAAGTATCTACATCTTCATGAATGGGGAAGATTCCTCCTAAAAGATATTTCCTGAGGCGATGCTGTTTCCAGAATAATAAGGCCGTACTGCTGTCTTCTCTGCTGTCCCTCTGTGTTTGCTTTCTTTCTCTACACTACTGCCCTCTCTGCTACTCTTCACCTCAGGCAGAATGAAACTCTCCTTTTTTAAAGCATCTCTACTGGATTCAAAGAAAATTCCTTCGTGCTTCCTCTTCCACACTTTACTATTCTCATATTCTCCCCTGCAGCCCTGCCCACTTCTTCATGAGTGACAGCAGGATGAGTCACTGTTCCTGAATTTGCTGGGAGAAAAGTATGTAGTATAAGTATGCATGAAGTGCTATGTGTGGGTTTGTTTCTGAGTGTAGGACAAACACGCTTACGTGGGCGCTAAATGTAAAAAATTCAGTTGCAATTTTCTAGCTGATATTTTGAATACTTTGCTCACTTTCCTCACATTTAGGAGTTTCTCACAGCAGCCGCTCTTATCCTCACTGGGAACAACTGAAAGAAGCTTCACATTGTAAATGCATGCATAATAAGTTATAAAATAATAAAGTCGTTCTACGGTTATTTGTTAGTTGTTATGTTCAGTAAGTATATTGTTGTATAGTTTTGCTTATGGTGTGTTTTTTTAGGTTGTAGAGTCTGGTGTGGAGGATTTCTATCATATAACAGAAAAATGTTCAATACATATCAATGCTAAAGTGCTGAGTTCAGCAAAGATAGGAGCAGCAGACCGGCAGCCTCCAGCTTGCGGTGCCTCCAGGCCGCTAGGTGGCAGCACCGCGTTACACTAACAGCCACCGCCCCGGGTTGGATACCGGCTCGGAAAAGTGACCGGAATAGGAAGAACAAAAATGGAAGCGGCAGTGTTTATTCTGTCACTTGTCGACTGCTGTGCACTGATTTTTCTCTCGGTCTACTTTGTATCCTTCTCAGCATTGTGTTTTCCGTCGTGTGTGGCGCATGTTCGTTTAGTGTGTTATTTGGTCCAACGCTCTGGAGAGTTTAACTTTCTATATGAGCAAATGGACGTTAGCAGCCGAGCTAACCGGTTAGCCGCCTTGCTACATGTATGTATGTATGTATGACAGACGAAGCTGTTTAACAGCAGTGTAAAGATGGTGGTCACAAGTCTGCAAACACACCATGAATGTTTTACATGACCAACAGCCATAGCTGGAGGTTAAAGCCGTTAGCTTGAGTCATCTACCGCTGTCTCGGTTAGCCACAGGCTGTGTCTCATGTATCAGCAGATATTCAGATGAAGATCATTAACCTGGAAGGTATTTCTATAATCCCCTAAGACCCAGTATGATTTGAACTCGTATCCTCCTATCCAGGTAGCCGGCGGGCTGCCAACTTTGTTTAGATGCAGACAGAAATGGGCACCTTTGGTTAACATCATCCTTATTATTCAGCATTTATTTTAAATACTGTCAGAACAGCAGTAAGCGTTTCAAACGGCCCCCTGTTGATGGGGTTCTCTGTGACTGAGGACATTTAACGTTGCTTAGTATCTAAACTATGTTAGTCCAACTACCGGCTCCAACCAGTAAAGCACTTGGGTGTGTGTGTGTGTGTGTGTATATATATTTGTTGATAACTATTGAAATGTAGTTGAATTCTGGTGGCAGATGTAATGAAAGTCTGACTTTTGCTGGCATATTGTGTAGCCATAATCACTTTATTATTGCAATAACTTGCTGGATGATAAAACAATATGTCCAAAAGTAAGAATCAGAACCGTGTGATAAACTACATTCTGTCGTCCTTTGTGTAAAACAAAATCTATAAACGTAGAGTCTGTTTCTAGAAGCTGATGGTTTCATTTTCAGTGTAGCTGTCGTGTAAAATCTATTTTATTCATTGCTCGCTCAGCACCTTGACTTAAAGCTCAGATCATCACTCTGTCTGATCTAGAATGTGACTACATCAATGCTAGAGCCTGCTGCTCCAAGCTCAACAAAGTAAGTGTGGAGGAAACGCGTATACACACACGTACTGCTTTTTTAACCTTTAAACTGACACTTTTGTTTGTGTTTTGTTATCATGTATCATATGCTGGTGACTGTTTTTGATGCATATCTGTTGTGTGTTTAGTGGATAATTCCAGAGATGATTGGCCAGTGTCTCTCCACTATGCTGATGTTGGTCTCCATGCACTGGTTCATCCTCCTCCTCAACCTGCCTGTAGCAGTCTGGAACATTTATAGGTATAAGATCGTATCTGTATTGCTCAGCCCGTGTTGTGTTGGGTAAAAACACAGAGTTGATGGGGAGCGAGGCTGCTGCGTTCACTCTCTGCTCGCCCCTGTTGTCCCTGCAGGTATGTGAAGGTACCGATGGGGAACATGGGCGCGTTTGACCCCACTGAGATCCACAACCGGGGTCAGCTTAAGTCACACATGAAGGAGGCCATGATCAAACTGGGCTACCACCTGCTCTGCTTCTTCATTTATTTGTACAGGTAGAAGTCGCAGCTAATGACACACATTTACGGTATGATCACTGTCTGTATGTATGTATTAACACACGTCTGTACTGTTTTTCAGCATGATCCTGGCTCTGATCAACGACTGAAGCACCCAGCTTTCTTTCTGACCCCTGTTGCCAAATTTCAAACTCCTGGTTTTGCTGCCCCCCCCCCCCCCCTTCACATCCTGCTCCTGCACCGTATGCATAAAACCTCTCAGAACTGCTGTGCTTAACACAACAGCAGCGTTTCAACTTTGATACAATACTAAGGTTAATATTTAACCATTTAACACTTCAATGCCATCATGACAAAAAACAAAACAAAAAACCCCCCAACCAATCAATATAAATATTCAAGGTTTACACAGTGAAGTCATATATCAACATATAAGCACCACACTGGCTATTATCAGAGGACCCAATGTATTTCTCCACAGTCAGTGTTCTTTACTACCTACTGCCAGTGTTGCTTCCACCTGATGATGTACTACTTCACCTTATGTTGAGCACCTGAACGCTTTCCTTTGCTAATTCTCAGGATCCTGAATTTAGACGGCTGAGAGATGTTTCAGCCTCTGTAGTAGGAAGTTATCAGAGCAGGTGAATGTGTGAAGACTTTGGAGACAGTGGATCAATAACCGTATTAAACCCCGCAGATACAGAACGTTGTGCTCGTAAGTTTCAGACATCAGCTGGATTGTTTATTAAGAATCAGACTGATGCCTCTGAAACGCCGGTACGACAACCAGGCACCAAAGTATCAAAAGTTTAAAAATGAAATGTTGAAATCAGGTTCGTGATGGTATTGAAATGTTGTGAAAACATCAGAGCATGAATCCTGTTCTGAGACTTTTTATGCATACAGACTTCCAGTGTTACACTCCATCACTGACCACCAACTACAGCTCAACACACACACAAACACACACACAGACACAATAATTAATATCAACAGATCTGCCAAACTACGAGTATATTTGTGTTCATAACTAAATGTGATTGGTCAGTTGCTGTGATGTGGTGCTCCACCACTCTGAGTAAAATGAATGACAATCACAGTACAACACATACAAACACACACACACACACAGATCAGCCTGAAAAGCCTCCTGTCTTGTGCTGGAAGGATGTGATATCACAGAGCTGGATCCTGTCTAAACTCTGGGTCTAAGTGTTTTGCCATAAGTTAGTTGATTTATTCACAAAGAACCGATATGTGAGTAACGGCTGTTTTATTACTGTATAACTGACAAACACACAAACAACGTTTATTTCTGACATTCCCTCAGTGAGAGTTCCCTGCGTCAGGAACCGTCTCAGCGTGTCACTGGGATGCATGCACTCCTCACTGTTGACTGTGTTATGACGAGCTTCGTGTGTGTGTGCAGATATTCTGGAGCCATTTCTCTCTGCAGTGTGTGTAAACTAAGAAGGCTGCTGGTGAATGAGATCATTTCTGAGTCATACTAATCAGTGTTTCTTCTTATTTTGAGAAATGCAGAGTTTCATAAATAAATCTAAAAAGTCAAGTTTTGTCTTTTTTTTCAATTGTAAAATTAACTTTTGTTTTTTTTTTGCGATCAAATTTTTATTTTCATTTTAATCAGGTCCAGCAGAAATATTCAGGGAATACAATATACAATTGTAAAATTAACTTAAATGTATATACTGTAATCTAAAAACAAATGCAAACAATACAAAACATGACAAATATGAGCAGAATAATATTTTGATCATTAGCTCCTGTTAGCTTCTGATGATCTTTTTGGGATAAACAATACGTTTTGTGAAATTAACCTTATAATATGATTAATGTTATATGTTAATATTACACCTAATAGGCATATAAGCTGATATTTAAAAGATTCACCATAAAGAAACTAAGAACATGTTACAATGTACATTAAATAAAAACTAGTACACCTAAAAAAAACAAAAAAGTTGATTCAGTAATATACAATTTAAACAAACAAAGGTTAACTGTATATAATACTGTTTATAATCAAACGCAATAGATTGTTTATTCATGATTTATTACTAAACTCTGGTCATGTAGAGCTCCTTTAATCTTGTTTGTTGGAGGTTTTAGCAGGTTTTCATTTGCATCATCTGATCTTTTTTTTTCTACAGTTTTCTTACTGACGACAAATCCCATAAAAACCCCAAACCAACAAGGTTTTAGTTTCTCTTTCTGACTTCACTACTCTGTGACTCTCAGCTCAAAGCTCATTGGTTCCTACTGAAGCTGTGTTTTTGAGGACTATTTTTAGCAGTGGATGAATCCACATTTGGTGTTCTAGTTTGTATTTCTGGCAGCAGGATGGTGGATGTGGGAATGAGTCAACATAAAGTACATGGTGATGATGGAACATGTCACCGAGTCTAACAGTGTAACAGTGTTAACAGTGTGGCTCACTGATGTATTTTAATAGTTTCTGGACAACAATAGAACTCTACGGCACAGAGGAATAAGATATATCAGGCATTGATCTAATAACCAGCGCTGTGTGTGTGATGTGTAGTGATTCATTGTTAATGTTATCTTCTCAATGATCTCATACTGTGCCGCTGCTGTAAAAATGTGCTTGGATATTTTATTTTTTGCCTTTATTTCAAAATAAGAGCACACTTAAAAATTTATAAATATAACCTCTCATATTCAGCGATCCAAGTTGGATGGATGAGAATTAACAGGATCATTTACACTGACTAACATGTTAGGATAATAATGAATGGGACCCTGGGACTGTTTGACACACTGATGACACATGAAAGAAACACACTGTATTAAGTAAAGATTAAATAAGAGACATTAGGAATGAAATTATGTTTTAAAACCCTGAATGCTTTATTTAAAATATGCATACATAACACTTCTCCTACAGAACAATACAGAACAGTACAACCACTTTTTGTAATAACACATTTAAAATGTAAAATGGTTTCTGGCAGAAACTGCCTGCAAACAAAGTTCCTACTTTGGCTTCTAACAGCAAGAAGAGAAGCCTGAAATACTCAAAGAAATGTACAGAAGCAGAAACTAGAACACCACATCTGTGACCGACTCAAGTGTGTGTGAGAGAGACATCTATTGTTGTGTACCACTAGTGTGTGTGTGTGTGTGAGAGAGATGAAAGATGGCTGTGATGGTGTCTGGGCAGATATACAGGGTTCCCACAGTGCTGACGGTGCTGCAGTTTGGAAAAATGCCATAAAAATAAGCAGGCTGAAATGGTTGCACTGTATTGTGTAAATCTCAGAACTAACTGTCTATATCCTGATTACAATAAAACAGTAGTGCACTCAGGTTTGATATGAAGGTCAGAAAAAGCAGCTGAAACCTTCTTGAATTTGACAGTGAAAAAAAAAAAAAAAGATGTGGGAACCCTGAAACACACACAGCCTCATAATACATGCCATAACACAAAAAATATACAGCACATATTACATAGCATAGAACATCATATCAGGCAAGACTGTTCTCATGACTCTCTGAAAGGACACACTTTGTACATAATAACTTTATGTTACACCTGTGTACAAATGTGTTACACACCGATTGTTAAAGATACACTCCGTCATTTTATTACTGCTTACTGGTGACTGAAACGTACGGGGTAAGTCTGTGCTAGAAGTTTTCTTTTGGACCGTCAACGTATCTCAAGAAACAATTTAATGATCTACTAACAAGTACTGTGTGTGTATCAAAGCCTGATATATCATATTCATCTGTCATTGTTGTCCACAAACTATTAAAACACATCAGTGAGTCACACTGTGTGACCTTCATCACCATGAACACACACACTAGTTTAGCTCTAGACTCATTCACATACACACCATCCTGCTGCCAGAAATACTCACTAGAGCACCAAATAAGGATTCATTCCCTCGTTGAAAATAGTCCCCAACAAATGCAGCATTTCCTCCTGTTAGAGTAACGTTCGCTAAAAACCACAGTGACCAGCTGTTTTAGGAAATTACTGAGACTAAAAAATAAAAAAAAAGACTATACATTTGTGTTTTCCTTTTTTTTTTTAAGATTTACATGTCCAGTTGGAACCGATGGGCTTGGGGCTGTTTGAGTGTGAGAGACACTCATAAGACACAGAAACTAACATAAAACCAGCCTCATCTTTTCACCGGGGATACTGGGTGCAGTAAGAAATCAGGGAGTGTCTCTTTAAATGTTACAACTCCATTTTTAGTCAACGAAAAGCAAAACATGGTGATAATTAAAACTTGGAAAAACATCTAAACCAAACCAAAATAAATGTATATGAAGACCGCTGTTTGTATGCAGGGTGAGATCAAACAATGATTCAAAACTAAAGAGCAAATAGTGAGCAGAGCAAAGCTGTAACAGCAGAAATAAACAGGAAGAGCAGACTGAAGGCATGAAGACAATCCTGATACACAGAGGGTTACCTGTCCACACACCAGCCGCGGTACATTCTCACAAGGCATTTTAACAGGTATAGAGAGGATGTAAAACACCAGTTAGCCGTCAAACACATCATCCTGAGCAATCCTATGCAACGTACTCATCAAATACTATTCTTTTTCACTGGATATAAGCAGGAAATGTGAAGAAAAACAAAACCAGGAAATCTATTACGTATTTTGTTAAAATAAAAAGACAATATAATGTAGAATTTTGCATTTAAAAGATTCTCTTCAAGTGGGTGTTACATCCATCAAATGTTGCTGCAGGTAAGATCTCTTAAAAAGGTTCCAGGGGTGAAAGAGGGAAAGAGTTTGAAGCTTCTTCATGTGAGCAGCTCAGATGCAGGACTGAAGACAACTACCAGAACACACACCCTCCACCAGGCGCTGCTACGTCTCAGCCTAGAACCCAGTGCACTACTCATGAATAAATTATGTGGCTGATAATAAATATGAGGAGGGGGGGAGCTCCTGGACGGAGGTGAGGGTGTCAGATCCTGGAGTCCAGCGTCACCCCGGCTGGTTCCGCTCTCAATAATTCGGATGGAGTCTGACATCTGTGTGTCGTGATGTACTGATACACAGCAACCGCCGGCTCCCGCCTCCAGGAAGCAGCTGTCCAATCACCAAAGCTTTCCTCGCTTTATGCATTCAAGTCTACAGAGTCTTGCTGCTCCTCAGGTTTACAGCAGCAGCAGCAGCAGATCATCAGCTGTCCATACTGCAACATTCTGACATGACAGGAAGAGGACAGACAGACGTCTTACATGCTGTGTAGCACAAGTCCATTACTTCTATTTTACTATGTTCTATACACTCAGTTTGTTAGGAAGTCTATGAAAATAAACAGTTGAGTCATGTGAACTGAGGTATTAACCTGTTCAAAGCAGGTGGACAAAGCGTGGTCAGACGGCACAAAGATATCACTGCGCTGAGCCACAACAACAACAACAACAACAACAACAACAACAAACCTCTTATAGACACCTAAGCACAGTTTGGATGTACCTACCGTTGATCCCCTCTGAGTCCTGGACATCCAGGAAGGGGGCGGGTCCCCAGATTCGGACAGTCCCATCGTCGGAGGCGCTGGCCAGCAGGCCGGGCAGGACGGGGTTCCAGCTCACACAGTTCACTGTTCGGGTGTGACCAGTCAGCTCTGCAATGGGCAACTCACTGCGCCGGTGCCAGATGTAAACTTTGTGGTCTGTGAGGAGCCAGAAACACACGAACATTTGTTTATCCATCATGGTTAGATGATGATTTCTGTGCTGCTACTCGTGCCTGCTTCTCCACACTGGGGATCTAAGTACACACACACAAAAACAAACTATGGTGCAGCTTATTGACAGTTGAACCCCTAAACATGAACTCATTTTCAGATACAAATGTCTCACTTTCTCACATTTATAATGAAAGAATGTTGATATAATTATGATTTTAGATGAGAACAGCCACCTATACTTATACATGATAAACATGAAGCTGATATATATTGGTATAACTATTCTGACTGTTGAAAGACCAGTCGAGGCAGAACATTACATTAGATTTGACATTTGAAACACTAAAACCTGTTAAGGGATTAAGTGTTTATTTGCTGACGCACGTTAAGGCTTCTGTGTGTGAAAATGAGTTTGAAAGGTTTGGTTGTGATCCAGCTAACTGTTAATAAGCTGCACGTTAGCAGGTTTAAGGGCTTCCAGATGAATTTAAACCAGCTTTGATAAACCAGAATATCCAGCTTCATGTCAGACTGTCATCATCAAACTGAGCGTCACGTTCTCTTGCCTTCACTGCCACTAGCAATGAAGTCTTCATTGTGCCCTCCGAAGCAGGAGTGGATGGTGTAGAAGCCCTGGGTCACCCCTTGGTACTTCCTCACCAGCACCCGGTCCTGCAGGTCCCATAGATGCACTCCCTACAAACACACAGCAGATACTTAAGACACACACCCACAACCGACTGTGAACCCGGCAGCGACTAGCTGAGGTTTAAAGTGGAAACTGCTCACCTGAGTAGCGACATTGAGCAGAGCTAACCTTCCATTCTTAGACACAGTGAAGGACATGATAGGATGGTCCTCCTGCACTCTGGAAGCAAACAACACAGAACATCATCCTCAAGCAGAGGCCCGCTGCCTCAAGTGAAGGAAACTTCTGTCATTTTTGTGGAATTAACAGGCTCACTTCAGTTCCACACATGCCGGTTTCTGTCAATATCCGATCAATTAACCAGGCATGTCTATACAGTCCGTTCATGTTGTGTGGTTGAAGTATAACATGCCAGTTTGGCTCTTTTATTCAAGTCGCTCAGTTTGATGCTGTTGTAAAACACTAAATGTATTTTATTTTGGTGAAACTCGTGTCTCCGTTTGTGGAAACATGGTTGATAACTTTCGCCTATAACAAGCCCTGGTTCTGTCTTCTTTATGACTCGCTCACATTTGATTTTTTTTTCAGACACTTGGGATAAAAACACCTGGGATCATTTTATCGTTGTGAATTTCCAGAAATTAATTGTGAAAATCCTCACATTAGTACCATGACACAGCTATCTGGCTTGCTAATGTACAGTCCTATATTGATTTCCTGATCTATTATGAACCGACAGAAGAAGCATTCTGCATCTTTCCAGTTTGATTGTTCGTGTGTCCCATCTGTGAAGCAATAAACAGATATGTTTCTTAAGAAAATGTAAGGGAAAGTGATTCCAGTATGATCCTATTTAAAGCATGTTTTGATGATTATAGGGATAATATTGTGAATCTCAATTATTTTGTCCTTGATAACTGTGATATTAAATTGATTGATCTGTAATGTTACAAACATACATTTTATTAGAATTATAAAAACCGTTTCTACGGGGAGGAAAGTTGCTGTTTTGCATGCAATAGTTCAGTCTCACAATAAAAATCACTCAGAAACTCAGAAACTCACATGCATGAACATATGCAAACCAGTATGTATAAAAGGATGTAGTCCAAACGTCCACTCTGCACTGTATACTAATATACTGTATGTATAGATCTGCATGTGTGAGTACAGCTCTGTGTAAGTGTATGTATGTGATGATGAATGGGTCACAAGTAAAAACGTTGGGGATGATTGTGACTTACATGTTTCTGTCTGTCAGGTCCTCAAAGTTGTATCCTCGGATTCGTTGGTGGGTGTCAGATGCGAGGACGGTCCGGCCGTCACTCAAACACCACAGGCACTGCACCCGCACTCCCTCCCATGAGTCCAGCAGGTTTCCATCCAGGTCCTGAGAGACGGAGGGAAACAAAACATATTCGGGAACACCATCAACACGTCGATCATTCAACACTTGGGCTCGTTATTTCCTGTTCTTTATTTAAAAACACCCAGTGAGTGTAAAACAATGACAAGGTCTGCCTGTAGTTTCAGCATCTGAGTGACGAGGCCACCAGAGGATCTGCTGACTGTAAACTGCTGAACATTGGCACATTATCAATTAATTCCTCTCAGTCTGAGATGGAATATGAGGTTTATGTGTGTATTTACATGTATTTGTGAATGCGATGCTCAGAGCATGTGAGTGTGGGCTGTGAAAGATACTCACACACTGGTAGAACTGGCCTCTCTGGCCACCGGTGACAAAGCGTTTGCCGTCAGGATTCCAGGCCACGCTGGTCAGACTATCCTCGTGAGACTGACTCATCTTTGTCCGTAACTCCCCAGTCTACATAACAGAGCAGAGGAAGGAACTGAAATAAAGTTGGTTCAGATTTACAGCTTTATGTCCCTGAAAACACAATCATATTGACTGATACTCCTCCCATGTTTGAAGAGGTCTGGAACAGACTAAATGAAAAGAGAACGCAGCATGTCTGAAAGGAATCATGTGTATTGACAAACCTGCAGAAACTTATCATCAACTGTTTTAGTTTTGCTGCTCTCACCAGCACCTGTTTGCAGTGATAACCCGACTGTACATTACCCACCCAGATCTCAGCAATCAGTGTTATTATCAGAGCTAAATTATAATATACATTAAAAAAAATATGCTCATTCTAAAGTTCAACCAAAGCTAATGAGAGGCTTCAGTTGTCTGACTTAGACCAATCAAATGCACATCTCAGTTATTCATCTTAGTACGAAATTCCCTCTTTGTCACAGCTCAGCAAGGAAATACTGTCTGTGAATACTGTACAAAAAAGACAGGAAGGAAGTTTCAGAGCAGGACATAGAAATAGCACTGATAGAAATGAACACCATGAAGAATCCGTCTGAAATACACAGTTCCTGCTGCGTGCGGAGTGTAAGTGTGTAGCAGATGGTCAGGCGGTGACAGCTGGTTGTCATGGAGAAGTCGGTTGGCTGGACAACCATGCTGCTTGTAATTAGGATCATAAAATACATTTGAGCTACAATTGCATAATTAATCGCAGATAATACTTTCAATTTTATTTTTTTGCAGAGTTTAGGTCCACACAAGCCTACATTCTTCACCCTCACGCCCCGCTTTCAGGATTTTAGCTGCAGGGTATGAATGACATAACAGTAACAAAACAGCAGCTGTGTTATAGCAGCTGATATACAAATATCTCACTGCATCTCTTCTTATTATTACATGATGTTGTCTATTTAGTCTTGCTGGGGCCCTCATCAGCTTTTTAAAGCCTGTGCTCAGAGTCAAAAAACAGCTTCCATTCAGGTGCCGCTTGCTGAAAGTGATGTGAGCGACCGCTCTGCAGCTGTGTGAGATATGATGTACCTGCACGTTCCACAGCCACAGCTCAGAGCAGTCATCAGGACCACAGGCTACCAGATAGGCATCATCAGGGCTCCACGCCAAGTAAGACACACCGTAAGCATGACCCTCCAGAGTCTTCATCAACTTCAGCTGGTGAGTTTCCTGTTGACCAACAGAAAAAAATCAACCATTTATTTCACCTCCTCATGTTCCTGCTGTGGCATGGATAGGAAAGATTACCTTGTCCACATGCCACACAATGACTGTGGTGTCTTTGGACCCGGTTGCCAGCTTTGTGCCATCGTTGGAGAACTTGCAGAACCAGACTTCATTGCAGTGTTCAGTGAGGATCTGCTGAGTGTAGCAAGGGAACTGCTTCCTAAAGACACACACACAAGCACACACAGGCAGATACCCAGCTTCATAATGTATAGAAAACATGACAGGTCAGGTGACAGATAAGTACTTTGTAGTTTGAATGATAACATAATCAGTACAAAATGTATATGAGATTTTGTGAAAGCATGGTACAGTCATGGTACAGTACAGTACGCGTGGGTTCTTACCGGCTGCAGGCGTGGTCCAGCAGCAGGGACACGGAGTCCAGACCACTGTCCAGCTTAGTGTTGTGGTAGAGGCAGCGCTCCCTCTGCAGCTCCACCGCCTGCTTCAACAGAGTCTGCAGGCGGCGAGGAGGCAGCATCACTGACGGAGGCAGATACGCTGCACACACACACACACACACACACACACACACACACACACACACACACACACACACACACACACACACACACACACACACACACACACACACACACACACACACACACACACACACACACACACACACACACACACACACACACAACACAAACATTTAGTGAGCAACCGCAGTAACTATATTAAATACAAATCTGACACATCGAGCAGCTCTGAAAGTGACTTAGTTCTCCAGACTGTGGAGATGAGGTATGTACAGTCTGTGTGCACCCATCTGCCCATCTGCACATTGCATATATTCTTTATACTATAAACATTAACACATAGTCAATATTTTGTGTATTACCTTATCTTCATTTTAAACACTGGGCCACTCTTTCAGTTTAGAATATAGATCTTAGATGAGATAGATGCAGTACTTGTATTTTCACTTACCACAACACCAAGGCAAATTCCTTCTATATGAAAACCTGCCAATTAAGCGGTTGCTTATTCTGATTAGTGACAGGACTGTAATCAGTATGAACAATTACAATGATCAATAACAAACCCGAGTCAGTGCGCTACACGCTGTGGAAGAGACAATTTTCATCAATTTCATTTAAAACAACCGACATAACAGGATCATTCTAGATGAAAGATGAATAAACTAAAACATATTTCACGCAATACTGCGACACAATCTCTATTTTCTAATCTGATTGCAGTCTGTAGATTAGAGATGTCTATTAACATAAGGTGTACATGTAATCCGAATGAATTCTATCCACGCATAATCTAGACAGGATACTTAATGGTAAAGTCATGTAGGAAGCAGCTGCAGGATTATCGTGTGGGCAGGAAGGTGATGAGGATTACCCACTGCTGATATGTTATGTTATATTATGTTATGTTAGCAGTCAGTACATGGACATACAGCATATGACAGTCATAACATGGACTCACTCTGAAGTTTATCCAGCAGCTTTGTTCGGGATGCCGTGCCTTTGCCTTCCCACTCTGCTTTAGCTCGCAGGTCCTCTGCATGACTGCACATCAGGTACCTTCAAGACACATGACGACATGTTCTCACCTGCTATCAGACATACTTACAGTGAAGCATTTAGAACTGTCTGTTACTGTACTGCTATATCAGAGGCTCTTTCGTGACTAACACATAAAATGTTGAGTATTAGAGCAACACCAGCGTCATTTTCCTGCATATAGTCATCACTCTTGGCCTTGAAAGAGTCTAAAGTCTGTGACGGTTGGACACACTTCCTCATTCAGGTGAATGGAAAGGTGCTGTATGTGACAGGAGTGTATTTGGCTGGCTGTTGGTTGGTTTGGTATCGCAACAACTACAGGCCAGCTCATCATGCCATGAATATTCATCACACCACGTCCTAAATTTCCTATGGATCTTCATGGTCCCCAGAAGATGGTGTTTTATGTGACAGCGTGACATATGACACATAATCTCTACCGCAGCATGGAACAAAACTACACTTCCAAGTTCAAAACATGTGATATTCTGCGTCCACTGACATGAATGAACGTGGAACTAACCCGCTTAAAATGTGGATGCGCTCTGTGTTGTACTTGAGAGGAGTGAGCTCGGCTCTGAGGACCTGCAGAGCCTCCAGGACCTTGCCATCCTCCAGGTACTCCAGATACTTCTGCTGGAGCAGCAGGAACTTCATCCGCTGCACAGACAGGACAAGAACAACAAGCACAAAGGATGTTAGCCACCACATGCAGGCTGTTCTGCATCGTCCATCCATATCAGAATACTTTTCTACAATCAATCTTCACTATCCATCTATCTAATCCATCTATCTATCATGTTACTAATTAAACTTCTTTCCCGGAGTTTCTGTGCTCTCTTGTCCAGCAGGTTCTTGTGGACTTTGTCTGCTGCTGTGGTCCTGCGTGGCGTCTACTGCATGTGTTGTCACCGTCATCATTGTTGCCATATCCCCATTACAGTTTATAGTTAGTTAATGATTTGCTACTGTATCTTTACCACTAGTTTCTCTGTTACTGTAATAGTTCATCATTCGTTGTCGTTGTTCTCATTTTATCATTGTCATTATTTGTCACTGTTATTCATTGTGAGTGTACAATATGTGTGTTGATTTGTTCTGTACATGTGACATCATTGCACGTCTGTCCGTCCTGGGAGAGGGATCCCTCCTCTGTGGCTCTTCCTGAGGTTTCTTCCACCTTTTTCCCTGTTAAAAGGTTTTTTGGTGGGCAAGTTTTTCCTCACTTGAATCGAGGGTCTAAGGACAGAGGGTGTCACTCCCTGTACAGATTGTAAAGCCCTCTGAGACAAATGTATTTTGTGATTTTGGGCTATATAAATAAAATTTGATTTGATTTGAATACTTCATTAGCAGTGAGAGTCCCATCAGTCAGTAACAATGGCACTGACTCTCTCCGTACATATAGGTCAACATCATATATGTATCATAAGTGAACAGACAGAGCATGAACTCTACTATCATACATAGCACATGTATCTGAGGTCTTTAAAGTGATCGGCTGTTGCTCTCTTTGGTGTGAATGAGCATGAACAATGTCATGGTTATGTTAGCGTCATATATACTGTGCTTTTCTTTTCTATTTTTATTCTGTTATGATGTTAAACATGTCAAAGTTCCATAAATAGGGGAATATATATAAAAATGATCCCTCGCTTCAACCTGCTCTGAATGCTTTGTTTGCAAAGTTTCCTCTACTTCTTCACATGCCCACAAACAAAATGACTCCATTTCTTATCAGAAATTTGATCCGTTTGGTCCAATAACATTCAGAAAGTCTAGAATTATTTGAAGTGAGTGGACCCATATCACACAAAAAAAATAAAATTAAAAAACATCAGGAAACATGAGCAGCATTTCTTTACAGCTGGAAGATGATTTTTAGGCTTCATGAGCCACTGTGAAACTTTTATAGGAATGAATAGGGCGCCATGTTTAAGTCCAGTACTGAGGCTGTGGAAAGGGTCAGTATAAAATAAATATTTTGTTAATATATAAATATTTTAGTTAATAATAAATTTTGTTTTCAAGTATTTGCTACCGAGATTGGCCTTCTGTTCCAGGAAGACCTTTAGATTCCATTCATGTCAATACCCTACAAGAATCTATTTGCCACAACGAACATCAAGTCAAGCCTGCTAAAGCTCTAATGATGAGTCCATTAATCAATCTTGACGATCAGTTTCATAGAAGTTGATTGTTTCAGATTCTCAAATGTTTTAGAGTTTGCAGCTTTTCTTGGTCTGACATTATAATACAGGGAAAACATTGTATGATGTCATGCATGTGTTCCGGTGTATTATGTTTCTGATGTTTTACAGACCGAATTATTAACCGATTAAGAATAAAATAATAATTGGATAATTAATCAGTAATGAAAATATGTGATGTTCACTGTGATGGATTACACAACTCCAACATGTTTTAGGATTTTGTCACTTTTAGAATATTAATGAAATTAATTAAATCCAATGGATACATAGAGGGGTGGAAAAAAATGCATTCTAATGCAATTCCTAGAACACAGCAGCATGGTTTGCATGGCGTGTTTAGTAAGTATATGTGATGTAGTACATATAGTTTAAAATGACTTACATAGTATATAGTACTGGTATGGTGTGTCTCCCAGCGCTGCACTACCAGGATGCCTTGAAACGACTGAACCATTTGCACACACTTAATATTCTTGATTTGTGTTTGTTCTCACTGCAGACCAAGTGCTCATTTAAATCACTATTTGGAAGTTCTGGTTTGCCCATATTTGTCTCAGTGGTTGTTCTGAAGCTTTTTTTGTGTTTGTGCGCTGTCTTTAAAATGTTGACTTGTTGATGGGATGATTCTGCATCAGAGAGAAAACTAGTGGTGCGAAGATTGCTTACCACTATGGCACTTGGAGAATGCATCAATGCCTTCAGCTCATTCAGGTCGCTCTCAGCCTAAATAAAAGGATGAAATCACAGATGAAACCTATTACACACTCTTGATTTCCTCTACTTGGCCTGAATAAAGTGCACAGATTACTGCGATAGGGACTCCTGAGAATATGAACATGCTGTTCAGAGAACAACCTTGTCCCACTCTCCTTCCATGACATGATTGCGAAACTTGGTGGCAGAGGGGTGCTCCAATCTGCAGCCGGACTCTTGCATCAGGAGGTCCACCGTCTGACTGTAAACAACACACACACACACACACACACACCAGAATAACCAATCAATTCACATTATGATCAAGCGCTCATGATCATTTAACACATAGACTGGAAGAGGGCCACTGTCTTGTCATGTGAACAGCTGATAAATAACCATGAGTGGATTTGATAGAAGTGATAAAGGGAAACAGGTGGGTTGCTGACTAATGTCTGACATTTGGAAATATCTCTTTTTGATAGTCATGTTTAAACCACAGTACTGTATGAATTATGAAGGACATGAATATGAATCAGTTTAGTTCACTCCATCCATATTCATTTACATATGAGCCAGACACTAAACTATTCAAAGGCAATGAGTTCAGGTCCTGTAAGAAGTGGGAGCAGAATGAGCTGTCATTGTGGTGAACGTACAGTAACATCCACCAATAGAAAAACTGTTTAAAACTACTTTAAGAACTTGAAGTGGCACCATGTGAAAACTTATTTGCTCGGTGGGTTAAATATAGGCCGAATTCACATGCATTTACTTATGTGTCATGATGATGAAGTGCAGTAGAAACGCTCCACTCGATCACTTACTTGAGACCTAGATCGTGTAAATGCTGTCCTATGAGCCTGATGACGTCCTCCTCGGACTGAGACAGACGCTTCTTCTTCTTGACGCCGGAGTTGGCGTCGGCGGAGCTGCTGTTGTTGTTGGACGCAGGCTGTGCGGACACTCCGTTGTTGTTGTTGCTGACACTGTTTCCATTGTTGCTGACTGACAGGAGTCCGTTGGAGTGAGCTGCCCCGGCGGAGGACGGCTCCCCGTTCTGTGCACCGTTTCGGCAGGACACTTGTGAATCTCTGTCCTGTCCTGCCCCGTTAGCCTGCATGTTCTCACGGTTTCTACCGGTGACACGGTGTGTATGTAAACGAGGGGATAAGAAAACCACCGGAACAGCCGCCGACGGGCCCACTGACCCAGATGCAGCCCCGAACTGCCCTGTTCCCCCTACGGCCGAGTCTCCGTGTTTGTTTCGCGGCGGTGACCGCGACGATAACCCGTTTACCGACTCGGAGGACGAAGACACGGAGGCCAGAGTTATACCGACAGCCGCATTTTGTGGAATTCGGTGATATTTGACGATGTCAGGCACCGTTTCAGCCGCGTTTGAGTTGTTGCTTATCGCTTGTTATTGTTGCTCTCAGACAGCTGCAGCCCTGTTATGGACATACGCAGTGACGTCAGCGGAAATTCCTTCACGTCTTTTTGTGGCGCTGCGTCGCCGTTAGGGGGCGCTGTCCAATCACACAGGACAGTACAATAATCACAATAACAATACTACTACTACGTTTTTAATTCCACACACATCATTTGGATCATAATCAAATTAAAATATCTTATATTTTATAGTCAATAATATTGATTCATTTATCTATTTCGTTGTCTATATAAGCCTGTGATACCACTGCTGTTACCCATAAAAATATTATACAATAATTCAAAATGTTTTTGGTCCATGTGGCAACATATACACACTAATGCCAAACCCTCAGACCAGAACATGTCACATGTCTTGTTACATACGTGTTCATATCCATGTGTATATGATATAGCCATTGTCACTGTACATCATAAAGCTCGAGTATGATCCTTGTTGCAGTTTAGATTTGTTTTTGTTTTGATTCTAGTGTCTCTGTTGTTTGCTTTGTCATTTATTAATTGATTAATAAACTACTCTTTCTATATATCCTCAGTAGTAAGGAACTTCTGGAAAGCACCAATCTAATTTGTGAACCTCCAACTGAAGACACATGTGCAAATGTGTGCAAACAAATCTCAGAAATACGGTGGCTGTGATGTCAGAGCTGAAGCGTTGGATTAATCCATCTCTTTGCTCAGTGTCAGACAGCCTGCAGTGATGTTGAGATGTCGTAGAGATGAGGAGCTCTTCCACAATCACCGTGCTGTAGTTACCACTCACGCTGCAGTAATCATGACACCGAGGCTCGTCTTTATTGGATTTTTTTTTTTAATCAACTCACCTTATGATGACAAACAACTGAAATGCATGAGGATACACTGAGAAATTCTTCAACTGAAAAAACAAAAACAGGATTGGAATCAACTGCTGAGAACAGGCTGAGTAGACCTACAGCATTGTCTAATTCAATCCACGAAAACTGTGAAGAGGAATCAAAGTTTGGAATCGAATTCTGAGAAGATCTGAACAGTAAGAACAACCAGAACCTCAGAACTGAATGGTTTTGTTGCCGTCTGATAGCCCTGCCGGCGTGGGCTCTGGAGTTTCCCTGTTCCTGTGTTGGTACTTAGCACAAAAATTCTGTTGCAATCAAAACCTGGAATCAAATATAGAGTTGACACGTTATTCAAAGTGCTATTTTGTTCCCACGCCTGAGATTGAAATACAAATCAGGAGACAACTACGGTCCACCTTTTGGCTTTTAAATCCAAAGCCATTCCCTTATCATTGGCACTTTCACTTCAGTGTAAGAAAACAAAAACAAAAACATCCCTGTCATTTCCAATAAATTAATCTGTCCAATAAACACTGTCTACACTCTATGTACACCAAGGACACATTCAGTCCTCTTTCCCTTTCTTTAAATAGAACACAACTTGTACGTAACATTATAAAAATATGAATTAAAGGGGAAGGAATGATTAAACCTTTCCTTAAGAGAGGAGAGCGTCAGGTTTGTAGAAGAAGAAACTATTGCACTTTGATCCCATTCTACAGAGACACTAATGGGTTTTACAATCAACAGAGGAAAGAGCAGTGGCCCCCCAAAACATCCATCCAGCTGCTTCCCATCAGGTGAGTGTGCTCATTCTGCACGTCAAAGCCTCGTGCATCCCAAATACAGACGATATCAGTCAAGTTAACCAAAAAAAGCAATCAGTTTTGTTGTGTTGTCACAAGCCAACTGAAAGGCTGGCTGGTCGGACCTGTTGATAGTCACCATCTCCCAGAAGCCCGTTTGCCTGCAACTTGTCCAGTAATTAGGTCAACTTCTGAGTTTTGTAAGGTTCAAGTGACCTATGACACACTCCTAATGTATCCAACCATTTCCAGCTTGGGTAGATAAGACCATATACACCAACTGCACGTGTGTGAACACATTAGCATATACAGAATACCAAGGCAATTTAAACTAAATCCTGTGTGTATCTGTTGTATGTGGCCCTTTACACAACCAAAACAAGCAGAGGTTAAAAGACACACAGTCAACTGAAAAAGTGAGACCTCATTTCCACCTGGTATTAAATGATCTATATCTGGATATCTGATCTAAAGCAGGGGAAACGCACACGGAACGCACATGTGGAGGTGGTCTAAGAAGACCCAGTGTCACCCAACTCTAGTGACATAACCCCGCCTCTTCCTGCGATCTCAACCTGCCTGTCAAAAAGCTACAGACAGACATCTAGCGTCTCTTCTCTCGCATTTAATTTTAAAAAATTAATGACACTTGGCCATGAAGCGAGGTGGAAATCACTGCTGCTACAGAAAGGCAGCTAGCTCACTGTGTGATCTGACCACAGTGCCGGCACAAGTTAACAACAATGTTTATTAACTCTAGTTGTAAATGAAAAGGCCCCATTATTAGACATCATTATCCAGATACAGATTACATGTTAATGCCAAGAAGAGATGGGGTCGATCCAGACGCTGTGCAAACGACATGGAAAGTTCCCCTTCATGTATTGAAACTTTTTGTTGCCGTTGTCACTTCACATCCCAACATGATCGCCATGCAGTTAAAGGAACATTGCAGTTTATTACATGCGTACGTTTTTGGCTTTTCTTAACTGATGAAATCGTACACCATGTCACAGTGACATCACTAAAATAGGACCAAAGGGTCAAGAAAGACGAGGAGTCAGCTGATCAGACAGGTTGTAAACAAGCCAACATTGATCATGTGGCTGCTTGTGTTTCTTGTTCTATTTTTGGTGACGTCAGTGTTCCTATTTGGTGAGTACAATGTTATTATAAGTGATAGAAATGATGGACAGACCAACAAAAATAAAACCCAAGTTGTAATAAACTGCAATTCTCCTTTAACAGCAACGTGAAAGGACTAGAGAAGATCGTCCCTGTCTGAGGAGAGCCATGGAATCCTTCAACTAAATAATAATGGTGATCACAGCTGTGATAGGCACTTCCATCTGTCCAAAAATCAGTGTAAAAATATTTCTGCTGTGTGTGCTACCCTCTGGACACCGTCACCTGTTCAACTCCTATGACGCATCAAATACACTCTCACACACACACACACACACAGTACAGACAGTCTGGTATCCTTTAACTTAGCCAGCAGAGGAGTGTGCTGCAGGAGGTCCAGGAGCACAGAGGAGAGCACACTACTGACAGGCCACAGTCAAAGAGACAAACAATGCTTTGACTGTGGAGAAACGTGGGCAGCAGCAGGTGGCCGATCAGTCTGTATCGTCACACTCTGGCACGTCGTTGGTCCACTTCCAAATCCTCTTCCTCGTTAGCGACAGAGTCTGAACACGGTTCAGTCCGTCCGGTGTCCTCACATGGAAGTATTTTATATAATGGGGAGCGATGTCCACGATTTAAGCTGGCTGCCCAAAAGCCCTGCAATGTTAGTGTGTGTGGAGGAGATGGCACGTGTTCTGTTCCTATCTGAGACGTGTTTATGGAAAGACATAGGAACCAAAAGAAATACATCGCTGTATTTAAATTACATCTGACTCAACTAGTCATCCCCATGCTCAAATGTTGAATTCAAAACCGTTTTCATTTGAATAACTCAAATCAAAGATTCTACTGTTTAGCAGCAGGATGAAACTGAATGTGACTGAAACTGCACTTCATATGAAGACAAGAGGGTTCCTACAGATTTTTGGCACTTTTTGATTGAAGTTTTTGTCAGAATTACAGATGCAAAATGTTTCTGGTGTCTGTAGGATCACAGCATATGGGACGAGAGATAGAAATGCACATAATTAGCTTCTGAAAGTGTCCTGCAGCAGAGTCAGCTGTGCTTGTGACTGAAGTCAGACAGAGGGAGGTATCAAATCTGCACCGGAGAAGCATCTTCGAATCAGGTGGCATGGTGACACTTGTGCTTGACTTTGTGACTGCCAGTCTGTCCCATCTAGACTAGCTTTCATGTAGTTGGATTATTTTAATATGCATTTTGTCACTCATATATAGCGTCAGTATCTTTTTTTATTTATATAGTGCCAAATGTTATGTTATCTCATGACCCTCGTCAAATAGAGCAGGTCTGGTCTGACGCTTCTGGCTTTGTGATGTGTGCTCTTGATAAGTGCTATATTACATTCATTATTTACTTACATTTAGGAAGCACTTTGGGGTTGAGCTGCAGCTGCTCAGATAAATAAACCATACTGTATCTAAATACTATGAGTACTGGGATGCAGATCCAGTTTCATACATCATGCTCAGTTTCTAATCTTTTCAATGAACTCATTCAAATTATAAATGTGCTGAATTCCATACTTGAAGCGAAACATGATGTTTAAACTCAAATACCATCTCTACTGGCAGATATATCTTTCCATAGACAGTGAACATATATATATATATGTGTGTGTGTGTGTTTGGCCATGTTCTGTAATATCAGGTCTCTTGTCACAGGTGTATATGAAGTGTGTGAATAGTACAGATTTAAAAAGGAAACGCCCAGGTATACTTGATGGTTTCTAGGGCAAATGATTTCTCTCTCTGCATTCATCACACAGTAGATGTGATTACTGGGGAGTGTGTGTGTGTGTTTGGTCCTTAGCTGTCCACCACCTGGTGTGGCAGAGTGACAGAGGAGCCGTTGATGAATGAGCCTTGTTTGTCTCTTCCCTTCAGAAAATAGGTGAGCAGCTCCCCTTTCCCCTTCACAAAGATGGGCCCCCTCCTCACAAAGCGGAAGCCGTACTCCTTCAGGATGTTGTAGCAGTCCTCCACCACCTGGGGGCAACACACAGAGAACTGTGTGACATTTGTTTTTGCTAGTGTAGTTAAAACTGACACGTATAGTTGTTGAGTTTGTATTTTTCACTCATAATGAGAGTACCTGGATGTTTCCCATCACCCCTGTGGACTCCATGCGACTGGCCACATTCACAGTGTTGCCCCAGATGTCGTAGTGGGGTTTGCGGGCACCGATCACTCCTGCTAACACTCCACCCTTATTCAGACCTGCAGGACAGTGTCCACAAATGTGACATGTCAGATTAAGACTAATAAAAACATACTGAATATACTGATTTTATAGTTTTTATAGTCATTATATTCAATAGTTTTCAATGCAACATCTCTCCTGGGAGGCACTCTGCTGTTCACAGGAAAAGTTATGCGTATTATATTCATTAAAAAAAAAAGAAAAGATGGAGAGAAAAGTTCAAACCCTGAATCCTTTCACCTCTGGACAGCTGACCAATCACTGCGTAGAGCAGGTGTGAATGTGAGTTTTTGCATACTTCCTGTGAATCACACACTTTACATCATATCTTGGCGAACCACAATGTTTCCCTACAATGACAAGGAGCCACTGGTTTCCCTTCATTTCCACAGGATATACATGTTATTAACCAGCAGGCCGACTGATTTTTATATTATACAGAAAGAAATCAAACCAACTGGTATCACGGACAGAAGGAAAAAAAAAAGTCTAACACTATACAGCTTGCATTAGAAAATGTAACCTTCATATTTAACTAAAAGGCAATGTGAATAAAATGTGGACCCTTTTGACCCTATTGTGAGGTTGGGGAGTAAAATGTGTTATCACAATAATACACAAAACAATGGATAATAAAACAAATAAAGTCTCTTAATTGTAATTTGACAGCCATAAATGGAAGCAAGCGGGCCCAGGAAGTATCTGATGTGATACTGGAACACCAGGGAGGGGAAGGTTAACATCTTTTCTTTGGATGATGCATGCATGTGGATGTCCATCTGGCATCTGGTGTTTCAGTGTCAACCATACTGACACTGACAGACAGGGATGTTCCTCTCAGCTACAGCAAACTGACACATTCTCAAATATTTACCAAAACTACCGGGAGAACCAGGCCTTTATTTGACACAGGCTTATTGAAAGACACACCTTATTCCTAATATTTATTCATAATATTCCTTTGTGATTGTCCCGATAAATTAAATAGAACACACATTCCACACCAACTCCATTGGTACAACAGAGTTGCCAAGGAACTGCCAATTTCTATCATTTCTATCAGTTCCTTATTAGGTAATTAATCGATTAGTTGCCAACTATTAACTGAATCACCAATTACTTTGATAATTGATGAATCATTTGGAGTCATTTTAGTCCAAATCGTCAGATTAATCAATAATGAAAATAATCGTTAGTTGCAGACATAATGTTTTGCTTTTGAACACACACACACACACACACACACACACACACACACACACACACACACACACACACACACACACACACACACACACACACACACACACACACACACACACACACACACACACACACACACACACACACACACACACACACACACACACACACACACACACACACACACACACACACACACACACACACACACGAAGGGATGGCCCATACCAATGCGTAGCATGAAGTTGTTGAAGGACTGGTAGTTGATGTTCATGAGTGTGACCTTCATGGCGAGAGCAAAGTCTGCCAGGTCTGCCAGATGCTGCCAGCGCTCTCTGTCAGACTGCTCCTCCTTCTGACAAACAGACACAAAACAGCGTCTCAACACCAACATTATCATGGCTGGTGACAACAAGCAGCATTCCAACACAATGGTAATCATCAAGAAAGAAAGAAGCTGTTTAAGTGAGACATACAGACAGGTCATGTGACCATGCTGACCTTCATGCAGGTGTAGCCGTTGCTGATGTCTGGGGTGACACCTGATGCTGCCATGTAGGTGCTGCCGATGGTCTTGATTTTTGTGATGCAGCGGAACTGAGTCTCATCCAGCAGCTGTCAGGGACACAGGTTAAAGGTCACACAGGTTTACACCACTGTGGCTGTAAGTATGTGAAGTCTGTCCTTCTGGTCGAGAAATATATAAAGAATATAAAGCACATTAAAATCACTTTAACCTTAGAATAACTTGTAAACCTGGTC
Organism: Pampus argenteus; assembly: GCA_036937835.1. Taxonomy (NCBI): domain Eukaryota; kingdom Metazoa; phylum Chordata; class Actinopteri; order Scombriformes; family Stromateidae; genus Pampus; species Pampus argenteus. The sequence goes on along the minus strand of CM072865.1, from coordinate 3,887,494 downwards.
ATTCTTAAAAACGAGCAATACACGACTTTTCAGCCCCACTAGATGTCAGCAAACAATTATTTGCTATGTAAAGATACATTATAGTGGAGTAATGGTGTCCTGAGCAGAGAATGAAGGGTGCGTGTTGTGATCTAAGCCTCTCTGTTCTTCGTTTTGGTCGCCAGTCCATGCGAGCATGCGTGTGAGTCCCTTTCTGTCCTCCCTGTATCTGTTTTCAACGTGGCGGCCAGGTCACAAACTCATTTCACAGCTAAACAGTAAACATGTGAAACATTTGAGGCAGTGACAGAATTTTGCCTAGTTTGACAGTTTGATCTGAGTATCGTGAACCGTGGGTTTTTAAAAATAAGGGTTGAGTAAAACACAGAGAGGCAGAATGAAGAAACCATCTTACACTGTCAAAGTCTGAGATGATCTCATTGAGGAACCGCAAGCACTCTATCCCTCCATTATTGATGCTCTCCTCTGTGTAGAAGTCGGAGAAGTTGGGGATTGAAGCGAACATGACTCCGATCTCATCGTAGGACTGACTGTACAACTCCTGGAACGGGACAGATTAACAGGAGAGTGAGACATCACACCGTTTGTGTAACTAATGAAACACACCTGAAAGTTGATGAAACACTCATTGAACGTTATGAGAGGATTCACAGAACAGGAGAGAGACATCCTGACATTTCCTGATTATTTTAGTTGTGTAACAGAAAAGCAATGGGAAGATATAACAAAGCTTTTGGGATTAGCAATGACACACAGTGGGGTCTGTGGGTGTGAGGGTCTTACCTCGTCCCTTTTCTTGGAACCCAGGAAGTGTCGGGCCACATGTTCGGGCAGCATGTTGGTCACCAGTGCCTCGTTCCAGCGCCTCATCTCATACACCTTCTCCTTCTGCTCATGGACCTCGATCTTCCACAGGAACAGGGTGCGGGCGAGCTTCTCCACCTTCAGCCAACAACACACACTGCTGTTAGCATTTGACACGTATATATGGATTTGAAAGCAGCTATGGCCATGAGTTTGTTCCCTGGTAATCAACTCACTAACATAACATAATGTACATCATTTTAATGAAGTGTTCAAAAGCTTTTAAAAGAGTATTTTTTTTCTATAGAAAGTAATAGGCATCCCATGTAATAATGATGGATATAATCAAGCAAACTGCATCATAACTACCAAATCAAAAGTGAAGCGAAATGACTGGTTGATATTAGATTTTTTTACAGAGCTCTGTGAGACTTAGGGACCTTGTTTTAATGCCTGCGTCGCCCTGGTAACCTGCTATTTGCATTGAGGTCATTTCCTCGGCTGTGGTGCTTTGGTATCTCGGTAACTCGCCACAGAGGGAGGAGAAGAGCAGGAAGCTATAGGTAGCAAGTATTGGCCGGGATTTATGAAAATACAGCCCATAATTTCAAGAATGGGGTTCCAGACAAGAAAAAACAAATAGGACTATTTATCAAATATGATAAGATCGGTGTTAAAGCGATCTCTGTGCAGGACATATGGTTATATGGTTAGTCCACCTAATGACTGCAAACCCAGCACTGACATGATTATAAAACATGACTTCCACTGTCTTAAACTGAGCCTTAATGAGACAAACATGCATATGTAGTGTACAGTATATAATAGCACTGTACAGAAACCACCCCAGCTGATGACGCTGACGCATAAACTACAATCAATGAAAAATATCTTTATAGTTTTTCTTTTAGATGGAGTTGTGGCAGTTTGAAGGACGACAGCATTAATCCATCAGAGCCAGAGTGAATGTTTTGTTTTGTCACTAAGGGGCAACAGAACAAGCAGTAAACACAATATTGACATATAATCATCGTATTAAGTAGCTATGCTGAACGTATTCACAAAACTATTATTATTTCCACATCCAGCAGGTACAGAGCAGCGTCATCATTCATGTGGAGTCTGTTTGTGTCTACCTGCTGAATGCTGGTCCAATATACTCTCTTTTAGCTCTGGTTTGGTGTCCTCCAGTTACTGAGAGAAATATCTTCAGCTGCTAAATGCTGCACAGTGTTCACCAGCGCGTCTCTAACTGCGTCTGTCTACAGTTGCCACAGAATGACTTACAGATACTATGTTTTCCTATGCAGAAAAAGTACAGTGAACGCAGCAGATGCAAACTTACATGTCGGGAGAAATAATAGAAGCTGACCATCATAATGAAGATCATAATTGTCATTGTGAACTTGGAGGGCACCAGATATGACCTGAAAAGATGAACATTGACATATTGATTATTTCCAACACTGTAATTACTGTATGTTAATGGACATGTTCACAGTTTTTCAAATCTGTTTTAAAACAGTCAGGACACACTTGAAAAACTGTGAATGAGCTTTACATAGTTAAAGTGCTAGAAGAGATGTACAGGTCTCGTTCCCCCCCCCTCACCTGTAGTCCTGGAAGCGGGTCATGTCGTAGCGGTCGAAGATGTCCCTCCAGCTGTAGATGTTAACGATGCCTGTGGCCAAAGTGATGAGCAGCATCAGTGTGAGCTTGACCATGTGACTGACCTGAACCAGCATGGTGGTGGCCATGAGTGCCAGCACAGCGATGTAGCTGTAATATTTGGGGTTGTCCAGGCAACCGTCAGGGCTGGACGAAGAGATGGAAGAGGAGGAGGATGATGATGAAGATGATGATGAGGAGGTGGAAGAGGGAGCCACTGAAGTGCTGACTGAATCTGGGGCTCGAGGCAGACAGCTCAGCTAGACAGTGGAGAGACAGCACTATCATTACTAACATTACTATTATTCCTAAAGGTGCACTCTATGAACGGTGTACATTTCACATCTCACACTGGTTTAGGTTTTTGTTTTTGTAAGAAAAAGCAGAGAGCAGCTCACCATATCCACGATGTCGGCCATGGTGAGGATGAAGATGGCTGCCATGGCCCAGGTGTTACGAGCCCAGCGGGTGTGGTCGATCCAGGTGGAGAAAGACACCAGCTTCTTAGGAAAGACCTGAGACAAAAAAAAAAAAGGAAAAACCTTTTAAGCATTATTTATAACAGGGTTTTCACTGAAAAATTTTATTCATGAAACAGTGAAGAATCCCAAAATCTGTTTCACTGTAATCTTGAACCGATTAAAAATCTGTTCCATTATTTTAGAAGTCTGATGGTTTCCTCGTTTCCAGCAGACATAGTGGAAAAAGCACACGTGGGCCTAATAATAGATGATGACATCATTCCATTTGGGTGTCTCAGTAACTACACTCAATACCAGAGGCCTGGACCTGGGACATCATGCATGTTATAAATGCACCTGTGGGAATGTCTGTGGCTGGTGACAGTGCACAGTGAAGATGGTCACATTCATGCACACATGCCTCTGTTAATGGACTATGTTGAGTTCATGGCGATCGTATTATAGGCTTGTGACATTGTGGGATTTGATGTAATATTGATTATCGAGTACGGAAGAGCCTCGAGCATTAGTTACAGTGACTTGCATTTTCATGTGATTGACTGCCTGACTGTGTGTGTGTTGCTGATTGATCAGGGCTGAGTGCTGCCTGTGAGGGACATATCAGCAGTCAATACTGCTGGATATCAATGCCAGTGTTTCCCCTGCTTTGGGTTGTGTGTGTGTGTGTGTGTGTGTAACCCCCTGCACTTTTCCAGCAGCTGGGGAAACAACAGATGGGTCTTTTCTTCGTCTTGGGAAGCTGCAGCATTTATTCAGTAGCCCTATGACTGTTATAGGTAGTGAAAACATGAGAAAACGCCCACGTATAAAAAGTATAAAAAATGTGTTGGAACTCACTCTAGGGAAGATGGCGGCCAGTGAACAGATTGTCAGAATTAGCAGCAGGACTTCTCCCACTGCAAAGGTGATGTAGTTCGCAATCAGCCTGTTCCACAACACGTGAACATGGAGCGAGAGACAGAGAGCATGTAAGAAATATACAGCACTGAGAGCAGTTAACAAGCCAAGTCTAGACTCTCTAACATATGTCTGTGTACATTGCAGAAGTGATGCAATAAAAATGTTATGAGATCCCAAGAGTGGAGGATCTCTCCCAGCACAGGGAAACTAATAGGATATATGAATAGTATAGTAAACTAAACATGGCCATATAATAAATGAATAAGAATGTTTTAAAACAGTGTGAGGAGACTACTGCCGGCCTTAGGAACTGACCAGGGGTCTATGAGTGCCTCCATAGCTGCAGTGAAAAGCAGGACCACACAGGAGCAGGAAAAGGCGGCTCCACTCTGCTTCTCCTTCTCCACCGAGTAACGAGTCTCCAGCTCTGGATCCACAAACCTCAGGGAGAGCCGGTTGGTGTGTTTCCCCTTCAGACTGATGAGACAAGAGAACCTCAGCCGTCACATCCAATGTTAAAGGGGACGTATCGTGAGCACGTATGAGTCTATATTTATATTCTGGGGCCCTATTGGATTATCTTTGCATGGTTTACAGTTCAGTACCGGTATCATTAAGGTGATTTGCATGTAAAGGGAAGTAAAGCACTCACGCTTGGACTGTTTCTCTCTCCAGCAGAGCCTCATTGAGCAGTTTGTTGAGCTCCTGTTCATTCTCCTGAGCATCAATCACTCTTTCAGCCAGGTCGCGCAGCCGCAGCCTCCGCCGAGGGTTAGGGAAAGATGGATTCACCACCTGCAGTCCCACAAAGACAAAGCTGGAGGATGGAGCATTTCTGTATCTGGTATTTACTATATCAGTGGCGTACCAGCTGTGTCAGTAAGCTGGTCTGTTCGTTCAACACATCATAGCAAGAAAACCCTCCCTTAACACAACATGTCAACATTTCCACTTGATCAACAGAATAAATAAAACCTATAGAAAATTCATGAAATGAGCTACGGATGTTTATGCACAAGAGACATCCAAATCTAATTTAATGACTGACTATCAAATTTCCTGAGCACATTCAGGCTCCCCAGAGGATGAACTCATTCATTCAATATATGATCTCATAATAACCTAATCCAATTAATGCAAAAGCTCCACAAACATTTACTCTTCTTTCTAATCCAAGTGATTCTGCTGAAAGAAGTGATTTTGGTCCGAATGCTGGCGTGACCATAAGATGATCAGTATTTTGACATTGCAACACTTTTGTCAGCCACCAGTGGGACTCGAGCTACATGATGCTGTAATGTACATAATGAGTGCGGTCCATGGTTACCCTCGTGTCCAGTTCTTCAGGTTCCTCTGGTGTGGTGCAGGCTGTGTTTACACTGCCGTTACACTCCGTGGTGTTGATCAACAGTGGGGAGTTTCCATTGGAAGATGTTACAGACAGCTTCTGATGTGTAACAAGAAAAAGAAAATACAGAATGATGACTATTGAAAGTTGGTAATCGACTGGCTTTCCGTTATTTCTTGGTCACGTTCCTGATCATATCTCTCTATGTTGAATGTTGAACAGACAGTATCTTGGTTTTGTAAATGATGTACAATTCTAGTTTTGTTATTCAAATGTGATTTCCCTGCGTATCAGCTACCTGAATACGTTTGAATATCCAAATGTTTGCAGTGTGGGTGCGTGGCTGATTTGACTCACTACACCGTTGATGCCGTTCTTTCCCACAGGTCCTTTAGGAACAACCACCAGGTAGGTCTCGATGCCCCTCTCCCTCAGGTAGTCACAGCGGTCCCCTCCGTTCCCCGGCTCCACATCAAACTCCCCGTGAAGACACTCCATGGTGCTCTGTGAGATGTGGACGCGACTGATGCACACGTACAGAGGAGAGTCACTGATCCAGCTAAAAAAGACCTCGTGATAATTCTCTCATCATTTTAAAATATAATGATGCTGTAACATACTATGCTGTCAAATTCACCTCACTTAATTTAAATGTAGACTTTTAGCTGAAATTCAAGTTTATTTAATTATTATTTTTACCATATCTGTAAGAATGCTCATATGGCATGAGTATGAGATATTCTTCACAAGGCCAGGTAACAATAATAAAAATGAAAATGTGGTTGAAAGCTCTGGAAAACAATATTAAATAGACATAGCTTTATGTTCCACTTCTGGTGATTAATGAAACCAGCTCTATCCATCCATTCGTCTATCTGTCTGTCTATCTATCTATCTATCTATCTATCTATCTATCTATCTATCTATCTATCTATCTATCTATCTATCTATCTATCTATCTATCTATCTATCGTAATAATTCAACTGCAAGTTAGTTCCGTTCGCATCTTGAAACCTTTAATTCAGGATTTTCTAAAAGTCAAATGGTTTTTTTTAATTCTAAAGCCAGGGACAGTGAAATTAATGGGCTGAGAGCAACACATAGACAGAATAATTTGACAGATGATATAATGACATAAATAGTGTCACGGGTAATTTAATTGGTCAGAAACTGAGAGGTACTATTCATGTAATGTCTGTTCTCACCCTGGTATCCCTCCAGCCTCCATTTTGTTGGCTACAGTGACGTCGGTGGACCAGACATCATACTGCCAGCGTTTCTGACCCAGCACCCCGCCCAGGACTGTACCGCTGTGGACTCCAACCCGCATGTCGACATCTGTCTGGGTTTTCTCCCGGACGTACCTGTGGTTGGTTTACAAAGCATTAAATACACATGAAATACAAACACATTCTCATGCATTACATTACATACGCTTTAGTAAACAGATGCCTGTACCACGAAGCACGTTCACCTCCGTCTCTCTCTTCACCCGCCCCGGATAATTGGAACCAGGAAGCTACAAGTGTGTTCATGTGAAAGAGGCTGGGTTGATAATTAAAGATCATCAGAACCATGATATGAAATGATGACACCTACAGCAAATATTGGTTTTAGAGACAGCGCAGTGACATTCAGTGAGGTGAAGTGTAAACAATATAATCACATAACTGCAACAGAAGATGTAGAAAGACCTAAAATAAGTGTACGCCTCTAGTAAAGAGGACGTCTATCTATATGTATGTTTTTGCTTTTCTGTCAGATGACAAACTGTTCTGAATATGTGATGCTTAAAATAATGAAGGTCTATCTGACACAGGTGTTGCATTTCTAACCACGGAGCTAATCAGAGTGTCTGGATTATTAATCCTCACAGAGTCGCCTCGTGTTGTTCTGAGCTGCAGTGATGGAATCAGAGTGGAAAATCATCCACACTGTCAGCTTCACTCGTCACTGCGTTTACTGTCGTTCACTAGCCGTCCGTTTGTCAGCTTTGTTTTAAAACCAGAAATATAAAATGATTCTACTAACCTATAAAAATATATATTGCTCTTTTTCGCTCAGGACTTTTGTCATGAACCTGTAGGAATGATGATGCTGGGTTTTTTTTTTTTTTTTTATCGGTGCATACAGTACCACTCAAAAAGTTTGGACACACTTTCTTATTTCTTTCTCAACTTTCACATCAGATCAGTTATCAGATTTCTACCCTCAACCTTATTTTATATTTTTAAAAGCATTTAGTGCTAAACCTGTTTTGGTGCATCATGGGACAAACTGAAGTCATTTCATTCATGCACACTTGTGTGGAGTCTGACCAAAATGAATCAATGTGAACTCAATGACCTCTGATGGCAAAGCAGCATTCACTTTATTTCACAGCTGTAGTCCACAGAAAGTCAATGTTAGTCCATCAGAGTGCTCAATTCCACAGCAACCATGTGACTGACACTGACTGATCTTTGTCACAGGCCAGTATCATAGCTATACTCACGAGATGGCTTCCACCATGGCCAGGCCCATCATGATGGAGCTGGCGGCGTGGTCCTCCCTGTAGTCTGGCAGCCCACAGATGCAGTAGTAGCAGTCTCCCAGGATCTTAATCCTCAGCTGGTGATATTTCTGACAGAGCAGATAACATACAGTCAGAGAGATGTACACTGGGATAGAATGGGCCCTGCAACTGTGTATGATGATGAAATATCCCACTTTACGCCAGTGATTGTATATTAATATTAAATGTGTTGCATGTTCAAACATGTGTGTGTGTGTGTGTGTGTATGTCTGTGTGAGGTTCTCTCTTTTTAGAGCGCGTTGCTGCAGCTGTTGATATGAAGTGGCAGAGACCTGAAGCCCTGCCCCGCTGCTGCAGAGTGGAGAGGCTCGCCGTTCGCTTGATATTCAAAGTTAACCGTTATTGAACGTGTCGCGTGTCCAAATTGCAACAAATCCGATTCGACAGTGCACGTATTTGGGTCCCCGGCAATACACTGGTGCAGTCAATCGAGTGAATGGTTCTCGAGATATGTGAAAGAACAAACGTACATACGTACCGACAGAGATTCCTTGCTTTATTTAGAAAAACAGCACTGGTATCATATCAGTATATGTATGTATAGATTAGATAGATATACTTTATTAATCCCAAAAACTGGGAAATTAGAGTGTAGCAGCTGCATAACACAAATACAACACAATGTATGTTCGTATGTACATATATATATATATCAAGTGTCAGTATCAGAATCTTTTCAGGACAGTAAAAGTCAGACCAGAGGATCCTTACTGTACTTATATTACAGAAGTTTTATATATATATATATATATATATATATATATATATATGTAAATATTTAAAATAAATATAAATATATAATCTCTTGACACGGTACAAGTCATCCTTGGGAATAAGGAAAATACCCCAACTCATAATAACTTAAAATAAATAAAATGCAATATGAATGCTAAATGTATATATAACATATAACAGTTAGAATGCTAATCACTGTGGTGAGGTAACAATGTGAAACTCACTGCAGCCAGTTTGTCGAAGCGAGCGAAGAGCTCATTGAGCAGTTTGACCAGCTCCTGAGCACTGCAGGACGATGACAGCTGGGTGAAGCCCACGATGTCTGCAAACAGAATACTGCACGACAACAAGACACAAAAGCGAGATAGTACATTAATACAGTGCAGCGTGCTGCTTACAGTGGCTGTACCAGAATCATTACAGAGCATCATGTATGCAGCTATGAGATTCTCAATCAAAAATAAATAAATCAGCAATTTTCAATCAACAATATTCAGTCAGACGAACCTCGGGTATAAGCAGCCTGACTTTCCAAATGTGACATAGGTGGCGAGTTACCTGACGTTTTCGTGTCTGTACATGTACATGGTGTTGAACTGCTGCATCTCTTTCTGACTGGGCTCCTTCTTCATGTCCTGCAGCATCTCATCCGCTATGTGCTTAGGAAGGATGGACAGCAGCAGGCGCTCCTGTGGGGGACAGAGACAGACACATACTGAGACTGATGGAGAACTAACAGTAGTAGCACACTGCTAAGCTACAGGAAGCCCTTTAAAGGAATGCTTCAACATCATGTATATAGTACGGTTATTTGCCTTCTTTCCAAGAGTAAAATGAGAATATGAATCTCATGTTTGTATGTTAAACTGAAGTCAGGATGTGGTTAGCCTAGCTTAGCTTAAAGACTGGAAACAGAGGGAAACAGCTAGCCTGGCTCTGTCCAAACTAAGCCTGCTGGGTAATAACATGCCCTACTCTCTCCCTAAATGTCCCATCTACACACTGTCTGTCAGTCAGCGTGGCAGCAGAGATCCTACCCACTGTGACCCAGTCCCACACAGACAGACAACACTGATCTGTCAAACACAACAAAAGCCTCCATTACACACAGATACACACACACACACTTGACCTGTGTCAATACATATTTAAAGGAGGCCTTCACACATACACACACACACACAACGTGTACATGGAGAGGGGGAGCTTTCAATATTCTTATCAAAACCTGACGGAGAGGCAGAGAAGCAACAAATGGCAGAGCGGGCTCTGTGATTACAGCTGACATCGTCTCAGGAGGCAGGTTGCCACGGTAACCAGCAGTGATCAGATGCTCTGCTCCTTGATTGGTTGGCGGCCCTCGTCTCCCAGCAGCCCATGCTTCTCCATTAGTATTCTGGGAGTTTCTTCCACTCGTGGTTTTAGCAGCCCTCTTGTTCTCTCCAGCAGATGATGCAAACTTTATATGTTACGCAACATCTGACTTGAGATGGGTGTTTAATGAAGGGAATGGATCCTCCAGACAAACCTGGTCCCGGTCAGGCTAGTTTTCAGGCTTAGCCAATCTGCCAGACTGACATACATGCCAACATGTGACACATTTCACAATGACAATGCTAGCCTGCGTGTGTTCAGCAGGTATGGGTTCTAGTACTTCTGATAATTAGTCCTGAATATAAAGTCCAGCTGAGGCTGATGTCATTAGTTTAGCTGGTGTTTGGATAAACTGAGATTCATGAAATGATCACATTCTGACAGTCACACTGCTAGCATGGCATAGCATTAGAGATGCTCCGATTGATCGGCTGCCGATCATGATCGGCCGATATTGTCTAAAAATAGCCTGATCGGCGATCGGAAAAACATGCCGATCAGGAAGCCGATCACGAGACGTACATTATTAGCGACGTTTCAAATAAAGGCATATTATTTTCCGGATTGTAAGCCGCTGCTTTTCTATTATTTTTTCTTCAGCCCACAGTGTGTGTGTGTGTGTGTCATTGACGGAGCTGCTCCGTCACAGGTATATAATATTATTACACCCTCACCCCCTCAAAATGGAAAACCGAAGCAATTCCTATGATGCAGCTTTTAAGTTGAATGCCATCGATCTGGCTATCCGTGAAGTAAACAGTAAGGACACGTAAGCTTGCCGTTAATGAATCTATGTCATAGATTCATTAACGGCAAGCTGACGTGCAGCCGCGGTGAGACGATATGTGATGAAGATTATCTGACGCTGTTCAACTCCGACACTGAAGAGGACGACTTCAGTGTCTTTAGTGCGCAGAAGAAATGAAGTGACAGTGGTTTGGTGTTCATTAGTTTTAGATGGTCAGGAGGAAGATAAATAGTGACGTGTGTCTTCATTTCATGAGAGAATGAAGCGACTTTAATAGTTGCGCAGTTGCGCTTTAACAGCCGCTGTCGCCTTTTCCTCCCGCACACTGCACAATAATGGTTTCAGTACGCAGGAGGAAGATCAATAAAACCATCAATGACTTTTCTGTTTTGTTTATCAGCACTTTTATTGCCGCGTTTGATGCTGCTTTTATTGCGGCACTGTTCGTAAACAATCAGTTCAGTATATGAATAAACACTTATGTATCGGGGTATGTATATATCGGCGGCTTATAGTCCGGTGCGGTTTATATGTGACAAAATACATATTTCATTCAAATTTTAGTAGGTACGCCTTATATTTAGGTGCGCTATATAGTCTGGAAAATACGGTATTTAAAATTTTAAATTCATTCTTTGATCGGCAGTGATCGGCAATCGGCCGATCAATTTTTTTGGTGATCGGTATCGGTGATCGGCCCAAAAAATGGCGATCGGAGCATCTCTACATAGCATAGCACAAAGATTTTTGTGAAGATCTGCGTGCAAAATGTAGATCAATTTAGTCAACATACAGTATATGAAACAGGATGTGAAATAGACTTTTTGCATTTCTAACTGACAGACAATGTGTGTAACCCCAACCTGAAAATGCAAATGCTGACTCGACTTGCTTCTGACATCCGTTACCATAACCACTGAAACTAAAAACATCAGTTTGCATTTTTATTTGAATAATTGCATCAGCATCCCATGTATGTTGTGTAAAATCTGACAAAGATACCAATAAAAAACAAAACAAAGCAAAATACAGGACTGGATATAACATGTGATTGGTCCAAACGCACCAATCAGACGACTGTTTTACTGTTTCCGACCAACGTTATCATGTCTGCCTAGAATCAGGAAACTGGGACTTCAGCTAAGTGCTGTATTACCCAAAATACACACCACACAATAGAAAACACACCTGCATATACAGGTATGTTGTATTGTTTGACCTCTGACCTGTTGCTGGCTCTGCTCCTCCAGGTTGAGTTTGACCTCGAGTGACTGTCTCGCCTCCAGAAAGGCCTTCCGATGCTTCCTGTCTGCCATGTAGTACGACATGACGCCCACCGTGATGGCACACACGTAGATAACAATGTTGGCCAGAAGCTTGAAAGCAAAACAGAATGCGACAGTTAGCTCAATATCATCAACAGGAAGTCAAAGTAAAGTTTCATGTTCAGTTTTTCCCAAAATTAAGTTTAAACAATGACAAAAGTACATTGTAAACGAACATTTAACATTGTTGCTGCACTACAAGTTCTTTTTGGAATAAATATTTACTTGAGGAAAAACATGCTGTGTTTAGTATTTACTACAATAGTCATTTTTAATATAAAAAAACCAAACATGATTAATTGATAATAACCCGTTCATTTTGATGATTGATTAAGGAAATATCTTGAAATGCCCATCCCTCATTTGAATAGTGATTACGTCCATTGTTTGGATCAATGATAACCTTTTGACAATGCTGCTCTAATCCTGCTGTATGGTTCATAGAACTACTGGCCAAATAAATAAATAAATATATACACACACACGTTTAATTAATTAGAAAAAAACAAACTTGAATAAACAAGTGAAGCGCGACCCCGGGGGCGGGACTTCATGTCAACAGCTGGAGATCACAGCTGATTGATTTGACAGAGTCCTCTTCAGTAGTGTTCATCTGACATGAGCGGCAGATAAACACTACTGACAGAAAACAATCCTCATGATGTCACAGTGATGTCATCAGGCTCAGGTTCAGATACTACAAATATATGTTTTCTTTTTAAATATATATATTATATTTTTATAAGTTTCAACTTATAAAAGCAGGTGCCTCAGTGGATGCCAACAGGCCTTTTGCACAGAGGACATTTAGTGTCAGTGGAAGCAGCAGAGCTGGAAATGATCTGATTAATGATTGCTGCCTTCCATTTAGCTGCTTCAGTTTGGAGCTCCTGGTATTGTGCATGCTCGGCTGGATTTTCCTACTATGACAATGTCTGATGTGAAAAAAAAAGGTTCATTTGTTCTAGAATATAGAAAGTAAACACCAGGAGCAAAAGAGAGAAGCTCGTGAAGCAGAGAGTAGATAATGTTGCATCATGTGTTGCATCATGGGAAATGTAGGTCCGGTACTGTTTGAGCAAGACTAAAAACACACATATTGACTAAAAGTCAGGATATCTCAGCCTCTACTACTTTTGACTATTCTATTCTATTCTATTATATTCTATTCCTCTCAGTCTGTCTCTTGCAAGTCACTTAACTCTTTTGATTAGAGCCAAAATGACTTCCTGTAATCTGCTGTGGTGAAAGCCACTCAATCACAGGCTCCGTCCTCAGAATACAGACAGAGCTCACATTAGTGCTGACACAACAAGTGAAACTATTTTGATAACCGATTTGTGATTGGACAGGGCAGACCCAAATGAGTCAACTGAAGATGGCACCTTTTATGACACTTAACAGATTTTATGATTGACTGCCTTAAATTGATATTAATAACACAAATTAATAAAGGGTTATATGCAGCTCTGGATCAAATGCTCATCATAAGCCAAACAGATCACTGAATCGCTGCAATATTGTGACACTCAGGTGAGCAGCATTGACTCATCATTTCTTATCACTTCACCTTCTGTTCATTATCTAAGTGTGCAGAGTTTGTGTTACTGTAAACGGCAGCATTGTCTCACTGGATGACCGATGACAACAGAGACTTAGAAATCATTCATCTCCAACATTGCGCTCGACACACAGTATGAAATACTAACAATCATTGACAAAATGACCATTACAGCCGCTATTTCCATAAGATTTAGTTACCGTTTGACAATAAGAATCTTTTTAATAATGACCACAACTATGATTAAGTTGATACATCAAGTATGGATATAACAATCAGTCTATTCAGTTAGTTGCTAATTACTTAACCGCCAACTACTTTGATAATCAATTCGTTTTTAAGAAGAAATTTGCCAATTTCTCTGGTTCCATGTTCTCAGATGTGAATATGTTCTGGTCTCTTCAGTCCTCTATGACAGTAAACTGAATGTGTTTGTGTTGAGGACGTCATCTTGGGCTTTGACATTGTTGGTGTTTTCTGACGTTTTATGGACTGAACACCTAGGCTAATTGATTGAGAAGATAATTGGCAGATTAATCGATGATGAAAATAATCTGTAGGCTGTAACCCTAACATGAAGCACGAGCCCGAGCTTTTGTTCACAGTGAGCATGTGTGAAAACTGAGCCAAAGCAGAAGTGAAACAGTAGAATACAAACCCTCCTGTGAAATGTGTACAATACAGCATTATGAGTTGTTTATTGACATTTGCGTGTTCAGTCAATACAACAGGCTGGTTTGAATTTACTTATGCACACATGATCTTTGTGCAGTAAAGTAAAAGGTCTGCTTTGTGTAGTTTAGACCTCTGTCTCAAGCCAAAGTTGCTCTGGAGAAAATCTTTTTCCCCCCAAACACATTTATTGATTCAATCCCATTGTTTTATTCATACTGTCAGACTATCAAGTCTTGATTTGTAAAGACCAACATGTCATTGGTTTTATGCCCCAACGTTGTCAAATTCTTCTTCAAAATGATAAAACACTAAGGCATCTGGTCAAATTGTAAGAATTTATTTTAAAATATATAATAAGAATAACTTATTTCACCAGTTAATTTGGAACAAACTCATATACACAAAAAGAAGAGCCACTACTTTACAGAAGTGAGGATAGCCTGTACACTGTAGTTTACATAACTCACAGGAAACAAACACCTGTGACTTCAGGAAAACAGGAGGATTCTCCAGCTCTCCGACTGCGGCAGAGGTCACTCAGGTAATATATATATATATGATAAGGTCTGAAGAATGTGTGATGATGGTCAAAAGCTCCAGAACAAGCTGGTAAGTGGACCTTGAGTTGAGATTGTTTTTATATTCGTTTGTCTCTAAGCTTAACGGTGAACTGTCAAACTCAACTTTGAGGTGATGAAAAGTCGAACTGACATTAACGGACCTTCAGTCCAGATCGTTTTGTCGACAGTTTCGTTTTAGTACCAGTAACAAAGCTTAGGTTTACAGTACTCTTGCTGTCTGATCATGGAACCAGCAGCTCTGGTTGCTTTTTTTTGGCCCGCTCCCCTTTTTTTCAACCTAATTTTTGTGTTCAAACTCAAAACTTTTGTAAACTTGTTGGAGGTCTGGCTACACAGGATTGCTCACAGGCGAGTAAATACATTTCAGGACAAATATTTACCCACACCCCCTCACTTTTACCTGTCTCCCAAGTGCTGCCCCCTGGATGTCCTCCTGCTGCTGCTGGGCGATAGTGACACCCAGAACCAGGGTGTGGACCCCGCAGGATACAGTAGTGATGAGAACGATGGGTGTCAACCTCAAAGGCAGAGTCAGGAAAAAGGAGAAGCTGAAAAAGGCCTGCCAGCCCACGGTGTCACTGGCCTGGTGGAAGCGAGCGTAGTTCAGACCCAGGTAGCAGAATATCTGAGCCGCTATGAGCACCCACAGGGCGTACGGCACCACCCGCCGCGAAATACGATCTGGCAGCAGTCCAAAGCGGCACAGCAGGTAGAGGATGATATCTGCTGCCAGTCCCACTGACGCCACTAAAACAGAGGCCAGCTTGTCAGTGGTGTAGACCACCGCGCACATGACAATGACGTAGCTGTCAAACAGGGCGGCGAACACAACGAGCACCAGCAGGGTTTCGTGCCTCTGCCGTCTGAAGTAGGTCTGGTAGAGGTTCTCCAGAGACTCGGGCGCGAAGGTGAGGCGCATGAACCGAGGCAGGCAGAGGCAGCATCCTGAGCTCCTAACTGTGACCTCATGTGTTCGCCCCACCGCCTGCCCGGGGTCAGAGGGCAGCGTCACCGAGCAGTCCGCCGAATACTCTGCAGAGTACTCCGGCTCTGAAAAGGCTCTGTTCCGAGGCATGGCAAATACTCAGAGCTGCTTCCTGCTTTATCCTTTTTATATATAAAAAAAAAAAAAAAAACTTACCAAACGTTGTGATAATTCTCAGACATACATCATCTGCTTGTTTCTGGTCTGCTGTGTAACCACCTTTGACCCCTGAGAAGCCACATATGCGGCATGAATGACAGACGCACGTTGATTGTCAGGACCTGGACACTGGAGAGATGTCTCCCTACATAGCTGCGTCTGCGGTCACTCCATCCAATGCGCTCGTTCCACTCAGTTAGTCCCGTGTCATAAGCACACGCCTACTCCGCCTCAGCGACGTGATCCAAAGAACGTGACCAACTCCTTTCCTCATCCGGCATTACAAATGCTTCCTGCGTTGGTACTCCACAGGTACGCACCGTGTCATTAACTGTAGATGAATTAGGTTGATGTTTGCAAGTCCTCCTCTGCCTCCATCACTCACCGGGCTTGGAGAGCTTTTTACATTTCCACTCTCCATAGTCACACCTCACATGGCCTGAATAAAGAGGGGAGAGAGAGAGAGGAGGAAATTCACTGTGGCTTCATCTCTCAGAGACAGATGCATTCAAGGGAAGGTACAGTACAGCCCCTAATGCGTGCATCTGGCTGCTATTGGCTACTCATCATGTCAATAACCATGTCCGAATCTAGCTGTCTGTTCCTGGAACAACATGACTTCTTATTCATTTCACCTCAACATACAATCCAATCGAATTTGAACAGGCTTTATTCCCAATCTGCTCCCACATGGAGATGAGAATTGACTACAGTCACCTAAACATATTCCATATTAGCTTTTGAATAAGTGCTTTATTTTGTGGGCTTTGTACAGGCCGATGGAGTCAGACCACCTTAAACTGGCAGCTCTGGGCGTCGGGCTGTGTGATGGAGGCCTAGCTAGCTACATGTTGCGCTCTGCCAGATACACAGCTGCTGAAAACACAGCGGAAACATTAGAGGCTGTCACAATAATCATAATCATATTGTCACAAGGTTATTAGGTTATACAGAAGACCAGCGTGGGTCTACCGAGCAACCGGCTTAAATGGCTGCTTTAGCATCCCTTCGTATAACTCTCTATATTTGACACATAGTATCTGAATCTTGTCCATAATTACAATGTCTGCTGTCTAGTTTAAATTCACCTGCTATGCCGGAAGATGATATTTTGTCTCCATCCTTCCAGTTAATAATCATGTCCATAATCTCTACTGATGCATCCGCTTACCGTGTGTAAAGGCAGATTTCGTCTCCTTTGGGTGCTAGCGTTATTTCCTTTGGCCAGATGTGGTGTCATCAGCCCGCCTGAAACACAGCAGCCTGCATGTGTTCCACCTCCGCCTGGTGGGAAGAATAAAACGGCTAATTAAAAAGTCCCTCGGTTCGACGGGTACACAAACCCCCGCTTTCCACCTTTTTCGGTCTTGGGTGTTTTCCGCAGAAGATAGTGAACAGCTTCACTATCACGCTACACGCGTTACACAAACAATTTCCGTTCACTTTCAAAATAAAATGTGATTTTTAACCTGTTTCAGCACAATAAAGGCGCACATTAGGGTGAATTTAAATCAGTTTAGAAGTAAACCTTTTCACTCAATTTAGCAGAATGAATAGACTGTTCACACAGTGACCCAAACTATAAAGATATAATCTATGTTTTGTAAATTTAGTTTAGTTCAGATGGGTTTATCCTTTAGTACATCTCAGCACAGTTGAGCATAAAAGCTCAATATTTTGATCTTGGAAATAGTAGTTGTCACTACAAAAAAAGTCTTAGCCTTTCCAGAGCATTCAACCATAGCTAATCACCTTTATCAGTGGATAGAGTTGGCCCAGTTGTCATGCAGATTATGTAATAACCAAATCATTTACAACTGAGCAAACACCATTCAGTGATAAATATAGCACGAAAAAGCTTGTAAGTGGACCTTGAGTTATCATGCTTTTATTTTTAAAGGATAATGTCGCATAGAGCTTCCGTTCTAGCGTTTTCTGTTTGTTTTGACGCGGCCACATCACATCTCCATCTCCACATTTCTCCTCCTGTGTCCCCGCCCCCTAATCACCATCCTCCTGCAGCTGAGGAGTACAGCGAGTGTACAGAGCCTTATCATGGCTCTGAGTAACACACTCATGACGCATGTATGATTGTTTCAGTCTATGTGTGGACATCGGATGGCACACACACACACATCATCGGAATAAGCTTACAATTATATATATATATATATATATATATATATATATATATATATATATATATAAAAACCCACTTTATTTAACCAGGTACAGTTCACATAGCTTAACTGTGTTTGTTTGCTGTTGATTCCAGCAGCAGCACCCTCAGTCCTAGAACAACCACAGGTTCCTTCTTTCTTCTTCACTGATTTTCAGGTGACTTGTTTTAAAACAGTCATGATTTGAATTGTGAAGCATTCCTTTAAGAGGCGGAGGTTCTCAACCTTTTTCATGTCAAAGACCCCTATATTGATACACATTACAGCCATTTGCTTCAGGGACCTCAATTTGAAAAGACCATTTTAATCTTTTTGTTTAATGTTTTAGCATTTTGCCTTTATTGGATGAGCGGGTAGTGAAGAACCAAACATAAACAAGGGTAGAGAGAGAGATGGGTATGATATTCAACAAGGATCCCTGGCTGGAATCAAACTAGCGGCATTGCTGTGTGGCACCATGTAGTGAAACCTGAGTTTGAAAAATGTAGCTGCACAGTGCTATAAAACATTACAGTATATCTATGTTTCTACATGTAACCTGGCTGATACCAGGTCTTTTCAAGGACACCACACTGCCAGTAGGCCTGTATTGATTGTTCCACTGAAACCCATCTCTGAACTTTTGATCAATGAGCAGATAGTTGGCCATCCACCAGAAACATTTTATGAGCATCATCTATCAGCTGTTAGTGTCCCAAACTGATTACCAAGGTCACAGTAACATGCACTTGCTTAATTACACTATGTGTGTGTTAGATTAAGAGACTAGACTATATGACAGGAACACCTTTGGTCTGGGGAATCATGCTGAATTAACCTCAGTCTCAGACACGCTGGAGTCCACAGAGCATGCCAGGCTTGTAGACGGATCATCAGTAATTAATTTACCTTTGGATTTCCCCAAGTGATGTTACTGTGGGAAATGAATTACCACAGAGAACAAGCATCACCATAATTAATAAACTGTATGCTTTAGCATGAGGAGCCAGGGCTACTGATGGGGGACTAAATGTTGGGATTAAAGTACGCTGCTTTATTTGACGTCTCGCGGATTTGTGTGTCAGGTTTGTGTTTTAGGAGAAAACTGCTGGGATAAGATGTTATAATATAATCAAAACAGGAAGTGAACATCACAACATCACAACATAATCCATATGTGATTTGTAGATTTCCTAAAACAACTGCACTGCCAAAAAGATACATCAATGTTCCTTCTTCACTACATCATGGGAGAAAAATTAATTAATTAATTAATTAATAATAATAAAGTACATTTGAATGTAAAATGAATTTTATTGTGTATATTTACGTTATGACCTTTTAAAAACATATTTTAATTTCATTTTTGTTTTTAAATTTTACAAATTGAAATAAGATAAAACAAGCACGCTTAAAAATGTAAAATTGACAATATGAATGTGGCATATTACCAGGTGAAAGATGAATGGGGAAGATATTCCAAATGGTTTCAAGTTAGGTCGTCAAGGAAAAGGCCAACCAAACATATGAAACACTTTTTTTTGTTTCAGAATTAAATGAGAGTTGTTGTATTTGAATGATAGAAAACATCCAATTTAACCACATTTTTTAAACATGCAGAATGATCATATTCAATGTAAAATGAAAAACCCCATGTCATATAAAACCTGTCATTTAGTTGGTTAAAGGGAGTGCAGGCAGCATTTGAGGTTTGTGACATTGATTTGGTGGTAGATGCTGTAATAATGAATCGAATCTTTTTTACAGCTTGTAAGTGCTGGCAATGACACTGCACAAACTTCCAATGCAATAACAAAACATAATATCTGTGTATCACAAATGGAAGCTCTGTCTTCGTCACAGGGTGTGAAGTCAGGTCTTGCTGGGTTACTAGACATGCTAGAGTCGAGGGAAATAAAATAGCAAAGGGAAATATAAATAAAGGAGAAATAGATGTAAACTTATCCCTGGGAAGAGTGGAAGTTAGAAGAAAAATCAAGGAGGGTGTTGTGAGAGAATGGCAGGGATTACTCTGGAACCCAAAAAGATTCTATTCAAATTTACATATATTAGCCTGTGATACTGTCTGTGGATGTTCTTATCATCACTGACAATATGATGGCCGAGATATTTAATCTCATCACACACTTTAAGAGCAGTACCAGATAAGAAGGAAATATGAATTTTCCATCTTCTTTACTTCTAACAATCATAATATTACTCTTATTTGTATTTTAGGCAAAAACTAAAAAACTAAAAAAATAAATAAATCTATGCCACATTATGAGCAAACCTTTCAATCATCTGCATATGTTGCAGCCATAAATCACAAAAGACCCAGAATGGACATATTTTAAGGTAATGTAATGTATTATTCTAACCTGTTCAAGACAATCCTCTCCACGCTTTAGATAGAATGCCTGTAATTATCAGGTTTAGGATTCTTGCTTGAAAGGATTAAACTGCCATTACAACATAAATGTTGAAACATCAGCATTCATTTACTCTATAGATACAGGTTAAAAGCATTATCTTGTATAAAGTATAAACTAACAAATGCTAATCCAATGAGATATTCTGACTCGTTTTAATAACACCTTATTATGTTTAAGATAATGAACTTTGTATCATTACAATTAATTAATTAATTAACTAATCCAATAGCCCGGCCAACATGCAATCCAACCACTTTAATCAGGGAGTCATATCAGTGAAGCTCAGTCAGTGGTCACAATGTCAATTTAGACCTTCCAAGTGTTTAGCATAAAATGTGTCTTGAACACGCGATACATTACAAGTCCAGAGGAGACTGTCAACAATAAAACGAGGTGGTTTGCCTGCAGTGAACCAGATTTAGTCTTTGTTTCCTGTATGAGTTCCTCACTATAACTCTAACCCAGGCTTATATGAAAATATGAAGTGTGATTGGGTCAGCTCGGTTTGTGACCTGCAGGGGGCAGATACGTCTAGTAACGTCAACATCGCCGAAATCGTAGAAGAAGAAAAAGAACACACACACACACACACACACGCACACACACACACACACACACACACACACGCACACACACACACACACACACACACAAAAAGTTGTGGTGACGTCAGAGTGCAGCGCTAATCTACGCTGCTGACGTGTAGGTAGGGAAGTAGCTATCGAGTGTAGTCTCCAGCTGCTAGCTCTTCCTCTTCATAGTCATTGACACATGAGCTCATGATGAAATCATCTTATTTAGTAATTAGAAATCTGGTAAAATAACAACGGAAGAAAAAAACGGAGCATTTACACAGGTAGGGGGCGAATTAAATAACCGGCAAGAGTTAGTATGCTAGCAGGCTGCAGTGCTAGCTGTAGCTTCTAGCAGTGGGTAGATTAGCTACATTTAGCGGTTGCTATATCCCATAACACTGCGGTGTTGTCACGTCACTGGTGAAGCTGTTTCTATACAGCTGTTAGCATTCATTCATTTAAAGTTAGCTGTTGTGGTGGTGACTGAAGCTGTTAGCCCAGGTAGCTAGCTGCTGCTGTTCACTATCCAGCAGAGGCTCAGACGGTTTGTTGTGTTCAACACTAAAGCAGCACATACAATCTGAATCATTAGATTGAATTACTATTATTATTATTATTATTATTATTACATAAATCTCGCGACAGACTCGGTGGTAAACATTCCTTACATGCTGCTGTCGCGTTATTTACTGATAATACTCGTGATTACCTGAATAGAATATCTAAGGGATACTGCAATTTAACAAGCGCATTAAGCTTAAATTAATAATAATAAATGCTACATGCTACAGCATTAAAATAGAATAGAAAAGAAATGTTTTGAAAGCAATAGAAGGCTTTTCCATCACGTGTGTTGCAGTAGAGCAGAAGGTTTAACCCGGAGGACCAAGCTGCTGGCTGATCTGAGGGTGCAGGTGGAGGTTTATGGTGTCATTTCCTGTAGGGATGGCTTTGTATGTGTAGCCGACCCTAAGGAGACAGGGATCCAGTGTAACATAACAGCATTGATATGTGTTTCTGTTTCCACACTTTCATCAGGATCCTGGCAGCACTGTTCTGAATGTACTGGAGCTGCTGCCAGGGATCCCTGTGAAGAGCAAGATGCAGTAGTCCAGTCATAAGGAGATAAAGGCACGGACAGGTTTCTCTGCGTCAGACAGGCTTAGAGAGGGCTGGAGTTTAGAGATGCGTTTGAGATGGTAGAAAGCGGTTTCACACAGGTGTCTCATTTTGGTGAGGGTCAAACCTAACACCCAGATTAACACAGTTCATCACAGCAGCACTGCAATAAATCCTATTTTTCTATCAGTGTTAACTCAGAAGTTTTTAATATTTGCTCTACAGTCATTGATATTGAGTAGGTGGCTTTATGACAGGGCTGTTGTATTAGACTGCATTTCTTTTAATTATGCATACCTAATAAACTGGAGTGGTTGTTGATATTTAATAACTTAGCTTTTGCCGCTCTATGAGTGTTGTAGGATATGCACGTGTGTACGAGCTGTAACAGCCGGCCTTGTCTGATCCTACAAGGCAGTTACAGATTTCTCATAGTGATTTCTGAAATACTGGAGAATGCCTGACTAACACATTTGTATAAATGTCCATGTAGCTAATGACAGATATACAGTATTGGAATCAGTGTACATGTCGTCCAATAGGTAGACCTTACTAGTCCTCTAATGGAGGATGTCAGCTGTTTCAGTCTGACTTTCCATTCCTGGGACAACCCTCAACTAGACATGTAATGACATGTGATGTTCATTTCCAAACTAGATAATCAGATTTTTCTGATTTTAGTTTTTTTTTTTTTTACATAAGTCCGACTCGGGGTTAAATTATTTTCCTCATCTGTTTTTTTTTTTTTTATCAACCAACAGTCAAAAGAGGCTGTAAGTTAAGTGATTTAAAACAGACAAAAGCACAAAATCTAGTTAACGTTTTAGTTTTAAAAATGTCCTCAACGATGAATTGATTTCTAAATTAGGTTTTCAGAATATCTGAATAATTTTCTGTCAATTGAGTAATCACTTAATAGAGTACTTTGCTCGCTGTTAATCAATCCACACTCCTACCTGATTTAAAGGATTTGGCTGGTCAACAAATCTCATGTGCAGAGCCAATCCATAACTCTGTGCCATAGTGGTCTATTGTTGTCCAAAAAAAAACTATAAAAACATGTCAGTGAGCCACACTGCTGCACTGGATGATGTGTTCCTTTGTCCCTGAAGGCAGCGGTTACAGCTTGTTTAGAAGCAGCTCTAAAGGAGTCTGCCGTACACAGAACTACTCTCCTGAGACTGAAAATGTAGTCGCTGTTACTAGCCTTTTGAGGTTTCTAAACAAACTAACATGACCAAACTCTTCATAATAAAGCAGCATGTCACCCAGTGCAGTAGTGTGGCTCATTGACGTGTTTGTAATAGTTTTTGGACAACAACGGAGGTCTATGGCACAGAGAAATACGATTATGTCAGTAGGATGAGTTCATTGTTGGTTTGGCTCTGACGATAAGAAAAATCTAGAAAACACCAGTCTTATCCTTAAAGTTCCAAATCCAAGTGCATCAATCGTTTTTTATAGTCAATATTACACAAACTCAGCTTCATGATTGGATATTATTATCATGTTTTCTCTAGTTGTCTCTAGTATTACTAATGACTGGACACCGGTATTGAAAGTGGCCGGACGGAGGATGGTCACAGATAAACTAACACTTTGTTTTCCACAGGTGTGCTTGAATGCAGCGGTTTTATGAAGAAGCCTGAGTGACTTAAAGAACTACAATGGGGAAGCGGAGGATGCCAGATCTGTACAGAGCCCCCTTTCCCTTGTACTCTATTAAAGTTGACCCTAAAACAGGACTGGTGATAACAGCAGGAGGAGGGGGGGCTTCCAAGACAGGCATAAAGAATGCTGTGGTAAGGACTGTGTAGAAGTACTTAATACTGTAGAATAGGATATAATACATACATATTTTTAAATGAAAATTTAAACTAGTAAAAAGTGTATAAATGAACATTGTTGTCAGTAATAGACTCATGACTGTGTTTCAGCACTTTCTGGACCTACAGCTGGTTGGAGAACACCAGTACAGTGCCAGCCTGCTTCACTCTCATGATACTGACACACGCGCCACCATGAACCTGGCTGTAGGTGACGGTGTGATCGCTGCAGGCCAGGACGGGACCTGCTGTCTGATGAGGTTTAAACACTGCACACAGAAAGGAGGAGGCAAAGCTGCCGCTAAAGACGGTGAGGGCCTACTGCTACAGTATGAATATATACTTGCTACATATATTGCATGATGGTTGAAGGAAGGAGTTCTCCCTCTTCTGACAGTCAGCATTTCACAAACACCTGTATCACGAAGTCCAGTGTAATCTGGCTGTCTTTGTGTTCCCTGGTTTTATGAAGCTGGTTATCATCTGGCTTAAACAGCTGTGAGCAAATCAGGTCCTTGCAGTACCAAAAAGTGATATAATAAAGGTGAATTTGCTCACCCTACCAGCCACAGTGAATGGAGTTTAGTTGTGTAGTTTAGTCTAATATGGTGAAGCCAGGAAGCGCTTTGTCTTTTTCCTCCACGCAGTCATGTGAACAGGAGCGGCTGTAAACTGGTGGATACGTTATTTTAGCATCACAACTCCTGCAGAGTGACTGAGGACTGAAATTTGATCCATTCAGTATTTGGAAAGTCTAGAAGAGCCGCACGAATTATTTTAGCACCATTCAAGTTAGCAGAGTGCAAAACCGGATGTTAGCTGGCCTCAGCCGGCCGAAGTCTCCGGTGAGCATGCTCTACAGGTCACATGATCATCATTCCTATACATGCGACACTGAACCAAGTTCCCAAGAACAGCGCTGGGCTTTGAAGCCAATCTGACACCATCGAACCATGTAATTACTTCTGCGTCCGTCACATTGTCCGAAAAGACTTTTTCCCCATAGACTTGCATTGTGAAAGAGACATCTGTTAATCAGCAAATACATTTTTTTTGAGTCACAAACACAATTACTCGTTTCACTGAATGTGATCTATTTGGTCCAATAACATTTGGAAAGTCTATAAGAGCTGATGATTTAATTATTTAAGTTAACTACAAGTTAGAATCCACCAGATGTGTTTTCAGTATTTTCAGAAATGTTAAAGGTAGAGTAAGTCCAAAGAGTGTGTGTGGGTTTTCAGTATAAATGAGTAACTGAGTAATGTCCCCGCATAGAAAAGACTGATATCAGATACATTAAACCTGTGTTTCAGTTCAAACCCACTTTGTTCTCCAGTGAAAATGAGTGTCGTCTCTGCCGCAGGGAACAGCACGCAGCAGGGTAATGCCAGGCGACGAGCTGGGAAAGGAGACAAAGGTGGACAGGACGGAGACGCAATGTCTGGAGACATGTCGGATACGAAGGATGAGACGGCTCGCATCTCTGTGACTGGTTTGGCTGAGGTGCAGTCAGACCTGAACCCTCAGGACCCGCTCCAGAAGGTGGTCAGGTTCAGTTCTGACTTGAGCCTCCTGCTGACAGGAGGCACAGACGGTTACATCAGAGTCTGGGAGGTAAACACTGAACAGTATGTCCACACCAGACAGGTCTGTCCTGTAGTCATATCATAGTTCAACATTAACCTAACCACACCAAAGCTCCCCACAATAAGGTGATAAGTAATTAATCTTGAATTTTTGATAATTAATTATCGGTTGATCAATAGTTTACCAAGCAGATTATAGCTTTTCAAATGTTAGTTTTATATCCTTTAGTTGGCCATTTTTGTTGGAAACATGTTTTGCTGCTGTAGCTTCAGATGCACTGATATCGACTCGAATCTGGTATCAGATAGCATTATTATAATAAATAACAATCAGGACGTGTATATATGTGTATTTACTTGTTACTTTTTGTTTTACAAAGTTAGAACAGCATATTTAAATCAAGCTTGACGTTGTGTTACACATAAAGAATGATCCCGGTCTCTTCCACACAGTGAGGCATACAGCTTATTATTAAACACTTGTATCAGTCAGTAGTCAGTATAGGCTGATACACAGGTCCCAGGTGTATTAGTAACGGGAATGAAAAAGTCAGATTGGTGCACCCCTAGCTGTAGCTCATCCACTGTAAGGCCCCGGCTAATGAAGAAACCTGGACATTTTCTTCTTATCTCACTGCTGCATGTTTGATTTTTATTATTATTAGATTATTTCTAGATATAGAGGAAATCCTAGAAGGGTGAGCGTTTCTGAAAAGTGCAGCATCCGCCTCCAGCAGTCACGCTGTGTTCAAAGAAAGTAAAGAATTCATTTAAAAAAAAAACAAAAAAAAAACTTGCTGCTGAGTTCTTTAGAGAGTTTCACTATGCAGTTCACAGGGCGACCACAAAAGACCCTCAGACAGTTTTTAAACAAGGCCAGTTTTTCCAAGGAAGTCAACGTGAACATACAAATAACAGTTATTACATCAACTTGAGTAAATCTCTGTTAGCTTTTGCAGACTGGCCTCCAGGTTCAGATTGATTGGACTATATATTAAAGTGATTTAATGAATATCTGAAGTAAAGTTGGATTTGTTAGGGTTTGTTGGACTGCGTTGTTGCTTCATTACAAATATGAGTCATGAAACTGGTGAGCCAAATGTTCTCATAACCAAAAGATGATGACCAATGATGGGGTAACTAAATAATATCCATGCTGCATTTTCCCTTGTGATGATTCTGATGCTTTTTGAAAAGCTGCCACAGGATTGAGTTGTTTAATATATATGATAAACTGCTCTCTGGACATATGAACTGATGTCTTCACCTCGATTATGTGTTCTTGACTTTGCTCCAGTTTCCGTCCCTGAAGAAGAAGTTTGACTTCAAAGCACACGAAGGGGAGATTGAAGACTTGGACATGAGTCCAGGGAACAAGGTTACACATCGACTCCTCCTGCTTTGAGTATTTAATGTAGGCTGTAAATAACATGAGGTATGTTGATTCATTAGTAATGGTCAGTATGTTGGGTTGTGCTCCCATGCAGCACCTGGTGACTGTTGGTCGGGACTTCGCCTGCAGTGTGTGGAGTGGCAACCAACTGGCTATGGGTCTTAAATGGAATGAAACCGTGCCTCAAATAGCTGACAAGACCTATCGATACATGGCCTGCAGGTAAAAAGAAAACATCCTAGCTGTTCACCTCACCATATCCATCTGAATGATGCGACGGTGGTTACACCGGTGATTGTATCGTCATGTACTTCAGGTTTGGAAAGGTAGAAGACCAAAAAGACGCCTTGAGGCTTTACACAGTCCAGATCCCCCATAAACGGGACAGAAAACCTCCTCCCTGTTACCTCACCAAGTGGGACAGCAAGAGCTTCCTGCCCATGCTGACGGCTCCCTGCGGCGCTGAGGTCATCTCCAGTCTGGCTGTCAGGTGAGCTCCAGCTTCATATGATAACATGTTAAAACTCATCTTAGACATGTAGACATGTGAAGGGGTCACATATACACTGTTCTCGTGACAGCTCTTTTGGTTTGGAACATATTATTTCTTCTTATTTCTTAATTTTGAACCTTCTGTCCAACAGTGACTCCGGAACATTTCTGGGCCTCGGAACTGTGACAGGATCAGTAGCCATCTACATTGCTTTCTCCCTACAGGTAAAGACTGTGGGCATGCATATCAACGCAGCTGCTATGCTGTGTGACGATAACCTTGTCTCACTGTGTGTGTGTGTATATGTGTATGTGTGTGTGTAGAAGTTGTATTATGTACAGGAGTCCCATGGCATCGTTGTCACAGACCTGGCCTTCCTGCCCGACTCGCTGAAAGGCAGAAATATCAAAGGGAACAATGAAACAGCCTTGTTGAGTGTAGCTGTGGACAGCCGCTGTCAAGTACACGCCGTCCCCAACCGAAGTAAGTCCCCCACCATCATCATCATCATCAAATAAACACTGAGACTATAAGACATTCTAACCTCTGACCTCTCGCTTTGTCTTCTCTCCAGGATCCTTTCCTGTCTGGTTGGTGCTGTTCTTCTGTGGCCTCATGGTGGTGGGGGTCGTCCTCCTCCTGCAGTACCTCTTCCCTGGATTTATTTAAATCAAGTGTTGTCACAGGTCAGGGTCAGGCGGAGATTGGACACAACTGTACATGATTAATCTGTCACTGTCAGCATCAGCAGACCTCAGTCTAACCAAATCATCCGAACCTCGCAGCTGAGGGCGTGCACCGTTGACTCTGAACAGCTTTAATGGCACCCTGACACCCCCCTCCCCCTGCTCCTACTCAGGGTTGCTCCTCTCAGACCTGTTCACCCAGTGGAATCACACCAGGACACGCTGGGATTTTAGTTGCTTGATCTCTATCGATTCTTCTTAATCTTTTGTGGAGTCATGTTTGACAGTTGAAGGGTTCAGGTTCATGAATGTTTAAAGGGTGTGATCTTTTTATTGACATATTTAAAGAACAATGTAAAATACATGATTGACACACAATGTGTCTGATTTAGTTTTTTGTTTACACGCAGCCATTAACGTTCTCTTCTGTGATTTTCATTTGATCCACTAGTGGGCAGCAGATGTGAACATGACATTTGGTTTTTATTTCCTCTACAGCTATTTGTCTCAGTACATATTAAACTCAAATCTACAGCTACATGTTATTTTGATTTACTGTACCAGTATTCAGGGTTGCCCACTGTTAAGTAAACATCTCTACACAAAGTCAAATCTTTTTTTTTTTTTCTTTTACAAATGGAGTATAATTTAATCTCATTACAAAAACCAGATGTGGGGAAATATGAGTTGCTATAAGTGTGGAAGGAGCAGAGAGTCTGCTTTCACTTATCAAAATGTTATTTTTACAGCAAAAGCTGCATATTTCCTTGTTTTATGAAGACATTATCACCTTTAATTTAATTTAAACATTCTGCAACTAGAAATATGTTACCCAGCCGATGTAAAAGAAAATGTGAATGGAATTTTAAAATGATGCCCTTATTATTGTAACTAACTTGGTGAAATGATAGAACAAATAAAACATTGATAAGAAAACCTTTTGGTCTCTTTATGCTGCACGATCTCTGCTCCATGAGCCTTTCTTTCTTTCTTTCTTTCTTTCTTTCCTCCCTCCCTCCCTCCTTGCCTTCCTTCCCTTCCTTCCTTCCAAACACATCCTCCACTCATTTTTATCGAAAGGCTTTGTAATTTCCCAGAACAGCTGGCTTCTGTACTTCCTGACAAACATTAATGACTATTTTCAGTGGCAGATGATTCCACATTTAGTGAGTATATCTGGCAGCTGGATGGTGTGTATGAAGATAAACTACAGTGTGTGTGTGTGTGTGTGTTTATAGTGAGGAACATGTCACCCAGTGTAACAGTGCTACTGATAATAAGAAATTTGTTGATAATAAGAAAATTATAGTGACCAAAAACAAGGACTATGGTAACAAAGCAATCTGACCAGGCCAGTTGTGAGAAAACTCCAGTACAGGGTTGTGATAGATTTCTTCTTGTGTAACTTCATTGTAGAACAATACAAAACAGGGAAAATAATATAAAGTTGGTCATAAAAATGTACAAGAACAACACACATAAAATAAACTTGAATAGATCAGCTGATAACCTTAAAAGTCTAATCAAGGATATTTCTGTTTTAAAACAACAGTCAGGAGCACAAATGAACATTGAAACATGATGTAATCACCCCTCCTGTTCATACTGACCATAAGAAGATTCCTTCATAATGAACTTACAATGGAAGTGATAGGGACTAAATCCACAGTCCTCCTTCTGTGATCAAATGTATTTAAAGTTTATCTGAAGCTTTAAATGAGTCAAATCCAGTAGATATGTTTCAACATTTCAGTGTTTTTAGAGTCAAAGTTCCTCTTTTTGTTCCTATACTTCCACCACAGCTCAACAGGGAAACACAAAGAGGGAATGTGATGCTAAACAGACTGTAAATGTGTCAGATATCCACTTGATATGACTAACTCACACTGATGAAGCCTCATAGAAGCTTCACATCTACTTTAAATGACTGTGTGGACACACTGTGGATTTTGGTCTCCATCACTTCCACTGAAAACACATTTGGAGGAGATCTTTTAATAACCAGTATGAACAGGAGGAATGATTACAGTGAAGAAACCCTCTTTCACTGTTCATATGGACGCGTCAGTGTTATTTTAAGACTATTTTGAAAAAAATTGTGAACCTGTGTTTTAAACTGAAACTATATATGACAGGTTTTATTAGTGTGTATTTGTCTAATGATAATCAGCAGGTCGGTGTTGTTTATCCTACAGCCCCTGAAGAGATGAATGCACTTGTGAACTTGTGTGGCTGCTGTATAAATACAAAGCAAACAGATGCACATGCAGCTTCATATTTTCATTGTTATACCTTAACCTTCCAGCAGGTGGCACCATGTGTCTGCTGAATGCCATACACAGACTAGTGAAGTTTCTGTGTGTAGGTTTAACCCACATTTGGTTCAGCATCCTGTGGACCGGTTCTGGGGTGTTGGATGGTCTTCAGGTCAACCACTGGCTAGGACATAATGAGCTTCTTTCAAAACCTTTCTTAAGTTTAACCTCTTTTTATATATATGTGTGTGTGTGTGTGTGTGTGTGTGTGTGTGGGAGATTATTGGAGAGACAGACCCAGATGCAGAATGACATCACAGTTCAGCACCTACGTATGTGCTGTACACGCAGATGCACCTCCACCTCCACCACCTCCACTTCCACTCGTCACCAAATTGTGAACCAGTATTCAGACCTTCAACAAACAGAGGCCCACCCAGTCACCCCTCCTCAGCAAACCTCTCACCTACACTGCAGCCCAGCAGAATATCAAGTCTTCACACAGATCATTGTGTCAGAAGTCATGAACGCACAATCAAAACCAGTGTGTCCTCACAGCAGCCTCGGCTGAGGAAGCGCTCTGTTGCCACGGCTAGACAAGAAGAGGAGCTGTCCTTCACTACAGCTCATGTTTAAATCGCAGTAATATTTAAAAATGAGATTAGACGGGGTCAAACCACAAATTAAAACAATCTATTTCAATTTCAATTTATTCATTCAGTCTAATAAAACAAGTATAGAAGAGCCACCATCTACTACCTCATATTTGCATCATTCTTCTTGTAACAAACTTGATGAGCCACTCAGTGAATATTACATCTGTTATGATGATCCGTGACTGTATGTATAACAGTTGTGGATCAGGGCGGTGCAGTTGATGCATGTTGTAGTTTATCTAGTTGCTGCACAAAGCATCGATTCAGGTCTGCGTGTGCAGCCTCTTGTGGTATCTCTCCATGTGGATAGTTTTGGTTTTATATTTTTTCCAGGCTGTGATACAGATATTTATCTCCGAAATGTCTGCCTCTGGCTGAACTGCCCTTTTAAATTATTGTGAGTATGATCTATAAGTATATTTGAAATTGTCATCTGACTGTATGTTACTGTTGGCAAGTTTACATGAAATCTGATTGGACAAACTCTTGTTCCTCAACTATACGCGATGACAGTGCAACATCTGTCTTCTGTGCCTCGGCTCTCCTCAGATGTGAAAACACAGCTGCCCAGTTGGATACAGCGCCGCTATCAGAGTTTTGAATGCTTTTCAAAGGTGTGAGATAGAAATCATAAAGCATGCATGTTTCCACTATAAATACAGCCCTCTGCTGTTGCCGTTTCACTTGTGCTAAAGATCAAGCATTTCAAATTAGAGAGAGAGAGAGAAAAAAAACAGCTTTCTCTCAGATGAAAAACGAGTCCTCGGGTCAAAAGCATATAAAAATGCCAAATGCTTATTAAAGGCATTTCGGTTAAGTGAGCGTTAAGGATAACATGAAACAGACAAGCACAGCAGAATTACCTGCCAGCAACTCACAGTCCACCAAACAGTCTCCAGTCCTCAATACAAAATACAACCACTAAAATATTACTATGCTATACCATTTCATTATTGTTGTAGATAAACCATAGTCATATATATATAAATTATAGTCCTTAAATCAACTGACTGATTGAATAGAGCTAAACAAAACTCATCCTTGTGCAGAATCATTCAACATTTGTAACTTTGGCTCATATGGTATTATCACAGAACACTGTGGCAGGCAAAGTGTTTGTGCTCTTATAAAATAACACCAGTCATGGTCCAAAAACTGTCCCCGACCTGCTGAGCTTCATACAGTTTAAATATGTGGTTAACTTGAAAACACTGTCTCGCTTACTGCTGGGGTATTTTATTAGTTCACAACCTTCATCAGGTATATAGGCAGCATCATAACGCTTCCATGTTTATAGACACGCACATAGGAGCTGCTCATCAATCATCCAATCAGAGGACTTCAGAAATGAATATGACTCCAAACATACATGTCACCATCCAGGCTTGTCAGAAAAAAAAAGACTAGAAAAATACACAACGACACAAATCTTACACTATAACAACATCCATATAATACCAAACTCCCAAAAGGTCAAGGGTAGAAAATGATATATATATTATATCAGAAAATCAGCAAAAACCGTATTAGACCCAGTCTATCAAATCAATCAAAAAGGAAAATATCAATTAAGACAAAAGTACCAATTTATCAAACATCTTGCAATATTATCGTTATCATAAACATTATATCTGCCTCCAAGTGGCACCAAACTGTCATAAGTCAAGGTTGGATAATGGCAAAAGGCAAAATATATAATATATAACAAAATAACTCTAAAAAAACTAATATTTTGAGAGATGTGAGATTTGGAAGATTGAGCTCTGGTGTCTCTGTAGCGTTGAAACTATATCATCTGGTGTCATACCATTTGAAGAATAAGCAAATATAATATTTGTTGACGCCCAATTACTTTGGCTTACGTTTTTTATTGGACAGTATAAATGATACTTTATCATTTATTTGAAACATTTATATCTTTATTGGATATTCGGCAGTGTGGAGGGGAGAGAGGGATGCGACCGCTGTGGCTTAAACATTTATTCACACATGACACCAGATCAGCTTCCTTTCCACATCCAGTGAATACCGTAAGAATCCTTGTTATTCTGGGGCTTTAATGAGCTGTAAAAGGGTTTAAACGTTTCAATATGGACACTACTGTTTTAGACCGAGCCGCGTGGAGCTCTACTTGAAGCTGGAAGGTAGAGAAACCTGCCACTGGTGATTGTGTCCAGGTATTTGTAGGTTCTAACAATGTCAGTGGGTCAAATCAATTAGCATGTCCTTATATTGATCTTTACACAAAGCTCCTATTCTCACACAGGCTCCTGCAACTGTCAGTATGTGGAATGTACAGCGAGTTGAATACATACAGCCCCGAGGAGAACCAGTGAAGGAAGAGACAGGCCTCCGTTGACTCTCTGATCCATCCCACCAAAGAGACGTCTACAGTGAAATGGGATATGATCTTCTCTGCCATGATCTGGAGATGTATAGTATAAAAAGTAGGCAGCGGCTCCAATATGGCTTCCATTATGTTAAGGATAATAGATTTGATGAGTCTTTTAAAAACATTTCTGGCCTAGAGTCATTCAGTTCTTTGGCAATAGGAATGACAGTATCTTTCTGTGTAAGGACGTCTGAAACATGTGGCCATGTGGTCTTTTTCTCACGTGGGTAGATTTGAGTTAAAGTGGTCTAAGAGGTAGATTAGAGTGCTCTAAAATGATTGGCTCTGCAGTGGGCACAAGTGCGCTGATACGATTGCATTCTTCTTTAAAATCATCTTCATCAAATCGCAGATAAAAGTCATTAAGTCCATTTACCAGGTGGACCTACAGGGAACAGTTCCCCCGCTAGCCTTCACTTGCACCTCTGCCATAATCTTAATCCCCTACAAACAGATCTAATGCGGCCTCCTCTACGTTCCTTTTGATTTTTTTTATTATCATTTTGCTTTCCTGTTTGACCTCCCTGGCCTGCACTCTCTCCAGAACAATTCCGATCCGGCCGATCCAGTCGCAGGTCTGGGGAAATGGCTGAGGGCATTTGGGAAGGTGCTGCAACACAAATCCAATGTTTTGTTTCGCCATGTGGGGCAGGCAACCGGTGGTGGTGCGTGGCAAATATTACAGAGTCCAGTCAGCTTGTTATGGAGATCATATTGACATATGACGGTGATCATATAGAGATTAATTCTCCATATGATCACATGGAGATATCATAGTTGCTTGGTTTAACAATTTAGCTTAGACTGCTAATAGCCCAACAGGGGGCACTAGTACACAGACTACGGACTAGGTTGGATCATGTTACGATATGATAATATTATCACATTATGATAAGAGTGAATGTCAGTTATGTGCGGTATCAAACAACTAAGTGAGCAGCCTGTGTGTCACTGTACGCGTCACCAAATAAATCATCTTTTTTTTATTCACTTGTAGAGGTTTCGTTTATCTTTACTCGTCCAAAACGTTTGAGTTCTGATGTAATATGACTTTGGGAATTTGAATGCCTCTGACCCGTGAGAGGTTTGCCAGATCAATTAATCCTTGTTGTGCTCCATGGGACGTTCAGGAACAGCCTGTCCAGTCAAACAGAAGGCAGAAAGCGTATCATCTTCGTCATCTTCAACTGCAGCTTCAAAGCAAACTTAATAAAAAGCTTTATGAGAAAAATACTCGATGTCCCCTCTTCATCCATTCTGCTAACATGTTACTGGACCTGCCAGTAAAGTTTATCTTACCATAATGACTGGAAATACAGCGACTAGCAACTCTAAAGCTCAGTGATTATCATGTATCCCATTTGTTTAATGTGTCCTCAAACACACCACACAAACAAAATTTCTATTGGAAAATATCCATAAATGTGCTCAGTACATCTCAAGGCCTCTGCCAATAGATTTCCATAATTACTGTGTAAAACTGGTAATTCTGATAGCGATGCAGGAAGAAAGGTCGGGGGTCACCCGACACATCATTATTTATTTTCTTAGAACCATGAATCAATCCACAGTTATTTGTTTTTGAGAATTCCTGTCATTACCCAACATGACACGGAGGGTTGCAGAACACATTCACAGAACTCCATTAAAACATGAACATGATTAAATATGAGGCGCTGAAACCATAACTGACATCGGTTTGTATTAGTTAGTGTCTATCTGACGATCACAAAGCGGTACTCATGTGTAATCTGCATCTACATTGCCACATGCCGTTATGGCTGAGAATAAATGTTCCTTTTATCTGTGGAATTTAAAGCTAAGCCCGTAATCCTCCCGGAGCAAACTGATGGCAGCAGGGTTAGGGTTAGTGGGAGAAGTAGAACGTGTGGCCTCAAACATGCTGAAGCAATAATAATAGCTAATGTGTTCCATCTCCCATAAAGAATTGTACCTGGTGCCACTCTGGCTGCCCCTCCCCCCTTAACCCCCCTACCATCACAGTGCTTTACACAGCACAGCTCCCCCCCCCACACACACACACACTCCCTGACTATCCCTTCATAGTAACGTTTCTAGACTTACTCTCGCTATGACGAGTGCCAAACTGATGCTTGTGACCTTGTGGATAAAGTTCTCAGTTCCCAGTCGTATCTGGATCCTGACAGTGAGCATAAAAATGCTTGCTTGCAGCTGAGATGGACTGTGTGCTTGATGCTGCACACACCATCAATCACAGCCCAGCTGTGCTGTCTCTCCCAGATGTTTCAACCAGCCCCCTACTCTGACTTATTACTCAGATGTGATGCATTGCTCACACAAATAATATTGGACCTCTCATTCATTCTTGCCATCCTATTGTCATCTTCCCCTGCATTGGACACAGGGGAAAACAGCAAGCCTGGCTCTGCCCTGACCTTTGTGCCATAACTACATGACCAGAATCCCACACTTACTGTAGGTCACGTGACAACAACCGAACCAATTCCATGACAACTGGGCAGTCTCCTCGTCGATGAGGACGGCCAGATGTGGTTCGAGGTTTCAGGAAAAGTTAGTAAGTGGATTTTGAGTTAAGAAATATAAATATGATTAGCTTTAATGCCAATTTGTGCCACATTAAAAATGTAACTGTTGGAAACAAGATGTCTCCTACTTCACTGAAGAGTCCATTCTCTGTATAAGTGCATTGGATGCTTCAAGCTTCCGCCCTGATTATAAAATGAGTTGTGATATCACAAACCCTACTCATAGGTACATACTTATGTATAAATATAGATTTAAAGTGAGCACAGAGAAACTTTCCTCCTTCACCAGATGAATGTGAAAGAAAAAACCCCACATCATTCTCAAACAGCACATAAATCATTCTGCTAAAAGATCCAAGTGAAGGAACAAGAAGAAAAACACATTTTGAGTGGAGGGGGACTTTAAGATTATGTTGTCAAACTGTGTTTAAGTGAATTTACCTTCCACTACATCACTTCCTCATCAGGCCAGTGCTTAAACAAAACCCACTGTGTTTTTGACCAGTGTCCTTGCTGGAATGGTCTGCTTGAAACTCACCCAGATGGTTTTTGAGGACTGTAATTGCAGGGCCCCATAATCTGCAGTGATTCAGCGACACAAAGACAGTCCTCTAACATGGATTAGTCTTCAGCTTCCCTCTTGTAATGCCACAACGCTCTGTTTCTTCTCATCTGGCCATTGTTTAAACGCAGCTGACCCACCTCACCAAACTTAGGGTGGTGCACCCGCCTGCTAGCCAGCTTTGCACACACAGATATACAGATACAGAAACACACAGGGCGGTCCTTCTGTCGACTGTTGTTTAGTGGTGTAATCAGGGCTGACACCACAAGGATGCTGTATGTGGCTATTTGAACAAGTAAATCAAATCAAATCAAATTTTATTTATATAGCCCAAAATCATAAAATACATTTGTCTCAGAGGGCTTTACAATCTGTACAGGGAGTGACACCCTCTGTCCTTAGACCCTCGATTCGAGTGAGGAAAAACTTGCCCACCAAAAAACCTTTTAACAGGGAAAAAGGTGAAAGAAACCTCAGGAAGAGCCACAGAGGAGGGATCCCTCTCCCAGGACGGACAGACGTGCAATGATGTCACATGTACAGAACAAATCAACACACACATATTGTATACACACAATGAATTATTGTAAATTACAATGATAAAATGAGAATGTTTACAATGAAATGATGAATTATTACAGTAACAGTGAAACTTGTGATTAAGATACAGATGCACAGCAGCAAATCATTAACTAACTATAATCTGTAATGGGGGTATGGTAACAATGAAGACGGTGACAACACACGAAGAAAGACGCCACGCAGGACCACAGCAGCAGGCACAGTCCACAAGAACCTGCTGGACGAGAGAGCACAGAAACTCCGGGGCAGAAGTTTAATTAGTAACATGATAGATAGATGGATGGATAGATGGATGGATTAGATTAGATCTTGGTTCCTGCCAGAACACGTGCAGCAGCATTCTGAATCAGCTGCAAACTCTTAAGAGACTTATTAGAGCAGCCTGATAGCAAAGAGTTACAATAGTCCAGCCTAGAAGTAACAAATGCATGGACTAGTTTTTCTGCATCCGCTTGAGAAATGATGCGTCTGATTTTGGCAATGTTACGCAAGTGGAAGAATGCAGTCCTCGAAAGTTGTTTTATATAGTCATTAAAGGACAAATCCTGATCAAAGACAACTCCAAGATTTTTTACGGTGGAGCTGGAGGCCAGGGTGATCCCGTCTAAGGCTAAATCTCTGGAATGATAGTTTCTAAGGTGTTTGGGTCCTATTACGAGAACTTCAGTTTTATCTGAATTTAGCATCAGAAAATTGTGGGTCATCCAATTTTTAATGTCCTTAATGCATGCTTGAAGTTTAGTTAAGTGATTGGTTTCATCAGGCTTGATTGATAAATATAATTGGGTGTCGTCGGCATAACAGTGAAAGTTAATTGGATGATTTCTAATAATGTTCCCTAGAGGAAGCATATATAAACTGAATAAAAGTGGCCCTAATACAGAACCTTGTGGGACTCCATGAGAAACTTTGGTTTGCATGGAGGATTCATCATTAACATGAACAAACTCGGTCTAGGAAATATGACTTAAACCAGCCTAGGGCGGTTCCTTTAATGCCAATTTGATATTCCAGTCTCTGTAAGAGAATCTGATGGTCAAGTAACCTGGCTGATGAAAGTCATACTGGCATACTGGAATGCTGATTTACTGGCCTGACTCTAATAATACTGGTCAGTCACTTGTGAAATGAAGCTGGTGAAATTTTTGGAGATCAATACAATGGTGCTTGTCAGCTGGGATCAGTTAACATGCATGTATTATATTTAAAGTATTAAACAGTATTAAAAATAATGTTTAGAGTTAAGCAGTGCAGGTGCTTACTGTACTTGTATATGCTTGCTGCTGAGACCAAAACTAAGGAATGAGGAATAATATGGTGACAACATTCTACTATCGCAAAAATGTGAGATTTAATATACTGTTGTCAACGATGATTCGAGGCAACGCAACACACACAGCAAAAGTCAAAACTGTTCAACTGCAGAGTGGCAAACAGCCACATGCACACACCAGAGCCCACTGCGGTTGCAGTATGATTATTGATGATGATGGTAGTGACGTGTTTTCCATCACCTAGCGGTTGATTAAGAAGTGTCTATCTGCAGTCTGAGCTGTTTTTTTTACGGTCTTTGCTGGCGTGATGTTGCACAGGGTTCTCTGGGACTGAGGTCGAGTGAGGTCAAAGAGAACCAAATGGAGATCTTCAAGATTATAACTTCAAATAAACCACTTCTCACAATATACTTGTATGCATTCGGAGGGGCAACTACCCCATCCCAATATGGAAGTACAAACCTGATGATGTCGCCCCCCCGCCCCGCCCCCCCCTCGTATTATCCAATCACCAACCAGGCTTTTTTTCGGGGCAGTTCCAAGTAGTACCTACCTTGCAGCAAGGTCTTAGAGGGTTCCTGTAAAGGTTCTTGTAAAGGTTCCTTCGGTGGAAAACGGGCCTACTGACTGTTGGTGGTGGAATACTGGGACACAAATGAACACATCAGTCCTCTGTAACATTTTAAGGCGTCTTTGCCTTGGGACAAACCTGGTCAGCCAACATTTGGTCTTAAAATGGACATTTTAAAGGACGCAGCTCCTGAAGTGGGACATAGTCATAAGCTGGTTTTGTGAGGCTATGTGGATCATGGTCTGGTGGGCTGGCAGTGTGTGTGTGTGACCACACTGACGGGCCGTGCTGCTTCTTATCCTCTGCACGAACCCGGCACTCACAGAGCTACGAGGAGCCAGGCTGTGAGTAAGACAGGAGTTCCAGAGAAAACCCTGCAGTCTCATGCACACTCACTCACTCAGTCACACACCACAAGCGTCTGTGGGGCCTGCACACACTGACGTCAGTAATGGAGCCTGTTGGCTCACGGTTTGAATGAGTGGGAAAGATGTCACACTGCTATAAATGGACCACTGCTATACGTGCAAATATGCCAGATAACAAAACCACACAAACAAGACGTCACACTTCATTTAAAGTGGTGCTCAAAAGGCAGCATACGTGCATTATAAGGTCATAGAAGCACACTGTAAGTTTAATATCATTCAGCATCAGCAGGTGTGTTACATAACTTGTTGATTAATTATTGTTGTGTGATTGATTCCATTGTTCTTTTTATTTTATGCGGGAGGCGTCGTTTTATTTTGCCATTAATATTATTTTTTACTTTCTTCTTGACTGTGATGCATTCTGTGATCCATTGATTACATTTCTGATGTCTAAAATGATGACAGAGTATCACTGCTGATGGTGCTTGATGAATGAATAATATGAACAATGATGACAGCTCTTCTGGCTGTTGGAAAACCTTTCACACCTTTCTGTTGATAACAGCTGGTTAACGTGTCTTCATCCATTTATGGCTAATTGCGGGAGTGAAAATTAGGCTCGTGTACATGCAGAATTATGCTTTATAAATCAGAGGAAAAGAATGCATATGCAGATTTCTGCTCTTATCCATGGATCTACCCAGAGTTGTATGCATCTGGCCCCAGAGTCATTCTTTAAAGCTGTGAAAAGTCTCATGTTTCTTTTGTGCATTTCCATCAGCACCACACCTAGAAATCTAAACATTTTCTAAAGTGTGAATGCAGTCACACAATTAGAATTTAGTTAAAATATGCATTAGGGGAAACTGGGCTTTTCTTATCTGATTACATCCATTCCCATGTCCATCTTTAGGTGGAAAAAAAAAAATCTATTCGATTCAAAGTGCTCTAGCAGCACATGTGCTGTTCATCTGTATGCTCAAGATGTTCCAAACATTCTCTACCTCCCCCAAGAAAATGCAGAATGAGCTACTTTAGAGCTATGAGGAGGTAATAGAGCAGAAGGAGGTCACATATTTAGTGGGTGAGAAACTATGACACACTGATATTACTTGAAGCGAGCTGCTTAATGCTTACTGGCAAGCTGAGGGTGGTGCAGAGGTAAAGTACCTGTTCCTCCAGCTAGAGCACGCGTTCCAACAGCAGCAACGACGACTGCATAGGGAATTACATATTTGAAATAAGGAAAAAAAATCAGCCAAAAGAAAAAAAAATAAAGACTAATATGAGTGGTTCCAAGTGCACATTTCGTCTTAGTCACACACAGCTTGACATCTGTTTGGTCTGTCTGACCCTGCCTTTCTTATCCACTTGTGTCTCTGTATTTGGTGATGATGTCCCATCTTATGTGCTCTTTGTGTCTGTGGTGTTTGATGGGGCTATTTCAATAAAGGTCAAGAGTGTTTGTTTCAGCCAAAACCCTTCCATTTAATTTCTATTTTGGTGTGTGCGCACACACCCTGCTTCCATTTTTGGGGTGGTATATAAGCAAACAAGTTCTTATTAGGAGGAGGCTTTTTGGTTTCTGACAAAAGGCGTAATGAGACAATGACAATGACAGGGTGAGTGGAACAACATGAACAACAACTTGCTCCTCTGTCTGGGGCTGACTCCCTCTCTCCCTCACCACAGAGCACTGACTTAGCCCCTCTGAGGCTAGACAGTGGGAAAAATGATGCTCTGACTGAGTAACAGGATTACTGCGCACCACATATGCCACAGGGAAACATGTCTGAGGGCTTTTAAAAAGTCCTTGTATCTTCATTTGTCAACATTTAGAGAGGGAACACTGTTGTTTCTGGTGTCTCCCACAGACCCTGAAAGACACACAGTCTGCCCCGATAACTCACCATGATGATGGAGATGTGGTTTCACTACTGTATGTCAGACACACATGCATACGCTGTGGCACAATAACACACTTGTGAGGACTTTCAGACGCTACATTTAGTCTCTACATTAACGTTGAACTGAAGGAAAAAAAGTATTTTTCTCCATCACGCTCTTATTCTCTTAATTGTGTTCATTCTGGTTGTAAGAGGTTTAAAAAACGACCCTCCATATGCTCAATGTCTTCTTCAGCAATACTGTTCAATTACTGATCGCTACCACGCAATTAATATATTTACATATTCACAATGTGAATTGTATTATATATATATGTGAATTTCACATATGTAATAAATACATGACATGGCCTCATAAAACATGATAACACCAGGGCAAATACTGTGGTGAATTATAACTCATTTGCTGTGACACAGGCATGCAGTAGTTTGCATACATAGTGGTCAAGTCACACCACCACTGTAATTAAGTGACAGTTACTGTTAGCATCTGTCAGCCCCTAAGGTACTGTATAACTACTTCATAAGCAAACACTGATGACAGATCGACATCACATTGGCCTTTCAGCAATAGATGAAACAGGATGGAAAATGATAACATCTGTAATACAGACTGCGGCTAATCAGTTTAAAGTGCTGAAAGGAAGCGAGCCACATCATTTGTCATTGGCTTCATTGTAGACAGTCACTGTCATTTATAGCTGCTTACCTCATTTTACTCTTTCTAACGTCTCAGTACCCCGCAAATAAACGAGTAACATCAAAGGCATCACTTGTAAAGTATTACCGACCAGTGCCTCGAACAGCAAACGTTAGAGCTGTCGTGTAATGAGGTCGAATCACCGCTGTGTTATATCAATCACTGATTACAGAATGTCTGCATTCTATACGTATGAAAACGCAGTGTAACTTCAAACGTGTCTTTAAATGGTGAAATGACCTTGTCTGCTGGCTCTTAGAAAGACAGTATAACACACACACTCTGACACACACTGTGGTGATTGTGGTGGGGGGTTGCCTGCTTGCTGATGGCATCACTCTCTCCACCACACTCTGTTTAAGACTCCAACGGCACAGTGAAATTATACGTCTAGGCCTCAGGGCTGACAGAGTGTGATTCAGCACAGTGTAGTTTGAATCTGTCACTTTGTTTGCGGTGGTTCTATGAGGGAGGCAGGAGTGTGTGTGTGCAGGCCTGATGGGCTGCACATTACACATTAAAGCTTTGTGGGTCTGTGTGATGACAACTCACAACATAAAACTCTAGGAGAAAGTCACGAGTGGTGAACACACAATTAACGATCATTGAACATCGTCTCTGTTGAGGTTACCTGATGCTAAAGGTGGTGTCTAATTGACTTGAATACCAGAATAAACTGGAGCCAGTCAGTCCAATCAGTCCAACCCTTAACACAGCAGAAAGCCCCACAGGGAAAGTAAAATAATAAATGGCCCATTCAATTGATTTAGCTAGAGACACACTAAAATCTAATAAGCCTGGGAAACACAGTGGTTGGCTTCACCACCCATTTCTGTGTTTGACAACTAAAACAAACAGAAGCACATTCATATACAAAATGAGACTTTACAAGGCACATTTTACAAAACTTATGTAAAAATAAATAATATACCCTGCTAGACTGGGACACAGTCCCCTCC
The DNA here is from genome assembly GCA_036937835.1 of Pampus argenteus. NCBI lineage: Eukaryota > Metazoa > Chordata > Actinopteri > Scombriformes > Stromateidae > Pampus > Pampus argenteus. The sequence continues at coordinate 3,844,538 of CM072865.1, read as the reverse complement.
CCCAGCTTGAGACCTATTGCATCACCATATGGTAAAAACTTCACTCAAAAGCCTCTTGTATCCAATCTGATACTTGTCTTCCAACCCCTGATTTATACCTTTATCATCACAACAGTTCAAACACAGTATGATACAAATAAAAAACCTATTTGCAAATCATTTTTTGTAATTTTTTTAATTTTTTTTTATTTTGTGAATGGGACAAATAAAGGTTCCAGATTCAAGAACTCAGAATTTTCTGTCCATTATTTTTTGGGGTCAGGGATTACAGGGTTAATACTATAAGCTTGAAGAAATACTGGTGCATCATTTTAACTATTAAAATCATGCTTGTAAAATATTTAAACATGGAGCCTACCCAATCAAACACCAGATAAAGGCTGCTGTCTCTCAGGTGTGTCTCAATGCAGGAGGAACAGCCCAGCTTCCTTTTTATACACTCTGCCCCATGCCAAGGTCCAAGTGCTCCCTTCAACATTTAGCTCCTTGGGATCCTTATATTATTGGGAGTATTTAACTGAAGATGTATAACAGAAAAAGTCACTAGAAACACAAGCGTGACTTAATAAAAGACCTCATTGCGTGTCACTCTGTGTTAGACGGGTCTAAGAAACTCTTGGTGTCAGAACTCAGTTTTGAGGCTTGTCAGTTTGATGAATGTCTGGTGAAAGTGTTATGATCTCAACAGAAACAAATGACACATCATCAACTCGCATCATTCAGCTGCACTTCTCTCATGATTTAAAAATGCAGCGAAAAACAGCCTTTGGTCCTCACTGTTTTTTTTATTCTTAACTTCATTCAAATGTGTACTATAAATGCTGCTTTGTCCACTGTATGCATGTGGATGATTCTTTATGTTGTATTCTGAGTGGAAGCAACAGTCACAGTTTGAGAATTTGGCCCTAAATTGGTGACACTGTCTTTGGCCTCCAAAGCTCTAAATCAGCCATTAGTGGACGTGTTAGTGTGACTAGACTATGGTTGACAACCACAACACAGGTGCATGTTTCGTACAGGCTCCCTCAGCTTGCTACAGGGCTCCGACAGGAGAAATGTGTCAAAATGTACGAGGAAATGATCTCATGTTGCACATTGCAAATTGGTACTGTTGAGCTTCCTGAAAGATCTCCATGACTTCTAATACCACAGTCATGTCATATGTATGGGTTTCACATTGACAAGTCTTCAGACAGAAGGCAAAGCCAGTTACCTCTCAGGGTAACTTTTGTCTGAACACTTTTTGCAGATCATGTTGCTGTGACAACACATCCAGATAAATAGCTTTGAAAAAAATCATCAGCAACGATCGAATAAAGCTAACTCAGATATGAAAAACATAATCCTGGTAAGGTTAGAAGAATAGTTTTGGGGTGTTGCGAATACTGCAGCCTCTAGGGACACTGCAGAGCTTGAGACCTCTAGTCTGATCTTTCTATATTTTTCCTTGTGATGCGTATATCTTTTACTTTTAAAATGACCCACAAGTAGAGCCTTCTTTGTACACACAGGTTCATGTTAGGGAAGTCTGACTGATGTCTACTGCCTCGTATATCTGAAGCAGTTAGGTGGGGGACCCAGAGCAGTGTTCAGTCATAAGGAGCCAGTTCCTGGTAGTGCCGTGTAAATGGGGAGGGCCATCTATGGACTCGCACAGCACAGAGGAGCCACTGTCTCATGGCAGTAAAGAAGTTAGAATAATATATGTGTTGGATGAGGGCCCACGCTTTAAGATGGAGCCTACTCAGGGCAGTTGTGTACACTTCAGAGTACTTGCAGTGTCTCTCTGTGATGTCAAAGGCCCTCTAAAAAGCTTAAATTAAATCAGTGCGATAGACGAGAGTTGAGATTGGGAACAATAAACTACACGAAATTCGATTTTCTACAGCGATCAGGTTCCATGCGTTCGCTTTCATACAGCAGCCATTTGTGACTTGGAAAGGAGGAGGAGGGGAAAAAGTGCTTGCGGTACTTCATGATTTGATCATACTTTGAAATGTTAATAGGACACAATTTGAATGTGATCCCTCTTCAAAATAAGCAGGGCTGGGGAGGGGCATATTGTGATTGGAGGGGTTAGTGTTTATCCTGCGTTGGGGCTCAGCTCTCTGCTTCAGAAAGGTTTTCTCTGGCAACGATGATCCAAACCAGCTCAAATAAAGGGCCGCACGGTTCAAGAAATGGAGTGAGTTTCTGTCACCCTGAGTACTTCAGCAGCCAAACCCCCAAAACAGCATAGGAAAACATGGCAGCCCCCGCAGGGCCCTGAGTCAACAGGCCTCCTTCCTCCGCTGGATGCCAGCAGCTGCTTTTCCAATCACAGGAAAACCTATCAGCAGCCGGCTGTGCACACACACACACAGCAGCAGACTGCGAGCTTCTCTCTCTGTCTCTGACACACACTATTACTATATCAGCAATCAGATATATAGGGACTACATCAGTCTTCAGTTAAATAGAAATATCCAGTCAGTCATTGCTATGATGCTGTTTGATTTGTGTAGTTCTATAATGTGAGCTGAAGTCTGATGGAGCTCCACATAGCTCTCCTCTTTACCATACTTATCTACATACTAAATTACACAAGTCGAGTACATAAGTAGAGTACATTGCAATGAATTATGAATATGTCATAATAAAACCAATAACAGGTTGTATAATAACTTGTCAGCAACAGAGGCCAGAGGAGTAAACTGAAACCAGTGTGATATCACCATAATACACTTTGTACACAGTGAGCATGCTCAGACTGAACATGCTGGTGTGAAAGTCACCAGAATGGAGTAATATGAAGACGATAATGTTAAAGATATGAAGTAGATAATGTTAAATAAGCACATTTAGTCATACGAGCACTATGTATGTTTATGATTGTATGACTGAAACCCACATCATTATTATTCATTTTATATTTACTGTCTTTAAGTGAAAAAAATATCCTTTTTTTAATACATAAATCAACACTTATTCCACCTTAAACCACTGAACTATACAGTGTAATTGCCTTCACGTGAACACAAACACACTCAAGAAACACACACCCAGGTGTGATCACACATTCATTTATTTACGCAGTTTACCGTTACAGAGACGGTGCACATTAATAGGCAGGTGTAATGATACGAAAATGATTCAAATAGAAAGCGGCACAGAAACCTCTGTATATTGTTTTTGCTGTTATATGAGTTATTGTTGCCAAACCGTAACATTAGCACATTTATTTGGTGGAGTTTTAGCGTAATAAACAGAGAGGGATTTTAAGGCCTTGTTAACATTGTGTTAATGTCCATAAAGACTTGTCTTCTGGCCACAGGAAAAAGGCAAATTGAATTACACCGGGATGTGATGAGCTAAGCTAAAACAGAGCTTTAATGATTTCTTGATGGCACAGTGCCCCGGAGATGCTGAAGCAACGGGGTGGGCAGGGTGTAATTTCAGGAAAGGGGCGTAGAGCTGGAGCAGAGCCAGCATAGAGGCTCCTGATGGTGTTTGTGTGCTGCCCCCGGGGGTTAAGTAGCTAAAATGTATTTGTGTCTTCATATTAAAGCCCTGCATTTGATGCTTTTTTGGAAAGCATTACAAAGAAAAACTGAAAAATAAGAAGGCCTACTTTGAACATCAGGGTGGTCTAATAGTCTCAGTTATTACTGTTGACTGGCTGCCTTCAGCTGCCATCTGATGGAGCGATTCCTGCTGCTGCTGCTGCTGCTGATTTCAGCAGGATATGTCAAGAAGCTGAGCAGAGGAGAGGGAGCAGGAGGAAACAGGTTTATCATTGTGTTCAATGTTGAATATAATGCTCATTAACTACATACAATCAGTATTTTAAACTACCAATAAAATGTATTCATATTTATCATAGAACTATCACTGTGCAGAATGGTTAACTTGGTCACTCACATATACCAGGATATATATATATATATATATATATATATATATATATATATATAGAATAGGTAGGTTACGTAAGCTAAAGTGAAAGCAGGTTTTCATTGGACAGTGTGGGTAATCATCAATCATTAGTCAGTCAGGTTTCCTTTGAGTGATGTCACCATGTGTTCAGATCTCAGCTAACTACTTTGTACACTACAGTGTCATCACGAGTGGACCAATGACCGCAGCTACGAAAATAAAACCCAAGTTGTTACATATAAACCGTAGTTTTCTGTTTGCTGCAGAATTAAAACATGGCCAATCAGATATCAGCTGATACAGAAGAGGTGTGACTGGAGAACAGCTGAAGACCAAACACTGTATATAAAGGTGGAATTGGAACATTTTTGTTTCTCAAGGTCACAGTTTAGCATAATGTGTTGTTTGTGCTTGAGAAGGCCACAGACGCTGAGGCCTCTCATTGGAGGACTTCTGGTCGCTGGAGAGACCCATGTAAACAATAACATGAAGGCAGGACACATGCTGCCCATGGTTAGAATGACACCACTAATAATGGTTAACTGGACTTTAAATAATCTGTGCTTTTGTGTGTCACATTTCTGTTATTTGTTACATTGCATTTTACCAATGGAAAAATATTATAGTATTTAATAGTATAAATACTAATACCATATATATATGATATATATGATTTGATTTGATTACAGTTAAATTCATGTCATGGCACTTTATTGCAATGGTGATACATTTGACCCAATTAAAAAAAGAGTGAGAGGTATCATCAGAACAGACATTAAGACTTCAAGGTTTGCACATTCTATCTATCAGCCTCTATCATCCAGAAAGATGAATAAAAGCCCCGATACTGTGATCATCCCGTCAGTTTATGATCTTTATTGAGGAGGTGTGGTCAAATGAGCAATCTGGAATCTGTCAACACCTCAGCTCCGTCGGCCGGGAATTCCTTCTGTAGCCCGGCCACTCTGGAGCAGCTCCACATGGAAAGTACTGCGCAGTGGAAACTGGCAGCCAAAAAAACTCAGACTTTGCAGTCCACAACTCGTCCAGATTAGCATTCCTTCCCCCTGACACATAGGCCGAGGAGCACATCATCTGACCAACAGGGGACGCACTTTAGGCCGGGGGGAGGGTGGGGGGTGGAAATAATGAGCTAACACTGAAGAAGGGGTCAATTAGGATGCAAAGAGAAGGATTCAGGGAAGATGTGGAGCTACGTATGCATTTTACACGCTGTAGTATTCAAACTAACCCAATGATTGGAAGAAGTAACTGAGACAAATGATAAGTGATAGCAAAGAGGAATCTCGTTGGGGATGCGGCTGAATTTTATTTTATTTTTTTTTGATGAAAAACAAAGAAGATAAGCAATTTGAGAAGCTTGTTTTGGAGACCTCCTTCATTAGCTCCATCTTGCTATGCTGCTAAAACTAAGGCACGCTGACAATCATTCACACAGTAATCTGTTCCACTTGTTGTTGTTGTTGTTGTTGTTATGTAATTTTTTGCACTTTATAAATTTTGCACTTGGTGGAATCTTTTGCACTGACTGGTTGGCACTTTTAATTTCGTTGTACATGTGACAATGACAAATAAAGATATTCTATTCTATTCTATTCTATTCTATATTCTATTCTATCTTCTCCCAGCGTTAAATCATAGAATGACTGGACGGCTCAGGGTCCGCTCAGCCAGAGGGGATAGGCAGAGGAGCTGACGGATGGAGAGGAGGTTGCCAGTGCGCCAGTGGGGGTGTGGAGTGGGAGGGTTGCTGCTGGCTGCTCAACAGTAGCATTCTTTCACACATAGCTGGAAGTAATCAGTGATTGAGGCCAGAACGAACCTCTGAGCTCCTTCTGTTTTCTTTGGCCGTACCTCCCTTCCCTTCCCCGTGCCTCCACCTCCTCATGGAAAGGCCTCGTTTACTCTCATATCCAGGAGTAACCCACCTCCTTATCCTGCTTCCATACACCCCCCCCTTACCCCCGCCAATCCATCCATCCGTCCACACCAATCCACTCCAAATGATCTCAACGTTGTTGCCTAATCAAAGTGCAACTGATCCTGGCGATTCCATCGTCCCTGCAGCAGAAGACGGAGAGAAGAAAAGAAGGTGAGAAGAAAGAAGGGAATGTTTGGTGATATTTGTGAGAAAGAAGACTTTGCAGATGATTAGTGGGGTGATTATCTTTTCTCAAATGACTGCACCTATTTGATGGAAGAAAGACATTTCTCCCCCACACTGGAACATGCGATATTTTTCAGAACCTGTTGAGTACAGAGAGAACTCATCAGTTGAGAGTTAGGCACACACTGCAGGGATAAAACAGATGCTGTAGGTTAATGCTTCCTTGCTGATTTTGAGAACAGGATGTTGCATAAGTTTCAAATCCCAATTGAATTCAAATGGCCTCGTTGGCACTATAAAAGCAGCTGCAGAGCTGCCAGAACATTTTGGATCTTCAGTTTATATATTGGAATGAGGACAGCCGTGGATGTAGTAATAACTGCTTCATTGCAGCACGATGCATTGTTTGTGTTCTTGTGCACTGCCTCAGCCATGATAACTTTCTCTTGTTGCTTCACACGAGCCAAATGAAATCACAAGTCATCCTCCCATTGCACTCAAAAAATCATTGTCCAACATTTTCAGATGTTTCAAGAAAAAAGGGCGCTTGGAGATAAATCAGAAATGCTGCCGGTCTACATGTCTGACTGAGCCGGCCGGCTGTGACACGATGTAAACAGTAACCTGTTAACGGGTAACATATAATGGTACATGTGAGCCCGATGCTTGTGTTGAAAGCTCAGATTAATTTCGAATGTTGCCAATATATTGGTGACCAACAAAGTAGTTCATGTCTTATCTGTTATTGACTTGTTAAGACTGTTATGACATGCATCCATCATGTTACATCAATATCAATGTGAATGAATACTAACTAAAAAACAAAGTCCTGGTAGAGCATTAAAGATATCATAAAGAGTTGATCAGCTTTTCCTCATATATATACTTGACTTAGGTTTAAATTAAACAAAAGCTTGTCACGTCAACTTTTCTTGTTTTGATGTCTGTTAGCAACAAAGTTACTATGATTATTATGATGAGCACAATTTTACAGTGTCTCATGAATATTAAGTGAAACATATTTGAGGTTTTAAGTTAAGTTTCTTAGCTACACTATATTGCCAAAAGTATTTGGCCACTTATCCAAATGATCAGAATCAGGTGTCCTAATCACTTGGCCACAGGTGTTAAAATCAATCACTTAGGCATGGAGACTGTTTCTACAAACATTTGTGAAAGAATGGGCCGGTCTCAGGAGCTCAGTGATTTCCAGCTCTGTGGAACTGTCATAGATGCCACCTGTGCAACAAATCCAGTCACGAAAAATGCTCGCTTCTAAATATTCCAAAGTCAACTGTCGGCTTTATTATAAGAAAATGGAAGAGTTTGGGAACAACAGCAACTCAGCCACGAAGTTTTAGGCCACGTAAACTGACAGAGAGGGGTCAGCGGATGCTGAAGCACATAGTCGGCAACTTTCTGCACAGTCAGTTGCTACAGAGCTCCAAACTTCATGTGACCTTCAAATTAGCCCACGTACAGTACAGAGAGCTTCATGGAATGGGTTTCCATGGCCGAGCAGCTGCATCTAAGCCATACATCACCAAGTCCAATGCAAAGCGTCTGATGCAGTGGTGTAAAGCACGTTGTCACTGGACTCTAGAGCAGTGGAGACACGTTCTCTGGAGTGATGAATCACGCTTTTTCATCTGGCAATCTGATGGACGAGTCTGGGTTTGGAGGTTGCCAGGTGAACGGTACATTTCAGACTGCATTGTGCCGAGTGTGAAATTTGGTGGAGAAGGAATTATGGTGTGGGGTTGTTTTTCAGGAGTTGGGCTTGGCCCCTTAGTTCCAGTGAAAGGAACTTTGAATGCTCCAGGATACCAAAACATTTTGGACAATTCCAGGCTCCCAACCTTGTGGGAACAGTTTGGAGTGGGCCCCTTCCTCTTCCAACACCAGTGCACAAAGCAAGGTCCATAAAGACATGGATGACAGAGTCTGGTGTGGATGAACTTGACTGGCCTGCACAGAGTCCTGACCTGAACCTGATAGAACACCTTTGGGATGAATTAGAGCAGAGACTGAGAGCCAGGCCTTCTCTACCAACATCAGTGTGTGACTTCACCAATGCACTCTTGGAGGAATGGTTGAAAATTCCTATAAACACACTCTGCAATCTTGTGTACAGCCTTCCCAGAAGAGTTGAAGCTGTAATAGCTGCAAAAGGTGGACCAACATCATATTGAACCCTATGTGTTAGGAATGGGATGGACTTAAGTTGATATGTGAGTCAAGACAGGTGGACAAATACTTACAAAGAATACAAAAAAAAATCTGCAATATAGTGTATAGTCACCATGTTACTAAGAGAAAAACACGATTTTCTCTAATGTGGAGTTAATTGCTTACCCCTTATGTTAGGATTAAGTGATTTTTTATAAGAAATAGTGAAATATGAATTTTAGTTTTACTGTTATTGCTAAAAGCATTTAATTTGTTTAAATTATTGTGGTTGCTCAATTGATGAAATAGTGTGTTTCTACATACAAGTACATACAGTAAGTATGTAGGTAAATATTTAATGTGTTTTGTTGCTTTGTCAAATATTGGTAAAGCTGAATCAATGTAATTATATTGTGTCAATATATGCTAAGCATATTTTGTTAATTCTAGTAACATTTGGAGATTGAACTAGAGAGTGACATATAATACTCTATGTGTTAGGTATTTGCAGTTCATAAATCTGTCCTTGGATGTTATTATAATCTGGTATGATGTTGTTCAACATCAAGAAAAATGTAATGAAACATATAAGAGAACAATAGAACAGAGACTATAAACCTGTTTGTAAAGGCAGGTCAGGTCTTTTATTTGAGTGAGAAGATATAATGACTCCAGCAGATGGCGAGCCTCCCACTATGATCCCCAGGTACCCAGATCTATGTTACTACGGAAACAGCCAGATCAACAATTGGCCTTGTGGTACAATTGTGCCAGTCACCTGGATTGGTACCAGCTCAAACACACCAGACCTCAATCTGATCTGAACCCAAACTAAGTTGACTTTGACTATTTTCACTTTACAAACTGAAGTTAAACACAAAGTCAAATACAAACACAACTGACACAGGACAACTGACACATCTAAGTACCATTTTCTTTGGTTTTAAGACTTATGTATTTATTATATCCATGTAAATGTGATGCTATTCATATGCAAACTAAAATTCACTTGAGTCGTGTTCATGCTTATTGCATTCAATACTTTCCTGAACCTACAGTAAGGTGTTCATACCCAAGAGTGGGTTATAATAGGTTGTCGCTCCTGTGCATCATATTACATATGCAGCAAGTTGTACTTTCTCAGCCTCCCTGTGTCATATCACTATCTGCCTTTCGAGTCTTTGAGTCACGATGGGCAACGCCTGCATGATTTTCAAGGATTTAATCGCAGTGAATGTCATCCTGACGTGTCTCCAGTGTACTACTTTACAGGGTGTGATGAGGCCTTCTCTGTCTGTCTGTAAACCTCCTCTACTACACATGTTTGTGAATTTGACTTTCACCTCTTTGGCATTTTTAATTTCATTTAAACCTGCAGTGGCAGCAACATAGATAAGTGCTTCACATCCAGGCCCTGCTTCATCGGTAACCTTCCTCCAAAGCTCCGGAGGAGAGACGATGTGTAACTTTAGCTGTCGGACCCTTAAAGATGCCTCAGTCAATTGCATTATTTTTGGCATCCCAGAAGTACAGCTTTAGCTCCATCTTCTCCCTGTGCCATGACCTCGGCTCGCCACTCCAGGAAAATATTCTGGCCACCGCAAGCACAATAAGACAGAGAGGCACAAGGGGGATGAGAGGAGGAAGGATCGCTAACCACTTCCTTCCAATAACCATTAATGAAGCAATGTGCGTTATGGAGCAGAGCTACTGAACAAACACAGCAGACCTCGGTCCACACACATGGTCAACACATTTCCAGAAACATTGTCAAGAAACCTTGACAGAGAAAAAAGAACAAGTACAGTAACCTGAAATAAAAATGAAGTACCTCAGTACTTTCCAACACGGAACATGACTTTAATTTATTTACTACCATCATGCTGTACCTTCGTTTTGCTCCTGTACAAACAATCAATCTCTGAGAAGGAGCCCAGCAGTAAGTTTAGGAGAAGGCAGGTGGAGACTTGAACACCCTGTAGCTTTGATATCTGTTTGTGGGCATTGATTGACTAGAAATGCTTGTTTTAATGTCTAATATGACAATGGCATGACAATAAAGGCATTTTAATTGTTTTAAAATAGACTTCCTTGGAGTATTTTTATATATCTAACCCTGCACTACTTATTTGGAAGATCCTGGCTCCAAAAGGAAAAGATGGCACTGCAACTCTGGGCTTCAAACTGGCTCCGATGTCACACCTCGCCACATGCTCCATCTTTATAGACAGGCGGCGGAGGGGAGCAGAGACAGGAGATCAGACTGCAAACGTTCATTCCTGACCTTAGACATAGTTTCTTATCTTAACTCAAGGGCTACTTACATTACTTACTTGCAAAGCTTTTTAACCGCCTGTATCTAGTTGAGCTGTCATTCTGTTCGTATCCTTGGAAACCGTGTTAAAATGTAACTCAAGGTCTACTTAGTAGCTTTATTCAGAGCTTTTGGCTGCATCTCATAGTCATCCTTCTGAATGAAATATATAACAGCGATGGGCCAGAGGAAGACGCTCAGGAAGTGTCGTGTTGAAGGATATGAAGTGGTTTGAAAGAGAAGCACCATAGCCCACTACAGACACGTTTTACTTTGTCAAAAAGTGAGTCCTGTGTAGTTTTCTGCCCTGTGCTAGAAGATAACCCCACTAAATATAGAAAATACCATATTTTATAATGTTGGAAGAATGACATGAATTATTATGTGGTTAAAATACTTGTGTTAAAGTACTGAGAGGCCTTCTCCAGGAGGTTTAAATTGAGCATTAACACATGTGGAAAAATTAGAGTTGAAGTGTAAAAATAGGTCTGGAATCGAGCATGAAGCGAGGGCGGTTGAGTATGTGAGTAATAGACACTGTTTCTCAGGCAGTTTGGTGAACAGTAAATGGTTTGGACCTTACTTTATTACTGACTATTTCTTTTCAGCAACATGCTCTGAAATTGTGATCTAGGACAAACCTCACTGAAGGCAGTCCTACACAGTGACATCTTAATGAGCCCTAATTACACACAGAGAAACCTGAATGAATGAAACCTGGCCCTGAGTCTTCAATCTGTCCCTGCATGCAGTAAGAGGCAACACACACACACACAGATGACTAAAATGGTGATCATGTATAGTAATTAGTCTTTTCCTTTGTATTTTGGATGAATCAACCCTTTAACATGGGTTCTTCAAGAAGTGTCAAGGAACAGAAAACTAAGAAAAATTTTATTGATGAAATGAAAAAAGAGTAAAAACTGTGAGTCAGGAGGAGGTGGTGGGGGGAAGCTTTGTGAGGATCCAGCTTCTCAGCAGCTCCATCTCAGGCTGGGAGAGCTGGTGATGGAGGCCAGAGAAGGAGTGGAAGGTGGTGGTCATCCCAGCCTTCCTCAGCAGCACTGATGTGTCCTCTCCCCACTGATGAAGCACCAGGTCATCGCTGGTCCCGTGGCACTGGAACAACTCAGGGACGGAGTGTCCCGCTCGGACCCGCTCCTCCACAGCCTTCATCGCACACACAGTCGCAAAACTTTTATCCACACTGTTCGATTTCATAATTTCATCAATCCCACACCTTAAAGGTGCAGCATAAATTATAATACATTTAATCATTATTGATTAATATATTGATTATTTGTTTTGTCTATAACATGGCCAGCGACTCCTCGCATTGGAGGAGCGGCAACCAATGAATGTTTGGCATGTTTACATAAAAAATGTCTCATTGTTTCATCTCTAGATGAATTATTTAACTTAAGCATGTTTCACTGAAACTTCCCTGAATGGAAAAAATAACTCAAGTATTTATAAGTATTAAAAAAAACCTGTCAGCAGTAATGTCAAGTACGGGTGCTTTGCTACTACACACAAAAACACGGTATGATCCTTTAAATGGATTCACAAATGACAGTTTCAATTGACAATTAACACACGGTAAGTTAATGGCTGCTGTTGTACCTGAAAAGCAACAGAGTCTTTGTTGAGGAAGCTGGACAGTGCAAAAACTCCAGCTACGTCAGGGTGATACCGACTGCCCAGGTGGAGAGCCATGGCTCCGCCCATGGAGAATCCCCCTTTCATTAGGTGCAAAAAGAAAAAAAGATCAGCTGAGATTCAGGGAAAATGTCTTTCTTCGTATTAATACAACAAGCATATAAAGTCACAACATAAATACACTCATTTCCATAGGAGTAAGAGGAGCTTACTCAGGGCAGTCCATGCAGTCAGAAGTGGAAAATACTTCACTTTAAAAAAACATTACGATGAATAAGACTCCTCAGTTCCACATCATCAGCTTTTTTTTTTTTTTTTTTTTTCTGGAATAAGCAGCCGTTCATGAGTCTGTCCTTAATCTCACACATCTGGGTACATCTGGGCACACTGTCTACATCTGGGAAAGTGTGCAAGTACCCATCATCCTGTCAGAGCTGAGGGAAAGAGTGAAGAAAGGGGGATGAAGAGAGGGAGAAAAGGTGGAATTCACATGCCAGAATAACGGTGCTGTGTAGTGTGTGTGTGTGTATGTATGTGTGTGTGTGAGTGAGTGTGTGTACACATACAGTACTTGTTTAAAGTTATTCATGTGAAGGAGTTAACATTTGATTCCTTAATGATGAATCTGGGTTGTAGCAGCAGCACATTATAAACAGACAGTAGGAGTAAACAGGAGTAAAACTATCTGGTGCTGTTGGACATTAACTGGTCAGAGCTTTTAGTCCTTGATATGGGTCAAGCAAACCAAAAAAAACCATTAGATCCTACATTTCCCATAATGCATCTCAAAATTATTATTATTTTTCATTTGAAGTGAAACAAAATGAATCCAATTCACATATTAATATATATATATATAAATAAAATAAAACAAGGTGCGTTTTTAAGGTGCAATGTGTTTTAGATTAAACCATTCACAATCTACTGATGAGAGCATGCTAACCAGCTAGCGCCGGCCCCGAGAGGCGACACTGTAGCGTCCAGTCTGCCTTGAGCACGAGAGGAAGAAGCAGCAGCAATGGCAGAGAAGCTGCAGGGCTGTAAATATGTCACTTTATTAAACTGTAATATTTTTTTTTCAAGTGAGAGAGCAACAAGTTCGATTCCCGATATGCGGTCAGTTTGTCCAAATAATATTTCTGCTCAGGAAGTTGCACTGACGTGGTTGTTGCTGCAGCTGCAGGTCGGCTCGTCTCAGCAGACCTGTGTGCAGATCTTTGGTAATTTACCGCCAAAGAAATGAAGAAATTTAACAGGTCGTTATATTTTTGTGTAAGAAAATATCTGTCAGTTGATAAATTGTATTTATTGTCTCAAATATTGATATTGGCCTCAAAAGTCTGGTTCTAATATACAATAATAAAAAATGAGGCTGCAACTTGAATGCAATGTGAAAGAAGGACGGAGTGTAACACGAGTAAAGATGTGAATCTGCATGTTATCAACATGTGTCACGTTGACCTGATAGTCTGCAGTGTGCGTATGAGGTTTCCTCTCTGCATACTGAAACACAGCCGCCGCATGCGGCCAGCCTCCGCAAAAAGCCTTTTCCATGGAAAGCTCTGGCACTTGTCAGTCCGTCAGGCCGGGAAGTGGACCCTGGGTACACGCCGCTGCATTTCTGCAGCGCTGCCGAGTGACTCCACTGAGTATTTATAGTTAATGACAAAATGTTATGATTTAGTAAGATAATATTTCAGCAGTTTCCCAGGAGCATGTGTTTTTTCACTCACTTTCTCCGGAGTCAAGTTTAGGGGCTTTCTGGCTCTCGACACTGAGTCTTTCACACAATCTTCTCAGCGACCCCGAACTGTTCCTATATCGTTATACATCCAGGGCTCAGAGGTTCACTCTTTTCCCACTGCTCTCAGCGCTCTCCCCTTTCATGTGCAGCCATCACTCGCTGACATTAAAACACCCGATGGCCTCCCATATGTTTCCTGTGGGAACTCTTACCTTGCTTCAGCCATAATGTTTATAGTACTTGATCCGAGTGGTTTCATTTCATTGTTATTTATATGTGAACTTGATAAGCAGAATATTCGAAGCAAAAAGCTTTTCAGGACCTGAGAATCCCCCCCGAAAAACCTTTTTTATTCTCTGTTGGCAGCATATGAAAGAACACGGTAACCTGATGAGTTGCATTCTTCATTTTATATCATGACAGAGGGAGTGAGGAACAGCCAGACTGAGATGGACTGAGGCGTGTGACTGTGTGTGTGTGTGTGTGTGTGTGTGTGTGTGTGTTGAGGGGAGGACGAGAGCAGAATACACAGGAAAAAGGATACAGTACGAGAGAAAGGGAGTGAGAAAACAGAGACAGAGAGGGAGTGGAAGGCTGACAGACGGCATCTTCACCGTCCTACAGAACTCGGGGAGCTGTTGACGCCTGTCTGTGTGTGTGTGTGTGTGTGTCTGTGTGTGTGTGTGTGTGTGTCTGTGGTGATCAGTCATTGTTGTCTGATACAATGCACATGAAGCTCCATCTCAGGCTGGGAGAAGTGGTGATGGGAAATTTTAGTACCACGAGTATAGTTTGTAGTGTGAGTAGTTTTGACTGATCTAGCTCGACTGTGCTTTGGTCGCATGCCGGTAAAGAGTCTGAAAACAGACTGCATCAACTCATTGAGTATCATCTGATGGTGATTTAGCTTTCTATTAGCTTAAAAAAAAATATATATATATATATATATATATATATATCTGCATTTATATGCATGTAAGTTGCTAATCAGACTGTGCCAAGTTGTGTCTGGCAACTGTACCCTGACCCCTCACATCCACGCCTCAGTGCCCAGCTGGGAAGTGAATGTGATGTGATGAAAATGCAATTTTCTTTAAAGGATAATTAGTTTTTTTAGTTTTTTTTTTGAAAAGGCAATTCTGATGTGCCATTATGATTTCCCATTATGGAAATAGGTCTTCATTGATGTAACAGTTCCTACTGTCCATACTGATCCTGAAGGTATTGCTCTTCAAAGGTAATACTGCGTTTCTGCTTAACTCTATTGGTAATGTGAGCGATCACATGGTTCTGAAAACCTTCATGAAGCTGTTTTTGTACTAAATAGACTATAACTGTGAAAAATATCAACTCGATTTGGCTACTAAGGCTCATCATGAGTTATACAGGCCAAACCAAAGGACTTTTCAAGCACTGTCCACGACCAATTTTCAGCACAACAATACAATATATTGTGTGAATTGAGCGATAGAGACTTAGCTGCGCGATGTGCTGGACATCCGTACGGCTCTGCATTCGGCTGTATGGATGTCCTGTGGATCTTTACCAAGCCAGTCATTGTAAATGTGTTAGCTTAGCTTGATAACTTGCTTGCTGCTGTTTAACCTGCATCATTTGACATCAATCACTAAAACACACGCGTAGAGATATCAAATCTTGAGTATTTCAGCAGTACTTATTTTTGTTCATAATGACAACTTCTCTCTGGCCTTATGAATCAACACCTTGTTTTCATACAGGGTTCTCGAGGTTTCAACGAGTTAAATTTAAGACTGTTAGCTCTGATAAACACATTTACAAGTTAATGCAATTTTATAAAAGTAATGTTAACTTCACAATCCAAACATTTTTTAAGATTAGTCAAATTCATAATGCTTCATGAAAATGTACGGTGCAAGACATTTTAAAATTCTGATGATTTAGGTGCTCACAGAAACCCTGTGCACGAAACTTTTTCTTTTTTTGCATAATTTATGTTTATTGAGTTGCATTTCTGATATCCACAGATTTTTCTTCAAAACACGGGATAAGAAAGATCTATGCTCCCAGTCACTCCCATCATCTGACACTCTCCACTTTAGTCTCTCAGGTTTATCCAAATAGAAGTAATATCTAAATATATATTATCAGCTTCACGGGCGCATTGTTATGTTTTAAAATGTGGGAGCAAACTTGGAAAGATACAGTAGATCTCAGTGGTAATGACTAGATGATTAGAGACAAAATTCATCACCTCCTGCCTTCAGCCCACACTGATTATCTTCAAACACACCAAACTTAAAAGCAGCTGTAAAACATGATATATATTTAGACATTTTCTCTCCAATCGACCTTCCTGAACTAACTTCAACAATTTCTTCATCTGAACCATCAACCTGCTTAAGGAAATATTACCCTTAATTAACACTTCTCTATTAGATATGATCAATCTATCCTTCCTAACAGGCTATGCACCACATTCATTTAAAGTAGCTGTAAGCCTCTTCTTACTTACTCTTGATTCAGGTGTTTTAGCCAACTACAGACCTTTATATCAGGATTTATAATAAATCATAGCACTGAGAAGGTTACAAACGACCTAATTGCTTCAGACAAAGCACCTCTCTCTGTACTTGTTCTGTTAGGCCTTAGTGCTGCATTCAACACTATCGTCAGTCACACCTGAATACAGAGACTAGAACATGTAATAGGCATTAAAGGAACTGTGTTAACCTGGTTTAAGTCCTATTTATCAGATCGATATGAACATGTTAATGATAAATCCTCTATGGGCGGGAACTTAGTCACAGAGTTCCACAAGGTTCTATGCTATCTTATCACCTTATATATGCTTCCTTTAGGTAATATTATTAGGAAACATTCCATAAATTGTTATTGTTATACAGATGATCCATCAATGAAATCAGATTAAAACCAAATCAGTAAGCTCAACTAATATCTTGCATGTATTAAAGGACATAAAGACCTGGATGACCTGCAATTCACTGCTACACTGAAACACATGATCTAATGATGCAGTTACTGGACGGCTTTACCTTGCATCACTGGAAGAAATCTTAGTTATCTTTGATCAGGATTCACATTTTAAGGACAGCCTTGTTTCACACCTACATAACTGCTAAAATCAGGCACGTCCTGTCTCAAAAAGATGCAGAAAAACTAATCTATGCATTTGTTACTCACAGGCTGGATTATTGCTATTCCTTATTAACAGGCTGCCCCAACAAGTCTCACCCGTCTGCACGTGTACTGACAAGAACTAGGAAAAGAGATCATATTTCTCCCATATTAGCTTCTCTGCACTGGCTCCCTGTAAAATCCAGAATAGAGTTTAAAGTCCTTCTCCTTAACCTACACGGCGCTTAATGACAACCTCTCTACGTTCAGTTAGGGCTGGTTCAAGCCTGGCTTGGTCTCTAGTTATGTTGCTATAGTCTTGACTGCCAGGGGACTTCCCATGATGCACTGAGCTCCTCTCTCCTCCTCTTCCTCTCATCTATAAGCGTTCATATCTCATTAAAGCATCTTACTAACTTGACTTCTTCCTCGGAGTGTTTGTGCTTTCTCATCCGTCAGGTCACTGGGATGACGATGACCACCATCGTGGATCTGGATCGTTATGGCGAATCAGCAATTCATCGTTTACATCACCATATTTTACTATTATTAGTATTATTTTATATTATAGTTGCTGTCCGTCTCTGTGTCTCTCCCTCTCCCATCCTCCCCTCCATCTTTTCTCTCTCAACCCAACTGGTCAAGGCAGACGGTCAGCCACCCAGAGCCTCCTTGCCGCTGATGTCAAGTGCTTGTTCATGGGGGAATTATAGAGAAAATATTGAAAACTAATTTTGAAAAAGGTGTTATCTGGATAAACTGACCACATATGGGAATATGAATGATGGTTACTTTCTCGCCTGAATTTTTAAATAAAAGTCTGTGGTCAAAAAATGCTGAAAAAAAACACTGATATTGAAACAGACTTCACAAAAGGTTCCACTATTTAGAATAATTGAATAGATAATTGAAAGATTATTGACTTGTGTATGACAACCTCTCTACGTGATGAAAGAGTGATGAAAATTGATCACTCATAAATAATTGGTGTGATCTTGTTAAAAACACATCTCCTTCAGGGGGGCAGCAGTAAGGAGATAATGATGAGATTGATGTACATAAAATTTATGAAACAAACTGAACTGAATGATGTGTTAAACTATGACGCTACTTTAATATAAAATTAGAACTTCCAGAGAGTCACTGAAGTGATGCGAAAACAAAGTTATTAATCTATATTTATTATGTAGAACAGAAAAAAAAGAAGCTGAATGTGGGACAGCGGATGTTAATTCTCCGACAGCTGGATTTCGAACCTTGTTCATATTAGTTTCAGCTGAACTCTGGACTGAGGCCCCCATCTCTTACAGTGTATTCACATTCCAGTGCAATACCTCAGGGTCAGTACTGGGAGTCCCAATCAAGACCTATTATCACTGACATAATGACACAACAGTATTATATACTGCCAATACTACTACCACCACCACCACCACCACCACCACCACCACTACTACTACTACTACTAACTAAGACTGAAGTAGCCCGACATGAACACACAATCTTTATTTAAATGAGTTTTGGTTATTTTACATTAAAATATTTCTGCATTAGCTTCTGTACTGTGATGTATCTCACAAGAAAACAGAATATGTAGGTGGTGGATTGGAGCACATACAGTGTGATACGGAGCTGTCGTTGTCCTCAGGAGGAGGACAAGAAGAAAGAAATGAACTACCTTCTCCTCAATAAAAACAAGGCTTTGCCCACTGATATACTGATATCCAAACACACACCTCCCCCATGACACTGCTCTGCTAGCTATTATGACTACCGGTGAATGTGGTTTTATATGATGTGGTTAGATGGGTGTGGTTAGATCGTTGCCCAAAAATAAAAAAAATCAGATTTCATTTGATGTATTTTTTAAGGCCCTGAGTTCAAGGTGAGTCATCAAACATGTGAAATCGTGTTCCAGGAGGAGAAAGACGGGCCTCTTGATACTTTCTAAAGATATTATTATGAATAAGAACCTAAACATCTAAAGTGCCTAAAAGCTTTGCACAGCGCTGTATCTATGTTAATATTTCAGACTTTAACATGTAACAGAGAAAGCAGAGAGTCATACCGATGATCATCCTGTGTTTGGGAATCCCGGCGTTGACCTCATCCTGAATGATGGACCCTAAGGTGCTGCACATGGCGTCTACGGACTCTAGGTGCTCTGGACAGTCCCGTGAGATCTTGTGACGGTCAAACCAGACCGTAGACAGAGCCCCTCTCATGGGTGTGTATGGCCTGACGGCATTAAAGGTCAGAGGTCAGCTACATGCATGTTTTCTCTCTACACCAAAGGAAAATACCACAAGGACCCCCGGTGCTCGTGCTACTTTCACTGCTGTTTGCTTTGCCAGTCATTCATAGCAGAGCATCAAACATGAATGCAGTTTGTATGTTCACGACACAACTATATCTAAATGCTCTATCTGAGTAGATGAAGATTACATTAATATCACAAAAGGGATCGGTTATAAAACCAAAACATATGGATATTAGTTCTATGTGTGTGGTATTTCTTATGCACTTCTTTCTTTAATTAAAAAACAAACTTCTGTCTTTATCAGAACCTCTACCTGGGAATTTGTACCACAGCTCTATGAGTCACTGTCCTCTAAGTCTCTTGCCCCGCTAGTCACTTTGGGTAAAATTACTACATCAAATGTAAATGTGATGTGAGCCAGCTGCAGACCTACCTAGCTGGAGCTGTAGGGTAAATAACTCTGATATGGGCGAAGGCCAGATCTGGCACGGTCACATCTCGAACCCAGGCTCTCAGTCCTTGCCCAGTGTCACCTACACATTCACATAAAACATAGTCAGAGTTCATTCAACCATAAAGACTGCATGATGATACTGTATATGAATATGATTGCTGTAATATCTAACATGAATACAGGGTTTTCATATGAATGTTCTCACAACTTTTGGTATTGTAAACAACTGGTCGGCACAAAATAGGGATGCCCCAACCTGATACGGACAGAAATACCTGGGACTTGTATCGGCCAATAACGAGTCCCGATCCGATACTAGTGTTTAATAAACTGGGATATATCCCTCGGTTAGATGCTGCTACTGTTAACGAGAACTGTGTTTAGGTACAGTTAAAGATTTTATTTCTGTTGTGAAAAGGAACGGAAAAAAAAGAAACGAAAGCCGAATAATGGGAAGAATAACATAACACGTAATAATAATAATACCATTCTGCCCACTTTCAATTCATTTTCAAAACTCAAAATGTCTGTTGTAAAAAAGGGTCCCACCAAATAAGTCACCATTTGAAGGATATGGAACGTGAACATTATTAGTCTTTGAAGACATGTCCAAACATAATAAGGGAGCTTTATGGCACAGAGATATCAGGCTTTGCATAGACACACACAAACACACAACAGGCCTACTTGTAACTAGGATGAGTTAACTGTTGGTTTAGTTCTTCTCATGAGACTGACTGACAATAAAAACAAGTAAAGCAAAGCAGCAGACTTATTCTTTACCACCCTGGATCTCCTTTTCTGTTTGTGTTAATAGTGAATTCTGAGTGTTTCATATGAAGCGACACAGAAACTCATTTATTGAAGCATACTGATAGAAGCTAATATCTATCTATCTATCTATCTATCTATCTATCTATCTATCTATCTATCTATCTATCTATCTATCTATCTATCTATCTATATATATATATATATATATATATATATATTTCCATGTTAACTGTTATGCATAACTATACCTATCAACTTCATGTCAATCAAGAGTGTGGATGCATCTTGTTTATACAGAAGAACAGTACAGTTCTGCTGCAGCGAGGGTTTCCATAACGACCGCATACATCCCATCATGTGAACGTGAACTCAGTATCAGAGGGGACTGCTGGTGTTTTGCAGTACGCAGCACTGGACTTTGATACGCGGAAGGAGTCAGTAACAGCGCAGCAGAAACACACACGACAACGTAGAAATAAATCACTATGAAGAGTATGAGACATTATATTAATAAGCACCTGAGCCGTGCAGGAATATGACGGAGGCGGAATGTTTCCCCGTTGGAGAAACAGCACACTTCTGTAGCTTCCTGGCGGCAGCCATGACAACTTACTGAAATCACGCGAGAGTGTCGACATGGGAATCACGCAGCACGACGCTCTTCTGTTCCAACCACAGTGCACTCTATGGTTGGAAATATAAAAATATCTATGCGTTTTATTGATAGTTAGCGGCTTATTGACATGTTTTCAATATTTTAAACAACAATGGAGGTCTATGGCACAGAGGAATAAGACATCAGGCTTTGGATACACACACAATACTGGTTAGGATGATTTAACTGGTTGGTTTGGATCTGCACATGAGATTAGTTGACAATAGGAAAAATATATATTTAAAAAAATCAGATTTTACAATACACACACACACACACACACACACACATACACACATATACACACATATACACACACACATATATATATATACATATATATATACATACATACATACATACATACATACATACATACATACATATATATATATATATATATATATATATATATATATATATTTATATATTTATAGATTCATTTTCAAAAGCTTAAAGGTTTGGGGTAATAGGAATAGGAAAAATATATTTAAAAAAAAGATTTTACATTATATATATCGAATCATTTTCAAAAGCTAAAAGGTTTGGGTACGATTTAAACATGCACTGGCCAACAGTGTGTGTGTGTGTGTGTGTGTGTGTGTTTATTTCTGTGTGTGTGTGTTTATTTCTGTGTGTGTGTGTGTATATATGTGTAGTCCAACACAGTGTGTTAGCGTTTGCAGTGCTCAACAATGCTCATGTTCACATTAATTAGTTCAGTGTTCACCAAGTTCACGAGCATGTTTAATGAGCACCGTTTTAGTGCGTTCATGCACGACCCTGCTGGTCATATAGTATATGTAGGATTTGCACTGAGCATCTGGAAAAGTCATTATCATAAACAATCATAGCACATTTAGTCACAGATTTGCTCCTGCATGTGAAGTCAGAGTAAAACTTTTCATTGAGTTTAATCACATCATGTTATGTTATTGTGTACTATAGACATTACACTTTTTACGGGTGTAACAATAGACAATAGCCTGCAACATATCTCTCATTTTAGATAATACTGTTTAAACAGGATTTATAAAAATCTGGACAGTCATGAACTATTAAGCTATTCATATTATCTGAAACATAATGTGACAAATCAACGAGTGACTGAATGACACAGCGAGTCATAGCATCTAAACAAAATATTATTTTGTGCACTTGTGAATTTTGTAAGGCACCTTTACACTGTTAGTGTTATCTTGGTAAATGAAGCCTGTTGCCAGAACTGTGTCATACAGTATGTGGAATGGAATGTCTGGATCTGTATATCAGCTTAAACACATTTGAGCATGTTATCTTGCGTAAACCTTGGCCTCTTTAGCTTGGATTCTGGTCATTTTCCTCAGCCTTGCCTCAGAGGACCACACAAACAGTGTCCCTGCCCCGAGCAACCACTAATGGTATTGGGAGTAGAGGGAACAGTGTCTTTATAAGGCCTGAAGCAAATCTAGTTACTGTGTGCAGTTATTATTGTGTGGATATTAATCTGCAGATTTCATGTTTTATACATTTTGGGGTTTTTTTTATAATTTAAAATGGAAATAGATAACTTATGCTTTAACTTACCATTGTGGAGTAAATGTTGATTGCAGTATCGAATAATGACATTTAGATTGGTTTCCTCTAAGCCTTGCTTTCACTTTGCAATTCTGTCTGCCACTTGGGTATGATCTCTTGGGAAAATGAAGGCACCATTTATGGCACAAAAAGTGTGTCAACCATTGCACAGGCACATGCAAATTGGAATTCCTGTGTGGTTCCTGTCTCTTCTGTCCACCTGGAACAATGCAGTTAGCGTCCCTGCATTAAATTATGCAGATCGGCTGCGAAGTTGGCATAATAAGGGATGAATTGCAAATGATACTCTACTAGGCCCAAACAGGCGTTCACCTGTTTCTTGGTGGCTTGAGAGGATCAGTGAGCAATTAACTCTTCTTTCCAGATCAGCCTTCCAGTCCGGCTATGGATCAGAGTGTTGTTGAGAGAGGTGAGAGAGGCTGATGCATAGGACTGGTGTGGCCTCAAGATCCTGTCCATCATTCGCCGGTGTTTAGTGTGGGCACCATGGACCCTAAAGGGTAGCACCACATACTGAAAAAGACCATGTGGGTTGGAGAAAGTAGTTTTCTCTTTCAAACATTCTGTGAGGAGTACCTGCCAGTATCCCTTGGTCAAGCGTGTTAATATGCCTAGTCTTTCAATAAACTCATTCACCAGTGGCATAAGACACGCATCAGTACCAGGATGAAACTGTCCACAGTCCCTTAGTGGTTCTTTTGAGGTCTCAATGATACGCAGGACATTAACAGGTTCTGGAAGTGAGGCTTGGGAGACCTTAACTGACATTCAGCACAGTGGTAACAATAATTCTGCACTGCCCCTGGCCAGTAGACCCATTTTACTCCACCCTCCTGAGGTATACCCTGAGAGGTGTGTATGTGCCAAATATTGGGATGTGTATGAACTAGGAACCAGCTCTTAGAATCTGCTCCTCTGTCACCCTCTGCAACCATACTCTCTCATCTCCAGCCCTCTGCATTGCTTTCTATCTTTGTCTTCAGTCTTTACTCTCTATTCTACTCTCTATTCTACTCTTCTTCCAACTCCCCAGACCTGCCATCTTCAAGCTGTCCACCACATGTCCTTTCCCTCTTTTCCATATATACACACCTGTTTCCACTGAGTAATTGTCTGCACCTGTTGCCCATTCCCTCATCAGCTCCTCACTATTACCGGTCCTTTGTTCTTTTCCGGTTCACTGGCCAGTTACTTCATGAGACTTGCTTTCTAGTCATCCTGATCCTGGACTTTATCTGTTCCTGTCATTCCTGTGGTTTTTACTTTTTTGCATGTTTATTACCTGCCTGCCTTCTTGCCTGCTTTCCCTCTTTAAACTGGTTTCCTGTTTTGGACTGCATCCTGTCATGGTTTTTGTACTCCTTATGTTTTTGTTGTTTTGATTTCCTGTGTTTGTTCTGTTGCATTCTTGTTGGGCTTTTTGTATACAGTTCAGTCACCTGTTCTGGCTGGGTTGCAGCTTGCCTGAAGTCATGAAGGCTGTTTTCTAGCAACCCTCCCATTGATGCCAGATCTACACTTATTGAATCTTTGGCAGTCCCACCTTCAGCTTCTGAAGCATCCCCTGTGGCTCCACCGTCAGAGTCTGCAGCATCCTCTGTGTCACCATCTCCTGAGTCTGCAGCATCCTCTGTGTCTCCTTCTCCATCTCCTGCGTCTGCAGTACTCCCAGTGATGTCTTCCTGCCTGTCCTCCACAGAGGCTTCACATGTCTGGTGATCCTCCTAGAGCAGCTCTGCATGTTGACCGCCCTCCTGCACATCCTCCAGAGTGGCTCCACACATCACATCTGGGCATCCTCCTGGTTGCCCTTCGGAGTGATACTAGCCTTCGGTCCTGCACCTTGGTTCCCAACCCTCTGGTTAGGACTTTTTTGCTACCCTGTTCTGCTCTTTTATGTCTGCTCTGTCCTGTTCTGGGTGAGCTGCACTCCTGAGTCCATTTAAAAAAATTATAATAATAATACTTATTCTTCAGTTCTTGCCACCAGCCTGTCTCCCAGTGTGCTACCCGGGAGTAGCACAATGGGAGACAGTGCACACCAGTCAGGGTTTGTGAGCATGCAACCTGCATTTCCTGAGGTGAATAGCCCACTACCTGTTTGTCCTGAGCCAGCTAACTTAATATGTGTCTGTCCTGATTTTGCATTCCCAGAACTCCATTAAACCATTATGTGGTTGTGGACCCCTCATGGCGTCCAGCACATTGTCTCCTGTTACTGAGCTGCAGTAGTTCTCTGTTCCTGAGTTACAGTTGTCTCCTGTTCCTCTTCTGCAGCAGTCTCCTGTGCCTCCTGTTTCTCTGGCTCACCTGCCGACGCCCTGCCAGACCCCCGGTCATTAGCTGCACCTGCTGACCTCCTACCAGATCTTTAACTATTGGTTGCCTCTGCCAACACCCAGACCTCTGGTCAACAGTCCTTGCCTATGGCCAGCCAGAGTTCAGAAGTCTCTGCCGTACCACAGCCAGACATTCCAGACCTTTAGTTGGCTGTCTTCACCAGTGCCCACCAGAACTCCAGCTGTCCGCCTTCTGTCCTGCACTCCAGCTACCAGTGAGCTGACAGTGGTAAAACTGCCTGACCACTATTCCCAGCTGGCACCAATGGGAAGATGAGAACTGACCAAGAACTTGCTTGTCTGAGCCAGATTACCCACGACAGCATTCATCCAACAGTGCAACTGCTTTTAACTGTTGCACTTCAACACCTGCCAGTGCTCGTATACCAACTGTATCCAGCTGTTTACAATTTTACATTACAACCACTGCTTCCACGTCAACAGGAATTTCATCTAAAAAGAGTTTTAGTTTGCTTACACTTCAACAGAGAATTAAACTGTTTTCAGTGCTTACTCATCATGGATATTTCATTGATCCTTCATGGTTTGGACATCAGCTCTGTTCCAGCTGCTTTTATTTCCCAATGTTCAGCTGATACCTGCTGCTAGAACCTCTGTTGTTATTTCAACTACTCAGTGGTTTTACATCCAAATTCACAGTTCAAATGTCAGCAGGGCTCCAACTTGAAGCTACAATTTTAAATCATTTCAGCTACCATACTTCAACCATTTTTCAGCTGCTTTCAGCTCACACTTGAAACAGCACTTCTTTCAACTGACTCATTGCAACATGTTTATCTGCACCCTAACACCTCACATCCACATATTATTTGAACAGTTTACAGTATTTACAGTGAACACTTCAGTTTTCTTCATAAAATTGAGCCTTTTCCAGTTTTCTACTTCTGCTTTTATCACACTAGAAGCCTCGACAGGGGAATTAGACTGTTCGTGACTGAAGCAATTTTTCCCTCAGTGTTTTTCCTTTGCTTCCCTCTTTTGCTTTATGTGGGATCAGCGGTACCTGTCTTCACCCTGCTGTACAGTGTATCACTGGTGACCTCAGTATCCTGCAACAGCCTACACTGTAGAATGCAGCCTTGGCTGCTCTCTTCCAGTTTTTATGGCTTCACATCAAAGCCCTCTCCTGCAGCCTTGCCAGAGAGCACCACATAACTCAACCAACATGAAAGTGCGGCCGAGTGTAAATTTTTTTATGGAGAGAAAACCTAAGTAAACATGCTGAACCTTTAACACGCTAGATAATGGAGGGACAGTACCAACGCCTTTAGCTCAGTTTGGCGGTGTGCACTGTGCTGCTCTTTGCTTTACTTTTAAGCTCTCTCCTACTTTCCCTGTGTTCTGTATGTAATCTGTGATCCTTTCTACCTACAGCATAGGAGCAGAAGTTTTAGATTTACAGGAATGCTCACAGGAGGCCAAATAATTTTCTGGCAATATCGTTTTATTCTCAGGCTTGACTTTGATGTGGATGGATGTATTCTCCATTTCTTTCTCTTACTAAGAAAATTAGAAGCATACATGTCAGCGCAAAGGTCAACAGGGACAGCATATGATACAGTGCAGTTTCACTTTACAAAACTGGCCCAATGAAACTGCTCGATCTGTCCCAAAAGCATGATTGAGAAATAAATTATCCTGTTTATGGCCTTGTTTTAGCCATGAGTAGTCCCTCGTCTGCTTTCAAAACTCATTCTCAGTAACCCCCATGCCCCTCGTTCTCTCCACATGCCTCCGCCCATGAACACTGCTGCCTCTGTGGAAGTCATCCTGCTGCTACATGAAGGCTTGGGGGTTGGTGTCACCTCATAGCACTGGTCCATAGTGGTTGAGGTCAGATGCGGTGTAGAGAAAGCTGATCCTAGGCCAGAATTCGAAATTTGTCTCCCTATGGTGTCGGTGAAGCACCTGCTCTCCCCGGGCCTCTGATTTACCCATAACACAGTACCTCTGCAGCTGGGCCCGACTTCACATCAATTTCCATTACCCTGGAAAAAAAGGGGAAACTGTGTTTTCTGAGCTGTGAGACGCCTGCCAACTTCCAAGAGTATTTTTGGAAAATAAAGGTAAGGGGGGCTGGTCGTCCTGGCAATTTGCACGGTGCAGGCTCTGCTCGGG
Source organism: Pampus argenteus (assembly GCA_036937835.1). Taxonomy (NCBI): domain Eukaryota; kingdom Metazoa; phylum Chordata; class Actinopteri; order Scombriformes; family Stromateidae; genus Pampus; species Pampus argenteus. The sequence continues at coordinate 3,817,293 of CM072865.1, read as the reverse complement.
TTGATCTTGGATGAGGGGGAACCCTCTGGAAAGGATCTCTGCCTTTTGTTTGGACTGACGTGTCATAGACAGTAACTAGGGAACATTAATTTAGAGTAGTAGAAAAGAACAACTTAAAGAAATGGGGGTCCTGAAATAATGGGAAGGTGTGTCAAAGCTTTTATCCGGTACTGTAGATCCATCCAAATTTGGACCAAAACTGAAACTAACACAAAGCTTTGAACTTGAGTCAGGTTTGGGTTTGGTTATATCCAAACATGTGTTTATTAAGAATGTCTTAATAATCTTAATTAATTTTCTTTCTTAAACTGCGCCAGTTGTCTGCATTCATGTGTGACATGTGTTGCGAGTAGTGTAGGTGAGAAGATTTGAAAGAGAGTATAACCAAGGTGTTGCATTAGGCTGGCTAATAATGGATGAAATGAAGTAAGATATAAAGCTTCATCTCCCGGGTCTCAGGTTGGGTTCAGATCTCTCAGGTCTTAAAGCTACAGGTCTGGGTCAGATTCACAACCACTAACATTTATTCATAACTCATTTATTGGGATGAAGCATGGTTTTTGCTTTGTAGATTATACAGTTTCTAAATTTGCGCGATTTTTTTATTTATTTTTTAACTCTACAAATTCCATTGGTAGTGGAGTTTCCATTATTTGGGCCTGTGCGATTTTTATTGAAGTCATATCGAGTGTAAAGTGCTCAGGTAGACTGACAGCAGCTGGTTGCTTCCGACTTTGATCTGTCAGCACAGCAGCTGCTGGTGATTTCCAGAATGACACGGCAGACCTGCTCCAGGCTCCTATAGTATCCGCTTCAGGAGTTCTATTCCTGTCACCGCTGGGCAGCAGGCAATGCTAACTGAGGCAGGGGAATCCTCTAGCCAGGATATGAAATGATCGGACCCTGACTGGGCACTGCTGCAACAGGAGGGACTGGATTTCAAAGACAGAGGAGTTATGGCTAATGACACAAACCAAAGGAAAGAGACTCGGAAAGAAAGAATAGGAAGACAGATCGTGATCAAGGGCTGCAAGTTTTATGTTACAGGATTATATTCAATGCTGAACTCTTGCTGAGAGGTGATAAGATTTTTGCCAGACACCCCCACAACTAAAAAGATTAAAATACAATAAAGGGCTATTCCAAGAACCATTCACAATAGCTGAATAAGCTTAGACTCCGGAGTGTGGAACCAGGGCGTCATGCAGACGTGGTGTGTTGGAGCTGCAGACAAGATGAATATGTTAATGTTCCAGGTTGAGGCGATAACTGCAGAGGATAGGTTGTAATTGCTGGGAATGTCTGGGAGTTCACCATCTTATCGAGTGAAAAGAAAAGAAAGGGAAATGAGAGCAGTCCTGTAGGTGGACCTGGTGATTAATGTGCACTAAAGGGCTGGCAGACAGACAACCCATGCTCATACCTCTCACAGAAGAGAAACCAGCTTTGGCACCAAAAGAAAAACACCATAGTGGTAATGAATAATCTGGTGTGAACACGGCAGCGAATTGAATTTCTACTCCACCTTCGTTATTTTCCGTCTGAAAATGTGTTGAAGACATTCCAGCGCTGTGGAAAATGTGTGTGCTAAGTGAACAAACAGACATTGATTCAATTCCAGAGTCATATAAGCTAGAACATGATCCTCAGAGGGCCTGAGGAGGCTGGGATCGTGGGGTCTGCCGGGTATTAGTGGGCTCCTGAATACATTTTTTTCAGCCCACTCAATGTACACTGTATGTTTGGATCAGCTGCATATACGGAGCCTATATTGGTCAGATATCATCCAGTAGACATGTATGACGGATGCAAGGCAGCTTGATTTACTGAGGAATGACATGGCATATTTTCAATAATGTAAACCTAATTTGAGAAATTACTGTAATTGTAATTTCTAGTGCAATATGTGTAATTTACCTTTATTTTATCACCATTTACAGAACCAAAGCATGTCATACATTTGTGTATTGATGGCTATTGATTCACTATGCTATGAAACTCTACTTGCAAAAACTTTACATTTGCTTGGTACTGTAAAAGTTCACTCTTAATCTTGGAAACAGCTTTTAAAAAACTAACACACAGACTTTAAGGGCTTTGATACTGTGGAAAAGTCCAGAACGGGAATGGAGTTGTAAAGTGGCATATGTAAAGTCCCCTTCCACTCCTGATCCTTCCACTGATTTGTGACATCACAACTAGTTTGGAGACTAATTGTGGTCGAGTATACAACTAAAAAGCCTCTAGTGCACATACACTGAGGATGGATTTTTACAGTGAAGGAGGAAACATTCAATTTTTGACGTGAACAATTTTTGTATATTCATAGATTCTTTGTTTTTCAGTGATGGGAAGAGAAGACGTTAGCATTAACTAACTTTATGTTATTGCCTAGTGTTCATGAATTGAATGCTCCTTACAGTGTGCAGCTCAAGTTTTTAATATCTTTATTAACATCTATGTTTGCCAGAATTTTGACAGTGGTTGCAGTTGCACATAGCCTCATACATACATCTAAATATAATAATGCACGGTAATAACTTTTTCATGGAGTTAGTTTACATAGTGTAACATTTGCATTCTGATCCATACGTTAACCTATGGTATACGCCATCCAGGTCTGCTCACTTTGCATACATCCTAAGTGATAACTCGTATGATGTTTGTTTGTTATATGTATGTGCGAGTAACTTAACCCTTTCATCAAACCAGTATGATTGTAAAGAGATGTTTATTTATTCCAGGAGCACCGGTAAGGGGACTTTCTTCAGACACTACTGATTCTTCAAAGTCTTCACCCAGCATATATTCCACATCTGCAGGGGGTTTTGATGTCTTCAGGGTGGGCTTGGATTATCACCCTCTGGACAACTCTTCCAGAATCCTATTGATGCTCCAGACCTGGCAGATGAACTAATTCATAGTTTTATTGGTATTGGTTATTTAAATGGTATTGACTGTTATAGTTTGAGCCAATGTTCCTATATTATAGAATAACGATGCTCACACCATTTTATTTCAAGATTTTAGACAGATTTTAGACTGTTTAAAACAGCTTTACAACACTGTAAAGGAAGCCCTAAAATGCATACCAAGAAAAAGCTATTCTTCACTGTAATTTACACTAGTAAGTAAAATTTGGGGGAGGAACATTTTCTTTTTAAATGACATATTGTTTTTATGTCATTTATAAAAAAACAGATATTCCCAAGAGGTTTCCAATCCCCAGCATCACATTGCTAAAGAGATGACAGCTAGTTTAATTGCATTATGACTTCATTAGGAGGTTAGTTACCTTTGGAACAATATTTGGAGTAGAGGATGCAGCTCAGTGACAAGGCACATAAATTAACATGATCTGATTTGTGTGATTATGAGACTAATTAGCTGCTGGGGAAGTCTAAAGGCCCACAGTGCTAGTCTAAAAAAGAAAACTACATTTAAACAAAGCGCCAATAATCATCAGAAAGAAGAGGTCAGTCATTTGCCATGCTCTCTATGCTAGATCAAGGCAAGACGTCTGAAACTAAAAAAATAAGACCTTAAATATATCAAGTAACTTCATACTAAGTCCAGTAAACAGAATAAATCAAAATAAAATAAATACTTGATGCCAGCAGCTTTGCCTAAATTAAAACAGCAAGTTTTTCTTCTGTGATGATGATGATGATGATGATGATGATGATGATGATGCACCACATGATCAGAGCTAATTGAGTCCCCTTGGATCCACTTGGGTGTTAGACACACAAACCTGAGACTTACCATGATAGAACTGGACCTGAAACAGCGTTAGACTAAATATAAGATGGAACTAGAGGAAAGAATGCTTGTGCTGCTCTGACCTTTTACCACCATCATCCTATCTTACTATACAAAAATAGACTGATATATGTGATTTGTGCTGAATCAACTAACACATGCAAAAAACACTGGCACGGGGGACATTTGTTGTTTCTGTATTAGTAAATCCTAATTAACTTGCAAATTAAGCCAATTTGCGTCTATTCTACACTTCACATCATTCACATCATGCTTCCCTGGTAGCAGAACGTAGTGGAATGTATGGACAGTCCTCACTATCACTACCTGTAGCTTTCACTGTTCCAGTGCTCACTTCAAGGTAGCTCCCTGCTCTGAAGTTTGAACTTGCGCTGCTCTCATTCCTCATCTCTGACTCTGCGCTGGAACAGGCTGATGTCAGGCTTCAGTGACTAACACTCCCTCAGAGAGCATTGTGATCTGACAGCTCTTTCTACTCTTTCTCATTTCTGTCAGAATGACCTCATCTGACACCATGACATCACTTCCTACAGTACGTTGTAGAGAGTATCTATTCTCCAGTCTGATACATATCCCCCGATCTTTTAGGTATTGACCATTCCAGTGATGTGTACACATCGTGGATACAGTGATTCAAACTGTTGCTCCTTTGTCCTTGTTTGAAATAACAATATTATATCTGTGGATAACACAACAACCTGCCTATAATGCCAAAGAATATGCACAGCTTTTTGCAAATAATATTATAACGCACATAAGTCATTTCATTTTGTGACATAAGCGTAACACTGTTGATAAGCATTACAACTCTGTGTGCTAAAACATACACACAAACCACAAACTTTTAAACCTAAAACTGTGGTTGTGTCTATTAATCCTTTTCAACAAAGTCAGTTTCAGGATTTAAAAAAAAGAAAAGTCTCTCAGCCATAAAAACTGGTTCCTGAGTGGCACCAGTTCTTTACTGGTCTACGAGTTGGAACCGCTGGATCAGGGGCTGTGGGTGGGATTATTGTGACCAACCAAAACACAAATCTCCATTGCTCAGTCTCTATCTGTAACGCAGCCATAAATTGCAGCAAAATGCAGTAAAGATTCTCACACTGGGCTGAAAGGAATATACATAAATTAGGTAGATAATATAAATAAACATAGTCTATACTGCATATATGGCCATATGTCGTTGTTGTTCTCGTTTCATGGGGGGGTAGAAACCAGCAGTACTGTGTATTACTGCCACCTGCTATGCTGGAGTGTGAAGTACATGAAGTTAGTGTTGCTAGGAAACCGGAGGCATGCAAAGTTACATAATGACTTGGCTCTCTGACTCGGGGATATCAACTTGGTTCTTAACAGATAGTTGAACTAACTGTGAACTGGTACCAGCACATGCCCAAGGCCACATCAGCATGAGGTTCCAGAGGGTGGAAAGAGGGTTTTAGCATAAAAAAGACATTGCATTAAAAATAATTTGATCATTGAATAATTTTATTGATTACCAAACAGAAAGCCACATTCATGTTACTAAAACTTTTTATTGAAACAGATGAGTTAAGAATGCAAACAATAAAAAATCCAACCATAAACATTCACCTGTACTGCACTATTCTCACAGTATAGATTCACATTATCTGCTGAGTGCCATATTGCACTCCCATGTCTCCCATGCACGATGTAGTCAGTGTTGCATAAAGCATCACATTTATGTCACCTAATTCTTGCATGGTATTATGTTATATTTTGGTTTGCTGTACAATATTTAATCACCAAACTTTTCACCATGCTGTATTACCAAGGTGGCAAGGGGGCTGATTAATGTCACGGAGAGAGAGGAACATCCAACCTGCATGTGAAACAATAAGGCAATAGTCCCCCACAATCCTCAACTGTTTCCCCATGTCATGATGTCATCCTCTGACCTCCAGTGTTGCTCCACAGAGGACCAGCTCCTGCCAGCAAGACCAGGAATGTTGGATTGTTTGTTGTTAGGTTGTAAAAAACACTCACAACACTGCACGTCACACTCTGCTTAAAGGCACACACACTGTTGGTTGGATGGTTGTTAAACTGGGAGGGGGATAAAAGTCACTTCATGCGTGTGTGTGTGTGTGTGTGTGTGTGAGTGTGAGTGTCGCCACAGATAACCTTATTATTATTCTCCGATATGAAGGAAACAGGATGTGTTCAGCTAGATTCAAAGATCTAAATCTGTTGAGAGACCAGCAACATATACAGTGTGCCTGGCAGCAACATGATACTGGATGTTGCAACAGTGAGGACACAGCAGCAACAGGCTGAATGTACTGAATGTGCAGACAGGCCATTTTTGTGATTATTAACCATAACAGACCATTACAATGCAAAATTGCAAAATTGGGAACAACACCATGCAGCTGTGGATGTCCCTGAGGACAGATAACACTAACAAATGTCTTAACTTAACCTCAACGCAGCCCTCCGTTAAGTAAAATGTATATATACATATAGAGTATATAGTATACATGCATTTCTATCTTTTCTATCCCTATGTTTTTTAAAACAAATGTCATCCATTGAACTCCAGCTAAAATGTCTTCACATCTGCTTTCTGATGAATAGCCATGTAGCGAGGGAATATCAGTAACAGCTCCAACACATGACTGATGTGAATATATATGAAGAAGTATGGCATATGCACTAAACAGTAATGCATAGGTAACTCCAATTCAGCCACGGAGGTAAATGGAACTCAGCCTCTGTGCATAGAATAATATCTTCTTTATTTGCAATAACCTTTCTCCCCACATTTGTCATGAGTGTGCATGGTAGGCTATAGACACACCAAATTTAAGCCGCATAATCAAAGTCTTGTTAACAACTTTGGAAAATGAATGTAAAGCTACATTTCAGTTTCTGTGTGTAATCTGTGTGTGTACGGGAACACTGACGTCAGTGTCTCCTTGTCGCCTGCTGAAAAAGTGTGAAGCCTTAAATCACGAAAGCTCCTTCGGCCCTCAAAGCCGCAACCAATAACAAACATGTTATTTTCCAATCAGTTTAATTAGCGGTTATTAAAAAGTTCCTTTCACACTAACGATCGGTTTAATGATTTATTACTAAGTGGAATGGACTGTGCCAAGTGGACTGTTAAACAGCTGTAATGATTTCTCCATTTAAAAAAAAAACAACTATTTTTTTTTTCTTCCAGCAATGCCTCACGTACCTCACACTACACGTACAAGTGTATTAAGTCCAGAGACAACACACTGTAGTTGAGTGTGTGTGTGTGTGTGTGTGTGTACACACTCAGAATCAGGAGTTACAGTAACCTCTTTATATCTTTCATTATTTCATTGTAATAGATAGATTCTCATACATACTGTTTAATTTGGGCTGTGTGTGTGTGTGTGTGTGTGTGTGTGTGTGTGTGTGTGTGTGTGTATACACGCTAGTGACACAGTGGCCTTCTCTCTGTTCAATGAACAGACCTCCTCTGTGTGTGATTCTTTGGATACTGCCACATTCAGACCTCATTTGAGGGCTAGCATGGGTTGGAGGTCCTTAGACCTCCTGGCCATTTCACTGAGTGGAGACCCCCCTTGAGACTAACCCCCCTCACCCAATTCACCACCACTCGAATCCCCCACTCCTCCCCCAGAGCGAGTGAGTGCGTGCCTGGGTGTGCAGGGGAACAGGGTGGTTCTGTGTCACTGTGATGATGTAATCTCTGTATATTTTTGGGAGATATAAGGCCATGATTCTGCACACACACCGAGCACATTGTGCAGAAATGAATGGAGCCTAAACATGAGAGTGAGAGAACCTTTTGGCCTCTTTACTCTCTCTACTACAACTGATGAAAACAATGAGAGCAACATGTGTTGTCCATTTTGGCAAAAAAAAAAGAATATTTGAAAGAGACAGGAGATTTCAAACAAGTCACACAGGCTACATTTACATGCATCTAGGAAATCTGTTAAAACAACTAAACGACAATGCAGGTGTTTGCCATTTCCTTTCAAAATAAAACGCGTGTGCAGTCAGAAACCTGTATGAATAGTCTTAAAACAACAGTCAGGTGGCCGTATGAACATTGACATATGCAGGCTCGGATTGTAATGAAATACATAGAACAGCTTTACGTAATTAGGATACAGAAAAAGGTAACTGTATTCTGCTACAGTTAAAGGAAAAAACTACATATTACTGATACATTTTGCAAAAAATATTAGCAGGATTAGAATTTGGAGATAAATTTTAAAATAAAGAATGATATGTTAAGATACACATGCACACACATTGCAAAACGAGTCTCACACATACTATAAAAGTACAACAACGCTCAGGTTACCAACATGGCCTCTTGTCAAGTGTGAGTGGTGTGTGTGGACCCAAACGTCTTTATTGCTGAATGACTGAACAGAAGCAGAACATACATAACTCCAGTGGCAGAGCAGTACCAAACAGAACAAAACAATGGATCCCACAAGAAGCATCAGAAAGTTCAGACTGAAATACAGGTAGAACTAATCAGGAAATGTGGCACAGGTGAGTGGGCAACACAAAAGCAGGGAGCTGATTGGTTGGGGAAAACACAAGGGACAGGGTAGGACTGATGAGGGTGACGCCTCTAGCGAAAACAAAGAAAACTTTTTGCGAGGCTTGCAGCACTGCGGTCTCACAACAAATAATATCTAGATCAAATAAATATTTGTCAACAAAGAACCCAAATGAGCAACAGCAACACGTGCAGTTGAAAATTATGTAAACGAAGAAAGTGTCTTTGACATCAGATAAGATGAGTCCGATTTCCCCTCTGTCTGTCTGTCTGTGTGTGTCTGTCTGTGTGTGTGTGTGTGTGTGTGTGTGTGTGTGTGTCTGTCTGTCTGTCTGTCTGTGTGTGTGTCTGTCTGTCTGTGCGTGTGTGTCTGTGTGTGTGTGTGTGTGTCTGTCTGTCTGTCTTTTTATTCATCCATCTCTTTCTTGCTGGTTTCTTTCCTGATAGTTATATATGTTTGTGTTACAGTGTATATAGTCCTTAGTTATTATTATATCACATGTAGATATTAGAGAGTCAGTCATGCATTTGATATCATGCAGTCATATGTTTTGAACATGTAGGTCTGTTTTGGTATTCAGTCTTTTCAGTATTCAGCACTGATCTGTACTTGTATGAGTGTAAGCTTTGTATTAGCCTACTGTTTATATGACACATATAAGATACACAAGAAAATATGTGAGTGATGTATTTATAATACATGCATTTATATTTTTGAAGAAAACATACATATGAAAAACTAACTGATTAATTTTTCAGTGGTTTGTTGTATTACATTATAATGGTACAGCTGCAAATCTCAATTTGGTTGTAAAATGGCACTATTTTGGCACTTATATATGTTTAATTCACCAACATTTTTCTTGATTAATCTAGACTATACTTTCATTTGGAATCCATTTGGAAAACTGTTAGATTACTTTAATACTGAGATACTTGTATTAACTTACTGAGTACATTTTATAACAAATAATTAGTAATTGTATCAGAATACATTTTTAAAGTAACCGTCCAAACCACAGACATATGTTTTTCTTGTTGTACTCACCCCTCCTGTTTATACTGACCATTAGAAGATTCTTAATAATGAACAATGGAAGTGATGGAGATACAATCCACAGTCCTCCTTCTGTGATGAAATGTATTTACTAGGGTTGTGACGAGACACTCAGTTCACGAGACGAGACGAGACACGAGATTGTAAGAAAACTAAATAACAAATATGAATGCCTGTTTTTTTGTTTTCCGACGTCATTCGGCTGCTTGTTGGATCACAATTTAAAAGTGGCGGTGGCGTCGCAAATAGTTATGCATGTGTTTTCCGCCTGCTTGTTGGACAACAAATCTCGCGAGACCGATTTCCAACCCGACGAGAAATCTCGCAAATTTTCGTCACACGAGATCTCGTCACACCTCTAGTATTTACGGTAAAAGTTTTTTGAAGTTAATATGAACCTTCAGTCATTCAAATGAGTCAAATCCAGTAGAAATGTTTCAACATTTCAGTGTTTTTAGAGTCAAAGTTCCTCTTTTTGTTCCTATACTTTCACCACAGCTCAACAGGGAAACACAAAGAGGGAATGTGATGCTAAACAGACTGTAAATGTGTCAGATATCCACTTGATATGACTAACTCACACTGATGAAGCCTCATAGAAGCTTCACATCTACTTTAAATGACTGTGTGGACACACTGTGGATTTTAACCTCCATCACTTCCACTGAAAACACATTTGAAGGAGATCTTTTAACAACTAGTATGAACAGGAGGAATGATTACAGTGAGGAAACCCTCTTTCACTGTTCATATGGACGCCTCACTGTTGTTTTAAGACACACTCGGAAAACTGTGGACCTGTCCTTTAGGTTAAGCAATTAAAACTGCTTGGGTAAAGCTCGGGAAAGACAGTAGTCATGGCTGACAGAAGGCAGTGCTGACTGTCAGTGGGAAACAGGATGTCATCTCCAGTGTTGAAGTCAGACAGTTTGTACAGTCATTTATCCCTATCTGGTATTTATTTGCAGTTTATTTTCTGTCTCTTGCAGGAATCACTTGTCAGGAAAACGGAAAAAAAAAAATGGTTTGCTTAAAAATCGTTTAAAAAGACAAGCATGAATTTCTATCATGACTAGTGTTCAACAGTAATGCACTTATGTACGTACTGTGTAACGTGTTGACAATTTAGGGATGAGGTCAGGTCTCGCGGTCCAGTATGTGTTATGGGTATTCCTCCATGGCAGCAAACACTATTACGTCTGACTGACTCAAACATATATAAGACATATGTTCTATATACTATAGAAATAGAACCACCTCACTGACTTATAATGCCTATAATGTGACACTGTAAGAACACATTTTCTATTTAAAAAGAATAATACCGGTAGCATTTTCAGGCAGTATTTTTAGAATATCATCTTGGTCTTGCAGCACCAAGTTTTGTTCCATATGCATTCTCACAGTCCATAGATGAAGGAAGAAAAAAAAATGGAGATTAAAAAAAAAGGTTGATAGTTAATCTATTGATTTATTACTAATCAGAGCTGTCCCTTGTAATGAGTGTTTTAATGAGTAATGTGTAAGTGATTACATTTTTAAAGTGACTTTTTAAACACTCACTGTCATGACGATTGAAGAAATATGAACCGCTTGCCATTTTTGTTTAGAATACATTCTGGCTCTGGCACAGTAAGATTACATCCCCATTCTTAATCCTGCCTACAAAGAGCTTGGCTCTGATTGGCTTGTTGGATCTATTTAATTTGTGGAGGGGGGGGCGATGGGAAATATGGGTTGTGATTCAGAGTTCTGGAACCAGGCTGCTGTTTATGCTGGCTCCAACTCACTGGCACTACTGCTGTAATTACATTGTGATTGGTTATTGGTGTGCATGTAAACAACCTGATTGATAGAGGGCAGTGTGAGACGCTCTGATCACGTCTTTGTTTCTGAAATGTTTATTTCTGTACAATAACTGCAAAGCTTTGGCTGGGATCATCAATGCTAAGCCATGATCAATATGCATGAATCTGAGTATCAGCTTGATTCGATCGTTAAATATTCCGCAGCATAAAGAGGGTTTAGTTGGATGTCAAACAGATGCAGAGCAGTTTATGTGATCTGACTCCAGCATCAGATAAAAGCAGGATCAAGTCCTAGCATGAGGGCTACATATCTCCTTACAGCAGCCGCCCTCCAAATCCAACCACCATCTTCTTCAAACACACGTGTCCTATTGCAAATTACACATCTCATCAGGGTAATCAAAATATGATTTTTTTTTTTTTTTTTCACTTGCAACCACCAAGATTCTTATGGTGGTCTATGCAAGTGTTCTTCCTCCTCCCTCGCCTCCATCCTCTTCTTTAACCACCTGCTTCACCTTTACCTCCTCATGTCACTCATTGCCTTACCTCTTTTGATCCCATCATCTCTTTGTCTTCTTCTTTCTCCTCCTCAACTTTTCCTGCCCTTCTTTCTGCAGCTCATCTTCCTCACCGCAGCACCTCGTGGTACACTATCATGTGTCACATCACATCATGTAGCTGAATAAAATACAGCTTTCAAGCTCTGACAGACACCCACAGCTCTCCCCTGAGGGTAATCCTTTTCTGTGTAATGAAAGATTTTACACTAATCGTCTCTGATAGGAGCCAAGCAGACAATCAAACAGACATCAGGCCCTGCGGCTCTCTTCTGTCCAGTCAGCTCAGAGTTGCATTCACACAGGGTGTGAAGACGCCAGGAGAGGCTTTATGAGGGGAGGCAAGGACACCGATGGGTGACTGCTGATCAAGTGGAACACCCTGAGGCAGATGGACTGCCATGTGAGTGGCGACGCACCTGAGCTAAGGGAGGCTGTGTGAGCAGCTGAATGGTAATGAGGAGATTGTGCAGAGACAGAACAGAATGAGCCTCAGTCACACACACACACACACACACACACACACACACACACACACTCTGGCACTGAAAGTAAAGCCAATGTGGAAGTGCCTTACACCTGCATTCTTTCTACTGGCCAGCAGGGGGCTACTCCACTGTGTAGTTGATTAGAGTATGAGAATGACCCTACTTCTCCCACATTTCGTTTTAAGCCTGTTTTACAAACTCAGCATTAGCATTATTGACATAGATAATGTGCTAACCAAGCTTGCTTGTGCTAGCACTAGGGTTAGCTCCTGCCTCTGTCCAAATATGGTCACTTCTGGTTCCAAAAAACAAGATGGCAAAAATGGAAACAAGCCTTAAGACAGAACATCCATAGTGTTTATACAGTCTATGTGCAATGGAGGGTTTCTGACCACAGCTGGTTAATATTTAATAATAAATAAAATGTAATAATTAAATTCATTATTAAACTAGTAAGTCATGATCAAACAACTTGATCCAGGGTCATATGGAAGGATTTTAGCTAAAGGTTGACCAAAGCAGGGTTTCAGGTCATGATATGAACACGGTGAAAGGCTGGAGTAATTTGAATTTCATAAACAACTGAATATCTATTTGTGATATTTAGCCACTACTGTCTCTTTAAGTCTCTCTATTTAGCATTTGGTAGCAGTGTCTACTCATGTGTCTAACTCCTGTGGGCATCCTGTGTTTTCTGCTGTATAAAGAGATTATAAATGGCAGTATAGTAAAACACACTTGTAATAATATAAAATATATCTTCATAAGAAATATAATTACTGACAAATAGTGTACATTAATAAACACGTGAAATGTCCTTACATCTGCTTATAACTGTAGTGTGACGTTTTTGTGCTTATTAATGCTAAATATTGGTATGATAATAATTATAAAGTGGTAGGTAATGGTGAAGTTATATGTATATATGTATATATATATGTTTTTCAGTAAAATATCTTGATGTGATACATTTCAAAATTAAGTAGTCAGTAGAGGTAAAAGTTTATAAATAGTAAGAATGAAATGCTTATGGCCCTCTGCTTCATGTGCATATTGGTATTAATATGTAATGATATAGAAGAATATCATGAAAAAACACGCTCATGATTCATTTAAATGAATAGAAAACTACTTTCAAAATCATTTTAAGTAGCTTGCATGTGACATTATTTTGTCTACATGCGGAAATCATTTAAAAAAATACATGCAATAATTGCTGTTTATGTGATATTTCTGGTGTTAGCTGCATGTAGTTAACACCATTTCCTATAAGACAAAGATCATCACAGGTTAAATCACATCATAATGATGTGACAGCTTCTCATCGGTCGAATGTTGAGAGTTTTAACTAACTAAAGCTGTGTTGCTGTTTCAGAGACTGTTTCATTATGGCAAGAAATATATTTTAGGGACAAGAAATGAATCATGGCAATTGTGGAAGAGATTGAACATCATCCTTCAAAAGTTCGGTCAAAACAGACGTCAGCTCTTCCTCAGATCGATGAGGACACAGCTTTGAAATGGAACATAATGGTGATGACAAACTGAGCCAGCCATACACACTCCACAAACTCACGTGTTGTGTGAAAGTGGTGTCTCGGTTCACTATAACTGAGAATGAAAGGTTACAATCATCTCAGTGTGGGAAAGTGCCTCACCAATACGGGCTGTAAGTTTTCTTTTCATTATTGGTAGGAAAGTAGGCCGACTTTGACAGGAAATGGAAAGTGCAGAAGTGTGGTGGAGCACCCACGGTCATCAGATTGCAGAAGGAAGTGCAGCTGCACTTATCGCACATGGCTGCATTTCAAACGCTTTGGGAAAGTTACTCAACTGAGTTAACAAACCTGGAAAGTATGGCTGTTGTGGGCAGGCTTTTCATGTTCGGTTGGATTTCATGATCTTCAACATGTTAAATTCATCACAGTTAAAATGAAAGAAAGAATGAGAGAGAAAGAGACAAGTCAGTTTTTCCATTCTCTCATTACATTGACCTCAGCTTTGGTGAACTAGGCGCCCATACTGTAATGTAGAATGAGAGTGGAGTGCAGTTACTTGGACTTACAGGATATCAGCAGGGGCTTAGCAGGGGAGGGGGTTCAGATGACACGGACTGTCTGTCAATTCACAGAAATTTCGTAATCTAGGACTTTCGTAATCAATAATTCTTTGACAATCTTTTCACATAATGAAAATAGACAACTAAATAAAAAGTAACCTATATAAAAAGTGAGACCTGTGAAAACTAAGTGATCATGTGAACAACAGCTAATTGGGGTTACAAAGGACTCTTTTAAACAAGTGTTAATGCAGTCTTATTAAAAAAACTAGCCCTATTTTTGATCTCAGCATCCCATACATTACTTTGTATGTGACTTCATACGTGAGTTTGTATGTGACTTCGTACATGACTTTGTACGTGACTTTGTACGTGACTTTGTACGTGACTTTGTACGTGAGTTTGTACGTGACTTTGTACGTGAGTTTGTACGTGACTTTGTACATGACTTCATACATAACTTTGTATGTGACTTTATACGTGAGTTTGTACATGACTTCATATGTGACTTCGTACGTGACTTCGTACGTGACTTCGTACGTGACTTCGTACATGACTTTGTACGTGACTTTTTATGTGCAGGTAAACCCTTAGATCCTTCTTGGGTCTTCCCCATTGTTTGGCAGCACTCAGGTTTCCCTTTTCCCTTTTTATTCCTTGAAGGTGCTTTCTATTAAAGCTATCTTGTTCCTAGCACTGACATCAGATAATGAAATTAAGCAAGTTAATTGCATGCTTTGTCTGCACACATCCTGCTTGTTTTCCCTGACAATAGGAAGGTGATGTTGCACCCCAACGTTTGGGTTAATGAGTCTTCTTATATCTACCCCATGATGGAGCGGAGTGAAAGACAGAATTATTCCCTCTTTCCTGTTTGAGCCTCATGCATCTATTTGGACAAGACAAAAGGGACTTAGGAAAAGCTATTGTATGTTTGGTATAATGGTGGAGAACTATTGTAGTATTATAGGGTTTATGGGTTTTGAAGCATGTAATGTGGGAATGGGCAACATCTTCCATAGTGAGATACTGAGTAAGGGTTTGAAAGGGAACATTTGTTTACCAGGGTAACCAATGTTACAGCACTGCCCTGTTTGCGGTTATAAAATAGAAGAAACTGGCCCGTGCAAGTCAGATGATCGGTCTGTCTCCTGACAGAGGTGGTGGCAGTGGAGCTTCTGTGATTGGTCACACAAGAAGTGTTCAGTAAAGTAGGGTTACCCTGGCAATGAAACATTTTGTGGTCCCAGACAGTTTGTCTTATTATTATTATTATTTTTTATCTGAGCATACCGATGTGTTGAAATCACTTATTTCATGATCACAAGACTTTTATGATCACAGTTAAATAGATGTTGAGATCAAGAAATAATCCTTTCAATAGTACATAGTGCAAGTAAAAGATGAATGGCTCAACAAGCTCATTATATTTTCATCAGTGTGTAACATGTCCTAAATCACTACACAACTTTGTTTACAGTAATATTACAGGCACATTTATATAAAACATGTCCCAGTAAACAGTTTGGCACCGAATGAAAGAAAGCACTCACAAAAGAAAACTGGATTATTTACTTGTAGCTGCTACATGCACCAGTCTCAACAAACAAGATCCAGAATGCTAATTAGTGACTTTTAAAATGGGTTGGAAGGTGTGTTTTCGCTTTTTGGAAAGGGTTTTATTTTTTTATTTATAATTTTATTTTATTTTTTTTAAACTTGACTGAGTGAATCGCACACGAATTCCAATGTGTATGTACCTTGTGCCTGTACAAATTCTACTAATGAATCTTGAATCTCAGTCTTCATGCTAAGCTAGGCAAACCATGCCTGACGCCAGCTCCGTACTGAACACACATACTGTATGTATGCGCCAGATTTGCTTTGAAGTTGCATTCAGCCATATATCTGGACAACAGACAAGTTATCTCCTCCATGTAGCACAGGATGGTGTGTCAGGGTGAGTGGTGCCCAAGGGCCCACAGACAAGTGCAGTGGTGTTCGGTTCATATTGGAGCAAGTGTGTAACGGGTGTAATTAGAACCCAAATGCAGCACACGCAGGAATCAGTCTCTCTGGGCACAGGGAAAGTCTGGGGCCTTAGGCTGGGAACACCAGTCCAGCAAGCAGGTAGGCAGGAGTTGAGGCAGACGTACCAGGAGCTAGCCACCAGTAGCTGGGCCGACACCAGCTGGCAGAATCCAGAGAGATCAGAAGCTCGTGGTCGAAGACAGAAGGCAGGGTCGGTTACCGGGAGTACAGCAAACAGGTTGGTCCAAGGCAGGCAAAGTCGGCAGCGGGAGATCAATCCGAAGAAGAGTGCTGGAAAGTCTTGCAGGAGCATGTAGAACAATCTGACAGAGAGTGAGTGAGCAGGGAGAGCTTAAATCCTAGCTTGATTGGTGATGGGAAGCAGGTGAGGGGAGTAGGTCTGATGAGGGGGGCGTGGCTGGCAGGTGAGTGGAGAGGGAATGGAAAATTACTTAGAGGTAGGTGAAAGGGGGGCAGACTGTGACAGAACCTCCCCCTCAAGGGACGGCTCCTGACGTCCTTAAAGATGAATTGCTGAGTCGGGAGGGTGGCGAGGGCCCGGAGGAGGTTAATATTCCTCTGAAAGCACCATGTCCTCCTCCTCCCCTGCTTCAGAAGGTGCCTCCTCCTCCGAAGGGGTTTCCTCATACTCAGAGTTGTGGTCAGAGACCTCGGGTGAACAGGGAGGCGGACTGGTAGTACTCCTAGAGGGTCTCGAGGACCTAGCCGGTTGATCTGGGTGACATCGATGAAACTCCCTGATGAGGGAAGCATCCAAAATATGCCGTGCAGGGACCCAGGACCTTTCCTCAGGACCATACCCCTCCCAATCCACCAGGTACTGGAGACCCCTTCCCCGGCGACGGGAACGAAGGAGACGACGGACGGTGTAGGCGGGACCCCCATCGATGATGCGGGGTGGGGGCGGGGGAGCAGCAGCGGGGACCAGGGGGCTCTCACGGACGGGTTTGACCTTGGACACATGGAAAGTGGGGTGGACCCGCATGGACCTGGGTAGCTTGAGCCTCACTGCCGCAGGGTTGATGACCTTTTGAACCTCAAAAGGTCCAATAAATCTGGGAGCCAACTTCTTCGATTCTACGCGTAAGGGTAGATCCCGGGTAGACAACCACACCTTCTGGCCAACTTGAAAAGTCGGAGCTTTAGATCGACGACGGTTGGCCGTGGTGGAGTAGCGGTCGGTGGAGCGAAGAAGGGTGGTTCGGGCCTGAGTCCAGGTCCTGCGGCAGCGACGGATGAAGGCTTGCACTGATGGGCAGGAAACCTCCTTCTCCAGGGCGGGAAAGAGTGGGGGTTGGAACCCGTAGGCACACTGAAATGGAGAGAGTCCAGTTGCAGAGCTGGTCAGGGTGTTATGGGCGTATTCCACCCACAGAAGCCGCTGGGACCAGGATGAGGGGTTTTGAGAGACCATGCAGCGTAAAGCAGTCTCCATCTCCTGATTCATCCTCTCAGACTGGCCGTTGGACTGGGGGTGAAACCCGGATGACAAACTGACGGTGGCCCCTACCAGCGTGCAGAACTCCCTCCAGAAAACGGAGGTGAATTGGGGCCCCCGGTCGGAGACCACGTCAGTAGGGAAACCATGCAGTCGGAACACATGTAGCAGAACCAGTTCAGCTGTCTCCTTGGCTGAGGGAAGCTTGGGCAGGGGCACGAAATGTGCCATCTTGCTGAACCGATCTACCACTGTGAGAATAGTGGTGTGGCCGTTGGACAGTGGCAGACCGGTAACAAAGTCTAGGGAGATGTGGGACCAAGGCCGGTGGGGCACTGGCAACGGATGCAGGAATCCAGCAGGGGCCTTGTGTGAGGGTTTGTGCTGGTTGCATACTGGGCAGGCGTTCACAAACTCCCGGGTGTCTTCGGCCAGAGTCGCCCACCAAAATCTTTGCTGCACCACCTCTTTGGTCCGCTGGATCCCAGGGTGACAGGTGAGCAGGGAGTTGTGGGCCCACTGGAGGACGTCGGACCGTAGGGGAGCGGGGACGAACAGGCGGTTAGGAGGACATGAGCTGGGCCCAGGCTGATCTTCTAAAGCTGCCTTAATTCTTTCCTCCACCTCCCAGCTGAGTGATGCTATCAGACTAGAGGAGGGGAGAATGGTGTCGGAACTGGCAGCCGAGTCCTCCTCTCTCAAAAACTGCCGGGACAGGGCATCAGGCTTCACGTTGCGGGACCCCGGCCGGTAGGAGAGGGAAAAGTTAAATCTGGTCAGAAACAGAGCCCATCTGGCCTGTCGGGAGTTCAGCCTCTTGGCTGACCGAATGTATTCCAGATTCTTGTGGTCAGTCCAGACCAAAAACGGCATTGCAGTTCCTTCCAGCCAGTGACGCCACTCCTCCAGAGCCAGTTTGACTGCCAGAAGCTCTCGATTGCCGATGTCGTAATTCCTCTCAGCTGGGATCAGTCGTCGGGAGAAGAAGGCGCATGGATGGAGCTTCTGGTCTTTGGCTGACCGCTGGGAGAGCACCCCTCCTACTCCCACGTCAGAGGCGTCCACCTCCACCACAAATTGCCTTTCTGGGTCAGGCATTTGGAGGATAGGGGCTGACGTGAACCTGGCTTTGAGGGACCGGAAGGCCTCATCGGCTGCGGATGACCACTGGAAGGGCACCTTGGAGGAAGTCAGAGCCGTGAGAGGAGCGGCTACCATGCTGTAACCCCTGATGAACCTCCGGTAAAAGTTGGCGAAGCCCAGGAACCGTTGCAGTTGTTTGCGAGAGTCAGGAGTGGGCCAATCTGAAACAGCTGACACCTTGGCAGGGTCCATCTGGATGCTCCCAGGACTCACGATGAAACCCAAGAAGGACACAGACGAGGAGTGAAACTCGCACTTCTCGGCTTTGACAAAGAGAGAGTTCTCAAGGAGCCGCTGGAGAACTGCCTGGACGTGGTGGACGTGTTCCTCCTTGGTCTTGGAAAAGATCAGTATGTCATCCAGGTAAACAAACACGTACTTATTCAACATGTCCCGGAGCACGTCATTAACCAGGGCCTGGAAGACAGCAGGGGCGTTGGTGAGGCCGAAGGGCATGACTAGATACTCGTAGTGTCCAGTGGGGGTGATGAAGGCTGTCTTCCACTCATCCCCCTCCCGGATGCGGACCAAATGGTAGGCGTTGCGAAGGTCCAATTTGGAAAATATGGTGGCCCCCTCCAGGAGCTCAAAGGCAGAGGAGATGAGAGGGAGGGGGTAGCGGTTCTTTACAGTTATGTCATTCAGGCCTCGATAATCAATACAGGGCCGAAGAGATTTATCTTTCTTCTGGACAAAGAAGAAGCCAGCACTAACAGGGGACGAGGAGGGACGGATAATGCCTGCTGCCAAAGAGTCATTAATGTAGGTCTCCATGGCCTCCCTCTCCGGAGCTGACAGTGAGTACAGGCGCCCCCTAGGAGGAGTAGAGCCGGGGTGCAGGTCGATGGCACAGTCATATGGCCGGTGTGGGGGCAATGAGGTTGCCTTAACCTTGCTGAAGACCTCCCTGAAGTCATGGTATTCCACCGGCACCCCTGACAGGTCAAGCAGAGGACTGGGACATCGGGACCGCTGGGGAGCAGCTGCTTGTTGGAGACACACTTGATGACAAGATGACCCCCACCCCAGAATTGACCCCGTCGCCCAGTCGACATGAGGGTTATGGCGACGGAGCCACGGGAATCCCAGGATGAGAGGGATTCGGGGAGACTGCAGAATGTGAAACTGGATTGTCTCATGGTGGTTACCGGACATAAGCATGCGGATGGGTGTGGTCTGGTGAGTCACTTTCCCCAGGAGATGACCATCGAGGGCATTGACAGGAACCGGGGCAGGCAGTGGTATGCAGTTGATGCCTAGTTGCTGGGCCAGGTCCTTATCGATGAGGCTGACATCAGAACCAGAGTCAATGAAGGTGGCGAGGGTTTGGGAACCCTCCGCCAGTAACAGCTGAACATGGCATAAGGATCGTTTTCGGAGGAATAGCTCAGAGGGACGACTCACCAGTACTTCCCCCTCTACTTTTGCTGGACACTGTGAGATGAAGTGACCTGCTTGACCACAGTAGAGGCAGAGTTTCCCCTGGCGACGGCGCTCCCGCTCCGTAGGAGTGAGACTGGTGCGGCCCACCTGCATGGGTACGGCCTCTCTTCCCTGACCACTAGAGGTACCCAAAGTCTCTGGAGGAACACGTGGTCGGCCCAGCAGGCGCTGGTTTGCCTGTCCTTGCCGCCTCTCTTGGCGTCTTGCCTGCACGCGGCGATCAATCCGGGATGTAAGTTCAATAAGTTCATCCAGAGAAGAGGGAAGGTTGTGAGAGACCAACTCGTCTTTAATGTAGTCCTCCAGACCCCGCAGATAAGCATCGCAAATGGCAGCCTCGTTCCAGTAACTCTGACGGGCCCTGATGCGGAACTCAATGGCGTAGTTAGCGACAGTTTGTTCACCTTGGCTCAAGTCCATCAGACCCCCTGTGACGTCTGGACCGATGGATGCTATGCCAAACACCTTACGAAGCTCCATGGTGAAGGCTTGGAAGGAGGAGCAGGCAGTGGTCTGGCGTTCCCACTCTGCTGTTCCCCACAGGCGGGCTCGACCTGTCAGGTGGTTGATGGCAAACGCCACTTTGGCCTCCTCTGAAGCGAAGGTCTGGGGCTGCAGAGCAAAGAGGATGGAGCAGTTGGTGATGAAGGGGTTACAGCCTTCCGGATCTCCAGCGTATCGTTCTGGAGGTCCCACCCGGGGCTCCGGCAGTAGACCCGAAGGAATGGGAACAGCAGCAGGCGGGGGTGGTGCTGGTGGAGCAGCAGCCGAAGCAGCTGCAGATTGGGTAAAGGCTGCTGCCAGCTGCTGGACCTGGTTAGCTAGCATAGCTAACCCTTGTGTCTGGTTCCCCGTAGCCTGCTGGATGTCAGCTGTAATGGAGGCGAATCTTTCCTCGTGTTGCTGAAGTGCGTCTTCGATCCTCTTGAGCCGGGACTGCGGCGAAGAAGGGTGCGCTGGGTCCATTTCTGGTCAGATTGTACTGTAACGGGTGTAATTAGAACCCAAATGCAGCACACGCAGGAATCAGTCTCTCTGGGCACAGGGAAAGTCTGGGGCCTTAGGCTGGGAACACCAGTCCAGCAAGCAGGTAGGCAGGAGTTGAGGCAGACGTACCAGGAGCTAGCCACCAGTAGCTGGGCCGACACCAGCTGGCAGAATCCAGAGAGATCAGAAGCTCGTGGTCGAAGACAGAAGGCAGGGTCGGTTACCGGGAGTACAGCAAACAGGTTGGTCCAAGGCAGGCAAAGTCGGCAGCGGGAGATCAATCCGAAGAAGAGTGCTGGAAAGTCTTGCAGGAGCATGTAGAACAATCTGACAGAGAGTGAGTGAGCAGGGAGAGCTTAAATCCTAGCTTGATTGGTGATGGGAAGCAGGTGAGGGGAGTAGGTCTGATGAGGGGGGCGTGGCTGGCAGGTGAGTGGAGAGGGAATGGAAAATTACTTAGAGGTAGGTGAAAGGGGGGCAGACTGTGACAAAGTGCCTGCATGTCCAGTGGAGGCTGTTATTTCAGATGTGGAATGAGATAATACATGCTACACTCCTAGATCATCATTCTGAAGAGACTTTTTATTCTCTCATTCATGCATCTGGCGTTTCTCAGTCCAACTGAGTTCAAACCCATAGAGCTCATACGTTTTTTTTAAATTAATATATTAGATTTAATATGTTAACCCGAAGATGTATGCTTTTTTGTTGGATGAGAAGGCAGACATACAGCAGACCAGCTAAAAACATGAAAGCGAAATTGAATGCCAGAAGATATGAGATACTGAGATTTTTTTGAACAAATACAATCGTACGTTAAGGTTTATAATACTTGATTTCAGTTTGGCGCTCGACGTTATGGATCATTCTTTGTTATTAGATAAGCTGGGACAGTGGATGGAGAGCTACACGTTGGTAAAACAAAGTCTAAAGTGAACACTGAAATGAAAATAAAAACCATACAGGTACAAGAGACAAGATGTCTGGCTATCATAAAGTATCATTTTATGAAAGGTTATTCTCAGTTTGCTCAACAACAGAAAGAAGGTTCATGTTACCTAAAGTATTGATTCTATATTCCACCTGGCCTCTGTGTGTTTTTGTTCGTTACATCCATCCATCTCTTTCCCTTCATCATTGTCCTTTCTCACCCCTTCTCTATCTCCCCTAAACCCTGTTTTCCTTCCTCCTTCCTCTCTTTCTTTCTCCCTCGTTCACTGATAAACAGAGGCAGAGTGGCGGAAAGGCCACAGGCCAGGAAACCATTGTGGCTCGGTAAGGGAAATTTTTGTACTTGAGACAGGAAACTCTTGTGAATATAACTGTCTTTATGAGCTGTTTTAGGGTGTAGAGAGTATGTATTGTTGTTTTTCTCTGACCCCTGACAGCCGTTTGTCAGGCAGACTTCAAACAGCTGCTGCAATACTTTAGTATAGTAATATTTTAGTTTCAACTGATGTATAAAAACCTCTTAATGTGTTGAACACACATTGTTGTATGTAGCAACATTAAGTATGTTCACAAAGCACTGCACACATGTACAAAGACATGGAAGTAGGTTTTCAATCAGTTAACAGAATGTTTATTGAAACCATAATGAGTTAATTCTGAGCAATATTGTGTATCAATCAAATCAGGGATACAAGGTTGTTATAGGCAGTTAAAGGGAGTTTTGCATCTTTTGGAGGACGACATTTTTGCACGTTTCTGTTCTGTAGGAAACTTTCTTTGTAGCAGAGATAAGTTACATACATACATAAATACATGTACAATAAGTACATAACACTATCTTTTGGAAGTGAGGTCAGAATTTCCTCTATTCATCTGGTGATATCTCTGGCAACATTGTATCCCAACATAATTTGCCTGCCTGTTTCTCCTATTATTAATTATTTTGATACATAAACATTCACGTCAGACGTATTTAGTGATGTATAATGTCCTTCATTTACCTCAACACTGACAGGACATGGCACCTTTTCACCCACCAAGTAAATGAACGCTGGATATGCTTACACCGAATTTTACATGAAGCACACAAAAGAATGAAATCCACCTTTAAGGTAACATGGCTACTGTTTAACAAGGAATAACCTGAATGGGATTCAAAACCCTCTGCAGTTTATGCCTGAATGTGTTAGTAATTATGTAATTGAATTATTATTTCTCCACTGTACACTCCACATTTTAGCATTACCTCTGCTTTAGGTTTTACAAACATTTCAGTTTTCCAAATGTATCTCCCATGTATCTCTCCTATGATGTGATTTATTTTCAGTCTACTGTTGTTTGATTTTTTATTTATAATGCTGTATGGGCGTCTTTCTCTAGAAACTGGGTGCAAACACACATGGGTGTGACCAACACATTTATCCAATTTTGGTGACCACTGGCTATAATGCAAACCAGGTGCAGGCAGGCACAATGTGGAGAAGAGGCTGAACCCATCATCAGTAAAAGATATAGAGGTGAAGCTAGTTTCAGTAATGATCAATCACATCACTTTATTAAAAGCAGCAGCGGGTGAGACGGACCGGAGGACAGACGCTGAACGGTTAGCCTTAAAGCACAGTGAATACCTCACATGTGATGTGATGTGATGTTAATGGTAGATGCAGACTGGCAGCTGCAAATATGTTGATCACACATTGTAAATGCATAAAACTAGCCGTAATAATTCCCTTATAGATACAGTATCTACCCTATGCACAATGATACTGTGAATATTCTCTTTTCTATGTATGAACATTTAAGAAATTAAAACCAAAACTAAGTGAGGGAATATGTTTCCTATAATTTTTGATAGAATTTGGAACCCTTTTGAAAAAAGTAGATTTTAGCTTTAACATAAAATCTTTCAACGTGATGAAAACAGATTCTTCTCTTGAGTTTTGGAGAATTTCGTTATTTGAATGAAAATGTTGGATTGCAACACGATCTCTCTCTCTGTCTGTGTGTGTGTGTGTGTGTGTGTGTGTGTGTGTGTAACAGAGCCAGGGTGTGACTTAGGAGAGGGGGAGAAAGCAAAGTGTGTATGTAAGTTAGTGTGTTTAATATACAGTCTGCTGAGTCAGAACACTGGTCATCCATAGGGGCTGCTGTCTGTTGTTCTTCATCTGCACTGGATTTTTCTGGAAAAGAACTATGATTTAACCACCACAGGCACCCCGACCCCCACCTCCACCCCCTGCTTCCCCACCCTTCTGTTGCCAGACAGGGAGACAATGTGTCAGGGAAGTTACGGCACCCAGCGCCTACTTTAAAGAGCATGCATACTGCAGATTCCTCCTCCATGGATGGTCTTCATCGTTTCATTTTCCCCTCGTCTCCCCACCCTCCTCATACCTGCTAGATTATCGCCTTCAGTATGAATGTTACGGATTTTTCACATTCTGCCCCTCCTCTGTTTTCATAAGGCTCAAGAAAAGGAGCCTTGAAGCTGGAGTCTGGAATATGCTGCTGCTGGTAACCAGACGCTTTAAATGGGAATTTCTCTGTTCTCCTTTTTTTTTTCCTTTTGTGTATATGTTTATGAGTATGTTTCACATTATGCTAGACTGCCATGATATTTGGTAGAAATTCATGGCCCCCGGAGGATAAATCCCCAGATTCTTCCTCTTGTGCGACCAGCAGGTTAACATTTTTGGTTTTTAATAAAATATCGCAAAACTATATGATGAACTGCTATGACGATGTTATTGTATGGCTGGAGACTCTTAATCTTGTTTTTTGTAATTATAAAGAACCTGTGAATTATGATCTAGAACAGTCTGTAGGGAAGTTTTTGCACTGTGGGGCCAGTTTATCAAACATCACAACAAAAAAACAGCAATAACAAGGCGTGAATAGAGGGACTCAACACGACAACACAGCACAAGCTCAGGGATCCTCAGGTCACATGTACACTGCTCTGAGGAGGAACTGAGTCTTTCAGTCCTCTCGCTCACTCATGCATGGGCTGCTGCAAGTGTAGAGTTCTATTTGACGTCACTTGTGAATGTATATAAATGCCTCTATTTATTGATTACTAACATGAGATGCACCTTTAATTGATTATTGGCTTTGTCTTTACTTACACACAGCATGACCAGTATCACAGTATTATGTTGAACCAATGTATATGTGAAACAATGACTTGTGTGTGTGTGTGTGTGTGTGTGTGTGTGTGTGTGTGCGTGCGCGTGTGCGTGTGTGTGCTGGTCTCATATTAGTGTGGCTGTGATAAGTGGTCACAGTCTGTGTTTGAGGGGTCTGTGCATCATCTGCTGCAGTGCACCAGGATAAACTTTGACCTCCTCACTTCCTGTTAACACTTGACATGAGTCAAGCTGTGTCTGAAATCACCCATTTCCCACAAGACCACCCCACCCCCAACCCACCCACACACACACACACACAATGTCGCTTGAGTGTTTGAAGTCTGAGTGTGTGCTACCCTAAGGATTCCACAATGGAACAAAAATAGTATCCATGCCATTCATATTATTTTCTGTTAACAAACCCGCTATGAAATTGTATAGATATGAAAACTATCATTGTGCAAATCTGCACCTTCATCACCTCCATTTGGATTCAGACTGGCAGCCTAAATTAGTCTGTGCATTGTTCCGACTGGAATAAGATCCAGATCCTTATGAAAACAATTAGCTTGGAGACGAGTGTGGACCAGAGCAGGGTCAGCTCTCTGGGAACGCAGCCTGAAACATGGCTGCATATATCAGCCTCCTCAGTCACTGATGCTGTCTGTTGTGACAGTGGAGCAATGGGAGTGAGATCTTCTTATCATCCTGGCTGCTGCTGATTTTCTTTCTGCCTCGTTATCCTGAGTCTACTTGTGTTGTTTCCAGTACTAACCACTTTGGGATTGGTTATAAATAAAATAATGATAATAATAATAATACATTGTAGTTTGTATTGCACTTTTAATTTGTAGTGAGGCTCAAACTATTAAAAGCTTCCGCCCTCATATCCTGGCTAATTCTAAACACAATCGATTGTGTGGTTAAAAGATTAATCTGGTCTTATTCTATAATATTGTTGTCATCAAATCATGCGGAAAGACCAATAGTACATTAGTCCGTCTCTCAGTACTTTCTGACTTCATCACTCTCTGATAAAGTCTCCCATTTGTCTGCAGAGTCACGTGTCTGGCAGTTTTCGGACAACAACGGAGCTCTATGGCGCATTAATGATAAGACATTTGCTAGAAACTACAGTGGCCAGTTGTTTTAAAAAAATGACAACCTTTAAAAAAATGAACTATATATTTATAAGTTGAGATTTTCAGTAAGACACAGGCTAGCAGAGTAGTGTCATATATAACAACTGTCCTCTTTGCTCTTCCCCTGGGTCTTAAACAGCCCCCCAAAAAAAACTAAATGACCAAATCTGACTGATCACTTCACCCTTGCCCTAAATTGTTATTATCTTAAATTATTTTAAGCAGTTAATATCCTGTCATTACCTCGCACATTACCGCTAATTAGGCCAAATAAATCCTAAATGATATAATGAGTCTCAGAAATGACCCCATCGATGGATACCGCCATTATCCAGACATTGTTTGTGGAGTGTTTATGCCTGATGGCTTTCAGATATAAATAGAAGCGAACCAGGAGGCTTTGAGTGTCTGGAATGAACTTCATGTCCTCCATTTTACATTTGCCAAGCAGAGCGAGTATTCATGAAACCCAGAGATCTGATTGAATCCGGTCCAAACTGTAAGATGAAAAAAATGCAGTGTTAGTGTTATCCCTGTGAAGCCAGACTGTTCACATAGCCTACACAAAGAGCCAGGAGGTGTGTGTGTCTGTGTGTGTGTCTGTGTGTGTGTGTGTGTGTGTGTGTCTCTGTGTGTGTCTGTGTGTTTGTGTGTCTGTGTGTGTGTGTCTGTCTGTGTGTGTCTGTGAATTGCCGATTCCCATGCTGTGGTCAGTGTTCGCATAGAGTGAATGCTAACTTGCTGAAAATAAAGCAGACATACACCAGCAGCTTTACACAAACACACACACCCACGCATGGTGCCTATCACACACTATCCCATAACCCCCCCCAGACACACACACACACACACACACACAAACACACACACACACACACACATGTGTTTCCATCTCTTCAGGGGACATTACATTGACTTCAATTCATTTGCTGGAGACTTACATGCCTAACACTAACCTTTACCCCAACCTTAACCAAGTCTTCACCCAAAGATCAACTGTTTATGTTAAGAGGACTTGTTTTTTTTGTCCCCATAAGGGTGGCAAGTCCCCTCAACATGACTGGGTAAACAGAATTATGTCCCCACAACGTGAGGAACAACTAGACCACACACACACACACACACACACAAACACACACACACAAACACACACACACACTCAAAATGTTTATTTTTTCATTAGAGGTCCCTTCTTTGAGATGAAACAGTCATATGAGAGTATATTGGTATTTTTGAGCTAAATATTTCACCCCCACCCAAGTTGAAACGCACAGTGAAACCAAAAACCTCGGCTTCACCACAAAATAAATGTAAAATAAATGTTGAAGAAATATTTTTTTAATACTTAATTGCTATTTTTTTTTCTTCTACCCACAAAATATAGTTATTGGAACATCTTGTTTGCGTATGGGATAAATAGATGCCAGAATACCATTCGCTGAAATAAGTCTGGTGATATTCTATATTTTTGAAATTTTTCACCAAATCCCACGTTCAGAGTCAAACAACCAATGAATTGATCAAGTTGAGAGATACACGTACATACACGTCTCAGAGAACCTTCACAGAGGTGTTGTGGGTAATTCATCTGCCGCTGAAGCTGCAGTAGTTCCCACCAAATGCATACTTTAGAAAGTTGCTTAATGGAAATTCTGGATTATTTCAACCTCGTGTATTTCTGTATTCCTCATAATTATGTCCATTGTGACTCTATGACTCATGCTAACTTTGTTCTCACTACCTCCTTCATACAGATTCTTACAGCTTTCCAAATGAATGTGATTTCTACATGAATAATTTTATTAACTACTGGAAACTATTGGAAATAGATTCAGCAAGTTAACTTTTCCTAAAACCACAACATGTCCTGTGTGCGTGGATTAAAGAAATAAGATATATCCTGTTAATGAGAACTTTAGAGTCCAGAGCTCTGCACGTAATGCACTGACATGAGATTAATATCAATATCTCATCTCATTCTCTGAAAGAAAAAAACAAATAATCTTATTTTCCCGTTTTGTTTTATTGTCTCATACCCATATCTTTTTGCTGCTTATAGAGCACACAGTATGTCCCCCACTGTAAACAACACATTTCCCCTAATATGCACCAAGTAATACTGAGATAATCAGCTGCATTATGTTATACTTGTTGACCCTTTCCACAATCTTACACATAATTATTCTATATATATTTCTACAGTACCCCTACTTCTGCCTCTTCCAGTGGCAGCCATGCATCAGTACCCTTTGCCCACTCCCTAACCCCGTACCCCAGCGTCCCCCTCTGCCAGGTCGTCGGGTTTATCTCTGACCCGGCTCATCATACTGATGGACAGAGACAGTTGGGTCTCCTGGCTCCAAATCAAGGCCGGCGCTCGGCCTGAGAGACAACGCTCCATTCAATAAGGGGGTCCATTCCACAGGGGAGAACTGGGAGTTATTCAATCCACTGCTGCTGCTCTCACATGGCCCTGCCCAAACAACACACACACACACAGAAAGAAAAGGGGGAGAGAGTCGCATATGCTTACAAACAGAGGCACACAGCTCCGTTTAATGCACGTTACAGATCAAGATCAAGTAAAATTGAGGTTGGCAGAGTTACAAAGATGTCATATGTGAGCATGATCTGAGTTTTCATTTATCTCATTTAGATGAGTATCAGGATCCTAAAACAATAAACAGCAGCGATGCTGGGTTCAGAGTAGAAGATACACATGATCCCCTGTTCAGCTCTGGCTATCAGCAGCTATTTATCTGCATAATGATGCAATCATCTAATTCAAGGCAAATTTAATGCAGAAATACTTTCTGTATTACTGTCATTTGGTTTGTGCCAGACCTGTGTAATAATCAAGAGGAGTTTTTTTTTTGATAATAGTGAGTCAGATGTCAAGTTAAGACTCCCAAAATACTGAGGCTGTTGTGTGTTCACTTCAAGGGGTGTAGTGTTACTGCTGAGCCAGTGTTAAACACCTGAAGTCAACACATACACATACGCAGACTGGAGGTTTTGTGACAACTGTAACTAATTATAAAGCACTGGAAGAAGATTTTTTTTTATTCACAACATACATGTAGGTAACGAATGAAAGGACAAACCAAAAATGTCCACCACAAGCATTCAGAGCAGCTTCACTGCTTCTTGTCAGGCTTTTCCAGGGGACCAAGAACCGTCTGAGGAACTCAGGAACATAACCTGATAGTTCTATATAGTGATAGTTCTACATTCTAAAACAATCCTTGCTCTGGATAGAGGACAGAACATTCTGATGGACAGTAGGCCTGAATGTCACTGATTGATCAAACACAGACAAAGCAGCAACTACGATTTGTCTGTGATCATGTTCAAATAAGTACTGAGTGCTTGTCATGTCAACATTAGGATGATGGAAGAAAAAAACAGACAACAAAGAAAATGAAAATGGTGTATGAATAATGCACCGAGTAAGTACAAACGTTTGAGTGATGGCGAGATCAGTGGCAAGATGTTGCACAAGTGATCTTTCCCTAACAATAACTAAGTGGGTTTTATGCCTGAAGCTGACCGAGCAGCATTAAGACATGCGGAAAAAGGTCAGAGTGATAGTTTAAACCCTTAAAAAGAACAGAAGGATGACTCTGCCTTTTTGTTTCATTGTGTGAAAATCATATTTTAATCTGTTATTGGATTATCGTTATCTGTTATGTGACTATTGTGCCTAATCCTTTATTTACTCTGATTTCATGGTTCCTGGATCGGGAAAGGCTGCTAGAGTGATGAACACCATTCTCACAAAAAGATGTTCCCTCATTTGGTGTTTTGATGATGTTGTATCCTCAGGAATTACATCCATACTGTAGAAATCTTGAAATAACCAGGGGTTATTTCATGCTAAAAGCTTTACCCAAAAGAAACAATAATAATTCATCTGGACAGGAAAGCAACAGTGATCGGTGGTGAGAAAAGAATCTGGGATTGCATCATGCATTAGTGATGCATCATAAATCTCACATAGTATCTCTGAAAAGCTCCATTTCAAACTATAACAAGACAGGTCAGCTGGTTGGTGCAGGGATGAGAAGCGGCCGTTCCAAAAGAGAAAATGAATGCTAATTAGTAATACATATTACCATAATATAAGTTATATATATATACCTTACTCTTATTTACTGATAATTTAATTAAATGCAACACTTTCAGTTCAAATGTTTTAAGTTTAAAATTTAAAAAAGGCCAAAACCAGTGAGAGCAGATCAGAATGAATGCTGGATGGTCCTTTGGGACTGATAACTCTGGTAGTGGGTGGTGGGTTGCTGGTTATAAGTAACAACTTATAAGGACTGATGCAGGGAGCTGCTATTCCTCAAGCAGGGCCAGTGACAGCTCGATTACAGCCAACATTACAAACCATTAAGCACTATTAATCTTGCAGGCTGGTGTACTGTAAGTCACTGTGGACCATTCATCTCACATGAGTGTGGTGTGAGTCATTAGGTATCATTAATCTTTGCCCGCCGGCTGAGGGGCAAAGGGGCTGAAGGGGGCATGGGAGGGGACACAGGAGGAGGTAGTGTTCTCTGAGATCCCTCACAGAAGTGCTCTGCAGGTCACACATGTGAAACACAGCTGCAGCACAAAGGCTCTCTGGTGGGTAATTGTTTCCTTACACTGTATAATGTCACATGGGTTAATGTGAGAACCGCAACATCCACCAGGTCGGGTATTCAGGTGGTATGCTTAAACCTGCATTGACTACACTATGCTTCGATTTAATTAGTGTGATATGCCTTATCTTAAGTTTATAGATTATCTGTTTAATGATGTGGCAGCTCAGAAAATAGTCATATTAATAATTTTTGGAAATTTAAACTTGGAAAACAGAAATGAAAATGTACATATACGTACGTGAAGTGGGACATGGTACATTTATGTTTGTTTTACCATACATTTACCAAAATGATAATTACAATGTAAGGTGAAGTGAGTGCACCAAACTGTCTCGCTCAGATGTCAGGAGTAGAGCAGGCCATAAAATGCAAATACATGCCCCACAAACTGAGCAAAAAGCAGAAACTTTCCTGCCGCAAAAGGATTATGTGAGTGGGGCATGACTAGAAGAGTTAGTAGTGTGAAACTGAGCCGGTGCAGTGGAAAGTTAGAGTATTGTGGTTGTAGTGGTGGATAGCTTTGCATCTAAACCCATCTTCAATTCCTTTACTCACACCAAGAACAACTCAAATGAAAGACAAGTCCACATATTACCCCAAGGCTGAACTCAAAGCGTTATAAAACAGATTTAACCAGACTTTTCACCACCTAAACCTAACCATAAGCTTAACTTACTGGTCTAAACTGTGTACTGTCACTGTCAGTTACAACCATTTCATAATATCGGTTCAGAATGTCACGTTTTTGCTTAAAAACAGACATTTATTCTGAAAAATATCAGAAAATCAGCCTTCAGAACCCACCACTGGTAATTTGTTTTTAATTGTAGAATTCCCCTCAGGTCATTTAAACCTCCAGACTGTCAGACACAATGCCAAGAACATAACCTCAGTGTCCTTAAATGTAGTAACTGCTGTGTATGTGACTTATTTAGCTATTTTTGGTAAGTGAAAGAGCTTATTTAACTTTATTAAAACCATAAGTTATTTGTATCCATTGGTGATAAAATATCTAGTTCCACAAAGGTCTATCTTGGGGCCAGTCTTATTCTTCCTCAACATGTTACATTTGAGACAGCCAGTGATTGAATGTCTCAGTTTCCTGCAACTAAATCACAAAATCAAAGTTCTTGTCATTGCCCCAGTCAGACTCTTGAAAGCTCACTTCAGCACTAAAGGCCTCTCGGCCACACGTATGTATTATATATATATATATATATATATATATATATACATTTTGTCATCCATCTACATCCATGAGGGTCCACATGCAGCCTAAAATCTGTGACCACATGGACTGCATGCACCAATTCTGCATGCGCTAGAAAAGCAGGAGTGCCTGCTGTGTTTACTGTATATAATCCTAATACTCATTAAGCTGTCACTTTTCAACGTTTTTTTGTTCAGCCAAATACAAAAAACATCTCAGCTGAATTCAGACTGAAAACAGTCCTGTGTAAAACAATACAAGTGTTGGTGTGGGCGTGCTGGTGAGATAATGAAATACAATCCAGCACAGTGGTTTGTAATAATCACAGACTGGATTTTACATCACTGGAAAGTTATCAGGCTGCATCCCTGTTTACTAGCGGGCACATGTGGAATGCGTCTGTGTCCATGGACCTCTAAAAAAAGTATGAATGGAACTGCATGCGTGTCCGCTTTTGGTTTCCTTGTCTGCTGACTCAAAGATGCTTTCCAGAAACCTCAGAACAATTTTGACCCATGGTTGAACATTAAGAAACACATTAAGTTCTGTTATTTTCAATTAAGAAACATTGCCAAACTACACCCATTCTTATTGTTCCAGCAGCTAAAACAGATTTTATATCCTCCTGCATTGACTGATGCAGTACACTATACTCCAGTTTAAGCCAGGACACAGTAGCATGTCTACAGTTAGTGCAAAATTCACTATATACGGAGCGGCGTATATCGCAAGTCAAGTGTGTTCTGTGCACAATCATTTGTCAATAATTATTTAATCTTGCAGGCATTAATATCATTGTATGATTGCATTTGTAAATTGTAATGCCTGGCTTTAATAAAACTGCTATATAAATAAAGATTTTTCTTCAAATATTCAGTTTCATGAATGCACAAAGCTGGTCCACAGGCATTGACATTGATGTTGGATCAATAGGAAGACTCACGGCCTCACACCTGGTCAAGGCCTGGACCCTGAGCAGATCCACAATGTTTCTGACCAGGCAGAGCACCACCTCTCTACCCCCTGCCTTCATGTCAACCCCTATTCCACAAAAAAAAAAAAAAAAAAAAAATCATCCATAAAACTGTGGGAAATTCCCAGCCCTGTAATGTGACTATGTAAAACATAATACTATGTGCAGGACTGACTGCGTCCTGAGCTACTACAACCCAGATGTTGGAGCAAATGTCCAGAAACCCTGGCAAAGTCATTTGCTTGGAAATGGGGGAAGGTGTGTGTGTATGCATGTGTGTGTGCGTGTGAGAGAGAATGCTGATAGTGTTTCCCCAAAAACCGATACCAACACCAATATTTGATAGATTTAAAATGTTCTCTACCGGGGTTCAGTATTTTTCCATCCAACTTTTTTCCGAAAGCCTCCAGAACTGACAGAAATCCAGTACTGCTACCAGAATTTCCTTGATGGCTTGGAGTAAATATGGGAATATTGAGGCTTGCACACACACACGCACACACTCATGCACACACGAGAGGGACCCAGCTGAGCAGAGTTGGAGCAGAGCAAAGCAGCAGTGTGTTGGTGAGGTAGAAGCACGTGAGCAGGAGAGACAGCAGCCTCATGGAGTTTCCATTCAGCCATGTCATATTCCCCAACACACTCTTTCCAGCTCCTCTCTCTTACATTAATTGCTGCTCCTCACACTGCATCCAGTCACGTGCTACTTTCACTCCGTCTCACCATCATGTGCCCCATGATAACATTTTGGCAATGGAGTGTGTCACAAAGTTTTTTACATAAAACAAGTTATTAAAACTAAAGTTAAAAAAAGACAACGGACGCGGGATTGGATGCCAGCTGTAAGAAAGGAGAGACTTTATAGCCTCAGGCCCAAGGTGTGTTTAATCAGCCAACTGCCCGCTGAGGTTGCAGGACAGCCTCCAAGACAGTGGAAGGGGCATACAGTACCCAAAACTGTAGTGGCAAAATATTCTCACTGTGGAATTAACTGTATGTGTGTGCGTGCTCAGATACCCCAGCCAGCTCAGCTGAACCTGTGCACTGATGTGGTCTGACCGCAGTATGAAAATGTGTTCCTCATTTGAGCAGGGCTGAGTGTTGTTCAGTTCAGTGCAAACTAAGAGTTAAAAGCATGCGAGCGGTTTGCTGTGGATGTATTGGCCGGCACCCCATAATGACAATACCAGATCGTTATTATCAGCGGTAATAGTATGAGTACCCAGTGCAGAGTAGAAACCCCCCCCCCCTGCATAACATTATTTCTCTATCCCCGTACACCTCGGCACACCGATGGGATTCTCCAGCTCTATTTCAGCCCAGATTTCCTTTTAATTATTATTGGTTATTATCCTAAGTGGGATTTTACACGCACAGCTCTTATGTTGCACGGGGTCGCTGAACCAACACGGAATAGTGGTTACTCAATCTGCATGTTCTCATCCCTGACCTCACACACACACACACACACACACACTCCACACAAACATAGTGTATATTATATTCAGCCCAGGGTTCAGTCTCTCCCATGGCCCACCCACACCACGTCCTCATGGGTCTGCCTGTTACATTCACCGTGGGAGAAAATAAATTTAAACTCTATAGCAGACTCCTCCATGCACTCAACAAATGCACTTCCATTTCTCACAACCGTAACTCACTTCAAGAATAAATGGCAGCTATCATCTGCAAGTGCTGCTAGGTCAGTTAGCGAGGGGGGTCTGCGGGAAGAAGTGTGAGTCACTGCTTGTGTGTGATGTGTGTGTGCATGTGGTGAGTAGCACATGAGGGAGTTCATCCATATGTAGGGGAGAAAGATGGAGGTATGGAAGAAGAGGGTGCAGCACCACTGCTTCAGATGTTTATGACAGAAACATACTGGTGAGTGGTAGTATTCTCTGAGCGTTATAGTTGCTTTACTCTGGTCTGAATCAGTTGATGAGTTGGTAAACTTCGTGCATTTTCACCTTGATTCCCTTTTTTTTCATAGAAAATCCAGCTGATGCTAATCGTCACATTCACTCCACTCATTGGCCAGATGCGTCTGGAATGGGAGTGAGAACATTATAGCAGGAAGAAGGTCCTGAAGGAGGTCCTGTCTGCCCAAAAATAGAATGTATGTTGTTGTGCTCCAGGTCCAATGTCAGTTATTGATTTCATTTATCCACAGGGCACACCTGGCTAGAACGTCAGGGAGGCAGATACTTTAATGGCTTACATGCTGGTGTATAAGCTTTCATTTGCATGGAGATACATCCATGTATACACGTGATTACACCACGCATGGAAAAATACTAAAGGTTTGCAGAATTACTGACAAATAACACATATAAATGTGTACAGTAGTTCCCATCTCTGATGGTACATCCTCTAACACTTGCTCATTTCTTGTGGAATTATGGAACACATTCATTGGACGTTTCCTGCAGTTCACTCTGATCTAGTCTCCTACCCACTTCACATCATTCACCAAATGCATGTGTTCAAAACTTGTATTACTCCTCTTCCCATTCGTAAACTAGCCCTTTTTCACATTCTATGTGCTGCGTGTCAGGCTTCCATCTCCACCCCAACCCCACCTTCCACCTGGGGCCTCAGGACTCCTTGTTGGGGCATGCACTCCTGCAAAGCGCTCTGCCACGTTCTCTACCAGCTTTGGCCATGCCATCTATGGAGACAAAGTATGCAGCAAAACTAAATCATACGGATCTTATATTTATGTGTGTGAAGTCTCTCCTAGATAACTGTAGTTCTTACCAAACAGGAGATAGTGTGCTTGTTGCGGACTTGCGGTTGTATTTTTCCTGTAAAAGAATAATTTGTTGCTCTTGTGAGTGTTTGGCAGCAGGACAGTGTATGTGGGTTTGACCCTTTCTGGTCCTATAAAATCCTTCAGATCAAACAACAAAATCAATTTAGTGGTTTATTGATTTTTTTCCTTGAAAAATGAAAAAAAAAAAAAAACTATGTTAAACAACTACACGGCTATGGCCTATGGCTTAACATATTATATGGGCTACTACATTACCATATGTGAAACATGTAGGTGTAAACTATTATGAAATCCGTACAAAAGTGCCCATAATCATATGACAAAATAACTTATTTGATACTCATCGCACCATTAACAACATATTATTTGGTAAGTGAAGTTCTGTTGTAAATTAAAGTTATGTTTTACATACAATAATTCTCACCAAAACATATTGTGTGTATCACTTTTTTTAACCTATGGTGGCCGTCGTTTTCTTCCCTTTGGTTAGGGTTAGGGTTAGGGTAGGGCATTGCTACTTCTCTATGTGCGTTCATATCACCAGGCATACATGTAAGGCTTAAGGACAAATATAATTTGGCCTTTGTTTGCTTAAGTGAGGTGTCTCAGCCTATCACAGCTTCACCAAGGCTTGACCTGAGTAGGTAATGTCAAGGTGGTGACCTCATGGTGTGGTAAGCATCTGCATCGACTGGCTAACCAGACATTTGACAGATGGTTTTTAAAGTTGTTTAAAACCTGTGATGTACATAGACATGTACCACTAATCTGTCTTTTTTTTGTTTTTGTTTTGTTAATGTATATTCTTATTTTCTCTATGTTTCCCCTTTAATATTTAGAGGCACTTCATGTGTTTTGTGTTTACAACTTTATATCATTAAGTGAACATGACTTAAACATCAGACAGGCAGGCAGGCAGGCAGACTGGCGCTGTACAGATTGAATGTCCGGGGCTCCAGGGCTGCCTTCCTGCTTAACTCTCTATCGTGATATCTCCAAGACGCCTGTCAAACTAGACAACGGCTGTAGAGAGGAGGAAAGAAAAGTAAAAAAAAAACCCTCACTTTGTACTGAGCTTGTGAGCGATACTTCTGGCTGCCTTTGTGCCCCCCTTTCTGAGTGAAACACAAAGAGAGTCACTAATCCGGAGCTCAAAGAGAGCTGGCCTTCCTGTGTAATTACAGACGCAATACAACACTCTGTCTTCTGAGCTATTACTGCCGCCACACGAGACGCACAGCGAGGGGAGTCAGAGGTAGGGTGGGCAGGCACAGTGAACCAGCCTGAGATGGTATCAAGTTCAGTCAAATTGCTGTTAAAGGAATGCCTTGGCTGCGAGCATCCAAACACACACACACACACACACACAAACACACTGGCTTACACATGCATTATGGGGTTAGACATGTACGTTCTGTCAATAGCCTAGCCTCTGAGATTTTTCTCTCTGCTGATGGGAGCCAGCACATTGCTCGCTGCTGATGTCACACTCTCTCTGATTTTGTGTTATTGTGTGCCGCCAGCTGCAGCTGAGTAACCAAAATCTCCAAATCGCTTGTCTCCCCAGAGACAGCGAGCCCTTTCACCCCGAAAATCCTCACTCTCCCCGTGCTGCAGACTCCCAGTCCTTTCACAGGAGCTGTCGAGGACAGAGGGCCCTTCATAGACTCACCTCATCCTCCAATTTCACACCCATGGTGGATATATGTTAAGACAGATACTAAAGAAATGTTTCACTAGCCTCAGGAATCTGATTGAATTCAAGATTCGAGCCAAAGACGACCGGTTAGACTCTATGATCAGTTCCAGTCCTCTTGTGGCAGCTTGCCTCTGTCTGCAAGAACACTCGACATGTACATTTCAAAGATTTAAAACACCAACTCTGAGCTGAGAGGAAATGGAAGCCAGAATAAAATGTAATTCTAAAATCAGATAAACCTTTAAAGTGACGCCTTTAAACTACACTCTGATATTTTAGCAGTGCCCTCAAATTCTAGACCCCCCACCCCCCTGCTCACCTTTGATGTGTTTCAAGCCAGATGAGATCCAGGAGAAAATCTAAGGTTAACACTGGGTAATTAAAGATTACCCAGTGTTAAGAAACATTCACAGCAGCACTAGTTACATCACAAACTAAATGTATCTTAACTTGAGGCTATTGCACATCAAGAATCATCTGCTGTTAAATATTATAATAAACTAATTCACCACAAGTCAAACTTCACTCACCAAACCAGCTGCAGCCGCGTCCTGCTCCATATTATCACACCAGCCGCTTGTTTGATTCTCTGCTCAATCAGATGATTGGGAGGCATCGTCCACAGAAAATGTCTGTTTCACAGAGTCTTCTGTTCCATGCATAACGTGTGGATGTTCTACTACCTGTATTTATGATTCATCGATTTGTCTCAGTGCACATAAAAAAATTATATTTGGTATGATCTGCATTGCATTGTCTCTAACATATTTGCATCAGCAAAAGGATATAAAGCAGAGGCCAACAAAGAGCCTATGCCTTTATTATTTAGAAATGTGACCAATAATATGTGAGCAATGATTTGATATTTAGATTGATAACTCCTCTCTGTTTCTGTTTCTGTTCTGGGTGGAACTTGCATTATCGTTCTGCATGTATAAGTGGATTGGTAAACTATTTTTAAGTAATTGGGTAACGGAGCACATTCACGTGAACTGGAGAACACTATAAAAGGCTCATATGTAAAAGTGTTTTTTTTTTTAGATCATAAAGAAGGAGCATAAATAAGATACTTTCTGAGTTGCAGTACTAGAGAAACATATATGTAAATCAAAAATGGTGCTTTTTTAAAGCAAATTTATGATTTGCTGTATGCTGTATTAAGAAATAATATCACCATGACTAATCATTTTGTATTTGTAGTTGCTACATATGTGTCTTTAATGTAACGCATCGCTGGCAAATTGGTGATGCATTGAGATGCATTATCAGATTGGCTTCAGTGAGGGAGATGTACATCACTAATTTATAGAAGCAAACATTTTCTAATGACTATATTTTTACAGAACGAGGAGATGACAAATGACAGACATACAGTAGTGTGCTAAGGTTTCTGCACTTTAGATTCACATAAGATTCTTATGCATAATGCTAATAAACTATCAGAAAGGCCTCTGATCAGTCCCAATTGCTGCAGAAATGACCTCAAACATACAGCCAATCATAAAGATCTATCTTCAGGAGTCCTGTAACATATATTTTATGTTGTATATGTTTAGTGTGTGTATCGTCCTGCAATCAGTATTGATGTAAACAAATATTTTTTTAAAAAAATCAATCACAATTAATGTTAAAGAAAAATAATAAATGACAAAACCTCAAAAGTGGTTTTTTAATAAAAGACCTAATGAATGCATTGAAGTGTTGAATTATGAATGTGATATTACATTTATACATTCTGTTATCAGTATGAACAGATTAAAAACATTTTGAAAAGGCACAGACTATGAGTACAAAACTGGATCACAAGAAGCGTGATGAAAAAAAAGGAATATTTTTAAAATGAAAAAATAAATGCAGCTGTGAGGGCACAAACTCAGCAGCAACTAACCCAGTGAACTCTAACATTGCTAAGGCAACTCCTGGCAGCTTGAAAACATTCTTATCACATTTTACTGTTTTAACCAAAACCACCATCGTTCCCTAACCAAGAGTTTTTTGTGTCGAAACCTAAACTTGCACAATCGATACCAATGTGTATGAATAAAAATAATAATTCCATACCACCAATAACCAAACTATTGACACAGAGGAATCCATACCAATAGTCATTTCCTTTTGAAAGATTCATATGCTAAAGCTAGAATCAATGATTCAATACAGATGCGATACAGGCCTGTCATTTTTCCTCACGTTATCTGACTGATTATTAAAAGGCTGATATTGTATGTGTGTGATCCAAGCTCTGCTCCGCTCAACATGATCATCAGTGACCCAGATGAAGACACACTGCAATGGTTTCCAGCTGATGCTGAGTTAAATTTCGTGGAGGTCCAGATTATAATTGTAAACCAGTGCCAGGCTCTCCTCTGGTCTTCTCCCCTGGATGGGAACCACACAGAGCCGGGACCACACTGTCTTTATTTATCACTGGTCCGCCACATAGACCTAATCCCTCATACAGAGCCTGGTGGAAAGCCTCATTCCAGAGCTGACAAAAACCTCCCACACTGTTACTGCTGCTTTTACTCCCCTCTCCCTCCACGCCACCCATCTGTTTCATACTGACAGCATCATGGTTTAGTGAGAGTAAATGCACCCCAACATGATTTACCAGCCGTTGGATTTTAAAGGTTATTTAGCCTTTAAAGAGTCATGATAAGTTTACAAACTTGGCGGCGACACAATGAAGTCAGAAGATTCTGTTGGAGCCAAATACTTATTAGATTTAATAATTTATTGGATATTTTGGTTTGCTATTGATTTAAGCAAAGCTATTTTGAAATATGAAGTGTATTGTTGCGCAAAGTGTTACCAATTAGTGTTACTAATTATTTCAATGATTACTGATGCATGCTGGATGAGACAGTGGCAATGGTGTGTGTGTTCCACCCCAGTCCCCTTGGTAGACAGGTGACTGCAGCACCTGTTCTATGTTAGTTCAGTTCATCATGGCGTGCTGGTTCTCCAGGTACACAGTCATACAGTTTGAGACCACTGCGAAGCACTGACTGCTTTTTATGCTTGTAATTTATGTTGATGTACCACCAACTGCTGCTTACGCAGATACTTGCTGCGGCAAATATTGGAAAAAGTCAAAAGTCAAAGAAGGAATTTGTTTCGGCTTTTATTGGATGCATAACGCTTGGGCTCGACAAACACAGATGGATGAGGAAGTGGCAGGATGTTTATGTCCGTGGACCGTGGAGCTGATTCAAATGCTTATCCACCACAGTTTTACTACATTCTGTGTCACTGTTCATTACTGTATTTATGACTGAAACGATCCACTCCTGGTCACGCCTCTGTAATACATTGGCTGTAATAGACGCTGAGGGAACCTTGGGTTAACAGCAAATTGAAACCCTGTTAAACCAGAAGAAAAAAAAGGCTTTGAGGGAGGGTGACAGGGAAAAAGCTCAGACAATACAAGGAGCTGAAGCCTACAGGCAGATATTAGAACAACAGCTGCAGCAGGATGGAATGAAGCAGGTCTGGTCTGGCATAAGGAAGAGCACAGGTCTAGAGTGGAAGGGAGGATCGCCGCTTGATGGAGACCTGAATATGTTTTTTAACAGATTTGACAGGTTGAATAAGTGTGTAGAAT
This sequence comes from Pampus argenteus, assembly GCA_036937835.1. Taxonomy (NCBI): domain Eukaryota; kingdom Metazoa; phylum Chordata; class Actinopteri; order Scombriformes; family Stromateidae; genus Pampus; species Pampus argenteus. The sequence goes on along the minus strand of CM072865.1, from coordinate 3,775,803 downwards.
TCTCACACACAGACGATCCTTATGTTGTGGAAAACATCATGTTCAATGTTCAATGTTCCCAAAAAAAGACTCACCCTGACGGCCTTCAACTCACTTATCATTAAGATCCTGGAGAGACTGGTCCTCTCCTACATCAGGCCCAGCGTACATGGATCCTCACTGTTTGCATACAACCTAACATTGGTGTGGATGATGCCCTCAGATGTACAAAGACTACAGAGAACCTTTGTACATCTGGACAGCTCTGGTGCAACTTTGAGGATTATGCTCTTAGACTTTTTTCAGTTTTTAACACAATCCAGCCAGGGCTGCTAGGTGAGAAGATGAGGAGGATGCAGGTGGAGCTGGCGCTAGCGTCTTGGGTCATGTACTTTCTAACCTGCAGACCACAGTGTGTGCACCTATAGAACTATGTCTCTGGAAGAGTCCTGAGCAGCATGAGGGCCCCTGTCCCCATTCCTGTTCACACTGTACACAAGGGACTTCCAATACAACTCAGCTCACTAATGATTCAGCAGTTGTTGGTTGTAAGCGAGAATCTGTGGAAGGGTACAGGGCTATTCTGGAGACTTTAGGAGGAAAAGGCTCAAACCAGTTCCAGCTACCATTCACGGTACTGAGGCCATAGATACCAAGCTGGACTGGGTCACACACATGCAGGTACTGTACAAAAAAGGGCAAAGCTAATTTAATTTAGGAATTTAATTTAACATCTACAGGCCTCTACTGTGCATCTTCTACCACAGTGCTCTGTTCCCGAGTGTTAGGATTATGTTGGGGTGGTGGTGATAGGGGTAAGGACCTAGTGTGGCAGAAGAGAGAAGAGATGACGACATGGGTGAGTTGTATCCTTCAAAACGCTGCTGGCTCTGTGGAGACAGCTTGATCTGAAGGTGTCTTCCAGTCAGGGCAAGGGGAGTCCAGGTATTTTCTAGGCTGTGTTTATGATTCTCTGGAGAACTCTCCTGTGTGCTGCTGAACAATTGACATACCACACTGTAGTACATTATGTTAGTACACTCTCTATAGAGCAGCGGTAGAAGGACAGGTTGTTTTTTTTTATCTTCATGTGAGATCATCTGTGAGGGTTCCCAGAAACATGAAGCTGGAAAGCTTCTTCTTCTTCTTCTTCTTCTTCTTCTTCTTCTTTAATGGGTGGAGGTCCTTGATGTTTATATTTGAGGAGTGTGTGGGAGTGCAGCTGTATGTAAAGGAAATTGAGGTGGAGACGGAATCCATGATCCACATGCACAGTGATTTACTGAGATCCAGGTCAAACAGTTTGTTGATCAACCTGCTGGGGACAATATTGTTCAATGCAGAGCTGTAGTCTATAAAGAGCATGTTGAAACCCTGCAGGAGGCTGTAGTGGAAGGAGCCACCAACACTTGATTAAGCAAGATTAAGCAACTCTGCTACGCTATTAGAACCATCATGTGACGCCACACACATTCACATTAGAGACAGAGGCTTTGGATACCTGGAGACATCTGAAAGATGATCTCAAACTGTGTCACTTGCAGGAAGATAAGTGATGTAAAGGCCGAGCAATTCGTGGCTGACTTACCAATGACTCACTCTGGATAAACAACCCTTCACTAATATAGGTGTGGATATCTTTGGTCCATTCAAGAGTGGTCTTCACATGTCTGAACTAGGGGCAGTTTACATAGAAGTTGCACAATCTTTAAACACTAAATACAGGACGGTCATCACAAGAAGAGGCCATGAGATCGAATAATGGAACAAACCTCGTCAGTACTGAGCAAGAACTGCAACAAGCTGCTCAAAGTCTGAACTACACCCAGATACAAACTACTTCACTCATTAATGGCACCTGTTGGCTGTTTGACCCACCCTCAGGAGGCCTCTGGGAGAGACAAATCACAACTGTCATGCGGATCCTCAGTAGGCGCTAGATGGGGAAGGATTTGCCACCTTACTCTGTGAAGTGGAAGCCATCATAAAATGTTGGCCCATCACCAAAGCCTCCAATGATGCTCTGGATTTGGAATCCCTTACACCGAATCATCTCGTGCTGCTTAAAACAAAGCCCTTCCTGCCACCAGGAGTGTTCAGTTACAGCAGGAGATGTCATCAAATTCAATACATGCCAGATATAATCTGGAAAAGATGGACTCAAGCATACCTGCTTGAGTTACAAGAACAGGAAAAGTGGACAAGGAAAACAAAACCCTTTGTCAAAGGAGACATTGTTCTAATCTTTGGTGATTCTGCACTGAGAAACTCTTGGATTATGGGCCAAGTCATGCAAACCTTTCCCAGATTCCAGAAGACTTAGAAAGTAAGTACACGTTTGGATCAAGACCAGCACCCTCTGCAGGCTAATTACCAAACCTGCCCTTCTCCTCCACACACACACACACACACACACACACACACACACACACACACACTATTTTACACTCATGTCCTCATGAACTGATTATGCATTCAATGATCCATGGGTCTCTTTGTTTAATGGATGTTTGTGTGTGAAACTATAAAAAAAGACTTTGGCTCCTTTATGTTTGCTTAAGTAATTGTCCTGTCTTCATACACGGGCCAGAAATCTTAGAGCCAAATATTTTATTCAATCATTTATTGAATATTTTACTTTGTTACCGAAGTTAAGCAATGCTAGTTTGAAATATGAAGTGTTGTGTTCTTGCAGAAAGGATTGTGTTGTTGTTAGCGGACATGTGATTGATTCTACATGAGTTCAGTTCATTATGATGTGGGGGTTCTACAGGTGTGCAGCCATGCAGTTTTAGACCACTGTCAGTGCTGACTCGTTTTGATGGTTGTGATTTATGTTGATATATGACCAGCTTTACCATCTGTCCGTCACTCCATTCCTATAAGAAAATATATGAAGTCAAAGAGGGAATTTGTTTTTGTTTTTATTGGATGCATGGCGCCTCAAACATGTGTACTTGGGAACTAAGAGCAAAATGCTGGACATCTGACTTGAAAAGGATTCTGTTGGCTCTTTAAGCCTGACCCTTGATGTCAACCTTGATTGTGACTGAAACATACCCTAAACCACATGTCAAAATGATAACTAACTAAATTAACTGAATCTGGGTTCACGTTTTTTCACATATGTCTTAAACAGTCAGGTACCCGAACAAACACTGAAACAGGTTTTAATCATTCCTCCTGTCCCATTAGAAAATCCTTTCATAATTCACTTACAAGTTAGTCTTAATGCTAAACAGACTGTAAATGTGTCAGATATCCACTTGATATGACTAACTCACACTGATGAAGCCTCATAGAAGCTTCACATCTACTTTAAATGACTGTGTGGACACACTGTGGATTTTGGCCTCCATCACTTCCACTGAAAACACATTTGAAGGAGATCTTTTAATAGCCAGTATGAACATGAGGAATGATTATAGCAAAGAAAACCTCTTTCAGTGTTTATATGGACATCTGACTGTTGTTTTAATACATACTTGGAAAAACTGTGAACCTGTCCTTTAAGGGCAACACCCACCAGTAGTGCGTGATGTGTCAAAACACACTGCAGCATTTTTTTTCTGGTCAGAATTTGACACTGTAAGTTTCTCCAGAGAAGTAACAATTTTTCACATTCGTCCCCAGGTCAGCACGACCCTGCTGTATCCTGACTACTACTGCCTGTACGAGCTATGAGCAAATGTCGAGGCCCCAGTGTGTTCACCGGATCCTTCTGTTTTCCACATCACACTTGATAGTTGGTCACGATTGGCTCCAAGCTGTTGTTGTGATGTCACAAATCATGCTTGTGCATAAATGACATGACTGAAGGTGAGCACAGAGAATCTCTCTTCCTTCTGCAGGGTAAAAACAAACTCTGCTCATACATCAGTCTACACAGAGGAGAGAACAACATCCAGGAAAAATACACATGTTTAAGTGGAGGTGGACTATATATATATATATATATATATATACATTCATCTGTCTTTTCTTAACTTATATTTCATATTGTTTAAGCTGAGTATTGTTCACATTTTAATTAGCCACTGGAGGCCATAGCCACATTATTATTTAGCAAAACATAACAGTTTGGCATTAGCATCTACATCCTCTCCCTTTGTCTTATGTGCTGTAGTTTTGTTTGTCTCACAGGAGAATCCCTCCTGTTGCCCCTTTAATCATATCATCTTATGAAGCAATTTTGCACAACACGTGATGGAAACATAAGCCTCTTATTTGTCTTTGTGGCTTTCCAGAGCCAGAACACACGAAGCGTAGGAGGAATCAGACTTTCCAGGTCGGACAAGACGATACGCTTCAGCAGTCAGATTAAATATCACTTGAGAAAAACAAATCAGCATCTGAAAGAACACATGCAACACAGAGTTCCCTTGAAACTTAAATAATTTATTTACCACTAGAGCACCACAACGATACTGTGTTACAATACAGCATAGTGGGTCACAATAACATCATCATCAAAACAACAACAAATACACATTAAAAAAAAAACAAAAAAAAAACAGCTCTATCGTGACAAAGTTGGTGCCTAGCTCTCTTTTTTTCCTATTATTCAGTAAGTCCACTGGCACTAAACGCCCGAATGGGGCCGGGGTCAGGCTATCTACATCAACACTCCTCATATGATACAGGCTGGGGGAGTTTCAACTAACTAAAAAAAAAAAAAAAGGGGGGAACAAAACTAGGTATTTAAAATAGTAAAAAATAAAACAGCATCAGTGCAATTTGTTTTTATTAAAGAAACAGACAGATCATTACTGACAGACAGAAATAAAAAAAGCTTTGTGTTGGCAGGAAGACGACGCTGATGACACATGACTACAAGCTACAACACAGCGAAAGACTGACTGCTGGAGAAGCTTTACAATAGCGTTTGAGCGTTTGTTGGAGGTCATATCTACTCTTCATTTACACCTTCTGTAATCTTTCGTCGCACTGATCGCACCCTCGGCATTTCTCCACGCATAGCCTCGTCATCACTTACCGAAAAAAGACAACATCTCCTCTCTCTGAGCCCAGACCTTTCACAGCTGCTGCCGACTGAATGTGTGGCTGTGCATGAGCGCAGGACATGACGATGCTGTATTTGTTGACTCTACGAAATGTCATCACTCCTTTGAGTTTTCTCTGTGTGTGGAAAGCCTCTTGTTAATTGTTAAAACCATGAATCACTACTGGAGGTGGAAATAAGTGAAAACATAACCCATATACAGGGAATGGGACATGAAAAAGCAACGTTGTTTAATGGCTATTTACGTAAGCAAGGATCTTTATGTTGATATCATAATAAGGATGATTCCAATTTCTGTCTTTTCTTAGTTGGAGTATTTCATATTTGTGCCCCATCATATTTTGCACAGTGTACAGTGTGACTACTATAGCCTCACACTTTGTATACTGAGATCTATCGTTCATGCATGACTTTCCTCTACTGCCTTTTCTCCTGTATAATCATTTATTCCTTGAAACGCAGTAGGCGTCTCTGACTGAACTATCAGTTCTTCTTCTGGGTTTTGTTTCTGAAAGTGAGAAAATTGTGTTTTTTTGTTTTATTTGTTTATTTATGGGGGGGACAGTGCACACTAACCAGCATTGCAAATTTAACGAACAACCAATATAAATGTGCCAGGTTTAGCTCAACAGCCAATGTGTAACATCTATACAGTTGTGCGCTTAATATTTCTGTTTTGAACTGCTACGAACACCTTTTCCCACAAGCCCAGCAGACTATGTTTGCATGTTTTTTGGAGTTGGAAAAATAATTTGAGAAGAGAACATCGGTGGATATGTTAGTGAATAACTGAGAAACAGTATTCTGGAACACTAGTAAAGCTTAATGGGAGCGGTAGTTTTTTTTGAATGATATTCTCATAGCATAGTCTCCTGTCGACTGTCCTTTTCATTATTTCTGAAAATTAAATGAAATGTGTTCTTAATTCTGAGCATATGTAACAGCAATGAATGAATTAGCATGCCAAAACCCAGAGCTCCCATCAACTTTAACTTAAATACATAATACTAACTGTTGTTTCTCCCATATCCATGATATCCAACAACAATCTCTTACTGCAAGTAATATTTCCAGTTTTTTAAGCCATAGTTTCTGCTCTCCCTGAGCTGCTGTTGTTACACCTGCTCAGCGGCTTCTTGTGTTGAGCAGCCTGTAAAGGTCTTGAGCTAGACAGTTAGATGGCAAAAAGCAGACTTAGCTGTAAGAAACAAATGTTTGCTTCTCATTTCCAACTGCGAGTCGGGACATTTTTGAAAAATAAATGATAACGACTGTCGTGGTGTTTACTGTTGGCATGATGATGGCGGGTTGCGCAACCTGAATGAAACTAGGTTTCGATTGATCATTTTAACCCAAACCATGATCTTTCCTTTCAACCGAGCGGTTTCTGTGCCTAAATCGAAGCAGACTTTAACCATGGCGTTGTCCAACCATAAAACATCATTATTTTTAAAGTGATTTGTAACAGTGTTGGAAAGCACAGACAGCTGCAGCCTGATCTCACAGAAATACATGAAATGGAATTGAATGAAACACATTGTGGAAAATTGTGACCTTATGTCAAAGTCATCTCTACTGCATCACTTCTCTGGTCGTGTGTTCACCACCACAGAGGATCCTAATTCACTTTCCACTGGTATTGTTTCTGTTTGACCGCCACGTCATTTTAACACAATACACGCCACCATATCATATATAATATATAATATATATCTGTGAGATCAGGTTGACATTTGTATTCTAATGTTGGCGGTGGAGTGAACCGCACCATGTACTGTTGGGTAAAGTCAGATTTAGATCATTTGTATCATTACAAATGTGATTGATAAATTAAGTTTGTTATACTTCTGTAACAGAACTTGTAAGTTCCTGACTCATTTATCTTTACTTCTATCAAAACAGACAGAAATGATGACAATAAAAATAAGACCCAAATTATAAAAAACTCCTAAATGATCCATTATAGGACCTCCCTTTTAACATCATGTCATTTTTTTTCTGCTCTGATGGGTTTTCATACGTTTGTAAAAATGAATAATTGAACTATAGGAAGGAAGTAGGTATTATATTTCATCAGTGCGAGGTCGATGCTAGCCGATTCTCTACCAGGTTTAAAATCTGTCGGGTGCTAAACCACGAACATCTTAAATAGCAAAACAATGAATACACTTAGAGAGTAACAAAGGATACGAAACAAAGACAAACATAGAAATGAGGACATTGTGTGGCGTGACTGTGAAAACTGTGGAGGGGGTGAGGTGGAGGGGGCGGGGTGAAGTGGTGGGTGGGTGTCTAGGGTGGGGCTGTGTTATTTATTTCACATATAGACACTTATCACTTAAACTTCCAGTGTTTGCCTTACTCTCGTGTCTCGTGTGACAAGTGTGTGAGGTGATGCATGTTGACAGGGCCTTCAAAACACAAAGAAAGGACATACCTGTACAAAAGCAATATCTGTGTCACTTTACATGTGTGTGCAAGCGTGATCATGATCCCAGCCGGCATGACTTTGATACCACATGTTTGATATTTGATGTCAAAGTCAGGTCTTTGCAGTATAAACGCGTGCACTGGACTGAAACAACTGAAACAATAAGCAGCGTTAACCATGCGTGACGTGGCCGCAGCATCTATGATGCCCTGTGAAAAATTTGCATTTGTCAGAGTGATGAAATCACATAGACCTTGTGAACATTTGCCTTTGTATTTTAACCTATCGTGAAGTCAAGATAAAAGAAATACTAGATTTTTGAAACGGCTGATACTGATATTTGAGAGTTACAAAAAATCTCCGGTGGACAAACTTTGTAATGTGTTTCGATTTGTTTTTAAATGACCTCCAACATATATTTGTCATTTCTCTGCTGAGATTGCTTGTTAGCTGCTAGTTGTGTACTCAGCGGTGGTATCAAAGTCATGTTTCTGGTATCATGACAGCATCCTGTATGTTGTGTGTGAGCGTTGCCGTGTTAGTTGAACTAGCATTGCCGTTGAGTTGTTTTGTACCTCTAGTCTCCAACGCACCACACCTGACTGTGTGTGTGTGTGTGTGTGTGTGGAAATACTGCTATAAGTATAATAGTGCATGTAAGAGACTGCGGTTTGACTGCATGTATGCACGAGTCCACTGCATGTGTGTGCGTGTTTGTGTGAAGGAAGGAGGGAGTGTTTGTGCTGGCTTGTAAAAGCTTCTAGCTGCACTTGCAGGACTTGACCTTCATATTGGAGAGCTGCTCTATTTTGGGGGTCTTGCCAATGTAGTAGAGGATGGTGAGAGGCTCCAGGTCCTGGGAGACACAGCAGGGTGATGCTGATGCTTCAGGGTTGATGGTGTTATAAAGGCCTAACACCTGGGAACACAAGAAGTATAACATGAAGAAAATCTTACCCAAAGATGATGATTCCCATGTATTCATGTTAAACTGTAACTTTCATGCCCATGTTACTGACCTCACTAATTCAGATCCCACAGATTGTTTAACCTTTGACCCTGTCACCCATACAGTACCTTTGAATGCTGGGTGTCTGCACTCCACAGATATGGACAGGCCCCGGCGCAGAAGTTGGCCTCGTAGCCCTTAGGCTCATGGATCCACCTCCAGCCCAGGTCCTTCTTAAAATCGATGTAAAGTGACCGTAAGCAGCAGTTGTCCTGAACGTTTCTACAGATTATACAAGAGACAAAGAAGCAGATTGTAGTGCAGCAGGGACAGAATGTCACAAAGAATTATTCTGCTCTGATCCAACTTTTACAGTCAGCAGCACTGAAGAGTCTGAGATCTTTGAATGATGTAACTTTTACTCGTCAGTGTTGAGACTGAAAGACACCAGACATATGAGTAATAATAATAACATAAAAACTAAAGCTTCCAGGTTGCAGGTTATACTATCAAAGTTTGGGTAAAATTATTATCCAAACTTTTCTAAACATCCACCGCCTCACTGCTGACTTACCGTACCGACTGCACAGTTTTCCTATCAGAAACATCTCAGGTATGCTCACTCTTTAACATCTAGGCAGATTTCGTATCTCAAATTTTGGCTGCCTGACCCAAACCTACATTTTTTAGGGCGGGATCAGATTATTTTACTGTTTGAACATTCAGGATTGGGTTACTGTAACGCCTACTGTAACTCATATTACAGTTTGATGATTTCTGACACCTGACGTTCTTGGCCTGTTCTGGTGTATTGGACGTGTGTGAGTCTGGTCTAATTGCAGCTCAGTACCTGGAGCAGTAGGCAGCGTCCAGGGCTCTCTTGGTTCGATGGTTCTTGTGCTGGGACTGGGACTCTAGCCGGTATGAAGGCAGCAGCATGAGGAGAAGGTGTGGAGCCCGAGCGCTGTGCCGCCGCCTCTTAGACACCTTCAGGTCATCACCGGTGATGAAGCTGTCATCAATACCTGGAAACAGGACAGAGAGATCAACAAGTGGCATGTTGCTGCATCTAAGTATTGGTTTTAATGGCAAAATGAATGAACAGATCAAAACATCTGCTTTAATCTAATCATTTATCAAAGTCTTGAGACTATAGGCATTAATATGCATCAAACAAAGTGTTCAGAATATGAAACCATGCCTGCAACCCCAATAAACCTTTCTGTTCTTAACATTAATATTACACACTTGAAACACAAGGCTGGCTAAATTCTTCTTGTCAACAAATCCTATGTGTAGACTCAAACCTGATAACTAGTACTAACAAGTATCATGTGTGTGTCCAAAGCCTGATATATCTTATTATCTGTGCCATAGAGCTAGAGACTAATATTTGCACACAAAGTCCCGCTGCTAACCATACTCACTAGAGGACCAAATGTGGATTAATCTGCAGCAGAAAATAGTCCACAATAAATTCATTAAAATGCACCAAACCAATGTAAATGTATCTCTGATGCTGGCAAAGCCCTTTTCATTTGAGATGTAACTGATTATTAATTATGAAGATGTGGCAAGATGATTGATTAATACCTATGCAAATGATTTCGCATACAGTACATTGCTTATTATTCAAAAGATAACACAGCGTTTGAACAGCATCACCTGCAAACAAGCCATAAACACCAATAAGTCATACTCCTCACATATAAAGCTAAACAGGCAACATGCCAACATCAATGCAGCCTAATAGTTTACCGGGAATGCCGAACAATGGTCTATACTGGACTAAGATATACACTGCCACTAGCATGGTCACACTGTGATAGCAAACACGAGAAAACGGTCCTGGCTTCTGAACCGTCGGCCATCAGAACACAGACAGTGGTGTAATTATTGATTTCTTAATAAAGACCAAAACCAGGAGTACTGACCCTTTTGAATTTATATATTTGTGAGCTGGTTTTAAATAAATATATCTTCAGCAGAAACCAATGGATTTGGAGCTGAGAGCTTCAGAGGGAGGGAGGTCACTAAGTATTATTATGAGATGGACTAACACATTGTTGGTTTTGGTCTTTTCATGAGATTTGTTGACAATAAGACAATATATATTCATACCAGAGTAACTCTAACTTTAATGTTTCCCTAACAATTGTTCGAATCAAATAACCTGCAAACCGTGCCTCCAGCTCCTCACTCTTGTTGGGAATAATGTAGTTATTTGATGGTACAAACGTGCAGCATGGGCAGTGCAGACTGATCTTGAATCCACTGTTTCTGTCTGTGTGGAGACAAAAAATGATGATAGTCATGACAAGGTGATGTAACAATGTAGCACATGTAATAAGTGATGAGTATCATCATGGGAACAGCATGCACTCACCTCTGTGGTTCAGCCATTCACTCACTGCTTCCGTCACATCAAAGGACAGCCACTCCCCCTCCGTCTGTGTTCGTACCACCTTGCTGTCAATATATCGATGTGTTGGGGACGTCAGGTCTTTGTGCGCTAAAATCTGTGGACCGAGGAGGAACAAGTGAAACTAATGCACTTATAACAAAAATATTCCCATCCGGCCCATCCGTTACCGTTGCTGCCCACTTCTCTCTCAAAATGAATACAGAATGTGTGCTAGTTAAAGACATGACTTGTTTATTTGGTTTCAGATGTTAATGATGCTTGGTTTTAGAATACATACCTGGATAATATTTCAATATTTTATGAATTAGCAAATGCCTGAACAGTCATAACATACCACACGTTGTCAAAAAAAAAAGACACACAAGCAACAACAGTACAGTAGCCTTTGGGGACTGTTGGTTGAAGAATCAATTAAGGCTGCGGCCTGCTGTTTTCTCTCTGATTGATTGGCCAGGTCTGGGAGGAGCAGCGAGAGCGGAACCAGATGCCGGACAGACCTCTGTTATTCTGCAGTCCTTCGGAACCATGTGTTTATATTGGCTCATCTTAGCATAATGTGTAAAACACTATTCATGCTGCTTTCACTGAGATCTCCTAGAGGGCCTTTGTGGTAACCCTGACAGCGGACACTGTTCTCACAAACAGGAGATCAGAGCAAGCACGGATCGGTCCCGCTGGGGGCCTCCAGACCCCCACTAACTGGGGCCTCATCCTGGCTTTGCTTTTTGTTTTTTTTATCAAATCAAATAAATAAATTGTGTATGTATGTGTATGGTATTTCTCACATTGTGGGGACATAAATCTCTTCACACAGTCATGTTGCGGGGACTCGACCCTCTTATGGGTGAAGACTTGGTTTAAAGTTAGGGTTAAGGTTAGGGTTAGGCATGTGGTTAAGGTTTGATGTTGCTCTATTATTGTACTGACATCTGGCCCACCAAAGTATTGTTGCAATCATGTGGTATGAATCCTGTATGATAGAAGATATACAGCCGTTCATATTGTCCTTCAGGTTTTGATCATAGCCTATGGGAGGTTTTGAGATTATGGAGTAGATTATAGAGTGAAAGTCTCCATCACCATCATCATCTGTTGGAAAGATCTTTGACAAGATGGACAAAAGTTGTTCTAGAGTCACCTTTTATTGGTTCTTTTCTTTTTTAAATGGAAATGAAAACAGTTTGAAACCTTAAAATTATGAACCGAATTATATTAATTCAATTTCATAAAACATTCTATAGTCATTGTAATGTATTGTAATTTGATAATTACCCTTCTACACACTAATAGTTTTTATTGGTAGTGGTGGACTCTGCATATAATCTATAATCTTACTGCTAATGGAAACTATGAACTATAGAAACAAAGGGTGACTTTTATTGTGAAGCAGCCACTATATTTGTCACTTGTCAGGTTAGTGCTGATAGTCATCTTTCATCAATAATGCATCTACAAAGATGTTTCATATAAAAATAAAATCATTACTGCAAGTAATGGTGCTTCACCTTGATGTAGAAAGGAAATGAAAATCTTGTGCACCACACCTTTAGGTATCAGTCATTTGGCTGTAAAATCCATATACGTCTCCAGGATATTTATCACTGCAGAGTCCAAACTCCACCTCAGAGACTGAAATATTTCTGGATGAGGTGTTACGTTTTACTATGTATAGACATGAATAAGTGTGTGTGTGTGTGTGTGTGATGAATGTGTATGAGGTGGATGTTATCGAATCTCCCTCTTTGTACCGGCCCGTCCCTTCCTCCCTCACACATTTACAGGCGATATGTTTGCATGAGAAAGTCTCCCTGTTTGGAACTGTGTTTAGCCCAGCTGTCATCCTCTTGTCTGGATGTAAACATAGCATGTGAACTGGCTGGTGCAGACAGGCTGACAGACAGCCAGCTCAGGGTGGCCACAGGGTGTGTGAGAAACCCTCCTATAATCCACGGACCCTTATGAACAGTATCAGTTATTAATGCCCACTGCCCCTCTTAAAGTTTGCCAATCAAACACTATGACCAAAGCTTTTTCTTTGGGATTTGATTAATCTTTAGTTTGTGTCGGTGCCTGCAGCCTCAGTAAGTGTGTCTGTCACTGCTTATGCGTATCCTGTGCACCTAAACATATTGCAGTTGAAAATTAAAAAAAACCAAACAAACCATAAATTCATCCATATTTGACCCAGAATATGATTTTAACCGTTGAATGTTTAATCAGTTTTTTATAAAGTGTCTTATTTATATCAGTTAAACTTTTGGCTTTTCAGGTTGTAGAAACTCTCTTTATCCTCTGTAGAGCACAGGCACTTAGTGTATTAATTGATTTGTTAATCGATAGAACATTAATTGGTACCAATTTTGATATCAACCATTTTCAAGCAAGAATTCCAAACATTTTCTGGTCTTAGTTTCTCCAATGTGAGTTGTTGCTTTTTTACTATTTTTCTATTTATTAAGAAAATAATTCTGCAGATTGATTGGCAATAAAAAAAATATTGTTTCTCATAGCCCTAACCATTTGTATTTAGTATTATTAGAGCTATAAATGTTGGTAATCTACTGATGGTGGGTCAGCATATAGAGTTTTTACAACATCCCACCAAGTCTGCAGTTGTGAATATTAATTATATTATATAATTATATAATATATAATTATATAATTATATATATATTAAGTCATTCATAAATAGATTCCGGCCCAGAAGCCATACAGCTGTTTTCAAGTGGTCGAGTCAGTTTGGACATCGTGCTGACAAAAGAGAGCATTAATAAATGGTTAATGATTCATTAGTAAAGCCATTAGTTCCAACTGATGAAGCGTTTATGAAGAGTACCTTATTTGATATTCACAATGTTCATCTTTTGAACTGATAATTCAACCAGAAGAGTTTTATGTCCATCTGAGCCATGCGTGTGCTCCAACTCTCAAGCACTCATGGACATTTACTTCTACTCTGATAGAGGTTTAGGTAAAATGTGATAAAATGTGATTGTTTTGTTGATGTTGTACAATTTTTCCCATGTAAAATGGGAAAGTAATTTATTTAAACTATTGTTTTTTATTTCTTTATCAATCTAACGTAAGTCAGCGGTCCTTTCTTGCCTGAATTAATCCCAGTAGTAACACTTAAATCATGTTTGGGACCCCTGTGGAGAGTGTGTGTACCTGGTATAGCTCAATGCGCTGCTCAGACACTCGGGCCCCGGGGTTTTGAAGACGGAAGATCCTGAGCTCAGCCTTCACCAGGTTGGAGGCGTTCTTTTCCATGGAGGACACATCAAACGTCAGACGCCTGAAGTAAGGGTTGAAGTGTGTAGGAGAGATGACGTCTGAAACAAAGGAGAGAGACAGGAGACCTCAGTACAACCAACAACTAAACTGACAAAAAAAAAGACAGATCTGGACCTCATCACTGTGACTATATAACTAAATGAATGTTGTTTTTTTTTCACAAAAAAACATATTTCAGTCTTCACATAAAGCTGTAGAAAGGATAACCTCATATAAAACACATTCAGGCGGCGTTAGAAGGGTGTGTGATGTGATAAAGTAGAAAAATCACGGCGTGTGTTCCTCGCCCTCCGTGCACAACACATTTTTGCTTTCAACCCTTTCTGAAAAGTTGAGATATGATACTGAAGCTTTCTGATTACAGTCTCATGTAAAACAGTATACAGTACTTGTCAGTACTAGCCAAATCTGACCGCTTTCATGTTAACAGTAAAGAAATATATAAAGGAAAACATTTAAGGATAAAACAATGTTGGCATATACGTGTAATCCTGTTAGTCTTGAGGGCAACACATGCTGTTAGCAGCTGTTTTCTAAATGAACCTGCACAGCAGCTGCATCATGATCTGGTGAACACCACTGTCTCATTCCCAAGCGGTGAAGGGAAGGATCCCCCCCCTCTTTTAAAACAGGCTTAAAAACCTTTTTAACTCTTATTGTTATATGTTTTTAACACTGTAGCACTTTTATCCTGGCTTTGCTTGCATAATTGTTATTATTCATATTTTTAATATTATTAACTCTCCATACACACAGTGGTTTGATTATTCCAAATCAAACAGATATTAATCTTGACTACTTGATCTTGTCTATATCACCACAGCAGTAGAGGATGACGTAACCTGACTTTTAGTCCCTGGTATCCAGCTCAGGGTCCAGCTCTGTATTTATAACAGGTTTCCTGTCACGTATTTTTTAGTCACCAAGTCCAAGGTCACATAACTCTGATGACATCACTATGACATCATCCGAGGTTATTTTCTTGAGAAAGCTCTTTCAGAGCCACAGAAAACATTATACATCTGGTTTCACAGCGTGGTATTCCCAAGTGTTAACAAACTGGCCTTGATGTGTCAAATCTGTGAAGTAACCCCTTAAAGATCAGTCTGAATGCTATATATTCCCACAGACATCAGACTTTCCCTGTGAAAGCCTGACCAGTGGAACCCTCACACCCACACACTGCCTCAGTACGACTGCAGCCACGCACAGTAGCAGCAGCAGCACAATCTCCCCTATGCACCACTTAGAACCATGTGTGTGGAAGTGTTTGACAGACGCTTACACAGGACCGGGGTGACACACGCAGTACTGACAGCCATATGTGTTGCCATGTCTGACAGATGCCGCGGAACACACACACACATACACACACACATGTACAACGTAATACTGGAAACCATGTGTGCGGTGAGAGGGTGTTTGACAGTGTCCCACAGCACGGTAAATTAGGAGGCCCGGAGGTCTTAAATTGATGGCTGTAACGTAAGGCAGAAGCCAGGGATTAGCAAGACACTGTGGTTTGTTTAGAAAGAGTATACAACCACAGCATCCAGAGAGACAGATGGACTGGGACCGGCTGAGAGAGAGAGACAGAGAGAGAGAGAATTACAATGAGAGAGAAAGTGACAAAGAAATCATAATTTCACAAAAACCTTATTAAAGATTACACTCAAACAAGCGTTACCGCACAAATTCAGATGCTGAGCTCAAAGCACATTATGTGTTCGTATATGAAAAATGTACTTATATTTGGTTACATTGTTTCTCTAATATAAGAAATGATTACTCCTCAGATATCAGGAGCCCTGTTAGCAGCACTGTACCTCCTGCATGTCTCTGTGTTCCCAGCATTCACTGCACTTATTAACCGGTTGGTCAGAAGCCTGTACCAACATATCTGCTGGGCGAGCAAGTACTGTACAAATGAATAACAGGGCTATGAAGGCTATAACGTTCTCCAACATGCAGCAGATGTAATATGAAATACAAATAATTCAAATGCAGGTAGGATGCACACTCAGTAGAGCTGTGTCTTTCTAGGCTGCCTGCGAAGGCCGTAGCATATTATTATTCAAATATTTTTCAAATGTGTCACCAATCATTCACTTGTATTGGCGCTCTAGACAAGCCAACTGGAATCCTTTTTACTGGCGTGATGTGAAAAAGCTTCATACTGAGTGGATTTGAAGTGTCTATGTGAGAGACTAGACAGCAGAAATCCGCTGCAGCAGAAGACGGATTTACTGTGTCTGATTCAGCTTCTGACTGTTTGTCCAGCCAACTCTCAGGATTCTCACAGCCACCTGTGAAATACCTCTACTGCTGCTGAGTCTCCAGAGTGTCCATCTCTCAGCAACGTGAAAACCCGGGGACAGATTTTTAATTCTTCTTCTTTTATTTACTCTACCAGAAGCCGTTAATGTAAAACAGAACTGAATCTCCCTAAAAAAAACAACAACAATGTTTTGTTTTGCATTATTCCTTCGTGCAAATCACTTATCCTGTTCTGATTACTGTGCTGACACACATTCACACCTACAGGCAATACAGATTTGGTTTGAAACACTTTAAATGTGCATTTAACTTTGCTTCCAATCTTTGTGCTCAGCTAGGCTAAACATTTCCCAACCTGTGTAACTGTTTCATTAAGTCCTATTTAAAATATGTCCAAATAAATTAAAATCAAGCACATTAGTAACAAGACTAATGGGTGTGCCGTTTAATGGCAACATCTCTAGTTCGATGCCAGCCAGGGACCTTTGCTGCATGTCAGAACCCCTCTCTGCCCCCTCATTTCCTGTCTGTCCCCATACTGTCTGCTAAATAAAAAAAAACACATCCACACAGTCACTAGTGGCTCCTTAAGGCTGCACTTAGACATATCAGAATGCTAACGTGCTGATGTTTAACAGATGATTGGTAGTTGACATCCTTACCAAAACAAAAACAATACTTCCTCCTCTATGGGAAGCTCCTGACCTGAATGAACTCTAAAGCAGTTCTTTGATCAAACTCCACATAATCACAGATCAACATGTTTAATCCCTTGGTTCCTTCCGGTGCTGATCATTGGCCAACATTAACCAGTATGCAGTGCGAGCAGGAGAGGCACGATGAGCCAAGACTAACGATGCTCTTGTTCATTTCCTTCCCATCCATCAACAGAGAAAGTCACACTTCCAGCTCCCGGAGGAGCAGCTGAAGGAGGACTGTTTACACAAACTGCTGCACAGCCTTATGAATGAGTCCGCTGTGCTTGAACACAACAGTGGCTACATTGAGCAGAGGTTCAGGGCAGAGCTACAGCCACGCTGACACATGCTGTGGCTGGAAGACACGTTCACACACAAACACGCACACACACACACACACACACACACACACACACACGCACACACACATACACACGTTGGGTTTTGATCTCTTCAGGGGACATTACATTTCCTGGAGACTTATCCTAACCTTAACCATAACCACCACATGCCTTACATTACCTTAACCTTAATATAACCTTAACTTTAAACTTTAAACCAAGTCTTCACCCTAAAATCAATGATTTAGGGGGACTTGTTTTTTCCCCATAAGTGAGGCGAGTCCCCACAACATAACTGTGTAAATAGATTTACGTCCCCACCAGGAATACCTGGACCACACACACACACACACACACACACACACTCACACACACACACACACACACACACACACACACACACACACACACACACACACACACACACACACACAGTACTCGGGTTGGACTGATATCTGCTTTCTTGATGGCTGATACCAATATTTGTATAGTCAATATTGTCATTGTAGAAAGGCCTGAGAATATTGACACTAAAAACCTTCTCTGACACCAAAAGGTTTAGCAACTTGATATGAGTGAGACGGGCTTCAGTTTGTCCACTGAAACAATCTGTGTGGTCCGATCATGGATGTGTTAAGAGAACTGGATACGGCGCCACTGGCTCACGCCTGATGCAACTTTTTTCCCTAGTGGTCCAGAAGAGCACTATTATAAAAAGAGACATCTATAAATCTGTTGACAGGGCAACTCATACTATTATTACTCTTTGTATTCTGATTTTTTAATCCCTGAAGGTTTTCTATTTGTATAATTCTGTGACATCATGAAATGCAAAGTCTGTGGAGCGAGTGGGAACTCACAGGTGGAGCCAGCGAGAGAAAAGCACATATTCATCACTGCAAGTATCTCATGACAAATAAGGCATGCAAGAGTCAGTAGGCTAGAGTTGATATTTCAATGTGTCGGATACATTGAAATATTGCACATTGGTAATCAGCACTTCATATGCGTCTCATTTCATTTTAAGGTTGCTTGTAAACAGCGATGTTTCTGTATTCTCAGCCAACAGATCTTCACTAATCTAAACTAATCTAACTAAACTAAATCCAAGCTGATCCGATAAGGGATTCAAAATGGTTTCAGATTCAATATCGTAATTAGATTCAACAACATGCTGTAGAAACCCAACCCCGGCTGCAGGGCAAAGGATGATCCTACATGACATTTGATATGAAAAGCCATTTTTCCAGTAGGATGATCCCCATCATCATGAAATTTACTGAACACATTCATGATGAACCCTCGCCATCCTATGTGTTCTCTAACACAAAACTTAAACCAAAACATACACTTTGTACCCAGATATCTTACTAATAGGCAGATCCAATTTGGTGAGCATACTCGTGTTGTAAAGGGGATAAGACCTTAATGACCCCTGAACCTTCCCCTGCAGGAAACACTGCGATGACAAACCAACTCATATCTCTCACACAAATTTAAGAGTTGTAGTCTCTCACCTGCCATGAATGCAGCTTTGAGGCATGTTTAGAGTTGAGTATATCATTCACATACTGGGGCTGGGGCTTCATTTTAGCAAAATTCAGTCGTTTGTTGATCTAATCATTATGGATTCCCACAAAAAAAATAATAATAATATTCAATAAAGTTGTTCAGTTTGCTGAGCAGTAAAGACAGTTGAGTAAGCGGACTGCCTTTTGAGTACTCTAGTAAAGTGAGACCCACAGGGAAATTCCAGGGGTTGGTTGAGGGTGTGGGGTGTGAGATGACTGTCCACATTACCACTGATTTATCCAAACTTGACATGAAAATGATCCACCACAACTGGCGCCACTGTGGTCACACACACACACACACACACACACACACACACACACGCTGCTCTTTCACGCAGTTCCTCCCTCTGAGAGAAAAGCTGATGTCACATGAGATCCGTCACACACAGCCGACACACACAGGGCTCCTGACTCCTGTAATCAGTCACTTCATTACTCATCACTGCCATTACCTCACATACCAATGGTGAAGCACTAAAGCATCAGCAATGTCGACAAAAAAGGAGTCCAGAGAGTTTATGTGTGGTCAGATTGTTAAATGACGGGAGCACGCATCCCAAACCAATCTGCTGCATGTGGGTTCTTGCTAGTTCTTTGCCTCTGGGGTTTTTATATTAACACTTTAGGCCAGTAATTCCCAACATGTTTGGCTTGTGACCCCTTAAAATAGATAAGGTCAAAGTGTAATCCACATCACCAGTTACACATCTGCCTGGTGTAAACTGTGAGCAGTTCAACTAAAGATATGTTGGTCTTGTTTTGTTTTTAAATGGCTTCAAATGCCCAGAATTAGAAAGTAAGGTTTACAGTGAGCATTGTTCAATTACCATTTCATAGAATTGGTCATTTGTGTCAGATTGAGGTTTTATGTGAAAATAAAATAAAAGTTTCACTAGTGTCCTACATTTGCATTTGCAGCTGGTTTGCTGGGGGACACTGGTTGCTATGAATACCACTGCAATAACCACCAACTCTCATGCCAGTTGCTCTCTGTCAACACTGAATGTGTAACACAAGAAGGTACATTAGCAACTTGCAATCACAACCCCTTGTCTATTGGCTAGGGCCTTTAAATCAAGCATTTATCCAAGAGGAACAGGAGGAATTTTTTCCCTTTTACATATTGCATCATTTACACGGCTCCTCATAAATCTACAGTAGATAACAGTGTGAACACGGGCTTCATGTAAATTGCTATAAATATGACCTTGTAACATCTTAAACTTATGAGGCGTATGACGCAGGCCACTGTTTAGTGTGTGCGGACCATACATTGGTGGTTTTCACTATGCCTGTGCAACGGCAATCCAATAAGCAGGGCTGAGAAAAACTGGCCCCAGATGTGCGATGTGGGTGTTACATCATAAGCATATGCAATTACATTTCATTAGTTTGCATTTGTTTAAGTAGCATATTTGTTCGGCCCGGATGGATGGTTGAAAAACACACTGTTTCTTTACACTGCCCATTATTTCTGTAGCGAAACAATGTCCCACGTATTCCAGTGAGCCTTGTCTGTGGCCTGACTGGACGGCCCGCTGCGCAGTAATGTAATAAACAACACAATGTAGTGTGTCAGATGAAACATTGTCTTTAACATTTCATCAAGGAAGTGAATGAAATGTTGGTTTTACATTGATGTCATGACTCTGACTCCAGCAACAGTCTCGACCACGACCGCACACAATTTGAAGTTTCGCTTTCCAAACCTTCCTTTGCCATCTATGCTATAGATAGTATATAGTAATAGTATATAGTATGGGTATTATGTATCTAACATCAAACATTTTCTGAGATGGAGTTCAATGGGACAAAGTCCTCCAGTAAGCTTTCAACGTTTAACACGCTGCACTCCTTTAAGCATCCTTCACATGACATTAACACCGTATGATAATAAATCCCCTAAACGTAATATAAATGGTGAGCCGGAAGCAAAGAGAGAACCATCTGTCAGTGACCGATCTATTCCAAATAATAAAACGCTGAACGTCTTCCTGCCTGAAGGACCTTGCAGTTCATAGGAAACCAGTGTGAGGATCCATCAAACGCGGGCTTCCTTCCTGAGGGGAGAGGGCCGGCACTGCTGTACTTGGCTGCTCTCTGCTCCCCTGGCCTGCTAAGTCTATGACTGGTGGCTTTGTCAGCAGAAACCACCAGCTTCACGGACCTCTTCCAATGACAGAGTTAGTACCACTTCGAGTGCTGGACTTCTGGCTAATCTATCATTAATAGGCTACATCTTTTCCACATGAAATTCAATGCGAAAATAGCATTAAGCTACACTACACATGGAGGGATCACATTGGTGGGAGTGAAACCTGTGATTAGTTAATAGAATTACAGTATTCATCCTTCTTCTTTAGGAAGAGGAGTCCATTACAGAGCGGCGTACCACAAACTGATAACATCTGAAAATATTTTTTTAAAGAATAAAATGAAGAAAACATCAGATCTTACAAAAAGTCAAAACCATTTTTTAGAGTTAAAAGGAATTGTTTAATATTTTAAAAAAGTTTTTTTTAACTCTTTCACTGCCAGCTTAGTTTTTAAATGTTGCCAAACACAAGCATTTGACAAAAAATCACTGATCTTTCAACACCTCCAGAATATTCAGTTCTCTGAATATATAAACATTGAATATATATCAAAGAAAGCAAAAAGTTTTAGTCACACAAAGAATATCATTTTTTTTATATTCATTCTTTCTTTTCTTCACATGTGTAACATTATCACTGTCACCAGCGGGGTTAATGCTTGGTGGTCTCAGACTTTAGGACCCTACTGCATGTTTAGAGGTGTCGGTAGACATGCTTTGGAACTGTAGACAGAGCGAGGCTCTCTGTAGCGAGGCTCTCTGTTTCCCCCTCGCTGTTGAGGACACATTTCAGTCATTGACTTTGTTGTGTTTACAAATGCCAACATTTGGATTCTCGGAAAAGAAAGCCGAAATGGAAGTGACAGCCCTAACCAGCAGCACAGTTTCAGTGCAGTGACCCTCACCGTTCAGTGTTTATTTTAATTCCAGTTCAAGGGAATTCTGAATTGGTACAACAGCACTTGAATCTGTCTTCAGAGATTAAACAAAAGAAATAACCCGTGTCCACAGAGTTGTAAGACACTGACACTAAAGCAGCGGCAGCAGCATAACAGGCCGGAAGGAAACCAGCAGCAGCACTGATGTTAGCCAGCAGTTAGCCTAAGTGATAAACACTGATCACACTGGAAGGAAAGTGTCCAGCAGGGATGATCACTATGATTACTACGCTGGGTTCTGGAAGAAGGTGTGCTTGACTTTAACTAATTTACGAGACATTTCTCAGCAAACAGGAGCAGGTTGAGACTTTAAACTTGGCAAGTTCAATGTTGATGTCCAAGGAACCACTACACTCAGTTTATAAATGGCACAATGACAGCAGCACAACCAGGCTCAGGTGTTTACACCTGTACTTCCTCACTGTAATGTATCAATGATACTGTAATTTACTGTGCAATAAAACAAAATCCATACCGATATAAAGTGCCTTATAGTATCAGTATATATTTAATGGTCTGATAAAGGCAGACATGCTGAAAGGATGGATGAATGGAACAATTAGGACACACCTGAGACGCTTTCTCTAATGTTTACCTGCATTTTTACAAGACTTCATGTAGTTATGGAGAAGCGCTTCACATTTGAAAGTTACAACTGTAACTATGTATCAAAACCAGCAGGTTTGTGGAGGTCGGGTCATGACCTCATGAAAGCTTCAGTTACACAAACGAAGCAACAGCGTGTCAGGACAGCCCCAAGTTTTGGAAGTGTTACAGTTTGCAGCTGACCAAACTGGTGAGCTGGACTCCATGGTTTCTGAGGAAAAGATGTAGTGATTCAGCTGCAGCTGGCCTCAACTTTACAGAGCTACTTTATGCACTGTCAGGAAGTTGGAGGTTGCAACATGAAAGGGTCATTATAGTTCTGGCCAGGGCTGAGTGGGACACCTGCAGTGGCCAAACATCTGAACTGGAAGACAGGAAGAGACAATTTGAGCTAAAACTGTTTCCTTTGGATTCCCTTCAGCCCTTTTGGCTAATACCAGTCCATGAAAGGGTTTTTATCATTCCGTGACCTGAACAGGTGACAGGCAAACCATGAGCTGTCACATGTGGGAATACATAAATGAAAACATTTGCTGTGAAATAATTATGCTACGATCGTGAGCCGTGGCTGCGTTTTGCAGATGTGCTTGCATGCACACATGTGTCTCCTCAGCACTGGTAGTGCCTTCAGGCACCGACATTATCATCATTACCGTCTCCTTCTCCGCACTCACATATACTGATACTACAGGGTCACCGTGGAGACCGTTATGGTAAAACATGTAGCATTAGTAAAATGTAACATTAAGTAGTATATATTTTACTCGGAGATATTTTGTTTTCCCCCTCAGAGTAGGCATGACAGTTCTTTTTCCCAAAACTCACTAAAATTATTTATTGCTGGATGCATCTGTTTAGTACCTCAGAATCACTTTTACCGTTTCTGAATGGAAACCGGGAGTAAATATTGCTCTACAGGGCTGACGATTTGACCTACTTTTGACTGCTTCCCACCTTTAGAAGACATGCACAGGGGAAGAGGATAGGAAAGAGTGAGCATGTTTATTTAGAGTGTAAAATCATTTTGTGTGAAAGAGGACAATAACAGAAGCAGCAAGCTGGTAATAATGTACATTATATACAAATATAATATAGAACTTATACAATTCAGTTGTAGGAGAAGGAAAATATATGTTATCAACACATTTTACATCTGTAGTAGAGTCTAGAGGAGATGAATATATGAATGAGACGGTTCAGCGTGTGTCCTGCCAGGCACGTATGAATGACTGCACTGAAATGCAGTCACAGTGATGCTAACATCCAACTCGAGACTATATAACAAGTGGTCAGTGGTGTCAAAAGTGGTGCTCAGTTCAAGCAGAACTAGAACATGTCTTGATTTCTGGTTTGGTTTGATTGGAATGGTTTTGATTAAGATGAAGAGAGGCAGCAGGGAGATGATAAGAAGGCAAAATCAGCACATAAAAACAATGATGAGACACACAAGGAAAGAATCCTAAAAAATTATCTTTGAATGTCCAACACACATTCATAGAAAAGGAAACTGGACAATTTGAGGGAGTGAGGGCGAGAAAGCAGAGGAAGAACAATAAAGGCTGAAGAAGAAGATAGAAGCAGACGGCTACGGACACACAGCAGCCAAGAGGAAATGAAGGAAACAGGAAGGACCGGGGGGAGAGTGAGAGAGCGAGTGAGAGACACAGACACACTGAGAGAGAGAGAGAGAGAGACAGACAGAGAGACAGAGAGAGAGACGGAGACAGGTAGCGAGAGAGTGAGAGAGACACAGAGACAGAGAGAGGTAAAGAGAGAGAGAGAGAGGTAAAAAGAGAGAGAGAAAGACAAAGAGAGAGGTAGAGAGAGGTAGAGAGCGAGTGGAGGAATGTGAGCTCCCGCCTGTCTGGTTCCCTGCAGACGCCTCCGCCCAGCCGCTCACCTGCCAATAGCAAATTGAAAACAACTCCACACATAATCCCTGGGAACTAAAAATACCCAGCAGTGTGAGGGCCCATCCACCATGGCCTGTCAGTCTGCACAGGCCCCGTTCCCAGCAACAGATAAACACACATATACACAGTGCAGACACACATGTGACAATGCCGACACATGCTCTTTATGCACTGTGTGACTGGGACTATCCAGACATATTCTACGACAAGTACAGAGCGATGCACATTAACATAGACCATGTGCACACATGGCCTCCAGCTTTACAGACACAAAAATACACCCACACCTGACTTTAATGAAAGTCGTCCAACCGTACCGACCAAATCATTATTTATATGATTTTAATATAACCTTGAGCCTTAACTGACAAATGAATTGGAACAATCTATCAACAATCTGTAACAATGGTGCAAGTAATTGTTTGAGGTGGAACTTAAATGTATCAAATATGATCAAAGAATACCAGCTTTTTATAGAGTTGCAGGTTTCAACAAAGACAACTGAAAATGTCATTAATTTAAGAAGAATGACATAGATAAAGAGTGTCTGGCAGCCTCACACAGTGTCTGTGCAGCCTGTTAGCAGAGGAGCAGCAGCTAAAGTGGTAAAGCAGCAGTAAAGAGATTTGGTGGTTACACGTGTATAAACGGCTATTATAAGCATATCTGTTTCATCAGGCATTAAACCTTTGCTGACTATCTACTTTTGTTTATTTGCCAATGCATGTGTAGAAAATTCATCAGCTCTGTGTTTTTCTAGGAGCGAGGTCGACAGTTTTCATTGAAACTGCTTTCTACCAACAACAAGTATAAAACATTTTATAAAAACACATTAGCAGCAAAATCAATAGATGCACTGATACCGAACAGCCCGGAGTGAATTAAAATCCCAAAGCTGTGGCCGGATCAGGTGGTGCTACTTTATATAGTATTTAGTAGATTCTTATGGAATAAAATCCGGTTATATGAGATTAGTATAAAGCTGGGAGTTAACACTATCTACAACAATCAAACATAAATAAAAACATAACATCCAGTAACATAAATATTAAAAATGTCTCTAAATACAACAGTGCTCACCAGTATTGGGATATTCTGTAAATAGATTACATTTAATGACCATGTCACATGATACAATTTTAACATTTTTGCTTTTTTATTTTATTTTTGTGGCATCTGTCTTTTTATTCATTTTTATTTGATTTCATTTTGTTGCATTTGTTTTTTTCATCATGTTTTGAGAAGCACCATCTTGCGTACGTGTATGTGCTATATGAATTAAGTTTTATTATGATCATTATTAACTACGATATGGTTAAATCTAGGAAAATATAGTGACTACTGAGCACTGATTTCAGGACTGCTAACTCCTGCAGGAGACACTGCCATCCGCTATAACCTGCAAAGTATGGAATCGACATAAATAGACATCCTGTGGATACATGATAAAAGCACAAAATTTAAATTCAAGACAATGCTCATGTCAACTGCATGATTTCTGCAAATTTCATACAAACTAACGTTCGTTACACACGCAACATTTAAGTGCTGCTTTGGTATGAGAGTGGCTGTACCCGGCACACTGTGAAACTTGATGCTCATGTGGGCTGACGATAAACTTGGCCTCCTTCTGCCCGATGAAAGCTGTCAAATGCTTGCTGGGATGGCACACTTCCACTGTTGCTGTATGGCAACAAGGGAATTAGAAGGTACGACACACACACACACACACACACACACAGTGCTCCGTAACTCAACCACATGCATGGTGTGCGCACATGCAGAGTGGCAGCAGACAAGTGTTGCCTCATTACACAGTGAATGACACACACCGTCGTGACCACAGTTCCAGCAGGCTCGGCTCGACCAGCCTGTTGCATAACATGCGGCTGAGCACCAGTACAGCCGCCAACACCGTCCAAGTTCCCATCCAGCATGTGAGCCGCACCACAGCCGAGCCTGTGCACCAAGCATCCTCCTCCCCTTCCTCCTGTTAAGACTATCATCTTACACAGGACTTGCGCTGCTGCTGTAAACAATACAGAAATTGCTGGAGGGGAACTTGTTATTCTTTTAACTCTCTCGCTCAATCTTTCTCTCCCTCTATTACGCAATGCTACTTGGCCACAGCGGTTCAAATGGCAGCAGCGTCCAGGTCTTGCGTAAGTGAACAGAAAGCGGGCTCTCAACAACAACCTTGTGGTGAAGTCCGTCACGCCGGCAAATACCCAGAGGTCTTAAAGTTTTCAGCTCTCCCTGCAGCTGCCTTCTCTCTCCCTGATCACTCCATCACAGGAAAGAGGATTTTAAGCTGAATGTGCAGGATCCTGATTAAGAATCTGAGACAAAAACAACAATCCTGGGCTGCAGTCATCATAGCTGGCACTTTATAAAAATGAAAAAAGACAGTCAGTAACCATGCAGTCTGTTTGCAGCAACGCAGCAACAACACCACGACTGTGAGTTCTATTAACTGCTCCGAAAACTACGAGATCAATCATAGTGACAATGACATAAGCTGAAGAAAACACACGGCTACGAATGAGTTCCAACGCCTGGAGAGCAGAGGAGTCTCAGTTCCAGTCTGCCTGGATATGATGGAATCAGAACACAGTGTGACAGGCAAAAACAAACACAAAAAACAGACGTTTGTGCATTATAGTGTCTGAAAACCCATTTCCAACACAACGCAGTCAGAACTGCAATTTTTGCAACTTTCTGAAACTGACCACTTCACACAGTGATTGGCCAAATGTTTAAACGTAAGCATCTCACTTCATTCATCAAAAAACTAGCTCTCACTTTTCACGTGAATGACAACATGAATGTCTTTGAGGCGACGCTGTAAAGGTGTGCGCTGGAGATTCATCTTTTCTATCAGGACAAGTCCTGACCGTCCTGTCCTGGAGTACAGATGATGACCTTTGACCCTGGATACTGGTTGTTACTGTAGCTTTACGGCTGCTAAAACACTAGTCAGTTATTAAATTACTTTCAATATTTAACCAAGAACAGTTCAATGTACACTTTTCATCTTACGATGATAAAAAAAAAACCTAACTGTGGTATTATTACATAACCTACAAATATATACCTGAGCGAGCAATGTGGTGATTGATAACCTGGTTGCTCCACATCGCTTTAGCAGGCGTACACACATAAATATACAAACATCAACACTGCAGATCCTTATAGCGTCTAATCATACTATCAGAGGTAATTAAAGTGTGTGTGCCTTCCTCATCGGATTGATGCAGGGATTCAGATCAACAACAGCACTGCTTTAAAACAGTGCAGGAAGTCTAGTTGGTGTGTAAAGCCTTTTTGTTTGTAATACACTCACAGAGCGTCCCGAGCTGCAGTCTGTCCTTTACCAGGATCTGCAGGCTGCATCACATTAATCACATTCATTCACTGAGCACTTTATTGGGAACACCTGCTTATTTCTGCTATTATCCAATCAACCAATCATTGCATACAACGATGCGGATACATGTCAGAAGCTTCAGTCAATGTGATTTTGACTGTGGAATGATTGTTGCTGCCAGAAGGTTTGAGTATGTTTGAACTGATCTCCTGGGATTTTTTACGCACAGCAGTGTAGAATCCAGTGAGCAGCAACACCATGTTGAGAGAGTTTGGACCAACAACAGATCTCTGAGGCTGCAGTGGGACAGTTGAAGACTTGATAAATGAATCTCCGTTTCTGCTGAGAGACGCAGATCAGGATTTGGCATCAACAGCATGAATCCATGGACACAACCTGCCTTGCTGATGGCGGCGGCGGTGTTGGAAATGTTTTCTTGGCACACTTTGAATACCAACCATTTCGGATTTGAATGACACAGCCTATCTGAGTATTGTTGCTGACCATGTGCATCCCTTTATAGCCACAGTTTCTTCTAACGGCTGCTTCCAGCATGATAACACACCAGGTCACAAAGCTAAAGTTGCCTCAAACATGAATATGACAGTGAGTTCAGTGTACTTCAGTGGCCTCCACCAGTCACCTGATCTGAATCCAATAGAACAGCTTTTGGGTTGACAGGAGATGCACTGTATGAATGTGTAGCTGACAGATCTGCAGAAAGTATGTGATGCATTCATGTCAACATGAAGCAGAATTATGTCATGAAGAACTGAGCTAGTAGCATTCATAATAAAGTGCTCGCTGAGCGTATATCGCTTAATACTACAAGCAGGACTTGATAAATCAGATACAGTATTCTCAAATTCACACTTTAAACGTTACATCAAGCATTCAACAGAGTGACCAAAACAATATTCTTTCATCATCAGAAATCCAATAAATCTAGTAAGATGCTAAAAGGCTCATTCATATCTTAATAATTCACTTTTCACTCCTCTTAATAAAAAGCTACTGCATCAACCGAATCTTGCTGCTAGTTTGACACAAACTCCTTGTATACTGTACATAAAACTTCAAAAGGGTTCATGACCAGCAGACTCCCTGTTGCTTTATGGTCAACATTAGCTCACTTTCTGACACCGTTCCAAGGTATCAGGGAGTAGTTCAATAAGAACTAGGACATTTCAGCAGAATCATCTCGCTGTCCAAATGAATGATTCAGGGCAAGCGGTTTTACTGCAAAAACACAATGAGTTGGATTAGTTTCACACATGTGAAGATTTTGGATTGGTAATGTGTACAAGTGAAAATAAAACCAAAGTTATAATAAGGCGGAATTTTCCTTTAAAGATAAATGTGTGTGTCTTGGTGTTTTCCGTCAGATCTGGACCTCCTTCTAGCGTTAAAACGTGCTTGATCTCCTTGTGTGTTTGTGTTCATGTGTGTGTGGCTGTTTTTACAAGCCTCTCTTCGCAAACCAACAGCCGCCACAAGACTGGGTTTATTTAGAGAGGTGCAGGGGAGATAGGCCAGAGGTCTCACTAAGACTAACTAAATACAATCCATCTCTAATAGGCTCGGCAACATGTGCACCGGGCTCTCCACATCACAACACACAAACACAAGACTTGGCAATGCAAACTAACAAAGAGCCACATGCCCACACCTACACTTTCACTTCAAGGCATGAACACACGCCCTCCATTTGTCTCTCATTCCACACAATCTTTTACAAATATACAGCACAGAACAGGGCCCTGGAGAGGGCCTATATCACAGTCTCATTCAGAAATCAAGCAGAGGAGTCGTCTCTTTGCATTTTTTTAGGTGCCCTCACTATTGCAACTGAAAGAACCCACATGAGGTGCCATTAAAACTAACCTTTCACATTAACCCCTAAGAGGGAGAGTTCTAGCTTGTAAACAGAATGGGAGGCCAACATCAGCACTGCTGCATTTGGTGCCGAAAACTAACATGTGAAAGACGTTTCCCTTCAAAATAAAAGATACCAGTAGAAGACCTGGTAACAGGAAAAAGGCTGTATTGCTGGGACTGCTTGCTCTTATTGCAGAAAACAGTGACCATGAGTCTGATAGGACTATTCTGGGCTATAATACCAGGATGAGACTACATGATAGTTTTGCCTTACATGATGGCCACTATGTCCCTGGTGTCCTCGGGGTCAAGGTGCTGACCATGTGTGCATCAGATTGCAGATAATGTTAGTAAAACTGCAAACTGTGTGCATGTTGTACTTTGCTGTTAATGCACTTTGTGTTAACAGTGTCCTGCAAGCTTAACTCAAAAAGTGGATGAGAGTGTATGTGTGCTTGCACAAACAAAAGAACTTGTCAGTCGCAGTATTTTAGATCACAAATTCATTCTAGACCTGGGAAATTAGTTTTTAGAGTTTGATAAAAGTCTCTCAACTCAAGGTCAAGGTTCATAGCTTCCAAACTCACTCAGAATCAGAACCAGTCTATAGCAAACAAGACTACATGGTTCATTTTGATGGAAAAATGGCACATTGTGGAAATAGTTCTTAGTTTCCATAGCTACTCTCCATCCTGAAGCTATTCTCTGAATATGAGCTAATATTAGGTTACCTCTTCAACATCTGGTCATGGACAACAGATGAAAAATAAAAAAAAGCCTTCTAGGCTGACTCATTTACAGTTCATTTCTGAGCAGTGTCCCTATCAAATAGATACATACTATAAAATAATAATAATATACCCTTTAGTTGAAGTATCAGAATCACTATTGGAGGAGAAATGTCAAATCACTGCATTACACTTTTAATAATACTTGAGTCCAATTTGCAACATGCCATTAACTCTCCATATAACCTCCATCGGGCTACTCCTCTCAGTCTTTCTGCTTCCTATTAAAAACGTGACACATCCTTCCTGCAGACTCTTTAAAGGCCTGATTAGAGGCTGATCTGAAACCTGTGCCAAACAACACTTTCTTTCTTACACCCCCTCGGCATTTTTTTACACCACAGGAATGTCTCTTTATACTGCTAATACCTGACTAGACAACTAGTCACTGCTGTTCCTCGGCTAGTGCTCAGGCTGATTTCTTCAGAGGCGTTCATGCTGCGGACTGATCTGTTAGTAACCACTCCTGTAATGGGTTAGCCAACACTCGAAAGAGAAAAAAAAATAAATCAGGTTCAAAGTGTGTAATGTGGTGAATTGTTACCTGATGGGGAGCTAATTACTGCTTTTGAATTCAGCTCACTAAATAAAAGCAGAGAGCAACATGTGGTCCACATTTGCTTTGTAAATTGCAGTAAATCTTTGGCTCACCAGGTTCACTCCATGTAACAAACATGCTTTCTTTAAATTTTGTTTGAAATGTTCGCCAAGCTTATTAGTGTTTTGACAGGAGATTCAGAGCAGTGGGCACTCTGTGTTAGATGTTGACTGATGTTGGACTGTGTGTGTGTGTGTGTGCGTGTGTGCGTGTGTGTGTTTCCAGGGCACTTCCAAAGCAAACAGCAGAATAAATCAGATGCCACATATCATTAAAGACAAACACTGGCTGTGAAAGAGCAGGTTTTATCAGTGGCTGAGGGAAACAGTTGGAGTCTGTTCAGCAGCTTGTCTGCCTTCAAGGACAGATCTGCTTTATCACGATCTCTCACAGTGTTACACTCCTGGTCTCTGCGCACCACAGGAACAACACAACTCCTTTGCTACTTTGACATCTTCTGCAAACAGCATGAGCGGCATTAATCTTTCAGTGTGTGCGATAAAGGTGGCAGTATCAACCGGAGTATGAATGATGCTCTGAGTGAAAACACGCAGCCCAACACATGTTGCACAAAACAAGAACTTCATGTTTTTACTGCACATGTGGAGGTTACAGAGGTTTATGTCAGCAGCAGCAGGCGTGTGACATAAAGCCACTGGAACTGGAGCTGGGAAAATATAAATCATAAAATATATCCTGGTAATTCTGCTCCATATATATATATATGGTATGTTGTCTGGAATACATCTGTGTTTAACATCAAAGAGAAGGTTTATATTTTATAAGTTTATATAATGTATAAGCAATTCTGTTGCTGCTCATGTGTTCAGACTAACAGCTATATTTGATTGATTGATTTTTTATTTAATCAGGCAGCCCTATTGAGGTTGAGACCTCTTTTTCCAGAGAGACATGAGAATTAGAAACATTTATAAGACAATAGGATGAATGGAGGGTTGATGTCACAGTGGTTTCTGCTGATTATTTCTATGGATGATTTGCATTTTTTCCTGATGCAGGAGGTCAGGAGGCCAAGGTTGAAGAGTTCTTGTAAACTTAGCTGTTGGCTGAGACTCCCTCTGCCAGAAGCACCTGCTGGCAGGTCTCTAAACTTCACTCAGTATTTTGATATCAAGAATTATTATTTATGTTACTGACATTTTAGTTTCCAGTGACTTGACTACAACACTGGTTCACATGTTGCTGTGGGGGGTTCGGGTGTTGCACTCTGGAGACACACAGGCATTCTGTCCATTCAGCTCTATTACAGACAGGCAGACAGGTAGACACTGTGTCAACCGGCCCATACTGTTAGACTAAGTCTTCTATTGTTGATGAACTATGACATACATATATACATATATACATATATACATATATACAGTACATATACATATACATATATATACAGCAGTCGAGCTGAAAGAAAAACTACTGATGAGTCACAAAGTTCAGCTGTGCATATTAATACCAGAAAACAAGAGATCAAATAGGGTACTGCTTTTAGTCCGGGGTTCCTGTAAAACACCATTTTTGAGGCCAGTCTTTCACATTTTAAACAGAAGTTGGAACGTTTGACTCAGATTCCAACAAAATATTATATCCAATGTGTCCAAAAGGGTTAAAATATCTGTAAAAAATGCATGTGTTCAGTGACATGAAATGAAAGCTGGAAACAGGTAGAAAGAGCCTCAGGCTGGTTTGTAAATACAAAGTGCTTAATGCTATTTACAAAAAGCTATTGGCTGTTGAATTGAGCAGCACACACTGGTCACAGCATGGAGAGTTGCTTCCAGTGGTGCCTGTAGCACGCAACAGACACATCATGCAGGCAGAAGAAGAAGTCAGAAGCTCTAGGACTTCAAATCTTCCACTGGAAAATACTTTTTTTTTTTTTTAAATCTGATTGCTTTAAGGTTTCACTGATGTGTCATCCTACAGCACCTGAACACATCTGTCTAAACTGCTCGACCACAGGGAGTCCATGTATTAAGGTCATCCTTAAGTCAGCCTGCAGTTGCAACGCCTCACACACACACACACTCACAGAGAGTAAAGATACAGTTGTTTTTTGAACCATGGGGACTACACAGGTACATGATGCACACACACATGCTGGGTTTCCATCTCTTCAGGTGACATTACATTGACTTCCATTCATTTCCTGGAGGCTTATCCTAACCTTAACCATCACCAACACACACCTAACCCTTACTCTAACCTTAACATAACCCTAAACTTACTTTAATTTTAAACCAAGTCTTCACCTTTATGGTCCCCACAACATGACTGTTTAAACAACGTACCTGGACCACACACACACACACACACACACGTACACACTCAGGAGAACCACATTGTACATATTGGCACAACTCTGACAAATATATAGAAGTGTCTTTGGGTCCTTGCTCACATTTTACTCTCCAACAGTAAGTTAATGAGTCACTTCGAAAGAGTTTCTTTACTACATTCTTTATCAAGACACTGATGAGGATGAAAATGATCTTTAAGAAGAAACAGAAGACAACATAGAACATGGTGCAGACAAATAAAGAAGGAGAGTTGACAATGTGATAAAGATGAACATTATCAAGATGTCAGAAATGTTGAGATTTCAAGGGAAATGTCTCAGTGTGTCAGAATATCAGACCTGTTTACAGCTATGAGAGAAAAGAGTAAAACCACTGTTTGTTGTACATAATATGTATAATATACATAATCATTACATTGTGCCTGGGAATTATACTGCATTGCAGGCAATCCTGCAATTAAGTATTGCACTTCCATCAAGTTAGCGGACCATCTTCACATTAGGTCCAGACAAGGAGGGCTTTTCAAACTTGATGTCTCCTGTTTTTGTGATGAATCTCCAAACTGAGATGACATCATCGAGGTTATTTTGCCAGATGACAGAGACATCATACAACTGTTTTCACAGGCTGAGTAGAACTCCCAGTGGACTGATATTTATGTGTAAAATTAGTGTTTGTTATTAGCAACCGTAGCTACTCTGGGCTCCTGCAGATAAATGCCAAAGCAAAGACAAAAGGATAGGATGGGAAGGAATAGTATATGGGTTGGGGGTGGTTGTCTTGGTGGGTGGGGGGAGGTGGAGGAGGGTGTGGGGGGGGTCTTCCTTCCACCAGTCCAAAGCCCAGCAACAGTGTCTCTCCTGTTGGAATTTTCCATGGAGCGAGTGGCAGAGCAAAGCAGAGTGGTAGGCAGGGTAAGCACAATGCCTCACATCTAACTGACCCCCCCACCCCCCACCACACACACACACACACACATACTCTCTCACACACATACACACACCCCTCACCCTCCTGCCAACATTTCTCTAAGGTTTCCAGTGCCGTTGTGGCCCACATTGCTGCCTCTGAGGACTTCCTGGCGCCCAACCAAATAAGGCTGATACCCTTGTGTTTGTGTTTGTGTGTGTGTGTGTGTGTGTGTGTGTGTGTGTGTGTATGATATTCACCTTCACAATGACTCACACACACACACACACACTTCAAGTGAAAGAGACTAAATAAATACGGCCTATCAGCTGAAGGGTTAACTGCTTGATCTCTCTCCTGTCAGCATGTCTCCAGATGTGAGGACCTGGCCAATGTCACCAGTTCACATGAATGAGAATCAATTCTGGCCTCTTTCCTCCCTGCGTGTTGACTTAGTATTATTTATACCCTGTAAATGCTTCCCTGACTGCACTTGGCATGCAGCCCAATCTATTCATATTTAAGGTATTTACGCAAGAGGCAAGGCCAAGGATAACATTTAATGCAAAATACACCTTGGGGCATACAAAATGTTTTGCTAATTTATTTTTGCTTCACTTCATGTGCTCATGTTGCTGATGTGAAGGGAAACCATATCTGGCTTAATGGCTCTACAGTTTCTTTTAATATGATTATTGTGTTTACACAGCCATGCCTTTTCTTCTGATGTGCTTTTGATCCTTCATCTTCTCCACATGGGAGGTTAAAGGTCAGGGTCATCTACAGAGCAGTACCACTTAATAAGAACTACAAATAATGCTTATAGCAGATCAGGTTTTTTTTTTCTATTACAGCCTTTTGATTTATAAACACACATTTTAGTCAAATCTGTGAGAACCCCTCAGGCTGGGCATTACTATACACAGCTCCATACGGAAGAGGAGTTGAGCATTTTAAGACAGATATTGATGTAAATAAATAAAGGCACAATCCACCTTTTTTTTAATTTCAGATAAATTCTGGAAATTTCAACACAGACAAAGCATAGCCACACTACATATCAACAGTGTGTTGTTCTGTCACCTTGTGCAGAAAACATATTCCATGAAGCCAGACAGACAGCTACAGGAGACCCTGTTCACAGATGGCTCATTAACAGTATAGGGTCGCAATGTGATTATGTTTTACTAATGAGTAGTGTGAGAAAGAATTACAATTTGACTTCCAGAATTGACATTACTTTGTTACATCAGTTTGTTCCAGCTCAGATCTGGGAGATGTCCAGATGAAAAATGTATTTGGTTTAGATTGTGTATGGCAGAAAATGAGAAGGCTACATAAAGCACCTCCGCTGGTTGCAGTAGGGTGTGTACGATGTCTGTGTGTTTTAATCTGACTCTTTCAGACTTATTCAACCAATGTTCAACTGTTCTTTTGTCATTTTT
This sequence comes from Pampus argenteus, assembly GCA_036937835.1. Classification (NCBI taxonomy): domain Eukaryota; kingdom Metazoa; phylum Chordata; class Actinopteri; order Scombriformes; family Stromateidae; genus Pampus; species Pampus argenteus. The sequence continues at coordinate 3,739,960 of CM072865.1, read as the reverse complement.
TTTAGTCAACACCGGTTGATCACAAGGTCATGGACCTGGGTCACAGCCTGGGAAAAATTAGCAACCTGGATGGAGCCGTTCACGTGGAAACAATACTTACAGTCAATAAAGTAACTTACTAACTAACTGTGATGTGTACTAGACTCTGGGACTTGAAACGTTGTGAAGCAACACCAAATAACAGCCGGGGTGAAATGAGTTTGTGTGATTGTTGAGGACTAACATAACATAATCATTTTTAAATTTAGTTAACGGACAAATGTTGGATCCTTGTGGTCTGTGTCTGCTCACAATACACTGTACAATAACAACGTGTCTTTGCTAGTCACCGTTGTCACGATGCCACCACTCTGACTGACGTCGGCACCAAAATCTAAAAACAATACCGTCCCGTTGTGTTTAGTTCACTCGCTCCATCTTTTAAAGCTGCTACATGCAGCTGCTTCCACATTACATTAGCAGTAATAGAAAGAAGACCTCGCCATGTGAAGCTGCAGCAGTGGGACTGCAGGGCTGGTTCGTCCAGTATATTGCACACAGCTGTGATGCTGGTGCACAAGGGACTGAGTCAGTGGAGCAAGACTTTTATAGGTGGAACTCGATCAACTGAGGGGAGGAAAGTGGGAATAAATATGTCTTTAAGTGTAAATTCAATTATTACAAAATAAATAAATAAATAAATCACTCCCCTCTGCTGGCATCTATTGAGTTTGAGGGTTTTGTTTGTTATTGTTCAGTCACTTTTCACAGTTTTCTTCTTCCACTTCAATATAATAGAGTTTATTTTTGTGGTGCATTTTCTTTTTAAAAAATTCAACAAACATCACAATCTCTTCCCAGAACCAGTGTCTCCATTACTCTGGATTATCCTCACTGTTAACAGTTTTCATCAGGACTATTATTTTGGTAGAAATGAGTTCTAAAAATAGGGACCGAGGCAGAAACCGAGACGGGGGCCAGTAGTAATAGAGCCCGGAGCGTTTGAACGGGTTAATGAAGCTTCAACTCTCACAGTGTGGATGTAGCTTTGCGGGGGTGATGTCAAACATGTTCTAATGCTTCGAGTAGTGGACGCACAGCGCCAGGGATTTATTGAACATTTGGGGTGTTCTGGCTCTGGTGATTGACGTGCACTTGGCTGCACTCTGAGGAAGAGGAGGAGAAGTTCAGCTCAGGCTGCACAGTTGTTGATGCCTGCAGTTCAGCTCCAACTCTCCTTTCTGGCTGTTTTCTCCCTGCACTCATCCAGGAGAGCATGATGGGACTGATTTTCCAAAAACAATCACAAACACACGTGACCACGCACAGACGTTATTTGGGATTTTGTGTGTGTCTGTCTGGGTGTGTGTGTGAGGCTTTTTAAACTTCACACTCAAGTAACATCAGTATACACACACACACACGCACGCACGCACACACACACACGCACGAACTTACTCTCTGACGGGTAGAAGGGCTGCATGTCGATCTTGTGCACCTCCTTGGCGTAATACTCCTCCTCGCTCCGCTGTCGCTCGCACGTAGCCGCCCGTGCGTTCGCCTTCTCCTGCAGCAGGTCCCGGGTGCTGTTGTAGATGGCGACAATGTCCCGGGACACCTCCTCGGGCTCGGGGAAGTCCTCCGGGGGGCTCGTGAGCTTCAGCTTGCTCAGGATCTGCCCTCGGATGGCCTCGAGGCGCTTCTTCATGAACTGGTCCATGTCCAGCGTGCTGCATGTGGACAAACTGAGCGCCACGGTGGCTAAATCCAAAGTGAGGAGAAGACTGACGATACACAGGTTCATCTTCTCCGCCGACGTCTACAAATGTCGATTCGATAAAACGGATTGAGGGAAATATTCACCGGGGCGATTTAAATGTCACCAGGAAGACTCATTTCTTGGACAAAAATCAAAACGGTTCACAAGTAGAGAGCATTTACGCACACGAGCCAGCTGGCTCCGAAATGATACTTGAAAGTCGTATTGTTCTGATTCCCCAGTTTCAGCCGAGTGTATCTGAAAATCCATTCAACTGAGTAGAAACAAAAAAGAAAGCCGTGATTCGGTCAGAAGGGATCGCGCCGATCTATTCCCGGCTGGCCGTGAACGCACACCGAGAGTGCGTAAAGATGCGTGCGAGGTTTGGCAGAGCAGGACGAGCGGCTATCAGACGGCTCTGAAATGAATGGTTGAAAACACGAGAGTGAAAAACAGCTGAGGGGGTTATATGCAGCGGAACGCACAGCCGTGTAGCCTGCGGGACTGAGCACACCTCCACCGCATCAGAGCGCTCTGCTCAGCTCGCAGCTCTCCAACCAACCGCACTTCACCCGACACCAGCCCGAACTCCGACACTTCTGTCCGTTAAACCTCAGTGTCTCGGTAAGCGATTCATTGCTTTATGAGTATTATTACTGTTATTGTTATTATCACAAGCGTGTTTTAACAAAGCAAAGCAGTCCTTAGGTTCAGCGGGGACGCAAGGTGCGGACGTATTCAGCGGAGAATGACGCGTTCTGGCCAAATCAGAGATCCACAAACAATTTTAAAAAAAATCACGATGAAAACGTTTTCCTTTACGGTAAAAACAGCTCGGAGCTTCCCCTCGATGTGATGCAGAGCGCTTTTTACGCGTCGTCCCTCACCCCATCTAGTTGGGCAACTGCTCGTCTTTTACGCGTGCCAAGCGGACAGCAGTGGCTGCTTGTAGAAGATTTATAAGGCACTAATGTTACCACGTGTTCCCCCCTCCGCCCGCTTCAAACCGAGGTTGTGGTCATCTCTGTCGGAGCAGGGGACCCCTTCAATTCCACGTTACGAGAGGATTTATTGTAAATAGGAGTGCTCGCTGTGCCCATTGGGACAGCGCTGCAACGGCTAATGGCCCATTGGCTCCTGGTGCGTCGTGACGCAGGGTCCTAAAGCCGGTCAGAGCGAGACTCCTGGAGAGGTTCTTTTACATTTATAATTCCATTATTCTAATAGAGGCAAGTGAATAGGGTATGAAGAGGCTATTTTTCTTTTATTTGTTTTTGTTATTTATCTGTATTTGGTGACGTGTTCAGGCAACGTGGCACGATGTGTGTGTGTGTGTGTGTGTGTGCCATCACATTCCACTCCTTAGTATTGTGATTTTGTTTTGTTATATTGGTATACAAGATGATGAATCTGAAATGACAACAGCAATTAAAGGGAAATGTGCAATATTTCCTTCTGAAATGCAGTGATGAAGGTGCTGAATATGATAAAACCACCTACAGGACCAGTCAGCCTTTCATTATCTCTCTCTCTCTCTCTCTGGAGTCAGGAAGTACAGGTGACCAGTGATGTCATGGATCAGGAGGTCTCCTCTGTCTCTGCTGATTGGCTCATGTCAAATGTTACAGGACTGGCTCCACCGTGAGCACCTCGACCAGCTTGATTTACACGTTCACCCCTCAGCAAATCCCACTTTTTTTTATTATTTGCCAAAGACCGGTGCCAACCATCTACACTGCCCGACCACAGCCGGCCATCCATCAGCTCTGACAGCAGACTCTGACTCTGTGTAGTAAATCACTATCCACACAGACAGATGTGAGACTACTGAAGTCAGTTGTGTGTGTGTGTGTGTGTGTGTGTGTGTGTGTCTCATGCAGAACGTCCCTTCCAACACCTGTTCCACACACGGAAAACTGCTTTAGCAGCATACAGGAAGAACATAGGACCAGCATTTTATGTTTTCAACACCTGGGCTGGATCTAATCTGTCCAAAAGTTTGAAATGATAAAACCAGTAACTTTACTAACATCTACACTTCCAAGAATCTCTCTCCTTATCACACACATGTCTGTATCTGTATTTTTTTGTCTTATGATGAATACATATTTTGGATTTTTTTCATTTAAAATGCATTTTTGCCAATAGAAACATCAATTGATGAAACCATTTTAACTCAAGCTCCACTTACTCACTTCTTCTGGAGCTTTCAGCTGTGACTCGCAGTCTTCATCGGCAGACTGAGTTTTCTCAGTTGAGTTCTCAGCTCTTTAGTTTTTAGGCCCACCAACCTACCATACATTGCCATGTTTTACTAAATCACCACATGGTCTTGGGACTCATCTAAGTACCTGGGAGCATGGTGACATTGCTACAAATAAGCCTGACAAACACAAGCGCTCAGTCAGTCATGAATACAGTCGGTCAAAGTTAACTGTAAACCGTGATGGATGTTTACAACAGACAGTTTGGGGAATCGTTTTACTGTTCACCTTTTCTTTTCTTTTCCAAATAAGCCTGTCGAACCTGGAAATTTGTTTCCAACCTGTCTTGTGTTTTTATGAGCTGCTGGACGTCTTTTTAATGTCACTACGTTTCCAGATTTCATAACATACTTGAATTAAAGTATGTTACCATCCCTCATTCCTGTCTTACCATTCTGCCTATTCACCTTTACTGAAGCCTGCACGACTGACTAATACAAGCAGCCGCTGCCTGCTTTGTTTTGGACTCGTCTTTGTTCAACTTTGACCAGTGACATTCACACAGTTGACCAATTGCAACACAGATGCACTGTGTTTAGAAATGAAGAGGTCATTTTTCTGGTGGTGTGTCATCACATTCCTCTCTGGGTTATGGCGGGCACTTTCACTGAGCGCAAGGCTTATGTGACCACACCTTCAGACCCAATTTATAAGCCAAATCTTCCTCTGACAGGCCTTATGTGAAGCCTGGATCAGCTTTGTTATTTCATGTGAAAGTCACAATGTTGAGCCAGAAGTCAGAGCCGGTGACTCTGAGCACAGTGAGGTGGTAAACGAGGCGACACAGCGGCCCGTTCGCCCGGCTGTGTGTCAGCAGGGCCAAGATAAAAAGCAGCATACCAAAGTGGCAGGCCGCAGTGTTGCCATGACAGACGAGCATCCAGCGTGGTGCAGACGGCCTGACGCATCGCCTCCGTCTCTCTTCTCCGTCGATAACACCTTGCGTAAATATTTCCACGGGTTGTGCCTCCGCCGAGGGCCAGACACAGGAAGCTCCAAAGTGAAACAAGTCAGAGCGAGAGGAGTCAACACAAGTGTCAGCACCGTGTCACCTCACCAGGTCACTGCCAGCAGCCTGAACCAACTACTAACTGATCCTACTAACAAGTACTATGTGTATTTAAGGATGATGCAGCATCTTGTTCCCGTGTGTCATAGAGCACCATTGTTGAGCCACACTGTTGCACAGGGTGACATGGCCCTTCATTACTATAAACACACACACTGTAGTTTATGTTGATTCAATCCCAAATACTCCCTACAACACAAAATGTAGATTCATCCGCCTGTGAAGATAGTCCCCAACAAATGATTTGATTAAAACCTACAGACTCATGTCTTCAATAGGAACCAGCTTGGAACTGAGACAGACTTTACATTTAGTGTAAGAATGATATATTATATTATTATATATATAAACAACGTATGCCATACGCTTCTGCTTACAGGTTATGTATCAGTTTATTAAAACAGTTTTTAGAGGCCTAAAGAGAAGAAAGAGATATCAAGTAATGTGGAAAATATGGAAAGATTAGATAATAGATTGAAAAAATACACTTTTGTGTAGCAGACATATTTGTTTCTTCTCTCCTGTGCTGTTAATCATCTCACAATCCCTCATCAGGAAATCTTGTGACCTCTTATGAAGGCCCCAACCCAAAGGTTGAGAACCACAGCTTTAAGGGATGTGTTTGGAATTCGTCAAGGCTATCTGAATACTGTACTAACACATTCAAAGAGTTATGGCTCACTGTTATTATTCCTCCTCTCCATACTGACCATGAAGAGATCCCTATCTAACCCAGATGATGGAGGGTGTAGTTCATGGCCAGTAACACATGTGGCATGCGTTACTCGTATCAAGACAGACTTAAAGGCTTTCTGTAGGACAACCAACAAACATCTAATCAATTAATCAATCAATCAATCAATCACACAGAGCAGGACAGACAGACCTCCAGTCAAAAGGCTGTTTATTCAAGCAGCACTGTACAAAACTTTCCTATTTACACGGTTTACATGGTTATAATAAAGCAGTTGTACACAAAATGCTCAATATCTATTTTACATCCTGTTTACACACATTTTCTGATTCTGTTGGTTTGCAGTGTGATTTAATGTCACTTGCCTTTCCCACAGAACATATCAACAAATATCAGTAAAGGACACAATTTCCAGACTCTTTCCTTCCTTTCTGTACAGCACCCACACTGATGAAGAGCTGGGATCTAACACGTGCATTCATGTCCAGACGCAGACATGTGAAGGAGGAGGACACTGTTCTCTGCGGGACGGGGATTCAGGACCAGACTGACCATGAATGCATCACAGCGTTCTGTTTGTACACAGTCTCTTCAGCCTGTGTGGGTGGTGTCAGTCACTGTCCTCTGCGTCTCCTCCTGTGTGTGCCTCCTCTCCGTCGCTGTTTTTGTCCCAGTCTTTCATGGTGGCTCCCATCATGAAGTCATCTCTCAGGACGCTCCAGGCGGGCTTCTCATCTACAGCAGCACCCTGCACGCATACGCACACAGACACACACACACAGATGAAATACAACAGCAAACACTCGGAATCAGCAGCACATAGAAGCCATCTGAATGCTTTATGTTCAGTCATGTTAGCGAGTGCTTCCACCTCCATCAACACTTTCTAAAGGCAACAGCGCCACCATGTGAGCACTCAGTGAAAACACACAACAGTATTTACCCTGTTTATGCTGGAAACTAAAACAGCAGAGATTGGTTTCCTCTTACTGGTTTACGAACAATTATTTTCATTAACCATTAATCTGTTGATTAATCGATTAGATGTTTGGTCTATAAAATGTCAGTAAATGGTGACACATGTCAAGTTCTGTTTCTCAAAGCCAAAGGTGACGTCCTCAAACATCTCGTTTTGTTTACGATCCAAAAATATTCACTTTACTGTCATAGAATTTATTTAACATTTACGCTGGAACCAGAGAATAAAAGACTCCAAATGATTCATGGATTATCTAATAATAGTTGTCTTAATCGATCAGATTACGATAAGTAATTAACCACAATTTAAGATCACAATAATCTGTTTTTTATGGCAATTTATTGTGTTTTTACAGATTCAAGTGTCATTTTACACTAAATGTGAGGTAATATTTTTGTCTTTTTTTCCATAAAATGATGAAATGCCTGCAGATTAAGAGATATTTGCAGTAATTTAAAGTTTTACCTTCAAAATTACAGGTAATTAAACATGACGCAAGACTACAATAATAATATGTTTTTTAATGGCAAAATCGCTTTGTGTGTGTGTGTGTGTGTGTGTGTGTGTGTGGGGGGGGGGGGGGGGGGGGGGTGTTACCACTGCGCTGCCTCATTAACTATGAAGGTGTTTATTTATTTATGTTCCTACACCTACAGCGGTAAGTTAGTTTGAAATGAGCTTTTTGCTCTTATTATTTATTTTGTGCTTTGAGGTCTGTGGAGGGGGCGTGGTGCATCAGCTGCGGGAGAGAGCTGTGGAGAGGGCGCGGGAGAGCAGCGCCAGGTGAGAGTGATTGCCACACCGGTTCCCAGGTGGTTAATCACTCTCACCTCCCGATATAGTGGCGTGCTGGACAGAGGGAGTGAAAAGAGCATGAACCAGTGAAGCACGGCCACGGACACGGACAGACAAAGACACACGGCAGACGGCAGCAAAACGCCTGCGATCGGCTGCCGTGTTGGTTGATATATGTGTTAAATAAAGCGTCTAAACTGTGAACAAGCTGTGGTTCCGTCTACTCTGTGCTGAAAGAACCCACGAGACGGAGAAACCGTCACATTTTGGCGCCCAATGTGGGGCAGCACAGAGGTGATGGCGGAGCCGCAGCAAGTGACGGCGCTGGCCCAGATGGTGGCGGAGGTCGCCGCGGTGAGGCGGGACGAGGCCGTGCTCACCAGGGAACAGCTCGCGGCGCTACAGCAGCAGAGGGAGAGGCAGACGCAGCTGCTGGAGGCGATGTTGGTCCGGGAGGGGACAGCGTCGCCGGGTCCCTCGCTCTCCGGCATGACCCTGCACAGGATGACTGGGAGCGATGATGCCCAGTCATACCTGGAAACGTTCGAGGCAACGGCGTCGGCGTGCGGCTGGCCGGAGGCGGAGTGGGCCGTGCGGCTGCTCCCCCTGCTGTCGGGGGATGCCCAGACGGCGGCGCTCGGACTGCCGGGGCCCTCCCGGGATCGGTACGGGGACATCAAGGGAGCCATCCTGGATCGGATGAGCTCCGCGGCGGAGGACCACCGCCGCCGGTTTCGGGGAGCCAGGCTGGGGCCCGCGGATCGGCCGTTCATCTTCGCCCGGCAGCTGAAAGACGCGGCGACGCGATGGCTGCAACCGGGGGACTCCGCCGGCGAGGAACGGCTGATGGGGCAGATCGTGGCGGAGCAGTTCTTGGAGGGGCTCCCGGCGGCGACATCGGACTGGGTGCGCGGCCACCGCCCGGCGGACCTGGCCGCGGCCATCACCCTGGCGGAGGACCACCTAGTTATCGTCTCCAGAGCCCGGGCGCAGGAGGGTCAGCCATCCGCTCCCGCCTGTCCCGTGCCGGCGCCCCGGAGAAGACCTGCTCCCGTTCCCCAGCGACAAGCACCGGCTCGACCCACGCCCCCGTCCCGTACTAACATCCCTTCTCCTTCTCCTTCTCTTCCGCCACAGGGTCCTGCCGCTAGGGGCGCTGCGCCTAGCCCACGGAAGGTCCCTCGGGCGGCAGGACAGGAGTGCTGGAGGTGCAGGCGGCCCGGACACTTCCGCCGCGAGTGTCCAGTAAGGGAGGTCGGGCAGGTGATCCGGGTTGCCGGCCCTGCGGCGCCCTTCCCCGGTCCAGTAAGGACAAAAGGAAGGAGACGGAGAAGAGGACGGCGTCGCCGCCTCACCAGGAAAACTGGGGAGGGAGGGACACGCACCGGTCCCGAGTTTCCATGTCCCCCGCCTCTCGTTCCCCGGCTGTCAGCAGAGACGTGGACAGGGAGGAAGAGAGGAGTAGAGACGTGGAGAAAGGGAGGCGCTCGAGGAGCAGAGACCTGGAGGAAGGGAGGCGCTCGAGGGCCAGAAGTGACTCTTCCTCTAACCTGTCTCCTTTGCCTCCTAGACTGGAAGCCAGGAGGGCGAGGAGCAGAGACCCTGTCCAGGAAAGGGAGAGGAGACACGACTCCTCGTCCCCCTCACCCCCACCTGAAAAGGAGAGGGGGATGAGGGTAAAGCAGGCTCTCTGTGGGGAGCCCCCTCTCCGCACCCCTAACTTTTCTCTCCCTCTTGTGTTACAGACTGATGCGTCGGGCGGAGGCGCCCATTCACCCTCTGCTCGGACCACCCTCCCCTCCAGAGATTCCACCGCAGGCCGGGGGAGCAGATGCCTGTGGACGACTTCCGCTCCCGCTCCCTGGGGGGAGGCGGGGGGGAGTAGGTTAGGCCGGATGGCTCCCCGGCCTAAATCGGGCGGTGGGGATATGTGGAGGGGGCGTGGTGCATCAGCTGCGGGAGAGAGCTGTGGAGAGGGCGCGGGAGAGCAGCGCCAGGTGAGAGTGATTGCCACACCGGTTCCCAGGTGGTTAATCACTCTCACCTCCCGATATAGTGGCGTGCTGGACAGAGGGAGTGAGAAGAGCATGAACCAGTGAAGCACGGCCACGGACACGGACAGACAAAGACACACGGCAGACGGCAGCAAAACGCCTGCGATCGGCTGCCGTGTTGGTTGATATATGTGTTAAATAAAGCGTCTAAGTTGTCAACAAGCTGTGGTCCGTCTACTCTGTGCTGAAAGAACCCACGAGACGGAGAAACCGTCACAAGGTCATGGAAAGATTGTTTTAAATTTGAATTTAGCAAAGTTAAAGATGGAAAAGTCTCAGAGATTGGCAGAAAATCTTGATCCATATAACCATTATCCAATAATATCCATTATTGTTCACTCATTCATTCATTGGATCCTTGTATGGCCAATGTAGCTGTGTAAGGTTTGGCAATGCAATGCAATGCAATCCATCTCACGAGGTCATAGCCCCTGTCACTCCCAGAGTTGTCCTGGTATCTCATTGATTACTGAAATCACATCTTCATCACCTGCACTCTTACATTTGGTTTATTAACGTCACTTCCCTTCAACTGATATCGAACTCTGAAGTTCGAGCATAACGATACACATTCACTGCATTGTGATAAAGGTCTTAAAATGACTCGTATTGCACATGAACAAAGACATAAAGCAGATTTGTCTAGTATGTTACGAAGACTCCTGTTATTTACCTTTTGAATTGTGACATGACAAGACTGAGTCGCAGCTGAAAACAGTTTGCAGCTTTTAACAGCATCCACCCAGTTTCCAGTTTTGCCATGACTGTGTTTGGAAGACTGTTCAAAGTTACCCGCTTTCTGGACATAACAACACAGTTCTCCCAAGATTCAATATCACTTTACAGGATAAAGCCGGTATAATTTTATGTCTTACTTATTGTAAACACAGCCTGTGGAAAGAGCAAAAACTGCAACGACTCAACAATGGTCCATCTCCGTGGAGTTCAAAAATGAAAAAAAGTCACAGTCTGCGTAATTTATTGTTACAATGACACTTCATGAAGTCGTTTCCCAGAAAAATCTGATTCATTGCGCTGATCAAAGGAAAAAAATATAGGTCTACGAATTGTTTTTACAGGTCTCTGAAATACAGTTCAACTAGATATATAATATCTAGCATTTCTGATTAATACTGTCAATATGCAGACATTGTCTTTGGTTTTATGTACTTTTATGTTGCGTTTTAAGACTTTTCTTAGTTATTGTACATGAAATAATAATACATTTATAAATGAACTAATAAATTACAACAGATTAGAACAGTCTTGTCTTGCATGTATTTTATAATGTTCCTGCGGTTTAATGTACATTTATCAACAGTAATATACTGTATTTTTATTATTAATTTTGACTTTGATCTTTATTTTTACGGCTTAATGTTGTCATAATGTTAATGTTGTGGTGTGTGATTAATAGCTGTAATTTGACAGAATCTGTGTGGAATCTTTGCCTGACAGTTTTCTTTTGTTGAGAGGATATTGGAATACTTATTGGAAAACAATAGAACTAAGAAGTCGACCTATAGGCCAGAATGTGGAGGAGTTCAGAGAGTGCAAGGCTCTCAGGATGACATCCAGACAGGTGTGTAGGCTACAGTACCTGTTGCTCCAGTCGAGTGTGTTACATGCTAGTTTATTCTGACACAGCCTACGTAAACCTTATCATCGTTTTCTAGATGAAAACACTGGTTTTATGAGATGTCGCTAGTTTACATGTGGAGGGAGTGGGGGCCAGGCAGCCTCGGCTAGTGGCTGCGTAACATATGAGACGCAACAGTTAACTGCCATTGTACATTAATAAAACATTCATAATTAGTTTAACCGACTAGCGAGGATAGCAATGCTTAATCAACTGGTACATCCCGAGTTGAACCATCCAGGCTACTTCTGCTGTTTGTTTGTTTAAGTTGGAACTGCGCTCTTTTTCAGGAAGTGCCCATCTATAGAAGTGGGAGTTTATAGTTTGGTTTGGACGCATGACTGCTGGTGTTCCACTACCAGTTCTGAGGCTGGTACTGGTCTGACAACAAGGGGGTTGGGAATCCCTGCTGTGCTGGTGGTTTGTTTAAATTCTATCAGATTTTTAATATTAAAAAAAACACTTACAGTGTCCTTCTCAGTCTTGACGGTGACTCCGCTGCTTCCTTCCGTCCTCCTCAGGACATCGATGAAGTCCTTCTTAGACACAGAGGAAAGAATCTTGGCCTTCTTCCTCTCCGAGCCTCCGACTTCCTTCACCTTGTCATCGATTGTCTTCTGGTGCTTCCTCACAGCGTTGAACAGCTGCACCACTCCTCTGAGCAGGAAAATACACACTGGAATTAGGGATTACCTTGTTTCTGATAATGTTTAACAGTGATTCACTGGACACACACACACACACACACACCTGGTAGCAATTCTCTGCAGAGCTCTTTCAGTCTCACGGTCCTTCACCAGATCAGGTTTCTCTCTGCACATCATCTCCCAGGCTCGTTTCTTGTCAACCTATTATAAACAAGCATATTTACATTCACCTCCCACAGATACAACACTCTGCAGTAGATGCCGTAGTAGCTTATTGGCAGGAAATTACTGTGTTGCTAATCAAATAATAACATTTATAATTGTTTAAGTCAATACCAGAACAGACGGGGGTTCCTGCTCCTCACATCTGAAGAGAAATCAGAAACCTTCTTGCTGAAAACTGGCTAATTGATTAACTGACTAATCGATTAACTGACTAATCGATTAACTGACTAACGGTTCCAGCTCAACACTGGTTGTAGATCACAGGTGGATTCTTGTGATTCAGAAGAGGTGCTGAGTGATGGACCACTCATATTTATTATTACCTGATAGACTAAATGAAGTGTCTGTGTGTTTGCTGTGTGTATTTACATGTTTCTTTCTCTCCAGCTGCTCCTGTTTTTCTTTCTCCTTCATCTTGTCCAGCTCTTTGTTCTTCACCAGGATGCTGCTTTGGCTCTCTGGGGTTTTCTTCCCCAGGATCTTGGCCATGGCCTCTGCCCATCCAGCGTTGGCATTGCCGTCATCATCATCACCACCATCACCCTCCTCCTCCTCCTCCTCCTCATCCTCCGCCTCCTGGCCGTCGCTCCCTTCATCAACATCTGTGCCGTCTTCTCCTCCATCATCTGACATTTCGCTGTTGCTTCCTGCTTCGGAGTCGCTCTGAACACTGTTGTCCTCGCTGGTAGGTTCTGCATCTTCTCCTGAGTCAAACACAGAAGCAGAGTTCATTCACTGGTCATTAACTGCTCCAACAGCATTAAAATCCTGCTTCATGAGGAAAGCTAGAAGTAGCCAACAACATATACATTGCTTAGCCATCCTATCTGAGCATATCGACACAGAAAGCCGGCTAAATGGACGCGTTTCTAACCGTATGTAACCAGTCCTGATGCATTGAACGCGGCTGAACGCTAGTTACGCTCCAGCCCTTAAACGTGTTCTACATTACCGCGCAGTGTCGCATGTATTACTAGCTCATAACCTGCCGCTACAGCATAACACTGCTAATTATTAATATTAATGTAGTTATTCACCATACCTAATTCAGGAGAAGTCTGCACATGTGTCCTCACCACAGCTGCCATCATGGAGTAACAGTGAAATGGTTCCGCACAAGTACAACGTGAAGGTTCCGGGCACGACTTCCGGTAGCTAACGTCGTTAAAATATCCGTCTAGAAAAATGTAATAAATAATAAAAAAAAAGTTTAAAAGTGTAATTTCTATTGTTTCTTTTAATAAGACACCATGAAGAAATATTAGTAAGCATATAATAACGTAGGTGACGTAATGAGTACGTTCCTTTCTTCTCCGTTTTAGTTTGATTTAAATAGCTGCATAATTATGAAAATATAGATATAGCATATTAATGATGAATGGGATGATGGCGGTGGCTATGCTAACAATAATGAGGATAGTGATCATTTTAAAAACGCAAATAATTATAGTTAACTATGGCTGATGTGCAGGAAGACATGACTATCAAACCCAGAGGTGCAAATGATTAACTATTAAATACCCCAAATAAAAAGCAGGTGATGTTGTTTTGGCACTTGAAACTTGTAGATGTTAAAGAAGGAAGGATGTTGAAAAAAGAAAGAAAGGAAGAAAGGATGACAGAAATGACTTAAACTGCAGCAGAGAACAAACAAATAACGTCTCCAGCCTCACAATAAGCTGCCTCCTTTTACCCCACTCAGCCTGTCAGTGACTAATGATCACTATCACTAATCACCACCATCACAAAATTAAAAAAAAACAAAAAAAAAACAAAACATTACAGCAGGACTGAAGTCCTACACACATTGTGAAACACATTGCTCAACTGAAACCCGTATTCCATAATTTGTGTGAAATTAGACACAAAGTTATGAAAACATAAATTTGGATTTGGAGGCAGAGTTGGATGTTATAATAAAATCATGAGTTTATCTTTCAGATTGGGTAAAAATGTTTCTCTTTAAAACATTGGTCATAGGTGCGGTTGCACTTTCTACACACGACTTCTTAACTGAGTTTTTGTTTTACTTTTGAATTTACTAGCAATCTGAATGGGGTTAGATTTGGTGATAATGAGATACGGTAGATTACTCCACTCTGTGTAATTCCAAGGAATTACTTCGATAGATAGATCATTAAATGAAAGTTCTTCAGGATGATTTTGTTGTTATTGATTTTTTTCTCTACTACAGCTTCTAGTTCAAATCCTGCAACTATTTCTGGAAAAGTGTATATGCTTGAAAATTCAGATTATGAAAAAATATCATTACCCCTCTATATTTAAAATATGCAATAGAAGTTAGGATTAATATGAAGGGTACGCTAAAAGTTCACAGTTTTTCTATAGGCAAAAGGCAATGTGTATAAAACAGGCCCAGCGAGCGTCACCCAGTAACTGAAATCCACGAGTGTTACAAATTCAGATGACAAACGCATATACTGTATATCATAAGCATGATTTACTATTGGTGCAAACAGTTTCTATTAAAATCTAAAATAAATAATAAATGTGCATTGTGGAGCGTTTTCTGGGTGAGTATGTACGTTTCAACTGAAATGCCATTATCTCTGACAGCACGTCAGGATGTTCATGAGAGACAATGAGAGAAACCATGACAGAGAGGTAAAGCAATGCTGTCACATGCGGGGTGCAGAGAGATTCTGGAGATTAGAACAGGATCACCTGGAGGGACGATACAGTAAGGACAAACCAGTAGTGGGTGTGCCCTGCATGGGGTGCAGTCTTAAAGACAGTGACAAGGACAGGACAGGACTGCACTTCGTGACACATACAGCCCGACATAACTTCAGTGGAGGAGGATTCCTCTGTTTGCTTCTCATCTCAGCATCATGGTGACTAAACTCGGTAAAGACAACCTCCTCTCTGTCTCTGTGTTAATGACCATCTGATGGTAATTATGTGTAATGGCTTGTTTTGCTTCTCCTCAACAAAACACAACGTGAAAGTATTTCTTCTGTCATTATGCCTCGGGGTGCTTTCATTTCCTATGTTACAGATTTTTACTGACGCTGTAATAATAGCATGAAAATGATTCCAACCTTTTTATGTTGTTCCTTGAATTCTGTACTCAAGTGTTAGAGTCACATGTAGAATGTGAACAGATATGAATCAGGCAGTGTGGTTAAACCTGATCAGCCAGTCTGTTGATAGTCTCCGGCTGCAGACACATGGTTGACTTTACTCACACAAATCTCTACCAAAGGTCATTAAAGTCATTCATTTGAATAAATAAAAATACTTTAATGCATTAAAGACTCTGATCAGTCATCGAAGGGTTTTATATTTTATATATTATCATATGACCCATACGAAATCATATCTCGAAATCAAGAAAATGATATATGTTTTTACACTAGTACAACATGTAGTATTGCCATTGTCCAAGATGTTTTAATAGCATGTAAAATCACAGTCTAACAACAAAACAGACACATTCTTCCTGCATATGAAGTAAAATACAAAACATGAATTAAGTATTATTAAAGACATAATTATCAAGCAATAGATCATCCAACATCACATTAGATGGTTAAACGGTTTTGTTCTTGTCATGTGACAGGAGCTTGGAGTCCTGTATCAGAGGCGGCTGTGGGCTTTGCACTGGGAGCAGTGGGCGGTTGCATACTTGGCGCCACAGAGGACCCAGTGGACAAAACCCTGTCCATGATGACGTCAGCAGATTTACTGAAGCCAGTGATGGAGGAAGTCAGGACTGTGGGTGCTCTGGGACTGGGGACGCTTATTGGAGCCACAGCACTGACCACAGCGATGACCTCAGCAGTAGCCGGTGTGATTCTGGCAGCAGCCATAACCTCAGTGTTTGTAGCCACGAGGAGCTGCGGCGCTCACCACACACACTCCGCTGGCTTGTGGGCATCAGCAGGATTGGCCGGCGCCTTCGGGACCACACTCAGTGGAGCAACACTTGGGGTTGCTATTGAATGGATTGTGAAGAATTACGGTATGGTGGGCCTTCTGTGGGCGCTGAGCATTTTCAGCATAGTCAAACCCCCCCTGCACTTTGTATTTAAGGTCCTTTGGAAGCAGGGAGAGGCTTGTTGCACTCTTGGATCTACAGTTTGGGTCAGGGAGAGGAAACAGATTGAGACTGAAGAGTTGCAGCAGAAACAGAAAATGGCTCTGCGGATAGAGAACTGGATCCTGACACTGGAGAATGGAGAGAACACCAGCGAGACGGAGCACATGACGATGTGGGCTGCTGAGCGAAGACAGAGAGAAGAGATGGAGAGAAAGAAGATGGAGAGTGAAGAGGCTCAGATGAATCAAAGAACCATCCAAGACTGGATCAACACAGTGGTGGTCAAACATGTGGACTTCTTGGCTTTTTCAGGGATCCCAATGACAGTGGTTGCCATAGTAACATCAGGGTTTGGGGTGTTTGGTTATGGAGGCCACCAGTCTGTGTTCATAGTGCTTCTGGCTTTGGTTTCAATCATAGCTTATTTGCTTCTGAATTCATCTGACTTTAAGTTCTGGATGTTGGTAGGATGCATGGGAATGCTCGCAACGTTCGTCATTGCCTTGCTCACCCTACACGCCGGATAGGCGGTTGCAACAACCGCCATGAAGATGCGAGAGGCTGGGCAGAGTCAGTCCAGAGAACAAATCAGCGCTCGCATGAATCACGATTCCTCTGTGGAAGCTTTGAACGCAGCTTTCTTTGTTGCGAAGCTGTGCCAGTTGGGTCTGGGGGCTGCTGTGGGCGGGCCACTGGTGAGGCAAGCAGCTGGAGAGAGCAAAGTCATAGTGGGGGCAGCTTTGGTAGCGGGAGGTTTACTGGTTGGGGTGGAGGCTTTAGCTCCTGTACTGGGAGACGGGGGGAAAGCTGGGGCACTGCTGGGGGTGGTGGGGGCGGCGGGGGTGTCGCTGGGTGCAGTGGCAGCGGTGGCAGGGCAGTGGTCCTCATGGCCAGGCACTTTGGGAACTTTAGCAGGGTTGGTTATTGGAGCATTAGGCATGGGGAAATGGCATATTGTCAACATCGGACTGCAGGTGCCTGTGACCTATGTGTTTGCTATGATCAATCCATTCTGACACAAGCACTTACAGATCAATAGTCTTCTATTTATTAGCAGCAAATCAATCACGTTTTCGGCTAAAAGCTGAAGACTAAATAGAATACTATTGATGTATGAGTCCTGGTTTTCTCTTTGTTTTGATTCTTGCCACAACCGTGCACCCAGTACAGTGTTCAAGACTTGGAGCTTCACTTCTACTTTTAACTAATAGATAGATAGATAGATAGATAGATATACTTTATTAATCCCAAAAACTGGGAAAGTTGTTAGTTTGTCAATGGAACTAATGTTTGTATATATAAGTTGTTAAGATATTTATCTTGAGAACAAGAGAAAAAATGTTAGAGAAAGTTTCTACATAAATAAATATTTTGGATTTTTTGTTCATTATTTTTTTGGTCATCATCTTTCATGCCTGCACCACATTAAGAGTATAAATATTGACACTGTGGTTAAGATCTGGTTAGTTTTAGGCACAAAAAAATAATATGGTTTGACAAGCAAAGCATGAGAAAAACTCTACTTTTTCCCTTTTTGTCATCTATTCATCTAACCGCTGCCCAACTCACCTCCTCATAATATGAACATTTGAGGTCATGTGAACTGCATCACTTCCTTTAGTCATAATCACTGCAGCCGTTAGATGGCGTCACTCATACGCTACATTTCAGGCTTGTACTTTTCATGCCCTGACAACACAAAAACCTCCTACGTTGTACACTGATATTTTGCAAGAGTAAGATAACATTTTCTAACTAATTCTAACATTCCATTTCACAGGAAGACTGTAGCTCAGGCTTTCTTGGTAAAGTTATGTAATCAAATCCCAGGACCAGTTTAATCAGGTAAATAAGCAGCCACTTTGTTTGTATTGCCACTGGCATATTAAAGCTCTGACTCAGGCTCCGAGACTGTTGACACGTTAGATTTAGCCTGTATTAAAGAACAGATAAGTCACATGACGTTCTAATTACCCCTTAAATTCAATAAATAAACAAGGGGAATGAATGAAGGAGTGAAATGATCCTTCAGGCAATGCAATAAAGTGTTTAGCACTCTATCATTGTTTATGATCTTCACACAAATACAGATAGGACCCGTTAAAGGGGAACTCCACCAATTTTACACATTAGTGTGAGTTTACAGGTAAATAAAAGTTCAGTAGAAATACTGCTTATTAAAAAACAACAACAACAACAACAACAACAACAACAAAAGGATAAGTAAACAAAAATACAAACACGGATTGACAGAAGTAAGTAGCAAACTTAGCAGTCAGAGTCTGCACTCTGCTGACTTTGTTTTTTCCAGATTTAGATATGAAAGAGAGAGACACACATCTTTATGAAACATAAGAAAAGATGGTTTAAGGCTTTCTAAATCTTGACTCGTGCAAATATAATTGATCAAATACTATTATAAATCACATATAAGTACTAATGAATGACATTTCTACTGTACATCCTGGAGTTAGAAAGAATTGTATTATTTATCATTTATTGACAACAAACCTGGCTAGAGTCACGTGAACACATACAAGCCAACCAGTGTCCAAGCACCTACCTGATGGAAGAGAATAAATGCTGCTTTCATGTTGACTAAATTATATGAGACTTATATGAGACTAAATTTAATTTAACATTCCGCCCTCAACTTATTTTTATCTTCCTGCTGCTTTTTTCTCCACTTTTTTTGTCTTGGAACTTCTTGTACAATCTGAGTAATAGGATTTCCATTTGTTAAGTAGTAAAACATGTTTTCATGGTGAACCACTGCATGTCTGAACCTCCAGATGAAGGAAACAAAACTGTAACACTTTAGTAGAGAGGTTTTCTCTCTTTTTGCAAGACGTCAAAAGCCATCTATTGTATTTTAAAAGTAACTAAAGCTGCCACATAAATGTAGTGAATGAAAACAAAATGCATCCTCTATACTGCACTGCCTCTGCAACCTGTTTCCTGCTTTATGATCATGTGACACAGAGCAGTCACATGATTCTCAGCTTACCTACCAGGAAGAGGTCAGTCTTGCTGCTCAGGCGAAAAATCCAGGAAGCAGAGAAAGCAGTCACAGTGTTAACAGCAAGACTGACAATGGTTGTTTAGATCAGTGGGCTGCAAGCTGAAGTCAGGTAAACAGGTGACAGACTGTCATTGTTCATTGCTGTGTGTGTGTGTGTGTGTGTGTGTTTAGTAAACAGGTTCTCAGCTGTTCTTTGTCTCACTAATCTGCCTCAGTAAAACCTTTTCTCTGCTCAATATAATATGTTATATATTATAGGATGTTCCTATGATTGATTTTAATGTTGTTGAACACTGTTAAATATCGTTATCTCAGTTTAATTATATAAAATCACCCTATTGTGTTTGCTTTTGATATTTATGAGTTCACATTTTGTGAGTTCATTGATTACATGTGCAACTGATTCATCAGCTGCAAGTCCCAGCATGCATTGCTTTTGGGTTGCAGTGCTGCACAAAGCCTCTTCCTTCTTAACTGAAGAAAGTTACATGATGGATGCTTGTTATGAATCTTTTTATGCATCTGTCCTATGATCACATGTTCTCTCAAATTATGATGAAGAGGCTGCAGCTGCCTTGTGGGCCCCTGAAAGTCCCAGGTTCACTGTGTGTCAGTTCGTTTTCTGGAAAATAAGTTATTGTAAATTAGTAAGGAAAATGCAAAACTAAAGTACAATATTACAGTTGAATTGTCAGTTTGTAACAACGCTGTTGAACTTTCTGGTTTGACTTTATGTAAAAATCTTACAAGAAAACAAATAATCTAACAAATAAATCTTAAACAACATTGACATGAATACAAGTCTGTACGCTTGTGCATGTGTGTAAATGTAAAGTAAACCTTTCATTTACACATTTCTTCTTTTAGAAATGGGGCCCTTAACAGTAACTCAGCTCCTGCTGGCCCTGATCTCACTGACGTTGGCTCTGGATAACGGTTTGATGAAGACTCCACCCATGGGATGGATGGCCTGGGAACGCTTTCGCTGTGATGTTGACTGTAGAGACGACCCAGAGAACTGCATCAGGTACGGTCAATTAGAGAATTTCTCTCTAATTAGTTTACAATGGATATTTAGGGCAAAGATACTGAAGTCCTAACCAGTACCAATGCAGGAGACTGAGGTAGACATCAATGTCCAGTGAGAGTGTGGCAGTAGGAATCACACAGTGAGTGAGTTGTGCAGTAACGATGGGAGTTGTTTGCTGCAGAACGGGCTGGAACAATGAATTGTGCTTTCTGTCACACATACACATGGCAACCATGCCAGGTTACACTGCATTACAGTACTGTCCAAAAGTTTTAGGCACTATAGATGTTTAGATTCTTATCCATAATATAATACCGTCAGGGAGGCGTCTGATTGGTCATCCAATCAGGTTCATTCTGCAGCATGCAGCAATGACCTCAAACATACAGCCAATCATAAAGATCTATCTTCAGGAGTCCTGTAACAGATGGTTTGACCCCAGAGAGCCTGATCTCAACATCATGGAGTCACATGAAGAGACAGAAGCAGCTGAGACACCTGAATCCACACAAGAACTGTGGAAACTTCTATAAGATACAAGAACAAGCAACCTGCTGAGTACCTGAAACACTGTGTTCAGGTGTTTTAAAGGCAAAGCTGCTCACAACAAGTATTTATTTTATTTAGCTTTCTTCTGTTTACAAAATTCTCCCTATATACTGAACATGTATTTGGTTGTAGTTACTTTTGCAATACTGAGGAAAGTGAAACATTAACAGGAAGACATTGGAATTAGTAAATGAATAATAGGATTATATCCAATTCACATATTTAATATTTAATATTCATTTAATATTCATATAGATTTAGATGGTTATAGGCCCAAATCTTATCTGGGCATATTGGATTATGACTGGATTATGCAAAGTCAAGTGTGTCAGACACATGACCACTTAATTATGGCTGTATAATACCTCACTTATCATGTTGCTGTAGTAACATGATCATTTACAGAAGTTGTAAACAAGTTGAGAATTTGTGAGGTTTCAGTTTTCCTATCTCAGAATAACACTTGTTTTCTCGTGATAATTCGTTAAATAGAGGTAACATGTGCATGTGTTATATATTGCTGGCTCCAAAAAGGAGCATTTTTCATATTTAATAATCAACAATTATTACTACCAGTCCATTAAAAAACCACACACACACACTCAACATATATATTTATTTTATTACTTATTACTTTTATTTTAATTGGGTTTACAAAATGTGAAAAAAACATGCTTCATGGCTGGCAGACACTATATTCTTGTCCTCTGTCCATCCTGTCCACAGCGAGGGTCTGTTCAGAGACATGGCAGACCGGCTGGCTGAGGACGGCTGGAAGGAACTGGGCTATGAGTATGTAATCATAGATGACTGCTGGATGTCCAGGCTGAGAGATGCGCAGGGGAGGCTGCAGCCTGAACCTTCCAGGTTGGTCTACTTCCCTCACACTGAGTTCTGTCGACTTCCATTACTGTGATAATTACATTTGTTTTGAAGCCACCAGATTAATTAGAGACTTTCAGATATAATATTTGAAATTATTCTGTAGTACAGCATAGTTTTGCTTTGAAAATTTTTCAGTAGACAGAATAGAATCACAAATTAAATGTTAAATTTAAATGCCAATTTAAATTTTTGGACAGATATAGTATGTTGTTCATTAAAAAGACAGGTGTAAATGCAATGAAATCAGATCATTGAAAATCATGGAAAGGAATAAAAAAAAAAAAAGACAAACAAGCTAACATACATGTCAGAATGTTAATATATCAATGGCAGAACATTGTGAATGTGAATATCAA
Organism: Pampus argenteus; assembly: GCA_036937835.1. NCBI lineage: Eukaryota > Metazoa > Chordata > Actinopteri > Scombriformes > Stromateidae > Pampus > Pampus argenteus. Next base: position 3,717,951 of record CM072865.1, on the reverse strand, counting down.
AACATCAAAGTCAAAAACTGAAAACTAATACCAATCAATTACAAAGTAATTGTTCATAGTCCTCAGGAAGTGCAAAAAGATTATTAATATTTTTCTATATGAGCAAGTAGCCTACTGAGCAAACAATGATTTTAAATCTGCTCAATTATATTCATTTACTGTACAAGAAAATGAATTGAAGTGCAAATTGTATGCTTGCATCTAACAGTAATCACTATGTTTCTGGTTAGTTGTTGCGTGGAGAGCTAAACAGGTTATCCAGAAAGGGTTCTTCCTCTTGTAGCAGTTACCTTTACCAGCATTAATGCCATCTTTTAATGTCTGTGTTTTGTGCACTAAAACCAAGACAAACATGGATTTTTTTATTTTTTATTTTATATGAGAAGTGTAAATGAAAATTTGACTTTCTATCAGACAAGTGTAAATGGGGCCTGTCTAACTTAGGGCCAAGTTTTAGTTTGTTCCTTAGAAAGAAACATTGTATGCTTACTTCCCTCCAGGTTCCCAGGTGGTATTGCAAAACTTGCAAAGTATATCCATGACCGTGGACTGAAGCTTGGCATTTATGCAGACATGGGCAATTACACATGTATGGGCTTCCCCGGCACCACACTGGATAAAATAGAGATTGATGCCCAGACCTTTGCAAGCTGGGAGGTAGACTATCTGAAGTTTGATGGGTGTAGCTCAAATCCTGTAGAACAAATGCTGGGTAAGAGCATCCACTAACCTTTAGAACACCTTGTGATTTATAGTTGCATGCACAGAATGATGTAATTGAAAACCTAAAATTGTCTCGTGCAAGAAACCGCAAGAGATGATGGAATGTTTTTCATCCACAGGTTACCCTTTGATGTCGAAGGCTTTGAACGCTACAGGCAGACCTATGGTGTACTCCTGCAGTTGGCCTGTCTATATGGGAGGACTTCCACCTAGTGTGAGTGTCATCACTACACTGCTGTAAACGTTGTTGGCTCGCTGAGATCAGACACAACTAAAGCTAGAAACTTTTTGAAATCTGATCTGTCATTTTTCACAGAAACATTTTAGACCTTATTATCAGACTAAATAACTTGTTAAGATGAAGATCTTTTGTGAGCTGAAATAGTTCTGGAACCGCTGGATGGATTGCCATTAAATTTAGTGCACACATTGACCATGAGGTGAACATTTGTGGTTTTGAGTGCAATCTTTCACCTAATAAATTACTGTTAAATGGGTTTCCATGGAATTAAGTACACACCTTGATGTTCCCCTCAGGGTTGTAATTAAATAATTAATGCTCTGATTTTTCATCTAGCGCCATCAGTACTTTGGTTTATGACCAAATGCTTGCTAAACTAATGACATTCCCATCAGCCTACTTTTGTGCACATGCTAGCATGCTAACACTGTAACCTAAGTTGGTGCCCATGCTAAACGTCAACATGTTACCTTGACATTGTGATCATGTTAGTGGATGAATGTTAGCATTTAGCTCAAAGCGCAGCTGTGTGTGTTTCCCTGTTTCTTCCAGGTGAACTACTCTCTACTGGGGGATATTTGTCACCTGTGGAGGAATTACGACGATATCCAGGACTCATGGGACAGTGTGCAAGGCATCATTGAATGGTTCTCCAACAACCAGGATGACCTGCAGCCGGCTGCGGGGCCTGGACGATGGAATGACCCTGACATGGTCTGGATTTGATTAATTTTAATTTTACACTTGCCCACTTACAAGAAAACCTTGCAGAAGTCATATATGACACACAGGTAGCTTACTTATGGGACATACAGTCAGCCTGCCCATGTAACATTAGCTTTGGCCATGTCCATATTAAAGGGATAGTTTGTATTTTTTGAAGTGGGGTTGTATGAGGTACTTTTCTATATTGAGTTTTGTTGTTGTCCCTGTCCTCTATGTGTTCATCACAGATGACCCATTTCTTTGATGTCTCTTTATGCCTCACACACCTCTAATCTCTCCTCAGCTCATTATTGGAAACTTCGGTCTCAGCCTGGACCAGGCTCGTGCTCAGATGGCTGTGTGGGCTATAATGGCTGCACCTCTTATCATGTCTAATGACCTTCGAAACCTGGACAACAGCGCACGGGCCATCCTGCAAAACAAAGCAGTCATTGCAATCAATCAGGACCCCATGGGTATCCAGGGAAGACGCCTGCTGCAGGTAGGCATCAGTTCATTTCCACTATTGGTTGACCACCATTGTTTGACCCTGTGATGAGAGGAGGGTTTGGCTTATGTTTACTTTTTAAAATGTGTGTGTTGTTGAATAGGAGAAGAGTCACATTGAGGTGTACTGGAGGCCTCTGGTGCATTCAGCCAGTGCCCTCGTGTTCCTGAGTCGACGGACGGACATGCCCTACCTCTACCACACCTCCCTGGCTAAACTCAACTATGATGCTGGCAACTATGAGGTTTGTACACCTTCTATATCTACATGTGCACTGAAATGATTAGTTCACTAATCAGTCGGCAAAACAAATCAACAGTTTGAAAAATGATTTGCTTCCGTTATTTATTAAGAAATATTAAGAAATTAGCCTCTTAATGAAACAAGAAGCTCCTCAGATTTGTGTCAGCAGCTGGAGGTAAATATCAGTGTGACGCTGTGATAAAGTTCATGATATAGCTGAGATGGATGGCTGCACATTAGAGACAACAGGTCGTTATTTTATTAATTAGCTGTCGCTGTTCTTCAAGATCTTAGCTTGAACCCACTCAGGAACCCACAGATCCAACACTGCTGCTATTTTTATTTGAATCAATCACATGGCATTGGATCCACCAATAGGAAAGGTTTGTTTAGTCTGCTTTTTGGCCTAATAGAATTGAAAACATATTATTTAATGAAATGTGAATTACCTTACCTTCTTCAGCCTTAAAAACATGCTCCTATGTTCCTTTTAAGGCCTATGATGTGTTTACTGGCTCGACGGTGAAGGGGCTGAACGCCACGACAGAGCTGACACTCTCCATCAATCCCTCGGGTGTTGTCATGTGGTACATCTATCCAGAACAACGGCACAAAGAAGCGACTGAGACACTCCGCCAGCAGCACACGAAAGCCTCATTTACATCGCACAAAGCTAAACCTGGCCACCATAATGTCTTATGAAGGGATTTTATAGAATGTTTTAACATGGTGACTCAAACCAATTTTCATGGAATCAAACATCGCATCTTTAATCTTGTGTTTTTTATAATTGTTATTGAGTGCATTTTTCTTAAAAGAGTGATGAAGTCAGATGAAGTTAGAGCTCCGGAGTTCTATTAGTCGTAATTTACACACGTACCTCTGAAATATTTTAATGTTTAACTAAACTTGGCTGCAGAAGATGAGTTTGTAAAGGTGGACTTAAAGGTGGGTCTGAGGAGAGTGGTTTTGAAATGATATTAAACTGAATGAGAAGGTAGGTGAAATGAGTTGAGGATGGTTTGCCTCAAAGCTCCAAATTGTTTTCTCTTAAAGGATAATTGTGGTGATTTTCTATATTTTTCTTATTGGCAACAAGTATTGTGTGTGTGTGTATCCAAAGTCTGATATATCTTATTCATCTGTGCCATAGGTTTCCATTGTTGTCCAAAAACGATTAAAAACATGTGAGTGAGCCGCACCGCTGCGCTGGGTGACATCCAGAAATGAATAACAGATGACATTTCAGTTTCTGGAGTTTTGTATTGGGAAAAGGCCACTGCTCATGCGTGAGGAGGCAGGTCTGTTGACACTGTTGTACTTGCATATCACAAAGTGTTGACTTTGTACCAGACTACTGTGATAAATCTAACAATATCTAATGTGTAATGTCTGGGTCACAGTCACATGGCAACTGTGTTTACTGTAAACGGAAGCGCATCGTTGTGCATGTGCATTGTTATTAATCTATGTTGTTTCAAACTATGATGACATTTGTGTTTATCATTGAATTCATTTTTCTTAGATGTATTCTTAGTGTTTATGATTTTTTTTCTTATTATTTTTTAGCTGCAACCCTGACAAACAGGAGCAACGAAAAAATAAATATCAAAACATAATTCAAAGCAGTAAATAGACTTACCTTCATATCTTATAAGTACAACAAGTACAAGGCTTTAGTGTTTTAATCACTCTGTGTTTCAGGATGATATCAGTATACAAAAGCACAATAAAATGGCCAATAGGAAAAAACTGACATGAAGAAGACAGGAGGGGGCCCTCCTACACAGGAGATGGCCATCTGTAATAATGAGGGTTGCATCTTAATGGAAGGGGTCATGTGTGTAAACCTGGCTGTAACTGATTTTTAGTTACTTAATGGTGGTGGTCTACACATGGGACAAGTGCTCTCTATCCAAACAAGAATCAACTGGTTCCATTGTTATGATGTTAAATGTGCAACGTGAGGGAAATCTTCCTCCTCTGAGCATGTGGTCTCCACTTCAGGCCAAGAAGGGGTTATGAATTCACCGTAATTTATACAGGTTAGTCAATGTGACGTTTGCACCTTCACTAAAATAATTCATATCCGGGCATGGGAAACAATTCAACTACAATGAATTTTCCTTTGTTACCAGAAACACGAGAACAAAAGATAATAATAATAAGGATAAAGACTTGAAATGAAAAGGTTTGCTCTGCGTGTGTTATTGAGGCATAACATTGCTGTATGATGGCCTCTTTTACAGCCCTGCCTGTATGGGGTCTAGGTTGATGAGACGCATGACATGAGGGGGTTGCTGGCTGTCAGGAGGGGCCCTCTCCTTCCGTATGGTGGCTATATTGTAGAGCACAACACATGCTGAGATGATTCTGCAAGCCCAGCCTGGGGCCACTCTGATCCCAGGTAGGCAGGTGAAACAGACTTTAAGTATCACAAATATCATTTCTATCCCGACCCTGGTTGTGGTTAAGGCCACTTTGAATCTATTTGGTGAGAATTTATATCTGTCAGTTTTGACTGATGACAGGAACCAGAGGGCAGAAACTCAAATTCTAAGTGTAGCGGTAATGTCAAAAAGGCCTATGATGGATTCTACATAGACAGATGTGTATTTTATTCATTCCTAAAGGAAAAGCATAGTGTTAATAGTGGCTGTCCCGTGTTTGTCACATTGTTTTGGAGTTCTTCTGCCCCCTTGTGGCCAAAATGAATTAATTTAAAAGCCAGTCTCATGGAGACAGTTGCACTTCAACATAAATATATGTTGACTTGCTTAAACAGTCAATTTAGTTGTTTTTGTTGGAGGACAGTTTCTTTAAAGAATGTACACTATGGCAGATACGGTCAGTCCAGATCTCTGATTGGTTGTTCCTTCTCTGAGCATATGTTTAATCAGTCATGCAGTGCAACACAGACAGATCAGATTTTATTTATATGTTATTATAAAGTTTCATGTTGTGGTTTTATATCATTCCCACCCTGGCTGCTGAGCAGTGAACGCTCTGTGGCCCAGGCTGGCTCTGGGGGCTTCCTCTGGCCCCAAACTCTGCTGAGCTGGAAGAGAAGCGGTCCATGTCCACCCACGTCTTTCCCACGCAGCCCCCTTTTGGTCCGCCTGGGGTCAGTGTGGGTCAGCGCCCTTCTGCCAGCTGCCATCACTCACGGATGAATCCACAAAGGAAGACACCAAACATGCTGAGAGTCATACACGTGTCCTTTAGATGTATGTGCTCACACACGCAAAATATTTACAACAGAGGCCCAGAGCCAATCTGTCTTTTTAGACTGCTTAACAAAACGTGTGCTTCACTGGAGAGGCCCTCAAGCATCCCGGATGGAGAGTCCAACATGGGAGCGCTAACCAGTGTTGTGAGGCAATTTTAAAAGCAATAATACACTGACTGTGCCAAACAATGTCGACGTCAATAAGATTATTGGATGGGTTCACAGTCTCCTGTTCATACTGGCTGTGAAAAGATCTCTTCAAATGTGTTTTCAAGTGATGGAGGCCAAAATCCACAGTGTGTCCACACAGTCATTTAAAGTAGATGTGAAGCTTCTATGAGGCTTCATCAGTGTGAGTTAGTCATATCAAGTGGATATCTGACACATTTACAGTCTGTTTAGCATCACATTCCCTCTTTGTGTTTCCCTGTTGAGCTGTGGTGGAAGTATAGGAACAAAAAGAGGAACTTTGACTCTAAAAACACTGAAATGTTGAAACATATCTACTGGATTTGACTCATTTGGACGCTTAATATTAGCTTCAGATAAACTTTTAGATACACACTGACTGTGGGTTTTGTCCCCATCACTTCCATTGTAAGTGCATTATGAAGAGATCGTATCAGTATGAACAGGAGGGATGAATAATAAATAAAACAAGACATCATCATCTTACCCGATGCTCTCAGTAATGATATATGAAGGTTTATGAGCGGCCTGTGGGACAAGCTGCTTGGATGTGTTGGGCGGTGCTCAGACGCTCCTCCATCACCACACAGATCTCCCTGAACTTGGCAGGAAGTGACAATGGCAGGTCAGGCAGCAGATGCCTCACAGCAGGCCTGAGTCTCACAGGGCTGCAGGGCCACTGCGTAGCATATGACATCCCAGGCCCTGCCGCCATCAGCCACTTCTTTATTGCACAGTAAAACAGGAGCCATACAGCTTTCATGTCTCATGTTGCATGGAGGAAGTCACAGGGTGTTCACGAGCACCGTGATTAGACCAAAGCGTGACAAGATGAAGACAAACAGATTTTAATACTTCATTTATCCAAGAAGAGCAAACTTGGATGCACACAGTCACATCAGATGGCAGGCAAATATTGGAAAAATGTTAACATATGACTATGAGTCACTCATCAAGACATGCAAATGATCAACTCACCACACAGAGGAAACATGGAGGTAAACGTATAGGGATTAAACACCTGCTGTGATCCCAGCCACATGGATCTTCTCTGCCAAGCATCCTGCCAGCCTGTGTACAGGTGCTGGGTTAGTTTCCAACAGGATATCAGGAACCGTAACATCCTTTCAACCAGCCGACTATGTTATTGATCTGACAAAACAGAGGAGGAGAACAGAGGGTTTGTGTGACAGAGGGGATATTAAAATGCTATCCTGTTCCTGCTCACCTGATCTGGATTTATTGTCAATCAAATGCAGACTGCATTTTCTACCAAGGGAATCATCTTGTAACTCAGCATCACAAAGATCTATTTCCCACCACAGGCGAGTAGAGATGCTGCCCTATCAGATGTTTGCGAAGGATTTGACCTGCTCACAGACCAGTAATCCTGATGCTGTGCTCACTGTTGACTTCAGGCTAACCTAAACAAGGTTGTGTGTGACTTCCATTAACTGTGCCACAATGGGAATAAACACTCTGACACTGTGGCATGCCATTCAAAAATGGCTACAGAGTGGAATCACTACCTGTGTTCTAACCATGATCCCAGTGATGCGAGAGGTCAGGGAATGATCAAGCCAATCAGAGGCCGGCATACAGTCTCCGTTACATGATGCATTCTGGAGCACGTTCCAGGACCACCATCTACGTCACAGATGACATCAATGGAGTCTGTGGTGGGTTTAATTTGTGAAACAGCAGAAGCAACTGTACCCAAAACTACAGTTATAAACCAGAAACCGCAGATTAGCAGAACCCTCCGGGATGCCATAAACACACACACACACACACACACACACACACACACACACACGCACACACACGCACACTGCAGCTTCAACTTAGGGCTGCAGTCTGGAAACATGGACAATTATAAAGCAACAATCTACAATGTAGGAAGATAGGCTTTACAATCTGTACAGGGAGTGACACCCTCTGTCCTTAGACCCTCGATTCGAGTGAGGAAAAACTTGTCCACCAAAAAACCTTTTAACAGGGAAAAAGGTGGAAGAAACCTCAGGAAGAGCCACAGAGGAGGGATCCCTCTCCCAGGACGGACAGACGTGCAATGATGTCACATGTACAGAACAAATCAACACACACATATTGCACACTCACGATGAATTATAATGAATTACAATGGATGATAAAATGAGAATGGGTTACAATGAATGATGAATTATTACAGTAACAGTGGAACCTGCGATAGTTAAAGGAGTATACTGCAGTACTTTAACAAGACAACAATACTTATAGACTGCAGTAAAGGATCTGAGTGCTTCTTCCACTACTGTTGTACTGTACTGTTTCACAGGTTGGTAAAATTCAAATGTAAGGATACTGAGGTCATGACCTTTGTGTCCTCAATAGGAGCTTCGACCCTGGCTACAGCATGCAGCAAATATAATAACTTTATACATCAAACAAACTCATAAGAACACTTGGCATACAACGTCGCTGATATGCATCAGATCTAACTAGATCAGATGAAAGCACATCAGTCCCAGTTCACTGGCCATGCAATAAGAAAAGGCAGAGAGCAGCCAAAAGAGCTCTGACAGGAACACACACAGTAGAGCAGTGTCTTGAGATAAGTTTGGATAATGACTCCAATATAGAACAGCTATTTTGCTAATGTTGCAGTAGAGGGAGGGCACATAATTAGGCTTTGACAGCTTGTGTGGAAGTGCTTTGTTGTCGGGGAAAAGGGACAATCCTTCCTGGCCCATCTGATCAGATGAAGGGGCCAATTGTCACTGCAGAAAGTTGTGGAAGCTTTGCTAAAATACAGCTGCCCAGAGAACAAAACTCTGACTGATGCTACAAAGAGGCTTTGATGCAAAATTGAATGGAGGCTGCACAAACTCAACTCATATCGGCAGTGGTGGATTTCATCATGTGCATCTGATTAGCGATACTGAATACTGAATACGTTTTGCTTAAAGGCCACATTGATCACTGTATCTAATTGTCCATATGATGTTAGCAGAGAGGACATGGACAGGTGGATGAGAGACATGAGGCAGCCACATAGAGAGATGAAGAGATGCCTTCTCGACTCTGTTGGTCTTCATCTTTTCATCTTCACTGTTTCATCCCAGGTGTAGAAAAGAAAAAAAAAGAAAAGCTCACTCACAAAAAAAGATTAAAAAAAAAAGATAATCAATCCATAAAAGGAAACCTGCGATGTGTCCTGCATGAAAACATCAGAGCATCTCATGCAGATCATGATTTGTTGTTTGTTTGTGGTTAGTAACAAGCTCTAATTGATACAGCCGCTTTCAGCAGCATTTCAGGTTGGTGCCAAAATTACCTCAGATTATCATGACAAAAAGGAACTGTAACATGATTATACATTATACAAAGATCTAAGTTATAATACAAATATGATCATTTTTGTACATTTGTCTCTAACCTCAGAGTTTTGAGGTTCAGTACTGCTTTATTGTGTCACATGCTGACAGAAATTCCTCTCGTGACTTCACTTCATTCAAGGCTTCTCTCTCACAGTGGAGATCCAGTTGTTTTTTTTAGTTTTTTTTTTATATGTGCTCACGATGCGCCACGACGAATGACACTGATGCTCACTGACAGTTTATACATTCACACCCAACAGCTGTTGTGATAAACTGTTACTGTTTATATTGTTAGACGACTTTACGGTCATAAAGCAGAGATTTGCTGGATGTCTCAGTCAGCACTGCAGGGGTCTAAATCTAGAAATGAGCTGAAAATGTCGTTTTGACAAAAACAGCTTTTTCAATATTTATATTTTTTTTACCCGATTTAACCAGTTTATGTGAGAGAGGCAGTAGAATACAATATATGTAGGTAACAAATCTATATTGCTCCCAATTCACAATCAATATCAGTATCGGGGCCTAATAATGCAGCCTTGTGTCGTGACCAGGCATTTAATTTAAACAAGAGCTGGTCACATGGTCATGGCCTGGATGTCATCTACAACAATTATATTTACTGCAAGTATCGTGCTGGTAGTTCAGTAATGTAGATGGATGATGCTGAACTCTACTTTCCAGGCAGGGGGTGTTTAAATGAAAGATGCCATCGAGGGCCTTAACTCCCTACAGGGTGCTGTGTTGCCGTACATCACAGTTGTTCAAGCTGCTGGCCTCTGAATGGGGCTTAGGTTGATGGAGAGGCTTGTCCCAGGTGTTTACATGACACAGACATTCCTGTTGCTGCACAGTGGCTGTTTGTTTTTGTGCTCATGCATTATGTGTCTATCTAAAGCTTACTGCCTCTGTCTGTGCTTCCCTCGGCTGAACGTTGTTGAGCAGATCACTGAGTTCTGATCCAAAACATCCCTGCAGGAGATTAACCGGGATGACCTTGCCATACGCAGCTAATCCGACCCATTATTTAGACTTACTGCCTCTAATACAGCAGTTCCCTTCACCCTGTGACCCCTCCAACCATGCTGACTGACTGTGTGAAGGCACAGCGCAGGGAAGGCGGGGCTGGGGTCAGGGGTCAAATCCACCATAAGAGAGTGCATCATCAAGATGAAAGGCTCTCATGCTGCTTTTTCAAAGACCTACTGCTGTGGACATGACATGATGTTGCATGTTAGGCTGACTGTTGTCCCAACCAGGGCTTTAAACTTGTCAGGATAGTAGCTGGAGATCAGTTACCCAACATGACAAGGTGAAGGGTGAGATGGGAGCGCCGTGGCTGCTGGAGGTGTAGGAGATGTTGGTGAAATACAACACTACCAGTGCAGTCTTTGCAAGTATCAACTAAGCGTTAGTTCCCCTCAGCATCATTCATGATGCAGGAACGCTGTTTTAATGCTTTTCATCTGTTGCAGTAATTGGTTGCTGGAACATGGCTGGGTTAGGGTTAGGGTTAGTTAAACTGGAGAACGCAGAAACTGAACTTGTTGTGATGTGATCTTTGGGAAACAAGACATCTCGGTCTGTTGGAATTACAGAAACCGTCAGTCCACTCTGACTGAACAGCGATATTACAGAGTAGCTTCTTCCTTTACAAATGATCTATGGCTGAGCACAGACGCTGGCAAGCAGAGATCACACACACACACATCTGTGAAAGTTTGCTGATGTGATTACAGATGATAAAATCACACACACCGTTTCATTTTAACTGGTAAACGCTGCTCGTTTTACAAATTCATATATTTAACCAACTGGAACATCAGAATTCATTCACTCAGCCCAGTGACAATCACACTCATGGAGGCCTTAGGAAAAAAAAAAAAAAAAAAAAAGTCATGATTTTGACCCTAATGCAACTCTTTCATCTGGAGTACGCTTAGATTTAACAGACTGATATATGTGGACATACTTTGGACTTGGTTTGTAACAACACTGCGTTGCCTCTGACAGGATAACAGACTTTTTTGTGGGTCATCAAGTTCACAAGAATTCAAAAACCTGAAGTTAATTAAAAAGTTTAACTCACTCTAACTAATGTTAAGGGAGAAATGTCTTCAAATCATTGGCTGCCTTCCACACCTTAGGCACAACAGATAAAGCACTAATTAGGTCATCTGTGCCCAAAAATTATTAAATCAAGAGCACAAATTATTCATTCAAAACAACAAATTAGGCTCCATAAATGTTCACTTGTATGTGACATAAAGGTGTGTAGTGTTTCAACTCTGTAGACAAAACACAGTGCAGTCAAGAAAGGATGGGAATTGGTCAGCTTTAGTTTAGCTGATACCTTCTAAATATGACTGGAGACGTGGCGAGGCTGCGTCAAACAGGTTAGCAGGAAACACTGCAGTGAATGTAACAGTAACTGTTCACTCCGATCTACTTTTGTCAGAAAATAGTTTAGATGTTTGACAACCAAGTTCAAAAACCATGTCCCCGGCTTTGTCTACTAGCAGCTGAGTGTACTGACGGGTTTAAACCTGAAGTTAGCGACAACTCAGCCCTGGATCTGTAAAGCAGATCCCCACCACAGTCTGGATGCTAATACAAGCGTTTATTAAAATAATGTCATAATGAATTAACAGAAGTCATAAAATAGTCATCAAAGTGTCAGATCTATTTATGAAAATGCAGACGTCGGTAGTAGCAAACAGAGCCGTATTTTATTTTGAATTCCCTGTATTAGCAAAGAAATACCGAAAAGCGTTCGAAACAACTGCAAAACTCGGGACTTGTCTGTCGGCACGTACGACCAAACCAATTAACCAGTTTAAACGATTTGAAACCATTATATAAGCAATTAGGATGCACAACCCAGTTTCATGCTTAACTAGACATAACTCGAGCACAGCCACCCCAGAGTAAAAGGCCAGTAACGTCATTCTGTCTCCTGATAATCCTCATATGAAACTGAACTGTTCCACCTCTTCTGTATTTCACCATCACTACATCCAGCCCTTTTTATTATGCATGTTGCTCAGTTTTCACTCACTTTATTTACAGGCTTTTAGCACATGCACCTCTTGTCTTGATCACGTCAGTGACACTATACATGTTCTGGTTCAGTTTTTGATGAGAAATAAACTTGATATTGTTTCTGGTTTGGATCCATTAATCCATCCATCTATCCATCCAAGGACACTCTGGGTGATGAAAGCAATAAAATGTTGCAGTGGCGTCAGTGGGTCGTGTGGGCTTCTCCTCGAGCCATTTGGCCTGCATTTCTTTAACAATTTATTCAGATTTTTATTTGAATGAACCAATAGACAAGAGATCAATCTTTACATTTTAATTTTTCACAGTAAACGTGTACATCTGTACTAAATGTTATGTGTGTGGTTACATCTGGACTCCATGATATGTAAAATGTCTACTTCATGGGAATCTAGTTATTACAATGTGCACAAACAGGTGGTTTTAGGATAAAAACATAGATCAGTGCTTCCCAACTGCCCTTGCACCTATTCATCCATTCCACCTGTCACAGGATTCAAACCCACAACCTCAGTGCTAACCATTGCTGCTCCTTTACAAAGTTAAAACTAAAATAACTACAACTGAGGCTTAAAGCTCAATAAAATAAGTTGCAACTGTTAGACCAGAACTCAGTCAGGACTGAAGAGCTGAGGTGTTAGTGAGCTGATTTATTTAGCATAACAACAACAACAACAACAACAACAAAAAAAAAACACTCCTGAGGAGAAAACTCTACTCTAGTTTACAAAACTATTGAAATCAAAATCACTCTCAAAGAGGAAAAATCAAAAGGCTATAAAACAATAATTTAACTACAAATTGACAATAATGAAACAAAAGCAAGAATAGGAAAGTAACAACAGAACATCACTCTTTCAAGGCAGGAAAAAAACTCACAAACTGACTGTGGCTGAGAAATGACTTGGATGATCGAACATGAGACGAAACACTGGCAGAGGACAAAAGGAGACATGAACTTACATAGACACACAGATTAGGTAATGAGAAACAGGTGGAGACAATCAGGAATCACACATGGGAAGGGCAAGTGAGGATGAAAGGCGAGGATGGGTAAATTTCAAAATAAAACAGGAAGTCACAGGGCACACGACACAAGAACACAGGGAAGGCAATGTGACCACAGTTACAGCTAACAGTTTTACACTACTATTGTACCTATTTTACAGCACAGCTTGCATGCCTAATGCAAAGAACAGGATACCATCTGCAGCCACAGTACTGATTATGAGAAGTCAGCCCAGCGCTCTATTGTATAAAACATGTATGTGTCCAGCATAAGTACAAGCAGCCGAATATATTCAGTTTTGTTTAACCTGTTGTGAAGCAAACCACAAACCAGCATTTCTAGGTAATTTGTACTGCAAAGCTTGTGTGCAGAGATGCTACAAACTAGGAAGAAGCACTTCAAAATAAAAGTATTGTTGTGGAAATGTTCTACATTTCAAAAGGTTATTGGATTGTGCCATCGATGTAGATGATAACTGGCTGTTAGTCGCCTTGAGTCATGACAGTCCCAAAAACTGTGATGTGAATAATTACATTTACTTTGGCTACGGGTAGCTAACACAAGCTGGCAGCTGTGTGTATGATGTCTGTTTGACCGGGTTATGACGATGATTCAAGTTTTGACGCAAATTCTATCAAGGATTAAAGAGTAACCCAACCCTAACAAAAACATATGCCATCAGACACTATAATCACACCAGCTCGCTGGTTGTAAAACAGACCAGTTATAGGTAGCGAGCCCAGTCTTTTTTTGACTCGGGCCAGCCTTCGACATGAACAGTTGCACGTTGCAGCCGTCTGTAGGTGGCACTGGGCCAAATCGTCAGCTGCCTGCTGTCAGCAGAGAGTAGGTCAAAGCCATCTGCCTCTATCGAGCACATGGCAAACTGTAAAGTATGTTAGGTGAACCACATCAAGTCCAACACAGAGCCCTCAAAGCCTCATGCACTGAGCTCAGTGATCCGGGTTTTTCAAGGACAATACTGTGTCCAATACTTTTGAAGTTTTGGTGCTGATAATTTATGTAAATTTAACTCTCTGTTAGTAGTTGATGATATAATCCCTTTAGATTTTTGCCCTTCCAGTGGTGTGCCCTCAGGATCATTTTTGATAAATACAGTATGTCAGAGCAAAGACTGACATGGAGTTTGTTGAGGTCATTCATTGTTCTGGGTCAAGTTCTGCTCTGCAGTTGCAGGAATACAGGATACTATTTGGCCCTGTTATAACCTCAGCAGGACGTCCATGTTTTCAGTGGGTGTAGTTTTGTATTTGTGATCTTCATGGACAGCATCTTGAGATGCAGCCAGGGAGAAGAGATGGTCCTTTTGGGTGGTTCTGTTGACTTTGTCGAACTGTAACCCCCCAGCATGCATGTGAATGTGTTTAGGCTGTGAAGATGGGAGCAAATTTTCAAAAAGCGACAATTTTGTGCAACTGTAAGGAACATACCATAATGAATGAATCCTTTAACTGTTTTTTTTTTTTTTTTTGAATTACCCATTTTTTATATATTCCGCTGAAAATGGAAATTGGATACGTATACTACCAACATGATATTTGTATGTGTATCTCTTTGCGTGAGTTTGTGCTGTTGTGTGTGCAGGCATGTCGTTTAGAAGTGAGGTTTTTGACCTGCAGACGCCCTCCTGATGCACAGCGGCCTGTTTTCACTCACAGACATATAATCTATTGTTTAACACAACTTTTAAACTGACACCACAGACTGACATCATTTTATGTCACTGATATAAACTAATATTTGGTGTGTAATAGATTTCCAGAATAACCTAGCATTGACAGGTAATGTGCTGCTCTGCTGTAAACCATTTTCAATCCTCGCCTGAGATTCTGCAGCTCTTTGTTGTTGTTTGACATCAGCTCCTGAACTCTTCCACTATGGCGTCATCAGAGCTCACCTGAGAGGCTGCAGCTCACCTGTGTCTGAGCTGCTCTGCTGCTGACAGGATTTTTCATAATAAAATTATGTCAGATATTCACAAACAAACCAGTTGGATGAAGTTATGGCTAATTTACCTTTAATAAATAATTCATGTTATAATAACCCATATGAAATCATATCTTGTCTATTTGTAGAAAAGGGGAAGGGTTATATAAATATTTCTCCCACTAATTTTAAAGAAGATGAATGTTTAGTGAACATTCTCATTATTTATGATCAGCTGTTGACACTTTGGTTCTTCTCCTGATGTCTTAATTCACTTTGGGAGACATCGTCTCTTACAGAAATTAAGTTCTTTAATCAAACAACATATCTGAACAACAATCACAAATTAGCTAACATCATCTCACACCTAAAATTTCCAGTCAATAGGAAACCTAACATAAAGCCAGTGAGTGGCAGCTAACAGTATTGTGATATTCTCTTAGATCCACTTATGAGCCGACTGGCTGAGGTGGAGGAATATTGAGTAGCAGTAATTAATCTCTAATTTCCCTTCATTTAAGTTTTGAAAATGAACTTCTGTCAGATTTTTTGCAGTTATACACTCAATACAGTTTCTTTTTATTGTTGTACTCACTTATTGTGTTTTGTTTTTAATGCCAGATTCTGTTAGAGCTGCATTTTTTATGAAAGGTGCTATACAAACAAAGTTATAATTATGATTACTACTACTATTATTCATAATAAGATCAAAGGTATTATCATGTCAGTGAGTCAGCCACATTTGATGGACAGAATAGAAGGAAAGAAGATCAAAAACAGCCCCAGGACAAATTCAGCCTAAATGTGTCACAGTATGGCTTTAGCCAAATGAGCCACTCAGATGATTCAGACAGTGACAAATGTCACTCATTTGAAATTGAATCACACACCTCTTCTCTTTGGCTTAAAGGGAAGCAACCATGTAGTTGATTCCAGATGAGGCACCCAAAGGTCATCCCTGCACAAACCTTCCCTTTTGTCATGGGGTGACACTCCCCAGCATGCAGCTTTAAGCATCAGAGGTATTCATTTGGAGGAGATGGAAAGGGGACATGGTGATTGGATTTCTTTGTTTCCCTGTAACAGAAAACAAGATAGGAGCAGAGGCATCCCGGGCGCAGGCCGCCTGCATATCCTCCAATGTCACATAGTGCTGAGGCCGGCAGTCATGACGCTGTACAAAAGTTATTGAACTGCACTCTGTTCAACACATTCCTTACAGGGCTTTGAGATAAAGGCAGCTGCTGCTTGGTTAATGTTTAAGGGGTTAGAAGGTATCAACGGAGGGCTAATGAAAATGAGGTTATTACCGGGGAGGCAAACAATCACACACATCCTCTTGAGCCTGTCAATGTATCAAATCCAGAGTATTTATATCACTGACAGATAAGGTGACAGACAGGTATTGTAAGCCTCAAAACCATAGTTAAGTTGCCATGAGACACCAAAGCCCTTGAGCTGAAACTGTCACGCTTTGCTAACCTGGCAGTATGCTTCGACTTCGACTAGACGGGTGTATCTCTCTCTGTCAGACGTTTGGATATTTAGATAGATAGTCCATGATCCGATACAAATGCTACGCTGTCATACAAAGCTGATTCAATACAACTCAGCAGCGATTAGGAAGTTATAGTTTAATACCAAGTGCGAATAAAATAAACAATTTTTTTTTTCATTTATTATTTCAATTTTTCAGTTGAATTATCATTAAGTCATAATTACACCAGAAAACTATGTTCTCTGCCACACTAACAGTAGTGAACATGGACTCATGTCCTGGAAATAAAACAGCTCAGGGCTTCAGTATGGTTGTTTATCTCTGACTGAGTCTAATTTCTGTCTCTGTGTTGGCACTGTTATTATTTAGATTTTGAGATAGATTTTTAATATGGTCTTCAAAGTTTTCTCAGGAATTATGATGAGGGTTAAGGTACAGACTCATGGCCTCAGTTTTTCCTGGTGGTTTACAACCTCAAAGTTGTATCATCAAAGTCTAAACTAAAACTCCATACAAAAGCTTCTTGCTACTTGCTACTTTTAAGTGAATAATTCACCTGTGATTCCATTGCAATTAATTGATATAGAATTTTGCTGATTACTGGTGTCAAATCCCTGGGAAGATGTTCCCATAGAGCGTAGGTACATTACCACCTCTGATTAACATTACCTTCTAGGCCATAAGGATGATATTCCTCCTTGTCCAGCCCACAGGGGGCTTCTGATGTCAAGAAACCCAGCCAGGCAGGACCACCGACCCTATTTTGACCAAATCATACCAAAAGCTGTCTGAGATGAGCCAAATCTTACCTCTTTCTGTCAGTTTTGTGCCTGGGTTCTAAATTAAATACAAAGTCCAGACTCCCAGTCATCACTTTAATAACACACAATTGCTTCATTTGAATATGATCTCTCTCTTAACCAAATTCTATATTTATCTCCTCTGTAGAGAATACACTGTTGTTAGGCAGCGATATATCTACGTGGGCACGTGTCACCTACCTTTTTGTATGTGGTGTGTTTCTGTGATGTGAATCCATTGGATGTGTCTCACTGATAACTGCAACATGTCAGCGCCAGCATACATTCATATAAAGCATGTAATGTTGCACAGTTGAGACTTCAACAGGATGTTTCCCATTATACCTTTGTCTAAGTAACAGAAAGAAATGATGTTTGTGTGTGTTGGTTTTTAAAACTTCATCCAAAGGTTGAACGTGGAAGAAGTTGAAAATTTTGCAGCATCCTGAGTCAGCTGCTATATATCAGCTGTGTGTGAGTAGCACCTCAACACTGCTCACTACCACAGGAGGCCCCCACCAGCACCTTAATTCATCCCAGAGCTTTTTGTTTTGCACCATTCCAACCTTAACAACAATTACACCATCTTTCTCAATTATTACTATTGGAGTGTATAAAATTATGAATTTCAGCTGTAAAGCCTACAGATTTATAACTGAAATATTATTGATATGATGCTTTATACAGGTGTTCCTTAGTACCATAAGGAAATATAGATATAAACCATACTGTATTTTGTAAGGCTGATACAAAGCTATGGATGACATTTTTCACTTGGTCAGTGTCAAGTAGAATTTTCTGACACAAATATAACAAGTAATAATTCTTACACTTAAAAAGTATGAAGAGCAGGTGAAGCTAAGTGTAGAAAGGACAACATGTAACGTGCATGTGTTATATAGGGCGTGGTGTGAGTAGTTGAGAGCACGGGTTCCTGCAGTCAGGCCTTCTGAAAACATTCCTCTGCTTTTTGACTACAGATCAAACACTTCTGAAGAGCGGTGTCACATGATTCTTAGCAAAAATCTGCCCTAGCGTGGCAGTTTGAACATGGCTAATAATTCAACAATTGACCTGTTATGGAAAAACACGAGTCTTACGTAACTCATGTTAGAACTCAGCGGGAGAAGGTGTTCCCTCTGTCCTTTCCAGAGGCCCTTCTACGCTTTCTCCCGCCATCTGGCTTCCATCTCCTATGACTCATGTTTCAAGTAATCCACTGCAGCAGAGCAGTCATTGGGCTCCTGTAGACAATTAAAGGACAAAGACATGCAATATTTCCTTACTTTGTTGGTCGGGAAATATCCATTGCAGCTTTACACAAAACAAGCTAGGAGTCTATGTTCAATCAATATGACATTTTTAGGATATTTTTTGTTTAATTACTGCTGGTGAGAGCTGAAATTGTGTTAAAATAATCAAATCTATATAGTGACCTTTTTTGTGGAATGAAAAGATAGGGAGATCTAAGTGGTGCTAATGTGTTTTAGATGTTACAATGTTATACATACACCCTATAATATGTACATAGAAAAGTACTGATGATTTATTTATTTTTTTGTCCTGAGGGTGGTGCTAGAGGAAAGGTCATGAAGTCATTAAACTGGATTCTTCCCCGAGGAATATTTAAAGGTTACCTCTGGAGTTTGTGACCACTAGGAGCAATGTTTTGATGTGTAGGTCCTTATTTTGTTTGTGGTAGGTTCATGGTCACCAACAAAAAGCAGGGAAAAATATTCAGAAAATTAGCTTTGAAATGTATTGGTTAGGAAGGAAATACTGTATATTCATCATGCCTGGTAGGCCTCAAGCCTTGATTTAAAAATAATGTTTACAAGAACATTTTAATTGCAATTTGTCTATGAGGTTATAGAATATATTGTACGCAAAGTTGACATTTTAGTCCAAAGAATGTGCTAGAGAAAGTTTTTCAATTTTCAATTTTTACCCATATTTACATCAAGAACATTAATACATTTACTGGCAACCAGCTAGTTATATCATTCTTTTTCTTGTATACAAATACAAATTTTACAGTTGCATAGGATCATTGAGTTGCCAGTAGGAATAATCACTTGGGGAACTTGATACCATACAAGGTGACACCAATGAAAGTTACTTACTGTACTACTATTGCCTACTATTTTAGGAATATTTGAAGTAAATCATGTGTAGAATACCAAAGGACTGTGATATTGTCACTTCAGAGGACTGCAATCTGACATTCTCATCTGAAGAGAGATTAAGTGGAGACACGTGGAAAAGAGGTGGAGATGGTATGAAGTCGCCAGGGAGAGTGAAGAGGGCGGATGTTGAATACAGAGACAGAGAAACCAGAATAACCTAGCATGATAAACAACATCTAAAATAGCTCATTGAGAGGCAGCTGATATTAATGACCTGGGACACATTTCTTACTTGTTGTCATCTGCTTTACACCTTCCTCCTGCTTCTGTTCTATAATAACTGGCTCCAGCATGTGACCCTCTGTATCCAAACACACAACTATGTCTCTTGATGAATGTTTAGCCTTTTGGCATCTGCAGTTGGCAATTTTGTATACCGTATTTTTCAGGCCATAAGGGGCACCGGATTATAAGGCGCAGTATCAATTAACATGTCAATCGCTGTCATTGTCCACACATAAGGCACATCTGATCATAAGGCGCATCTGATTATAAGGCGCAATAAGCGAAAACAAAACGTGTGTCGAACTTTATTCAACTAATTCACAATAAATCTCAGTTGTAGGTTAACACAAAAATACAAGTTTAAGTGGGCGATTTCTGCATCAAACATGCCCGGATCCCTCTCAACATTGTTCAGTTTTAACACAAAAATACAAAACCGTTGTTCAGAGTTTAACAGTTGGGTGATTTTAGGATCCAACATGCCCGGATCCCTCTCGTCATTATCAGAGTCAGTCTCGTTGCTGTCACCGGGCTGTTCAATGATGATTCCGGCCTCTGCGAGGCTCCTGACTCGTGGAGTAATACGTTATTAGTGTGTTAATGTGTTAAATCGGTTCGAGGTTAGTAAACACAACCAAAGGTCATACATAAGGCGCACTGAAATGTAATGATTTTAGATGCACCTTATAGTCCGAAAAATATGGTATACAGTGGGTATTGTATTTATATAGAAAGTATTCAGACCCCTTTAAAATAAGTTCATTTTATTTCTCATTAATGTGCACTCAGCACCTAATCTTGACCGAAAAAAAAAAAGAAATGTAGAAATGTTTGCAAATGTATTAAAAAAGAAAAACTGAAATATTACATGGTCATAAGTATTCAGACCCTTTACTCAGTATTGAGTGGAAGCACCCTTTAGAGCTAGTACAGCCATGAGTCTTCTTGGGAACGATGCAACACGTTTTTCAAACCTGGATTTGGGGATCTTCTGCCATTCTTCCTGGCAGATCCTCTGGATCCAGGAATATCCTTAAGACCATGATATGCTTCAAACAGCCTAGTATGTATGACTTGTTGACTGACCATTTTAAATATCTACTATCTAGCTTTTCCAGTGATCTTACTAATTCCATCCACAGGCCCGGCCAATCTGTTATCATCATCAGTATGAAGCTCTGTAAAAATACATGTGATTTTCAAGATATTATTGTCAGTGACAAATGGAAAATGAATAAAGCTTTTGTTGACTATTTCAACAAGTTTCCAATTATTTTTAACTTTCCATGAACATCGGATGGTTCTTTCTCATCACTGTCACGAACTTCAACAAAGAGTGTTTGTTGAGTGTGTACCCAAATGTGAAGAACAGAGGCAGCATAACTGAAGAATAACTTTAATATACAAAAATAGACTCAGGAGCTCAGGTAAATCAGATCCAGGCAGAACATAACTGAACAGGCAGCAGCACGGAACAAAACACACTTGACTAGAGAGAACTAGAAAAAACAGAATAGACAATCCCACACAGAGTAAAACAGGACAGACTAAACTGAACCGAGCTAAACTGAAGGGGTAAACTGACAGTCCACGGGCCAAAACAAAACAGACACCTGGGTGGGTGACCTGGGTGGGTGACCAGAGTGCGCAAAACCGGAATGGCTGTGTTTAGGAGGGCAGCCAGAGGGCTGGGAACCAAAGTGCTGGACAAAGGCCGGCATCACTGCATAGGGGGAACAGGAGGAAGGACCATGGGGAACGCTGCAGATGTGCAGAGCAAAACAGGACAGACTAAAGTGAACCAAAGATCTGGCAACACTCAACATAAAATCCGGCCTGAAATATAAACAGAACTATTCAAGGAATGGGAGACAGCTGAGGGAGGTAAAACAAAAGCAGGGAGCTGATAGGATGAGGAGAGCAGGATGATGTAGGGCAGGTGGAAGAAAGGTGAGGAGGGAAAAACAGGTGGTGGGAGGAGCAGAGAACACAGAAGGAGAAAAAACAGTGCAAGAAAAAAACAAAAAAACAAATACCACAAAACACAAAACCTCCCAAGAAACCAAGAAACCAACATGCCAACAAGCCAACTACAAACACAAAAACCCCACAAAAAGAGTCCATGAACACAAACATAAACACAATGATTCCATGACTGCATAAATAATCTGATCAGTCTAATTATAGATACTGACTGGGGAAGCTATCATGACAAAGAACATCTCCAAGCTGTGGTGCAGTTTCTGACATGGAGCTCAGATGATGTACACACGTTTTTCCACGCATGAGACTTTTATCACTCGTTTTCCAGCATCTTAGGGGAAAAAACCAACAGAGACACATTTAGACTCGACTTAGTTAGACAAGTAATGAACAATTCATCACAGGGTGGTTGTGTTTTTTTGTGTGTGTGTGGCATTTTCTCTTCTTCTGTCTGAAACTGAAGCATGTCAGTACTTGGTCTGCATCTGTTTGTGGTTGCTTTCAGAGAAACAGTACCCAGCGCAGGATTACTTACTGATGAAAGTGTGCATTTCCACAAGTAAGCTTGCAGCGTAAGATAGCACGCACACACACGCATCCCATTACATTTCACCCGCCCTGCAGGACCAGCAGACCGTTCTGTTGATCCTCTCCTGCTTAGCAGAGAGCCCACATCAACAAGATGTTTCTGCTGGTTAGAATCATATGCAGTAACTCCCAGCATGCAGTGTGCCTTTACAATGCTACCTTAACTCCTGCAAATCCCAGTGAAACGAGATCATGTGTCTCAGTGAGGTTGGTCATTGCATTTACTTGCTGCATGGAGGAAATATGGTCACAGTTCAAACAGCACTTGTTACTGTAAATGATACTAATATTGGTCAAAATAATGTTGAAAAAGATATACTGAATGAAGATATAAAAATGATATTTCAGACTTAGAATCTACTTTAAATTAAATTCAATGAAATAATCCCACATCAAGGTCTTTTTGTTACATTTGTAGAGGTTACATTTGGCTGAGGAGAAGTTGGTATATTGAAACGCAATAAAGGAAACAAATGTTGTGTGTAGTTACTAAGGAGCCAATCATATGATACCAGATATCATAATCATATGATAATATATTGCAATACATACTGTGTATTTCTCATCAGCTCTTCAAACCCAATGAAAGTAAATGTACTCTCGCTGATTATCCAGGTTTTGCCTTGACACTTGACATATTCTCACTGTCATGATGCTTTGTTTTAAAGGTGCTATAAAAAGAAAGTTATTATTATTATTATTATCTCCCAGTCTGTTCTCTAGTAAATCATCATTATCCACCATATAGTCCTCTTGTACAGATGTTTCAAGTACAACCTTGATTATTCAGCATGATGACTGCAAATGTCATTGTGTTGTCTATTGGAGACACTGTATATCCAAAGGACTGACCAGAATGAATGAATGAATGTTCAATATTGTGTCGTGCAAACTGTATGCCCATCCCACATGGTCTTACAAGACATCATAAATTCATACAAGCAGGACCAGAATACAACGTATACAACAACTCAAGCATCTTATGTCTTCAGATGTTAAGACCATAGCTGAGTAGGGCAGAACTCCTAAATAACTGACAGAAACTTACTATGTCACTGAGTGCAGACTGAAGGTATA
Source organism: Pampus argenteus (assembly GCA_036937835.1). Taxonomy (NCBI): domain Eukaryota; kingdom Metazoa; phylum Chordata; class Actinopteri; order Scombriformes; family Stromateidae; genus Pampus; species Pampus argenteus. Next base: position 3,694,381 of record CM072865.1, on the reverse strand, counting down.
AGCCGACTCCTACTGCACATAGCTGTTTTGTAAGCGCACCGTTGCTGCATCCTGATTGGTTTAAAGAAATACAAACATACCAGAGTTGTTCCCCCTATAGCAGGATGATATATTGGTGTAGCCAGACCAGTCTCTCTCTCTCACTCTCTTTGCCAGCGTTGGAGAATGACCTGGTGTATAGCGCTGTTCTGTTTGCTGTCTATAATTTGAGATTCCTTTAAACCCCTCAATCCTGCAGCATAGTTCAGAATGGGGGAGGCATACATTGTATATATATATATATATATATATATATACACACACACAACATATTCTACAGCGACTGAGCCAAGAAGCAAGCAGCCAGTGAAAGTGGAACCCCCTGCCCCCTGTGTGTTCTCTACTCACTGTTTTGAGTTTAAATTAAGTGCAGTAAACAAGGAGGTAATTTAAGCTAATGAAACCTCTGTCAACATTTACTCTGACCTGATTAAGCTGTGTTAACCAGAAGGAGGAGCTCTGGTCCTTCTCACTGTCACAGAACTGTCTACCTAACAGGAGCTGACAGCCTCACATCTGAATTTGGCTTGATTCTGTATGACACTGAGTAATCACAGTTAGGCAATAAACAGCTCAGTGTCTACTAACAGAGACAAACTAGCGGAGCTGGGATGAGGTTTATGCTGTGCAAAGGTAGCCATGATCTGTAGCAGGTTGGAATTCTACTGCTATGAATATTTGTCAGAAGAAGCTCTGGAGGTCCGACAGTCTCTTGAGACTTGTTTCAGAATTTAGTTTCAGGGTGAAGACTGTGTAACATACAAAATAGATTTAATAATTTATTTTTTAAAGTGATTTTTAAAGGAGGAGGTAGGTAGGGTGGATGGCTAGGTAGTTAGTAAAAAAAGTTGTACAAAACCGAAGGAGAGCACTGTTTGAGACCGCTAACCGGGCATTTACGTCATACCGTGACATTGTGACATTTTCATCATTTCCCGCCATTCAACTGGGAATTCTTACTGTCACTTCACTACATTTTAACCAGAGATTTTTACTGCGATGTCGGACACTTTACTGTTGCATTTTAATGCTGTTGAAATGGGCATTTCTACTGCATTTACTGATCATTTTAACCTCAGCTGGTTGCAGCTTTATGGACCAGATGTCCAAATGATATGTACACACCACATGTTTTTCCAAAGTCATGGGTTGTTTGATGAGGCGGCGATGGAAAAATAAGGTGACGGACACAGAATAAAAAAGAGATTTTAGTTAGGTTTGATAACCAACGGCACTGTTGATGTATATGGTTTTTATGCGGTCTATGTAGAATTCGGTAAAATGCCAATGAAAGGGGCATATATAAACGTAATATTTAGTGATTTAATTACATAGGAGACACCATTTTATTTCGCTGTCTTTATATTTCATCCTTGGATGTGACATACCCTGTAATATCAGTTTTAATATGAGCTCTACAAATTAATCATTGATGACAATTTCTGAAATGATGATTAATATCAAGTGCTGATCGCGGTTTGAAGGTCCATGTGATGTATTAAAAGAGGAACAGCGCTGTTTTTCTGCGCTTCCAATGACTCATGAGCAACTGATGCAAAAGTCAAAACTGACTCACGTGTTTTGTTTTGATTCCGTCAGGAATCTGGCACACAAGGGTGGAGTCATTGCAAGATGAGGACAAATATATATCTACAGTACTTAATCCAAAAGGCAGCGCACATCATGTGTCGTCATCGTCATCATTGTTGCCATATCCCCATTACAGATTATAGTTAGTTAATGATTTGCTGCTGTGCATCTGTATCTTTACCACTAGTTTCACTGTTACTGTAATAATTCATCATTCATTGTAAACTAGGGGTGTGACGAGACACTCAGTTCACGAGATCGAGACGAGACGAGATTTTAAGAAAACTAAATTACAAATATGAATGCCTGGACAACTGACTTTTATTTAACTTTGTTTTTTTGTTTTCCGACGTCGTTGTAAACCATTCTCATTTTATCATCTATTGTAATTCATTATAATTCATTGTGAGACATCTGAGACAAATGTATTTTGTGACACTCTAATTTCCCAGTTTTTGGGATTAATAAAGTATATCTATCTATCTATCTATCTTTGGGCTATATAAATAAAATTTGATTGATTGATTGACATCAAAACAAAATGATATAAATAAATGACAAAATATCATAAGCGATGCTAAAATATTGATTAAAACCGTATACTTTGTGTTACCAGTTCCTCTCTATATCTGCAACACAAGGTATATTTGATACATACAGTCTACATTTCATCTCCATTCTGTCTAACTTATGTGCATGTTTTTGTTTTGATGTACCTTTCCTTTTTAAAAGTATTTTTATGTTTTTCCTTTTCTAGCGGAACTCCAGTTTTGAATGCCAGATTCCCTGCAGACCACACATTGGGCCATTTTTGTGGCTCATGGGTCAGTTTTTGTTACTCTGTGGAAGGGCATAAATCAGTGCCATCTACTGTGCCCTGCCAAAGGTAAAAAAAAACAAAACAACAAAACAACAAAATAAAACCCCAAGCCCTACAATGAATTAATGACATAAATAGCCTCACAGCCATGCATGATAACAGCTGTTCAGGCAGTTGGAAAACCTTGCCGGTGCAACAACACAATCTGTTAAACTGCTCTCCTTCTTTCCCATTTTGTTGTGTGCGTGCGTCTGTGCATGTGTGGTCCAGATATTCCTCACGTCCTTCACGCAATCTGCTTACACAGTCATGTTGTGGGGATTTGGACAGAAAGCCTTTAATGTAAATCATTGATTTCAGGGTGAAGACTTTTAAGGTATGGGTTAGGGTAAGGAGTTAGTGTTAGGCATGTGCTGGTTATGGTTAAGGTTAGAATAAGTCTCCACAAAATAAATGTAAGTTAATGTAATGTCTCCTGAAAAGATGGAAACTCAACATGTGTGCGTGTGTGTGTATGTCCGAAGACGGCTTAAACAGGTCACATAAGGACATGGAAAAGGGGGTGTGTCTTTGGGAGAGTGTCAGACTGACCATACAGAGGGCCTCCACCCACACTGGTATGGAAATGGAGACCAAAATAACCGGAGCATTTGAGCACAGTCATGAGAGCTGTGTGACTGACAGAACCACGATCCTCTCTGTGAAAGAGAAACCCAATAAGGCTTTATATGAAGAGGAGAGAAGAATGTTTAACCATATGCTCTGGACTGAATGTTCCATCTGAGGGAAATGTTGGTAATAATTGACTGTCAGGGAGCACATGACACACAGCGCAAGGTTGATAAGGTCAAAATTAACGCAAATGAGCACAAACTAATCATCATGTTCAGAGTGAAGCGAAATGCACGGAAATATACGCAAACTAAAGTGTACTTATGTCCAGACAGTATACTTAACGTATGCTAACATGAAACAAATAGTTTTATACTTATTACACCGAAATAGTATTGAAGTTGTACAAAAGCCATACTTAAATTGAAATAAGTATACATGACTGTACTAAAACAATACTTAATATACTTATACTTAATATACTGCAAATCTACTGCTGTTGTTTTACAGTAGTATGTGATTTTAATATTTTAATATATATTTAATATTTTAATATTCATGTGGACGTTGCTAATGATAGCCACTGCTTTTATCTCATTTTTGCTTTGCTCTCCAAGTGCAAACACACTCGCAGCTTTTACCAGACCCTCAACCTCGTTCTGGCGTGTGGCATCAACTGAGCATTTCATAATCTTTCCACAGAATCCTCTTTTATCAGACCATTATTAATAAGTTTTAAATTCCTATTACTGGACTACATACCTTTGGACAAAAATGTCTTCACTAGATGTCTATCAGATGGCGCTGTAGCTAAATTTAAGGAAACAATTCTATCAGAATTCAATTCGATGCTTACGTGTCAATACAACAGAGGACTTTTCTGCTAACTTTAGTCCTTGTCAAATGGATCGTCTTGTTGATAGTGCTGCAGGCTCACTGGAAATGAAGCTTGACCCCATTATCTCTTTAGAAAAAGAAGATAATAACACAAAAGAGATTAACTCCACGGAATATATCCCAAACGTGCAAATTAAAGCAAACATCGCAAAAACTTGAAAGGCTCCAACAAACTGAAAGAATCAACACTAGGTTAATTTACAGCACTTTGGCCAGACTGATAAAGAGTCATAACTCCAGATCTCAGTAGTAATGACTTAATGAGTTTCTTAAATTATATAATTTTAGGTATTGGAGACAAAATTCATCACCTCCTGCCTCCAACCAATTTATCCTCAGAGAAACTTAGAAAACTGTATAAAACATGATGTACTGTGCCAACGTTTTAGGCTCTAAGAGTAAAGTTAGACCATTTTCAAAAATAATGCCATAAATATTGTTTTATTTATCAGTTAACTTCATACTGGGTTCAGTAAACATAAGAAAGCTAAATAAAAGAAATACTTGGTGTGAGCAGCTTTGCCTTTAAACACCTGCATGCAGTGCAGCTACTTGGCAGGTTGGTTGTTCCAAGTACGTAAATAGGATATATTTTTCTCCAGTTGACCTTCCTCAACTAACTTTAACTAACTTTAATTTCTTCATCTAAACCAACAACCTGCTTAGCACTGAGAAAGTTACAAACGACCTAGTTGCTTCAGACAAAGCACCTCTCTCTGTACTTGTTCTGTTAGGCCTTAGTGCTGCATTTGACACTAGTGACATCACATCCTAATACAGAGACTTACAGAGATGGAGAGAACAGTGATGTTTGACTGTACTCACATATTTAAGAGGCATCACAGGGAACAGACACACTGATCCACAGGGACATCCATTAACAGATCATGGCCAAAATTATATAATTACATTTTATGACCAAATTTCAAAAAAGAAAAACAAAGAATGTGACCAGTGGAAAAAAAAAAAAACATGCAGCTCATAATTTATAGAGGCATAAAATACTTTTCTATGGCAAAATAAAATGAAATCTCCTTTAAGGAAGAATATGCAGTTATTTACAGCCAGATGTTGGTGCAAGAATCCCTCAGCGGAATAAAGGACACAGGAAACAAGTTTCTCCAACCGCAGCACATTATGGGCCATACCAGCATATGCACAATATATTTTTTTCCCCTTTTGTCTTTCTCTTGCACGCAGACCTCCTGCTTCAAGATCGTTTGTCACACTCGATGTGGAAAAAGGCCATTTCCAACCTGAAAATAGTCTGTGAGGAGGGACGCAGCGCAGTCGGTTGACTGAGCGCTGCAAGGCCCTAAAACTGCTCCCTTAATGCTGAGCAAACTCATTCAGCATGCCTGTAATTGCACGCAAAAAAGCTTGTTACAGCAAAGTAAAGTGACATGGCCCGCATTTATCTGACCAAGCAATTTTGGCATGCTGTGTCCTTGAGGTTGGCGTGCAACGTGGATGACAGTGTTCACATCTTCCAGCCGGTGGACCTATCATTACTGTTCCCCCAACGCAAACAGGCATTTTTCCTCAAATCCATGCTTTCACTTTCTTTGTTATAAAATATACTGCCCACGCAAATACAGCTTCACCGATTTAGATTTAACTACAGAGTTGCCATTTTAGCCACTGGTCTTATTTTAGCCCGGGGCACTTGGGAGCCTCTTCTGAGCTGTGACTGCGAGACGCCGTAGACACACCTCCAAGGGGCATCAAGACATTTTTGAATTTTACGGACCCCTGTTGGCCAGGGAATTGCTACAACATCCACATGTCTCTGGTGTGGCTTACAGTGGCCTTGATGTTGTATCAACTGAATTCATATTTTCACAACAGAGTAGAATAAGTTAGATAATCATGCTATATCACGCTACATTTTCAACAGCTATTTCTCTTTCTTTTTGACTCCTTTCACAGCCATTGGCTAGTTAAGCCTCTGCATTATGTTGGGTTGGGTGAAAGAATGATGGATGAGAGAACTGTGTCTATTTCTTTGCTGCCATTATTGTCATTATGGGAACAGAAAAGGTCAGCTTACACACAGGCATTTATCTCATAAACATATGCACCTGGAAAGGAATATATTAAAATTATTATTTTAGTTTGCTGAATGCACTATTTTGCATTATATGACCAGATTTAGTACCAGTGAAATCCATTATGTAACACTAGTCTATGTAAATGGCAGAGCATTTAGTAAGCAGAATGAACACTTTGACATCACAGATGATGCCAAAGAACGAGAGTACAGCTCTGCACTGAAAACACTGAAAATTGCCTTTGAATCTTTGAACTTGTCTGAATCAAGCCTTCCTGGCACGCAGATGCATTGAGATAAAACACTTTGGAACTTATCGCACCATTAGGGAGGCTCAGTGTCCTGTGTAATTAAGTTCTGGTGCTATTGGAGAACCTTGCCCGTGTAACACAATTGGTTAAACTGCCCTTTTTCTTTTCTGTTTGTTTCATTGAAGGGTGTGCCTTCATCCTTTTATGGCTAATTGCAGCAGTGGAATTAAGGCTTGTGTACAAGCGTCTAGTTTCACAATGGCACACAATGAAAAGAATGCCTCTGTGTATTTCTGGATTTGTGCATACACGCAGTTTTAGTCATTAATCTACAGAGTTGTATGCGTCTGGCCTTTGGACTTTTTCATGCCACAAGGAAACTTCTTTGTATTAGACATTTAAATGTTTTTAAAAGGTCTAAATAAGGTTGTTAATGTTATACTGGCTGCAATGGTCTCAGTTACTCACAGAGTTATTACGTGCTTGTTAGAGCCAATCAAGTCACATGGCAGCAGAAAATTATGGAAATGACACACTTTGATCTAAAGCTAAAGTGGACAGTCAGGACACCAAGAAAGTTTAATACAGGACGGACACAACTTCAGCTTCTCTGCTTTGTCCTAGGCTCCCGATGGACACCTTACAGTACAATTTCCCTGTGTGCTCACAATTCTCTATGTGTGCCATGAATCTGCACCAATACATACAGGGGACCAAGGCCCCAAGCACCATCGCGACTCCACTAGTGCAACGTCCAATCCTGCACAAACATCAGCCACACAATATGGCATCAACAATCATTCATATCTGCAGTTGAAATTGATAACCATAGTGAAGCATACATATACGCAACATAAACTGCGTCACCAGGAGGTACAGTCCAGCATTACAAATCACATGGTTTCTCTGTTAACTAGTTACAGTGTAAATGTTGGATGTTTCTTGTAGAGACAGCAGGTGTTTCAACAGAAACGTTACTAATATTGTGAATGTCTGAATGGAAACCTCGTGAGCATTGTGAAAACAACTGAGTCATGCAACTTTCCACACACAGCCTGCTTCCAAGCAACAGCAGCCAGATATTATCTTAAAGACACATCAGACAGATTAAGCATTACTTGTAACATGTTGCAGTAATATAAATATATATATTTTTTCCAGTAACATGTTGCGTAATGGATTACAAAATGGAAATTTAGTGCAGTTATTAATCCCATAACTCTCTGTTACTATAAAACTTGGGGGTCAGCGTCTTACTGGGATCAATGGTATGGGGAGCCAAATGTGAAACATTTTTAGCTGATATATTTTGAATATTTAGCTCACTTTGAAACATCCAACTGAACAACAATGAACACAACTTCTTTTTTTGTGTTGAGGGACTTTAATGTCAGGTCTACGGCAGCTGCAGGCATACTACATGGGGACAAGAAGAACTTTGATTGATCAGCTTGGGATGCTTGCATTTTCTCCCACACATTTCTGATGCAAGTGGAGATTGTTGTTGAGTAAAGACATCATGAAGCCAGCTTAGACTCTGAACATTCATTTTTTGATCAGAATTCCAAATCTGATCTGGATGAGAGAAGACACAGGCTGGGACACGGCCACTGCAGCCCGGAGGCCCCGGACACAGACAGACCCTGCAACCAGCACGCAAATAACATAACGCTGGTGATGGAGTGATAACGTTTTTTTAGAACAAAATATAGAATGTTTTTGGTTTATTTATTTCTTTTTACAACTAGAAACTATGTCCTTCCTTTTGATATATATTCTCTGTTTACATATTCTTAAAGGAGAATATTGCTGGCATTATTGAAAGTGAATCAATGAATTTTGTCAAAAAAGCTGGTGGTGGCTGGCGAGTTCAAGCGCAATACTAGCTGATAATGTGCAACGCATTTGATCTGGACAGTGTTGGAATGGTGATACCAATGAGAGAAATGTGATGCTAAACCCAAAATCAAAAGGTTCATGTCTACATCCTGCTTCATTTTCCAGGCTAAGGCTAAACCAAGAGCCTACCTACCTCACCATCAGACTAATACATACTTACTGAGACACCCCTATCCTGTCACATTTTCTGTTAGTGGTACTGCGGACCACACAGATAACCACAGACAGTCATAATTTAGCTTTGTTGTCTCACTCCTTGTTGTGTTACATAACATTAGTGAAATACGGGTTAAAAGTGCTGATGGCTGTACCACCCACTGTGACTGCTGGATGCCAGGTCTGGTTACCAAACGAACTCCCCCTGATGATGATGATGTAGCAATGTACAATCCTTCTGGGTACAAACCACTGCAGACTGGTTGTGCAAATGATCTTCTGTGTCTTCTGTAATGTGAGGGCAAGCTTGTACAATAAAAATACGATCCAAAAAAAAAAAAATGTACAGAAGTTGAACAGTAATGAAACTCAAGATTAACTTTGGCCACAGGTGGGATCAAACCTACAACCTCATACTTGCTGTACACTGAGTGAACAAGCCAACAGCGAATAGAAAGCAGGATCAGAGTTTCATATTTAGACTTTTAATTACATAGGTGAATTTATTCTGACAAAAAGTTTTCTTGACAAAAGTGAAGATTTTATGTTTGTGATAAAGTCTGATAAAGTTCCCATTTTGTGAATGAAACCTGGAGGGTTGAGGTTGCTAACAGAAAGAGAGGGGTCTTTTGCAATCTCAATCTGTAGAATTGTAGCACCTGTGAAACTGAGTTCTGCCCATAGCTGGATTAAACTCACATCTTTTGGCTCTAAAAGGTCCAAAGAGCTTGTAGCCCAGGGATTTGTATATACAGTGGGTACGGAAAATATTCAAACCCCTTTAAATTTTACACTCAGTTTCATTGCAACTATTTGCTAAAATCAAAAAAGTTCATTTAATTTCTCATTAATGTACACTCAGCACCCAATCTTGAGAGAAAAAAAAACCAAACAGAAATATAGAAGTTTTTGCAAATTTATTAAAAAAGAAAAACTGAAATATCACATGGTCGTAAGTATTCAGACCCTTTGCTCAGTATTAGAAGCACTCTTTCTTGGGAATGAAGTTTTTCACACGTGGATTTGGGGATCCTCTGCCATTCTTCCTTGCAGTTCCTCTTCAGTTCCATCAGGTTGGATGGTGAACTGACATCTCATCAATACTCTTAAAGTCATGCATTTTGTTTTCCTTCATTTTTATGATTTCTGTTCTTTTTTGTATTGTGAAATTTACCTCTTCCTGCCTCACTTCCTGTTCCGGCGTTTTTCCGTCCAGTGTTGATTGTCTGCCCCGCCCTCATTGGATTCACCTGTGTCTTGTTACCACTCCCCTCTTGTGTATTAAGTCCGTGCTTCTCCCCCTCGCTGTGCCAGTTCGTTTTGTTCCTCTGTGTCATACGTCCCAGCCTTCTTATTTCTAGTGATCAGATTTTCTTGGTTTTTTGGATTTTGCTTGTTTGCTGACCTCTGCCTTGCAAGAAAATCTGATCACTAGAAATAACAAAGGCTGGGACGTATGACACTGAGGAACAAAACGAACTGGCACAGAGAGGAGGAGAAGCACAGACTAAATACACAAGAGGGGAGTGTTAACAAGACACAGGCGAATCCAATGAGGATGGGGCAGACAATCAACACTGGAGGGAAAGACACACGAACAGGAAGTGAGGTAGTCTGAAAAAAAGAGGTATTTTACAATAAAACAGAAAAGAAATCATAAAAATGAAGGGAAACAAGACACATGACCTTAAGAGGATTGACGAGATGTGTCAGAGAACGTTGGTGGACAGCCATTTTGAGGTCTCTCCAGAGAGGCTCAATTGGGTTTAGGTCAGGTTGGGCCAGTCAAGAATGGTCAGAGTTGTTCTTAAGCCACTGCTTTGTTATTTTAGCTGTGTGCTTTGGGTCGTTGTCTTGTTGGAAGGTGAACCTTCGGCCCAGTCTAAAGTCCTGACCACTCTGGAAGAGGTTCTCTTTCAGGATCAGCCACAGTGATCTTTGGGTTCTTCTTTATCTCTCTCACCAAGGCTCTTCTCCCACCATTGCTCAGTTTGGCTGGACGGCCAGGTCTAGGAAGAGTTCTGGTCATCCCAAACTTGTTCCAAGGATTATGGAGGCCACTGTACTCTTAAGAACCTTGAGTGCTGCAGGATTTATTTTGTAACTTTGGCCAGATCTGTGCCTTGCCACAATTCTGTCTCTGAGCTCCTTGGGCAGTTCCTTCAAGCTTATGAGTCTCATTCACTCTAACATACACTGTGAGCTGTAAGGTCTTATATAGACAGGTGTGTGCCTTTCCTTATAAAGTCCAATCAGTTTAATAAAACACAGCTGGACTCCAATGAAGGAGTAGAACCATCCCAAGGAGGATCAGAAGAAATGGAATACATGATGTCACATGTACAGAACAAATCAACACACACATATTGTACAATCACGATGAATAATAGTGATAAATAATGACAATGATAAAATGAGAATAATGACAACGAATGATGAATTATTACAGCAACAGCAAACAACCATGTACACTATGAAAAAAATAAACTTATGTCTCTTTTAAGTGACTGTGAATCTCTCACACCTTCAGACTGTAATGCAGTCAACAAGAGCATGAAAGTGCCCTCATTATCAATAAAGGTTTAGGTTTTAAAAATTGACCTCTTGGTTATATTACATTATTATATTGACATGTTGAGATCTGTGCCAGTGAGAAACGTAGATTTCTTTTTCTGATCTAAGAAATATTTGTTCTCCCCCTTCTGATAAAAGATGAAAACTGCTGTAAAAGCCTTGACTTGAGACTTAAATTGATCCAAAAGGTATTGCAACACAGAATACAAGCTTGAAAATTCAAAGTTTTGTGAACGTTGTAAAGTTTGAATGTGGTCTGTAGGATGATGGATGCCTGAGCTGTTGCGTCTCAAACTGACAAAAGTTCCAACTCAGTTTGACATTTTTTTTCCCCCATCGACTGCCATTGTAAATATTAATACTTTAAAAATATATAAAATTGCTGAATATGTTACAGTAAAGAAAAAGAAGAACAAAGTGCTGCCATGATGATTTAAAATGGCATCTCTAGCTACAGTAAATGCTGGCGCAAATATAAGGTGATATATTCAGACATTAAATTTGATAATGTAGGGGTTATATTATATTTGAGGACTGTGTTTTAACAACACCAGATATTCTTTAAGAATGGAGTGAGTGACAGTTTTAACAGGGTTAACCTGAAAGTTAAAAAAAAAAAAATTGTAGAAAGTTTACTTGATTAAAGTTTGACATATTTGTTGCTCAATTTTAACACACAACATGTAAATATGTAAACTTGGTAGCTACTGTTTTGTGTGTGTTTCTAGAAATGTGTGTGGGAAGAAGAATTTTTTTACATTCAGGACAATATGGTGTTATGACAGAGGCTATCTATTGAAAACAATTAAATATCTTCCTAAGATAAATTATCCAGGTCAATGGGGCTTCATTCCATGCTCTTGATTCCCGTCATTGAATCTGATTCTTCTTTTCCATTTTAGTACAGCTCTCTGCTCCACCTGTTGCTACATCACTGTGTACTTTGGCAGTGCTCTGCTGTGGAACAAACAGGTCTCAATGTTAATGAGATGCATTAGTCCCTCTGGGTCAACATGAGATGCACATCTATCTTCCTGCTGTCCCTAGCAACAAGTATGGCCTCTCTGAGCCTGTGCCACTAATTGCCCCTAATAAAAAGGAAATGAAGCATGTTTGATTTGTGAGACAGGACATCCCTGAAGTAACCTCAGGCCACGGACAGTTCAGCCACTGCCTACATGATCAATAAACTGGTAGCTGACAGATGGTAATGTGCCCTTGTGTCTGGAGACTTGTGTCGATATACACGCATTAAAATAGACAGGACCCATTTCAACCAGCAATATAGAAAATCATAGAAGACATTGGAAAGTTTTACACGGGGTGGCAAGGAAGGATGGTGTGTGTGTGTGTGTGTGTAATTTTCACTGGAGAAGGAGGGGGTTGGGGGTGTCTGAAGCCCCTAATTAGAACTTGGACTCCCCCAAAAGTTTCCTATTTAAAATGTCTAATGTGTAATATGTTGTTTAATCTAATCTTAGTTGACACTGGTACTTGTTAATGAGCAGTGAGACTAAGAAGGATTAGTTGTAGTAAAGTACACTCACCGGCCACTTTATTAGCCTGTCTAATTGCTCGTTAACACACATTTCTAACCAGCCAATGACATGGCAGCAACTCAATGCATTTAGGCATGTAGACATGTTCAGGACGATCTGCTGCAGTTCAAACTGAGCATCAGAATGGGGAAGAAAGGTGATTTAAGTGACTTTAATTGTTGGTGCCAGACGAGACAGACTGGTCTGAGTATTTCAGAAACTGCTGATCTACTGGGATTTTCACGCACATTTTCACAACCATCTCTAGGGTTTACAGAGAATGGTTCAAAAAAGAGAAAATATACAGTGAGCGTCAGTTCTGTGGGCGGAAATGCCTTGTTGATGCCAGAGGTCAGAGGAGAATGGCCAGACTGGTTTGAGATGATAGAAAGGCAACAGTGATTTAAATAACCACTCGTTACAATCGAGGTATGCAGAAGAGCATCTCTGAACGCACAACACGTCGAGGCGGATGGGCTACAGCAGCAGAAGACCACACCGGGTGCCACTCCTGTCAGCTAAGAACAGGCTACAATTTGCACAAGCTCACCAAAATTGGACAAAAGAAGATTGGAAAAAGGTTGCCTGGTTTGATGAGTCTCAATTTCTGCTGCGACATTCGGATGGTAGGGTCAGAATTCGCCGTCAACAACATGAAAGCATGGATCCTGTATCGACGGTTTTGTGGTGTAATGGTGTGGGGGATATTTTCTTGGCATACTTTGGGCCTTTAGTACCAACTGAGTGACAAATCTGCAGCAACTGAGTGAAACTTGTAAGATTTAGGATCATCTCTCACATTCCGTTCTTCTTCATCTCCCTCTTCACTTTCATTTCCTCTCTCTTTCCAGGTTGTCCGGCCTGTCACTCTGCTTCTCCAATCTCTTCCTCCTGCCAAGTTTGCTAAAGTTGAGGAAGTCTTTTCTTCCATTCCTTTTCAGTTTCTACCAAAAGGCGAATCCAGCTGCACTTATCTACAGTAGTCAAGATAAGAAAGGATCTCTCAGTTAAATCTCTGTCCCCCCTGTAGAGCCCTGGTTAACAGGAATTGACAAGCGCATACAACGTCTATTAAGCTCTGATATCTGAGAGTGAGTGTACACAGGTGGATGCAGGCGAGCAAACGAAAAACAGACAGATACAGAGCTAAATATAGCATTTGACAGTGGATAGAGGGCAGTCATATTTTTTGAGGAGATAATATTTCAGTAAGCAAACACAGAGCAGGAGAAACACTGGACATAGCTGATTGTGAAGCCTCTCTGCAGGTCTCATGATTGACATCTTACTGTGGAGGCAGGTCTACACATAAGCAAAGTCGAACAGTTCATCTAACCAGCATCTGTTCTATCATGGCGATTTACGAAAGTTACTTTACATTCGTTTGTTAACCTCATGTTGACCCTTGAGTCAAGTCATGTCGACATAAAGAGAATATTGCTATGTGTGGGAGAAAGCCTTATTCACTCTGGCTGACAGAATTTTACAATCCTTGGACTTTTGAAACATGTTGTAGAAACTAGAAACTGTGTGCAATGGGAACACTAAGCAAACTAGCTGCAACTATTAAATTTGATATAACAAACAAACTATAATAATGCTGGCTGGATTAGTTAACTTGGTATGTACCAAGCCTGTATGTCTAAATTAATGACACGGATTCATTTGGAGGACTAGTTTTTCAGATTCATGAGTCCTCCCTTAAGTAAACAGCTTAAGTAAAAAGCTAATGCAAGATATCAGAGATGGATTAATAATCTTTACATCCTAACATATCGGTCTAAGCTTGCAGAACCTTTGATCGATGGGGACGCCGTCATTCTGTTTTAATAGCATGAAGCGCAGTATAGAGGAGCAGCTGTCTTCCTTCCTGTTTCCCACCAGTGAGGAAACACCTGGAAACAAATCTGCTGCAGTCAACTTTGTGTTAGCTCGCCAGGAAGGTCAATGTTCAAGGTCAATACATAACACACTATTTCACTGTTACAAGAAAAGTAGTCCCACTGCCAACAATTTGTCACGTCCTCAATGACACCTACATAACATGTAAAGCCAATGTGTGTGGGAACATACCGGTCAGCAAAAAGTGCCTTGCATGAGTAGGCAAAGGTTCAAAGAAGTTACAAGGAGCCCGGTGGTGTCATAGTACGTTGTATGCATGTGTATATATGTTGGACAGTGAGAGGTATAGGGGGAGGGGGCATACTTTCTGTCAGACTGACGGGGGTTCCTGACTTACGCATCCTCCGTGCTGCCCTCTCTCAGCTATCAGTTTTGTCTCCCTGCCAAGAGAAGATGTCACTCCTGTATTAGATTCCCGTCCTCGCTGTGCTTCCCAGCCATCATGTGGAGCTGCTGGATATAAATGGAAGCCTTTTTATGCACCAGCTTTCAATGGGCTGGTCAGATACAGGCCATGCCATAATGACAAAATACACCAGGACAAATAGCTTACAAGTAATGCTGTGAATAGTATATATATTTTTAATTTATCAATTAAATTCATACTAAGTTCAGTGAAGACAAGAAACCTAAAATTAATGTATATATTATATGAATATTTGGTGTGAGTAGCTTTAAAACAGCATCAGTTCTCCTCAATTCACCTGCACAGTTTTACAAGGTACTTGGCAGGTTGGTTGGGCTAAACCATCTGTTACAGGACTCCTTGTTCTTCTTGTAGCTGAAGATAGTGCTTTATGACTGTAGCTGTATGTTTGAGGTTATTTCTGCATGCCTTTCTGATGGTACTGCATTATGGATATGAATCTAAACATCTAAAATGCTTATAACCTTTGCACATTTATTATATATATATATATATATAGTCACTGATGTAATGGTACTATCTTACAAATGCCAGGATATTTCAGTATTTTGTTGATTAAGTGCATTGAGACTATACCTTTTACATTGGTACAACACTCAACTGTTTGGAGGTTTTTAATTTTTGTCCTTACTCAACCTTACTCAAATTATTCAAATTTACAAATGTATGTAGTGAGTCCCACAGAGCACTTGTGTTGTCTACTGCGCGCACACACACACACACACACACACACACACACACACACACACACACACACAGGACAGTAGTGTCAGTGCAGCAATAACCCTCCTGAGCTCCCTCCCAAGTTTATTTGCAGACGTCAGAGATGTTTTCCATGGTCAGCTGGCTGGCGACCTCACAGAGCGTGTGATTCCCACACAGCACTGAGAATATGACCTGGACCCTCAGTCCATAAACATCCCCAGGAGGTCACCCAAGGGTGGACCACACTGCCACTGTGCACTGGCACTATGGTGGGTGGTGGGCCGGAGGAGGAACCAGTACAACAGCACCAATCCTGCTCCATATATATATATATGCCATATGAAAACTTAAATATATGGAAAAAAAATATGTCTTAATAGCTTTCTAATATATACAAAACATAATTTAATTAAATTTAGTTTAATAATATAATATAATTTAACCTTAGGCTACATGTTTCTGTGTTTGGTGGTTGGCAGGGTAACAATTTCATCACTCTCAAGAAGTCATCGCAGGATGGATTTGAATCAAGGTTTGAGTCAAGCATGGCCTTACGGTAAGGCAGATTTGAGTCATAACTTGGTTAAACTTTTACACACTGGATACACTGCAAACAGGAACTGCTAATAGATATGTATGCATACTTTTAATGGCATTTTTCCAAAATGTAAACAAATATAGGCAAACACAGTGAATCCATGGCAATGATATACTTCCTGTTTATGTGTCCCAAAGCATTATATGAACTGTAGTTCCAAAACAGAGAGCATGAATATCCCCCAAATCAATATAATACAGGAACAAGAAAAAAAAAAGCATTGAATTGATGTGATAAACCCAAAGGGAAATAATACAAAAAGATACTCATAACATCTGCAATATTAGTATTTTTGGCCACTTGAGGGTATCAGAAACAAGTTGTGAAAACTTTCATACCATCACATTTTTATTTCCATATCCAGCAGTTACAGAGACGCGTTATTATTCACTTGGAGTCATGGTTGAGCTGGTGAATTCAAGTCCAATATTCACTTTCTTTGCCATTTGGTGTTGAGCAGGTAATGTGGGTTTTTAGAGCATTTTGCCAGTTTATTCTGCAGTGGTGGAGCATGGAGTGCAATATTTGCCGTTGTCATAACTTCTATTATATTTTGTGAATTAGCAATAATCCTGCAGCACAGACAACCATGTTCAAGAGCCTAATATGAACACAAAACCACACTATATATTCATACTTCTAAGTGTATTAAAACTTCAACTGTGGGGTTTATATAAATATAAGATAGATTTGGAAGTGAATTGGGTGTAAACTACTGAATTTGGTTTGGTGCAGTAACTTTTTTCAAATTTCCTTATGTTGTTGTGTCATTTTTCCTTCAACATTGTGCGTGAGAGATTCACAGTCACTTAAAAAAGACACAAGTTGACATTTTTAATAGTGTACATGGTTATTTAACATTAGGTATTTTCACAAAGGAATAATTGATATCACCAGTCATGATTGTTTCAGTGACATGCTTACAATGTTTAAATATGTTAAAATGTGTTTCATGATTCAAAAGTTAAAAGCACTTACCGTAAATGCAAAGGGACATGCACTACATTTATTTCGCCAGCAGGAGGCGGCTACCTGTTTTTCAACCTAAGCTTCTAAGCTGGAGTTTTTCATTTTCTGTTGTTGCTGTCATTAACATCTGGTGGCGACGTGCTATTGAGAAGCGAGAGAAGACAGCACGAAGTCAGTCGGCCTGTGGATAATTACTGCAACATACACACAATACACCATAATGACAATATGAAAAAAAGTTTTCAAATGTTTGGAAATTTAGAAATAAAGAACAAAAATGTAATATGTACCAAAGTATTTTGCTAAAATACTTAAAGCCTCAAGTGTTTTGGAATATGAAGCCACACGCTTGGCATGTCTATTCTTCTCAGATCCCTCCACAGATGTTCAATGGAATTCAAGTCTGGTCTCTGGCTGGGACGCTCTAGGATATTCACAGAGTTGTCCTGAATACACTCCTTCCATATCTTGGCTGTGTTTAGAGTCATTGTCCCGTTGAAAGATGAACCATCTCCCCAGTCTGAGGTCAAGAGTCTCTGTACGTTGCTGCATTCATCTTTCCCTCAACCCTGACTAGTCTCCCAGTTCCCCACAGCACGATGCTGCCACCACCATGCTTCACTGTAGGGATGGTATTGACCAGGTGATTAGCTGTGCCTGGTTTCCTCCAAACATAACGCTTGGCATTCACACCAAAGAGTTCCATCTTTGTCTCATCAGACCAGAGAATTTATTTTTTCATCTGTCTGAGAGTCTTTTAGGAGCCTTTTGATAAACTCCAGGTGGGCTGTCATGTGTTTTTTACTAAGTGGGTTCCATCTATCCACTCTAATCTGCAGTGATGGTCGTCCTTCTAGAAGGTTATCTTCTCTTCACAGAGGAACCCTGGAGCTCTGTCAGAGTGACCATCAGGTTATTGGTCACCTCGCTAAGTAAAGCCTTTATCCCCTGATCACTCAGTTTAGAGGGACAGCAGCTCTAGGAAGAGTCCTGGTGGTTCCAAACTTCTTCCATTTACAGATGATGGAGGCCACTGTGCTCATTGGAACCTTTAAAAGCAGCAGGTTTAGAGCATGGACCCTGACCTGATTTCTATAGGAGAATTTGGACTCTGGGGCTGGACCATTTGGGAAGCACTGCACTTACAGGTTGGACCACTTTGCTTTCTTTACCAGCCTTTCTGGTACCTCATTGATCAAGGTGAACTGTGTTTTTTTTAATGTTGAAATTGGCAACAGTTTACTGTATGTGCCACAAACTCTTATTAACTCTGCAACAGGCCAATAACAGTATATTCACTACTACCCTCATTACACATTATCCCGGTGACATTTAGGGTGGTATCAAGATATTGTGACAATACCTGTGGTAAACCTTAAGGTATTGTTTCATACTTCATACAGGTTATTGCTGTTCATCATGTTGAAATATTCCTCCCACCAACACACAAGGTGACTCCTGCTGACTCCCATCATATGTCAGTCACGCTGTCAGATGATACCGTGCTGTGTTCTACTTTTAGCAAACACACCACGTACCTGACTCATGACACCTCACACTCCAGTTACAATACTTATCACACAATCAGTTCCTTTGAGAATGAATGATTATTTTCACTATTAATAAAGAAAAACAAGACTGTTTTTCATCTAACTGTAAAAAGAACTTTAAATGGACATGTTCAATTACTTACCTGGCAGAGTCCACAGTGAAGAGAGCAGCAGTACCCCACCCTCATCATGAATGTCTTTGAAGAGAGACTGTCTGAAGTGTATGCCAGTATCCCAACTTTAAGTTTACAGTACACAGTTTAAGCCATCTGTCAATTAAGTAAACACATCCAAAACATTCATTTCTCTTTAAAAAAAAAACAAGTGAACATTAGCAAAATCACTACTAAGACACAGCTTACATGAACTGCGATCATAACTTTTTGTGGGAAAAACATACAGATTTCATAATTTTTGTTTATAAATTGGTACATTGTAGATGAAGAGTTTTATGGAACTGGAGAGCCTCTGGGACCTATTCTGGTGGCTATAAGTAACTATGGTGTGATGACCAAAGTTTCTGTATATCACAAGTTTAAAAAAGCAAGTTGTATGAAGACTGCCACCAAAAAATAGTGCAATGCACCAACAATGTCAGCAATTGGTTTCCACATGTTGTCCTTTTAACAGTTCTGGTATTGTTAAATACACGTCATAGAGAGTTTAGAGTTAATTCGTGTAGTGGAATGTATTTGTAACTTCAAAAACGAGCGTGATTGGCTCTCACTGGTTGTTGCTCACACTGCGTCACAGGACATTTGCATCAAGTTGAGCTTTTCTCAACTTTCCCTTGTAGTTTGGCTGAGTGATTTCTGAACCTCTCTAACTCAGCCAGCCAGGTCTCATTTGCAATGAATACAGGTCATCTCTGTCCCAGCTGCTGAGTCTATATGTGTGAGCATCCCCAAGTGAAATTACAGCAGCAAAAGGGTCGGATGACCATGATTAGTGGATCATAGCAGCATGTACGAAAATAAATATGTTGCCAAATATGAGCTGTGACTGGCCTAAAGTTGGAACACCTGTGCATCTGTACAAAATCAAAGGTGACACGAGTATGTCCACGGTGTAGTGTTTCAAGGTATTTTAATGTAAGAAGGACAGAGGGCCAGGAGCTCGGACTGCAAATCCTGGCCTGAGTCTGAGTGAAGCTATTAGACAGAATTTGCACTGCCAAAACCTTTGGTTGCACCACCAAAATAAAGGTTGGGAACACAGTTGCTTCAAGATCTGATGTTTTCTGATTCTCCAGCCCAACTGGTAGAATGTGCTGAAATGGGTGCTACAAATGAGGAAATAATGACCTTGTTAAGGTGGAGCTGCTCAGTGACCAGCAGTAGAAGACAGTGTTTGCACTGGGCAGCTCCCAGTAGCCGAAAGTAGAAGTCCAGTTTCCGACAAAGGGATTCACATACATTTTTAACTGTATAAATGTCAAGCAGGGTGTGGTTCTGCCCGCAGTTAAAATAAGGATACAATGAGTGATTCCTGTCTGTCCCTGCCTTTACTCTGTGTTTCAAGCCAGGCTGTGGTCACCTGACCAACCGGGAGAAAGCTGAGGCCAAGTCTTGAAGAAACCTGTCAGGGCTCCAGGTAAAGATATACTCAGAGCTATATTAAGCCATGAGGTTATATATAGACACCTGCTTCCTTGGAGAACGCTGATAGTGTCAACGAGTGCACAAACCGTGCATGCTGTTAACTCACATTACAAATCCACAGAGGCTTTAAGAGTTATCAGTTAGTTAAGAGTAGCAGATACACACACACACACACTCACACACACACTGAGGGAGACACATATCCAGCATTGATGTAACATTTGCACTGAATGTCACAGGTCACTTACCAACTCTTTAAAGGAGAGTTGTATTCTTTATTTTAATACAGCGTAATGTAGGATTGAAAATGTTAAATGAAGTAAATACATTGCTTACAGTGCAGTAGCAGTAACTACTTTTTTGATGACAAATTTATAAAGTTACACACACAATACTTTTAAATGGGATCAATTCATTGCTGATTTGGCTTCGCACATGAGATTTGCGACAATCAGAGAATTATAGAAAATCAGACCTTCAAGTCAAAAGCCTCTTTAATACGTCACAGGTGCTGAAATGACTTCTGTAACAGATATACCTGTGCATCATATAGCTCCTCCAGCATGTCTCTGCTGAGATGTGTTAAACATGACTGGGATTGCTTTCTGGGTCACAGGACCCATGTATATAGATATGTATGACTTCATCAGAATCACAACTGTGAAAGTTTTTTTGTCAGTAAAGGAAATGGGAACTGTTTGGACAACTCTGCATGTCCATATACTTACCATAGCGTTGTACTTACTTATGCATTACAATTACAAGGTTACAAAAATGATAGGATAGCGTATGTTAAAGACAGGCAAGGGACAATGGATACATAATTCAAAATCCAGTTTAGCAATAAGGTTACTCCTTGATCAGGGTGCAAAATGGGAGAAAGCTGCACAGTAATTACCACACAACGAGTCAAGGGCCATGTAATATTGCAGCATTGGAACACACACACAGCTTTTTTATGGACCCACGCCCGAGGTAGGTTCATCCAGCCACGGCAAAAAAATGATTTTGGACACAGCCCCTTCCTTACGTTGAAGCTGCCAGTTTAACACTCCAAACTCAATAAAACCCAATGATTCCTGTATGTGTTGGTTACAAGCTGATGTGTAAAATAAGAAAACTTCACCAGGAGGGGTATTCCACTCATGGTGGAGCTTAACTACCAGTCTCTCCTTTAAACCCACAGAAACAAAACATATTGAAATCTGTGTTAGGACACTTCCCCTCCCATATATGGTAGAGTAATGGAGGCCTTATTTATATGACATTCAAAAAAAAAACTTGTTTTGGAGGTATTTCATTCCACAAATACTACAATGCTTATTAAAGAACACTCAAGAACAATGTATTCATCCAGAGTGAAAAAATATTAAACCTAGAAAACAGTATGAACAACACACACACACACAGACACACACACACTAGATTTATGTTAGTGGTGGAAGCCTGAGTCAGAGTTGTATTGCTTCCAGGTCAGACTGACAGACTGGGAGTTCTGGGAGGTCGTCTCTAATCCAGCTGGTTCTGACGTCATCAACACAAGCTCCTCAGGCAGCCGTGCAACCCACACAAATGAACCGCGGTTCGATTAAACAAGATGCCAAAGTCTATTCCACGAGCACTGTATGCACATGCACGTGCACGTGTGTGTGTGTGTGTGTGTGTGCATTAGCATGTGCTAAGTATAAACTCCTACAGAATTCACGGAGGTTTATAGGAGATTTGTGTAAAAAGTTTGCTCCTAAATATTGGCACCTGGTTTCGTGCTTACATTTTCAATGTGACCAACCCTCAAACAGGCTGCTCATAAAACACAACAAGTCCAAATATTTATCTGATAGAAAAAAACACAGCGCGACCAGTATCAGACTTGGAGACAGAAAAAAGTCTGTGATTAAAGCAAACACATCCACTTGGAACCAGATCGAGTGCCACAGTATAGACACTTGGTAGCTGCAAAGCTGCTTAAATATGGAGAAATCATAAACTGACTATGATTATGATGAGTAAAATACATCCTTGAGACTTTTCTTGTTTGAAGATTAAAGTGAAAATCATCTCTAGAATAATACTACTGAACTCAAAAGCTAAAAAAAATACTGTATACATACTGTGACGCCCCTCCCACTGGCTATCCTGCAACCTCAGCAGGCAACTGGCTGACACAAGAGGGTCATCAGATGATTAAGCTCACCTGGGTCCTGAGGAAATAAAAGCTGGCCTGTGTGTCTCTCTCTTCCTACAGCTGGTTTCCATTCTGCGTCATTGTCTAATGGTTTGTTTTGACTTTAGTTTTAAGAACTGAACTTGTTTTATGTAAAATCTCTTGTGTGGGCTCCCTACACGTTCCCCGAGCCAGTTTCTGACAAATCAGGCCTGGAAATGTAGAAAAAACACCCATGGCTGATTTTCCTTTATTGGCAATGGCAACTTATAATATGGATGACATAAAAAATAAAAAAATAAAAAATAAATTCTTGTGTTCACGAAAAGAAAATGTGACCACAACACTGTTTTTCCTCTTCATGTCAGACCATATTGCCACTAATTGCTTCATATTTTGTCTGAATGAACCAATTCAACCCTATATGGCTGTTGAAAAAACTATTATTAAACTATTATTTTATTAATATTAACAACTAACATGATAGCCAGGTCAGCATTTGACTTTACACTCAATATTTGTCAATACTTCAAGATGTCTTCATATTGTCCAGAAATTCGAAATGTGTTTTTTAATGACTGATCTATTCTCTCGTGGTTCACTCGGGACAAACTCTACATTTTAGCACCAGCATTGGTTAGGTTTTACTTAACCACTACTTTATTTAGAATAGAAAAGAAAATTGGTGTATTATGTCAAACATTTAAATATTAATGAACGCTGATAAACACTGTGGCCACTAGGGGCAACTGGTAGTGGGAGGGAGTGACACCCTCTGTCCTTAGACCCTCGTTTCAAGTGAGGAAAAACCTTTTAACAGGGAAAAAGGTGGAAGAAACCTCAGGAAGAGCCACAGAGGAGGGATCCCTCTCCCAGGACGGACAGACGTGCAATGATGTCACATGTACAGAACAAATCAACACACACATACACTCACAATGAATTACAATGAATTACATGAATGTTAAAGTTACACCATTGGTTGGGCGGCCAAGTGTTGGACTTTCCCATTGGCCATTGTATCATGATAACACTTAACGATAACATGTGCTGAGATTCTCTACAGGTTGTGCTGCTTCTGTCCTATCCTGTCCTGTGTCTATGTTGGAGCAGCTTCAGCTCCTCCACACACACACACACACACACACACACACACACACACACACACATACCACAGTGGACTCAGTGAAGCAGGTAAAGTGAAAGATAGTTTTTTTTTTCTTTCCTTTATAAAGAGTTGATGACAACTTGAGTGCAATAAAAGATTTACAAGTAAAAAGCCAATAAGTCATTTATCAAACCAGCTGTTCAACAAGCAGAAACATGCAGAAAAGTGATATTTCCACCTGCATTGTCCGCATTCTCCCAGTTACACAACCACTGCGCACTGATTAAGTTAGCAAGCTAAAAAGAAAGCTGTCTGTGTGTAGCCTTTATCTTAGTTTGCCACAAATCCTAAAATCTGGAAAGTTCTTGTAAATTCAGATACTGACTGAGACGGCAGCTCGTCCTCTGACTTATGTCTGTGTTCTTCATTGTTTCTAAATTTTGTATTTAGTGTATATGTTTATACATATATTATAAGTAATATCGCTGAGACCACCACAGTAAAAAAAAAAGTAAATTAACATTTACCAGGATTTTAACAGGAGCATCATAATATGTTCATGAGTTCATTTTAATAATTGTTGCATTCCTTTTTTTTGGTCATTTAGGGGCATCCGGAACAAGTTGTGAACACAATATTGACATTTATGTTGTTATTTACACGCCCAGCTGTTAAGGCTGGATCAGCTGGATCAGCTCTAGTTTGAATACTAACATGCTAAACTAAAATGGTCTAATACTTAATATTTACCTGATTATAAACATCAACATATCAGTATATACACGAGCATGTTGTTGAGCATGTTACCTTGATGATGTCAGCATCCTGATGCCTCAGTACAGTCTCACAGCAGGCATGGACAAATTGCTATTTCCATTGCTATTCTGTCCAGACAGGAATAAATCAATTCCTGTCTGGACAGAATATTACAAGCTTAAAGACTGTTTGCAGCACCGAGCCTGTAGAGGAGGCTTACATTTACATCATTAACAAAGTCCCATTTTATAGAGTAACGAGTGATGTACTCAGATGGTTTGACTGACATTTTGTCTGAGCTTTGGATGGAGGGAACTAATCAAACAGACCAATCAGACATTACTCTGGGTGGTTGGTACATGGTTGTACTGTACTGCTGTACTGGTGGCAGTGAGATGCCAAGGTTATGTCTACCCTGTTGACCACAGTTCTCATGACAGGAACAATAACAGATGCCATCATTAGTGACGCACCGAGAGAGTAAAACAAGATGATACATGTTGCACTAAGGTTACAGTGAAAACATTAAATGTCAACAAAGCAGAACTTATTCCAACATTCACATGAACTTAGTGGATATGTAGTTGGGGTACAAGATTTAGGTCTGATGTGCATACCGGGGGGTCAACAAGTGAGTGCTTACAAACATGTCTAAAGTCTGTCAAAAGTTCTGATGTTTGACCTTATTCAAATAGTCAGATTTTCTCCACCTCTTACATTGGTCATTAAGAAAGAAGCACTTAATGGTCTCATGGCCAGTATGGACAGCTGCCAATAATATGGTGCGTGAGTAATGTTGTAAAATTAAATTTTTCTTAAATATACGACACTCATCCCCACAAGATGTCACTCTAGCACCAGCATCTTAGCACCAAAACAAATGTGCGTCATTTAATCAATAAAGTTGGGGGTGGAGAAAGGCAGACAGTTCACGAAACTCAGAACAAACTGTCAAACTAGGCAATGCTTATCAAATATGAATCAAGTCTGTATTACTACATTACTGCCCATTTAAATGTTTTTAGATATATGTTAATGTACTGTTAATCTGTAATATGAGAACGTTTTTTTGTCCCAGCCACCATGTTGAAAACGGATGCAGGGAAGACAGCAAGGGAACAAATGAATTAAGATGTGCATGCAGCCAGAGCAGCTGTGTACACAAAGAACAGAGGGGCTCAGATTACAACACTCACAGAGATTGGGTGACTACATTCTCTGATTTGTTTTTGTGTTTAAGGTGAGTAAATTGGTAGTTTTTGTTCATGGTTTCAATCTTACTTTAAAAAAGCTGACACACAGTCAGCTTCATATTATGCTTAGATGGAAAGGTACAACGATTAGATCAGCAGATTAGACATACACTATATTGCCAAAAATATTTGGCCACCCATCCAAATGATCAGAATCAGATGTACTAATCACTTGGCCACAGGTGTTAAAATCAATCACTTAGGCATAGAGACTGTTTCTACAAACATTTGTGAAAGAATGGGCCGGTCTCAGGAGCTCAGTGATTTCTAGCGTGGAACTGTCATAGGATGCAAATCCACTGACAATGGCAAACAAATCCAGTCGAGAAATTTCCTCACTCCTAAATATTCCAAAGTCAACTGTCGGCTTTATTATAGGAAAATGGAAGAGTTTGGGAACAACAGCAACTCAGCCACGAAGTTTTAGGCCACGTAAACTGACAGAGAGGGGTCAGCGGATGCTGAAGCACATAGTCGCCAACTTTCTGCACAGTCAGTTGCTACAGAGCTCCAAACTTCATGTGACCTTCAAATTAGCCCACGTACAGTACAGAGAGCTTCATGGAATGGGTTTCCATGGCCGAGCAGCTGCATCTAAGCCATACATCACCAAGTCCAATGCAACGTGTCGGATGCAGTGGTGTAAAGCACGTTGTCACTGGACTCTAGAGCCGTGGAGACACGTTCTCTGGAGTGATGAATCACGCTATTCCATCTGGCAATCTGATGAACGAGTCTGGGTTTGGAGGTTGCCAGGAGAACGGTACATTACAGACTGCATTGTGCCGAGTGTGAAATTTGGTGGAGGAGGAATTATGGTGTGGGGTTGTTTTTCAGGAGTTGGGCTTGGCCCCTTAGTTCCAGTGAAAGGAACTTTGAATGCTCCAGGATACCAAAACATTTTGGACAATTCCAGGCTCCCAACCTTGTGGGAACAGTTTGGAGCGGGCCCCTTCCTCTTCCAACATGACTGTGCACCAGTGCACAAAGGTCCATAAAGACATGGATGACAGAGTCTGGTGTGGATGAACTTGACTGGCCTGCACAGAGTCCTGACCTGAACCTGATAGAACACCTTTGGGATGAATTAGAGCAGAGGCTGAGAGCCAGGCCTTCTCTACCAACATCAGTGTGTGACTTCACCAATGCACTCTTGGAGGAATGGTTGAAAATTCCTATAAACACACTCTGCAACCTTGTGGACAGCCTTCCCAGAAGAGTTGAAGCTGTAATAGCTGCACAAGGTGGACCAACATCATATTGAACCCTATGTGTTAGGAATGGGATGGACTTAAGTTGATATGTCAGTCAAGGCATATTTGGCAATATAGAGTATCTCCCAATCATGTCTAAGATTTGTCGTATTTACTGTAGTAGTGAGTGTTTCTATTGCATAAGAACCTTATGGAATGACGACAATGATTGTTCGATGTATAAGTCATAGCCTCAGATGTTACCCGGGAAAATGAGTTATGGCTTGTGAAAAACGTCAGATTTTTGATTGCAAAATGATTGCAAAATATAGATGAATAGTCTTTTTTTTTCCTTCGGCAGGTGACCATGATATAAACGGAATAATACCCCTTAAAGTGTCCACAATCACAATCAAATGGATGAATTAATGAATTAACGGATAATGGACACCTCATTGGGCTAGTGGTAAGAGTAGTAGCACCAATATATCAAAAGACATGTGTGTTTAAAAGGGCACTATTTTAGCCATCAACATCAGGCACTGGTCATGTGCTACTCAGCCTGTGAAAGCAGTTACTATGTATAATGTCTTCCATAGCTCTGGAAAAAGTGCAAATATATGCTGATGATGTTACAGTGATGTAACAAGACTGGGAACTGCAAACCTGGTGTGAACTTTGAAAGACGTCCAGCAGGAAGAGTCTGACAAAGACCCTATTGAGCATTTTGCATTATGGGAAGTGTAGGGTCAAGCATTTCTGTCTTACACCGTATTAGGGACTAAATATATCTGCAACCTGTGCTATATATATATATATATATATATATATATATATATATATATATATATATATATATATATATATATATATATATATATATATATATATATATATATATATATATATATATATATATATAAACGCCACTGTTTCTTGTTACTATTCCCTAAATTAACAACCGACATGGAGGCTGTTAATCCGAGTGATGTTTAAAAAATGTAGAAAATAGGTTTTTACAATACTAATCAGCAGAGAATGAAGGAAAGCATAGGTTTATTATTGCTGTCATTATATTGTGAAAGCAATTACGCTGTAAGAGCAGTTTTCCATGTTACTGCACAGACTTGTGTCACAATACAACACTCTTCTATTTCTCAGCATCAATGCACGTAAACGTTCCAGGAAATCAACAATTTGATAGGCACATCCCTGCTTTCCTTAGAATTCCTTCATCCCTGTGCATGGATTTTATACCTTATGACACACCTGAGACTCCACACGTTTCATATTTTACATCTGTGCTGCTACTGTTAAACTAGTAAACTAGTAAAACATTTTAAACTTCAGTGAGCCATTATATGACATTTGTAGTATTAAAATACTGTAGTATTAAATAAAGGTATCACCAATGTAAAATTATTGGTGATACCTTTATATAGATATTATCTATCAGGAGAATGAGGTGGTAGTGTTTATGTCACACCATCAGATGTACAGTTAGTGCTTGTATTTCTCAACAACAATGCCACATCTCCCATAAACGCCACTGTTTCTTGTTACTATTCCCTAAATTAACAACCGACATGGAGGCTGTTAATCCGAGTGATGTTTAAAAAATGTAGCTGTTTTACTAACACATCAACACAATGACATGCTAGAATTTATAAAATGGCATGAATGACACAGTTATAAAGTTTATGTAGAGGCTGAATGTAGACCTGGGCTTAATGCCAAGCCGTCCTACCTCACCTGCCTAACCACACACACACACACACACACACACACACATACACACACACACACACCCACACACACACACACACACACATACATATACACACACACACACACACACACTCTGCTAGTAGTGAAAGTATCAACACACACACACACACACACAAACACACATACATATATACACACACACACACACACACACACACACTCTGCTAGTAGTGAAAGTATCAACACACAGGCTCTTACACATTCACTTGTATACACATTCATATAATCAGCATGGAGAATGTTGAAAGTAAAATGTGTACAGTATGTACAGTGTACTATAAATACTTACTTATTTGACGTCATAATGAATACTACTATCTTGTTACTTAACCCAGTTCCCATCTGTGTGCTCATTCACCTTTTCCATATACTGGCTGTACTCGTTCCAATATTCTGTCAGTTGTGCTTATCCAAACATCACATCTACAGTATCAGTCTGAGAGCCATTAACTGACTTTCTCACTTACAGTGTTATAATCAGGTATTTGGCCTCCAGCTATTTATCATGGCGACCTTGTCCTCCTGGTTAGTCAGGATTATGTAAAATCAGACAAGAGTAAGGCAGGTTTCATACAGCTGGAGCCTGGGAGCTTCTGTTTCCAAACACACTGATAGATTCTATCTGTTACTGGGAGAAATCACATCACGCAACATAAAGCACTAATGCAGTCTACGTTTTTGTAGATTTTCAAAGCCTACGCAAGAAGCAAACAGCAAGCACAGTGACTCATCTTCTAATACAGATGGCAGATCAAACAATGTAAAAATGTATTAAATTGTGCATTAAAATTCAAAGAAACTGATTTGTCAGTGTGAAACTTAAGTGATTTAGAAAACCGGATTTCATTGGATTGAATGAATGAATGGCCATGATAGATAATATGAACATATGTTTGTGGAAAACAACTAGAAACAACTAGATGTATATATACTAAATTAATTCCTTTGTGGAAAAGCAAAATAAGTTTTGTAAGTCAAAATTATGCCTTGATCATACCTTTTATATACAATTATAGTGAGTGGAATTAGTGAAAACAAGTCAACATATGCATATTTTATTGACTTTAATATGATTAATAGGAATCTTTTAGCTCACAGACATATTGATATACAGTAGAAACTGGTTGTCAACGTCATCACAGCTGAAGAAATTGTTCGGGTAAAGAGTAAAAGTGAAATGAGTGTATGCAACATACAAACATGTGCTAGTTTCAATGACACATTCTCCAGATTTTACAGGTAGATATGTCTCTTGATGAAAGGTGCAGCAGCGCGAGCACTTCCGTCATTGTAACTCGGTTTTGTCCGTTTCCACAGTATTCACAAACACTCTCGTGTTCTAGCTGTAATCTCTGCTGTCTAAAACTGCTGTTCAATCTTTGTCCTGCCTCTGTACGACTCAGCAATGGGCGCCTCTGTGTCAAGCCATGACATTTAATCTGCAACGGTCTAAGGCTTATGGGAAATGGGACACATTATAGACAGCTAAAAACAGAAAAGCTATTTCCATTTTACCGTCCTTGTCTAAACATATGGAGTGAACAACACAACATACTGTTACTACTGAGTAATTACTGAGTAATTTCAGGGCCTGGATTTCCAGTTACTATGTTATTGCAAATGTCAAAAGGATTTTAAATGAGGTGTTTCCACTTCTGCTCAGTAGAGGTTCAGGCTGCATAGTCTTTACAAATACACACAATTAATGCCCAGATACACAACTGAATTATTGGCACGTCAAACCCTTCTTTATGTTTTGGTCTGCTTTTGTCTTTTCCATTTAAAAATACCTATACATTTATTAACTTGACTACGATGATCAGACAAAATATTTAATACCAAACAGTAATTTAGAGTTGCAAAATTAGCTCTAAAAGCAGTAGTCATTTCCATCTTCAAATCTATGTTCCAGCTCCTCAAATATGGAAACACTATTTAGGTTTGTTGTTAATTCCTACAAATAGCAGTAGAAGATGTTCAACCAGTGTTCTTATAGCATCATGATCTCTGCTGTTCAACAGAGTGGAATCACAGTGGAGTAAAACATTTTAAAAGTTTTTCCTTTGGCTTTTGTCTCATTGGCTGAAAGTTCAATGAACAGTAGAGAAGAAATATGGAGATACATGCTCAGTTTATCAGGACATTGAGGTGAAGCAACCACAACTAACACTGTTCCACCACTATGTCCATACAGACTTATAACCACAAAAATGGACACAAACTTATTGTGTGTATGGAAATATATTCTCCAGCCAGCTGCTCAGATATTTCTGCTTCCCCCTCAGCAGCTTTTCAGGGATCACAGAGGACAACTGGAAAATAAAGTCCAGTCTGATCTATTACTGCGACCAAATATCAGGCCATAATGCTGAATCTGATAACACAAGACCAAGGAGCTTTTAGCAATGCAAATCCTGCTGCTTGATGGAGTTAGCACATAATCATAGCAGACATCATCTCTCTTTGCTGAAGCTGCACGAATCAGATTTTTGAGTCACTGTGACTTGGACACAAGCTTCAGTTCAGTAAATATTATATAGTTTTATATGTAAATATAAAATGTTCAACATTGTCTGTCTGAAAAAGGAAAAAGGTGAACTGCTGAATGCATGACCTGCTCATCAAATATTTCTGACAGTCAGACTACAACATCAACGTCAAACTTTGTCATTTGAAAACTCATTCAGATCCTTAAGTGTCTCTGAGGGCTGATATTACCTAACGTTAGCCAGATATAATCTGTCTGTATTAAATGGCCATTGTCAGTTGAATGATTATGCTTTATGATGTGACAGCACTGTGGTTAAAGTCTGGTTAGGATTAGGCACAAAATCCACCTGGTCTGGGTTAGGGAAAGATCATGGTTTGGGTCAAAATATCTGTTGTTGCCAGAAAAATGGCAGCAAAATGTCTCAACCTCTTGCTAAAATGCTTGTTGAAACCTGAAGTGGGAAATAAAGTTATTTGTTTTTTTTCCATGTCTATTGTCATAGTTTCTGAACAAGTTAGATAATTTGACCATGTAATTATTAGACAGGTGATAAAAATGTGACTTGATGTGGGACTTGATTGGCCTTAACTAAGGACTTGACTTGACTTGTCATAAACTGTGATTTGCCCAAGACAAAAATGACTTGCCTGTAACTTGGACAAAATGACTTGAGTCACATGTCTGCTCATTCAAATAGAAAATTAAACTTTAGCTAACACCAACTATTGAATAAGTTTAGGAGCCTAAGTTTGATATTAAGTGACTGCTGACTCTTTTTGGCAGCTCTAGATTCCAACTACAAGACTGCAAGAGGGAGGTGTTTTACTCCTGTGTTTACATAGAAGCAAAGCAGTGGACTTGAGCAACATGACTTGGACTCATGAAGTCATGAATCAGATGACCTTAGAGTCGCTGACCTGACAACATGAATAAAATTTGCAACGTGACTTCAGCCTTTCGACTTGAAATGACTTGATATACTCCCCACAGATTCAAAAACATAATGAAAATAAGAATAATATATTTATTTATAATGCACCTTTCAAGAGCAGATTTCACAAAGTTCTTCACAATAAAAAGAACAAAAATCCAAAAGATATTAAATGCAGACATCCAGCTAAAAATAGCTGCAGTAGCTGTTTAATGTAGGCTGGTGCCTTACTAAAACAGGTAAAATGAGAATTACAGCAATAAAAATTGGAGGAAATGAACTCATATATAATCATCTCAATCTCAGCTGGTAGAAACAGCAGCGAACCAACTAATTTACATGCTGGTGGAGATTAAAAGCCTTCCCTATAGACACCCCCAGATTATGAAAGGTAGGTTTAGTAAAGAAAGATAAAGAGCCAAGACTTTCCACCATGGACAACGTTATCAGGGGCAGAAGTGAGAATTTCTGTTTTATCAGTATTTACTAGAACATTATCTTGTATCCACTCTTTTATAGAGTTGAGGCAGTTCAGTAGAACAGAAGGTTTTGAAACATTATGGCTTAAATAAAATGTAGAATTGAATATTGTCCACATAACAATGGAAGGAAATATCTAAAATTATTTTATCTATCATCTGCCCGAGTTGAAGCAAGTACAACGCAAACAGCAATGGGCCGAGGACAGAACCCTGGGGAACACCACAAAACAAAGACTCAGCTGATGAAGTATAATTTTGTACCTGTAACTGTAACTAAGAAGGTTCTGTCTTAAAGGTATGAGGTGAACCAATCAAGCCTCTCAATCAATAAACAATGATCCACAGTTTCAAAAGCAGCACTGAGATCCAACAGTACCAATGCAGAACATTTTCCTGCATCACTCTGCATTCACAGATCATTTGACACTCTGTTTCTGTTGAATGCAACCCTTAGAAAAACAGAGTCACAATTTAAACACACACAAAAAAATAACAAAAAAACAACAACAAAACAGCTGAGATTATCACATTGAGGACAACATACAAAACATTTCACTCATGAGTAACAAATGATTGTTAATCTCAGAGGAATAACACACCGACACTTAACACTATTTTAAATGTTATTTAAGCTTAATTAATAATTATTATTAATTATTTAATTCAATTAAATGAATTACAGATTTGACAAAATATTTATTTTTTCAAATTTACTATCCTAAATGTTACAAAACTAAGTCAGAATTTAAATTGACATTAAATTCACTGACGGTGTGTATAGACTTGTTAAGGAAACACAAAGTTTGCATTGCACTAGGATGAGTAGTAGGTTCTTATAATTAGACTTGCATGGTAAATTAACTTCCTTCTTCCTGCCAGTTGGCAGGTGTGTTTTTTTCCGCTAAGCTACTATGACACTGAGAAAATCCCTACATTTGGTACACAATTACTTGTCTGTTTCCAGGGAACTGTTAGGTGAATACCTGCAGTTTTGCTTCCTAATCAAACCACAAACAAGAAATGAAGCTGAACAACTCTTTAAAAAATTCTTTTTGGACTGGCAGTTAGTGGAACGGCCTCGGCCTTAGTTAGCCAGTTTGCCAAATTGAGGTAAGCTCTAAACATCACCCTACTAGCCACATTTAGAGTATAAACCTTTTGCTGCTGTAGCAGTAGTAGTAGTAGTAGTGCAGTTAAAGAGTAGATTGTTGACTGTTTTTGCATGAATGAGTTAAAAAGCATAGATTTCAAGTGTTAGTTTTAAAGGCAGTATGAAGGAATGTTTTGTGCCCGGGCACACCATTAATGTTACTTTGTCCAACAGCCTAACATCACCTGCACTTTATCTAATGTCAACAGACACGTCCAGCAGGCTTAGCTGAATGGAAATATACTATTCAGGTGTTGAGTGTGACCTTGGGAATAGTTTTACAATCAGTAACTAACTAAATCTTAACTCACTGCTTTCTCTAGAGATATCAATTACATCTCATGATCGTCATCAGGAAATAAATATCTCTTGACAATCAAACATCACCATCCAATGACAGCAAACTCCATGAGTAAAGAAAGACTGTGAGAGACGGCTGAAAGCTTTGGAAAAAGGTAGAAAGGAGACATTAAGTTTTCAGATGGTATTCAATATTCTGCTAAATTAAAAAAACAAAAAAACTTTGACTTCCAGTCCTAGAAGAAAATATATCAAAATATGAATTACATACACTTTTTCTGATAACAATAATAATAATAATAATACTATTTTAGTAATGATACTAGCAGAGGCAAGCGAATTCAGCATTTGTTTATTATACATATGATCTTGATAATTAGGTAAAAAGTCTTTGCTGCTTAGACTCTACAGGGAGATTTTGAAATCGAGGGACATGGGCTCTAAGCAGCAGCAAGTCATTTGTATGTTTACAATGAGTAAACAAACAAATTCAACGCATCTTCTTTGGAGGTAACCAATGCTAACACAAGAAGATAATGCTTTCAAGCATGTCTCTGACCTATATAGCAATTAATCTGCTCCTAAAATGAAAAGAAAATGGTAGTGTGACTTTAACTGACTCGTACTCACCCACACTTTCTTCTGTGCTGATCATATGATACTGAAATGATGTTAGCTTTTTGTATCATTTTGTATCAGGACCAAATACAGTGAAAATGTTGGGGTTTTTTTGTGATAAAGTCATTTTTTGTGCCCAATAAGCTCTTTGCAATTCATCAAAGTGCTTGTGATCACTCTGCATCGTAGTTTAGGAACAATTTGAATCGCCACCACTACATTGAAGCAACAAAAGTTTGCAAAACACAAAATTTGCATCATTGCCAAAACTTTTGGCCGTGACTGTATACTGTAGATATAGTTTTTATGTGAATGTCATCTCCTCAGATGCAGTTCTACAATTCTGAACTAATTGTATGAGTCTTCCCTGCTGATCTTTTCATTTGGGTTGGTAGGAAAAAATCTCTAGTCTTGATGTGTCTTAGTATGTACATTCAGTGGAACTTTAAGTAGAATTTCCACCTCAGCGGTAGTGTTGAAATGACATTGTGGCAGACAGCAATGCACACTGCTACATCCTACCCATCAGTCAAAGTGTTTATTGGCATGTGCACAGTGTAGAAACAAGTTTCTCTGTACAATGAAATTCTTACTTGCTTTCCCAAATGAATGCCGTATTAATAAGAATAAAAAAAGAAGGTATTATGATTAAATAAAATAGAATAAAATAACACACAAGTAACATTGAATATAAATATAAACTGTAAGTATCTAGATACAATCTGGATACGAGACAAAGATTGCAGCGTTTTCACCGGGTCAGATTTTCCTTCATATAAATATTTTGTCCATATTTTATGCCATGACCATTTTGTTTATGTTTATTTACATGAGAATGCAAAATATTAGCAACATCTTACATTATATATTGTAATATAATAATGTAATATTTTTTATAATATTAATTTTCTCAATTTCAAAACAGTAAAAAGTATGTTTCACATAACTGTGATATTGTATTGGAGAAATATTTAAGGCATTTCCACTAACCTTCACTTCCACTTTCGACCGTTCAGAGCCATGTCAGTGTTAACACACCTCTCTGCATGTCACCTTGTTGTTTAACCTGGGCCTCTCCCTCACCTGTCCTGGCTGACGTAAACCTCTTTATTCTGGATCATGCGTTTGACTGTTATGTAACAGCTGGCCTTCACCACGATGGCTCTTTTACGTAGGTGCACTCTAACTTGTTTACAGAGCCGGGTGCTTGATATCGTATGGAAGTCTGTCACACGCAGTGGAATTTTTGTTGTTTGTTTTCAGGAGCTTAAACAAAAACCTCTGGCATCAGAGAATGTGTGTGTGTGTGTGTATGTGTGTGTGCTCATTCACACAAGACATGTCTGTAAATGATAATGTACTCCACATGTTCACAGTTTGGTTAAATATCTATTCCTGACTGTTACAGAAACCCAGTAATCCCTAAGAAAACAGGGAGAGAAGGCTTCTGACGTGGGTCAGTGAAAACAAAATGGAAAGGGATTTATGTTTAATATGTGCATGACATGAACATAGAAAAGCCTTGGATCAGCAGCTACTCCGCAACACATCAGGTTTGGCGCTCTTCCTTAGGCAGCATCATGGGCTCATGCTGTTTATGCTGACATGTCTAGAAATAGAGAAAACTCAGTTTGGCAATGTGGTAAATACAGCATACTGTTAAACAAACAATAACGGGATATAACATCTCATCAATAATTGCCTGTTGTATTTCCTGTTTTATTTTGTAATACTCACATTCCACACCTGCTTCCAATTATTCACCTTCATCCCGGTTTTGCTATCAACCATACAGCACTGTTTTCCTGGCTCCCTTGCCAGATTGTCCTTTGTCCATCCAATGTGTGTTCATCACATTATAGCATTTATGCTTTATTAGTTTATGTCTCCATGGTTTTTGACCTTGCTTTATTATCTGAGTTTTGCTTTTTGCCTACTGTTTTTGCTTGTTTGACTGATTTACCTGTGAATGACCGTCTGTCTTAGCACATTTTTTTACTTGAGTCCCGAGTCTGCCCAGCTTGTATTATTGATTAAGAGTATTCAACATGTTGCCTTCTACCTCAGTGACATAAACAAGAACAATATACAATAAAAGAGTTGTAAGATGCTAATGAACATGTAGTCTGGAGGTAGCACACTCAAGTAGACCATCCAGGTGAAAATACAGAATATGTAGAACTATATACTGTACACATATATTACAAGAACTTATTAAGTCATTACACCCAAGCAGAGGTGCTGATCTTATACATGGAGGTGTGATGGGCATTCAGTCAGTGTCTCCCCATGAGCTCAGTGAGGAACTAGATCTAAACCCCTCCAGTAATATTGGTTTAAATATTGTTTTGTATGATCTCGTCGGGTCACTGTGGATGCCATGCAGTTTAAAGATTAGTGGGGTTGACAACTCTAAATTAAAGACTGTATGTCTCTGCAGAATCTTAGTTTTTCACCTGACGCTATACCCCCATCATCAGTCCCATCAAGCTCAAAGGTCTACTTTGTAGCGTTTTAGAACTGTTCACTGCATGTAATGCTCTTCCTCAGCAGATGACATTCATGAGTCACGTGAAACACCTAAGTCAGCTCAGAATGAAGATCGTGAGATGTGGTTGGAAGCTTAAAAAAAAGCTAGTGAGTGGGCCTTTGAGTAAACTCAAATATCTTGAAGACGTACAACAGGAACATTGGATGTGTTGGATGTGCAAATTTGACTAAGCTAAGGTGCTGTACTGTAGATGGAGCAAATGGATGAATATAATGGAACTGAACCTAAAGTAACCAAACTGCTTTGAACTGAACTCATTTAACTGAGCTGAAACAAGTCTAGACACCATCCATTGTAAAATCATGACCAAATTAGACATAGAATTCTTATTTGGTTTGCTGCCACTTCACCTAAAGTGAACCCTTTCAGACTGAAAGAACAAAATCCAAAGCGGGGGAAAAAAAAGAGATGATTTGGGTGAAGTGAAGCAAAGAAAGGAAATGAGCAGTTTTTAAAATGTCTGGTGCCAAAGTTGGAGTGCAATGCTGTCTGATGCAAGTCTGTAAAGAGTGGTGTATCTAGCAGTCTGTCACCAGACACATCCACGTCACAAGTCAGACCAGATGACTGCTACAACATCCTACCAGTGGTTCATCTGCTTTTCCATATTCGGGTAGGAATGTTACAGTAATTCCACAGTGGTGCACTCAGTCAAATTAACAGCAGTTGTCATACTGTCATCTACATTCCTCAGATAACAAAGAGAGCAAAGGACAGGTCACTAAGAGATAGATAGACAGAGTGATCACTGTGTGGAATAAAACCAGCGGATAATAACAATCCTGGCCCCAACCAATAGAGAGGCTTCCTTATCTTTAAAAACACCCACAGTAATTAGCACACAAGTGGTGTGTCTGTGCCAAGGTTCACTTTCAACACGAGATTCAGTGCTTCAGCGATGGTCCTCCTTCTGGGAGGTTCTCTTCTCTCCGCAGAGGAACCCCAGAGGTCAGTCATAGTGACCATTAGGTTAATAGTCACCTCCCTAAGTAAAGCCCTTCTCCCCCGATCACTCAGTTTAGAGGGACAGCAGCTCTAGGAAGAGTCCTGGTGGTTCCAAACTTCTTCCATTTACAGATGATGGAAGCCACTGTGCTCATTGGAACCTTTGAAACAGCAGGAATGTTTCTGTACCTTCCCCAGATCTGTGCCTCAACACAATCCTGTCTCAGAGGTGCTTGTTTTGTGGTCTGACATGTACTGTTAACCGTGGGACCTTATATAGTGTGTGTCTTTCCAAATCATTTACAATTAACTGAATTTTTCACAGGTGGACTCCAATCAAGCTGTAGAAACAAGGATGATCAGTGGAAACAGAATGAACCTGAGCATAATTTTGAGCTTGATCACGAAGGCTGTGAATATTTATGTACAAGCAGTATATTTGTTTTTATTTTTAATAGATATGCAAAAATCTCGTTGTCGTTATGTGGTATTATGTGTAAAAGTTTGAGGGGAAAAATAAATTGAATTAAATATTGGAGAGTTTATCCTCTTTGGTTTTTTGCTTATTTTTTTATTCAAAATCCAAATATCCAAATATCAGTTATTGGTCTCCTTGATTAATAATAATTGGTATCGGTATCTGCCCTGAAAAGACAATATCGATCGACCCCTTTTCCAAACACTCATTCCTTTGCTGTTTTTTTCCAGATTACAACAAGTAGAAGAACTGTGTAGTTAGTAAGCAAAGCTACAGCCACAACTGGTAGCAGCACAACCTCATGGAACCCAAACATAGTTGTAATCTATTGTAATCAGTTATTGACTGATGCTGTTATGTGTGCTGTTGTGCAGCCACAGCAACTAAGATTAAAGGGAAATTTACTTGCAGCCAGCATGAACTCTTCTGTATTGACCTTGAGTCAAGAGACAGAGAATTTGAGTCTAACTTTGAGTTCAGTGACCTACATTGAATAGTAGTTTGGCAGTTTTCTGAGCTGGCTGCTGGTGGGTGGAGTGTCAAGCCATTCAGATTTCTCTTTCAAACCGTGGCCATGGCCTCAGATATGTCATGAATGGACATGCCAGGCTGTGATGTGGCAAGACAAATGCCAATGGGAGCTACTGTGGGTGTGGGAATGTGAAGACGTCTATTTCTTACACATGTAGCTGAGACATTATTGGCACCGCTGTTTAATAATAATTATTCATTTGCATAAATGTTGGGGCTTCATTTTACTACTGTAATAGCTTCTGGATGGGTCTTTATAGCGTCCAGCTTTCAGCTTCATTGTTTGGGCTATATTCTGTTGATGGATTTTTATCTAATATTGTGATAATACTCTTTTTAGTGTCATTGCAGCCTGAGTTACAAAAA
Source organism: Pampus argenteus (assembly GCA_036937835.1). Lineage (NCBI taxonomy): Eukaryota > Metazoa > Chordata > Actinopteri > Scombriformes > Stromateidae > Pampus > Pampus argenteus. Next base: position 3,655,098 of record CM072865.1, on the reverse strand, counting down.
TAAGAAAAATAAACATCATAACTCCAGAAAGTATGGATTGTGTTTCTCTGGAATCTTAAAAAAAGCTCCTGTTTTACTACGGTATGTTCCTGTGTTTACAATCTGATTTCATTTCCACTTATCTCCACCAGTAAGGGCTGGACTGGAATTGTTCCAGCATCCTCATTTTCTTGTTCCTGTTCTTCTTGTCAGTGGAAATCTCCCAGGATAGAACCTTGACTGCAATGTGTCCTAAAGGGAAAAATGCTGACAGGTTACATCTTGCATCCCAAGCGCTATGGCTTTTTTCCAAATCTCACACTCCCAGAGCTTAGGTTTATTTACAGCTAACTGTGACTAACAGAAGTAGAGACATAATGTCAACTTGACGAAAGAAGCATTTTCACCTGCTACCAAAACAAATGGCTAGATTGTCATGAAATTTACAACCGATTGTCATGGTCCAAAGGAGGTAACATGATACAGGTACCGTACAGGTAACATAAATGATTTTACTGTAGTGAAAAACATAACGTAAACTGGACGCAGGTCAGGACACGGGTAGCAGGTACGCCTTTGCCTTTGAATTTGGACAGCACTGGTGAGCTGGTTAGCATAATGAAAGGCAGGCGTGAAGGCAGGTAGGGGCTCGTGAAGAGGTGAGCAGGTAGATGTAAGAGTAACCAGGATTGGTTCAGAAAGTCTGAGGGCATCTGGTGGACAGGTGGTGAATGGCAGGTCTGATGATGTCATCATCCTCAGAAATGGAACAGGTCTCGGGGAAGTGAGGAGTCAGACTGTGAAAACAACAAAACAACAACACTGAGGCAGCTGTTGTGACAATGACTACCGACGCTTTTGGAGACTTTCTGAACTCACCACTAGTTTCCACTATTACACGTAAGTTCAGAAGTGAATAAAAATACTAAAATGTTAATAAGAAGAGTACAAAACATTACAAATCCAAAATACAATACAAAAAACCGCTCTGCAGGGGATGAACCTGCGATGAACTTATGATAACAACACAATTCAGTGTAATAGGGGCAATAACTTAACTCTTAAATCTCAGTGAACACGTGTATTCCAAAAAATAAAAACAAACTTGTGTCGTCTTGTGTCAGCATCAGTCTGGAAAGATTCTAGATCAGTTTCTGACAGCTCAGACAACAATTCCCAAACAAGTCACTCACACAAATATTGCTGAGTTATCAATATCATGTGTTTACTGATATATATCGTGCATACCTGTGTCTACTGTTTATCTGATTAATGAGAGAATAACGCAGAGATAATAATGCTTTACTGTCAATCACAAATACAGGACACACAGCAGTACATTACTTATTGTTGTTCCGATGTTATATATTAGAGAGATTATTAGCTGCTTCTGCTTCTTTACTTCTCGCCGAGTCAATGAGCAGAAACACAAAATGTGCCTTTTTGCCACTGCAACCCACACTGTGGTTAAAGGGGGCATTATATCTATATAAAAGCTACCATAGAGATTGAATTCCCGCTCCTCACATGGACCTCCGACTGTCAGTAAGAGTCAAACCAAAGCAGAGCTGGGTTAAATGTGTGCTTAGGCAGTACATGTTGTCAAATAACTAATGTCTTCTGCAAACAAAGCCACGCAACAGCTCCTGTGACTGCACCGCTGGTCAAAATCATCCAACAAGGTTAGATGTAACAGTCTGGAAGCCTTAAAGGACAAAAGACAAAAACTATGATGGGACAGAACGTGTGAGGAAACTCCCACCACCCACCACCCTCCACCCTCCACCTCCCTTTTACTGTTTCAACACCCTGCCTTTTGTTGGTCTTCCTAAGAGAGTCTGCATCAGCTCTGCATGGGGTCCATTTGAGCAACTCTCAGCAATATGAGGAAGAGTGAAAGGTTTTTGAGGTTGTGCCAGAAAGTTTTCTCGGGTTTCTTGTCATGCTCTGTTGAAACACTGTGAAGTGTGTGTGCATGTAAGTGTGTATTGATAAATGATTGCATACATTGTGTGTGTATCCAACTGAGACTAATGTAGCTTATCTACCACAATGCAGGCACATTTCCCCCCAGATCTCATTAGTTTAACTCCCAGTCTCCACAGACTGCCAAGTCTAACACATGCACACACACACACACACACACACACACACACACACACACACACACACACACACTGACAGGAACATTAAGGCCATATGGATGTATCAAATGTAGCTGTGCACAGAGCTATTCTGTCCCAGGGTGTGGCTATAAGATATAGTTTGAGTTGAGCCCTCGGCTTGCCAGAGATTTGTATGAGCTTAGCATTATCTCAGTTCCTTCAGCATCTCTTCACTTTATCTCTAAAGAGCACATCACAGTTTCAAACCGTCACCCAGCAAGGCTTCACGTGCACACTGTGATACTTCACATACAGACCTAGTTCACCTAAAAAAACAATACAATAGAATACCATCAGTATGTTGGTATAAACATGTTTTCTTACATCTTCACTGTCAGCACTTTTATTGGAACGACTTTGCACAGAATAAAATGACACTGAGTTCTGGAGACATTGCTTTGTTTTAAACGCCACAAACTAAATTCCTTTCACTTCTAATAAAGTGTTGTAGCTGTAAGCATTTTTAGAGACAGATATCTCAAATCCTGGACAAATAAAGCCCAAACTATCTGCATGGTAATAAACCCAGCCCACTGATTACTGGATGATTCCGCACCTCACAATTTACATCCAATGGCACCATTCTGTGACAATGCCTCTTATGTAGCAACGTGTGGAGATTGGAGTGATAGATGGCCATGCGGCAGATGTGACTGTAAGAGAAGAAGCTTGTGATATTGATGTTTTTCAAATGCCAATCGAATCACTGTTACAGTCACCGATGACACTATGTTTGCTTTGTAACTTTGCCGTGCAGGTTTTCTCTCCTGTGTATTATCAAGATGCTCTGTGTCGGTCAATAGAAACAGTGTTTAGTTGCATCAAACGTGTCCTTGGGTTCCCTCCAAATCAAGTCTGAGACTGAAGAGGAGTGAAAAAAAGTAGAATATGAATCTTACTTTTGACTTTAACTATAATAGTTTTGCAGTGACATCAGACAAAGTTCAAAATATACACAAGCCAGAGCCAGTCAAGACCTCCCCGGGGCCCGAAGCAAAAGTCTGCTAAGAGGAATCCTACCCGGCCATTTGCCATTGCCACACGGTCACAGCTGACACCCCAGTTGCTCCCTCAAAACAGTTTGCTCCATCTGTCAGTCAAGAATAAATAGAGAACAGAACGAGGTATAAACAAACAATGTTTATTGAAGAACATATTTTCTATAGAATCATAAAATAAGTGAAAATTAGTCTGGAGGTGCATTAGTCCAGAGGTGAAACTAAACCTTGACTGAGAGACTAGATAATCATTGTCTTGTCCTTGGACTGGTCCCCACAGAGGTTGCTGCTGGAACCTGGAACTGGCACAAGTGTAGTTTTGCCAGCTGCAGTTAATAAATACTGTACTTATGAGTTTATCAAAAGTAATAAATAGTTGCATTTCACTTTCGCTGGCACAAAGTCCCAGAACACAGCCCTGCAAGTGTCTGGTAAGCAAACAAGACACAGACAGACCAGGACACGCACTGCCCAGCTAGGTGAGACAGACAGACAGACAGACAGACAGACAGACAGACAGACAGACAGACTGACAGACAGACAGACAGACAGACAGACAGACAGACAGACAGACAGACTGACAGACAGACAGACAGACAGACAGACAGACAGACAGACAGACAGACAGACAGACTGACTGACTGACAGACAGACAGACAGACAGACAGACTGACTGCTAGCCATCAGGGCATGTCTCTCAATGTTGACATCGAACGTACACAGTTTACCTGATTGATGTTCACTCTCATGGTGTCCCCCCCCCCCCCCCCCCCCCCCCCCCCCCCCCCCTCTTTTCGTGACCACAAAGATAGCACCACTTCATCCTCTCATCAAAGTTGCAAACACTGACACCCACTTTGACGCGAGGAAAAGGCTCGATGCAATGTACAGGGCCACCCGGCTCTGACACAAGCTTATTTACAAATGGTAGGGAGGGTTTACAGGAGAGCAGCTGCTCCTCCACTTCTCTGTCTGTTTACTTTTGGCAGATGCGTGAAAAAAAAAAAAAAAAAAAGTAACAATTTGTTTGTAACACTTTAAATCAGACTGCTCGGTAGCGTGAGTTATGTGTTGACTTGAAACTCGGTTTGTTTTGTTGGTTTCCCCTTTGTGCTCTCTGTGCAATAGATTGCACAAAACAGAGTGCACATAAGGAGTTTATTTTTATGAGAAGAAATGATGGCAGAAAACTACCTCTGAATCAAAATGAAATGAAATTTATACAGATACAAAAAGGCGTAGTAGAGGACAAAGTGTACAACAAATTGAAATAAGATGTGAAGTGAAACGACCCTTTAAATAAAGCAGATAATCAATATATTCCATATGACTACGTAACAAAGGGCAACACAACTTTTTGAACAAAACAAACATGTAGATGACTGCAGTACTGCTTCAACAGATGATGAATCAAGTGATGAATTGATATTCAGCTGTTTCCTCACCTTGAGAATGAAATATGCTTACAAAGGTTACACAGCCTCTGTAAACTTGTAAAAAACATAATAATAATAATAAATAATAATGACAAAAACTGAGCCAAGACTCAGACTGAGCTCAGACTCAGAGGATTTCATGGGAAACTGACACAATATCAAGACAATACAAATGTAGAGAGGGTAGACTCCAGCCTCAGATAACCTACATGAGGAGAGGCCTCATTAAAATAGTGCAGCCTTTGAAGCCTCCAGAAGACCAAACACTAGAAGGCATCTCCCCTCGTAATCTGTCCCTGGCGTCTCACAGATGAAAACTAATAGTGTATTCAGGAGGGTAATCGTCAACTCCTTAAGTCAAACATTTACAAGTTTAACACCGGACAGTGGCACGCGGGCTACTGACAGTGAAAAAAAAAGTTCCATGACACCATAGCAAGCTGTGACTTTTCAACATTTTCACAGCCTTCACAATGATAAGACTGTAACAGCTTTCAGATTTAGCATTTAGACTTTAATATTAAGTTATATATAGATAGCAGTTAGTTTAAAAAGTTAAAGAAATCCAGTATGTACCAGTACACTAATGCCCTGTAGGAAGGAAAACTACCTGTGAACATATGTCATTTTTGCTTGAAATCAGCACTTTTAAATGTATCCGGCTTAATGTACACATAGACTTACACTCATTTTTATTCAACATGGTCTCATGGGGATAGGAGCTACGGCAGGATCCCACAGTCTAGATGTTGATAGTGGTGGTGAAGTGTGGAGGTGTAACAACTGAAGATCATGCTGGTAAGATAAGGGGTGTGTTGCACAATAGACAGACTGACAGGATCATAATAACATTGAATTGGTTGAATGAATGTGGGAAGCGAGATGATTGGCCAGATATGGCGATGTAATAATTTGTGATTGAGAGGACTGGTGGCAGCGTGGGAAAACACAAGAATGAATGTCTTTGAGTTGACAGAATTTGATATGGACAAAAACACTATGTGGTGAGAAGATCAGCTTTAAGTATGAACCAACACAACAACCAACATGTTATCAAGGTTAACAACCTATTTTATGTTATTTTATGCTATTGTTTATGTTATTTATGTTATTTATGTTACATGCCCAGTGTAGAAAAAACACAAGAACAGGGGAGAAGCAATATTAACTTATTAAAAACTCAACTTCGCCATTAATAAAACTCTATCAGATAAAAATGGAAGATACATTTTTGGTGACCGTATGTTAATAGGATCTTCAAATAAATGGATTCTACATTATTTTCATATCCACATACAGATTACTTATTAGTGTCAATACCTATCTTCGTCTAGATATTGGCATCTGAATCATATTACTTTCATATTATTGTACCTGAAGGAACAGTGGGACGTGTTTTATCTGCTAGCTGCACCGCAGACGTTCCTATCTCCTACCTAGATGGGCAGACTAAGTTTGAAGAAGATGAGATACTATCAAGCAACTTTTCCTCCAAATTACAAGAAACACGATGTATAATACTGAAAACTCTATTTCTAGATACCTGTGGCATAACAAGCCTCTGTTATTATAATAGGGTTTACTCAAGCAATTTCTAATTTGATCCATAATTTCTTGGGAAAAAAAGCCCATATTGACTCCTGGTGCTCTCAAACCACAATCCTTACTAAGTTATTTGTCAGGTAATTAGAAAAACCTAATTGTAATCAACACGTTTAAAATGGCATGGTATTTCTAAATTGGCTGCAGAAATATTCATCACCCTTTCAACTAGCAATTAATAAAACTTTCTTTTTACCAGAACGAGGGAAAGTTGTTTTTGAAAACAATTTTTGCCAAAGATGTTAAAACAAAGGCAGACCTGAAGGAGAGGCACTTCAGATTTGTTTCTCAAATCAGATCTTTATGACAGACAGTCCACACTGAAGTGATCAGATCAGATTTGTATGTCTAAACTTCACCTAACTATGTGCTTTGGTTGCCGTGGTAACAGTGTAGGCATCAGTAATGACATACGCTGGTGATGTGTATGTAGTTTTCTAAATTAGACGCATGAGAAATAGAGATCCATCAGCCACCCCCCCAAAGTATAGCATTAGACAAATGATTTCAGCGCCTGTCCATCTACTGACCGCTCAACTAGTAGCAACATGGGTTCTGCTTCTGTCAGATTTGACGTCATTATTGTGTGTTGCGTTGCAATATGAGCGTTCAGAGTGTCCAGACTAAGATGCATCTGTAGATATCCGGTTGAAATCAGATTTCCAACCATCAGATGTGGTTTGCAGATCAGTAAATGGGAGAAGGACTTTGGAATCCAACCAAGCCAGTATGGTCCAATGTATTGTCATTGTTAAGTAAAATCTTTTCATGTAATCGGTTTAATCAAATCTGTTGTCACATACAAAACACGATGACTGATAGCTTTCTCTCTTTTTTTTTTTTTTTTTTACAATAAAATATGTTGTTCATTATCTGCTAGTAGTGATTACAGCACTATTAAATGCTTTTTATGGTTATGTTTAGGCACTGGAAGCACTTGGTTAATGTTAGGGAGAACTCTGTTGAGGTTTAAAAATCTAGCACTTTCTCAATCTCAGCAATATTATTTCCAACTCAGCAGAATATTTTGGTTTTGGAAACAGTTTGGTCTTTCCAGGCCTGACAAGTGGAATACAGCTTAAAACATCCAGCCTCATGATGGATAACAGGAAGAACTCATTTCCTTTACACCATAGAGTTTGGAATGGATGATTGGAATTAGAACCTTGTCGGGACAAGTAGTTCTAACAGGAACCAAAGTCTGGTCCCATACAATGAATACAATGATGAGCTCCTTTTTTTTACCTGCCAAGTGCAACTTGTACTAACACTAGGACACTAGGAACAGTAACACAAACACATGGATGAATTATGACTGAGACACACTCAGCTCTCACTCAGGCTGCTCCATAATCCATACAAATCAATGCTTGCCCATCCACAGAGAACATTCAGTGGTTCAGATAAACACGGAAACAAAGATCAGATAAACACTGCAGCAGCCAGAATGCTGCAGCAGCTGTGGATGTAGCTAGAGTTACTTTCTTACTTCTCGCACAATCGATCGATCAATCAATCAATCAATCAATTTAATTTACCAGTTTTTATGATTAATAAAGTATATCTATCTATCTAAGTATATCTATCTATCTATCTATCTATCTTTATTGTCATTGTACTGGGGGGGCACAACGGAATTTGGGGGTGCTCCCACAGAGCCACAGAGAAACAAAAGATAAAAAAAACAAGAAAAAAACCCCCAAAACAATGCTGTGCAAATGTATTACTACTTATTGACTTTATGACCACTTACTGACTGATACACTTGGGAGGAGTAGAGATTGCATTGTGGTTTGGAAGGAATGCATTTTACACCTTTACAACATATGACAAGAATGTGTCTTATTTAGATTTGAATCTGCCCTCTTGCTTGCATGTTTACTTGGCTTTTTTTTTAATCGGTTAGGTATCATGAAGTGTGATGTGGGTACAGTAAGTGTACACAGTCTGAGCTGTTAGTAAAAAAGCGTTTAATAAATCAACCTCTGGGTGATTATAGACCACAGTCGCTCACTGCATCGTAGATCATTTGTTTCAGAGACTGAATATGCATGAACTCAGATCTTATCTTCGTCTTAATACACTTCATTTCACTTTCACATTTATATGTGGCTAAATAGTTTTGTCTCCATCCAGTCAGTCTCACTGGGAGTTAATGTCTACCAGCCTGGGTGAACTCTCTTGCAACAGGAGGTGTTAAGTGTGTGTGTGTGTGTGTGTGTGTGTGTGCGTGTGTGTGTCTTTATTCATGCAAGCGTTTGCGCTGTTGCAGGGAGGAGGGGTGAAAGAGATTACAGACAGTGTTTTCCACTCCTTCCCCTCTGTGTGGTGTAACCTGCCTCTGATTGTCCTGAGTAATTATTCAAGTGGAAAGTCAACGGTTGGGAAAGTGTCCTGTTGCTGCTCAGCATTGCACACTTGTCTTTTTTTAAACTCTAGCAAAAGCTCTCCATTCTCCATGGAAATCCTCTTTTGAATGGGGTTAGTTGGTAATAAGTCTGAACTGGACTGTTTTAATGATTTTACAACTTGTAGATAAGCTATGTAAATACATAACTAACATCAAAATACACCCGCAACTTAGTTACAGAGACATAACTACACAGCTCATACACAGATCTACTGCTAATAGCTTTCGGTATTATTTGTCCAAGTTTGAAATATCATCCTCAACCAGAATGCATTGCTTACTATATGCCAGGAAAGATATCGCTATGGTATTAAAATGTGCATAACATACCTCAGTTATTTTGTGCCACTTGGGGGCAGAAAAAGAATCTGTCAACACAACAATGACATCACCTTATAGCATTGTTAAGGTGACCCAGAGGAACATTTGTGTCCATCGGATAAATATTTTAGCTCTGTTCAAGCTCTTATAAAAGGTGAAAGCTCTGAGGTAAATCTCAATGTGCACTACCTGCTGGGATTCCACTGCAAACAGCTGACCGCTGCTGCTGGAAACCAGGCTGATGAGATGGCTCCGATTGCTTAAAACTATAACATTGAGAGGTGCTTTAGAGTTTTAAAGTATATACTGTATACTAGGCATGAGTGCAGTTCAGTGGCAGCAACAAGAGTAGTTCACACTAGCTGTCTGGTAGATTGAACACCTGAGAATGTCAGTACAAGTGTCTTTTAATCACATGAAGGATATGTAGGATATCTTGTTCCCAGGATCCCATTCGTCTAAGGCATTAGAGTGAGCAGTTTAAAGTCCAGCCACACACACTCTGCTAGTTAGCATGAGGGCAAGGTTGGCCTGATTTTTTAAAATTCCTTTTTAATCACAGATCAAATCATTTGCAGCATTCTTCAGGGTATTTAACAGCAACAGGGACTCAGCACTCTTACTGAGCCTTATTTGTGCCTCAAATCTGCCAATGCTGAAGTACTTCAACACTTGTGTGTGACATTTATTCCTAATCTTTTGTGAAAGTGCTGCCGCAGACGTCGTCTTTATGGCTCCTGACACAAGAGTTCATATTACGGGAACAAGTTTTCATCACGTCAGCTGTCGGGAACAAAGTACTTCAAACTTCAGCCAGTACCAAAGTTTACATGACATCACTTCAATAAAGGGAGGCTGCCGCTCAAATTATCATATAAAAATATAAAATCATATAAAATTGTGTCTATTTATTCCACCTAAAAGAGGAAACACAGTACAGCAATGGCTGTGGGTCAGAGGTAGAGCAGTGGTGCATTAATTGGAAGGTTGGTAGTTTGGTGGGTTGATATTCCTCCAGTCTGCATTTTGAAGTGTCCTTGAGCAAGACACGTAACCCCAAATTGCTCCCGATGACTGTGCATGCGTGCATACGTGTGTGTGTGTGTGTGTGTGTGAATGATTAGCTCTTCCTGATGAGCAGGTTGGCACTTTGTATGGTGGCCTCTGTCATCAGTGAAGAATCCTACTTACCCAATAGACCAAGTTTGTTCAGTGTGAATATGTTTAATATAAGATGATTTAACTGTGAGCTACTCTGAGCATGAACATACTCATGAGAAGGAGCATGGGTGAAGCAACATCTGAGAAGTTGGTGCGTTTGGCCATTGGTGGTACTGCAGCTCACACCACCTTTTAAATTCACTTCAGTTTCCATCCATGCTGTTGGCTCCAGCTGAGAACTATGTAGGAATGGCAATATGTATCCAACATTTTAGCTGAGTTTTTATAACAAATATGTCAAGTAGCTCAACCTAATTCTGTCACAACTCTATCTGCAAATTATGCAGACAATGGAGTTCTCACTTAGACCATAGGAACTATTAAATATGTCTATATACTGTCACATTTTGTACCAAGATGTGAAAGACCTGATTTATCCTGTAAACAATCATATCGGCTGTATCTGACAACATCAATGACACGCTGGAAAGATAAGCTTTCAAACAAGACTCCATTTGACCATTTAATGAAAAAAGAATGTATTTCCAAAATAAATATGTTTTAATAGTTACACTAGAAACAACAACAAAAGGAGTATTAATATTGTAAAATATTTTACGGCAATTTCTTAATAAATATATTAATGTGAAAAAAAAAAAAAAGTGTGGATGTACAAATTCAACAAAAAGTCATTTAAATAGAAATAGAATGTTCTCATCATCAGAGCACTCGAGAGGCATGTACACTCGGTCAGCAGCCGGACTCAGTGAAAACACACTAGGTCTTTAGTTTGAGGGTGGTAGTAATGAACTGTACAGTTGGGTCACATGTTTCATGAACAGCAGTGGGACAACCGGCTCTAACAAACGACACAGCTCAGATTCATTATTGGATACTTGTTGAGGGCTTTCTATGTAGCAGCTTTTTGCCTGTAAGCATCTGATATTACAAAGCTTTAGTTTGACCAAGCATTAGCAGCTTTAGTACACCATGGCCTTGCTTTATGGAAAAGGGTTAACAACAACAACGACGACAACAACAACAATAAACAAAAAAATAGAGTTCTGACAGTGATTTCAAAATTCTGTAGGGCAAAGGACTAAAAATGAGTCTAAAGTTTAAAGTTGACCTGTCTTCTGACAATTCCTATAATTGCAGGTAGGTAAACTAACAATTTAGACTTTTGAGACAAAGAATTGTGCAAAAATGAATAAATGATGTACATAAACTAGTAATTCTTTCCCTGTTATTGTATAAGAAGGAAGTGAAGTCACAGGTCATGTAGTGTTAAAGCGTAGAGGTAGAGGTGCCTTCATTTGTCTTTGTATCATCAACACTCAACTCTCGCACACATTCTTTATCTCGCAGTATTCATTTTCATCTGTACTGCTGAGATGCAGTATCACATCAATATAATATTATTATATATATATATCTTCCTATTGTGGCTCATGCTATTTCTTTATCACTTATAATTACAGATTGTGACTTTACTGGACTTTATGTCCTATTTAATCTCTATCATACAGCTTTGTTGTGGATACTTAACATTGAGTAAGTTCATTTTCTCATATGGTAACAGTTAAAGGAAAAGTTTGATTTGTGGTTAGTGGCTGTGTTCTCCTGGCTAAACAACGAGTGTACAATGTCAGACTCACAATGGGGACCTTATGTTAGCGCCGGGGTTAAAGTCAGAGAAACTCTGCGTCAGTTTACCACCCTCAGACTAGAGGCCCTAGTGAGATTGGACAGTGTTCACTAAATTAGGTCTGAGCTGAGCAGTGGCAACGAGACTCCCTTAGTCCTCCTTATGACGTGTCTTCGGGCCCACAAGTGCAAAACCACATGTCCATCGCCCCAGTCCAAATGAAAAACACATGTGTTGGCGCATCATTGGTGCACATGTTGCTGGCTGGGGTTTCTATCGGTCAACAGGCCTACCATGATCCCCCTCTGGCTGGTGAGAAACGCAGCTTTAGTTTAAATTAGGAATGTCAAAGCATTGGCCCTTTTTCCCATGAAAAAAGGCGTCTACAGTCATACGTGTTCTCTGTTCAGTCTTGAGATAGATTGAAAACAGTTGAGGAGGACAAACAAAAATTACATTAACACTGCATATAAATATAATCATACAGAATACTGAACATATTCTTTAAATCTGACGTAGTGTACTAAACAAAGGGATATCTAGTAAGTATATATAGATCGTTTATGATGAACTGCTCTGTTGTGGATGCATGACTATTATCTCTTTGGAACACACACAAAGCCATTAAATAAGAAAAGTGGAAGGTTGTGGATGTCTACAGTGATGTGCTGATCTGATCTGTGATCAGCTCGTCTATTTACTACTTTTCTCCGTATATACCTACAGTGATATCCCTTTAGACAGCCTGGTCTCACGACATTTTGTCAAATGAACACAATAGCTCAAAATGCAAATAAACTCTGTGCACAAAAAGACAGACAAAAAAAAAGACAAATCTGTTTTCCCAACCGGGAAGAGTTATGTGTAGGAGGCAGAACCAGACTCAGGTAGTGGTAACCTTGATGAAAACGTTGACTTTCTAACGTTAAATGCCCAAACCTCAACCCTAGTTGCTAACTAGTTGCTTGCTTACTAGTTACGTCACCGTTAACCTTCAGTTCGGTCCCTGCCACCGTCACGTAACCCTTCCATCAGGGAGTCATCTTCACATTATCCATCTCCACAGCACTTCACCTGCATCAACAGTCGTTTCAGACCGTTTGGGTGTATTCTTACACCAACTGGAGTCACTTCGTACAGTGGTGACACATTTCTCAAGATGTCACAGAGGGAAACAGTTCTTGGACCTGCGGTTCAGTTCAAGTACAACAGGTGAACGCCACCTCCACCTCCACCTCCACCTCCACCCTCCACCTCCTCGTCCTCGCTCAGGCTCTTCTGTCACAGTTCCGAGGTGAGTTCGGTTTCTGCTGCACATCTCGATGTGAAGTTGTGGTCACCAGTTTTTCTTACTATGATATTTAAGATAATCATATCCACAGCAGACCAGCATCCAGTGAAGTGTTACATAAAATAACCCCCCACCCCCACCCCCACCCACCACCCATGAGCAGACCTGCCACTGAAACATTTCCCATTCACACGCCAGTGGCGCATTCGTTTCGCTTTAAATAGTGTTCTTTTATGTAGCAGCAATGCACATTGTCGATGTATTTATAGTATACGTATATATATTAATATCTTTAGGCAGAAAACAGACAGTGGCTAGATCAGCGTTCAAATCGTCTCATTTCGCAATGTCATTTCGCGTCCTTGCAGGGAATGCATCCTCAAGTTTCAAAGTGCTGTGGCAAAAAGAATTCCTTCATAACAGTGTAGTCCACCTCTCCTGGTCTCATCTCCTCGGTTTGTCACATCTGTGGAAGAAAAGATTCTTAGTACAGCCTTGTCTCACTGAATATGATGAGTCTTGCAAATAACTTCTCCATGCAAAGACATGGGATTGTTTAGAGACAAGAAAAGACAGGGAGTAGAGAATAGAATAGGGAGGGAGGTTGGGGTTGGGGGGAAATTGATGATCTGGGTCAGTTACCAACTCTTGATACTTTTTCTATGTGAAATGTACATTTTCAGGCAAATATGTCTTTTAAATGGAGTAACAACAATTACTCTCACATCAAGTTGTGTTGTCATTATATTTCCTGAGCATATGTTAGCTGTGTAACAGAGTTGAGGGGGTGGAGTATTAGGAACTAGTAGGAACTGCGGGGTGGGGTGGAGTGTAGTGGGGGTGGTGGGGGCTTAGATCCCTTCACCCTCTCTCATGAACATGGAGCAGCCAATTGGAATCATTTCAGTGGTCACTCCACCTAGAAGTGTGTGGCTCTCCAAATCCAGAGCAGTGTGGGGGGCCCTGGGGGGTTAGAGGTCATGGGGGTGTCTGGGTCAGGGGAGGTCATGAAATGCAGCCTTGTTAACTAGAGGCAGCGGTACCTGTCTATTTGGGTATGTGCTGCACACAAGCAGGAGGAATCCACTCATTACATGAATATGACACATGAGTAAGAGCCAGTGAATGTGAAAAGCAAGCAGCATGGACACTATCACTGCATTCAGGCATTTGCAAACATTCCTGCAAGTGAATTGCCGTTAATACCTCTATATATATGTGCTGGTAACCTGCATGTGATGTTTTTTTCTCGTCAAAACCAAATTATAATTTCTGTTTTGTTTTATTTCACCCACATCTCATGGTTTTCATCAGGAGATAAAGTGAACTCAGTACTGACAAAACTATCCATTGACAAAGACAGTGTAAGCAATGGGGAAAATGTAGCAAAGTAAACCATGAGATTCTAATATTCTAGCTAATATTTGCTAAAAAAAATGATTTTCATGCTCATGTTTTTGTTGTATGTTTTATTCAGGTTTTTGAGAGTTCTGCTTCCAGCCCAATTTAATGAGGTAAACTAAATTTTATGTTTTATTTAAAATCAGCTTTATTTTATTATTGTATTGGGGTGTGAGCAAGTGGAACCATTTAAAGGTTTACATGCTCCTCCATCTTCTGTGGCCGTTTTTAACCTTTTTAGTTTTAAAATCCTTTCAAACCCCTTTTTAATAATACCTTAATGCCGTTGCCATGGTGACCTGTCTAACTAAGAAAAACATTCTTTAACAAAAACTGACCATTTTTTGAGATGCAAGATGTTGATTATGGGATGATAATGAGAAGATTCACTTCTGTGTATGAATTGTTAATAATGGTTGCTGGTTGCTTCAACCACACCGAGCTAATATGGAGTCTGAGTCTGCAAGTTTCTAACCCTAACAAGCAATTTTATAATGAATGTTGGCAAAGTCTGAGCTGAATAACATGCAAGTAGTTACATCGAACATCCTAAACATTTAGACTGGATTAAAACAACATTTCAGACTCCAACCAACACAGACCACGTGACTGTAGCATCTGACAAGAGACAATGCTAGCGCTGGGAAGCACAGAGCTGCCACATTCCCATCTACACACACACAAAATAACATCACAAAGCGGAGGAGAAGCATGCATTTCTCAGCAGGAAATCCTTCTATGCTGGAAACACACAGATGGACAGAAAGATGGATAGGCGGGGGGGGGGGGGAGAATATGGGGCATTCAAGGCACGTTGTTTATCGTGATATGTATGGTAAACAAACCTGCAAGTTCTTTCGTTTAACTCAAGTTGCCTGGACTTGCAGTCTAATTGTGTGAATTTGCAGGAACATTTACAGGTGAGAGGGTCCTGCACAAACAAGCGCTTTCTTCTCTCTGAGCAAGGCGCACAGTGGCTGCAAGGGAAGCAAAAAGGGAGAGACAGAGAGAGATCTAAGCTATGAAGCGGAATATTCTGCAGAAAGAGCAGACACAGACACTCATGCAACATCCCTAATCTTCCCCTCTTCTCACACCCCAACCCACCACTCATCGTCACATTTACTAAGGTTGCTTTGTGAAGGCAATATGTGGATTTGTTTACACAGAACACAGGATTTGTGGCTCACATTTGAGGTTTCAGCAATTAAACTAATCCGACAACTCTGGCATCTTCATGCCCTTTGACCCCTGTCTGTATTGTCTGATGTGGTCCAGAAGTAACACAGGCCTATACGCTCCTCGCGTTTAACGGTCATGACTGCTACAAGTCGGGTCGATCCAGTCAGAACGTTTTTACGCCACCATGTATAATTAGAGACAATGAAATGAAAACTTTTACTTCTTGAAAAAATGTATTTTACTTCCTTGACATCAGTCTTTTAGGGTGACATCATCCTGCACTGTCTGCGCACAATACTAGAAGCTAGGACTTTCATAAAAAAATATTCTCAGCATCCACAATATCCCCAGAAATCCTTGACAACAGCAGAAGATGATTCCAGAATTTGTCAAATACACATCATCACTTATTCAAGGGGCCTTCATTCAAGGGAGTTGGAGTACAACTGCCTGTAAGAGGTGCACAAAGATGAAAGTTTTGAAGTTGTGGTAGACACCGTAGCTGTTGCAGTATCTCTTATTCTGCTCTGCTTATGAGATGGAAGGTCACACCAGAGACAAAACAATGATACAACTAGATATATAGGGGTGGTAGCCATGGGGCAACAAGGAACTATGCTTTGTCTTATAGTAGTGATTTTGCTTTGCACAGCAGCGCGATCAGTTCTATATCACCTCCTGCACCTCCTGCATGAAAACAGGAGCAAAGCAGAATTAAACGATAAACCTTTCAAGGCTGTGATGAGCAGCAGATAGTCTTAAAGCTTGCTCATGGAGGTCACATGACAAATCCAATGCTGCCAAAGTAATGGAGCAAATATTATTCCATATAGACACAGATAAGGTTACAGGTAAGATATGCTGGGGCATATCGCAGCAGCCCCCTTACGATTCCAGCTGGTGTCTCTCTCTCTAACCCCTGAAAAACAGCGGAGAAGGCAGGAAAAAGAAGAGAGTTTCTGCTTTATAATCTAATCTCATTAACAGGGTGGATATTGATCCACAAGATAGGACTGAGCTAGGTGTATCAGAATATGTGTCCCTGTGGCTGAATGAGCACATCCTCTTTATAGCACCAGAACTCCACCCCACTGCAGGGCGAACTAGCTGCCTACGTGCACAGTGACAGGCAGGCATCCAACGAGGCTGGACGGAGCTCAACTCATTTCAGCCCCATGACAAACGGATAAGACTTAGCTAACACGATCCCATCTCTCCTCTACCAATCCATCAGGTTTTAACGTGCCGAGGCATAGTTCGGCAAACACGTACTCCTCCTATCCAATTAAACAACCTGACCTACTACTGAGAAGCCTCAAGACACACACAAACCAAACATGCATATGTCAAACACACACACAGCCCTATGTCAACTGTGACAGGGAGTGAATTCTCTCAACCAATGACGGCACGTCAGCCCGTCTCCGAGCTCGTCCTCTATTTACATCACTAAAAATAAAAATAGGTTAACTGCACGACACCTGTTCGTATTAGCTGAGGGCTGAGGGTCAGGTTTGTGCAACTGGAGTCAGAGTGCAGACAGCAGCGGGTGGTCTGAAGCCGGCTGGCTATGCCTCAATCACTCACACTGTTACAGCCGCACCATAAAGCACTAAACCCACTGCCATAAAAAGAGCACGCGCAAAGTGTGGGGGCCCGGTAAAGACACAGTAGGTGGAATAAAAGAATCTGAACCCTGCTTTCTACCTCCACAACTCATAGAAAACAATCAAATAATCCTTCTTCAATCAAGTAGGTCCTGATTTAAGTGCAACATTTTCCAACTTTAAATTGTTTTACTTTTGCATTTTGAAAAGTGTTCAGTGTTGTACTCGAGATTTATTGAGAAATTATACTCTCTCCTAGAAATGAGGAGAAAACATGAAGTGGTGTTTCATTGGGTTTGAAAAAAAAAAATCTTTTATGAATCACATCTTTTATGAATATGCGCCCCACGGAGACAATAGTGATGTTACTACTGGAACCCTAATGTTTCCTCTCACCATTCTTCATTCATTTGCAGCTGAACTAAAGCAGGGAAGGTGCATCTCAACAGACAAAGGCCCTGTCGAGATGAACAGTGTCTATCTGGCAGCTTTTCGCTCAGCTCAGGTACAATAAAGTCACCAACCAAAGTCAAAGACATGTTGGTTGTAGAAAACCCTGATATTTTTTCCCCCCACACATAACCCAGAAACCTCAACCCCAACTCAGAATGCTTTAGAACAAATGACAAACAGGAAAAAACAGAACACGTACTTACTATTCTTTCTTTGCTTGAACATCTGGCTTTAGTCTGAAATTAAAAAAAAAGAAGATTTAGATTTTTGCTTTTATTACATGACCGTCACTGTGTGTGAGAGAGTGTGGGCTCTAGACTGTCTTACCTGCAAGCACAACTTTGATGCTCAGTGAAACTTAAGTGAATAGTATGTTGCGTTACCATTGGTCTAAACCGCATTACCTTGAAGAGAAACAGAGGACATAACAAAGCGAGGATTAGATTAAAACAACATTGACGTGACTTTTCAGAACCAAGGTCACAAACTTCTTCACCTTGACGCCCTTGTTCTAACATAACTCCAAACAGTCTAAACACAGCAGCTCTGACCGCCCTCTAATCCAACAACTTGAAGATGTAAACTGTAATAATGTGTAACATTTCATGCCTATTCTTCTCCAGCTGACATGCATGCTAAACAGCAGGCCTTGCTGGAGGCCAGGAGAGGTTTTGACCACGCAAACATGGCTGTAAATGCAGTGTGCTGTAGTAAACAACATATCTGAGATGCCACGCGTCTTTAACAACACTGTCAATATTAATAGTGTATATTAATATACTAGCATGGAGTCCCTGAGTCCTCAAGCTCACCTGCAACGTGACGTTGCGGGTTTCTGTGGGTACACATTCCATCGCTTCGTCAGGACAGCAGCCTCCGCAGCGGTTGAGGACCACACACGAAGGGACGTAGGTGTGTTCCGTGTCCTCCGGATACTCCTGGAAGATGTCCACCAGCACTTCCCTCGGCTGGCACATACTCTTAGTGATGACGTCACTAAGCGGGATGACTAAAAGAGAGTGGGATGACAAACAGATGATCTTTTATTAACATTTATGTCTTAAGTGGTGTTCAGCAAGCAACAGACCGGCAACAATTACTTGTGACAATGATACGTATAAAAAAGCTGTAGAAACTAGATGTTGTAAAACTGGCTCAGAGTCATGAGAAAATATTGACTGCTTTTTGGTGGAAATGGACATGAAATATTAGATACAAAGACACTCCCAAACATTCAGTTCAGTCAACATGCAACCATGGAATTTGTATCTGCTGTTGGTGAAGTGCAGCAACTATGCTAAGCAGTAGTTTTTTTTTTGACAAAACATATATTCATTATGACAATCAAGCATAAAGTAATATGCAAAGATCAAAAACTGGTTGAGTTGTGATAACAATGTCAGATAAAATCATAAACCCTTATTTACCGAAGCCTAGATATTTCTCTCAGTAATGCAACAAGCCTTCCCTTTCTGCAACCCAGAATAATCCGTCCCACAGTCCATCAGACTGGGTTCCCAGCGACCCCCGGCTAACTCCTGACCCCTGGTTTGTCAGAGCAGCCATGACCTCAGGCACTGTGGCGCCAGGGTTCACTCTGACATGTGACCCCATGTGGGCCACCACTGTGCAGGCTCTGCCTCCGGACTAATGCCAGAGATCAACAGTGTGCCAATTAGCTTTAGAATATAATTTTCAAAGTTATTACAACAAATACATAGATGGTTCCTTGACAATTTTGCTGAACAGCTCTATTTCTACCTGAAACTGTATTTCAACCATCCTGACCACTGAAAGTCACAGCTAAAACACCAGCGCCTGCTCCAGGGCTGAGAGCAACAGCCACAAGTCAACATACTCAACTGGTTCTGCCTCCTAACAGAGGTTGCAACAATTTCTTCCTTCTTACATCATCCTTTAAAGACTAGGTCTGCTGATATTCTATATTCTTCCTGTCAACAAATCCCACGTACAGACCCCAACCATCAATGAACTGATCTATTAACAAGTATTGTGTATGCATCAAAGCCTGATATATCTTATCCTCTGTGCCAAAGACCTTCAAACTCTATTAAGAGTACTGTGCCTTAATTTGCATGATGGCAACTGGGTAAATTTAATTTGTGAATGAAGAAAATGAATATTTATTTATTTAACAGTTTTTAAAGATTTAAACTGGGGCTGGGTGCCACAGACAGGGTAGGAAAGTCAAAAAGTTTATATTATTATCTTCATTTTAAGATCATAACTGAAGTGATTTAACATGAGTCACATCAATAACAGCAGGGCAGCTTAGGACAGTGGTGGCTTTTGAAGCTCAGCAGCATGCAGGTGGCGGACTTCCTGCTCCTCTACAAACACCAGCGACAACCATGCGACCCTGTACCTGCCCACTGATGCTGCCTGTAGTGACTAATGCGCTTCTACATCCATCACCATCCTACAGGTCTAACCTTGGACTTAACACAGAAGTGTCACTGTCAAACAAACATGTATGCAGCATTGGACCAAGGCCGACTGTCTGACTGTGTGCTTCCACCACAGAGACACACACACACAAAAAAAGAAACACAATGTAGCGACTGTGAATTATTAAAATGTCCTTGGCTGTGTCTGCCTCCTTTTCTCTCACATTAACTCTTGTTTTGAAATCTGCACCACCTTCACAGTGACTCCAAAGTCCCAAGTCAGACCTTTCACCACTGGGAACTTTGATTCCTGCCTGCTATGTACAGAAAAACAACTGAGGAAGCAGAATACGCTGCACATTTCAAAAAGTTCAAACATTTATAAGAAACAAGACCAATGGAAAATGAGATACAAATGTTCACTACATGTCCACTAGGTGGCACCATGGTCATCTGGCCTGAGCACAGAAAAGAAGGGTTTTAATTAGACAGTTTTATTATAGATTATATACAACACTTACCCTCATTTTTACTCTTATCCACTCCCTTGTTAATGCTGGCAGTCTGCAAGAGATGCACATCAGACCAGGTGTTAAATATTTCTAACCTTTATGCAGTACAGATTCTATAAACATGCCATCACAAAACAAATTATATCTCGTGGATTTTTATCAAAGCATAATAAATAAAAGCATATAAGGGAAGATGCTTGCTCTCAAAATAAAAGCACTGGAGCCTGTTGCTAAAACAGTTGAATGTGCCGTATGTTAACCATAAGATAATGCAATGGAAATATAAAATATATGGAAATTATATATACCCAATAAAAAAATAACTCATAGTGATCAAATTACGTTCCTGTTTTATTCATTTGATAAAGTCATAATAATGTCTCACAGCTGGCTACACGTAGAACAAGTCTATCTACGGTGTGATTCACACTGCACACAAAAAGGCGCGTTCATTTCAATGCACTCTATTCAAATCGATGGAGCGTTGTGGGTTTCAATTTTATTTTGAAAGGTCCGACAGGAAACGACTTTGTTTTGATCATAAAAAACCGTTAACGTGACGAAGCGGCATCACTGGGAGATCTCCGTTGATGTGGCTATGTGTCTGCTGTAACCGGCGGTGATATTGCGTTAGAAAGCGGATCAGCTTGTTTGGGGAAAAAGGTGGGCAGGGTGGGCATCCAGCAGGGCTGCAGGACAGGAGAAACCGGGTCTCAGCTTCCACGCACTCTGGATCACCGTGAGAAAAAAAAAAACGATTCTGACTCTGAACCCTGCGGGGAAAAAGGCTCAGAGCACTGCCGACTGTAGAGAGCCGAGTTCACACAGCGCTTAGTATTCATGAAGGCGCGTCAGGCAACACTCTGTTCACAAATCCCGCTGTTTGATCAACTCTCGCAAAAAATATTGACGAGATATTGAATTAATGATGACTCAAATGGCTTTTGGGAAATCTTATCACCTACTCATTAATTCGGCGCGCAGGTAGTCCAACATAAAAAGCATGATTTGAACCAACATCGCACCTTTTATAGTGCATTGTCACCGATTTTGATGTGTGGAAGCCAATGATGAGACATTTAAGCTTTATTTCTATTTAAGTAAATACAAACAAAATGTGTGCCAAAATGAGGGGATTATTTTACAGAATTCATATCCACTCTTGATACTGATTTATAGTTTATGTTGTTCTAACAAAGGCAATGTTTT
The DNA here is from genome assembly GCA_036937835.1 of Pampus argenteus. Classification (NCBI taxonomy): domain Eukaryota; kingdom Metazoa; phylum Chordata; class Actinopteri; order Scombriformes; family Stromateidae; genus Pampus; species Pampus argenteus. Next base: position 3,633,315 of record CM072865.1, on the reverse strand, counting down.
AACCAAACGAAAGGACTAAACGAGGCTTATACACAGACAGCAGAACATGTTGATAGTTCACCCGCAAAGGCGAACTAATAGCCTAAAGATGTGATTTATTAGTATATCTGTGTGCATTATGTTCAGTTATTATTATAAATAGGCAACATCTTTTACTGCATGTTTACCAAGTATCACTGTGAGACACTGTTTTCTTTTGCGCAATACTTAAATAGCTTAAATGTCCCCGCATGTGTCACCAAATATAATAATAAAAAAAAACATAAACACTGTGTATTTATTGGTAAATAAAGGCCAAGACTCACCTTTACTGTGGATAGATGAAGAGCCGCTGCCAAAAGGATTTGTACCAAACTGACAACAAAGTTCATGGTTGTAATTCCGCACGAGTCTTAAAAATCCCAGCGGTCGTTTAAGAGGAAAAATAAATAAAAATAAAAATAAAACAAAACAAAACAAAAACAAGAAAAACAACACGCGCACAGTCAAAAAATAAAAAAATGATATTTTAAAAACCCGCCGCAAATCTTGGCTATAGCAAATCCATGTCTCCTACGTGAAAGTGGCACGTTCACAGTGTATCCCGGCAGCGCTGCGTTGGAAATGTTACCATCCGACAAGCCGCACTCATCCACAGACAAAGACACTGTGATGGGTTCTACAAATCCACACTAAGAACCGAGACCACAGGGAGACAGCGATCCTCCAAAAAAAAATTTAAAAAGCAAGAGAGAGAGAGATAAGGATAACGTTCACAGCAGAGAAGCGGGATCTCTCACCAACTTTACGCTTTACGCACCGGTGTCTCTCTTTGCGCTCATTGATCCCACAACATGACGGCGTGTGTGGAGGAATACAGACATCGTTTGCCGATATAAAGTGAACCGTGTTGCTTTCTTCTGCAAACCCGTGTTGTGTGTCTGCTTTGGTCTGCCCTCGCATGCGCCACCTCGGCTGTCCTTCTCTTTCTGAAGGTGCTTTATGGTTGAGCGTAAACTGCAGCTCTTCGCTCTTCGCGGCTCAGCAGCGGTACCAGCCTTCTTCGCCTTCCCCGCCTTCCTCGCCTGCTTATGAATTGCAGGGGGCTGAGCCACAGAGACGGGGCGTTATTAGTGATGCAATATGATGCATGATGCATGATGCGTGATGCTCATGCATAATTTCCTTTCCTTTCTTGACTAACGCAGTTACATTGTAGCACATTGTACTGTAAAATACACAACACACGTCTTATCTTCATTACAATATATGGGCTGTTTGTACAGTATAATGAGTCTCTAGGATATAAGTACATTACTTTTTTTATGTTATGTTTGTGGTATCTGTATAAATAAAACTTATTATTAACTAAATAAAAAGTGATTTTAGAATCTTCCATGTGTAGTGTGACATCTCTGCTTTCATTGTGTTGGTCTCGTCTCAGCTCTCAGCCTGGTTTCCAGCAGCAGCAGCAGCAGCAGCAGTCCCACATTCACCAAACAGAATGAATGCAACTTTGAGTCACAATGAACGAGTCACGGTGAAAACTAGACTTTATTAAATAATGGCATAATGATATTAGTATTTTCTTATTAGTCATATATTCATTGATTAATTTGTTTCGATGTGTGCCCTCCAGTGGCGTTTACGAGGAGTAACAACTCTCAGCGAGACTCTGCTTCCATCTTTATGTCTGTTCTTTTAAATGATCTTTTATTTTAACATCACATCCAGCGTCTGGTTCGATAGGAAACACATCACATCACATCACATCACATCACATCACATCAGAGAGGCGCACCAAGAATCATTCTTCACTCTGACTGGTAATTCCCTCTAGAAATGAAGCACTATTACTATTAACTTCCTGGAGAACAGTTACATCTTTAATGCTTCAATTAATACAAATTATTGCCAAAATGGGTCTCTAGAGACAGACATCACTCAAAAGTCGAATACGCTTTTCTTTTCTTTTCTTTTCTTTTCTTTTCTTTTCTTTTCTTTTCCTTTCTTTTCTTTTCTTTTCTTTTCTTTTCTTTTCTTTTCTTTTCTTTTCTTTTCCTTTCTTTTCTTTTCTTTTCTTTTCTTTTCTTTTCTTTTCCTTTCTTTTCTTTTCTTTTCTTTTCTTTTCTTTTCTTTTCTTTTCTTTTCTTTTCCTTTCTTTTCTTTTCTTTTCTTTTCTTTTCTTTTCTTTTCTTTTCTTTTCTTTCTCACATTTGAAATGTTTATATTAATTAGTAATAATTATAGTAGACCGGGACATCCCAACCTGACTCAACCTGTCCGCTTCATAACTTGTATTCCTGTGAAAACACTGACGCGCTGCTGTGAATTGATGAATGTAAACCAGTATTCATGAATCATATATCTTTTTTCTTTCACCAGCACCTACGCGCACTGTGTCCTTATATAGTATAGCTGAAACACACTGGTTTGTATGACTTGACCACGTCCAAAGGCTAATGCGTTTATAGCTGTCATGGCCATTATGAGGCATCGATGGTAATGGTGCTTCAAGGTGTTATACGCAGTTGTTTCCATGACACACAATGGAAGGAGTTGTGTGATGCATGGACACAGAGAGCTTGAGAGAGGATTCCAGGCCCCATTTCTGTGTTTCAGAAAGTTACAAAAGCAACACATCCCCAAAACTAAATGACCACTATTGTAGCTGCACTCCAGAAAACAACAAACAAACAAAAAAGCGATAGTTACATTGACTCCATCTAGTGGCGTAAGTGATTATGACCTGGGGAAGTGATGTATGGCACATGGGAGTGTAATATGCCCCTTTACAAAACCATTATAATCATAATAAATAGATAAATAAAAGCTTTATGGCGTGTCAACACTGTGTTAGGGTCTGGTTAGTTTCAGGCAGAATAAACGCTTGATCAGGGTTGAATGAATTCAGGTAAAATAATCGCTCGAAACATGGCTGCTACTCCTTTAAAGCTACACAACCTTCATCGTCACGGCAACAGTAATCATAAGGTACATTTTTAAAAATGTGTAAGCCTTGTTCTTGGTCTTTCACACCCAACCCGGAAGACTCTACAGTCAATTGTATCCTGGCCCGTAATTTTTATTAGAATTCTCAGTTTGTTATCAAGTGAAGTCAGTAATTACAGAAACACATATTCACACATATTCATGTGGATATTGATAATGATATCCTCAGCACTGCATTTATCTCATTATTAGTCTCAAGTGGCTTCTCTCAGAGTGTAAATAAACCCACTCGCAGCTTTTACCACACCTTCAACCAGCATTTCATAATCTTTCCACCGAATCCTCTTTTATCAGACCATTATATAATAACTTCCCAATAAATTCCCCCTGCTGGATGACACGCCTACAGACAAAAATGTCTTGACTAGATTTAGTCATTTAGTTTACTTTAGTCCTTGTCAAATTGATCGTCTTGTCACTGGAAATGACGCTTGAGGAGGACGAAAGAGATTAGCTCCGCAGTAACTGGCTAAGTCCCAAAGCTGCAAATTTAAAGCAAACATTGCGATAACTTGAAAGCATATGGTGTTCCAACAAACTGGAAGAAGTTTGGCAAAGTAGTCTTCCGGTTAAGGTTAGGTTCCTTTTCAGCCTACTCTTAATTCAGGTGTTTTAGCCAACTACAACAACCGTCAGCTATGTGACTTTCTAATGCTTTATAATGCATCATAGCACTGAGACAACACTGGTGAAAGTCAGATTGATTTTGGTTTGTATACGTTAATGATTGATGTTGATTAATGATTAATTAATGCTCCTATTCACCTTATATATGACTCCTTTAGGTAATATCAAGAAACTCTCCATACATTTCCATTGTTATGCAGATGATACACAATTATATTTATCAGTGAAGCCAGATGAACCCAATCAGTTAATTCAACTTCAAGCACGCCTTCATGGACATAAAGACCTGAATAACCTGCAAATTTCTGCTACTAAACTCAGACAAAACTCAAGTTATTGTGTTTGGCCCTGAACACATTAGAAACACATTATCTAAAGATATACTATGCATGGCATTAGCTTGTCCTCCAGCATCACTGTAAGGAATCTGGGAGTTATCTTTGATAGTTGTTCCACCTATGTTGAATTGTTGGGTCTCTGTAAATTAAAGAGTAATAAAAAGTGTCATGAGGGAACTTTTGTTGCAATTTGGCACTATTAAAAATAAAACTGAGTTAACTTGAATTGACCTGACTTGATGAACCATATAGCCATCCGCCCAACCCACCTCCTCTTAATAAAGAAAAATATCACCTTATAGAAGGATAATGTCCCCAGGCCATAACTGCTACGGCTTCTAGATGGTGTAAATATAACTACAGGTCTTTTATTGCCAGCTGAAAAAGCTACTGGTCAAATTTAAAGCAAGCAGAAATAATTGAGGAACTGTTAAATAAAAAAGGAACATCAATTTACAGAAACAAATCTCCTAAAACTACATTATTACATTACATTATGTATATGCCCAGTCATTTCTGTTTAGAACTGAGCCCTTATTGAATCACTCTGCAATGCTCTGCAACTAGCAGCTTTTCAATGTCTCTCCAACCCAAAACTGGACAGCTGAGTTGTTCCTCAGACATATGAAACTATACTTACCTCAACGTGTATTATTATCTGACTGATCTCAGCAATGAAGTAGATGAGTAAAATGTTGAATAGTCAAAAGCAACGATTGGCAAAGTGTGTAAATAAGATCAAGGTTGCAACAAAAAAGCATTAAAAAATATCCAGAACATTTTAAAATTAAATGACAACACTGTTTCTATCTCATCCTCGTCTTTTGCTATCAAAATCTCTTTTCAAGGTTCTTCAAACAGACTGATTCCTAGTTGTATTCATGTGTTATAGTATTAAGTAATATTAAGTCTTTTTCTTCTAAATCTGTTAAAATCTTATATGACTACTTTTAAAGAAACTTCACTTTGAGCTTTTGGTTAGTGCAGGCCATCATATCAACATGCATGCTGGGAGAGATCACAGCAGAACAGCCAGTGTCGTGCTCCATTCAGAGTGTATTCCCGGCCCTCTGGTCTCCAGCAGAGTGTGGCTTGTTCCCATTCAGATCCATCACAGAGATGGCTCACTGCTCCGGTGAAGCCACTCTACATAGTTTCCATGGTTCCTGCCCTCTTCAAGCCTCCTTCTCTTTCTCCACTGTTGTCTTTTCTCCATCCAGTCTTGCGTGAGATGAGATTCACAGCGTGAGCAAAGAGACGGCCTCTCCTTGAGCTTTAAAGGACATTTCTACATCAGTGTAACACTTTGACCTGATCTGGTAACATGAAGACGTCTTGGAGAAGCCATGGCAACATATTTCATTTCACAAATTATTGCAATGGCAATAAATAAACATATAGCACAGCTCAGGACACATAATTATTGATCAATTGATCCATTATTAAGTATAATCTATTACTGGCACACACACACACACACACACACAGTGGACAAGTAATGGAGCTTACCAGTCAACATATGTCTCACTGCGTGCACTTCTATGAAATGTCACTTTGAGTTAATGAATGAACATACAGTATAGGTCCTGAGGACGCTGCAGTGTGTATATTGTATGTGTTGCTCCTTGACCTGTATGGGAACATGCTATCCTTCCCTCACTGTGGGTCTCGGGTCAACACTTTTATCTTTTATAGTGTGCTCTTCACTTTGTTGTGTCTGTTAATAGCCTGATAGTGTGCCAATGTTTACAAGAGGCTTCAACCCAGCCTACCGTATCATCAGACTGTCTATGATACATGTCTGATATACTGTACAAAGTTTTGAATTCTTGATTAGTTACTGTACAACAAGTTATGCTTTAGGCTGATATCACTGATCTCCATTACAGAGTCTAGACTAGCTGCCTTAACCCAAAAGCTCAAACTGCATCAGCATGAAGGTCACTTATGCACTTCTTTAGCACCCTCATGAAATCTTTGCCTTCCTCGCTGGTTACTCTGAGGGTCAGGCTGAGGCCCATAGAACCTCTCACATGCTTTCTGCCAAAATATTTAGTCTGGATTTAACTTGCAGGAGAGTCACAGTGATAACAATTGCACACACAGAGGCTATAAAACCCATGATACCATATTCATGCTATAGGACAGCGGGGGAGGACAGGGAGGAGAGGCGCAGGAGGGATGGTGAGGGATGTGAGGGAGTCCCTCTGTGCTGTGATAACCTAATCTGGAGAGATGAGGAGGACACCAACACACGGTTGTAGTTTGCAGAGCTTTAGGCATTAATTGAAAAATAACAAGTCTGCCGCAATCAGATCCTCCCTTTGCTTTCTGCTGATGCCATGAAATCCCAGTGGGTTTCCAGGGTCCATGAAACTTAATGAGCTTTCTTTCTGTCCCATCAGCATTAACACCCACACTAAACACACACACTGGAATTTGTCTCTTTGGAAAGCACTCTCTCCTGATTAGTAGGTATGTAATATGTGTATCATTCTCAAATGTAATCCAAAAGGATAGTTCTATATTTTACTTGTTTCAAATCACTTCAAATCAGATTTTATTTGAATAGCCCAAAGTCACAAAATACATTTGTTTCGGGAAGGTTTTACAATCTGTACAGGGAGTGACACCCTCTGTCCTTAGACCCTCGATTAAAGTGAGGAAAAACTTGCCCACCAAAAAACCTTTTAACAGGGAAAAAGGTGGAAGAAACCTCAGGAAGAGATACAGAGGAGGTTTTGTGTGGGATGTCTCTGAAATGTGTTTAGTGACCACGTTGATTTTCATCTTTACAAATGCAAAAGACAACTCATTCATTTTAATGACCCAGACCTCCGCATAACTCTGCCTAACACAACTACTTCCATATGAGACTCAATTGCTCACTGAAGGTTTTGATAATGACTTCAGTCATATGCTTTGGCTTTTGCATTTACCAGATCTCAACCCAAATGAACAACAATTTTGGAGCAACAGGTTACACTTTGCTCTCTACCATAATCTAAACTCATACGTTAGAATGCTGTTCACATGCACATGCACTGTGTCCTGCCGAAAAAAGCTACACCGACTAGTGAGAGCAGCTGAGAAGATCCCCTCCCTGCAGGACATATACCACACCCGCCTCACCCGCCGCACCCTCTGCATTGTGGGTGATCCCTTGCACCCATCGAACAGCCTCTTCAGTCTGCTGCCTTCAGGTAGGAGACTGAGGAGCCTCCGGGCCAGGACCAGCAGACTGAAAGACAGCTTCATCCACCAAGCCGTCAGAATGCTGAACTCTTTCCCAAACCTGCCCCCCCTCCCACATCTGATCTGACCCCCATACACACCACTTCCCCCACATCTCTCTACTGTGGAGTTCCCTTTTCCTCCGCTCCACAGAAACTCAATTGAACACTTTTCTTTTACACCATACTTAGTTAACATTGCTGTGCTGTTACTTGTGTTCTTAAATACACAGTGTGTTTTTACTTCTACTTATTTTTATCATATGCAAGCATTTAGTACTTTTGGTTAGGTTTATATTATTATGGTTGTCATGTCTTCCTGTCCTGTCTGTAGGATGTTTAATGTGTATTGTGGGCCTTTCAAATTCTGTGTGTGCAGCCTGTACATATGGCTCTTGACAAATAAAGCTGACTTTGACTTTGAACAGCACATGAGGGAATATTTCATCAAAGAATGCTGCTTATTCCTCCCGTAGAGTTCTACACACTTATATAATCTATGACAAGAAGCACTGAAGTTGATCTGGAGACATATTTGGTTTTTAATTTCATCCGTGACCTATTCGTACTTCATGTAGAGGAAGTTTGATAGATCCTTCAGTCCCTTAGGTGGTTCGCGTGGTCCTTTAGACCGCATCCTCTCCAACACACTGTCTGCTGAATGAAAGCAGACTATTGAGCTTTCTTGTGATAGATCATATGCGTCACAGAGATAAGTTATACTGCCATACAGATACATAATCAGACTCAGAACACTAACATGTTATGTCTGAGCACAGCCGTTCTCATGCCCAACATTGGTAACGCCTGTTAAGACTATGACCTTAAAAAACGTTGTGCTTTACGTCACAGTCTTCACTTCTGGACTTTAAACCACCACACTCAAGACAATCTACCACCCGAGGAAATAGGATTGCTTGACCTTTAGTCTTTGATTTGTCATGCACATTTAATTCTATGTGTTGGAAACAAATAGAAGTCACAACTTCATGCAGGATTATGCAGCACCTTTGACTGCTCTGCTGGTAGTTAAACTGGGGCTGATGGCCTCTCTAGGTGGTCAAGTTTCATGCTAGAATGCAGTGCTGAAAGGATGTGTGTGCAGATAATATTCAAAACCAAAAAGGAAGCAGTTAGGGAAAAGTAAAGAATTAAGGAAAAATGGATAACCGTTGTCAAACATGTAAGGGAAGCTTGCCTTGCATGTTTTAACGCTTAATTATTACAATCTACAGTGATGTAAGGCAGTGTGGTAGCATGGCCTGCTCTAAAATCTGCTGTAAAACCCGGAGGAGCCAAAGGTTTAGACGATGAATCACAATGACTGTCATTGAGATCTGCTCATACTGATACCAACAGACCAGTTTCAGAATTAAGCTGGTAACAGTTAAAAGTTGGCACAGAGTTTTGGTGTTTTATTTTGCACTTCACTTCACCCTAAATGAATAGTAAAAAGAAAAACAAAAGTCCTCCAAACCCAAGAGTTGAGCCCAGAAAAGAGTCCCCAATGTCAGCTGGTGCTGAGACTAACTGCCCCCCTCAGACACACTCTGACCAGTCGCACAGTAACACAGCTTTCCAAACACCAAACAGATGAGCCAAATTATAACACAATGTTAAGAAACCTATTTGGAACATTGGAAAGAAACAAAACTAAAAGCCAAAGAAGATGGCAGTGGAATGATAGATAGATAGATAATATCTGGCCCTAAAGATAGATTATGAACTGGCAGAATATCTCTACTGTCAGGGATAGAAAGCAGAGACAGATCATCACCAAGTACAGGCTCAGTGATCACAAACTGACAATCGAACAAGGACGACACAAAAAATCATGAACCAAAAGAAAACACTGTTGGACAGGTGATGTTGAGACAGAGATGCACTTCTTCCTAAAATGTAAAACATTCAATGAAATAATAAACAAGTTCATCTCTGCAATTTCAGATTTTAAAGAGATTAATGACCTCACAAAATTAAAAATACTAGGAGAAGTAGACAGGGCATATCTTGCTACTCAATATATATCAGCATGGCAGTGCACATCCTAGGAGAGAGTTCTGTCTGAGAAAATGACTCTGAGGGAAGGAAAGTCCCAAAGGTATTAACGCATAAGGAAGTCAGTTTCATTTTCTGTGAGCGAAGCTGATGATGTTGTGGAAAAGGGCAAAGCATGCCTCTGAAAACTGCTCACTGCAACATAGATGAATGTGTATGTATATGTATGTGTGTGTGTATATATATATATATATATATATATATATATATATATATATATATATATATATATATATATAATATTAATGTAAGCTTCATCTCTTCATTGACCTGTATTGGGTTAGATGTTAGATGACAGCTTTACTTATTCCTGGATGGACAGAAAAATCCTGCTCCAACTACACTAAGACCAAATCAAACGATCAGGGAGATTTTGGACTAAATATAATGCATTTCCCATGTATTATTTTCCCATGCTTCCAACCATTTGGCATGTGTGAATATTAAGCATCCTGGTTGGTAATCTGCTCAGAGCCAATCAGCTCAGTGGGATCCAGCTGGGTGGTCCACTGTCCCATTGAGGCCCAGACAGACAGGGATGTTAGCTTCCTGGTGTCCGGCTCCATGGGTCTGCCCAGGGGACTGCAGAGACTGTTCATGCCCCCCCCCCCCACTTCCACTCATTCAGCTCTGTCAGCTGAGGAGTACTGTGACCCATAAGACATGTCAGGGTTTATCATATGACCATATGACATATTCAAATACATTTAGGGGCAAATATTAGTCTAAATTAAAGACTAAGGCTGTGCTACTCAAATGAATTATAATGAAGCATTCAAAATAAATTCCACACCTAGATTTCAGGCTTTAAGGTTATTTAGGCGCTGTAAATTGTTGCTGTAAATTAAAAGTTTACCTACTACGTAACCTGGAAATGATTTGGGAAATTGAATCCAAGAAATTCCCATCCAATCACTCCATGATAATGGAAAATCTTAACTAATGTTCACAATCTACATCTTGACGATTCACAACGAATGACACTGGACTCCACTGCCTCTTTAAGAAAATAAAAGATTTTCATGGAGATTGGCTCCATTATATAACTCCTCAACCTGCAAATTAAAAACGTGTAAAGTATATGGCGTTCCAACAAACTCGAATCTCGCTTAGTCTGGCAAAATAGTCTTAAAACATAAAAGAAGCTGCCTATGACTCATCATTAATAGAGGAAAATAAAAATGATGCCAGGTTCCTTTTCAGCAATTCAGGCCAGACTGACAAAGAGTCATAACTCTATTGACCCATGTATTGATCTCAGCAGTAATATCTTGATGAGCTTCTTAAATGATAAAGTACTAGAGACACAATTCATCTCCTGCCCTCAGCTGGCACTGACGAACCTTAGATTATATATAGCTCCATATATTATATATAGCTCCAGTGGCGCAATCGGTCAGCGCGCGGTACTTATAAGACAGTATCTGAGTGATGCCGAGGTTGTGAGTTCGAGCCTCACCTGGAGCAAGCTCTCAGTGAGCTTTTTAAGTGCCGGTTTTTAAGTCCCACATGGACCAAAAATATGTAAGGTGGACTGGTAGCTGGAGAGGTGCCAGTTCACCTCCTGGGCACTGCCGAGGGGCCCTTGCTCACCGGGCGCCGGTTTGGCTGGCTGCCCATCACTCCACCATCTCTCTCCACATTTGCATGTCTATGCCTTGTACTGCATGTCTGTGCCGTTGTGCTGCATGTGTGTGTGTGTCTGGGTTGAATGCATGTAAAATAAAAAAAATAAAAATAGAGTGAAAAAATAATTTCCCCATTGAGGGATAAATAAAGTTAATCTTATATGTTTTAGTTGTTCCTCTCCTGAACTAACTTCAACAATTTCTTCATCTGAACCATCAACCTGTCTTATAGACCCTATCCTAACTGGGCTTATTAACCTTAAAAGTAAAAAGTAGCTGTAATAAAACCTCTTCTTAAAAAAAACCTACTTTACTTTTAGCCAAATATATAGCAACTCTGTCTCCTAGAAATTACGTTCATATATGGCTAAATTCCAACAGTAAAATACATACAGCTAGAAATGTAATACTGCTGAATTACATTTTCATTTCACATAACTGTTGAAACAATAGTACAGTTAACACTTAACACCATCAACTGGAAAGGCAACACTCGACTCCACTAAGCCTGGAGGTTTTGTTGTGTTTGACATGCCGTGCTTGCTGCATCTGCAGCCTGTTATGAAATAGAGCCGGAGCCAGTCCCCTCATCCTTGGGCTTGAGGAAGTCATAGAAAAGATGTAAAATGCAGGTAAAGCTTGCAAATGAAAAAGCCAGCCACTGAGCAGTCTCTAAAGGTTGGGGTGGTCTCTTGGCTTTCAGGAAGAGTTGATGATGATGAGGAAACTGCAAATGACAAGATCTGCTGATGCCGTGGAAACACTCCTCTGTGCCGAGCTGACCCAGATCTCTATTGACTTGAAAGGGAGGTTAATGTTTGCACGTCACACTTAGAGATTGCCTCAGCCGTCTGCACTGAAAAAAAAAAAAAAAAAAAAAGAAACAGGTGAAACAACACAGACACGATTGGTATGTTTGGAATATGATAGCTAAAGGGAAAGGTGTTACACTTGTCACCTGATTGTTATATTGATCCCTCAACAAGATGCAAACAGGACAGGTTTCAGAGCACACTGAAGAATAGCTTTGTCCTCTGAAGTTAGCACAAGGTGCAGAGCAAGCTTCAAACATGTGTTACACAAGTTCAGTCCGAATCACAAAGGGGGGCAGCAAGAAGCTTACAGATTGTATAACCTGTCTCATCAGAGAGGAAGGTGACTTTTCTCTGCTCTTTGGTTTTATTATAGACCAAGTACCTTACATTGGACATTGATGTCAGAGCAGCTGTCAGATTTTACCCTGGTAACTGTCACAGACAGGAAAATGTCTCCGTTTGGACCTTTTTCCTGAAGACAATATTTTTGTGTCACGGTCAGCCTTCCTTCAGTTGTCACAACAATCAGTGAACAGTAAGTTAAGTTGCTGATGTGCACATAATGTCTTCCGCCACTTTAAACTTGGAAAATCACAACAGTGGACCGGAAGTACACTATAGAACAGATGGTGATATCAAAACATGGATGTGTGTCTTTTGTCATCTTTTATTTAAAAAAAAGGCACCTTGTGTATTCATGCAAAGTGAGCACTTTGTCTGATTGGTGATTTCCATGACATGTTCACTTCTTTCAGCTTCAACAATCCCACTATGCAATCTGCACGACCAACTGCATTATCACTTGGCAAAACCCAATGCATACAGAGACAAAGACCCCGCTCTGCCCTGTGAAGCACTAGCTGCAATCCTCAACCCTGATTGCAGGAATCAGGTTTCTCATATACTGTACATGGTGTTTAAAGACCTCGATGTGCTTTAAACAAACTCGCTCTCACATTTTGTTTTAGGAGGCGATGAGAAGTCAGATAACTTGAGAAAACCAACAGTAACAGCTTAATGTAAAGGCGCTGAGATGGCAGAATATTCCCATCTATTTTGTGAACAGACTCACTCAGGAAACACTGAAGCTTCTTATAAAAATGAGGCTCAATCTCACCTTGAGCTGTATGCTAGTCAAAAGTTCTCACTGTCTTGTGCCAAACCCCTATAATCACTTCCAACTGTTCATTTGCATGAACGTAAAAAAGCTTGTAATACATTGACTAGACTCAACATGTCCTGTTCATCTAGCCAGGCTGCAAACTAAAAAAATCTGTGTCTTGGCATTGATGGTGTCCCCTCCCCCTGCCTCCTGCTCTGTGAACTGGCCAATGTGTCAGAGTGCTTTAATTTCCATACATCCTGCTCTTCATTTGTACAGCTGGCGATTTGCTGGAGCAATTCAACTAAATTGCTTTGCCCAAATAGAGCAGCAGGGAGACTGGGGGATTTGAGCGAAGTGCTCTGACAATCAACACGTATCGCGCTCCCACACATGTTCGCATGTGTGTGAGTGTGTGAGGCAGGATTAGAGAAATCTTTGTGAAAACACAGCGATTAAAGTCAGAAGTAGAATATGAGCAGGTCATTTTAAACGACAGGTTTGATCTATGATCAGATCAGGTAACAAAGTGCTGGTGGTGCTAATGATGTGCTTATTCAGAGTTCTGATGATTCCTGGATGCCTGGATGCAATACACTCCCAGAAAGTGCTTCATAAAGAAAATTTCCAACCTGGACATCTGAAGAACTTTCCACATAAACTTGCAACTATCTTCTCACCTTTATTGAAGAGAGAATGTGTGCTTCAACAGTGGGATTTTCAGTGGAGTGTTAAACCAAAAATCCAGTGAGCATGTTCCAAAAAATAAAAAAGGCAGCACATCTCAAATTTCCAAGTCAGTGAGGATATAATACTAATATTCCACTCGTTTAAAAATGCTTGTGTTTCAGAACCTTCTTCGTCATTTAAAATATATAGGCTCAATTCAGTAATATACACAAGCAGAGAGTTAATACACAGCTGGGAGATGGACCCAATTATTCATACACACACACACACACACACACACCATCATGTTTCTTATCCTATAGTTCTAGACACAAGGACCAATCATGAGTAGTTGAATCTGATTTAAGCTCAATTACACACCATATGAAGCTTCACAAAACACTGTTTCTGGTCATTATTGGTTTACCATTACAATGAACTAGATACTATAAACTAGATGGAAACAAGAAGACATGATTACAAACAGTCTCAGTTTAAGAAATATTTTAAACTGCAGTCATTAAGTCCATTTGGCGTCATAGCAATACGTGTGTATATCCAAAACATTTCTCTCTTATTTATTCAGTTTATTCAGAACATCAGTAAAATACTGTCATCCAAATATGCAACAACATTAAATTTACAAAAAAAGGGACACTCATTACATAAGTTCTGTAGGAAAATATTTTTTTTTTACCAAATAATTATCATCAATCACCTTCAATAAAAATACAATACTAAATGTTGTGGGAAATAAATTACAAATATAGTACACACCACTATTTGTTATAAAAACCATTTATTCAATGTATTCAGATGTAAATTTACACTATTAACCAATTATTCATAAACTGTTCTTTAGAGCCTCCACAGGAGAAACTGAAAACTAAAACTGGTATTTGTCCACGTGTGCAACATGTTTCTGTCCATTTCTATCAAGATGAGGTAAAGATGTCACCTTTTAAATGGGTAGTGAAAACAACAACTGTGCTGTTGAGCTGAGGGGGTTGTGGTCTTGTGTCGTTTTTAGCTTTACCGTATTTTCCGGACTATAAGCCACTACTTTTTTCCCATACTTTGAACCATGCGGCTTATAAAGAGGTGCGGCTTTTCTATTAATTTTTCTTCAGCCCACAGTGTCTGTGTGTGTGTGTGTGTGTGTGTGCGCAGGCCGCAGTCATTGACGGAGCTGCTCCGTCACAGGTATATAATATTATTACACCCTCACTCCCTCAAAATAGAAAAACCGAAGCAATTCCTATGATGCAGCTTTTAAGTTGAATGCCATCGATCTGGCTATCCGTGAAGTAAACAGTAAGGACACGTAAGCTTGCCGTTAATGAATCTATGCCATAGATTCATTAATGGCAAGCTGACGTGCAGCCGCGGTGAGACGATATGTGATGAAGATTATCTGATCTTCAACTCTGACACTGAAGAGGACGACTTCAGTGTCTTCAGTACACAGAAGAAATGAAGTGACAGTGGTTTGGTGTTCATTAGTTTTAAATGCTCAGGAGGAAGATAAATAGTGACGTGTGGCTTCATTTCATGAGAGAATGAAGCCACTTTAATAGTTGCGCAGTTGCGCTTTAACAGTGTGCAGGAGGAAAAGGTGACAGTGATTCGGTGTTTAATGGTTTTAGGATGCAGGAGAAATAAAAATAAAGTAACTTAGTTTTAGTGCACAGGAGAAAACAATGACTTTTCTGTTTTGTTTGTCTGCACTTTTATTGCTGCTTTTATTGCGGCACTGATCTGAAACAATCAGTTCAGGTATATGAATAAACACTTATGGTACAAAATCTTTCGTCTAAATAACTTATAATTGTAATGTAATTTTTCACTCAAGTGTTATATTGTTTCCACAATATTGTCCTAACTCTTGGGGGCTTTGCATAAGGTACTTGTGATAACACTTGTGGACAAGCATTACAGTGCTTTAATTAAGAATCCGAACTAAATAGTGTATTAAAAAGTAAAATCAAAACATACCACAAAAAGTCAGTGAATGTTTGACAGAGGTGCAACACAGCAGAAACATTCAGAATCCTCCTTCAAATTGGCAGTAATTATCTGCATCGACAGAACAGGAAAAATACTGTATAATTATTATATTAATTTTCCTGTAAAAAAATAAGGAAATAACTGTAGTTTGTCATTATTGGAATAACATAAAATAACAGGTGGATTGTTAATTTACAGATAATGTCTGTAATTTTACTGTTTTTTTTAACACTGGGAAAATTACTGTACAAATTTAGGGTAACTTACTTTAAAATGACATTTTCTTACAGTGCAGTTACCATATCTATACTTGGCTGTTGTTTAGAGCATTATTTTGCATGTGACAATGTTTGCTCTCCTGAATGAGAAATGGGGTCTTTTAAAGACTGCTCTGCTTGAAGCACATCCCAGTGTCATTTGAATATCTTTTTTATTGGTGAAGCACAATGATTATATTCAGTAGAGAAACAAGGTCGGCTTGGATGTTACATAGGGGATGAGAGAGAGAGGTGGTGTTAGCACTCAGAGTGTTCTTCATCAGTATCTAAACCGTTGACCTTTAGGTGTTTGGGATGACTGCTAGTTGTTCACATGTGAATTTCAACAAGCCATTGAGAGTCTATAAATCCCCCCTGCATCCCTGTCCAAAATACCAGGATGTAATCAATGTACCTTTTGTATAATTTTATCTTTGATATGGGTTATTAAAGGGGTCATATATAACACATATTCTTCCCATTTTCTTCTGAAGCTTCATATAGCAGCAATTGAGTTTAAATAAGAACTACGTATGATTGGTCCTTGTATCTAGAACCATGGTTCAACAATTGGGTCCAACCCCTCTGCCCTTGCATATATTACAAAATTGAACCTGTATACTTCAAACACTCTGAAGTAGGATTAGCACTAAAACACATAAGTGCTTTTCTAATGTGAGCCAAATAAACAAGTGAAAGTTTATCATTTTGTCTTCACTGACTTGGAAATTTGAGATGTGCTACCTTTTCATATATTCTGGAATATGTTTTCGCCTGCTTCATCACTTCATTCATCTCGAACGTACTTGAGAAAGCCGTAGCCAATCAACTATGTGATTTTCTCCACACAAACAGCTTATTCAAGGAGTTTCAGTCAGGATTTAGAGTAAATCATAGCACAGAGACCGCACTAGTTAAAGTTACAAACGACCTCCTAATGGCATCAGACAAAGGACTCATCTCTGTACTTGTCCTATTAGATCTTAGTGCCGCATTTGACACCATTGACCATCAGATTCTCTTACAGAGACTGGAATATCAAATTGGCATTAAAGGAACCGCCCTAGGCTGGTTTAAGTCATATTTCCTAGACCGTTCTCAGTTTCTTCATGTTCATGATGAATCCTCCATGCAAACCAAAGTTTCTCATAGAATCCCACAAGGTTCTGTATTAGGGCCACTTCTTTTCAGTTTATATATGCTTCCTTTAGGGAACATTATTAGGAATCATTCAATTAACTTTCACTGTTATGCCGACAACACCCAATTATATTTATCGATCAAGCCTGATGAAACCAATCACTTGACTAGACTTCAAGCATGCATTAAGGACATAAAAAATTAGATGACCCACAATTTTCTGATGCTAAATTCAGATAAAACTGAAGTTCTAGTAATAGGACCCAAACACCTTAGAAACTATCATCCCAGAGATTTAGCCTTAGATGGGATCACCCTGGCCCCCAGCTCCACCGTAAAAAATCTTGGAGTTGTTTTTGATCAAGACTTGTCCTTTAATGACTATATAAAACAACTTTCGAGGACTGCATTCTTCCACTTACGTAACGTTGCCAAAATCAGACGCATCATTTCTCAAGCGGATGCAGAAAAACTAGTCCATGCATTTGTTACTTCTAGGCTGGACTATTGTAACTCTTTGCTATCAGGCTGCTCTAATAAGTCTCTTAAGAGTTTGCAGCTGATTCAGAACGCTGCTGCACGTGTTCTGACAGGAACCAAAATCAGAGATCACATCTCTCCCATTTTGGCTTCCTTGCACTGGCTACCCGTTAAATCTAGAATAGAATTTAAAATTCTTCTACTAACTTACAAAGCTCTTCATGGTCAGGCACCATCATATTTAAAAGAGCTCATAGTACCTTACCACCCCACTAGAACATTGCGCTCCCAGGATGGTGGGTTCCTGTTATTCATTGTGAGTGTACAATATGTATGTGTTGATTTGTTCTGTACATGTGACATCCATTGCACGTCTGTCCGTCCTGGGAGAGGGATCCCTCCTCTGTGGCTCTCCCTGAGGTTTCTTCCACCTTTTTCCCTGTTAAAAGGTTTTTTGGTGGGCAAGTTTTTCCTCACTCGAATCGAGGGTCTAAGGACAGAGGGTGTCACTCCTTGTACAGATTGTAAAGCCCTCTGAGACAAATGTATTTTGTGATTTTGGGCTATATAAATAAAATTTGACTTGACTTGACTTGACTTCCTTGTGGTTCCTATAGTGTCTAAAAGTAGATTGGGAGCCAGAGCTTTCAGCTATCAAGCTCCTCTTCTGTGGAATAAACTACCACTCTGTGTTCGGGAGGCAGACACGATCAACACCTTTAAGAGTAGACTTAAGACTTTTCTTTTTGATAAAGCTTATAGTTAGGGCTGGCTCAGGTCATCCCTTAGTTATGCTGCCATAGAACTAGACTGCTGGGGGACTCACATACTCTCTCGCTCTCTCTCTCTCATTCTCTCTCTCTCCTTATCTATCCATCTATCTAATCCATCTATCTATCATGTTACTAATTAAACTTCTTCCCCAGAGTTTCTGTGCTCTCTCGTCCAGCAGGTTCTTGTGGACTGTGTCTGCTGTTGTGGTCCTGCGTGGCGTCTACTGCATGTGTTGTCTCCGTCATCATTGTTACCATATCCCCATTACAGATTATAGTTAGTTAATAATTTGCTACTGTGCATCTGTATCTTTACCACTAGTTTCACTGTTGCTGTAATGGTTCATCATTCGTTGTCGTTGTTCTCATTTTGTCATTGTCATTATTTGTCACTGTTATTCATTGTGAGTGTACAATATGTGTTTGTTGATTTGTTCTGTACATGTGACATCATTGCACGTCTGTCCGTCCTGGGAGAGGGATCCCTCCTCTGTGGCTCTTCCTGAGGTTTCTTCCACCTTTTTCCCTGTTAAAAGGTTTTTTGGTGGGCAAGTTTTTCCTCACTCGAATCGAGGGTCTAAGGACAGAGGGTGTCACTCCCTGTACAGATTGTAAAGCCCTCTGAGACAAATGTATTTTGTGATTTTGGGCTATATAAATAAAATTTGATTTGATTTGATTTGATTTGCTGTAAAAAAAAAACAGTGCAGAATTGAACTTGTTTTCACCACTACATCTTTCACACAACAGCAACTGAATAATTCAGTGACTGCCACGCAGAAGTACTTTACCCTCTGTATGACTTTACAGTGAAAACGAAATTTGAGAATAAACGTCCGGTCGTTGACCTTTGGTTTGTTTTTCCTGTTTTGTCATCTTATTTGTCTTTCTCAAGAGAATTGACATGAATGGAGCAGAACTCACCATGGAAATAAAGTTGTATATAAACAGTCAGGGTAAAAACATCATACTTGACATTCCTCAGACTCTCTCTCCCAGTCTTCCATTCTTTGTATGACCAGGCTCTCTCTTAGTATGGTGGGTGAATAGCAGTGATACAGTGTGGTACAACATAACATAGCACGCATAGAGCTATAATCTGTGTAAAATTAAGAATGCAGAACAGATTCAGTTTCTTAATCAATATTACAGCTCAAAAGGATCAAACAGACTTCAGACTCTGATCATAAAATAGTTACCTCAAATATTTGAGTTTTGATATTTTTTAGAAATGGTTAAATTCTATTTTAAACACAATATGCATTTTAATTAGCCTTAATAATATAATATATAAGCAATAAGCTCTTTTTTGTATGTTTTAGTCATACTTAACCCTTCCTGCGATACATAGATCTTTATGTAAAAAAGCCGCCCAAAAGGTGAACTATTCAACAAAAAGAAGAATGAATAAATTAATGAATGAAAATGAAAGTTAAGAAGTTGCATATTAGTAAATAAAGGGAAACATACCTTGTTGGCCTTTTAAACCTTTAAAGTTGTGCATGGGTCGTTGGTCATATTGTCAGCAGACATGAGATTTCTTTCTGTTGCTATGCTGATGATACCCAGCTGTACATCAAACCCTCCTGCAGCCATGTCACGCCTCAGCACCTGACTTAAAGAATAGATGAGCACAGATTCCCTCCAGTTAAACATTAGCCAAACTCAAGGTCCAGTACATCCAGAACAGCAAATTATTATTTTCTTTTCTTTTTGTTTTTAACATGCAAAACAAAGAAGAAAACTAGTAAAGTTAAATAAATTCAGATTTTGTCTTGAGTTAAAAACAAGCCTGAAGAGAGTCTTTGTACCCATGTGTGTTTGACTCACAACACAAAAGGAAAACATTAACATGCTTCTTCTATTTACAGTGGCGCTTTCTGCTACAAACATGTGGAGATGGAAAAGTTTAAGTAAAGAGACAAACCCATGATCAATAGCTGAGTCACACAGGTAATTATAGTTCCCACACCTACTCGCATACAAGTGGTTTGTTTAAATGTTTTCACCTCAGGCCATGCGAAAGATAGCTTTTGTCTGTAAGGGTGAGATCATTATTCTGCTCAAGTTGACACAGAGATTTGTAAATTCACAACCAGTAATTTCACGATCACGAGATGATGAAACTATAAACACTGCCAGAAATCACAATAGAGTTCCCTCTCTGACATTCCAACGTTGAATAAAGTGTAAGTGTGTGAGAGCAGCTGGATTTTTACTATGATTGGAATTTTCTACTCTAACTCTCGCATTATGCTGTTTGCCCTGTTCTATAAAAACAAAAAGTTGATTGTCATCTGACATCATGTGACTTCATTAAGTCCATTCACCAAATACAGACGTGTGGAAATTCCTTTACATAACCGGTTCCCATGGCACATAGTTGTACATGTAAGTTAGTTGTAAGTAAGTAAGAGCTGTTGTGCATTGTTGATGTCACATAGGGACATTTGCTGAGCAGCGTCAGTTGTGGCCACAAGTGGCAATTACAGAATAATAGTACACTAGATTTCCCTCAAACAATGAATCCTACAGATTTCTGTCCCAGAACCTCGGCTACCCCGTAATATTTATGATCAGTGATAAATAGACCAGAGGCAATGCATTCGGTTGTATTCTCACCACACCTTCTCCCTGTTGGCATACAATATTATCGTTCTTACGTAACACTGCCAGTGATGAACTTCAGAGTTGTAGGCTAACGCAATTGTTTGCAGAGAGCATGTGTGCATTGGCATGCAAGATGTTTCTGCCTCCAAAGCATGCCGCTGAACCTTTGAATCAACACTGAAGTCTGACATCTGTTCCACATTAGCATAATGTCTTACTAAACAAGAGAAAACTGGCTTTTAGCTGATCTTCAAAGGAACCTCCTTCTCTGTGCGTTGACTGTGACCTATATAGCAGATCTCGAAAAGAAGAAGGACGGTCAAAGGAAGAATATACAGGCACGAGAAGCTCTACCATCACATATCACGTCTCCTGGTATGTAATCCCAGGCAGCTGACCGAGGCCTCTGCAGACAACTGCACAAAAGAGGACAGAGCCGAGCAAAGCCAGCATGAATAAGACAAACCAGCCCGTTTGTGGAGGAATCAGAGCAAACAGAGTTGGGAGGTTTGTTTGCTGTTGACATTAGGCTCAGTGTGTGTTTGGCTTTCTGCTCCGACTGCTTCCTGTTCAGCTTTGTCCTGGAAGCATCTTAATGCCCGGTCATCATCGCACTGTGGTGGACAGACTGACTGGGGCCATTTTAAGAAGATCTATTACAGCCGGTTTGCGCTGAGTTGTATAATTGTTGGGACTCATTTCTGGAGTTGGAAAACCCTCTCATTTAAACAGACAATAATATAACTTTATTTAAAACAATATGTACAACAGCACACAATAGCAATATACAATGACAAACGACACTTGACTAGTATGACAAGTTCACACATGGGCCTGTTTAGCAAAGCCTATTGTTGAGGGCAGGTGTTGAGATAGTGTAACTTCCAGATCATCAGATGCCTTCATTTCCTCTTCTCACTCGTACCCCAAGCAACACATCCCCACCAACACAGCCCCTTCAGTCTCAGCACACTCTAGTGATTTATCTTCATTTTATTTTAATGTTGTAATTTACAACATTGTGCTTTTCTTTTTTTTTTTTTGGGGGGGGGGGGGGGGGGTTATGTATTAATAGCTATATATTTCACTCTTCCTCTGTCTCTCCAGTCAGATCATGTCATTTGTCCAGGTCTGGAGATATCTATCTGTGAGGTTTCTAACTCCACACCAGGACAGTGGAGGTGAATGGAATAAAGGTTGTGGTGCCTGCAGCACCGGACATTTAAATAATTCAACATCTGTTTCGGTTTTACACGACACACGATTTTCATTGGGATTTTGTCTTCAGTGGAAAGCAGTTCCAATGTGAATGTTCACATATACCTCAAATAAAACCAAAACATAAAAAAGAAATAAAACCTGTGTAACTCATATGTGTATGTTTTTTATTTAATGTGTGTTTTGTGCCTGAACTACTACATGTGGGAAGTGGGAATGCTCAAACATAGGTTTTCTCCTATTTTACTGTGCCATGTTTAGTATATACCTTTCAGTGTTTGTAAAAGAATATGACTTCTTTCAGTTGTATTCATCCATTCATTATTACAATATGTATTTGAGTTTTTTGCAATGCAATGATTGTCAGAGTTTATTTAATGTGCCAGTACACAGTATTTCTAGAGGTGAATGGAGGAGTTTTAAAGTGTCTCTTGATCAAATGAAGCAAATACGTCTTATGTTTCATCAGCCACCATTGTCATGAACTATGGTAACCTCATAATTGTTCCTGTCTTCCTGTCTGTCTCTCTTTAGTCTCTCTGTTTTCACTCTTCAGCGTAATTACTGTGGTTGCTTTGAAGATATTTTGTGTTCAGCTTGGATTTCTGTTGTACTGTTGTACTGCTACAATCGGTCTGTTAAAAGTTGTCAGAAAGGACTTAAATATAGTATGTAAAGTAATGCAGAGCGTGGTTGTACACAAACTGAAGAAAACATGTTTGCCACCAACCCTAATAATTGATCACATTTTTTTCCCCCACGATATTTTAGGTGTTTAATTGTGTAGTATTTAAAACAAAAGGGAGGCAATTAAATCCACTGATTACAAAAGGAAGTTACTTCTGTACAGACACAAGGAAATACATGTGAAATGTGAATGACTAATGTTTATGTGTGGGCTGGTTGTCTGGCTCTCGTTCTATATCTCTTTGCCTCTCACGTGTTTGAGCACTTTCTAGCACATTCTACTATATAACAACAAAGGTGATAAAACTTCAGACAATATTTCTGTATTAACATGGTGACATGCGGTGTGTTGAAACACAAAACATATTTGCAATTGACGTTTGTGTTGGAATAACAGAGAGACACTGGAAATCAAAGCAACCATAACACTGGACCGATGCAGCAGAATGGATCCACACTGCAGCTCACATGTGTACACACCCCCACAGCCAGCCCGAGGAGCTGTGTTTTCATGTGGCAGCTTCCAACAGGGTTATATGTGTGTGTGTGTACATGTGTGTGTGTGTGTGTGTGGTGGAAGGCAAGCTGGATCTAATCCTCGGTCTGGGCCTGCAGCCAAACACACGTTTCTTCCGTAGTCCTTCACACCTTGCTTTCATTAGTAATTGGGTTGTTAACAGATCTTAAGTCTGATGTGTATATATGTGTGTGTGTGTGTGTGTGTACTTGTACTTGATACGTAGTGAAGAACACCCCTTTAGACGACAGAGTGAGGTCATTTTCGGGAAGTGAGGACATGTTGGCTGGTCTTCTTCTCACTACATTAAAATAATTACATACCCATTTTACCCTTTTAAATCAACTAGAAAGTACAAATCTGGTTACCGCCAAAGCTAGCGTTAGCTATCTCAAAATGTGGCTCAACATCAAAATACACACAGAGATACACTCAGGGCTGATGCATACACTGGGGGATAATAAAAATATTAAGATCAAATTTAGTGATTTAGTGTTTCATAGATGCACTGACTCAAATACTTAAGTAGATTAAATGACAGCTGACCGTATGATGGCCTCTGAAAGGAAGCGTTAGGTAATCAAAGTTAATAATTAATGTCACGCCTTGTCAAACAAAAACAACTATAGACATAGATGATGCATTGGCTGCTGGAGCATACGTCAATAATTCCACTACTATATTGGTCTGGGCAAGTGTTACTTGCAAATTAAGGAACTATGTGACATAGCGCTAACTCAACTGTGTGCACCCAATTTAACAAAACAACTGTTGAAGTTGTTTTTCATTATATCAAAAGCCTTGATATCTTAACTTGGTGTAAAGTCGGTGAGTCCACCACCACTGTGACCGAGACCTCAAACATACCGTATCAGCATATCCATGTTACATCTGACGGGACAGTGACGTGAGAGCCACGAGGTTTAGACAGTTTACTGCTATAAATTGAAACCTGCAGCTGATTTGGTATCTCTGAAAGATTTGAGTGGCACAAACACAGTGGCATTAAGACAGGTGCTGTGACAGTGCAGCCAACAGTGATGCATTCACTATACCCTTGGCTCAACCCTTTCCATTTTGTTCTCATTCAGCTATTTCCACAAACAAAGCATCATTACACTAGGCGCTGTGATGGAACATCCGGTGGTGATAAATTTAGGGCCACACTGTTGGCTAGGCCCTTTGCATGCTGGACATCCATGGGCCAAACTCCCTTTTACGGAAGGTTTAGGGGCTGAAAGAGGCTTAATTAACATATCACAGCTTTCTGGCCGCTGGTCGTCCGTCCTCCGACATACTTTCACGAGGAGTGGAGACACGGACACATACCATTCATTCGCATCAAGGAGCTATCTTTGCTCTCAGGTGCAATAGATTCTCTTTCCAAAAGATCCAGGACTTAACATAACACAGAAAATTCCTGAGATTTGCCTACCTTGAGATAGCCTACAAGTACAACAGACTACCATTCAGCTACTTCCTGGTGTGTAGATGTGGTGCTACAACCACTACACGATCAGCGCATGAAGGTCTTCTATCTAGACAACCTCATTGTCATAAAGAATGGGCCATTTTCCACACAGCCACATTGGTGCTGCACCTAATCAAGTTAAGTTTTACAGTCAACTGGTAGATGAGTGCCCCCCATCCATACCATCAGGCAGAGTATTTGGGGGATCATGCTTGACTCGCACCTGCATGGGGAGAGTGGTGGGTGGTGTTTGGCCTCAAGGGGAGAGCTGACACATCAACCTCCTTGAGCTTCAGGCTGTGTTTCTGCTTCTCCATCACTTCAAGCTTCTGATTCAGGGGATGTAATATAATGGTGAGAACCAACAACCACGATTGCCTACATAACCCTGTTGAAGATGACAGAACCTATGAGTGTGGGCCTCCGAGCACCTGCTGTCTCTAAGGCCTATCTTAGAGAAGAAGGGCACTGACCTCATGTCAAGAGGCCCCTAATAGACCAGTCTGATGTGATGTGATGCTGCAGATATGAACCCAGTTCAGGGACATATCACCTATTGCTCACTGTGGTTCTGTATTGGTTAGATATGGTCAAAGATGGTTTTGGTGATAGGGCTTTCATCAATCGGGCTGTGTGAAATAGAACAAAGGTTGTAATATTGTAACCTTAGTTCTATAAGCACAGGCAGAGACCTCTACCTATGGACCCACGCCATCTGCTGAAGAGGTTGTAGCAAGCAGGAGGAGAGCTAGTACCCATAGAGTCTAGTTTCTACCAGACTGTGCTTATAGAACTGCATAACATATCGTCACCCTTTTTTTGGTATGTTCAAAAATTTGCCTAAGTCATTTAATTATCTCATCTTCCATGTTTGACTGTAGTTGATGTCTGTCAATAGGCATTTGTTGTTATAACTGTTGTGATTAAAATTGTTAGTAAATATCATATATTCAAGAAATGGTTCAGTTTTTTTGTGTTTCCTGAAAAATCTAAAACTCTAAAACTATTTTAAGAAGGCATAGATTATCTTGTTATTGACTCTTAATCTCTCGTAAGATGAAGTGTGAAAAAGTAGATTTGTGCTGATGTGATGTGATCCTATCCTATAAGGTCACTGTGACCTGGCTACAGTGCTATTGTGTAACTCTTTCCCCTAGAAACCTGATTTATCTTGTAACCATTTGGGTTTTTTTTCTCCAGGTACTCTTATGAACCTTTGACCTGCGGTTCCCCCATCCTGTCCCCAAACCCTGTCCCCCTTTTGCAGCCTGTACCACCCAGCAGTGACCCAGCAAACCACTCAACAACATCCAGCTGGGGCCGGAGTGGATATTCAATAAGAAGACATGGGGAAAGATAAGAGTAATTTCTGGTGTTGTGGGCCAACATAAGCATGCACGTAAACAGAAACCCAAATTGACAGGTTAACTGAGTAATTCTATTACGTATCCAAACAATAGATGTAACTTAGCTGAGGTATGGGCTTGAGCTCATATAAAAGTTTCTCAACAGTTAATGAACCGGTTGTGGTTAAACACATATAATATGCAATGACAGCAAAAACAACTGTATCAGATGGACATGCACACACACAGCCAGTCTCACACTGATTGCTTCCATTCCATAATATTAACAACACCTTTGGAAAGTATAGGTGACGTTTCCTGTAATCCATATTATGTTGTTGATAACTGTTACTTCGTATGGTGCAATTTTCGCTACAGCTCTGCATGTTCAAGCTCAAGATAAAAATCAGGTTTAATTAGGATTCATTTTCACTGAATTAATTCCACCTGCAAATACAATGGAAATAAAGTATGTGATGGAAAAACACAGCAATTACATATAAAGCAGAACAATGTAAATCAAAGCATAGACTGGAGATTTGATATTGTGAGAATCGTGTGTGTATATCAAAGACTTATATATCTTCAATGAGTCACACCACTGCACTGGGTTGAGGTCTACAGCACAGAGGATACAGATCAGACTTCACATACAATACTTGTGATGTGAAGTAGATCAATTCATTGCTGGTGTGGCTCTGTGCATAAGATTGACAAGAAATTCAAACAAAATATGCTGTTTTATCTGACCCAATCGGCAGGAAGACTTCATTATCCTGTGAATTCCCAAACCGCTACAAGTCATTGATTTGACTTGGTTCATCATCATAGCTAAAAAAAAAAAATCAATATCTTGTTTCCCTATCCCAGAGGCAAACAGTGGACGCCTGTGAACTTTGTGGCTGCATAACAACATCTCACTTGCTGAAACAACAAATGCTGTCATTTTTTTTCTTGTCTGATAATATGGTCTATAATATGTTATTCTACAGCTGGACTCGTGTGTATACAGTTCACTCTTTTATACTATTTGTTCTGCCATTTATGCATTAATTCCATTTTAATTATTGAGTTTTGTTTTTAATACAGTATGGAATTATACATACGCTGACTTATTTCAGTGCTTGTTTTAGTAAAGAGGTCTAAAAAACTTTATTTCACAGATATACACACACACACATACACACACACACACACACACACACACACACACACCAGACAATCCCGAACCACATCTCTTGTTTGTATGTGTTGTGAGTGGTTCTCATAGCTATGGTTTTGTCTTGTCTGGTACAGAGTGGTGCAGCTTTATTATATGTCTCTGCAGGATCTTAGCAGGGTCAGAGGTCATGAGTGTTGGGTGGAGCCTTTACAAGAATTCATCTTTGAACATGGCTAACATCTTTGTCCTGGGTTTAAATAGCCGTCTAATTAACCTCTCCCTCTGCAGCGTGAGCCTCAAGGGACAAAACAGAGCTGTGTCTGAAAAAGCCTTTGACTCATTGGAGTTTGAAGGGGATGTAAAACCTGTATCTGGTTTGAAGGTGCAGATGATCAAACTTCAAGCCAAACGTTTTTACTTCCATAACACGTAATATTCAGTGTTTATGAGTTAATATTTAGTAAACAATTCAGTAAAATTAACACAGTCAAAGTGTGTTTTATTACTCTGTATCCATTTGGTGTTTTTCTTTACGAATTGAATCAGGTAGTTTGACTGGAGGAGATGGAAATGCCGCATGGAATTCAGTTGCATTTTTTGGACTCCTTGATGAGATGTGTGTTTTCACACTGATTTTATTAACCAACTTAACTGCTAACATCTGGGGACATGGTGAAGTTACTGGCACCAGATGTAGGGGAAACCTGGACTGGCAGCAAGGGTTACACAGGCCAGGGAGCGCTAGGTATCCAGTATATAAACAACCTGGGGATCTTGAATAACTCATGTTATCGCTAAACTCTCTGATTAAAGTGATTGTTAAAAAAATAATTAAATAACAAATAATATAAAACATTCAGCCTAAAGGGGAAACAAATGTGCATGAACCCAAAAGAACTCATATAACACACATTCACAACACTAACTATGTTTAAAAAGCATTTTCTAACTCCTTACGTTACAGAACACTAATGTCAGTTCATTACACTTACAAAAAGACACTCGACATTGCAATGAGCTACAAAACGAACCTAAACCGGAATCATTACAAACAATTAATATTGCATTCTCAGTACATCTGGAACCAAGCTAAAGATAGAAAAACGCCTTTTGCAGTACCCGTGGATCGGTAGAGAAAGGACCAAAGTGAGCGTCTTGCTCATACCAGAGCTTGTTTATTTATGATTATTTATGAGCTGAGCTTGTAGCTACGATCTCCCATTGCATTATTGTTACCAGGTGCAACAACTGTATATACAATCATACATTCACATCCAGACTGTCGTTTACTGCATCTCACAATACATAACTAGATCAGCCCTGTCTCCTAGAAATTACGCTTCTATATGACTAAATTGCAACAGCAAATACATTTGGCAAGAAAACACAATGCTGCCCGTGACTCGAAACATAATGCGTTAATTACCATCTAACCAAAATCACGTTCTTTCGCTAACGTTAACCATAGTGGCTAAATCTAACCACAAACAGGATGTGAAGTTTCATGTCTGGTATCAACATCCTGCTCTTTGACTTCAGTGCGGTCCATAAATGTAGTGCTCCATTCAATAAAAGAAAAAAATCCTGCATAATCCAAACATGATCCAGGCATGATTACGTTTGCAAATTGAATTTATTTAGAAAAACAATTTAGCAGAACCTAAACCTAAACTGAGACATACGTACTGTATATCTCTCTTTCATGACAACAGATATAGCATTTTAAACCATCAAACTAAAAGTGAGGATAATCATAGCAGATGAAACAGATCTCAGCAGACGTTTGGATCATTTATGACAGCTCCAAGATTAGTTATCCCAACAGTGATATTACATTCCAGAGGCAGAAGACACCTTCAGTCACACACAGACCTGTCGACTGACCTCACATATATATCGACATGTAGTGCAACGACATACTCCCTCGGTCGTGATCGCAGCATCACGTCCATATGCAGAGCATATGTACCCACTTTCTCTCTCTTATTGTTGCTTTGGAAGTCCGTGTATGTCTGTGTGTTTATCTTTAATTCATGCACATGACTGAGGCCACTTCTGGCTGCCAGATGAGGAACATTATATCGTTACCAAACTCAAGCAATTATATCATTTCCTAGATACTGCAGAGACATTGCAAGTGAATTTTCCCAGGGCTGTATTTGTTTCATCTTCATCCAGGATGAAGTTGTGTGTCATGGATGAAACACAGATAAGGCAGAGGGAGCATTCAAAGAGGATGTAAAAAGAAATAAAAATGATTAACTCGTTTAAGAAAAGGTTAAATGCTGCGTCAGACTGAATGTGGAGCAAAGTTTTACCTGAAAATACGTTAGCTGTGGCCATCTCTGTGTATGTGTGTGTGTGTGTGTGTGTATGTGTGCGTCTGTATGAGTGTGTGCGTTAACACATTCATTTATTACACTATCTCCAGTATACTACCTTGCAGCTTTGGGTGCACCTGCTTGTCCTTCAGCAGTGCCTGATGTAACATACTGACAACACTGCTGAAACATTGAGTATGTGTGTGTGTGTGTGTGAGAGAGAGAGAGAGAGTGTGTGTAGGTGGGAGGGATAGACATGGAAAAAGGGCTGTATGTGGTTGTACAGAGTAAACGAAACCTTTCCAAGAATTTTACAACACAACCCACAACAATAATGATGGAAAAATGAGCCAATGTCATTCAAATGGAAATGTGTTTGTTATGGAACTGTCATAAAGTTTATGATGGGGTTTTTCCTGAAATTTTTGGCAATAAACACACAGATAAGCATCGGCTTATATCAGCTTTCATAGGCTGATACTGAAATCAGAACAAAATAATGAGTATGTCTTTAAAATGTCCCCATTTTCATGTCACAATTCCATTCATTGTGTCACCTCTTTATAAGGATGGAAAAGCCCCGTGAATAGCATTTTAAGCCTCGTGGAACAATAAAGACCACACAATGGCTGCTGAAAATGACAAGCCATTTTTTTCTCAATGTTTTATATCTCCAACTTCACATAACTTCACGCATTTTTCTCGCATCAGGAGCATCAACTGTATTGTGTGTTTGGTTAAACTGAACGACAACACACAAAGCTTTAAACAACTCTGAGAGCACACTAAATAGTAGCTGTCTGTCCTTGCTGGGGAGTAATTACATTATTGTAGTGCGTTACAGAGTGATGTGTAACTACCCAACACTGTTACTCACTGCTCCTAGCTAAAGCTTGTTGGTATTAAACACACATCATATCAGAGGTGGAGGACACTGACAAGCTTTCTAATAAAAGGTGATTACAGGTCTAGTATAATAGCAAACCAGTATATCTATCCCTAGTGTGCTGTCAAGTAAAGATATACAGTGTGTGTGGCCTCTTTGTGGAGGGGTAAACACAGCCATGTGTGTGATTTCACACCTTTCACACCTTGGAATCCAGTGATGGGAAGACAGGGAGTCCTTTTCACCCGGCCACCCCTGGGCTCTGCACCACAACACCTCCAACAATAGGCCAGGGCCAAGAGGTCGAGGGTCAATCAGGGTCATGTGTTCAATAATCAGCTACTGCCTCTCCAGGTCTCTACAACTCTCTGGCTTTGATTTGGATTGGGAGACAAAGGGGGGATGGGAGAGGGAGGGGTGTGTGTGGCATAAAGAGATGTTGAAAAATGTCCAGATGAATGGAAAAACAATAAAAGGCGGATGCAAGGGAAGAGAGGGGGGAGTCAAAGGGGAGGCGAGGGGTGACAAGGGTCACTGCTGCATGAACACAGGACCACAGTCAGAGGGTAATCAATCCATCAGCCAGCCTATCAAGACTTCAGTCAATACAGACACGTACGTGTCAATATTTAGCTATCAATCAGTGGTCAATAAATCACTCATACAAACAAGATTTTGTTTGGACCACAGGGATTACAGCGGCCTGTTGAGATGTTTTGAACAGTTAACTTGAACATCTCCAGCTCCACAAACATATTAAACTACTCTCAGAAATCTCAGAATACGTCTTAAACGGTCACTTGAAGAAAAATACAAACATGTATTTTCTCATAGTTGTGTATTGTATTCGTCCAGGTCATTTGGATGATCCATCCAAGTTTTCACAGGAACTATTTTTTTCAATAGTTCCAATAAAAAGTGTTGAACGGTGTCAAAGAATTTCGTCAGCACATTCTGTGTATTAATGAGTTGGTCTTGCACTTAAAGGTCTATACATCCATGCTAGTGAGGCACATACGAACATGCTCATAATGCCGATGCTAACATGCTGATGTTTAGCAGGTATACGGTTTTACCGTGTTCACTAGGAACTGACTCATAAACCAAAGCATTGGACAAGTTCATTTTTGACCTGCTGCTGAAAATCAGGAGATTGCCAAAGTAAGTAGAATTCATCCTCAGGGAGCCATGAATGCTAAATTTCAAAACAATCCATCCATCACACAGACTGGAGACGAGACAACTGCTTTTTTGCTAGGGATGAGATTGAATGTACTTACCGTAAATCACTCTAGATTATATTTTTTTATGTAGCTGTAGTCAGGGAGGGCCCTTTCTCTTTTCAACCCCGACTGCTTGACAAATTCAGTTGTGTGTGTGTTTACTTGTGTTTGTGCTAGTAGCATAAGTCACTCTGAGGACAACGACTGTGAGACAACACACACACACGTTGAGTGTTTGAGCTCAGCTGTGCTAACAAACCTCTTCAGGCCTAAAGCTGCTACCAGCAACCGACTCCCACAGTCTGATTTCAATTGAGAAATCCACTTTATGATCAGATTAAATGTATGGAAAGCATTTGTAGGTAAAACATGTACAGCTGTGATATTGAATCACAATCCCAGTGGAAATTAAAAGCAGACGGTGGTCCAACTGTGGCTTGGCTGTGAAGTGATTAGGTGTGGCTCAGTGGTTGAATACGCACTTGGGTCTCATATGTGTTTATGTGCATGTTCTTTATAGATGTGTATGTGTGTGTGTGTGTGTTTGTCACTGTTGCTTACGTATGTTGACCTGGGTGGACCTGGTTGTTCAGGATGATGGTGTTCCAGTGAAACCTCCTGGGGTCTGTCATGAAACCCTGGTCTGCTTTTTCCTCTGCAGGATACACAGTAAGACAAACCTCTGTCCCATTACTGTGCATCTCTGCTGTTATGCAACGAAGAGTCAACTATAGACGTATATCTGGTGGATGACATATGTTGCCCCAGCTGTAGAAGCAATCATAGAAGACTGATGAACCCATAGTTCAGTTGAGAGACCTTTTCCCTAATTCTTTCGGAAACGGGGTTCTGGGTCGACTCGTAGGCCTGTTTGAAGCAGGATTGTGAGTATGCTATCACTGCTCAATAGGTCCCAATAATATATATATCCCAATATATCAGTTTAGGTTCAGTATTTTTTGTGGTTTTGGCTGCACATGAAATGTAGAACACTTTTCTTTCAGTTTTTTTTCCCTCTTACTGGTTATTTTGCATCTGTGCGTCACATTTTGTAAACAGGACGCACATAATACCCAGTGGAATATGAGACATGTGTTGCATTAGCCACGCAAGTTACAAATCAAAATCGGGTTGAAATAAAGCAATAACTTGCTGAAGGGGAGCTCAAAATGCCCAGTGATTCAAGGAAGACTTCTTCTGTGGGATCAACACTGGTGTATTGAATAATTTTGCAAAATCCAGAATTACATTCCAAAACAGGAACTCTCTTGCAAGAGAAGAGAAAAAAAAGTGTAAACTGATAATATTATTAATTGCTCAGTTTTGTTCAATTTAGTTTATTAATTTAAAACAAAACACATTAAACACAACATACTAAAGGATTGAAAAAAGGCAATTCAAGACACATAATGTATGTGGATCACTGGTGACTGGCATGCAACAACTAGAAAATACATGTCAGAAGAGAAAGAAGACCATACACAATGTGGATAATATAATAAGCTTGAAGCTTGTGAGAGGACTGTGTTGAAAACTCCTTGTTCCACATCCGAGATCTCTTGATGCATTTCAAATCGTTGCTGGAGGAAAGCTATTTGTTTCACGTGTGTTTTTTAGTCAAAATGTCAAAAGAAATATGAATCTGACTCATTTATGGATAATAAAGTAACAAGAGTGATCTGATGCTAACAAGCTGACAAGGTCTAC
Source organism: Pampus argenteus (assembly GCA_036937835.1). Taxonomy (NCBI): domain Eukaryota; kingdom Metazoa; phylum Chordata; class Actinopteri; order Scombriformes; family Stromateidae; genus Pampus; species Pampus argenteus. The sequence continues at coordinate 3,600,049 of CM072865.1, read as the reverse complement.
CAACAGCTGAAGACAACTGGTGCAATATACTGTACGGATTATAAAGTCTTTTCAGGTAAAGTTGTAGTCAGTGAGATTAGGCTATAGAAAATTAAAAGAGTTCTTCAATGGCAAAATAAGATGTGAAGAACAAGATGGACACTTAATGTGTTTGCTGTGTTTTTGCTTGTATATAATCAGTACTCGAGTTGAGGGGGGGTGGCAAAATGGTCAAAATCATTTTTCTCAGAACAGACTATTCTATCCAGATCTTCCATCAAATGATATGATAATATTTACAGGTTAATATATTAGCATTTAAAATGCTGAAGATCAATTTCATAATTGTGTAAGCCAAGCCAAGTCAAGTCAGTTTAATTTATATAACACCAAATGACAAGAAATGTTAACTCATGAGACGTTACATATAGGGAGTAGAGGACAGAGGATCTATGTGCATCACTGGAAGTCCCATGACCTATAGCAGCATTAATAGTCATTGACAGCTCTGCTTTACATGACATTTGTGGAGACTCTAGGAACCACAAGTAAGTCTGCACTTTGGAAGTGCAGCGTTCTAAGAGTCTGGAAGTTGGCGATATCAGAACCATGATGGTGGGATACTTTATGACTTTGCAATTTAAAAAAAAGAAAAAGTGCTTATTGCTATATGAAGTGAAAACCTCCTGACTTATTAAACAGAGAAGCAGGAGTGTGAAAATGGGCAGATAATTTATTAAAGATATTACTATACAGATGTTTACACAGCTGAAGTTAGCACAGTTTCCAACTACCATGAGTAGAAAAGAAACAAATACTGACTTGACTATAAAGCTGTAAGTGCATGAGGATGTGATCTCTCTTACTACACACTCTGCAGTGATTTATCTACTGTGTGTGGTCAAGTTACATACCCTTCCTCATTCTCTTACTCAACTCCCAGAAAATATTGTGTAACTACTACACACACGCAGACACGTACTTAGCAGCTCACTAATACACACCATATCTGAATCAAGCCAGTCTGACGTATTTGTGAATCACAGCCATTTTATCTGGCCACCAGCTGCATCTTTTGCAAGGTTGGCCAGCTGCCGAGAGAGGGAACTACATCAGCCCAGTATCCCTCCAAAGGGGAAAACCTCTCCGCAAGAGGCAACAGCTGGGGGGTGGAACACTTGTGTGATTCAAACTGAATTACTTGTACTTATGTACAGCACTTGCCATCTAAAATCCTTTCTCTTTTTCATTGAAAGCTAATATTTTCTAACATTTTATAGTGGTATTGTTGTTAAAAGCATCTAAACAACATTTTACGCTGTCGTATAGTATAGTCTGACCCACAGTTGGTAAAGAGAATAAAGAAATGGACAGATAATTGATTACATGTTAAAATATAATGCCAGATATTACATTTGACGTTAAATATACAATATAAAAAAATGTAGTAGTAAAAAACATATTTACATAATGTAAATGTGTTCATGTTAAAAGCAAGCATAGCGTTGCTTATGTCTTCTGGGTAATTTAAGATCACTTTTCCTTGCAAAATCAATAAACCTGTGAACCTGTCTTGATATTAGGAAGGTCTGGAAGACTATCCAGTTATATACAGCACATATTTGTTTTACTATTGCTAAAACACAGTTTCTGAAACTAGGGCCATCTTTGTTGAAACAAAAACCAAAAACAGTACACAGATTATCTCTAATCTCTCGCAAAAACAAATACTTAATTCAAAACTGTATAAGTGTGTGTGTGTGTTCAGTTTTGTGTGTGTGTCAGCTTATACACATGGTGTGTGTGTGAAGTCCATAGTGCAGTAGAATAGGGTTAGATGTGCTTGTAGTAGTGCATACTGCATTCTGCTTCCTGCTTGCAACTTTCTGCTTTCAGATACCGCCGCTGGCTAGTCCCTATAGGGGCGAAAAGAGGAGCCGAGTGCGTACATCTACTCCTGCCAGTACACAGCCTCTCCCCCGCCAAGACCCCTGTGGTGCCTCCTTGTGGCTACACACAATAACTGGGTACATTTCAGGCAAAACTACAGGGGATCTCGGAGCAGCAGTGGGCGCCAGAGATGTGGTGTCCACGCCCACCACCTGCGGATATCCTTCAACCACTGCCCCAGCTATGGCCAAATAGCTCCATTACCTTGTGTGCAGACCTACTGAGGTAAGGGAATACACCACTACAGAAAAGCAATGCACTGGCGGTGCACAAAGGCAGGGCTAAACAGAGCTGGGACCCGGTGGCCTCTTGCAACCATGGTAAGGGACTGGTCATCTTAGGCCCAACTATGTCATCAGGTTTAGCTTCGGTGACGATAATGCAGCTAGAGAGAGTGCACCTCCCATTACACTTTAAAATACCCCCTGGAGATACACCTGGTTGAAGTCTGGTGGCGATGGAACGTGAGCAGGCTTGAATGGACTGCAAGCTTCGAGTCAGACCCCTGCACGTCAGTGGCACAGGGTACTGGTCGCTGAAAGCTGGGGCTGAGTAGCTTGATAAACCATTTATTTTTCTGAAAAACAAACACGAAGCACACCAGGCAGCCCTAAAAAAACCTCCGTCCAAAGCCAACAGACAACAATTGCAGTAAGCTCATCAGGACTCTGTGGACTATACAAAATCAGTGGTGGACAGCAAAGGCACAGGAAATCTAGTCTCCTGCGGATAGAAATGACATGCACAATTTCCACAATGTAGTCAAATCTGTCTATGGTCCAACTACTCACAGCATCACAACTCTTAAAACAGCAGACAGCCTCAAAATCTTAAAAGACCAGAATAGCATCCTTGAAAGATGGGCTGAGCACTTTAAACACCCTACTGAATCAAGGGGCTGGTGTCGACTACACCATTCCGAGGGAACTGCCTGAACACCCCCAAACGAAGACTTCAACCAGCCCCCGACATTCCAGGAAGTGCAATCAGCTGTCTGAACCCTAAAAAACAACACGTCCTGCATAATTACTCAAGCAGGGGGGTTGCCTCTGCACAAGAGCACTACACCAACACGTTATAAAGATCTGAGCAAAAGAGAATGTCCCACAGCAATGGAAAGATACCAGTAAACATCTCTAAGAACAAGGGTGACAAAGGCATCTGTGGAAATTACAGTAGTCTACAGGATGGATGGAAACCTCTTCAACGTTAGGAGGCTGCAAGCAACCACCGGGCTTCTCAGGAGGACAGTCCTTGAGCTACAGTATGAGCTCTTGTATCTCATACCCCACAGGGCCTCTGCACTGTTCTTGACATAGCCGTGAGAGCATACAGCAGGCTGAGACTGACCATCAACACTGCCAAAACATAGGTAGTCTGTCATCACCATATTCACATGTCGCTCTTTCAGGAAAACACCTGTCTGTAGTTTCATCTTTCAGATATCCGGGAAGTATTCTTGCTGAGGATAACAGCATGGATAATGAGATCCAGAATCGACTGCATCAAGCCTTAGCTGACTTTGGGAGACTCAGACAGAGGGTCTTCTAGAACAAACGCCTAAACCTCATCTCCAAACTAAAGTCTGAGTCTACCAAGCTGTCTCCGTCACCACCCTCCTATACAGTTGTATAGCCTGGGTTACCTATAGTCGGCACATCAAAGTCTTCCAGCAGTTTCACACATGCTTCCTGCAGCGCATCTTGGGGATAACCTGGTGGGATAGAGTACCTCACACAGAGATACTCAGCAAAGCAGGCTGCAGATGCATTATAGCAACCATCACCCAACACCAACTGTGATGGCTGGGGCATGTTATAGGAATTCCCTATAACCGGCTGCCTTGCAAAGTTCTGTATCGCCAACCAGACCACATCCGCTCCATTGGAGGGCAAAAGAAGCGCTACAAGGACCAGCTGAAAACAGAGCTAAAAAATGTAACATCAGCTTGGAACAAATGGAGGCAGCTGTGCTCACTCAGGGATCCAAGCACTGGAGGAAGAAAGGACATCAAGGAGACAACAGAGGAAGCAAAGAAGGAGAAACGCATCCACGACTGCCAAATACAGAAACACCACCACCATATTCACACGTCCCACATGCAACAGATCATCTGTATAGCCATCAGTAAACTCACCAATAAAGGACAGAAGTGAAAGTCATCATTGGACTTGATGGACAACTGCAAGCAAGCAAGTGTTCGGTTCTTCTGTCATTTTGGAAATCTGCAAGATAAATATCTGATAGCAATGTGCCATACAAAAACCAGCCAGCATTTGCTACAGAGTATTTACTTTTTATTTGGTCATATAAACATATATATATTTTATGACACAGAAAAAAAAGTGAAATTGTTTTGAACTTATCATTACCACAAAATGTGACATTTCCAGCAAGATCCAGGTGCAACACATTGCAGTTTTACAAAGTGGCCGGTTTCAGATATGAAGTAGCAGCACTCTAAAGTTAATCATCAAAGCACTTTACTGCTGTAAAATGTTTATGGGTAATGTATGATGCAAAGATGAAGATTAACATGAGATTAACCAAATTTAGGAAAAGCTCACTTGGCTGTGTGCTGAGTGTTGTGAGTTAGTTAGTATCCTTTAGTTACAGGATGTGAATACATTGTGGTTATATTTTTAAAAAAATGCAGACCATAAAATCCCACTATACTCAAAAATGTGTTTTTTATACATTCCTTCAGAGTTTGTTTTTACACTCATTTGCTAAAGGAGGAAAGTTTCTCTGAGCTCACATTAAATCTACATTTTAGGCGTAACCTATGAACATAATTTAAACCACAACTAGTTTGTAGCCAATCCGGTATACAACTTACACAAGTGTGAAGTGGAAAAGAGCAATGCACATGCAGAGAATAGTCTGTACAGTGACAAAAGGAGACATCTTGCATCTAGCGGTTAAACCTTTGAAATGAAAATGATTTACATATTCTATAATGAGGAAGAAAGAGTAAATAACATGTCTGAATCTTAGGATCCCAGTAGAATCCTTGTTACTGATTCCACTCTTTTAGAGCTGCCTCAAAGAGCAGCATTTATATAATCATTTGCTATAAGTTCATGTGAGATCACATACTCCTTTTCCTGCAGGATCAGGATGCAGCGTCATAGAGACTTTGTCCCTACCGTGTCCTAGGGATAATGTGTACTGTGTCGTAATAATGGATAATCTCTGTCTGTCTTGCTGGTGAAATTTTGACCCGTCTTATTCCCACTCTGCTTCAGTGCATCTGAACTATTTCACTTCATGTATTAAACAGTGACATGCTGCTTGAATTTTTCATTATAAATCAAACACATACCGTTTGTATGCAGGCTTTCTCTAGCTAAGCTTTACACCCGTTTATAATCATCTACGTTTAAATGAATTGAACTAGAATGTCCTGTATCAAACTTAAATAAGTAAAATAAGTCTTTTTTGTCTTTGTCCAGCTGCGGTTCCCCATTCTTCCCCTGACAATACATCCGCTCATGAGCACATAGAAGTTAAGTACATACATATGTACGTACACTTGTGGGGATACACAAGCACACACACACACAGACAGACGCATAAAAAAGCCCCTTGTCGCTTCCTCAGCAGGCTCCATAAATTCCCCAGGTGTGAAAACATTTCCCATCCTATTTCTGAGAGTTTCGGCGCCAGCTGTCCTCGGACACAGACAGATACATCGAGACAACCCCAAACCTTTACCCTTTACCTCTACCCTTGGATCCTGTGATTCCTCTGATTCATCAGCGACCCCACGCTGGGTCCTTAAATGAACCTGTACCTGCAACTTTGTGAATGGATAATAAAAAGGACCTTATACATATTACTTCAATGAATGAGCCGAGTCGCTTCTCTATAAACTATTCAGGATGACTATATTTCTAATTTGGACCTTGTATAACAGTCCTGTAACTCCTCCAGTACAGCTTAAGTCTGAACTGAATGCCATCACATCACTATAAGGGCTACAGTATCACATCTTGCTCTGCTTTCTTAAGGGAACTGCAGTAAATGTGTCTTTTTTGTGCACATTTACCAGTTTAAACCATAAAATACTGTGAATGAGAAAGTTTATTATTGACATTGACAACTGCAGTCTGACAAAAGCATTTAACTTGAAGTCATTTAAGATTAATTTGTCAAAAAAAAAAAAGTATTGGAAAATATGTTCTGACAATGCACAATACATGTATTACATCAGATATAGTCAAGTATAGCTGCTGAGAAACTAGCCCTTACTGGCGCTGACTGACTGGGTGGCAAGCGAGGATAACTGGGTGCCTTCAGGCAATATGACTTTGGGGTCACATCCCATTCAGCATTGAGAAAAACAGACTTTCTCACTGTTGAATGAACTGGTATTGGAGACTCTATGTATCCTTCACAGTGACTGGCCAGATCTAACTCAAAGCTTTGGTTTAATTGGGTGGAAGTGAACACACGTCTGACTTCTAAAAGATAATTGGCATTTGATGCTGTGGGTTCTGTTGATTAGGGGTCTTCCTTTGGATGGGGTGAAAGGTTCTAACCCTTTGAGAGGGTAATCATGGCTTTTAATGACACTGGAGAACAAGAGAACTCTTAGACCAACAACCAGATGACTGAACAAACATCTTCACCTGATCTGCTTTACATGGGGAATCACGCTAGTGCAATCCAAACATTCACAATTTCCACACATATAATCATTTCACCATGCAGGAAATAACAGTGGAGCTTAAATGTTTCTATAGTAATAACTTCAACATGGGGCCTGGCCTCATTTATACTTGTGTATATACAACATATAGTATACATGCATGTACAGTGTATTTAAGATTCGTTGTTATTTGTATCTGGAATGTACTTCTCATGAGTTCCATCTGATGAGTTCTCTTCCTGTCTGAGGCACACAACAAAAGCAGTGTAGGAGATTCCTGAATGTCTGTATGAAACAAGCGCTTGCTCACAGTGAAAGTTGTGTTAGCACACACACACACACACACACACACACACACACACACACACTGTGATGTCACCTCAGATTATTCACTCTCATTCTCAACATCTGGCTCAGGCTGTTAGACTGTATTAAAATGATGATGTGTTCAACTCCGTGTGAGCACTCTTGTGGCTAATTTCTGGTTTTAGAACAAACATAATGTGCGTATGCAGTGATGGAAGAAGTATTCAGATCCAGTAAATTAAAGTTCCCTTTGTGCAGTGTTAACTACCGTATTTTCCGGACTATATTTTTTAAAAATAATTTTCCTCATACTTTGAACCATGCTGCTTATACAGAAGTGCGGCTTTTCTATTAATTTTTCTTCAGCCCACAGGGGGTATATAATATTATTACACCCTCACCCCCTCAAAATGGAAAACCCACTAAGAAATTCCTATGATGCATCTTTTAAGTTGAATGCCATCGATCTGATTATCCGTGAAGGAAACAGAGCGGCTGCACGTAAGCTTGCTGTAAATGAATCAATGATGAGACGATATGTGATGAAGATTATCTGAGGATGTTCAACTCCGACACTGAAGAGGACGACTTCAGTGTCTTCAGTACACAGAAGAAATGAAGCGACAGTGGTTTGGTGTTCATTAGTTTTAAATGCTCAGGAGGACGTGTGGCTTCATTTCATGGGAGAATGAAGCGACTTTAATAGTTGCGCAGTTGCGCTTTAACAGTGTGCGGGAGGAAAAGGTGACAGTGATTTGGTGTTTAATGGTTTCAGTACGCAGGAGGAAGAAAAATAAAGTAACTTAGTTTTAGTGCACAGGAGGAAGATGAATAAAACCATCAATGACTTTTCTGTTTTGTTTATCAGCACTTTTATTGCCGTGTTTATTGCTGCTTTTATTGCGGCACTGATCCGAATCAGTTCAGGTATATGAATAAACACTTATGGTACAAAATCTTTCTGTCTAAATAACTTATTTCTCAGCCTGGATATCGGCGGCTTATAGTCCGGTGCGGCTTATATGTGACTAAATATATATTTCATTCAAATTTTAGTGGGTGCGGCTTATATTTAGGTGCGCTCTATAGTCCAGAACATACGGTAGCTTTCCCTCCTACTTTCCCCTTCTTTCAGCTTCATATATCAGCATACTATATGTCAATTGGTGCTTCAATTTTGACCTTTTACAGAAATTCCGCAGGTGAGGATGTGACTCACACTCATATTGATTTTCCAGAGTTTACACAAACAGCTCTGAGACATTTTCTCTTTCCATCCTCGTCGCTCTCTTCTATGGGGTAATCAATCAGCCCAGTCTAAAACAATCATATCCTGCACTGATTCACATTGGCCTGTGTTACAATGCTCAGCTCCAACCCCTGCTCCACTATATCTGGCATATAGTGGAATGCCCTTTTGTGAACATCAAGAGCTAGTGTGTTCTGAATGATGGACCCCTCAGAGCCACTGACCAACACTGGGCCTCTCAGATTTACACCATGCTGTCCTGCTTTGAGCAGCAGCTTCCATGTGACTCAACCCAAAACTGTGCTCCATGTTGCAAAACAACCCGAAATTAATTTCCTACTTAGCATGATGTCCCTTCTTAACCTGGCTCTAAATTCTCCTGATAACCTGACCCCAGTGTGGATCCCAGGTGGTGGGTGATATTTTTCAGGGGTTAAGCCTTTGAAAGTCTCATGTTTGATGGCTCAAGTGTTACTTTTAGCTAACCTGGATTCTAATGTCACCACAATTCACAAAGTTCAAAGGGATTTCAATGGAGCAGAGCACTGAGCTCCACTTTAAACTCCAAACATTTACATACCGACCGCTATGTAAACCAAGACAAATCCTTTAGTGTCCGTTCTCCTCCATGAGTACATAACCTCACAGGACTACCCTTTATCCATTTTCCCCGTTCAGTTAATGACCAACTCTCAGCTACATCATGCAACGCATTAGTTTGATCGGAACACAATCACAGATCGTCATCACAATCGAGTTGTGCTGCAGAGAAAACCTGCTGCAACTTTTCAGCTATTCCTCTATTTTGTTTGGCAAAAAAACACAAAATGACATGAAATACAAGAAAGTGGCACTTCAAGGAATGTCCTTCCTACTCAGCAATTTACAGGTTTGAGGCCAGTAATAAATATTACCCCTTTATCAGAAAAGGTTTAGATAAAATCTATGATTGTTTTTTTTTTTTTTTTGCAAAAACACCTGGCCTTGGAAGGAAGGAAGAATTTCCATGGAATTGCAAAGCTTCCATGTCAGTTACACTACATGTGGTCCAACATACATTGATGACATGATGATGATGATGAATGTAGGGATTATATCTGTGTGGGGGAGTGAATTTCGAGAGTTAGGGTTCAGTAAATGGTGTGGTACCTACAGTACATTCTGGCATGTAGAAGGAGGTATTATTTCCAGTAAGAGAATACTCCAACTTCCTGGGAAACTAGCCAGTAGATAGTTTTAGCAGCTCCAACCACCCAGTCGTCTCTAACTATTTTTTCCTCTCCTTATTTTCCATTTATTATATAAGACAGATTGCCATGATATTTTGTACAGGAATTCATGGTACTCAGTTTATGAAACCTCCTGATTTTTTTTTTTCCTTTTAGCATAATCAAACAGTGGAGATTTAAGATTTTTAGTGAAATTTCTGAAAAACTTTTCATTGAATGGAATGCTGTTGGTACAATATCCATAGCGCCCTAATGATGAACTCTGACTGAATAAATTTCACTCAGCCAGTAAAAGTTAAGCTTTAGTTTTGAAATGGCTTACCTGTCAGACACAGACAATGAATCAGACTTTGCCGTCCTTATAATGACATGCGGTAGTGACTAACAAGACTCAGCATAAACCAAGTAATGACCACACAGCCTCTAAACTGTGCTTCTAAGCACGCACTCACATAGAGGTTACGCACACAATCACACAGCAATGTACACACCCACACCTCGACACGTGGATCTCCGCACATATATGACGCTTCCTTCCTCTTTGAGTCATAGTTTTAACCTCTCCGCTGCAGACATCCACACACCCTGAAAGAAATCCTGAGCTCAGGCCACTCTTATTTTTCTGTTGTCTGATGTTTTTAAGAGGTGTGTGTTATGTGTACATTCATTAATGATGAGGCATTCGATCCAATGGAACTTTTCAGCGGATGTTCCTGATGTCACGTACTGTGAACAGTGAATTTCCAAAATTCCTTCTCAGCTATGAGAAATGTTGTCACTGCTTCTTACTCATTTGCAGGATATTAGTGTCTAGAACCTGCTTGTGCACACACACACACACACACACACACACACATACTCCTTACTGTGTGCACGTTATGCCTGGGCAGTAAGACAAACTAAACAGTCTAAAACATAGATAACAGTGACATTTGGAACAGAGAGCTGAAGTTTATTTTTAGTCACTCCATATTTGAAAGTTTGCCTTCCTGTTTCTTCATTGGCCTTAGCTTCTTGAGTCAAGTCTTAACTTGCTCCTCAAGTGTCTTTATCTTTTCCCTCATTCTCTCGGCCTTCGTCTTCCTGCGCCTCTATCCCCGTGTCATCTGTTAATCTTTCTCTCAGCCCTCAGTCCCCTCTCCAAAAGTGCCTTACGTTCTTGGATAACATGGTTCTTCTGGCTGATACAAGAACCAACATGAGAGAAAGAAGACCTTTTAAATATTTGCCATACCTTACAAAAACCCTTATAAACCACAAAAGCAAATTAACAATTAACAAATATGATATTAACACTTAAGATTGTAACCCTTGAGAGAGGTAGATAGGGTTAGGGTAAATCCTGTAATCCCTCAGGACACATATTTATTAATCAAGCTGAAACATTTGCATCACCTTCTGCATATTCTGTTTTTGGTCTACTGACTTTGTATGCAATCATGCTGCCACTGGAGTTTGCCTTTCATCACGTGTGCCACTGAAACATTAAAACAATATATGGAGGAATATGGTCTTGGTGGCACTTGGCGCCTAAATCACCCAAATACAAGAGAATACTACTTTTCTTAAGTACATCACTGCCAGTCTGTCATATCATATTCATATCATCATATTCCATCTTTTGCTCAATAAACTGTCTTAACTCGAACTCTCGTTCAGTCTGCTTCTGGGTCCCTTTTCCGAATCGTGACACAGTCATGAATCAAGTTATTCTTAACTAGCAACACTATTTCATCTACACATCTTTTATGGAAATAAATGACCTGCACTGGTATGCGAAACAGCAAAAGCTGCTTTAAGGGGTAAGATCATGTCATACTCATCTTACAAGAACAAGAACAACAAAGCACACATGAATTGGAAGTAAAAAAAGGAATTCGAAAAGGACTACGCATAAGGTTCCTACTGAAAAAAGATGTACTGAATTTAGACAACATAGGATCAAGCTGAAAACTGGATTTCTAAATAGGATAATCCAATTCCTTTAATAAAGGCACAGATATCACACAAACAAACTTTAACTGACATGCAATCAGTGGTGGGCAGAGTACTGAACATCTTTACTCAAGTGAAAAGTACGATTACTGTCATGAAATGTAAAAGTGAAATTACCATTTGATAAACCTACTCTAAGTGAAAATGTAATGCACTTTATTTTACATTTTTTTTATCTACATGCCCATGATAAAACCTGGTCCAGAGTGCTCAGGTCTTTAGACTGGGTCGAGGTTGACCTTCAAACAGAGCAATGACCCCAACATGCAGACAATACAACGCAGGGGTGGCGTAGAAACAACTCTCCAGTCAGAGCCCTTGACTTAAACCCAATCAAACATCTCTGAGACCTGAAAGTGGCCCCCCATCCAACCTGAGAGAGCCGGGGCGATCTGTTGAGAAGAATCCAGGTGTGCAAAGCTTGTAGTATCAAACCCAAAACTCAAAGACTCAAGGCTGTAATCACTGCAGGGGTTCAACTAAGTCCTGAGCAAAGGTCTGAATACTTAATGTCAATGCAATATTTTTCCTTTTTAATAAATTTAAAAACATTTCTGAAATTGTATTTTACTTGGGATCACTACCCTTTAGGCTTGAAAATAAATAAATAAAAGAGTGAAATATTTGGCCTAACCATTGCTTACCCAGCTTTCCATGCTTAGTGTCAGTGAGGTGCGTTTCCTCAAGGAATGCCACATCAGCACTGTGCTTTTGAAGAAGGGCGACAAAAGTGAGCTAGATTAGCTGTACTCAGGGCGGAGTCAGGTTAGTAGATCAGAGTGATTTGTCTTCAAGTAATTCTCAGCTGGTACTGGGGAGATGTGGAAGTTCAGCCACTAGGTTTGATGGATGGAGAAATCTGAAGGACACTTTTGTCATACAGCTTATTTTTTAAGTGGAACAAAGGCCTTCCTTTTCTTCTAAAGAACTGGAGACATATCCCTGACGATCATTATCTTTGAATTGCTGCACAAGCCAGTACTTCTCTTCCAGAAAACAAATCTTGTGAAAGAGGGTGCCACTTGTAACCTTGTACTGTGTGAGCTTAACATATTCTTCTAGTTTCCAGTCAAGGCCTTTGAGAGGTTTCCAGGTAAAATGGTTCAATCATGGGAACCACAAAGATTCGCCCGTTCAGACAGTTCAATGAACCCGGTCCAGTTGTAGAGTTATTGCTTTTAGCAGTGTATAATCTACCTTTCAGCACACAATGAAAGAGAAAGAGAGAGTCCAAGAAAAAGAGACTTCTGAGAAATTCCTACTCCTCCCTCCACAAGCCGTCTCTCATTCCAGGGAGGATTGAGACTGAAGCTGCTTGATGCCAACAAGAAGACACACATCCCCTACTTCACGTTCATTTTTGCCTTCACATCTAACTCTTTTCTATCCCATCCCTTCTCCTCTTTCTTCTCCTCTTTGCAATGTTTCTTCTTCCAACGGGTCTTCCTCTTTTTGACAGCTGGTATTTGTGGGTGGGGTTTCAATGAAAAAAAAAAAAAAGAAAATCAAAGAATGAGAGCAAGACAATGCAAGCTGTCAGATTGCTTCCAGCTATTTATTCCACCTGGTATAGAAAATGTTAGGAAGGATACTTTATGAGCATGAAAAGGAGCAAGCTTTTATTTCCCATTGTGTTGGGTTTTTAAAACATTATTTCTTTGTAGCCTGTTTAAAATCGTAGAAGTATAGTAAATTCTGACTGGAGATATAGGGGTACTACTGTGTGCTGTAACAAGGCAGTTTGCAGTCCGTTTGCACACACTTTCCTATCATAGAATGCACAAAAAAGGAGACAAAAGACAGAAACACAAGCAGCATTCCTGAAAGCTCAGGACTGCAGCTTTAATTAATTTACCGTCAAACAAACTGTGGCTCTACCAGGCCAAATGTGGTCATAAGTGTTTGGACTGCATACATGTGAGCACACAAAAGCAGCCAAAACACCTATAAGCACTTACACATGGTCACACAGCAGCAACACCTCTAACACGCACTTATGTAGCCAAGGACTCCCACATTAATCACAGTTTGAATATATTCATTTCGGGTATGAAGCAGCACTTCAAAGAGGAGAGGAAAGCAGACGGGCAGGAAAAAAAGAGCCACTGCCTATTGTTGCCGAAGAATGCCTCTGAGGACCTATTAAGGCATGTTTCCGGGGCCTCCCAGTGATGAGGGCCTCCTTTTCCCCTGTACCCCCCACCCCCCACCCATGGGAGTATTGTGTGTGTTTGGGTGCCTCACGTGCTCTCCCACCCCGCTGTGCCACCCTGCAGGGAGTGTCACACCGGGGAGCAAATCAAAACTTAATTTGATACTAATCCATCTAATTGAGGAGCCCGATCCGAAGGTAGAGGCTGTCTTTGATCTGCTAGAGGGAATGGAGAAGAAAGATTACGGCTGCTTAAGCTACTTAGGTACCATAGAGAGGGTGGGGGCGGTGGGTGGGGGGGTTTCCTCCTTCATTCCCACTTTTTCTTATTCCTCACTTTTTCCCTCCGACTGATTTTTTTCCCCTGATTTTTTTTTTTCGTTCCTTTGAGGTGTGGGTGGGAGGCGGTGTCAGGAGGTTCTGTCAGCACATTCAACTGAATTTTATGAAAGAAGCCTAAACTCTGAAACACACAATATATTTGTGGACTCAATTAATATAAAAATGCTATCTTTCATCTCATCAGATTCAAGGTTCACTTACACCTCTGTTCTTTTGATATAAACAAATCAGGTTTTACTTTTTTTTTTTTTTAAATCCTACATTGCAAACACATTGCTACAGGTGTAAACAGTGTATCCAGATACAGACTGCATGTTAACATCAAGTGGAAATTGATGTCTACACATATAAGATCGCCTACCTAAAGGTGCTTAACGTATTTATCAATGCAAAGATGGATACAGACTCAGTAAAGTTGCAGTGACTGTGACACAGAGAGAAATATGTTTGAAACCCAGGTCACGCAGTGCAGTGTTTGTGGAATCAATATGTAATTCTGGTTCCCGTCAGTGAGCGTGCAGCTACTGCAGGACATCCTTCATCACAGCATAATCAAAGATGACATATGCCTGGTCCAGAGCCTGTAGTTTTTAGTCTGATACTAACATCAATATTTTTGTCAAATAACAATGGTAAAAATGTGCGTGCTCTCGCATTCTCATACATAAGTCGTGAATATAATATCTCTTTGTGATTCATGAAAACGGTCAGTGAAATGAGACCCAGATTACCAGATTAACAATATAAAAAGCATGATTCTCATAGGGTAATTCTTATTGACCCACTGATCTTCTGCTCTAGGGACAAAATGTCCTCTTGCACAGCTATTTAGTGCATATCTAGATGTTTGATGACATTTTTTCTGAATTTCTGAAGTCATGAAACTGGATACTCATGGTCACAAGAGGGCAAATCCTAAATGCTTTGGGAAGAAGAAAAAAACATAACACACATGCATGTTAAAGGATTATTACAATTATAAGGTCCTTTTTACTGTAGGGCTAACAAATAAGCCTTGAGTGCTCCTTGTCCATGATGGTTTAACTCATTATAATGCTGAGTATTCAAACTGTATCATAGGAAGAGGCCATCAGAGACTGGCTGATGCCAGCATGATCTCAGATACTGGCCTTGTTGACTCCTCCTCAGTGATCCATGCATGGCAGGGAATCTGTGGCCAGGGTCTTTGGAGAGTAACAGTGGTCCTGCCTGGGCACTTCTTGCCCTGGGCAGCTGTCCCAATGGCCCCGAGATAAGCATCTCATACTGAAATATTAGCCAATAGAAACAACAGAAGACTGATGTACTGTGGGACTGTAACTGCTCCTTGTATTGTCCAGCATGAGCACACAGAGAGGCTTCTCTTGTCCAGAGGTCCGTGATAGGTGAGAAGCAGCTCAGTCTCAGTCAATTTGTCCACAGAAGGAAATTTAAGACTAATATCCAAAGCTAAAACAAGACTGAGACTAATTTGATCTGAGATTGAGACAGACCTGGAAGAATATTGATTCACAACTGAGGTTGTTCGCACGCTCGTGCGCGTGCACACACACACACACACACACACATACATACACACACACACACACAGACGTGTGGGGCTCCTGTTTCTGGGAGGCAACAGGTAATTCAGTCTCTTTAGTTTCATTGCATTCCTCTTGTTCACACAGGGTTGCTGACAATAAAGCTAATGTTCCCATCAGGTAGAGATTAGCTCTGCTGCACACCCTGACCATAAAGGATATATTCCTCCTAACTGTGGAGGACTATATCCTGACACACTCCTTCCTGCTCACCGCCAGCAGCACAGCACTTCTTCAGTGACAGTCTACTGTGTTAAGCACGTCACCTTTGAGTTGGAGGAAAAAAAACTTTATTCCATTTTGTTAAACTGAGAATCTCACGTTGAGTCTGTCCATATATAATAGTTTAATCTCTTAATCTACCTTTAAATGATTTGTTTTTTTACCTTTTAAATAAAACAATATGCACTTTGGCAAGAAATCTGAATTCAATTTCCATTTCTATCCTTAATCCATTTTTGCAGGCAATATATATGACCATATACGAACACCAGTGAGAAGAGTGAGAGAACAGTGAGGAGGTGACCTTGAGTATACAGAACCAGTCAAAGGATTGTGAAGAGGCTTAAATAATAATTAGTTCTATTACTTTTGTAATTAAGGGCAACATTTCAACCAGTTATAATAACACTGAACTCACTGAACATCTAATCATTAACATCTGGGACCTCATTCACCAAACACGTCTGACAGAACCATGAGCAGACAGGTTGTAAATAAATCCCCAGGTTAGTCAAACTGGTTTGGAAGAGAAAACAAAAGTGAGCAGTAAAATGGCACAATCTGCTGTTATAAACATCCATCGTAGCTCACAGAAACACTTTCTGCTTGCTGTACTGTAGATGTGTGCACAGTTTTCCTGTACAATGAAGAATTGTTAGACATTTCCCTCACTTTAAGTACGACCTTGAAATAAAGTGGTTTAGATAATCTGGTTAAACTGGATAAAGCTGGATAAACTGTTGATTTGTTTACAACCTGTATGATCGTCACACTGCTCCCCCCGCCTCTTCAAACACATTTTTGTTTAACTTTCTCCTTCAACCACACACACACACACACAGATATGCATGTCCCAGGACTGGTAGGCTTCCCCAGCATGAGCCTCCTCTCGTATGTATATGTAACACTGGCTCTCTCAAGGCTACCCCCTCCATGTACACACATGTAGATGACTGCTTTGCTTTCTGTCTCCCACCAGGGGCCACAGCTGCCAGAAAAGGAAACCTGAACATGCTCAGTGTGTGTGTGTGTGTGAGTGTGTGTGTGTTTATGTGTGATCCCCTAGCATCACATCCTCATGCCATCCTACTGACCCATGACAGATGAAAGCAATGATCTATGTCTGCCTATGACTGATCCGTCCAGCAGCTCTGCCTCTGGTCAGCCAGTCCACTCTAAGAGGAATGGGACAGCCTCTGCCTCTTCAGAGCTTGAAAGACGCTCCAGTATTTTTCCATCCTCTTGACAAAGCCCTGGACAAGAGGAGAGAAAGAAAGAGAGAATGAATCAGCGGAGGAGGAGGAGGAGGAAGAGGAGGGGAAGGGGGGTGGAGGAAGAAGAGGAGAGGGAGGGTGGAGACATAAGGAGACCAAGAAGAAGGGCTGAATAAGTGAAGGAGGAGATCTGCACTTGTTCAATTTTAAACATGCTTGACTCCCTTTGCTTGCCTTCCCTTTCCTTCTCTTTGCTTTTTGTCCTTTTATGATGGCGCAGACGTCTTTATTTGAGAGTTCTTTACATAATTCCCATCGAGAGCTGCCAGACTTGATTCTTCATTGTCCCGGCTCAGTTTTCCCAGACGACACGTAGCACTCTTTTGTGGCAGGACACACAATATCACGCAAATCTGGCCCCTGGACAATGAACGTGCACTGTGTGTGCTAGTTGTGCCACAGTGGACTTGTATAGTCAGACCCAGAGGAAAAGTAGCTACAGAGTGGAGTGTTTCCTGTTTAACACTATTCCAGATATTGAAGGGATTGGCAAATGTTAAGTATTTACTATTTCCTCTCAACAATCCTTCCAGTGTGTGGTAATAGATTTAAGAAGCATTTAAATGGAATTAGGTGTCACAAGAAAACGTCATAAACTCAGTGTGAGAAAAGACTAGTCTTTGTGTCAGTAATCCGCTGTGCAGCTCGGTAATCCCAATGACAACTGGTAAACATAAATCTGAAACTTCTTCCCAGTGGTTTCAGTATGGGAAGGATCATTTGGAACGCACCCAAGAAGTGTGAATACTTCATAACTTGGGATAGTAAATCAAATGGAGTCGTACGAAACACTGAGCACAAGGGCAGGTTGGCTCAGACAAACCGTCCAACATTACATAATTGTTAAAAGTGTGGGAAAAAAAAAATACTTGTGCCTCTGTCAGACCAAGAGGTGGTCAATTCCTCGACAATATGTGTAGGATAATTTGTATTTATTACATCTCGTGTCTTATTGTCATTCCTGAGACCTGGAAACATAACACCACTGTTACAGCAAACTCAAATTATGACAAAAGAATATACGCAATCTTTTTCTGACCAGTTGTCTCACCGGAAATGAAAATGAAAACTGCATTGTGACTAGCGTTGAACAACCACAGCAGAGAATGTGGCCCCATGCTTTCTGCGTGAAGAGAGAAGGTGGAGTATAAGATATGAGGGAGGAGTAAATATAAAAATAACGTACATGCACACTACTAACTCAACATTCGCATGTCCACAGGTGTTTGTCATTTTGACAAAAGTCTGTTTTTGTTTCTGTTTTTCTAGTAAGGACATGTCTTAGCAATTCAATTGATGCTATTATAACCAACATAAATGTTGAACAAAACCGAAATGAAAATAGAAGTCTAGGTCAACAACATCCTTTGTGGTGAGCAGAGTCTTTTACTGGTCTATAAAAGCCAGGCCTTGATACATGTAATCCCTGAGCCAACGTGAAATAAACACCAGTGAAAAAAGACACTGTCCAGGTGGAAGGTGGAGCAATCCCAGGCTCCAGTTTCACACAGGGACTTCATGAGGAGCCTGGACTTTTATACACTGACACACTGCTAAGCTGTGCCAGATGTCAGGACAGACAGACGGACAGAGGAGGCCGTGGGTGGAGGCAGGGGTTGGGAGGAGCAGCTGATATGTAAAATGATTTCCCTCTTTTATTCTGAAAAGCATTAAATAATCACTTTGCACCGGGGACAGTCCCAAACCATTTGGTTTCTTTACTTACTGAATTCAAACATTTTCCTTTTGGAATGATTTTCTGAATGATTTATTGTTTTACTTCCCTGCTTATATTCTCCAAAGATAATTGGAGCTGAACAGAAACTCTCAGTGAAGTTTTAGTTCATGGTTGTTGATGGGGCTGCTGTCAAGATGGAAAATCATGGACGCCTGCAGGTTTGTTGTGTAGTGTCTGGCTGCTCCTGAGTCCTAGAGATCTTTCATTGCACAGGTTTAATAAACGTCTGTTAATAAAGCTGTGCAGGTCTCCACAGTCAGTATCCCAAAGGGTTTCATTTCTGTAGTTACCATCATATTGGTTATAATAATATGATATAAAAGTCGCTAACCCTGTCACTACATGGAAACTGTGCAGTGCTGGATTAAAGTTGAATTAGAAAGTTGTAAACTGTAATGCATATTTACAATTAAAGGTTTAATAAAAGGTAATAATCTTACTGTTCACCTTTTATTTTCTCTTCAACATACGTTTTGGTTTGTTTACAGCTTGTCTGATGATTTTATTAATCTTACTTCTAGCAGTTTTTGTATCTGGGTCAGGTTTGGGCTGGTAAGAGACTATGCAAGGCATCCCATTTAATTAATTAATTAATATAATTAATTAGTAATTTAATTAAGTAATTCTTTCCTGTATTCATCATTCTGCTCATTCTATTAGATTCTTAGGCTTTCCTGGGCCAGAAGAGATGTATAAGTATATTCTGGATTTGTCTGCAGCTCTCCTTTATGTGGACATGCCTGCAGTACCTGTAAAGGAGACAGTCTTATCAGATACCTGAAACTTCCTCAAATGACTTATTTTTAATATACCCAAAGACGTCAGCATGCTTCGGTGCTTGTTGCATTGAACTGAAACCCTGTCTGCTCCAATGGCATGCATGCCAACTTTACAAAGTGACTGGCCAGGTGTGTGAAGGTGAGGACATAGTGGTAGTTTTAACTCCTCTCTTAGGCGGCTCTCTCTTTTCATTCTTCAGACAACTATTTCTGTCACTTTATTAAAGTTCTTTGAGAGATTTACAATGTACAATCTAATACAAAGTCAGGAGGTCGTGTTATGTGGCACAACACGCTAACAAAGTGCCTGGAACCGCGTTCCTGCAGATGCTTAGTGGCGTTACACAGAACTACTCTCTGGAGACTGAAAGTATGACCACTGTTTTCAGTCTTTGGAGCTGTTTCTAAACAAACTAATGTGCCCAAACTCTTCCAGATGAAGAACCACGTCACCCAGCATGTCAGTGTGGCACGTTAACATATTTTAATAGTAATAATGGAGCTCTCTGGCTGAGGAATACGATATATCTGGCTTTGGATAGAATCACAATACTTGTAGGTAGGATCGGTTCATTGTTTGTTTTGGCCCTGCACATGTGATTCGTTGACAATGAAAAGAACATTGAAAATCATCAGCATTATCTTTTAATGCTCAAATCATCTTCCCTACAAAAGTGGCATCACCGTTGACACAACACCAATCCACCTTTTTTTCCCCACATGTCTTCAAACATTAACATTAACATTAAAACTGAAACAGGTTGTGCTTGCCATAATTATTCCTCCTGTTAATAGTGGCCATTAACCGATCATTTCCTGAAGTGATTCCAATACAGCGATAAAAGATAAAAATCCAATGAATGCTGCATATGAAGGTTTACAGGCTTTGAGGCTACAGCTGAATGAGTTGGATAAGTAGATATGTTCTTGTTAATACCAAATTCTGACTTTGATTAAGTATATCTGCTAAAGCATCATATTAACTTCAAGTAAACTTTGGAATATATTTCAGAACAAAGTCAAAATGAATGGAAGACATCAATAGAGCATGAAAAACCTTTATATTGCAAATCCAAGTTGTGTCTCTCCGTTTACGCACATGTTTGGTATTTGTAGCATCTCTCTAGAAGCAGTGCGTGACAGAATGGTGAATGTCTTTATTTTCTTTGTGTTTAAATGACAGCTGTCCAGTGAAAACAGAGAGGACAGAGAGCCACAACCACATCCTCAGAGTACAAGGATGAGGATGGTAGTCTAAGAATGCAGTGGCTCATAGACTTTCTACACAAGCCTTTACTCACAAAACCACGAGAATTTGCTTGTCAGAAAAACTATGCTATAGATCATCTGACAAAACAGTCACACAACTCAGATTTCATTTACTAGCTTTTTCCAGCTATATCACGTGGTTTAATTGATATTTGCTTTTGGTCGGGATGAAGCTGCCAGTTGACTTTCAGTGTTCTTTATTTTAAGAGACTCCCAAAAAAACATCAGCATCAGTTGTTTTCAGTAAATACCCAAAAAAAGAAAAGAAAATGAAGACAACAAGGGAGTAAACTGGTCTCTCGCCATATCCTTTGTTGTGTTTTTTTTAACCATAACAGTGTGGTTCTATAAGAATTACCTAGTGACTGTAGCCATAACAACGAAGGTGCCATAATGAAGCAGTCATTTTATCCAAACCATAATTCCTTCACACCAAAATTGTTTTTATAGCTAACCAAAGGTTAACTATGACGTCACATCATAACACATAACTGTTTTGAAAGGCATGGGCACATCACAAAATGTTCATACAGGGTATGTCAATAAGGCAATAACAAACAATATATGTGGGTGTTTAGTTTAGGGGACATTTGAAATATTTTCACTCCAAAATGTCTTTCTATTCAAAAGGCTTTACTTAAGCAGACAATCCTGCTTGTGTCCTGTTTGGGTGGAAAATCTTCTGAAGAGCAATATGGGATATGCTTTGTTTAAATCCACAACAACAGTAATGAAACACAATTTTATTTTGAAATCCAAATGTTTTGATATATTAATGTCTTGTCTGCGAATTTAGGGCAAATAATCAGTGTTCAAATGCATCAGCATTAGAACAATTTAATCACTAAATACAACCAGATGTGTTGGTTTAGTTGGCTCTATTTTGTGGCAGGACAAGTAAAGCTGAGTGATGCTACACCCAAACCCTGAAGAATTACTCGGGAATCAAGATAAACTTCACATTTGGACAGCAGCTTTTTGTTCTTGATTACCAACTCGTGTTTACGCATAGACAAAGGCTTATTGTTTGATAATTGGAAATGTACATAATTTTTGGACTACCAGCACTTCAATGTATCCAATCATGATGTGCTTTTAGTTTGGTTTCTCTCTCTGCTTATCTGTTTATACTCTGTTGATGGTCAGTCATACCTACCCCCTGGGATAGAGGAAACTCACAGTATCTAAATGTGTAATTACCCTTTAAACTGAAACATATTCAACTTAAATAAACACGACTCAACACAGACTCATCCAACCCCCACTGGCAGCTCAAAACCACTGCTGCACTTGAAGAACCTGAGCGAGCCAACCACAGGGTCCGAGCTGTGAATTGATGCATGTACTGGAAGCCAATAAAAAGCCAGTTCAGTTCCTCTGGGATGTTATCCTTAGAAGAGTAGAAGAGTACAAACTCTTTCTCTCTGTCACGTTTTAATAGTCCACAAAAGTTCCACAAACTTAAACAAATTTAAAATGAATCACCATTAAATTAATATTTCTCACTGTAGTAAATACTGTATAAGAAACTGGGAAAAGTAATATAGAACATTTATCTTTCCAAGGTTTCTGATACACCGTATGCCCATATCTGTATAATTTAGGGAAGTAATTGTGTGATTTCTGCAAAGCAAGGTGTCCCTTTGTTGCTGAAGAAGAATCTGTCCATAACATTGACTTAAAGCTCATCCTTATCCATCCAGTTTCTCCAGCCCTTGAAGGATCCATCTATTTCCTGGCACTGAATCCCTAGTGACTTCATATGGGAGCCTTGACATTCAGTAGCCTCAATAATTATTTACTTGTTTACTGACAAGGTGAAGAGGGTCATGAAGATGGTGCACCTTGTGATAATCCCAATTTGCAGCCAATACCGATCAGATGTTATTACCCCAGTTGAGCTGTTGTAATAATCCGGGATGTGGCTCAGCACATGATGTATTGGCCATGTCAAGCCGAAGGACCAAAGGGGTATACTCTTAGATTGAAATCTAGTAGTATTTTTCATAAGAACAATAGTAATAATAGAACTTTTATGAAGTACATCTGGTATGTACTTTAAAATAACTAATGGAAATATACATAGTTTTACTATACAAAACATATTTTACGTGGGTGTGTATGCCCTGCTGTCTGTATGTCTGTCACACAGAAAACCACACAGAGACATACTCACTTGGACACATCCAACTGCACACAGATAAATATACAGTTCAGACATCGACACATGCACGCACAAACGCAGACACACAAGTCCAAGTCTTGCTTAACCCTCCTTTGATCGATGTCCAGCAACAGAAATGCTGCTATGCTACTAACACAGTCTGTTTCTTCTGTGTCAAACGTCTGCTATTACTGTCAGAGATAAAAAAAAAAAAAAAAGTTCTTGTTTGAGGGTTTGGCAGGTCTGTGAAGCTAATCTGTGGAAGTGCTACAGTGCAGCATGTATGTTTAAGAATCATTACAGTCTTAAGATTCTTTTGACTGCTGGGCTGAACTTCAAACAAACACACCTATTTCACTGTAAATGTTTAAATGTGTGTGGAGTTTTCTGGCAGCTGATAGATAGAGAAGATAGAGAATGAGGTCAGGAATAGTTTTTCTCTGTGGAGCTATTGGAGTGGAATGGAGTGTTGGTCACTGGGTCCCTTTGGTCCAGGATTGATTTTCAACAGCCATTTATCTCTGTACTTGGTTCCCAGAGGATGAACCCTAAATGCCATAAAATCTGGTGCGCACATTCAGTGTCCCAAGAGAGTGAGTATCAATTACTTTAGTGATGAACTGCCGTTTAAACACACAATATATAATTCTCTGCCTCTAGGGGTCTTTAGATCATGACAATAACAAAAGACATTGGATGATGTTGAGTGGGCTCATGGGAGTTGTAGTCTTCATTGCAACATTGCTGATGAAAATCAATTTGTCTACACAGAAAGGATCAGCAGTTCAGCAGAGCAGAGCTGCAGCACCAGACAGCATAAACTATTAATTATATTCATGTTATGTCAAGCATTATGTACTATATTGTTACATATATGTTACTGTATGCATTAGCTTGGTGGCTGGTATGATCCACTGGGCATCGTAGCACATTGTAATAAGCAAACTGAAATAGCAATAAATAATGCCTCAACTGGATTACTGTGGAGCAAAATAGCATGCAAGTATTCTTTGGCATGAATACCAAGCGTTATGTTTGGAGGAAACCAGGCACCGCTCATCACCTAGACAATACCTTCCCTACAGTGAAGCATGGTGGTGGCAGCATCGTGCTGTGGGGATGATTTTCAGCAGCAGGAACTGGGAGACTAGTCAGGGTTGAGGGAAAGATGAATGCAGCAATGTACAGAAACATCCTGGAAGAAAACCAGGATGAACTCTTGACCTCAGCCTGGGGAAACGATTCATCTTATGAACAGGACAACAACCCTAAACATTGCCAATATATGGAAAGAGTGTATTCAGGACAACTCTGTGAATATCCTAGAGTGTCCCAGCCAGAGACCAGACAAAAATCCCTTTGAACATCTCTGGAGGGATCTGAAACTGGCATCGATGCTCCACATCTGACCTGATGGAGCTCCAGAGGCTCTGTAGAGGAATGGGTGAAACTGGCCAAAGTTTCACCCACTGCTGTGTGTATTGTGTATTTTATTGATGGCAATTTGAACGCACAGACATACAGTCACAGACTGAAACACAATTTGAGAGAAATAGGTGTGTGAGACATTTTATTTCAACTCATAAAAAAATGAATAATAACAAAAACAAAAGTGTTGCATTTGTATTTTGGCTGTGTATAGTATCAGTGAGCCTAAATCCATTTATGCAAGTGACATGCATAGTCTCCCCATTTTGGGAATGTGCCATAAGAAAAATGTAAATTTTACATGTTTTGGCCATCTTTGTCAGCAGTGGTGGTCGGTTATATTCCAGGGCTGCCAGTGGAGTCTCATATACTGGGGGTGAGAAGCTGCATACATCAGCAAGTGATTATAAAAGGATGACAAGCTGACAAGCTGATCTGTGTCTTTATAGAATTACACTATGGACACTATTATACTATATATATTATCTGAACTTTAGTTAAACTGCACACTTCACTATTTATTTAGTTTACAAAAACTGGCATCATTGTTGACATATACAGGTTATAGATGTAATCCTGACCCATTACTTGGGCATAGTACTTTATATTCCAAATTTACTCATTTCTGTTTTATACAGTTGATGATTAATTAATCCTCAGGCCACAGGCTTTATTCAGTGCCATGTTTCCCACACTCTGTCCAAATTTGATTTTATTCACGTAAACTACAAGAAGTGCTGAAGCAGTTAAGTTGTGCTAAAAGTGCTTTTGACCCACTGCCTGCTAAGCTGTTCAAAAACAGATGTTTGGTGGATGATATCCTTGAGATTGTTAATGCCTCTTTAATCTCAGGAATCTTTGCCGCAGGTCTCAAACATGCTCAAAATATATCTAAAATATATCTAAAATAAGCTTCCTGTCAGTTCTTGCATTTATTTCTAGTAGACTAGATTACTGTAATGCACTCCTGCAGGACCGACAAAGCAGGTATTAAATAAACTCCATCGTATTCAGAATCCTGCAGCCAGCGTATTAACTGAAACCAGAAGATTTGAACACACCTATTTTATATTCTCCCCACTGGCTCAATAATTCTTATTGATTTAAAATCAATAATTCTTATTGATTTTAAATCTATGAATGGCTTAATGCCATCCTACATTGTTGGCATGGTCACTGAGTACAGAATGGACAGATCCATTAGAGCAGTCAGGCAGACTAAAAACATTTTTTTCACAAACTTAACTGACTAAACGCTAAACTGCTAAAACTTTTATTTTGGCATATTTTTTATTAACAGTATTAGTCTTTTTTTAAATAATATTAATAATAATAATAATAATAATAATAATTGTATATTATATGTTCTCACATGTTTCTCTCATGTATGATCCCATTTGTCTGGGTTTTTTGTTTATTTTTGCCCTTTATCTTGAAACACGTTGAGTTTACACCTGTCGTATGAAATGCGCTTTCAAAATAAACTTGAATTGAATTGCTTTTATGGGGACAGCTTTGGCGGCAGAATGTGCATCTAATGACAATGCATAATCGTGATCCATCACAGGTAACAAACACAAACAAGTACAATACAGTGGCTACCTAATATTAGCTACTTTTTTTGGTCCGATACCTCCTCACTCTCTGACGTCTCATCTGGCCTCATCCTTTTTCTCAGAACTCATAGCAAGTATAGGGAGTAAAAGAGGCTATGAAACCTAATGAAACGGACATTCACTTTGATTAAAATTTCAGATTACTCTGGGTTAAAGAATTAGAACGTTGAGGTACAACAACTAAACAAAATATTTAATACTGGTCTAGATGTTTTTAGACATTTGAATGTGGAAATGTTGCATATTATACCTTTTTAATCTAACATCACTGGCAGGCGAAATATTTTGACATCTACCTTACAGACTGGCACAAAATTAGATTTACTTTACAATCTTTCCTCTAGCCATCATTTTTAACTTATAACTTCATAGGCTGGCATAGATCTGACACTGAGCAGATTTACACTCCCAAGTGGAGCTACAATTTTGATTTAATGACATTAGGTTATAATCTTTGATTTCACTGTTTTCTGCATGGTCTCTACCATTTAGCTCTTGGAGTTCATTTTGAATTTCCTTTGAGGTTTAAAATATGGAAATGTTAAATCAATTAACACAGTTTTTAGTACATTCATGTAAATGTCTTTGGGATTAAACTCTTGAAAGTCTTTCAAAGGTTCCACGGTCAGCCTCTACTCTCTGGAGGCTCCATAATTGTCACACATTACCGTCTCCATCGCCGTATTTCACTCTGACTTCTCCAACAGAGTTTGTGTTTTGTGGTGTGATTTGTCGTCATGTCTGTCTGGGTTGAGGCAGCCTGTTGTACAGATGTTCTCAGACTAAACATTAGGAAGTTCTCAGAGGAAAGGCGGTGTGATGGGCGAGGTCACACGGCTTGGCACGGCTCTGATGTAATTTGGCCAACAACTAAAACTGGGGGATGCACTAGAGGAATTTTAAAATGTGATGTTTAAAATCCATTTAAGTAGCATGTAGCAAATAGATGACCTTTAGTCGCAGATCCATCTTAAAGAATGCCTCTTCTGGCACTGGAAAGCAGAGTTTATGTTTCAATGCATGTCTCCCGCTGCCTCCTTCCTCTCTGTGATATTATAATAAGATCCAGATGCTGAGGATTGGGATTGGGGCTTGGGGCTAAGGCTGGTGCTGCACCTTGGTTTGAGACTTCGGGTAGCTATGGTGTCAAAGGTAACATTAACGTTAGGTCATTTTTAGTCACTGTTTTACCACAGTTCTCATTTGCACTGCACGCAATTCCATTTTCTCTTATCCTGTATTAAAAAAGCACTTCACATAATACAAATCCCTTTTTTGAGAACACGCATGCAGAAATGCAAAATAAAAGTCACAGATGGGAAAACTCATTTCTTTGACATCATTCAGTGGGACAGGAAACGTGCATTCATGTTTTGCTAATGCCAGAATTTCAAAAACTAAAACTGAGAACACACCAAAGGATTATTGACACCTACTAACACCGGACACCCACACATAAGGATTTACACTAACATGCAAAGATTTTGTTTGACAGTCAAAAAGGAGCACATATTCAACAGCCGAGTAAATACTGACTATGCCATACAGACGTGTGTCTCTGGGCAAGCCAGTTCAAATGTGAATTTGCGTGTGTTCCTGTAGTAAAATAGAATTGGACATGCATCAAAAACAGTTTGACTTGCTTAATGGTAAAACATTGAATGTTTCTGCTCCTTACACTGGCAGTTGCAGCTTGAATCCACTTTAAGACTCTGGTGTTATTCTAAAAGGTAGTGTAGAGAACTGCTCTTGTATAGCTCCAAGGATCATGTGGTTGCTCATCTCTTATCCTGTGTCAAAGTTGCAGAAGTAATGAGTTTGGCAGCACTATACAAGTCATACAACTTCAACCAACCTTCAACCTTCAACCTTGCACCATGATTAAGTTAAGTTAAGTTAAGTTTTTTAAATTTTGAGTGAAATATCTATATCTAACTATTAGATTGTTATAAATGTGTCATGAGATTGGTATAGATAATAACTGTGCCCAGAGAATGAATCCTAATGAAGGTAAGATGCCCTGACCTTGTGTGTGAGTTCTAACTTATCCAATTAAACATCTCAACATCCACTGATGGGATTTTCACACAATTCTTAATTCTGAGATTTGTGGTTCCAAGACAAAGAATGATGACTTTGGTAGTGAGAGGGAAATGTGAGGACAAATATTGGATGAATTGCTATTACATTTAGTACAAGCATTCACTTCACCCTCATGTGGAATTAGAAAAACTTCACGACAGGTGATATCAATTATTCCTCCATAAAAATACTTAATGTTAAATACTATGAAAAAAAAACTATGTCTCTTTCAAGTGACTGTGAATCTCTTGCATGTCACCTCACAAGTGTAAGCCTCTTTGTCACAGCCTCACTTTGTGATTTAGTTGGACAATGCAGCTAGATTTGCACCTTACCGTCTTGCCAAGTGGACCTTTTAAATCCAGCTCCTCGTGTTGTCGATTTCTTCCTGTTGCTGCCAATATTTTTCACATTTTGTTTGTGTTCCAGCACTTACAGTAAATGACACAGTAAATGACGCATCATCAAA
The DNA here is from genome assembly GCA_036937835.1 of Pampus argenteus. Lineage (NCBI taxonomy): Eukaryota > Metazoa > Chordata > Actinopteri > Scombriformes > Stromateidae > Pampus > Pampus argenteus. The sequence continues at coordinate 3,571,569 of CM072865.1, read as the reverse complement.
GTATCCAATCACGTCTGTTGACCTTTTCAAGTGGAGGCTGCAGTGGGGTGGGACACTTCCAGGCTGGTTTTCCTCCACAGCTGTCTGGGAGCCCTGCAGACATGAAGAAGGAGGCTTGCCATGAGCTCACATTCTCATGGAGAGCACAGGGTGTACACCTGGCCTTTGATGTGTCTTCGTGCAGTAGGGTGTGTAAGCAGGGAGGCACACATGGCAGACTGAAGGCGAGGGATGCTAACCTATAAGTAACTTATGGTAAATCTTTAGCTTTACAGGCATCGACATCATCTTCTATAAGAGCAAATCCAGACTCACTGGCTGTAAGCTATAGTGAGTTTACCTTCTTTCCCTCTCACTTAGCCAGTCATTTCTTTCCACTTCCTCTGCAAACCTCTATCCATGACACTGGATGTACAATACCCTGATGTAGATCAAACCATCACAGCACAGCACACACACACACACACATACAGTGCAGTGTCATGAGCAATTTACTGTCATTTCCTACAGATTCCCTGAACAGTTGTGTGGGTGAGCAGACAGCAGTGGAGGTGTAGGATATGGAGCCTTGTATAAAGCTTGGGTGACATACAAAGTTAACTACGGTCTAATTAGCGTCTTTAGTGGAATTTTACTGGCTTCCTAAAGACCCAAGCTGACAGGTCCATACCACACAAGTCAGAAATGAACTTCCGGACAACACAGCCTCTTTAACAAGCATCTTTTCTTTTCTTTTCTTTTCTTTTCTTTTCTTTTCTTTTCTTTTCTTTTCTTTTCTTTTCTTTTCTTTTCTTTTCTTTTCTTTTCTTTTTCTTTTTTTTTTTTTTTGCTGTATAACATCCAAGATGTGCTGCTGATTTCCTTTTGCAAAGAACAGATGATGTCCCGCCAGGCTGCCTGGCATAGCTGCTGGTTGGCACCATCTAATGTCAAACTGACCTGTTAAAATGTGTTTGTGTGGGTGATGACTTGGTGAGGGATTGGATGGTGTAGAAAAAAATCACATTACTGACTGATGTCAGCTCTGAGCTTTGAGACGGGTCCACATATTGAATATTCATTATAAAACCATGTTTTCATTGGAACAGAAGAAAAGCTGGGCCCTGTAGTTGTTACACCAATTAACTGCTTTGTAGATATGATTCCCATTCCCATTGTTGACTCCGTTTGACATTAGTCATGGACAACTTACACGTGTCTTCTATAACAACCACTTCTTAGATTCAGGGTCATTATGTCTGTCGTGTACTTCAAAATAACCTTTTTTTTGATTTTCATAAATATATTTCATAAAACTGGTGATCAAATAGATTACTTCTGTTACAGTGGAGCAAAAAGTCAATCACCAATTGTGCAAGTTGTCCCACATAAAAAGATGAGAGAGGCCTGTAATTTTCATCATAGGTACACTTTAACTATAAAAGACGGAATGGGGGAAAATAATCCAGTGGGATTTTAATGAATTAAATGTCAAATATTGTCATATAATCAATATTTCTGGCTCTCACAGACCTTTAACTTCTTCTTTAAGAGACTCCTCTGTCCTCCACTTGTTACCTGTATTAATGGCACCTGTTTGAACTTGTTATCAGTATAAACAACACCTGTCCACAACCTTAAACAGTCACACTCCAAATTGGCCAAGAGCAAAAAGCTGTCAAAGGTTACCAGAAACAAAGTTGTAGACCTGCACCAGGCTGGGAAGACTGAATCTGCAATAGATAAGTAGCTTGGTGTGAAGAAATCAACTGTGGGAACAATTATTAGAAAATGGAAGACATACAAAACTGATAATCTCCCTCAATCTCACGCAAGATCTCACCCTGTGGGGTCAAAATGATCACAAGAACGGTCAGCAAAAGTCCCAGAACCACACGGGGGGACCTAGTGAATGACCTGCAGAAAGCTGGGACCAAAGTAACAAATGCTACCATCAGTAACACAATAGGCTACCAGGGACTCAAATCCTGCAGTGCCAGACGTGTCCCCCTGCTTAAGCCAGTACATGTCCAGGCCCATCTGAAGTTTTTTAGAGAGCATTTGGATGATCCAGAAGAGGACTGGGATAATATTACATGGTCAGATGAAACCAAAATGGAACTTTTTGGTAAAAACTCAACTTACACATACCTACTGTGAAGCATGGGGGTGGAAACATCATGCTTTGGGGCTGTTTTTCTGAAAAGGGACCAGGACGACTGATCCGTGTAAAGGAAAGAATGAATGGGGCCATGTATCATGAGATTTTGAGTGAAAACCACCTTCCTTCAGCAAGGGCGTTGAAGATGAAACATGGCTGGATCTTTCAGCATGACAATGATCCCAAACACACCGAGCAACAAAGGAGTGGCTTCGGAAGAAGCATTACAAGGTCCCGGAGTGGCCGAGCCAGTCTCCAGAACTCAACCCCATAGAAAATCTGAGGAGGGAGTTGGAGGTCTGTGTTGCCCAGCAACAGCCCCAAAACATCACTGCTCTAGAGGAGATCTACATGGAGAAATGGGCCAAAATACCAGCAACAGTGTGTGAAAATCTTCTGAAGACTTACAGAAAACATTTGATCGTTGTCACTGCCAACAAAGAACAAAGTATTGAGATGAACTTTTGTTATTGACCAACTAAATTAAAATGTAAAATTATTTTATGCAGAAATTTACCAATCAATTCTTTAAAAATCAGACCGTTTTTCTTGTTTATTCTCATTCTGTCTCTCATAGTTGAAGTGTACCTATGATGAAAATTACAGGTCTCTCTCATCTTTTTAAGTGGAAGAACAATTGGTGGCTGATTAAATACGTTTTTGACCCACTGTATATAGTATCATGTCTCTACTCAGTGCTTATGTTATGTTTTCCTCTTATCATTTTTGTGTCCAGTTTTATTTTACCATTTTCACTCTCCCTCTCATTTCAGATCACACTTCCTGCTCTTGTGTGTTTCCAGCACATCCTCATGTGCTCTACCTGTGTTTCATTGTCTCCCCCCTCTTCATGAATTTAGTTTGTGTGCTTCCTACTTCATGTGCCAGATTGTCCTAATTGATGGTAACAAGCACTCCATCATTGTCTTTGTGTTCAGATCTTTTTCTCTAGTGACACGTTTCTAGTTTGTGGCCGTGCTTCATTCAGCCTGTCCCCTTTTGGTGTTGTGTGTCTTTTTATCTGTCGACCTCCGGTAAAGATATTATCTGTTTTTGTAACTAGATTCTCAGTCCCTGGTTGTCAGAACATTATATATATATAGGTGTTTAATAAGCATGATACATAGGTTAGTCTAAAAGTGCTATTTATGTAATTGACTCAGTCAAGTACCGACTGATACAAAGCATTTTAAGATTAGTTTTTCATTGTGGTGACAAGATCAGTGATCTAACGTACTTTCACCTGTTCAGTCCTGTAGTTTTCTGAAATAAGAGTGCCCCCTAGTGCACATAAAAGTCACATCACTCTCAAAGAGTTGAAAGCTGGCATCTTCCCATTCTGTTTATAGTATCCTGGGGTATAGGGCACTTAACCACATACAATCTATACCTAAACTCAGCAGGCCAATCCAACAGAATCCTCACTTCAGTTATGTCAGTTATTTTTTACATATCATTGATATATATATAAATATATATAAATATATATATCAATTAGTCCATAATAATTCACAACAAGAAATGCATATTTGACAAAGAAATCTAAAGGTACACTTCTAGTTTTTGGCTAGTCATGAGCGAACCTTCATGAGAAGTTACATTTGTTTTATTTTGCTAACATAAAACTACTCATCTATTGGGTTTAAAACCAAAACCATCCCTTTGAGACCTTTTCACTAGCCACCTGATATTTAATACACCCCATATGTCCCACACAACATCTATTTCTCATTAAAAGAAACAAACTGTATCTTGGCTGTTTGATCAAAGGGGACTCGCCGATTTAAGATAAAGGTTTTTGGGTGTATGTGTGTGTTTGTGTGCATGTGTGTGTTTTGTAGGGCATGTTCTGACTGTGGGTCAACCAGTCCCAGTCACCCTTGTTGTGATGCCAGTCTTAGTGCTAGTGAAGCATGAACATCTGATGTCATGGTGCCCCTGGACGACACCCACCACCCAAACTCTCCAGTGAGCTTGTTGACCCCCACACCTTCCCTTAAACACACAAACATAAACACAGTTGACACGACTTGGCTTGAGCAGGAGGTCTGGTTGATACTGATGTATTTATGTTAACTCACTTTGATGACGATGATCCACTATAGAGAGCTGAACCTATCTATCTAAACACTCTCACTGAGGGAACATCACCTCATCAGTCTTTTGATTGTTTGTACCCGTTTTTGTTTGTTTGTTGGCACTTTGCACTGTTAAATCAGCCGTAATATTTTGATTTGATTGTCAAGTGTTTATGTAACATTTTGAGTAAATTAGATTAAAGTTTTGTTGTGTTTGGTGCATGTGTGTGTGTGTGTGTGTATGTGTGTGCGCGCGTGTGTGTTTGCGTGTGTGTGTGTGTGTGTGTGCATGCGTGCGTGTGTGTGTTTGTGTGTGTGCATGAGTGCGTGTGTGTGTTTGTGTGTGTGTGTGTGTGTGCGTGTGTGTGCGTCTGTATGTGTGTGTGTGTGTGTGTGTGTGCGTGTGTGTGTGTTTGTGTGTGTGCGTGTGTGTGTTTGTGTGTGTGTGTGTGTGTGCGTGTGTGTGTGTTTGTGTGTGTGTGTGTGTGTGTTTGTGTGTGTGTGTGTGTGTTTGTGTGTGTGCGTGTGTGTGTTTGTGTCTGTGTGTTTGTGTGCGTGTGTGTGTTTGTGTTTGTGTGTGTGTGCGTGTGTGTGCCTGTTTGTTAGCAGAACCAAAACGTTGCAGACTGTTTCTGCCATTTTTTGTCTCTGTGAATTCACATGTACACATGCATCTAAATGTATGTTGCAGTTGTTTTTCTATTGTTTATTTAATAACTCTCATAAGTTTTGTGGGGGTTTACTGAGCCATAGCTACTTCTTATTTGCCAGGAAAGGAGAAGCAAAATACTGTATATTACCTGTTTGTTCAGTTATGTTTATTCATATATTTGCATATATTTACATATTTAAGATCCTATTTTTCTGGTATGGTCACCAAAATTTTGATCAGTACCAATGCTCACACACTTCCATGTTTAACTATTCAAGTATCTACATTTTAGGCAGCCTTCAATGGGAAACCCAATGCAAAAATGTAGCTGAACCACTGTAAGCGTGTAGAATTACACTTCTCCTAGAGCAGAGCGAGCCAAGCGGAATAAACCATGACAATGCATAATTTGAGAGACACTCAGATGGAAACATTGTCATCAGTATCTCTCTCAGACAATGTCGGAAGTCATAAAGCTACCACGAAATAGGCGTTTTCAATCCTGTTCATTTACAAGTGGGATAAATACGTAACTGCCATAAACCTCAATAGGAAATTCATCTAGCTTCACACTGTCATTCTCTTATATCAAAAGGCCCTGGCAAGAAAGAGAGGCTGGGTGTCACAGAGAGGAAACGAGGGAAAAGTCTGCTAAATAAATTAAAGAAAGCTGCAGCATCTGGTCATGATTGTCTCTGAAAGACCTGTTTGACTGATCAGTATGTTTCCCCAAGGTTAAGTCAGCAAATAGATTCCCATGCACCCCTACTCACTGATGTATGTTGGATTATAACACACTGGGTAATCGGGTTAGGATAATAATACTGTAGCTAAAGGTCATCCACAGAACAGCAGATATATGATCAGATAATAAAGGAAGCTGTATCCATACTTGCTTACTGCAAACTGTGTTTTCTTGAGCATGAAAGTATATTTAATTTCATGAATATAATATTCACACAGTGGTCACATGTCCTCAGTGTTGAATGTCAGTGACATGATGATAACAGATGCTTGTACAGGTCTCTGGAGGCAGATGTGGATGTCCTCCATCATATTGCTTCTATCCATTAATAGTTGACCTTTGACCCCCTCTCAGTGGATGCTGTGAACAGCCTAGTGTTCACATACAGATACTGAACACCTAAAGCAGACACACATTGGTTTTCCATCAGAGGCTTGAATAATCTACTGATTCCTCCATATACCTCCATGTGTATCTGTATTTGTTTGTTTGTTTTTAATGAGTTACTTTATTGTATTTAATGATCTATAATGACCAGGAGTGTGGTCGACATGAACAAATAAAGGCTGGCCTGAAAAACACATAGGGGGATTAACTCCTGCTGCCTTTTATATATATAATGTGCATGGCAGTTAAATAGAAATTACCTGGATGTAACACCAGTTCTATGAGTACATGCAGAGCCCCATAATGTAGACTTTATTTTTAAATATATATATATTTTTTAGCGGCAATGCAAAGTTTACAGATAGACGAACTATTGAGATGTATTGACACATTGCTGGTTTTGGTCTTTCATGAGATAAAATTCCAGTTTCACATTATGAATTGTATCTTTTTATAAGAATGTGTTATGTGAAGATAAATAATTGAATCTTCTGACACACTAGGGTCTTATTGGATTCTGTGTAATTCAAAAAAAAACATGACATTGAGATAACTGTCACTGTATGTATGTGAGCAGACTTACAGTGGTATTACCAGTTCCTCACATCCAGTATGGCCTGTACGTATGTGTGATAAACCTGTCAGGGGGGGACCATAATCCTCTCAGACTGTTGATATTTAAGCCAAAGTTCAATGCTCCAGAGAGCTCTTCCATCCGAGGCTTTCTTCCTCCTCCTGAGAGGACTTGCAGCTGGAGGGTGTATGCTGAGGATCACAGGGTTTATGAGGACCCGCAGACATGACACACATTACCATCAGACTGTCTGCTGGACAAGCAGGCTGAGAAGTGTCTGGACACATGGACAAGGATCTGTCTGTCCTCATTCAGGACTGATTCAGCTTAGATTCTCTACAATGAAATAGTGTTTTGAAATTGCTATTTTATGAAAAGAAGACTTAGATGTTGATTTAGTAAACTACATCTCACTAATCTACTGATTAACCAATCCTCTTTAGTTATTTGGAGTAAACAGAGATGACTACTTGAATGGTTCACAGTAGATCCCACAAGGTGATGGCTCTGAAGAATAGTCACCTGATTACTGCATAATCACCAGTCTAGCCCATAAACTGATGTTGAAACCAGAACGACTGAGACACTGTGTTTTCTTCTCCAGTTCCACTCCTAAAGAGCTCTTGCTGGACACATAACTAAGCCTGGTGCAAGTGGTTTAAAAGATAGAGGTGCATTTCTCAACTTCTATTCCACAAGGACTTGCACTGTGTAAAAAAAAAAACCAAAACAGCTGTGACTGCTCACACACAGAAATCTGTATGAGTTCTCTGCATGTTAAGCTGTGTCTTAGTTTAGGGACTCAATCTCTAAGAGGATGTAACCCATGAAGGTGGGTCCTTCAGGCTGCTAACAAAAACAAGCTGCCTGGCTTCTATTATTTATGTCTTGCAATGGCTATTTCATCAGTCTGCCTTATCTAACATGTGATGTGTATCTGGATATGTTATTTTGAATACTGACATCTGATCACAGGCCTTTGTGTACACCTGGTATTCATAAGCATTCTCTTTATCTTGATTTTGGCTGCACTGTGATAGGATCTCAATATGCAAAGAGTAGAGGAAGCAGTATGCTACAGAGTCACGCAGCGGAAGGCATCCGTAGGATATGTTTCGGTGCCCTGTATAGGCTGATATATAGGGTAATGTTACTTGTTACTTAAAACGACCTAGCAGAAAGAGGCAGAATCAGTTGACCTTTCTACTCGGTGACCAAACTCTACAGATGTAATTTTACACCTCGCTAAGATCCAATTATGATATGACAACACCTGAAAGTAGCTGCTCTGTCATCCAATTCAAAATAACAGCGTCAGTCGTTTCAGCAAATGCCAAACACGTTCTTATGCAGGGTTATGTGACAAAGCCCACTAGTGGCCTGAGGAATTGTAACTCCTGCCTGTCAGGATGAAGGGGCACATTATTATACAGTCAGAAAGTCCACAGAGGGAGGAGGTAGAGGTGGATGAGTATGTCAACGTAGGAGGCTGCTGTTCATCAACATCAGGGACAACACAACACCGCCTGACTCAAAATACAACACAAAACTGCTTTGAAACATAACCAAAACACACCTTAGATGATTTAATATTAGACCTTGTTGCTGCCAATGAATACCGCTAAGCACCAATTATAAGAAACAAACATAAAAATAAGATAAACTTCTACATAAGAACTATGGCAACACAGGTGAACACAGGCTTAACTTTAACCCTCGACCTCGCGCTATTAAAAAAGAACAAATCTGCAAGGTTGTACAACTTCTGGTGAATGAAATGATAATAGAGCGGATCAAAACATAAACACCCTGAGTTTAACAAGAAATGTAGATATGTTTTAAAAGGAGAGAAATCTCAGAGAAAAGCATTATCACCAGAGGAAGCTGCACTGTTTTCAAATACATTTGAATGGTCACCGGAGACTATTCTGCTGCCAGTGGCACAGTCTGCATACAATTACCATTAATGTGGTTGGAGCTCTCCCACAATGTGTGTGTGTGTGTGTGTGAGTACTCCCAACGTTGGTTTGTGTGTGTTTGAATTTGTAATGCAATTGTGCCCGAGTGCGTATTAAACACTGTGACGGTGAAAAACGGGTAATATGGGGTGATGTTAACTCACACACCGAAGGGAGGGGGGGATGTGGAATCTAATAGAGCTGAGATGCTGCCAGTCTGCACGTAGGCCACCAGAGAAGGGGAGGGAGGCGAGGAGGAGGAGGGAGGGAGGTACCAGCCAGAGCTCCGGGTTGGCAGAGACCTGATGGGGTGAAGTCTCACGTCGCTTGCTGGCATGCAGCTATCTGAGCGGATCACGTCACAGGATGGGCATGAATGCTCATTGTGGGATATGATGAATGTAATCATTCATGTCGTCTTCAATTTGAGCTGAGCTGAATTTGAGCTGATGAGAAAAAGGGAGAGCAATACTGAAAAAGTCTTTTCTGGGCAAGGAAGTCGATATCCTAGTAGCCTACAAAGCTCCATTTAATGCTGAGGAGGGATTTAGCTATTATCTCCAGTCAGAGGATTTAGAAGCTTGTCTGGGTGTCTTCAGACTAAAAGACTGACTGTCTGCGATCCCAGCTCCCAGTGTTGGACTTCATTACAGCTGCAGTGAGAACTGACCGGGACTTCGAGTCAGGAGATGGAGCACTGTGTCATCAGATGTGCTGCTGGCCTGGTATCACCACGCCATATCCAGGGGGGCGGGGCCAAACTCAGTCTCACCACTCATCGTCGCAGCCACCGTGACATTCAAACCAGCGTGCTCGCTTTGTTCCCAGTCGCTCCCAGTGAAATGTCAGGGCCCCTCTGATCATGTGACAGAAATTCCTTTCGATTTCTCCTCGGCCCCCTGGTCGCGGGCCCTGTTTGTGCAGCAACGTGTTTCATTTGAATATCAAAGAGCGTGAGAAGGTGGCCAGACAATCTCAACCCACGTCTCTTCGCCTTACTTCCAGTGAAATGTGACTATTGGTGCAGGCGCAGTTGGCGGAACAACTGATGCTTTGTTGGAGAGGAGGCAGAATTTTGGTTTGAAATCTTGTAGAGAACTGTTTCACAACAGTACACAGCTGCGACCATCTCTGTCTTGATATCAACAATTGATCGACTGACTGTCATGTTTAATGTGAAAGGTGTTCCAATAGCTGATTTAATTTTGGATACAGCTCCCAGTGTGGTGAAATACTCATATTTTCACTTCTCTGATACAAGACTCTTCTGTTCTCACACTTTATCACAAGTGGGAGCTGGTGAGCACAACGGTACATCCTCTCTCTCTGCCTCTCTGCAGAATCCCCACTTCTCACTCAAGGAAGATATTACTCTTACTTATTCATTACTTAGAAACTTAGAAATCTAAATCTTGTTGTTTGACACTGACACAGTAATACTGAATAACGGTTTATATCAATGAAGTCCCAAACCTCGGTTCATCATTTATACCTGACTCTCTACTGAGGTGAGACATTCAAACAAGGCGAGTTTCTGGAGGGAAAAAGAAATCCAGCAACATACTTAGAAGAGAGAGAAATGGTACATTCGAACCTTCTGTTCGACAGGAACCTCTGGCGATGAAACGCTGTCCTTTCTCCAACCCTTCATTTCCTACTTTAATGTCACACCAACCAACGATGAGAATTACATTTACAAGACATCAAGTACATCAAGAACATAACTGCAAATATCAAGTAGTCATTTGTCCTTGAGAGAGGTGGATGGTTTGCTTCGTATCAGTGCAGCCCTTGTTCCTCTGTCACAGAGAGTGGGAGTTTTGACACTATGCTTAAGTTTCTTTAGAGCAGTTTTCAAATAATATTTGACTAGTTAACCATCAAACCTGCAAAATCCCAATGAGCACAGAAAATCAATTCAATATCAGTTAAGCCTCACAAGATTTGGAGAGAGAGAGTGAGAGTGCACGCAGTTAACACAACTATCTGAAGGCGCTGACTATCTATGGTTATTATCTATCAGCACAGTTTGTGTTGCTTTTCACTCTTTGTGGGTGCTTTATGAATTACATGCTGTCTTTTTGTCTCATTTTGGCTGCAAAAGCTGCCCAATCCTTTTGTGGATTAGACCCACAGATTAATTAATGGAGACTGAGGGTAATAAAAATAAAAATGAATAAAACAATAACATAAACTTTACACTGTAGGACTAAAATAGAGTTTAAGTCATTAAACATCACTTAATGTGAGCACACGGTTATAAATGAAGGCAACTTCTCCTTCAACTGCATCTGCAACTTCCTCCAACTCCAGCCTTCTCTCCGACTTCAGGTTCAATGGAGGAAGAAACAGGAGTGGTCACATGATCAGAGATGATCAGAGCTTATCCAGGTGATCTAAACCAATTTATTTGGAGGTTAAACTGAAAGCAAACCCACCAGAGATGTCGCTAATAGTCCCCTATTAGGTGTTAACAACAGACAGTGTGTTTATTGTAATGATGATTAATATACAGCGTATGAATAATGAAAATTAAAATACCTGTAAAACAATCCAAAACTTCCTTATACTGTAATAAAAGAGTGGATGTCTTAACTGAACTGAAAACACACTGTGAAATGCTGACAGACACGTCTATTCTCCTATTCTACTCTGCGGATCTGTGGCAGAAACAACAGCAAGTTACAAAATGAACATCGTGCTGTATTGAAGAAGACCTGAGAAGTATAGTCATTATCGCATAGACTTTCATAGAATCAGTGTAGTCACCCCCCTGCTGGCCAGTAGAGTGTATGCAGGTTTTCAGACACGGAGCTTCCCACTGGGGGATGTCACACCTCCACTGCTGTGATGCTTTGCTCACCTGCCTCAGGATATTCAGAACACTACAGCAAGCTTTCAACAAAACCAAACTAAACAAGGATCACATGTTACTAGAGTTTTAGATGAGTTTGCAAGTTTCAGGGTTGATTTTACTCTTGCAGGGTAAGAACTGAAAACTAAAGGTGATACTTTTTTTACTTCTTCTTATACTATTCTTTTTATTCTAGATTTCTGTTTTTTCTTCTCTGTGTCTTGTACTCTGTACCATATTTCCACATGTATCCTTCATGTAGAAATGCTATCCAGTGGTATAGTTCACTTGTTTGGTTGGCAGACCTCCATCTGGTGGGCAGAGATATTAATCAGTGACCATGATGGCCCCAATTAAATCTTCCCGCTCCTACCGGATTAACACAGTGCTTCCTTTATGGCCAAACACACTGAAGTTCTAAGGTGCATCCTCTACCAGCAGAGATCAAGGAGCCGTTGTGCATTAGCAGCTGGCTCTCATACATCCTCACAAGACACATGGTGTGGTGTGAGTGCTTCTCCTGGCAAGATGCCACCAGTTTTAATTCCCCATGAAGGAGGAGCAGTAAGCTGCCAGATGAAAGCACTGTGACCAATGGTGCTGCTACAGGAATGTGGGCTATGTGTCGTGGGATTATTTCTTACAGAGATGTTTGTTGTAATCAATAATGCATCATTTTTTAGGTTTCATGTCCAATGGAGTGCTTCTGTTTTGTCTATATGCAGCCACAGAAACAAATACTACAGGGAGAAGTCCACTCCAGACCACTACTGCTCTGGATTTCCCTTTCACTTTCATTTCTTTCATTCTTGAAACTCATGCATTCTCTGTGTTTTCTTATTTGGTCACAACTCCTGAGGCTCCACCACCCTTTAAAACAACGACAACAACACATCCATGTAGGAGGGTAATCAGGTGCTGGTTTCTTTCCACTCTGCAGTCAATGCTGCCCCCACTGGCCATGGTAGTATTACAAATAGACAGACATAGTATTACAAATAGACAGACATACACGCACACACACACACACACACAGGCACACACACATGGCACTGGCAGCGAATGGCATTTTTGTCTGGATACAAAAAGATAAAAGATTTAAAGGAAAATTGCACAAATCTGTCTGATCACATTGCTTAGATCATTGTGTAGACCACTAAACAGCATATGGAGGACATTTTTAAGAGTGCTTTGATGCTGTAGCTCTGCATGTGGTGACATCACACAGATTACACATTGCAACCAAACTCCCTCTGTTTCTCTGTCAGCAGAGGTGTTTCACAGATTTCCCAGCCCGTCACACTCAGCTGTGGTGCTGTAGGTGACCTAAAATTCTATTACATTTGTATTTATCACAATAGAAGTAATCCTTGTATACTAAATGATCAACCTCGGAAGTGAAGAATGTTTGCTGTATGTCTTAGAAGTGTCCAACCAGTATTTTTTTGTGACATGCTGAAGTGGTAAAGATTGCCTTTTTCTGATTGGTCCACTTGCTGACACAGTCTCCTATCATGTTGCTCTGCTTCCTATTATCTGCACAGTCCACCAGTCCAGTGTTCCAGTTTTGTCATGTGTGATTTACGACAGGTCGTTTGTAGTGATGATACTATGGAGAGTCGTCAGCGACTCTTGCAGCTCCCCTTAGCTTTACAGACATTGTAGTGAGTTTCAGATTCATTGTTTCTCAGAGTCGTTTCCCACCACAGCAGGTGGCTGTTGTCAGAGAAAAAGTTTTAAAAACCTACTGCTCCCTCTGGCCATGTTAGTATTATAAATAGAAGCACAATTACTAGTAGTCTACAACCTGAAGAATATGACCTTACCACAAACACACACATCACGTGACATAAACTCACACGGTATGTGCGTGGAATAGGGGGTATGCAATATTTAGAAATTATTGCTCCACTATTAAGATTAAGATAAGAAGACTTGATGTAATTTTGATGGCTGCTGTGTGGACATTGATTGACAGATGTGACTGACAGTTGGTTCACCTGTTGCTCTCTGCTCACACTGACACTATTTACTATATTTTGGTAAGTTTAATGTTACTTGATTACAATATTTGCCCTTTTAGCACAATTAACTAAAGTAGATAACATTGGTGTTAGCTCATTGTGAGAATTCTACATTTTGCTGTTATTTATGGTCATGGTTCTGAGGCTTCCCCAGCTCTACATGCACAGAGCACATGTCTCATCAGTAGCAACAACTACACCTGTCTTGTTATGTTACTGCAAATGCAAGTGCAATAAAACCTTTGTGAGTGAAAATCCAATAAGAGTAATTTATGAATGTAATCCATACAAAATATGGATGTGATGTAGGCAGATGCAAGTCTTGGGCACCCTGTAGCCAACAAAATTCCAAACAGGTGTTATTTAGATGGCCACACTGACCACATATTGGTTATCTATGGTTACTTAATAAGTTTTAATATTTTCTTCAGGTGGTAAAGTGACTTATTAACAGTTTTGAACCTGGCTAAAAATTCCCACCAACCTGAACAAGCCCATGTCACACTTCTGTTCATCTGCCTCCACTACCTCAGATCACATTCAAAGCTTAATATCAAGTCACTCATCATGCTGTATGTCCCTTCCCGTCCGCTCCCGCCTGCAACTGAGCAACATATACCATCATCAACCATAATACCATCGTTGTCTTGTATGAATTTTTTTCGTTTGTAGTTCTACTATGATGGAATGAGCTTTCCCATGGAGTTCTGATTTGTAACCAGGATGTTAATCGTTCTTTTTGCTGTTGTATTCATATACCCTGATGTCAGTATGAAATCTAACAATCATTGGAAGACAAAAACTCTTATCTGCTTATGAAATAACTAGTGATGGGACTCAATTAAACGTGGATTTACTGAATCGTTTGTTTGTCGCTATTGGAGACGTCAGTGTTTGCTGCTATAAGTTTTGAAATGAGATGATATTGTAGGCTGGAATTACTTTGATGATAATCAAACGTCTTTTTGCACAACTCGCATGTAACAACACTCTTACCCAGTGTTCCATCAGGACATTTTTTAAAGTAATAATGAACTCAGCCAACTAAAGCGGTTTCGTCATCCATCTTTGTTTTACCGGATGTTGTGTGTGCATCTGCTTTACAGGTACTAGAAACAAGTGAATAAAAAGGTTCCAGCTAAAAAACTAATGATATTATCCTAAAATTATAATATGTTATTAGCATTAAAAATGTAACATGTTAATTTCTTTCTAATTAATTAATCAAAATGAACACATTAAAGTCCTAGAAATAACCTTTAACAGTTACACCGAGATGCACTGTAGGTCCCAAAGCACGCCCATATAAGCTACAAAATCAAGACATCAGGTAGCAAAAGCTGTGATGATGCTACAAAGATAATCTACTACTAATCTGCTCTCTCAAGATAACACTCATACTGACGAACAAAGTGAACTCTATGTACAATATATGTACAGTACACTTTCACATTGTACTTGGCACATTTTAGGCAGGACGGCTGCTGCAACGTGTGCATGAATCCTGCACGTACCCAGACTCACACTTGTTTTATCCACGCATTGGTGATGTTCTCTTTGGAGAGGAATTCAGACACAAAAGTAGACCTATAAAACATTTGGCAGTTTGAAATACACTCTTCATTGAATGCTGGTTATCCTGTCACTTGTCATTCCTCATACATTCATTCACTGAAGGGAAACAATTTCAGTGGCACTTTAAAATCATGTACATAGTCTATGTTTCTGTCTGTGGTGACTGTCAGTGTCACATGACAAACCAAACCCATTCCAGGTCAGATTTATTGCATTACATTTAACTTGTCCCTCAGGAATGTTCTCCTCTACAGTATGTCATCTCTTTTTCTTTTCTCATGCTGTTCTAGCTGCTCATATATTCTGCATTACAGAAAGACCACAGAAGAAGACTTGACTATGTTATTCTAATGCAATCTTACCTATACCGCTCTTCTTTCAGATCTCTCACATAATGAATAATAAAGTGCAACTGTGTGTTCACACAATTGCACAGATGTTAAACATGGCCGAAGATGGCTTTACTTTTCTAAGAGTTCAGTCTTCCCTTCACATTATTGTCTTTATTATTGTCTCAGCATGTCTAGACGCGGTTAGGGTGGCGGCCATCTTAATTTTTCCGTGTAATGACAAGATGAATGGAAGAGGCAAGAGGAAACCTTGCTTAATTGCAGATTCCAGATACAGTTTCCTTTGAAATCCTCTCCAAAAAATGTGAGTGAAGAGAAGTGTAAACTGTGTGGCTGTCCTTCTCTCTCCTTGCAACGCCCTTTGGGCTGCCAGCCATCATGGCTCCACTCAGCAGTACTCCACCGTATGCTTCCTAATTTGGGCAGTTTTGGGTCCTCCTGAAATATACTGGTGAAGGTGACCCTTCTAACCTCATGTTATTATTAGACTTGCTGGATTAACACCAATGATATCTACTCCTTCATGGCCTTGGTATACAGACAAGACTTTGAAGCTGTGCTTCTTTAGTGAAGCTCCTCTGCAATGGCATAAAGAAAGATGTTAATCTATATCATCTACCCTGGTCAGTCCATAAGCTGCTTCATCTGCGGCTAAACCATCAGGTGAAGTAGTACCCCACTGTGAAATGCTGGGCCAGTCGAGGACTGCACATTTGAGGATCTGTGCAGCCTGTACGGAATGAATGGCTACGACTCCTACATCAACAAAGCTAGAACCCAGCAGCAGCAACCGTGCATGCAGACAAGCACTCAGCAGCAGCAGCCTTGCAGCCAGCCTACAGACCATCAGGCACAACCTGTTCCTTGTCTGACCACTCAGCAGCAGCAACCTTGAATAATTAAGTTCATCTCACCTGACAAAACTAGCAGCAGTAGCAACTGCTGGGCAGTTGACTCATTGCGGACTTGCTGATGGATGTGCACTGACACAGCTAGAGTCCGGACAAAGAGGGATCTATTAAAAAAATAATAAAATCAGACTCACATTCTGCTGGAAAGTGACTTACAGGAAACACTGCTGGCCAATCACTGTACACATGCAAACCATCGGAAACATCTCTTAAACGTCTTAAATTGACTTTTATCTTGTTTTAAACCACATTTTTATACACTTTTTAAATCTTGGTTATTCTTAACTGTATCTTTTAATCAGCTGTATAGGATTTTAGTCATCAGACGCTTGTATTTTATGTTATCAGAAAGACAGTGGCAGCAGCAGAGTGACACCGTATGCCTATACTATGTGCTAAACCAGAAAGCAAACAAAAAGATTTCTGACCTTAAAGATCCGACGGCCTGTTAAACTGCAGAAGAAAGACTCTTTTTGTCCAGCCTCACGGACATGGCCTCTGGGCAGTCTACACAGATTGCCTCTCTCAGCGCAACCATCCAGGACACAGTTGTGTGGGACCCCCCCACCCGTACACAGCTTTCCTCCTGCTCAACACCTAGCTATCAGTTGTCCTGGGCCAAAATGGTGGTACATGGGCAGGGCTGCCTCACTACCTGGCCTAAGCCTCTCTAACCACTACATGCTCCTGTCTGACGACACTCTAGTTCACTCAGCCGATGCTCCTGCGGTTCCAACCTGTCCTGATCTGGACCCTTCTCTGAAAACAGCCCTTTGAAAGAGGCCCGTGATCAGATGCTCTGGAGGTTTTCCTCGCCGAGGCGACAGGGAAATCCTCTCTCAAGTCTGGTGTTGCTGCCTCACCCCACACTCGCCTGCTTGGACACCACATCCTCAGTAGGAGACTTCAAACAATGTGGAAATGGATCATGCACTCTCCTGCCCTGAGAACTCACAGCTGTCTTCTTCTTTCCCCTCTTCTCTCCAACCACTTTAATAGTTGGGGACTCCATAATCAGAAACATTTGTTTCGTCAACACAGCCACACACTGCTTCCCTGAAGCCATGGTCCCCGACATCCTGGATAAGATTCCGGGGCTGCTGCGCTCATTCCCAGACTGTAAAAAAAATAGAATCTGCGATCTTCCAAAATATAAATACTTTATTACAGATTTCTCTGACTTTCTGTTTTATATTTCTCCATTACACAATAAACTGTTGATTTTTGGTGTTTTTAATATTCACGTGTATCATCCAGGTAAACGTATCGCAAACAAAATCATACAAGTCAATAGTTCTTTTGGCTTTTTCAGCACATAAATAAGGCTACCCCCATACTAGGGAATACTCTTGACCTTATGCTTTATGGGTTTTTAATCGATCATATTAATATTGAAGATGCATGTTTTTCTCATCACACATGTATTGTATTCAAAACCATCTTATCTAGTCTTGTGTATTGCCAAAACCCCTGGGCATTTTTCCAGCTACATAAATTCTCTTACTGTAAATCAGTTTGCTGAAACATATCAAGGAAATCCCATTATATCCTCTATTTCCTCTGCTGCTAAACTTGCCTCAAGCCCAGATAAATTAATATCCCTATTCCATTCCTTCTGCTCAGCTATCCTGGATACTGTAGCCCTCCTCAAATATATACATCCCAAACATTAAATCCCGTCAGCGGTTGCATGAGTCAACCTCTCTTAGGCAGGCTTGATGGAAATCTGAGTGGAGTTGGAAAAATGATCTCTCAGTTTCATTTGAAATATTTAAAAACTGTCTGGCTAATTTCCAATCAGTAAACAAAACATATCCCCCACACTGCTGAAGTTTGTGAAGTTTTGGAAAAAACTGTAACCATTAGATGACAATCCCCTTCATCTGACACCCTCTCACAGCTATACCTCCCTCTAAAATCCAGGGATTCCTTACAGCCTCTCCTGGACTGTTTCAAGAACATTAAAGCCTGGGTGGCAAGTCATTTCCTTCAGCTAAACAGTAACGAAACTGAAGTAATTATCTTTGGTCCCTCTAAGTCCAGAAGCAATCTAGCCAATAAGATGTGCCACCTCACCCCATATGTGAAGTCACATGCAAACAAACTGGGTGTCTTTGATTTATGAGCTCTGTCTTAAATCAGTTCTGTTGTCAAAAACAGTAACTATCAGTTTTTAGCCAATTCTCTATATGCAGGCCTTCCCCAGTCTTTATCAAAGGATTAAAGGATGTTGACTGGTACATAAATGTGCCAACACATCACTCCAGTCCTAGCCTCTACCTGTTGAACCTGTTTATTTTATCATTTAATTTGAGACCTTGCTGATCACTTTCAAGGCTCTAAATTGTCAGACCCTATTGACAAATGTCTCTTGTACAGTACATTATGAGAAATGCTGATCCAATCAGCAGGCTGTCAGCGGATTACAGCATGAACTGATTCATTTCATTTAACATCAAGCCAGGGAAATCTTGTGACACAGGGTCCTCCATGACTGATGAATGCAATAGAGTAGTAGAAACACTGAAATATATAATGACATTGACAAAACACTGTATCTAATGGGTACATATCATGGTTGATAGCAATCCACACATGAGGTTAATATTGGCACCGATATCAATCAGTGTATCAGATCAGTGCATTCATAGTGACAAGGGACGCCAGCCATATTTAAAAAGGTGGTCAGTAATGTATTGTATTTGATCTTGTTGTCAGTGACAGTTATTTTCTTGTTTCTGCAGTTGCAGGGTAACATTCTCATTTGTGGGTTGAGAAATCCAAACAGCATACAGTGTGAAAAAAAAGCCATACAAATAAAAACTCCTACTAAAACGAAAAAAATACGGTGTTCCATTTTGACAGGTTGACATTTTGACACAGACTTTGTATAACTGTGTGTGTTGCCTGTGCCTGTGGTGGTTAAATAACAGTTCAGAGAGGTCTCCTTGGGAGAATTACTGGCAAAAAGAGAAGGTATGAAGTACATAAACAACTGAGGGAGGCTGGCTCTGACTTTGTTGTCATTTCTTGCTATCACAACTTGTTGCACAACACTGTTTGCTCAATACTCTGACAGTCAGACTGTTCTCTACTTAAAAAAGAAAGATGATTTGCAGCAAATGTCTTCAAGTGCACTATCACAAGCAAAGATAAGGTAAAAGTCTTGTGCCTGGATGATGATCTACTGTCTTTTGGAGGAAGAATCTCAAAAACATGGATATTGGGGCCTTCCATACTTCCATAATAGATCAACTTTTATTAGGAAATTCTTACCAAAATCTTGAGTCTGCCATAATACCAAAATCTAAGTCTGGCACTTTCATTATCTCACTTGTATGCTTGCATGTCCCATATTCCTGAATTAATGTGTTAAATAAAACTGCCACACAGCAAATCAAGGCCAGGTGCAATATTCTACAATAAAAAAAACTGCATTGATTGCACGGAGAGTGAGAGGAAAACTTCAGCTTATAAAGCTCAAGTTTATGCCTTAGGTCCCCATAGCAGATTCATTTGTCCAAGTAATGTTTTCTATATGTAGATACAAACAGAAAAAGGTTTCATGTAAGTAATACTAGTGCTGTCAAGAGATTTAAAAAAAGAGATTAATTAATTATATAAAATATTTTTTAATCTCACCTAAAGAGAAAAGCCCTCAACTTGAGGCATTTTTATTTAAATTCATTACATAGAACCATTTTTCTGAGCAATACAAGCAACACTGAAATTTCTGCTTTTCCTCTTCTTCAGATAATATAAAATATATAAAACAGACTCTTTTCTGTCACATTTTCTGGGAGCAAGGCTGCCCTTTTCTTTTGCATGTGGCCTTTGGGGCTAAACAGGTACAGAGGTTGTTGGGGAGGCCAGGTACTTTCGTGCTAGGGCTGACAGCTTTTTATAGGCTCCTGAGTAAGCATACCACCACCAATAGATACAGATCTTTTTCTGAGTCAGAGTCAGACCCCAGCATGTTCTCCACACCTGAATGAACATCTTCCCATCAACTCTGATCATCTCCCCTGTCCCTGCTGAAGAGAAGCAACCCCAGAGCATGATGCTGCCACCAAGTCTGACAGTGGGGGTGGTGTGTTCACAGTGATGTGCAGTTAGTTTTGAATTTAGACTAAAAAGTTAAATTTTGGTCTCATCTGACCAGAGCACCTTCTTCCATATGTTTGCTGTGTCCCTCACATGGATTCTGGTCATGTGAGGCTATCCTGTGATACAACAGGATACCACAAGGGTTATCAGAGTATAGTCACAAAATGAAAATATAATAGCAAAACACATGTGCCTAGCAACACCTTATGTGTTTGCCAGCAAGAATAAAAGGTAATACTGAACGGAAAACATACAGTATGATCAAAAAGAAGATATGGTTTATTGGAGACTAGAATATCAAAATGGCATCAAAGGAACCGCCCTAGGCTGGTTTAAGTCATATTTCTTAGACCGTTTGTACATGTTAATGATGAATCCTCCATGCAAACCAAAGTTTCCCATGGAGTCCCACAAGGTTCTGTACAAGACCACTTCTATTCAGTTTATATATGCTTCCTCTAGGGAACATTATTAAGAATCACTCCATTAACTTTCACTGCTATGCACCTAATTATATTTATCGATCAAGTCTGATGAAACCAATCATTTAACTCAACTCCAAGTATGCCTTAAGGATATAAAAAAATTGGATGACCCACAATTTTCTGATGCTAAATTGAGATAAAACTGAAATTCTCGTAATTGGACACAAACACCTCAGAAAGTCTCTTTCCAGAGATTTAGTTGCCTTAGACAGGATCACCCTGGCTTCCAGCTCCATCGTAAAGAATCTTGGAGTTGTCTTTAATCAGGATTTGTGCTTTAATGGCTATATAAAACAAATATCAAGGACTGCATTCTTCCACCTCTTCATGGTCAGGCACCATCATATCTAGAGCTCATAGTACCTTACTACCCAACTAGAACATTGTGCTCTCAAGATGCTGGGTTCCTTGTGGTTCCTATAGTGTCTAAAAGTATATTGGGAGCCAGAGCACCACATTGCCTACAGGATATTATGTGTTTATTTTCTTGTAACAGTTATTCTGAAATTCACATATTAGTTTTAATCTCAAATTTATTATTCAAATATTTATATCAGTATCAGAGAAAAATCACAATACAAGTCCAGTGTCTAGTAAGTTATATCAGCAAATAATCAATAAAGTCAAGTTTTTGCAGTCAGGCTCATTGTGTGTGTGCACGTATTAAAGAGAAAGAAGAGGCATACGAGTGCACAAACACAACTGTTTAATTTTGGCTGTCTGACCAAAAGTGTTCCTAAACACCTACTAAACATCAGCAGAAACAAGTGCAACAAACACATACCATGACTTTAGCACATCAGTGACTTGGTTAAAATGTATTTAGGTTTACAGAAATAAATGTTAGCCTCTGCAGAAGAACAGCACAAGTCAACCCCTACAGTTGCCAGTTACCAGAAACACACCCACGGCAATATAAAACAGAATATTGAAGCCTCTTTATTTGAACTGAATGTACTGTGACTGCTGTCTGTTCTGTTCTCTTTTATTATGATCTGCAGCAACAAAAGGGAAATTCGGAACAGTTACCCAATAGTCAAACCGAGTGTGATCTTAAATCTTGCCCCAAGATACAGAGCCCAGTTTGGAGATGCTGAAGACATTACTCTAACACAGCCTTATGTAACAGTTAAAGTGCATTTGTTCAGACTGTGGACAGACAGTCCAGAATGAACTGTCTGTCCAACTCACACGTATGTCACACGATTTTGAACTGGATTTCACTTCTGTACTCCCATGGCAGTCTCATAAGCTAAGATGATGTTTGTTGGTGATTCCATTTATTCATATTTTCACTTGAATAGCATAGTTTAGAGGGTGCACGCAGGTCCAAGATCCAAAAAAAGTTAACTTTAGGCACTACTTTAAAACCACAAGTTTCACATATCCTGTTCTATCATAGACTCCTCCCACTGGACTATATGGGTAATAGCTCTCCTCCAATCACACTCACATGTTTGCCCATTGAAATTTACATAAATGTAGCCGACCAATCCGGACGTGCCTACCAAACTGTGTGTCCTCAACTCTGTCATCCATTCTTCTTCAGCTCTATGAGTTTCTGCCCATTGAGCAGGTCCATTTTCTCCTAAGATGGAGTTGCCATTAACCGAAACCAGACAGGGTGCATCCTGCACCTGACTCATCTCACACCCTCTGTTTGGAGTGCAGAGAATGGTGTCAGGACTCTGCCACCATGCTGGACTGCAGTGGTGCAGTGGTGAAAGCAGACTCAAAAATCTGGTCAAGATCAGTGGAGGCTGAGTTTGATGAGATGTTGTGGCAGAGTTTACAATCATCACGTGGAGAGGACGGAGCCTGTGTAAGATACAACAAAGGTTACGGTATAACATGTTACATTACAGGCAAATCTAAAGATCTAGATGACAGATTTAAGGTGAAAGATTAGCGTCCAGGTTTATGTAGATGAACTTCAGACTTCAGTGGTTAAACACTGTTTATATCTCTTTGTTGACGTCCAACTAGTTCTATTTTAATGTGAAATACTATGTAGCTGTTATCAATGGCCAACTGTGCAGCTGCATTGATTGTACATAACCACAGACTGGAGGTGTTAAAGGATCTGTGAGACACTGAAGGGGTGGTGTGTGAGGAGGAAGCTGGCTCTTTTTAATGTGAACACAATCATAGGCAACATACTCATACATATTATGAATAATACCATAATGCTAATGATAAAAGTAGTTTGTCATTTAGTAATTATTATAATTGGCTTTCTTGTGCTGTAAAACAATCCTGTGGACATTAAAACATTTATGTGGTGTCTTCTCATAGTGCTGCAGATTCCGGATCAGAGTTTAGTGGGTGGAGAACCACAGAATGAGTTCAAACAGTACAGTAAGCTGAGCCAAGAGACATTCAGATTCCCTTAACATAAAGTGATCTATGAAAAGTGTTGACAGGCTTGGCTCTCTGCAACATACATGAGAAAAGCAACAGATCCACCTTATTTCTGTATTTTATTCTTATATATTCATTAGAGTATGTATTAAAAAAAAGTTGTGTTTTAAGTCATTTTACTTTTGCTAATGAAAAAACTAACAACAGATAGAAAAGCTGTAATGCCCTTACTGCATTTTATATTGGAGGTTCTGACTGTTCTTTTTATATTATATTCCAGTTCTTGGATATCACAGGCATTACAGCGAGAGGCTTTCCAGTTTGACCACCTGTTGTAGATTCCCATCATTTTGAGATCATCCATTAGTTATACCACTGATTCTTTAGAGGATTGCGGAGGGCTGGAGTCAATCCCAGCTGACACTGGGTGAGAAACGGAGTTCACCCTGGACATGTCGCCAGTCACTGACAGGGCTGACATTCATTCACACCTATGTCCAATTAAGTCACAAATGAACCTAACCTACATGCACAAGGAGAACATGCAAATTCCATTTTTTTCTCCTCAGATTCTGGTCTTAACTCAGTTTTTTTTTTTTTTTTTCAAATACATAGAACATATGTTTTGCATTTGTAGGCCAATATATCTTCACAGATCCTGTGTTTATGTTTTAACTGACATGAGGGTCCTTTCAAGTCCCTTTTAAAAATTTAATTTTGGTTTTGATTTGATATTGTTTACAATTAATCAGGAGAAAAAAAAATAAAATATGCCCTCCTCTGTTCTCTCTAAAAACAGTTGCAGAGCAAAGGTGATGATTCTATCAGACTAGGCTGTCTGCATTCTTCAGAGGACAGCAGTACAGGTAGCAGTAACAAAGACAGCAGAAGCAGCTGTTAAGAAAAGAAGAAAAGGAAAAAAATAACAATAAAAAAAAATACACACCTTTCTTGTATGAACATCTTGTATCACATCTTTTCCACATCGCCCTAACTGAAAGGAATCAGTGTGATTAATGTGACTAAAGTCAATATTTTAAAGACCACAAAAAGATGCCGATATGCTGAAACTGAATAGGAGTCGTTATCTTGATTGTTCTGCATGCCATCCAAAATATATTTAATATCATATTTTGTTATCAAAGACAGATCCCTGATGAAAAGAGAAAGTGGCAAGCAGACTTTGCTTAGACAGAAATGTTCTCACACCTCTTTTGAGAGAGAAAGAGATAGAAGAACATCTGTCAGACTGTGAGTTTGGTCATTTTGAATTCTCATAACTTTACACTTATATACCATTATGTTCTCCAGGTGTACAAGTGACAACTAGAGTAATTAACCATGAACCAATGAGTGCTGCCCACCTTCACAAAGCTGCTGATTATAGAGACTAAACACACTTAAAGAATGAATGAAAATGCATGATCCTATCATTATGTTGAAGCATGCATGGCAGTGCGGTCTGTATGTTTTTCATTTAGTGGAGGTCAGGGTTAGAAGAGTGGGGGTCCCATTCATCTGATGTGCGTGACACTGGCGGAGCTGAAATCCTGGCTGGATCTTCAAAACTGGGGCTTTGTGGCTTAAGTAGATGATGGTTGCGCAACAGGAGATGTAGTGCTGATTCCTACACAGCGTCAAAGAGGCTGTGCTGGAAAAGTAGAGCCTGTTTTTAGAGGCAGCTGTATCAGAGTGTACATCGTTACAGATAGGAATCTGGAACCTGTATACTCCCAGAGCTGCGGTGATGCTGGGCCTGCTCTCAATGGACACATTTATCTGCCTCCTCCAGATAGCCAACACAATATGCTTCAAACTGCAGGCGCTGTGTTTTGCGGAGTGTGTTGTGTAGGCATGTCTGCAGTGATGGAGTCTGATAGGGAGGGACAGCCACAGGTTCTACAGTTGTTGAGCAGCAACTGCAAAGACTCTAGTGGTGATCATAAAACATACTGTAAACACAGCCAAAACTAACTAAATGAACTGGATGCAAACTTCATAATTATTTAATTCAGGGGTTTCTAAACTTTTTCAGCTCAGGAAATTTAGTATCACCCAATCCCAAACTTAGTTATTCATAGCTGTAATGATTAGTTGCAACTATTGTGATGTCTAATTGGTTTCGGATTTCTTAAGTATTCTATGACTATGAGTAAACAAACAAGATATTATAGGAAGTCACCGTGGGCTTTATGAAACAGTTTATCTTCCTATCCTCCCAGTAGAGTACTCACTGCTGATGTGATTATCTGTGATTGTTACCAGCCCAAAACTTACACACCCTGGCATAATGTATGATAATGGATTGTTCCCACTCCCGCCCTGTTTCCATATGAATCCCTTCTGCCAATTATCTATGAAGCCTACGTCATTAGCGGGACACCACCTCGACAGCCAGTGGTTGAAAGATGACATGTCATTACTGATCACGTTTAGCAGGGGGCCAAGAGAAAACTACAGAGCCCAACGTTGTCTTTGCATATATACACACTGACTCCACATTAATCTCAGTGGATCCCACATCAATCATTTGATCATATTTACGCCAGCAGTTTTAAATTGGATTCAGTGTCGCCTGTTCTGGCCCCGGGAATACATTTGACTGTGGTGTCACTAACTTCACATTTCTGACTATAGAGCTGCCAATGATCAGAGTTGGTTTCTCTACAGGTCTGTTAGTGGGTTTCAGTTTAGGGCTATGCTGCTGGGTGCTGACTAACTACAGCAGCTAGAAACTGACTCTCATTATACAGAGCAATGCTTCTAACTCACTGAGCCTCACCTCCAAAACTGCTAACATACTACATTTACATGTACTGTTATCACTGTCAATTTTCTGGGGACCTGAATTTGTCTGGTCAGTCTTTCTAACCATCACTGTTTGAACCTATTAAATGAACACATCACTCACTTCCTGTTCATCAGAAGATTTTTCCCAATAAACACCAGACATCATGGACCAGGACAACACAGAATACCAGAAACTGAACCAAAGCATCAAGAGAGTAAATCAGCTTTAATAAATTCGGTTAGAGATGAACCAACGTTGTATCAGTCGTTGGCCTCCCTCACATTCTGTCTATACTCATGGATGACTGTGTGCCATCTGCTCTTGTTGTACTTCCGTCAGTCACTTCCACACTTTCTCACTGTCATAATCCTTTATTCACATTTTCAATGTCACCATACCTCAAGTCATCAGACCCTGGAAGCTGCTGTACAAATCATTGCAAGTGTATCATTGCAATTCTGTATTTCAGATGTTGAAACCTTGCAATTGAAAACATTGAAACCGATCTCTCCTTATTGAACTGCTTTTCTAAAGCTTGGACTCAGACAGACAAAATCTCCAGCTGTTTTTTTTTATGGATTTGGGGTTCCTGATGGTTGGTGTGTCTGACAGGTTTGTAGCACACTGTGTTTGTTAACATCCCTCCTCCCCTTCTCTCCTCTCATAGCCAGAAACACAGCTGCACCTTGATTTCATTACACTGTTGGCAGGGGAAACAAGCAGTCTATGAAGGCCAGATCACAGGCGTGTGTGTGTGTGTGTGTGTGTGTGTGTTATGACTTAAGTTACTTTCAGTCACTTTACACACCACTAACAATCTCAGCATCTAACAAGTCAAAAAAGTCAAGCATGTATAAGAACTTTAATAACACCAATTATTAAGATTTTACAGTAAACAGAAATGTTAAAATGTTGTCATTTTTTTCTTTTATTTAGTTTCCATATGGTCACAATGTCCACTGGAGGGGAAGGAGGTGACCTTGAGACTGGGAGAGATGGGAAGGCTGTTGGTTGACAAATATATAGAAGAATATATGCAACAAGTTCTGTTTTTAATGGCTAATGGTATATGTTGCTGATTGATTTGTCCCCGACCACAACTTACATAAACACAGACGTGTCAGTGAACAGTGAAAGCACATCAACACACACACACACACACACACACACACACACACACACACAAAGATATATGAAAGGGATGATCACTTTTTGAAACGCTGGTAAAGGAGTGAGCTGTAGGAATTCAGCATTGATCTAAAACATACAAAATGCCCACACATTCACAGTCTAAATATGACACATTTATTGTATTTTCTATAGTTTTTCAGGGACATGTAGTTCAATTATTTGAACTTTGCCTTCTGCTTGTGTCAGAAAACAAATGAGAGGCAGCACTTTCACCAAGCTCATCTCATCCAGCCTCGCTTCACCCTAAATCCTTGAAGTCATCTTCAGATTGCCTGAAGGAAGTCTACATAAAGATGACACTAGGGTTAAGTTGCACTTAGGACACACTGAGCAGATTAAGTTTAATATTATTAAAATATATATATTTCCTGCTGAGAAAAGAAGACGTGAGAGAGTTATTACAACAGGAACAAGACAAGTTCATATCATATTTCCGTCACGTTTTCTGCATAACTTCCCACACTTTCAGCTTTGACTGCGCCTCTTTAAATGACATCATCTCATTGTGTCCTTCTTCTGTAATAGTTCAATGGCGCCCGACTCTGTTCATATAACAGCAGTGGATGAAAACCTGCGTTAATTAAAACGAAAAATCAGGAAACCTGAGGCAAAAGCACCATTTCTGAATGTTACAGTAAGACATTTTATTATTTAACCACTCACACCAAAAAAAGTTAAAGTTAAGGTGTGATTTGGCGCTCAGCTCAGCCTCAGTGACTGCCATGATGTCAGGGACCTCCATGTCACTGATGCTGCATCCATCCCATGCTCCACATATGACATGTGACAAGATTAACAGTAAAGGTTAACAACAAATTTCAATCTTCACAAAACATATGTTTGCGTGCTTGTAACTCTTGTGTGTTTTCTGAGTGTATTAAGTATGCATGTTTTAAGTTCTGTGTGTATACACTTTAATTAGGGGGTGTGTATTCTGTTGTATGCAGGGATTGGCTCTCATTCAGTCAGTGTATTTGGGGTACAGGTAGAATTGCACAATAAGGGTTTTGGCCCAGTAGAGAAAGAGTAAACAGAGAAAGAACAGAGTCATGTGAGGATTTCAACACAACAGTATCTCCTCCTCCTCTAAATAATCTGCTGTTTCCTCATTAGGCACTTTCCAAAATGTGTCAACACCACACCGGACTTCAGATAACACTACATGCGTGTGGCAGAGCCGCAACCTGCTCAAACATACTGCAGCAGGGCACGTTTAGTAGCTGGAACTCAAGCTTTCCGTTTGCAGTGTGGGGACTCACCCTGCTGATCGATAACTGGAAAGCAGCTCAAACTAGGGAGAACACTGACACCAAGTGGCATGAAAGAAAAATACCCTAACCCTAATGTAATGGGGTTGTAAAGTGTAGAGCACCAGCTGCGTTGGTAACGTGATGACTGTGTGTTGTCTTTTTACTTCGTGAGGGAGGTCAAAGAGTGACTGTTTCCTGGGGGGATAGAATATAACATGTTTTGATAAACCAGAGTAAAAGCATCTTTCTTCTTTCCTTCCATCCTTCCATTTTACACAAGTTTCAGACAGACTTTTAGCTTTGAGACAGCCAAAGATCCCCGATAAGGATCCAGACGAGACTGTGAGCGCTCGCATCTTTTCATGTATTGAAAGAAAAATAATTAATTAATGATTTTTGGATGAAGAAGTTTAGCCAAATCCTTCAGCCGTCATTTCTGAGTTTGACCAAACATCCATTTCGGAAGCATCACCAACCATCAAGCAACAAGCATTGCCCTGTTTGAGACAATAAAACTTTATTCCCAACTCAGCTCCAGCCCACGCTGCAGAACATATAAGCGACGCTGTTTCTGTCATGGCTTCATCTAGAGTTATTTTCTGTTTTTTTGTTTTTGTTCCCCGGAATCACAACTCTGAAAGAGTCACGACTGAATTGTCTGGGGTGTGTGTTCTTATGATTAAACTATAATAAACTATAATCAAATGTTTAAAGCATCCTTCAAATCACTTAAGATTTGAAAATCCTCAATCAGATTAGATGTAAATTGTCTCAGAGGGCTTTACAATCTGTACAGGGAGTGACACCCTCTGTCCTTAGACCCTCGATTAGAGTGAGGAAAAACAAATAATATAATAATATAATATAACAAATAAAATTTTCCAGGTTGGGTGAGTCAGGCTAAGAACGAGACTTTCAAATGAATTATAATTTAGTTTAGGTTTAGGATTAATGAGTAAACTAGAGTCAAATATGGCTCCAACTCCACCACCTCGACCAGTACTTCGAGGAATATGAGTATTACAATGACTGGGGGGAGTGGATTCATTTAAACTAACATATTCATCCTCCTGCAACCAGGTTTCAGTGAGGCAGAATAAATCAATATCATAATCAGATATTAATTCATTTACTAAAACAGCTTTAGAGGACAAGGACCTAATATTCAGGAGTCCACATTTAATTATCTTGTTTTGGACTCTTGGAGATGTTGATTTAATTTTTATCAGGTTTTTATGATTAACTCCTCTTCTGTTTGTTTTATCTTTAAATAATGCAGGTGGACGGGGGACAGACACAGTCTCTATACTAGATGATTGGGTGGGCAGCTGCTCTAGTGGAGGCGCAGAGAAGCGTGTAAGACTGCAGCTCTGCTTCCTGGTCTCAACTCTGGATTGTCATGGATTTGATCGACTAATAAACTTGACCATGTTTCTAGATATAAGAGCTGCTCCATCCAAAGTGGGATGGATGCCGTCTCTCCTAATCAGACCAGGTTTTCCCCAGAAAGGTGTCCAATTATTTATAAAGCCCACGTCATTATCTGGACACCACCTCGACAACCAGCTGTGAAATGACGACATGCGGCTATACATGTCATCACATGTAGCAAATATATGCAACTAAAGTAAACAGGTCTGAATTTAGTTAGAAAAATGAACTCAAATGGAAAATTAGATTATTTTTTGTATTTTATGGAAGTTTTGGGAATGTAGGAAGGGAACATGTTTGTCCTCAGTGTGCTTTTTTTTTAATGTGACAAAAATATCAATGCTTAAAAAATAATGTTGATGCTAATCAATGATCTCAAACTGTGATAAAATAAATAAGTAAATAAATAAAAATAAACAAATATTGACTACAAGCTTTATAGTATTAAAACATCAATAGTATTTACAGATCTGAAAGTCACGTGCAGGGCAGCACAGTGGTGCATTGAGTGTATTATTAGTGTCAGTAGTGAAAGTCATGGGACAGTCATGTGGTGAATCCAGCCCGTCACACAGAGTGTTACTCAGTCTGTCAGACAGCTGCTGTGGCAGATTCCACTGTCACCTGTGTCAAGTGAAGTTGACACAGGTAGATGAGACTGCGAGTGAAGCATTTGCGTTTAATGCACACCGACCTAAACACCTTACATCCTAGGCTTGTGTCATGGTAATGCATATGAGCATTACACAGTGTTTTATTTAAATAAATACCGAATTCTATTAATTCTAGCTATCCAAGAAATATACATGACGTCTTAATTAAATCATATATTCCAAAAGTGAGCCAGGGTGCTAGTCGATACGTGAAATTAAATATTTCCTACTAGTAATTACAAGATTAAACTTAACAATAAGATAAAGCCATATGGGAAACTCTTATTTCCTACTTTTCTTTCCGACAGGAATGCAGCATCGAACCGACGTCGGATTAGCGCGCTGGACGTGTGACGTCAGACGGGCTGGGTGTGCTAATTCTCATATAATTCATCTGGAGCATTTGGATCAACAAACACCGCCGACGTCAACCTCCCTGCAAAGTAAGAGCTTTATTATGACCACTGTTATCATGTTGCTTATATAATAACCTGCCGTGGAGAGATGTATGGGCTGAAACACACTGAACTGGGGGGCTTATCATGTACCACTGATACTCTGTGTGTTCTGTCACAGTAGATTTGTGTTGCAGTTGTTACTAACCTATCTGAGTGGTCTGTTAGAAGATGAATGCATTCATATCCAACCTGTGTGAGCTTCTCTTTTTATCCTTGTTAGAGGTCTGGTGAAAGTAATACAGGTCTATGACATGTTTGTTGTTGTTGTTTTAGCTCTATACTCCCACCATATTAGATATAACAACAAGCAGTCACTAATGAGGTTAAAGGACAGGTTCACAGTTTTCCAAAGCTGTCTTAAACAACAGTCAGGAGCCTGAATAAACACTGGAACATGTTAATCATCCCTCCTGTTCATACTGACCATTAGAAGATCCCTTCAAGGTGTGTATTTAAAGGTTAACATGAATCTTCAGCATCCGAATGAATCAAATCAAGAACAGTGTTTCTAGAGTCAAAGTTCCTCTTTTTGTTCCTATACTTCCACCACAGCTCAACAGGGAAACACAAAGAGGGAATGTGATGCTAAACAGACTGTAAATGTGTCAGATATCCACTTGATATGACTAACTCACACTGATGAAGCCTCATAGAAGCTTCACATCTACTTTAAATGACTGTGTGGACACACTGTGGATTTTAACCTCCATCACTTCCACTGAAAACACATTTGAAGGAGATCTTTTAACAGCCAGTATGAACAGGAGGAATTATTACAGTGAGGAAACCCTCTTGGAAGAACTGTGAACCTGTTCTCAAAGGGGTGAATAATTCAACACAAACCTAAATAAAGACATATTGAATATGAAAAACAGTATGAAATGTCTAAGTGAAAGTCCTTTCAACATTTTCAGGGTTTTTTAGAGCCCTGGCTGACTTTAGACATTGTGAAAGTTGAAATTGATGATTAAGTAGCGTCTCATAGATGGAAGTTCGTCTCTTTGTTCCTTCAGCTTTAAAACCAGATGTTACAGACTCCAGACTGCGTACTCAAATACAGTTTTCAGGCACTACTTTATACACAATACTTATTACAGTCAAATGTTGCGCCCCTCTAAATGTATTCTACCAGCTCTCGCTGCAGTACTAGTAACACGCTGCTGCAGATTTTAGAAACTAAATGTATGATGATTTAATAGATTTTGGTGCACGGTTACAGATGAGACACAATATATAAATAAATGACCATAATAAATGAAAAATAAATGAATAAATGAAAATATACCAGTATCTTCATATGATTATTTCTGTTTAGTAATCTCCTATTTATTTGTATATTTCCTACCAATTCATGTATTCATTATATAACTTTCATAATTCAGGAACACACATGTAATAAATCAATATAACTGAAGAATATAGCATTCTTTATTTGTTATCTTTCATTTCTTTATTTATTCTTTTTCATCTTACATGTTAATGTGTCAGTAATGGGCCACTCTGCATAGGTATAATTCTGAATTCATAACTTTCATTTGTAATGTATTTTTACACAGTGTTTCTACTATTACTTGTGTTAAGGATCTGAATATTTCTTCCACTGCTGGATATAATCTATCATATCTGTGTGACTCCTAAAGACATTTCAATAATTGAAGGTAAACCGGTTTCATAATATGGTGTGATATGATGATAGAATGTGTAATATAACCAACCAGTTATCGTTCGACCCTCAAACCATCTTTATTTACTGAGTGTGTTATTATTTTTTGGAATTTTGCAGCAACAATAGTAGTTAATTGATTCTGCTAATGGTGTGTGTGTGTGTGTGTGTGTGTGTGTGTTAGACAGACTGTGTTCCAGGATGTCCTACATGAGAGCAGACAGCAGCCGGTCCCAGCCGAGGGACTTCAGCAGCCTCATCCAGACATGCAGCTCCAACATCCAGAAGATCAGCCAAAACAGTGAGTTCTCAGTGTGGTTAAGACCTCTACACATGAATTCATTCCACAGAATTTCTGCATATTTACTAAAGTCATCGTTTTTCTTTGCAGCTGGTCAGATCAAAAACCTCCTCTACCAGCTGGGGACGAGACAGGAAACCCCCGAGCTCCAGGAGAAGCTGTACGTACTAACCCTTTATTTGTTACATATTATCATTATCTGATCAAGTTTGCAACCGGCCAAAGTATTTAAATGAGGTCTTATGATGTGTGTGTGTGTGTGTGTGTGTGTGTGTGTGTGTTATCCTACAGTCAACAGCTCCAGCACTACACCAACCAGCTGGCTAAAGAAACCAACAGACACCTAAAAGAGCTGGGGTCACTCCCTCCACCACCGTCTCCGTCAGAGCAGGTCAGTCTGGAAAGATTTTATCACTTAATGAACCATATTATATGCATGAAATAAGAAACATAGAATAAACATAAAATACATGGCCAAAAGTATGTGGACACCCAAACAAAGTCTGTGAACAAAGAACATCCAATGTCATTTCACAGCCATCAATATGAATGAATCAAATTCTTCCCAAAGAGTCCAGACATTTACTCATTAATGGAGAAAAGAGATACGTGTGGATCATCTTCATCCAAGTGTTGGAGGGAATGTAGAGAGAATCATGCTAATTGTGCTTTCACGTGTGTGTCATGTGAACTGGAAGAGGGTGGAGGTTCTTCAAGGCCTATAAATGTGAAGCATGGCAGCTCAGACATGTGTTGTCTGTACTTCGATATGGTTTGAATCGTGTTGCTGTATGAAATCACATCCTACGATGTTTAATTTACATGTGTGTTACCTGTGTGTATGACAGATGAATTGTGTTTATGTATCATGAAGTTCAGATAGACAGTCAGTTCTATCAGCGAGGATATCTGTTGTGTCTGGGTGTAGCAGCTCAGTTCAGTCTGTGTAAAAAGCTCCGTGGAGAGATGTATAAATAGTGCTGCGCTCCTTTCTGTAATTTCAGTGTTGAGCTATTGTTTGACAGGCTTCTATTTTTAGCTCAGCCTGCTAAAACCATCTGAATGTAACCTGCAGGTCCAGAGCGACATGACAGTGTGTTGATATTGTGCTTCAGGCTAGTCCCTGTTCATCTGTACCTATAAATACATTTAATAAAGATGTAGCATTCCAAGTAAATGTCTGACTTCTCCAACAGTAAATTAAAAGCATGAAAAACAATAATGCACAATAACAAAGAGTCAAGTGCATCAAAAATCACCGTCTTATTCTATTTTTGAAAATGTAAATTTTTGCCGTGCCACAAATACCCAACATGTGACTGCAAAATCTTACTGTTACTAAAAGTAAGTAAAAAATATGATGTTTGCTAGTAATACGATATTATGCTCATTTCATTGTTCATCAGGGTTTGAAAAAAATCATAAATAAATTGATTGACAGTGTGTTGGACAGCAGTGCATCAGAGAGGCTGTTCTCCACTGCTGGAGACATGAAAAATTAATAACAACACATCCCCCTCATTTTGTTATTCTCATACAGGCAGGAGACTGTAAGATGCTTTCACATGAGTTAATCTAAACTCTGCATCAATTCATACACCCAAGAATCAATTCTCAAATCAAGATTCTTAAAGATGCAGACCCGTATTGTTCAAAGATTAATTTTCTACAAGGTAGAGATAAAAATGTACTTACTTAGGTGTGATGGTTGTCTAGGCAGACTCAGGATGCTCCGAGTGGGTTCGAAGGAGTTTCAAGGGAAAAGAGCCATAGTTTAATTTCACTCACAAGAAATTATATTAATTAAATAATTAAAAATTATAAATAACTTTGATTTATTATTAGCTGATTTGCAGCAATGCAACCATGACCTCCTTCCTTCAAGCTCTGTAACAACATCACACTATATCCATGTTTGCTCACGACAGACAAGGCTCATAATGCATGTAACATGTTGCATTTCTTGTGAAAGCATATGCATGGGATATATTACGCTTTTATTCACTTTTGTGCACATTTCTGCTCATAATATTTTCACTGTTGTTCCCAATAATTCTTGAATATGTGGAATTCTGAATTCTAATACTTACTGTGTGTTTGCACTTTGTGATTCCTGCTCCATACAGTGATCAGATTTGCTATTTTTAGCTTGATCACAACAGTGGGGCAGCCTATAAACAGGTCTGCCCCTGACTGACTGACTGACTGACTGACTGACTGAGTGATGAACTTCATTTATCAATTGAGTCGCTTTGACCTGGAGTGTCTCTGCTTCCTGTGTCCACCATTTCTAATTAAAAGCCCTCTAGTGTTTCATAAATGGTCCAGCCCTATACTAGTCTTGTTAAAGGAGATAACATGCTGTCTCCACCTGCTGATACTGTACTCCTGTTAGTTTATTCCTAGGTTGTGCAGCGCTATGTGGTTCAAAACCACATTTCCAAAAAAAACAACAAAAAAAAACACTTGCACAGTTGTTTTCATTTATCCTTTCCTTTCTTTCACAGAGGCAGCAAAAGCTCCAGAGGGAGCGTCTGATGAACGATTTCTCTGCAGCGCTCAACAACTTCCAGGTGGTGCAGCGGAAGGCGGCTGAGAAAGAGAAGGAGTCAGTAGCCAGAGCTCGAGCTGGATCCAGGGTCATGGTGAATATCCAGCTTTCTCTTTGGACCGGAGATGTTGAACCTTTACAACCAATGACATCATTCCTCATTGACTGAACCACTACTAATTCTAACTAAATTTTTTTTTGATGTCCACAGGGAGATGGCAATGTGGATGAACAGCTGGTCACATTTGAAAAGTAGGTTCATTACATATTGTACATTCAGTCTATTCTCTATCCAACATGTTGTTCCTGATGTAGTTTGGCCTACGAAAGCCACAAGACGAAGGGAAAGTCTGCATAGTTTTATACTTTTATTGCCACAATACACTTCGCTATCTGTCAGTCAGAATGTGTTATTTTGAGCTGTAGATTATAATACAATGTAAATGAAGCACAAGCTGTATTATTGTACAGTGAGGATGAGTTGACTCAGACTCAGATTGAGGAGCCCGGCATCACTGAGGAGGACCTGGAGATCATCAAGGAGAGAGAGACCAACATTAAACAGCTAGAGGTATGAGCCCAAACTACAGGACATCCCACAGAGGCAGTAACACCGCAGTTAACCTTCCTCCTCCTCCTCCTCCTCACTCTCCTCTCCAGGCCGACATTATGGATGTGAACCAGATCTTTAAGGACCTCGCCTTGATGATCCATGACCAGGGACAGATGATCGGTAAGTCAGAGGAAACACGGGTTGGGTCTAAAATAATCATACTTTCTAATTCAGATGTGAGACTTCATGTCAGAGCTCTTCCTGTCTTCTGATTGGCAGACAGCATCGAGGCTAATGTGGAGAGTGCTGAGGTCCATGTAGACAGAGGTGGCGTCCAGCTTCAGAAAGCATCTTATTACCAGGTAAGACTCGACAAGAGGCACTGGACAAAAAAAAAATAGGAACACTACATGGAGGGAATTTAAAGGAATTCAATTTACAAAGGTAGCTGAAGATTATATATATGATAGTGATAACAATTATTATTGATTAATAACAAATCACATGAAAAGACCAAAACATCAATCAGTTGATCTATTAGTATGGTGTGTATATCACAGCCTTATATATCTTATTCCTCTTTGCCACAGGCCTCCGCCGTTGTCCAGAAACTATTAAAAACACATCAATGAGCCACACTGTTACACTGTAGTTTATGTTGACTCGATCCCACACATACTGCGGCCAGAAATACTCACTAGAGCACCAACTGTGGATTAATGCGCTGCTGAAAATAGACCCCAACAAATGCAATACTTCTTGCTATTTGAGTAATGTTTGCTAGACCAGACCAGCTGTGAAATTACTGAGACTTTTAGAAAATGAAACTAAGTATTAACGAGGCATTTTTAAATATGTTTTCAGTCTTCAGTAAGTTGCATTCATGCGGTTGATTAATAAGGTTTGTTATTTATTAGACACCTTCACCGCTATGTAAAACAGTGGTGCTGTTTAGTTTCATCTGACATAACGCTTCGTTGTGTGCAGAGGAAGTCCCGTAAGAGGATGTGCATGCTGGTGCTGTCGCTGGTCCTCATCATCCTCATCATCATCATCTGGCAGGCCATCAAATGAGAGGAGAAGCACGACTGGCTGATCCCTTCAAGTGACTTCCAACATGTGTATGTCTGGCTGTGTGGATGTATTTATGTAGCATAAATGAATGGTAAAAACGGTTGGTTTTCACACAATATGTGTTTTTGAAGGCTGACAGAAGCAGCAAATCTGCCAAAATGTAGTGATGACATCCACAAATTTTTATTTTTAGCATGATTTTATTCTGTGTTTCTTCCCCCAGTGTAAGACAATACAACTAATTCCTGAGACTGAATATGACTACTTGTACCACTGCTAATAGATAGTCAAATACCTGATGTCACCTCCTGTGTAGCTTCTGTTATTCTTAATCTGCTTTTCT
The DNA here is from genome assembly GCA_036937835.1 of Pampus argenteus. Taxonomy (NCBI): domain Eukaryota; kingdom Metazoa; phylum Chordata; class Actinopteri; order Scombriformes; family Stromateidae; genus Pampus; species Pampus argenteus. The sequence continues at coordinate 3,534,109 of CM072865.1, read as the reverse complement.
TTCATTTGTCTTTTTGTAAAAGTCAACTTGTAGTTTACTTGACATTGTCTGCCAGCTCCAGAGGCTCACAGAAGAGACAACTTGACCAATTCCCAAATCTCAGTGCAGCTGTCTGGAAACATGTTTGAAATGGAAGATAAAAGACATATAAATGTAATGTAAAAATGGAAATACTTCCATTATATCCCTACAGGTGTAGGAGATGTAACTATATTTACTATCCTTGCTACTGTACTAGAAAAACCTCTTGGGAGCTTTAGTTTAACTTGTTAGCATCCCTTAAGTGTATCTTTGAAGAAGATTTGAAGATAGGCTTGTGGGACATGTTTATGTGAAGGAGCTATATACAGAAATGTTACACAAAAATCAATATTACTTTTTTTTAAATAATTGTACCATCCCTGTCTGAACTCTGGAGCGAACCACACGTTTTGTAGTTATTTCCTTCATTTCAAAAGGGTTCCTGGTTCACAGTGGAGGCAGGCTCTATTAGGCACCAGCTCATGAATGTTGGAGGATGTCTATGCATGACTAAATATTCATGTCAAGGGGAAAGTATGCTGCAGCTTTCTATGTGTGTGTGTGAGTGTGTATGTATGTGTGTGTATCTGTGCATTTGTACGAGTATTGCTTATACAACTTACATTCCACAAGTCAACTTTTCCTCAGTGTAACCCTTACCACTATTGTAAGACTGTGTCTTCTTAAAATGCAGTGTTGCACAATTTTGTATACATATAGACCCTGTGTTGCACCTGTTTAGATAAGAACTGTGTTTCTGAAATAAAGAGTGTCTCACCTGTAACAATGTTGAAGGAAATGTCAGCTGGTATACCTGGCAGAATGTCTGTCTTTAGTCATAAACAGTGACACAGTTTGTTTCACTGGATTGGCCCACGTGAAGGAACGTAATACATTTTCTCCTAATGAAGTGTTGCTGGTGTCATGTCTGCTTTTGTCCATTAGATGGCGAGCTAAGCATAATAACAGTCAGCTGGAAGTGTTCAGCACAAACGTCAGTGCACTTGGTACCAACATACAAGAAAAGAAAGAACAGTGATATCCGTCTCAACCAATACTATAGAGGTGAATTTAAAATGAATGAATCCATTCATTTATTTTGCAATAGTGGCAAAAAATACACTGCTGTACCACCAGAGGTAAGTGAGAAAATACATCATTTTACATGTGTTTTTTGTAATTTATAATAATAAATAATTTGGGTGTAAAGCCGTTTATTACCAGTTTTGTATTGATTCACTGGTAGCAGTGTGATTTCATTAGTACACAAAGTGCTACTTGGACACATTTATAATAATAAATAAATATGGAGTTAACAGACAGTGTTTAACAGGTAGGTATGTAGGTATTATTCCATAAGTTGCATTATGAGAGATGGAGACTTCTATGCTTGATCCATACTGAATCATAGGACTGTCTTTGTTGCTACGATTTTGATCATTCTTTTATTTATTAATTTATTTATTTTTGTGATGGAATTACAGCATTAAATAATCACGCCACCCTTTTATTTATTGTTAGGGTTATTTTTTACAGTAAGTACAGTGCACTACTGCACATATTCCCTACACCACCCCTTGTACTTACGTCAGCTAATCACTGGGGGGATTTGATTGCCAATGCAATCAGTTCTCAATTGCTTTGGAGCACTTGGAGCCAGTGAAGTGAAGCTTTGAGTGGAAGTAATAAAAGACCACAGTAACTGTAATCTGGATGTGTTGATTAAGACCCACTAGTAACTAAACACAAACTGTACTCTGCTGTGTATGCTAAGTGTCCATCTTGCTGTTGTACTCTACTGTACATATTTATCTGTCCTTTCATAGCCGAGTCCTCAGAGTTAAAGTCAAGATGTTCAAATGGCAGCTTGCAGTGAAATGTCTGAATGAGATACTTTACAAGAGTGGACAGAATAGCTAGTAGGCCAGTAATGAGAGAGTGTGGTGGGATGTAATGAGGCTGACATCAGGGTTGTCTTGGTTACACACTATCTTGGGGCTGTGAAGGAGTACGGAGTGGTCCTCAACATCTCTGAAAGGTCATCGGGTCCAGGCGGCTCTGCTGCACCCCCGCTGCCATGACTCAATGGGAACTTTGTTCCTTCTCTGCCAGTCTGAGCAAGGATGAGGTGTCAGCCAATCACATCCATCCAGACCTGGAATGTTGGGGGCAAATTAAGCTTGATCTTTTATCCAAACTTTGCTTACACGAAGCTCTTTGGATGGAGTCTAGTGACACATTTCCATTCACACATCCATGCGCGTGTCACTGTTAAACACACTAATAGCATGGCTTCAGGATAGAAATATATGTCAGTCCAAAACGTTGGTCTAGAATATCGTGACAGCTATTGAATGGAGTGTAATGAAACAATTTAGCAATATTCATGCCCCCCTGAGGATGGATCTTAAGAGCTTGTGAGGCATCCTAGCACATTCCCAGGCTGAGAGAGTGAGGATATCTGAGGATAGACAAGGGTTCGAGATCCTAGCTTTAAGGAGAATATTACAAATATAGGGGGACAGTTTGAAGACCAGTTTTTATCCCTGAAGATGTGTATTAGTTTGGGATCAGTGTGGTTATCTCAATAGGGTATATTTTTTGTGCAACACAGGGGAACGTCACTAAAAGCACTGCCGATCTTTCGTCAAAGGTTTAGTGTGCTCCATCAGGACTGTGTGTGGGTGTGAAATGATCACATTTGATTGTTCTGGCATCATAAGCAAACAAGGTGAAGACTATGATCATATTTAGATTCAGATGTTGCAAATGACGTGTCATTTTCCCAACCAGGCCCTGCCCATCCAAACCAGCGAGAAAGCTTTGAAAATACAAATACAGAAATACCTAATGTGAAACTTTTATAATATTTAACTTTCATTATTCATGGAAAAAAAAACCTGAAATATTTTTAAGAGGCTTTTAACTGTGACAAGAAACATTATCTGAAAAAGAGTCACAGTGAGATGGTTGTCTACAGTGTAGAGAATATTTCTCTCATTATAATGACATGAAGTTATCTTTTTCACTATTAGAAGAAGGATAACAAGATGCTGTGCTGATATAATGGCATAATGGCAGAGCAAGAAATCTTCATAATAATTGTAATGTTAGACTGCAGGAGAAACTGTTAGTTTAGTTAGTAGGTAAACAAAGGAAAACCTTGCATAACTTTGGATTTCAAAAACCTGGCAAACAAGGAAGGGGCATCTCAGACTCCATCTCAAACAGGGCCATCAACTCACACCTTGGGGATAGATTTTGCCACAGCCAAACTCTTGTCTCCCATTGGACAAGATCAGCAGAAGAGAAAAGTAGGAAGTAAGTAAGTAAGTAGAAAGCAAGTAGGGTTTGCTTGGTCTGTCTTTTGGGACCTGGTGCTTCTGTTGGTCTCCTATGATGACGGTAGCCGTACTCTGCAGTTGACCTCAGTGAGGGGTGGAGAAGCTGTGACTGGTCTCTTTGGCGGGGCAGCGAAGGTAGCAGCACTGTCAACTTGGCTGCTGAAACATTTAATCCGTAATTCTTCGTCTTCTCATTTTGCTTCCGCAGGGATCTGGGAAACAGAGGGCTGGTCTGTACATCCGGGATCGTCCGGAGGCCGTTTTCTTTCGTGAGGGTGAAATATCCTTTAAGGTCTAGTTTAAGAAGTACATGTAGTCACTTCCTTCTTGCAAGCAAGCTTTGGGGCTGCTTCAGCTTTTATAAATTCAAGCATTACAATAGTTAGATAATGATAGAAATCTCTATCAAAACAGTTTGATGAATATACCAATATAAATGCCAATTTACCATCGTTTTTATGTAAGCAGCTCTACCCTCAGAGTCCTTCCCAGATCCCCAGGCTGTGAACTGAAATCATTCCCATTTAGCAACAACCACTACTCCTCTGTTTTGTCTTGTTTTGTTTTGTTTTGTTTTTATTTGAGGAGGAAACTATAAAAATCTTCAACCAGTAAATGAGATTCTTCAAAAACAGCCACGTCTATCTATTTCATAGTCATAATTTTCTAGGAATATTTAGGCCGTGTGCATTCCAAGACAGCAGTGACAGTAGTAATGGCTATCTGAGTGGAAGAGCAATGAAGAAATTACAAGTAATAATGGGACTATGATTGCTATTGGAATACACTATGATTATAAATCGCCCTCTTAGTCTTAGATAACAATAGATCCATTAAAGTCCCCAAATTCAAAAACAATAACAGAATGAATTATGACAAATATATCACACACCGCACTACCCACACACATATACACATCGATATATGTACGCATAAAAACACGCGTATACGTACATACACACACTTCCATAGAAACAGATGCATTTACGATACTAATACTAACAATAGTAATAAAAATAATAATAATAATAATAATACATAACAAGCAAACAAGACAAATTTAGGATTAAATCTGATATCTATCAGGTCAGATAATGAAAACAGGTTACATAACTGCAATGACAGTTTACTTACATGCTTAAAAGAAATGACTCCTAATAATATTCATTCATAAGAAAAGTAGACTCTTACAGAAACAAAGTACAGCATTACACTGAGCTTGAGTATAGAAGCAGTACAGTACAGTACAGTAGAGTGTGCTCATGTTATGAGACTTACCCCAGTTAAGCAGACTGACTGTCCTCTAGTGAAGTTAGTAACTTCTCTGCCTCAGACAGTTTGCTGAACAGGTGATGCTCAGATCCACGAACTAGTTTGATGGTGGTCAGGTCAAGCAGGAAAGCCAGCAGGGTTCCTACTGGTAGTCTTATTTACTCATCACTATTCTGCTAAATTCTGAAAGGAATATGGTAGTGTGATGTATGTGGATTACATGCAGATTTCATCATTATGGTTGACAGAGCTTCTCTTCCTCTTTTCCCCTGGCCTTTAGAGCACAGAAAGTCCATGTTCTCTGAAAGAATAGATGTCGCTTGAGTAACAGAAAAAAAAGGTCATAGGAATCACCTGTCTGCTCGTCTCTCATTATGCAGGGAGAATAAAAGGAGGGTGAATCTGCTTTGCTGGGGGTTGAACCCATCTTCTGTCCTCTTCTTTCATTTCCTCTGTTATAGAGACTTGAACACACGTAATTAGGGCTGATATGTCCATCTGATGGACAGACAACAAGCAGGAGCAACACTGATTTACCCTCTTATGTATGAGCGGCAACAGAAAGTCTCTTGATTGTGGAAAATGAAAAGAGTAAATGGGATCCTATTCTCCTAGGTGGAGATGCTGTGCCTCTTGATGGGTGTTTGATGGGCTTGGTCAAGGGTGGAAAGGCTCTGAAATTCGTTGACATTACCCACACATCAAGTTAGCAAACAGTCTGTTTCTGTGCACTTATGAGTTTGCCTTTCCCTCACACCATCAAAAGGCCTTTTAATACCAGAATAATGGCTAGTCCATCACTACTTTCCTGTCACCTGCCTCCTACTCTCTGATTTCAGCCTCATATCATGTCTGTCCCTTCTGCCCACACCTTGAGCCTACCTACAGTCCCCACTCAGCCACCATGCGTGTCACGCCTTTCCTCCAGTGTCGCTCCATGCAAATCAACGCTCCTCTAACAAGGAACAACAGGCATGTCAAACCACATCTGTGGAGTCCATAGACGGGCTCCTTCCTCTCTAACAGGGAGGATCAGGCTCAATCAAATGAAGCCTGGAGGAATCTCTATCCAGTCTGTCATTTAATGACCTAATTATCCTGCTCAGTGCTCCAAACTCTCATAGATACACCAGTGAAACCTGAGTAATTCACGTGTTCAGACATTGAGCTGATGCTCCTGAAGACAAGCTTAAATTGCTTCGAGCTTTTAGTGCATTTTCAAACCTATATAGGTTTTGTTCTAGTCTAAATCAGTTGGGCAACTAGTTGTGTTTCTTCTTAGTTCTGTTTCTTTTACACATAAAAAAAAATTCAAGTGAACCAAAATGCTACATGAGAATGTAGACTCCACCCATTAGTTAGATGGAGGTAGCAAAAACATAAAAGGTCTATAAAGAAGCTCATATTAACCCCGATATCAAGAAGGTAAAGTATGTCATTGTTCAGTTTGTTCTCCGGTTAGCAGCTGGCAACTGTTGATTTCCCATCAGAATCGCAGCATGCGACCTTGGAAGCCATTTATCTCAAACTTGCAGAGTGTGACTTATAATTAGGTCAGCTCAAGATCGGATCACATTCTCACCACAAACACGCATAACTTTTGGTCCAAGTATGATTGCTCTGCCCAAAATGAACTGCACTGCCAGAGAGGGTTTCTGCACAATTACATTCAAATGATTCTTTTTCTTTTTCTTTTTTTTAATTACATCTAATGCCAATGTTGTTTTTTTTTCTTTTTTAATTCTCACTTTTTACAATACCTGTGCACTGCAACTACATGGTGGTTACATTTAGGGAAAGACTGTGTTAATGTAAATACATTATGATGATACTACAGATTGTGACAAGGTGCAAAATGATCTAAACCACTTCATTTGGGGGTCAAACTTAAAGTGAGCATATTCGAAATGTCATTGATTCCTCATTTAATGAAATGAGTGTGCCCTCCTACCTGTGTTCTGTGCCCCCCCCCCAACACACACACACACACCGTCATCAACACACACCCAACCTCTGCATCCGCCGTTTAACTCCTCACTGCATGTGTGTTTTTTAGCAGAGTTCAACACAGATAGCTGTCGTTCGTGAGGTGGAACACGAGACCTTTTGGCACTAGTTTGGATCTCTGAAAGTGCAATCCTGCCAAAGAGATAGTGTTCTATTCAGGGACGGCTATAAATACGAGCACTGGCAGTTAACACCAACGCTCATCTGCTGAAGGAGATTAATTATTGCTGTTTGTCTCTCAGGAGTGTGTTATGAGCACAGTGGTGTGTGATTAGATGCATCTGCTTCCCAGACACACAGCCTTATTACCTGCATACACACCAACAGTGACAGGAAATGACATGTACGCCTACTTAGTGTCCAAGGTGGGAATGCTTTATTAATAGCTGGCGTTAGGTGTCTGTCTATGGAAATAAATCAATGTATATGAGCCTTATGGATGTTATCAAACATGTTCATGTTCTTTCACCCCCCCAGTAAAAATAGCTCTGAAGCTGAAGCTGGTTCTACTGCTCTCCATCGTCATTAACCCCTCATCTGAGAAAACAGGGCCAGACCCAGTGAGAATGTTCCAACGCTGGCAGAACTGTAGCGCCTTATGTCTGGCACGATATGAAGTATAGCCAGGGGTTTCCTATCCTTCTCTGCTGCCCCAGATACATTACCCACACTCACTTTCTCCCACCGAGCAGATAGTCAAAGTCACCTTGATCAGGTACATAGAGGGAGGGCCGCTGCTATTCTAGCTCACAAAGGTCACTCAGCATCTGCCCATGTCTCTGATTAATGAGAAGAAATCAGTTTGCTCTCCAGTTCTCTCTTGCACACACACACACACACACAAACACACACACACACACACACACACACAAGCTGCTGCTCAGTTTGCTGCTTACCGTTCTACTATTATTGTATTTCATTCTCTCAATCTTTATTTTTCATTACACTACACCACGGTCAATATGTCATATTTGGAATTAGGAGGGCACCATGACCAAGTGGATCACTGCTATCATTTTTAAACCATGTCTTATAGCTGTATCAAGTCAAAAAGTGGCAGAGGAATCGGAGGTACAGAGATTCAACTGTCAAAATAAAACCTGTTTTATTTGGATTGTCTGAATAGATTGCAGAAACATTTATTTATTTATTTATTTTTAATGGTTTAAGCTTCGTCTTACATCATGTAGTCAGTATTCAGCCAAACACAGACTGGTCTGATACTAGTCAATTACTAATTAAGCAAGTTTTTTTATTAATTGTGGTTTTGTCAGCCAAACATAGTACTAATACATGCACATTTCAAAACCTTTATGGAAACACATATTTGCACAAGAATTAATCAAATAGTGAATTTAAACCACAATGTTTACTCTGTTAAAAGGGGTGTTCAAATAGTTAGATTAATGCAGGCAAAATCTATAAACAATACAAAGAAACAGAGAACTACATTTCTAAATATATTACCTAACTGTAACACATTTCCCTATGGTGACAAATAAAATATATCTCATCTACCTTTCTAGCTTATTGGTTCAGAAATTTGGAATTAGCCAAAACTCAGAACATATGGTTTAATAAAACATGAGTTTTCTACTGAAAATGATGTGAAATGAAATCTGTGTAAAAGGAAAAGTCCACCTGGAAACAGGAATATGTTAATGCTGAAGAACTTGGTTGACGTGGTCACGTACGTCAGTTAAATGGTGTAGAACATGAAAAGCATTTTGTTTTGTTTGGCCCATTGGACTATGGTTACAGAACTTTTATTACAAACATTACATCAATTATTTAATAAAACTAAAAATGATTACTTCCTTTTGGAAGATATTGAAATGAGGTGGACATTTTTATTATTATTGTATATTTGTGTGTTTGTTTATTTTCTGTCTCTGGTTTGCTTTGGATCTCTTTGGTTTGTTTCTGTTGGATCATTTAACGATATAACTAATATAACACATACTCATTCATTCATATACATGTTATTATATATTAACATAACATACATTTACATTTGAAATGTTTTTATGTCTCTACTTTCATTTGATGTGGTCGTATACCAGGCTACACCTGCGTCCTCTCACTATGTTTTTATTCTCTTATTTCAGTCATTTTATTTTCTCTGTTGGGCTACTTCCGGTCTCACCTCGTCTGAACACCGCGCGCTTCTCACAGTCAGGTGTTATTAATGGCACATATTGCCTGTCTGTTTGTGAGCAGCTTCACCGCTTGTGAGACACTCTGGTGACTCCGTGTGAAATGTGCTGGTAGTTTTAATCACTTTTAAAAAAGATGGAGCCTCCGGACTTCGAAGCCATGAACTTCACGGCGGTGCCTGCGGCGGCAGCTTACCCGCTGTGTGACAAATGGAGAGACGGCTCTGAGGACTCCGTGTTTCATCTCGCCAATATCTTCCTGTTCCTCGGCTTCATGGGCGGCAGCGGCTTCTACGGACTGCTCTACCTGTTCACCTTCCTGACTCTCGGCTTCTTCTGCTCCACTCTCTGGGCTTGGTGGGACCCTTGCACCACGGACTCGTTCCTGTGGACTTTCGCGCTCTTCGGAGTGTGTTTGGGACAAGTGGTGCATGTCGCCTACAGGCTGAGGAGCGTCTCCTTCGACACGGACTTTACTGAGCTTTACTGTTGCGTCTTTAAGAAACTCGGAGTGTCGCTCACACATTTTGGGGAAATAGTGTCGTGCTGTGACCGGGACATCCACACCATAGAGAAGGACCACTGTTTCGCCATCGAGGGGAAAACCGCTATTGATAAGCTGTCTGTGCTCCTGTCTGGCAGGTGACTACATTTACACACCTCAACATTGTCTCAAACAAAACTGAACATACTTCTTACAAAAATATAAAAATAATATATTGTGATTAATAAATTAAAAAATTACCAAAATATAAATACATATTAGTAAACACAGTACAGTACAGAATATATTTGGACAGGAGCTGTTTTTGGAATTAACTTCATGTATGTTTTGGCAAACCCTCTATATGGCCTAAAATATTTATAACAACATAACATAACATAAGATGCAACAGCTGCTGAATGACTGTCTGGCTTCATGTCACTAATGTAAGTTTACACAATCCTTGTCAATAATGTATTCATCACATATTCAGGCTGATACAGGCTGACTCTGATAAAGAATATTGGGGTATGAGTCACTGCGTGTATAAACTATGGACAACACGTCTCCGCTTCCTGCCGCTACGCAAAAGTGAAGCCAAAATATGTGTTTCTGGGAAGCCGCCATCTTACTTGTGTGATGTCATTTTGAGTGGAACACGCCCCCTCGGTCATCCAGCCGCTGACAGAGGCTGTGACAGCTGTCCATCATGACCTGATTGTCATTGTCATTGTCGTCTGAAGTTATGTTGATGTGCACTTTTTAGTTCAGCTGATGCATCCATCAGCTGGAGGGGGTGGGATTTGACCTATACTGCAGCCAGCCACCAGGGGGCGACCAGGATATTTTGCTTCACTTTTGAGGATCTGTCATGCCGTCCATAGTTTATACAGTCACTGGTTGGTTGTGTTTGTGGTAGTTGTGCCTGGATGGAGGAGGGAGGCTGAGCCCACTGATTCTGGCAGACATGAAGTCTACCAGAGAAGTCTCCTACCACCTGGACACATGGACGGAGCTGTCCTGACACAGCTCTTGTTATGAAACAATGACTCCAGCTATTATATAAACCTGTACATGGTGCTTTGTTTGAACTTACTGTGTAGGTTTTCTTAACAAACATTAATTCTGCATCCAGTTCTGATAACAACGTGGAACCTAAAATAAAACTAAAATAAAATCCATAATTGAATAACTTAACATGTGAAGATCTGTAAAGTTATTGGTTAAAGATAAGTAAAACAGCTTTTTCATATGCATATTTAGTACTATTCTGTTTTATACTTCTCATAAAAACATAAAAGATCTCAAACGTTGTGTTTTGCGCCATTGCTCCAGATAGCCATCCAGTCAGTCAGCCGCTACCGTGCTCGTGATTAGTTGTGTGTTTTGTCTGAAGGTCCGTTGTTTATGTGAAATGTAGTAAGTAGTTTCATGTACTAGCACATGATGCTACCTGAAGGCGTTGAATTTAATTGGTCCACATTTTTAGAAGAAACAAGTAGTGAACACGACACAGGAAAATGTTATAGTTGCTTATAATTTCATAATTTCTTCTTCTTCAAATGCCATATTTTGTTCGATCAATATCAAATCTATTGTGTATGACACTAAAAAGCTGAAAAAAATCCCCATTTTTGAGAAGCTGCAACAAATACTTGGTTAGCAAAATAGTTGATTAACCGTTGATTAATCTAATTTTCGCTCCTCCTGCTTTCAGGAGAAATGTGTAACACAAAACAATGTCAGAAAATATTAACGATAGTTGGTTATATTTGCTGTGTCATCACTGTTTATATCTAAAGAACCAATGTGTTTATGATTAAATCGTTTACTACTAGAGCACGGAGCTCTTCATAAATCTAAACTCTTAATTTTGCTCTCAAAGTGCACCAGATTGATGCATTTAACATGAAAATGCATCAATCTGGTGTTTTCTTCTGGGGGACCATGCCCACCCGCCACAGTCTCACAGAATCCTCTGGTTGCATGAGTTAGTGTTGAACAGTGGATCAGATAACGTCAGCTCTCCATTCATTCTCCTACAGAATCCGCGTGACAGTGAACGGGGAGTTCCTGCATTACATCTACCCCTTCCAGTTCCTGGATTCACCAGAATGGGACTCTCTCCGACCGTCAGAGGAGGGCGTATTCCAGGTTACCTCCAACTCATGTGCACGTGCAGAAACATTTCAGGGATTAATAATTTGCAGTGTTAATTTACTCCAAAACACGTCATAGTCATAGTTAATTGCAGGCTTGCCACAGTCTGTACTAGCAGTACGGTATTGTGCCTGATATATCCAATGTTAGGTAACATGTTCCTTTATTACCATGTACACGCACACTGTAGTCTATTTTGACTCCATCACACACACACCGTCCTGTTGCCAGAAATACTCACTAGAGCAGTGGGTCTCAACCTGGGGGTCGCAACCGTCTGACCACATCACAACCTAGTAAGTGAAAACCTCGTAAGGCGGGACCGCGTGTGAAACGCCAGAGGGCTATTAATTTGAAACGGATACAGGAAGTGTAACTTCATCACTCAGTCAGTCACAGACTTTCGCGATGAGAAACATAATGTGCTTGACGGTTCAGGCAGAGCTCTGATCTCCCAACAAGCTTCGGATATATCACCTGACTTTCTGCAAAACGGATTTACACGGAGAGCCGAAATCAATGTACGTTATTGATTCAAAGGGCTTGCACACTAAAAAGCTTAAAACAGGTTCAACTTAAGAGATACTCTGGAACACACGTTTGACTTCAACCAGGGTTGCGGGTTTGGTCTCAACAAACACAACATATTGATTGACTGGCTTCATGTGCACGCCTTACTTCACAGCAACATTAACTCAGCACCCTGTATCAATTGACAGCGACAAAAGTAAATGGAGTGCACTCCTAATCATTAAACACAATATGAAACTCATCAATATAAGACAATATGCAACAATAAACAGAAGGTTAGGTTACATCAGCGTGTGTGCCTGTGTGAACACAAGGTCAATCTTCTCTATTATATATATACTGTATAAAGATATACGGTACATAGCCATAAACTGTATAAAACCATTTAATATTTATCTCAGCACTTCTTGCACTGTTTGTATCCTGTTTAGAGTTCACAGAACCGTTATAAAAAGATCATATTGTCTTATGTATCGGAGAACAAGGACTGCAATTTTCTTTACCTCAAGAGTTGTGTGTTGACACGAACTCCTGAATCGCGTCCTACTCCTCCCAATACATTTTAATGGGAATAATGGGAATATTTGTCCCAAATTTTAAGTTGGATTGGATTTTATCTGAGAGATTAATTATACTTTCCTTGTTTACCTGCAGTGAAAAATAACTTGGGATCATAACTGATAACCGTAATGATTATTCTTTAACTGATACACAGTTTACTTTTCAGCATGATCTTTCTGCAATCAATAATGTATGTTTTAATTCCCCCAGGTCACGCTGCAGGCTGAAACCCCCTGTAGATATGCGTCATGGAGAAGGAAGAAGCTCTACCTGCTTTTCGCCAAGCACCGCTACATAGCCAGGATTTTTGCCCTGGTTGTGCGCAATGACATTGCAGAGAAGTTGTATTCCCTTAACGACAAGGCTTTCGACGAGTCCGGGCACCGCTATGATCTCCGCTTACCCAGTTACTGTCACATGCCAGGGACTGAATTAGAAAAGGCAGATGTCTTCCTGCATGTGCCGGTGCAGTGTGGAAAGACTGCCTGAACACACACACGCGCACACACACACACATCTATACTGCTGCAGGCCTTTTTACACTGACTCACTGGGGACAGGAACGGGTGTAATTTGGGTCGCATGGGGTCCATATAGCGCACACCAGATTTCCACTGGCTGGCTAACTTGAATGGAGATCAAACAATTCAATCGTTAAAATGTTATCAGACCAAATCGATCAAATTCTGATAGTAAAACGAGTCATTTCACAGGGTTTGTGACTCCTTTTGCTTTACAGCTGCTTCTTTTCCCATTATTGTGTAAAGAAAACATTGTTTACTCTAGAAGGTAGCATCCTGACAGGCAGCAACATGCTAGACAGATTGTTTTTAAAAGAGTGCGGTAGTAGGGTACACTTAATTTACACCTGGCTGCATGCAATGAATTCATTCTCAAAGCGGGGCCTATGGGCCAGCGGCAGCCCTCAGAAACTAGTGGCACATGATTACGGTGACATGAATTGCCTGTGTTTGGAGTGCTGAGCAAAACTCAGAGGAACAGCTGAGATTGTCAATACAATGAGAATAGCTGGTCCTAAAAAGGTCAGTCCACCATATGTGAGTCTAGTTAGGTTGGGTTAGGGTTAGTTTTGTATTGCTGTCAGTTCAACCACTAACTTTAGCTGTATGCAGTGCAGGCTGCACAATAACCAGCAGTAAATTTAGGGAAGACTTTGCCTTCTCTGCATTACCTGTTGCCCCTACTTACTGAAAATTGTAGCTTAAAGTCACATTTTAGTCAGTGGGACTCAGTTTTGATTTAATGTAATTTTAGTCATAATTTTCTCTTGACAGTTCATGATACTGTAATATACACCCATCAAATACCCATTTCACTGTGTGCAAAATCTGTTTGTTTTCACAATTTACAATAATTCTGCTTCAAAAATGGAAAAGAAAAATCATTTAGGTGGAAAGATGACTGCTTTGCTCAAGCAGTTTAACACAATATGCCATTATCATACCAACACTAGAACTTATGGTAAGTTGATGGTCATTGTTTCTCCAATTACCCTGAAAGCACACATTTTGGTCCTGGTGTCTGAACAGGCACAATAATAACAGTCTAACATCCTCACTGTGATACACTGGGGTCTCTCAAATTCTGAGCCTAACTCTGAACTCTCGATGAACCCTGAAATGGAAAACTGTGATTCCAGAACAGCTGATCACAATCATCTCTGAGTATGTTCACTGAGTTCTGATGAGCTCTGGTGAGTCACCTTGGCAACAGGTAAATAAACGGCAGAGCCTCCATTTGAATCCAGTGAAGGTAGAAACAATATGTGTGTATAGGCCGAACATTTATTTTAAAGAAACAGCAATGAGTCACAGTATGACTCTGCTAATTAATGCACTTTGCTTTTATATGGACTGAAGAAATGAAAGTTTTGTCTGCCAGCTGCTTCAGCCTCTGCAGATTTGCAGGTTAGGTTCACAGATAGTTAACAAACTGAGCGTTTTCACTAAAGACACTCTCTGGAATACACCCCACACTTCAGGATGCAGGATGTACACTGTAAGCCTCAAAGTAACATGCTGAGCTGGGAGGTAATTTGGTGTTGGAGGGTCGCGAGAGGAAAAGGAATAGCTGTAAAACTGAATATATCCTTCAGACATGAGATGGATACTGATCTTGTCTTAACTCTCAGAAAGAAAGTGAGTAAGTGTTATTTCCCAAAAAAATCATGAATTGCTCCAATATGCTGGTAGTTTGTGGAATAATGTGGTGTCTCATTATGTGGGCAGTACTAAACAAAGTTCTTCAGTTTACTGGACAGTGATAGAACAGTGTATTAGACATGCTTGTGTACCTGTAGTAGTAAACTATCGAGCTGCTGGTTCTTTCCTGTTTGACTCTACAGAGCTTCTAGTGTTCTACTGTAGAGCTGCCAATAGCCTGAGATGTTCTAACTATGAGATGTGAATTACTTTGAATGTCATTGCTGTTTACACAAGTCTGTAGTGGACTTTAGTATATAGTCCGTCCTTAATGAAAGTAAGGGGGGGGGGGGTCCAGGATCCAGGGTCCAGTACTGGACAGTGACCCATGAGCACCTTGTAGGCAGTTTAAAAGTATTTAAATATTAAAAGCTGTCCTTGAGGAGCAGATCAGAGGTAGAGCCATCTACCAACTGGAAGATCGCTGGTTCAATTCCAGTCCACATGTCAAAGTGTCTTGCTCCCAGGTGCTGCTATTGGTGTGTGACTGAATGTTAGACTCCTGATGAGCAGGTAGGCAAATGTGTGAACGTTGACATGTATAGTAAAGCACTTTGAGTTGTCAGAATAGAAAAGTACAGTCCATTTAACAATTCATTTGTATGTATGACTCCCTGGATTCAAAGATCTACTGACTCGGTATATAAGAAAGTCACTCAGCAGATCTTCACTACATCTCTTGCTACTGTACGAGTCCCATTTCCAACATCACACAGCGGTAGAATCTAATAAAATCCCATGTCATCTCAAGACATCCTGACCTGAACACTGATTCGAATCATTGCCTGCACCTTGTTCACTGGAAAGTAGTATGAATGAAGGTAATTTGAGCATTCTTTGTGTGTGTTTTAAGCACAGATTTGAGATGATGTAACGTGTAATACTGACAGATTAATTCAATGCCTGTTGTCTATATGTCACTGTGCAAATGTCCATTTTGTACTGTCAAATAAATGATTTACTGTGTGGATTTTTCTTATGTGGAATGTCAGTGATTTCTCTGTCACATCTGTGTGTGATAACAGCACGAGCTGGAGTAGAATAAAATATACTGCAACTCTAGCATCGTCCATTTACATCCATCAGTGGATGGTGTTTCAGTGGAGGTCTTAACATTATTTTGCCAAAATAATATAAATTCATTGAATCATTACACCAAAGGCATGTTACGATTGCAATATATATATATATATATAAAACATTCTATATATTCTATATTAGCCTATTAAAATGCAATATGATGCTTATTTACAAAATCAAAAATAGCTTTTTGTAATTGCAACTGAAAATGCTTTTTTACTACTAAACATGTTTCTACATATATCAGACAAGTCAGTACATTTTACTATATGGGGTTATATAATTCTGATATTCTGGTCAGAAATCATTACTGACATTGTGGATTGTTAAACTGATGGATTTGTTAGTGGAACTGGTACACTGGTTTGAGATAAATGTGCTCTGTGTCCCCCTGTCAGGGCGTCCAGTTACTGCAGGTGCACTGCTCTCCGTTTCTTGTCCATTTTAGTCTCTCCCTGTCAGCTCTGTGGAATGTGCGACGCACATTGTGCAGCCCCCCGTCTGAGGGTCCAGCCTGCAGGCTCCAGCTCACTGTCTGCAGTCTTTCACTGAACCATTCCTCCTGCTTTGCTGTACACACTCTCATTTCACAGGCTGCTGCTGAATTGGTGAGTAACTAAGCGTTTTTCTTCTTCTCTGTACTTTGAGGAGCAGTTAGAAACTTGTAGATGAGATAAATTCCACTGTGGTGAGACTGCATGTGTCCCCACATCTATTTTTAAACAAGACCCCCCCCCCTCAGTGCTGGAGCACATCAGCTTGAGCCAGAAAACACACAGACAGCCGGAAGAGATCCTGAAATTTATAGTTGAAAAGTATAAATGTGTATTTTCTGAGAGAAACGTTGAATGTTATTCATTATGTACTTCAATGGATCTTTGATTACAACAGATACAGCTAAATGTATAGGAGCACCTATGGTGAGATGTATCAGGATGTGATGACATTGTGATATAACTGCTCTTAGCCAATATCATTTTTAATCCAATGTATAAATTCTGCTTTTGCAAGACAGAAACACAAACCACATTCACTATGAAATGATGAAAATATATAAATATGCTAAAAAAGAACAAGAAGAAAGAAAACCAGCAAAATGAATGAATACAAAATGGTGCATGGCAATAGAATCTTAACTTGTGGTTCAGGATAAATTGTAAAAAGAAAACTTCAAGAGGAAACGATGTACTGTATATTTTGCTTGTATTTAAGTTTGTAAAGATATAGGCTATTAATAGTATTTAGCCTTATTTAGCTAATTGTTTTCATTCAGATCATAATTATGAATGCTAATGTTGCCCTGTGTCTGCTAGATTTGTATAACCAATCAACAGTCATTGAACATGTTAGTCATATAATCGTTTAATTAATATTATAACATATAATGCCTTGTTCTGCTGCCCCAAGTGGAAAAAACAAAAATCAGCTTTAAGTAACATAAAGTTGGAAACATGCCAGGTAAACATGACTTTAGGTACAAAGGAGGATCATAAACAACAATATATCACTTTCATCCATAAAATGGCTTGAAAACAAGCTGAGATTCACTGGAACCTGAATGTTATATTTTTCCGCTGAACAGTTCATCGTCCTCCAGTCACCTTTTCTCCATCCTTGACTTGCTCTTCAAGGTGACCTCCTGCAGGATGTCTTCTACCCCAGAGCTGTCCCCCCTCCTCTTCACCGCGCTGCCCCCCTTCCCATCAGCCACTCCGGGACTACTGACCATGGAGCCCAATGCCACCTCCTGCGAGGAGTGGGAGAAGACCCACCACCTCTTCTTCCACTTGGGGAACCTGTCCCTGCTGCTGGCCCTGGTCATCCCCACGACTCTGAGCCTGCACATGATCCTACTGCGCGTCCTCCTGTTGACAGGTCAGCATTCCTGCTGTGATAATACCGCTGGGAATATTAAAGAATGCTAAATTTATCACAGCCTCTTCATGTGTATCTCTCATGTGCTATCAAAAGTCAGAATGTGCCCGGTGCGATTGCTACCATAAGTTTCAGTTTTGAACATTTGGAAGTTTGGAAGAGATTTTGTTGAAAAGCTTTCATGTTCACGCTCTTCATCAGAGCGGACGCCATAGCAGCTTCTGACAATGGAAAAAGCAATTCCAACATGTTTATCTTCAACTTGGAAGGAGAGAGGAGACAGGAAGCAGCGGGATTCATGGGAAATGTGGTTGTAATTTCAAGAGAGTCATTTATTTATACTGCCCTTTAGCCCTCAGTCTCAGCTGGGTTATACAGAGAACATAAAAACGAAAGAGGAGGAGAAGAAAGAGTTTGGAGCTACAGCCGGTAATTTAGTCAGAACCACCCTGCAACATCAGTCACAAACTGCCACATAATTCTGACTGATATGGTAAATACACCGTGATTTGTGATATTAGAAGTCATCATTTTCATTTTAATTGAACAACATAATAATATTATGATTGTTATGGTGCGACTGGTGGTGAAATGGTATTTTGACATACATTTAGCCTTTAACAAATATTGCACCTCCGTTTCAATTTGAATATTCAATTTGATTCATTGTTGAGCAATGAGAAACTTTTAGTTGAATGTCTCCTTTGTGCTTATAGTGTTTCCATCTAAATTTTCTCAGTGCACAATATGTGAAAAATATATAAGGGATAATGTACAGCGAGCAGGTCATTATTGAGAAAAAACCCAACAGGGTGATGGAGGACTTGAATCAGACTGACAGGGTTTTCTTTGCAACAATGACACACTTGTTGTACATTATCCTGATTATTACTTACTAAAGAAATCAACAATTAGAGACAAAATTTTGATTTAAAAATCGATTCATTGATTTAATAATGACTTAACAAAGTCCTCCCAAAGATTTTCATTTAAATATATTAAGATAGACTGTTAAGTCACTGTCTATCACAGAATGAGGTAAAACATAATGGTGATTAAGCCTATGGCTCACTAATAAAAAGCCTTGCCTTATGTGTGAGGCAGCGTTGTTTCTGGTCTCAGCTAGCGTGACATCACACAGCGACACTGAGTGAGGTTGAGTGCAGTTCAAAAATACACCTGCTGAGTCTAAAATGGGTGATTTTCCTAAGAATGACACATGCATGGTTGTACAATAAATGAACATCTTGCCATTAGGCAGATGGATTCAACAACCTCTCCTCTGACCGATGTGTTCTGTGTTTTGACTTGACCCCTGACAGGATGCGGGCTCTTCATTGCATGGGCGGCACTGTACAGGTGTAACCTGGATGTGATGGTTTGGAATGTGGTCTTCCTGGTGGTAAACTTCATGCACTTGTTCTTCCTCTTGTACAAGCGCAGGCCGGTGAGTTCTACATCAGCTTGTCCTCATTCAGTATGTGCTACAGTGTGTTTATTTATGCGAAGGCTGAGTTTTCCTCGTTGTCTGTGAACCAAGGCATCATATCCTCCTGGGTTTGGTCCTTCTTTATGGTAATGTGATGCAAGTTTGATCAAATCCATGGGTGCCACTGGGGGGTTTAGTGTAAGGAGCCTGACAGAATCAGACCAGGACTTATCATAATGAGACAGGAGACCTGAGACCTCAGTCAGTGCTTCTTTACCAATTCACCAACAGTATGTGCTATCAGATAAACCACAGCTGCATTGTTGAAGTTTTCCCTTTTACATGAATGAGCGCTTTCCATGAGAAGCGTGAGTTGAGGCTGTCTGTATGCTTTCTCAGATTAAGATCGACAGAGAGCTGAGGTCGGTTTACAAGCGGATGTTCGAGCCTCTCCATGTGCAGCAGGCTTTGTTTCAGAGGCTCACAGGCCAGTTCTGCACCATCCAGACGCTCAGGAAGGGTCAGGCCTACGCTGCTGAGGACAAGACCTCTGTGGACGAACGCCTCAGCATTCTCCTCAAAGGAAAGTATGTGCTGGTTTATGTAATGGGACTTGAACTGTTATTGGCTTATTGGTAGGAATTTGATATGGTTGTCAACCTCCTATATGATGCATATGACTCAGGTACACTGGCTGGTGGTTAGTTTAGCTTTACATAAAGACTGGAAGCAGGTAGACACAGCTAGCCTGTGCAGGCCTGTATGGTTCATTCATTTATTTCACTTTGTTTAAGCATGAAATATATTTATAACAGTGTTTAGGGTTGCATCCATGTTTCCCATTAGTGAGTGAGGGCTAACAGCTTACTTTAATATTCATTTGGCTAAAAATGACTTATATGCAAATATATAATCTGCGTTGCACTTTATGACTTGAGATGCACTATAATAGTTATTTGCACACGTTAAAAAAAAGCAGCAGCCTGCTAAAAAAAATGGCATCAACACACAATTTGTTTTCGATGTACATATATTTGTACAGAATGGATCTGTTCTGGCTAAAGGGTTAAAACAGTGTTAGAATTCACACATTAAAATGTCTTTTGTGGTCGATTTAGCTTTATTTCAAAATTCATTTTTAAGAAGCTTCCCGATGGTGGCATCAACAAGACTAAGGTTGTGTTCACTTTATGCAATGCAGAATTGGTTTACTGTAGGAGTTCTTTCAGTCTCAAATACCACCTGAACGCAAAGCATCCCTTTGCTATAAGCAGTCAGTGATGCATTTTGGCTCCTGTTCTAATGCATCCCCTGTCTGTCTTAGGAAACCCGTTCTCAAAGACTTACTTTTGGTCAGTAGTTAGGTATTTAACATTCTGAACGAGCCATTTTAATCTAGATTAGTCTAGATTAATTTCAAGATTTCAATGAGATGAATTTAGATTAAAACAAATGAATCTATGCCCACCACTAGTTAAAATGATGTCATATCTTCCTTAAAATTTCAATCAGGCTCGAAAACCTTCAATCAGGTTTTCGAGCTCACCACAGTACAGAAACAGCTCTTATTAGAGTGTTAAATGATATAAGGTTGAACACTGACTCAGGCAAAGTCTCAGTTCTGGTCCTGCTGGATCTCAGTGCTGCGTTTGACACTGTGGATCACAGCATACTGCTGAACAGGTTGGAAACATGGGCAGGACTCCGTGGAACAGTCCTAGAATGGTTCAGATCCTACTTGGAGGAACGGAGTTATTTTGTGACCATTGGAAGTAATCAATCAGATCGAGTGGCTATGACATGTGGGGTTCCTCAGGGGTCAGTTCTTGGACCCCTTTTGTTCAGCCTATATATGCTGCCTTTGGGTCAAATTCTGCAGAATTCTAAGGTCAACTATCATAGTTATGCAGATGACACACAGATATATCTTGCGCATTACCAGATGACTGCAGTCCTATAGAGTCATTGTGTAACTGTCTAGAGCAAGTCAAAAGTTGGATGAACCAAAATTTTCTTCAGTTAAATCAAGAAAAAACTGATGTAATTGTTTTTGGCAATAAAGAGAAGAGGGTTGCTGTCAGTAAACACCTTGAGTTACTGTCTCTAAAAACTAAAGACCAAGTCCGAAACCTTGGCGTATTGATAGATTCAGATCTGACCTTCAACAGTCACATAAAATCAGTCACCAAAACAGCCTTCTACCAACTTAAGAACATATCCAGAGTTAAGGGCTTTATGTCCCAAACAGATCAGGAGAAGCTGATCCATGCTTTCATCTCCAGTAGACTTGACTACTGTAATGGTCTTTTGACTGGACTCCCCCAAAAAAGTATCAAACAGCTGCAGCTCATTCAGAACGCAGCAGCTCGAGTTTTGACCAGAACAAAGAGATCAGAACACATCACCCCAGTTCTTAAGTCTTTACACTGGCTCCCAGTTAGCCACAGAATAGATTTTAAAGTTCTGCTACTAGTTTACAAATCACTGAATGGTTTAGGCCCAAAATACATAAATGAAATGTTAGTAGAATATAGACCCAGTAGGGCTCTGAGATCTACTGACTCAGGTCAGATAGTGGAGCACAGAGTTCAAACCAGACACGGTGAAGCAGCATTTAGCAGTTATGCTGCTCACAACTGGAACAAACTACCAGCAGGACTGAAATCAGCCCCAACTCTTAGCACTTTTAAATCCAGGTTAAAAACTTTTCTATTTTCACGTGCTTATGGCTGAGCCCTTTTAAAGAACTTTTTAAGAATTTTTAATCATAATCCAGTGATTCGTTTAATGTTTTAAATTGTTTTCAAATTTGCTATTTTAATTATTTAATATTTAATTAATTTTAAATTACATTCTGATGTTTTTAATTAAATTTTCTTCTCTCTTTAATTTTATTTGTATTTTTTTTTTATTTTTTTATTGCTATTTCTTGTCTTAATGTCAAATGTTTTTCCTTGCCTCTGTAAAGCACTATGAATTGCCTTGTGTACGAATTGTGCTATACAAATAAACTTGCCTTGCCTTGCCTTGCCTTAAAGCTGGGTGACCTTCACCACAATGCTGTAACGGCTACAATAATAATCATAAGGACGATCATAGTTACGTTTTCTTACGCAGTGGTCAACGTCATCTGATCTGCGTCACTTCTCTGGGTCATAATTATTATGGCCACTAGATGACGATCAAACATAATATATGTTGACAAGACTGGACTCTGCACGCACTCACTTCACCCGGCTGAAATATTTCAGCTTCCGCTAAAACCACAAAATGTCCATGCTTGTGTCCAGATTAAGTAACCAGAGGAAACGTGTTAATCAATGAGCTCCAGAGGTTGTTGAAGGTGGATCTTTGAGAGCCACACAAGCTGTTTCCCCCTGCTTTCAGTCTTTAGAGTAAGCTAGGCTAATCATGTCCTGTGTCAAGCTTCATGCTTGATACATGAGAGTCTGTCTTCTCATCTCTTGGCAAGAAAGCAAATAAACACATTTCTCAAAATATCAACCTGTTCCTTTTAAAATGACTAAAAATGGATTCATTTTGACCTTAACATTTCTGTGTGACAGGATGAAGGTGTCATACCGAGGCCATTTCCTCCATAACATTTATCACAACTCTTTCATCGACTCTCCAGAGTTCAGGTCCACTTCGATGCACAGAGGAGAGAAGTTCCAGGTAATTACAAGTCACACATGGTGTAGATAAAAGAAGTGAAGAAACGCCGCGCTGTGGTGAACTGAGTAACGTGCTAAAACTTCCACCACATCATGATCAGTAAATACAGATGCATGGTGGCTTTTGATTTGATTTGATAAACAGGTGACCATCGTGGCAGAAGAGGACTGTAAGTTTATGTGTTGGTCTCGAGAGAGGCTCACCTACTTCCTGGAGTCAGATACGTTCCTCAATGAGGTGTTCAGGTACCTCATTGGCAAAGACATCACAAACAAACTCTACTCTCTCAATGACCCCACACTCAGTGACAAGGTGGGTCCAGATCAGTTCTCTGTCACATTAAGCATTACATGACAAAAACATCACCCTGGATGACCGTGGTAACAGTAATAATGTGTCACAGGCAGTGAAGAAAATGGACCGGCAGCCCAGCCTGTGCTCTCAGCTGTCTATGATGCAGATGAGGAACAGCCTGGCCAGCACCAGTGACACTGATGATGTCCTTAACCAGATCCTACGAGGAGGATCTACTGGCTCATCTCTCCGTAAGTCACATGATCACCCAAGAAAGGAATATTAATGTGTTTCTGGCTGTCAGGAGAGATTTACTCCGTTAGTTAATGTCCCTGCTCTAAGCCCATTGATTTTAGCATAAAAACCTATTAGATGTGTTCTTAATCATATAATCAAATGATCTTAAAGTACAACTTGATTGAAAAATATGTATACGTATAAATATCTGTGCAGAATGGTGTGTGTGCAGAGGTTGCTTCCACATTCACCTGCTGGAAGTAGAACGTTTCTCATTTAAACTCTGATTATAAGCGGCAAGCCTACGAGCATGATTTGTGACATTGCAACTAGTCAATCCTGGTCCAGTATGCAACATACATGTGGTAACTAGAAGCCTCCAGTTTACAAACAGTTAGCAGTTAAACTTCTGAAGTAAAAAAAAAAAAATATTTTCATATTCATAGATTCTGGAATTTTAATGACAGGGAAGGAGGAGATAGTAGTTTAAGGATTTTAATGTGGTAATAATTATACATTTTTTGTGGATAAAAACACATTAGACACACATTGTTTTAAGTATTTGTATCTGTATCAGTACATGTCTAGAGGAACTCTTTAAAGTGTCTAATATAACTGAAACTAATGATACAAGATATGATAATAATAATATTAGATAACACCGTAGGATCCATACTGACATATGAGCACAATCTCCAGTTTCTAAAAAAACTTTTTTTTTTTTTTAGAACACCTCTCCTGCATGTACAACATAACCATTAATAAGCTGTAATATGTACACAGTGTAAAATAAAATATATTGCTTGCTTGACAAAGTAACAACACCCTTTTTGACACAAACAAACGTTTTCCTATATTGTTCGGTAACACTAAAATATTCATCTACTTCCTCAGATTAAGCCATTCCCTGACAGGCTGCGAAACGACCTCTTTTATCTTTCATTAAACTGACACACTGAACTATTGACAGAGTTATTAAAATCAATTAAATCATTTAAATCAAATGTGTTCATTCACATTTCATGGTATCTAATCATGGCATATACATTATAATTTACTCATTATTTTTTGTTTATTTTGGCCCAGTAGTGGCTCACAGGGAGGATTTGTGTGAGTGTCAAAAATGTGAATGGTTTACAAATCTGAAGCATTAATGTGCTTCAGATTTGTATTATACTCTATTATATTTTTGACATGGTTTGTGTTGAAATGGAAAATCTGACGTAGAGATGAGGAAACATATGGCGGTGACTGAGATTATTAATGGCCTCTGAGGTCCATTAATAATCACAGTAACTGCCAACAGCTTTTTAGACACCTTTGATTGCAATAGCTCGTGGTTAACCTCAAAGTGAAGCAGATCTCAGGAGGCATGGATGTATTAACACTTGATCGAGGAGAACAGAGATAACAGTACAAGTGAAACTAGTGTGTATGCCGCTTAGTTCTGGCTGATCCTTCCACTCTCAGGTATATAAACCGTCACCAAACTCTTATCCTTGCTGCATGTCTAAATAAGGTCTGTCTTTACTCATCATTAGTCATCTATGTTTCAACTGAATATTAAATCCTAAACAAAAAAACTATGACATGTTTAATGAAGTCACATAGTTTGTATACAGGTCATATACAGCGCATCTAGAGCAGGGACCCGTCTGACTGTCTCTACAAAGCAAACATTAATATTAATGTAGGTAATATTGCTATAATACTATATTAATATTTGCTGATAATATTGTGTTGTTTTCCACACCCTTAGAGAGACTGGAGTTTACATCTTTTCAATTTAAAATATCATTAAAATGATGTTATTTGTCAAGTAGTGGCCAAACTTTCAATATAAAACTTTACAATAAAATCGATCTATCAGCTCTTAGCAGCTTTTAACTAAAACACATCCATTGCTTTCTTCAACAACCCATATTCGTTGAACCTAAGTGACATCACTCATTCATATTCTCCAACGCAGCACATGCATTAGGAAGACACACACTCTCTGAAACCAAATATTTGTATCTGCTGCTGCCTGAGTACAGACTAAAAGCACCCACAGTGGGGCATTGCTCTTCAAAATGCTTTTAGCGCAGAGGAGCAGCTCCATTTCTATTCTGCACAAGAGCTCTTAGAGTTGTAATGAAGCAACCGTTGCTGTTAATGGAAACATCTCTTCATCCACTCATCCATGTGCTGTGCTCCAGCGGTGTATGTGTCTATATATATGATCATGACATTAACCCTCTCTAATTTGAATTTGTTTTCTATAAGGATGAACACTTGTGCTGTTTGTGACATGTGACTACTTCTGTTGGTTGTTGAGTCAGGATGATTGATGCATATTTTCATCCCTGGATGGATACAATAAAGAGGAATTTAACACTTCATGTATTAAAAACATTGACTTGATTGAACAACACTGTGTTATTTATTTATTTAATCTTTTTTGTAGAAAAATCACCTGGCACCAACACCTCCTCAAAGATGAAACCCATTGAAGAAGGCATGGAGGATGACGTTTTTGAAGAGTCTTCACCCTCCAAGTCTGAACGCCTGTGCAGCACCTTCACTGAGGAAGTGTAGCCTGTACGGGGAAGAAACTACAGTACACAACGATATGTTTCAGGTCATTTAGAAACAATGTCTCTGTGACGTAGTCCAAACATTTTAAGTTTAGAGTTGAACCAAAGTGTTTTTATGTATTTGAAATAAATGACGTTGGTGGAGGAGGACAGATCAGATCAGTAGTTTGTGTGAGGTGCTGTATGTGTATGTAGGTATGTAGGGAGGCCTCCCCGCATGCAACTGGACAAAAGATTCATGGACATAAGTCTCATGTTATTTAATGTGCTGTGTCCACTGTTTCCACACTTCCATTGTTGGAAATATACAAAGGCATAATACTGTACTATGTTACATGATCATACATACTCTACTGAGGTAGTTATCCTTAATTTAAAGCAGATATAAATTCTTTAATTGTGGACAATATAGCAGTTTTCCCTGTTGTGTGATGCAAATCCATTTTATTCTATTTTTGATTTCACATACTATAGACACATTGTATTGTTTTTAATAAGGATTGACATACAAGCCTGTGCACCGTGTATTTAATAAGTATTTGTGTTGTGTTGAAATGTTTTGTCCTGCTGTTTGCTGTATGTAAAGTTTTGTATTTGGTGAATTCACTGATAAATATTAATCATTGGTTTGTTGTTTGCTTTTCCATATACGTATAACTTTTTACAGCATAACTAAAGTCACCTACTTTGAATGAGAAGATGAGGATGTGATATGGTACTTATAGAGTGCCCCCATGTGGCCATAATGTACCACGCATGCTTGGTTCATGTAATAAAGTGACTTTTCAGTGCTGCTGAGTAACAAGACCATCATCAAGTCATTTATCTCTTTTTCAGCTACTTCTGCTGGGGAAAGATACTCATTAAACATTAAGAATCAGGAAGTCACTAAATGCTGATCCAATCAGACAGAATACTATATATGTACAAGCAGGTTTTGTTCTAGACAGTTGGGTTATAACAATAGATCAGAATATTACACTGATGTATGGTAATGGTTATTAATTATGTATGTATTTATCTGATATTCATGATACAATCTTTGTGTTGCATATCTCTTGACAAGGTTAAAAGATGCTACACAAATACAAGAAAATAGCATCAATAAAACCACAACTAGAACACAAAGGATACATGAAATAAGATATGAGATTAAGTGCACAAGCAAGACTAAATAAAAGGTTTTTGTTTCTTTTAAATGTAAAAATAGCTAATAATCAGAGATCTTCTGGGAAAACTATTCCACAGCCTGAGGGACCTGACCTCAAAGACACAGTCTCAGCTGCTCATAAGTCTGGTTGAAGTTATGACTAAACTTGTGACCAAGTCTGTTGAGGTAAATGGAGTGAAAAGGTCACGAATAATAGGCTCATGCTTCATCGACCCACTTAGAAGCCGTTCCCGTTCCAGTGTACATATCGCTTTGTGATTACTGCTGTTTGAACATTTGTGTGGAGACAAAAACACACACAAGAGTGATCAGATAGAGCAACACGAGTCACCACAACCTTACAAATGTTCAGATGACTAAGTCCAGAGTCTGCCCCTGGTTGTGTGTGGGCTCTGTCACATGCTGAGTCAGTCCACAGTTATCACAAACACAACAAAAGTTCTTTAGTATCTCTGTCAAGATATATGTTAAAATCAACAATAACTACACAGTCAAAGTCAATACAGGCTATAGACAGCAGTTCAGCACATTTAGGTGACCTGTAGAAGTAATTTTTTACCAAATTATGAATGATTTGATATGATATGTTGTGAACAAAGGTTGGCAACATCTCACCAGCAGAGCTGAGCAGCACATATTGTTACATTATGTGACATATGTCTAACAATGTGCACGTACAGTACAGTCCTGTCTGTAGGCAGGAGGCGGTAACCTACATACATACTACATACTACAAGCTCAGTCAACACTGTTTAAATACAGGTTGCACTTTCACAGCACATGACTGGCCTTGCAAATATAGTGTTGGTGATATGAATGATATAAATTCTCTTTGATAATTTAAGAACAGTATAGAATGGCAATAATAATGAGGCATGCTCTGGTTATATAGCCTACCTCTTGAAGCGTGATTTAATCAGAGGTGTCAGAAGTATTCACATTCATTACTCAAGTAGAAGTATAGATACTAGGGTTTAAAAAGACTTCTGTAGAAGTTGAAGTATCACCTCAAGATTTGTACTCAAGTAGAAGTGTAAAAGTACTGGCTTCAAAACTACTTAAAGTAGAAAAGTAAAAGTAATTTAAAGAGAAAAAAAAGCCATCAAATGTTATAGGCCCTGCGCCACAGGCAGTGGCGCAAAAAGTGGGTATGCACTATATGCGGCGCATAGGGGCGCCGCGTTAGAGGGGGCCCCAAAGCGATGGGGGAACAATAATTTCGAGTCGGCATTTTCTGTATTTAACAGCTGTTTGTGTATGTGTAAATGATATGATCAATAACAGAGGGGCATGTCACTAATTAGGCGCCCCTTCGCTCCCTCACCTCTCCTCTCCTCCTCTCCCACACACACACACACACACACACACACTATAAGCGTTCCAGTGCGCGCCCCTCCGGGCACGCGCTGGCGCGGTTTTTTTTCCATTCATTTGAATAGCGTTGTCACAGCTAAAGATGGAGAGGCAGAAAAAAAGCTGTCCAGAGCACAAAGCAGAAAACGGAAGAGGGAGAAGGAGAAAGGTTTTGAGGGGATGAAAAAAAGCTTTTCGAGGTGGTTGAAAGACAGTGGGTAAGTTATGTCAGTGTATCAAGAGGAGGCTTGTAAATATTCAGGATAGCAAAGCTACTAGCAAAACGACAGGTCCAACTGTGGGAGGAAGGACTTGATACACGTTCTTCATTCTTTCAAAACTTCACTTTATTTAGATGTCAGGAATATGGTTTCATTTAGTGACGTTTTAGATTCGTTTCCAATGAGATATTATTGATATAACTGCCTCTGTGTCAGTTGATGTTTAATATAAGTTCCTACTTATTTTGTTTTTGGTTCCTACCTACCTGCATGTAAGTTAATGATGATGATAATTCCAGCACTGGTCATCATAAAAAGGAACCAGAGAGGCACTTTAGGTGCATGGTTTTCAATGTTATTGTCGACACAGTCCTGCAAGAGTTGCCTGACAGGTTTTCCAATCTTCAGCTTGTGTCTGAGAAATTTAAATTCATCACTAAAATGGAGCACATGACACAAGCTGAGCTGGAGGAATCAGTTACCAGATATGCCCTGACTACCTGTGATGTTTCCAGAGATATCATTCAAGAAATGTACCCAGCAAGCCGTCTACTGAAGGGTTACAAGGCTCTTGAGAAGTTGAATTTCCTCATACAGGAGAATCTTGATTTGGTGTTCCCAAATTTGACAATAGCCCTTAGAGTATTCCTGACCATGCCTCTGACGGTTGCATCTGCAGAAAGATCCTTCAGTAAGCTGAAGCTTATCAAAACATACCTTCGTTCAAGTATGAGCAATGATCGCCTGACCCAGGGCACGACATGTAACAATTTAGTGGTAGGTAGAGGACTTATTTATGTTATTACATTGTTATACATTATTTTTTGTGTTTTATTGAGCTGATCACCTGCTGTAATACATAAAACAAAAGTCTGTAATAAAAGTCTAATATTTTATAAGTCCATGAATAAATAAGATGTATACACGTAAACGGGGGGGGGGGGGGGGGGCACCTGTAATGTGTCTGCATATCCCTCAGAAAGGAGGTAGTTGCGCCCCTGCTGTAGGTGATCAGTGCAGTGTAACAGTGCAGCGCAGTGAGACAATGCAGTACAACAAATGCAGTGAAGCGAAACAATGCAGTGCAACAAATGCAGTGAAAGTAACAATGCAGTGCAATAAATGCAGTGAAACGTAACAGTGCAGTGCGTAAAATGCAGTGCAATAAATGCAGTGTAACGTAACAATGCAGTGCGTAAAATGCAGTGCAATAAATGCAGTGTAACGTAACAATGCAGTGCAATAAATGCAGTGTAACGTAACAATGCAGTGCAATAAATGCAGTGTAACGTAACAATGCAGTGCGTAAAATGCAGTGTAACGTAACAATGCAGTGCGCAAAATGCAGTGAAATGTAACAGTGCAGTGCGTAAAATGCAGTGCGATAAATGCAGTGTAACGTAACAATGCAGTGCGTAAAATGCAGTGTAACGTAACAATGCAGTGCGTAAAATGCAGTGAAGCGTAACAGTGCAGTGTGTTAAATGCAGTGAAACGTAATAGTGCAGTGCGTAAAATGCAGTGCAATAAATGCAGTGTAACGTAACAATGCAGTGCGTAAAATGCAGTGCAATAAATGCAGTGTGACGTAACAATGCAGTGCAATAAATGTAGTGTAACGTAACAATGCAGTGCGTAAAATGCAGTGAAGCGTAACAGTGCAGTGTGTTAAATGCAGTGAAACGTAACAATGCAGTCCGCAAAATGCAGTGAAATGTAACAGTGCAGTGCGTAAAATGCAGTGCGATAAATGCAGTGTAACGTAACAATGCAGTGCAACAAATGCAGTGAAACGTAACAGTGCAGTGCGTAAAATGCAGTGTAACGTAACAATGCTGTGCGCAAAATGCAGTGAAATGTAACAGTGCAGTGTGTAAAATGCAGTGTAACGTAACAATGCAGTGCGTAAAATGCAGTGCGATAAATGCAGTGTAACGTAACAATGCAGTGCGTAAAATGCAGTGTAACGTAACAATGCAGTGCGTAAAATGCAGTGAAGCGTAACAGTGCAGTGTGTTAAATGCAGTGAAACGTAACAGTGCAGTGCGTAAAATGCAGTGCAATAAATGCAGTGTAACGTAACAATGCAGTGCGTAAAATGCAGTGAAACGTAACAGTGCAGTGCGTAAAATGCAGTGTAACGTAACAATGCTGTGCGCAAAATGCAGTGAAATGTAACAGTGCAGTGTGTAAAATGCAGTGTAACGTAACAATGCAGTGCGTAAAATGCAGTGAAGCGTAACAGTGCAGTGTGTAAAATGCAGTGTAACGTAACAATGCAGTGCGTAAAATGCAGTGAAGCGTAACAGTGCAGTGTGTTAAATGCAGTGAAACGTAACATTGCGGTGTGTTAAATGCAGTGCGATAAATGCAGTGTAACGTAACAATGCAGTGCGTAAAATGCAGTGTAACGTAACAATGCAGTGCGTAAAATGCAGTGAAGCGTAACAGTGCAGTGTGTTAAATGCAGTGAAACGTAACAGTGCAGTGTGTTAAATGCAGTGAAACGTAACATTGCGGTGTGTTAAATGCAGTGCGATAAATGCAGTGTAACGTAACAATGCAGTGCGTAAAATGCAGTGTAACGTAACAATGCAGTGCGTAAAATGCAGTGAAGCGTAACAGTGCAGTGTGTTAAATGCAGTGAAACGTAACAGTGCAGTGCGTAAAATGCAGTGCAATAAATGCAGTGTAACGTAACAATGCAGTGCGTAAAATGCAGTGCAATAAATGCAGTGTGACGTAACAATGCAGTGCAATAAATGTAGTGTAACGTAACAATGCAGTGCGTAAAATGCAGTGAAGCGTAACAGTGCAGTGTGTTAAATGCAGTGAAACGTAACAATGCAGTCCGCAAAATGCAGTGAAATGTAACAGTGCAGTGCGTAAAATGCAGTGCGATAAATGCAGTGTAACGTAACAATGCAGTGCAACAAATGCAGTGTAACGTAACAATGCAGTGCAATAAATGCAGTGTAACGTAACAATGCAGTGCGTAAAATGCAGTGAAACGTAACAGTGCAGTGCGTAAAATGCAGTGTAACGTAACAATGCTGTGCGCAAAATGCAGTGAAATGTAACAGTGCAGTGTGTAAAATGCAGTGTAACGTAACAATGCAGTGCGTAAAATGCAGTGAAGCGTAACAGTGCAGTGTGTAAAATGCAGTGTAACGTAACAATGCAGTGCGTAAAATGCAGTGAAGCGTAACAGTGCAGTGTGTTAAATGCAGTGAAACGTAACATTGCGGTGTGTTAAATGCAGTGCGATAAATGCAGTGTAACGTGACAATGCAGTGCGTAGAATGCAGTGAAACGTAACAGTGCAGCGAAACAAAAAACGTCAAAGCAGTGCAGCAGTGCAGTACAGTGCAGCAGTGCTGTACAGTGCAGCAGTGCAGTGCAGCAGTGCAGTGCAGTGCAGCAATGCAATGCAACAATGCTGTCGGAAAGAGGAAGTCAATTAAGTAGCCTACCCATAAAACTCCAAACTACCCCTTTAATTCCTATTATTCTTAACTTTACTAGTTTCATACTTACTGTGTGGCACATTTAAATTGATCACTCCTCCTATTAGTACTAAAGAAACTAGTATCACTAGTAAAATATTTATGTTTGTATAAGTTTGCTGAATGGGTGGCTGGAGTAGAGTTTAAAGGTTTGTATGAAGTATAAAATGTAATATCTGGTATGTGCAGAACCACGTGCTTCTCAGGGCTTCAAGACTCACTGTTTTTTCTTCAGTTCACAACAGGATATATTGAAATCAACACATTTACATCTGCTGTTACCCACATCCTGTTGTCATTTTACACTGACGGTAAAACTTGAGATGTGCTACCTTTTCATATTTATTGGAAATATGCTCACTGGATTGATTTTGGCTGCAGCACTCCACTGAGAATCCCACTGTTAGACCACAACCTCATTCTCAATACTATCAGCCTGTTGTCATGAGGTTTCTGAATGATTTAAACTTTGTAAGATTTGTTAAGTCTTGAAAAATAATATTTTGGACCGAGTGCTCAGTAAGAGCTTGATAAGTTATTCATTAACTCAGTTATTTCACTTAGCACTTGTTCTGCTTCATAAAGAATTCATTCACAAACAGATTTCATACTGTAAGATGATATTTTCCGTAGGATTGATTTGAATTTCAGTTCCTTATTCACCCAGTTCTGCTTTAGTACAACCTGTTCAGCACTTAAACATTTTTTTTTTTTCCTTTTTAGGTTATGTGTTTCTTGAACTATATAGTCTTATTTTTTATACCATGATTATTAGTAATACATTTGTTTCTACAGTGGCCCTGAGAGCTCAACACACACACACACAAAACAAATGAAAATACATGTAACCTCTCTTTTCTTTCACTTTTTTCCCCTAATGTAATAGAGTAGAAATTGCTTACATCTTCATATTTGTATTGTTTTAAGAACATTCAGCAGCTAACTGCCTGATATTTCCCTGAGCAAACAGAAACAAAAAAACAGAGCTAAAAGAGAGTAAATATTGGACTTACACTCATAAGGTGGACAGAAACATGACTCCAAATGAATGATAATGTTGCTCCATATTTAACGGATGAGTAAATAGGCAACTGTTTGATTTATCAACTTAAAAGGTGAAGATATATTCGTGCCTGCTGCCCCCAAGTGGCCAAACAATCAGTTAATGCAGGTTAGAGGTGTCCCCTGGATTATTATTGACTGGGTGAACAGGGCTCAAGGATATTTTTGCTCCGAGGCCCTCCAGTGAGTTGACCTGGCTCTGGCTTCACGGAAGTAATAACACTATGTAACACCGGTTTTGTTATTTCCTTATGGCTAAGAAGTATAGAAAATGTCTAGTATTTCTTTCTCAAACTTTGTTTTTGTGACCTAGGCAATGATATTTTGAAATTGAGATATTTCCAATTCATTCACGTAGAGTTACAAAAAAAAACAATGTGTTTATCATAAAAATATACAAAAGTATACAATACAGCCACTGAGCCCCAGTCCCCAAATATAGTCTCCCATCATCGCATCCCGTGATTCTTATGTTGTTGTTTTTTTCTCACTTTATGTGAATGAAAATATACAAATTCTCCCGTTTTCCCATTGGAAATGGGCCAATACTAAAATACCAGTGTCCTGGTCACAAATGCAAAAATCTGAGAATGACAGCAAGATACTTTTTTAGATATAAATAAAATAAATAAATAACACTACACAGGGACAAAAAAAACAAACACAATTTTGTTAGACAGTGCAATCTTTAATTTTGGGAACCCATTTTTGCAAATAATTTCCTTAAAAAAATTACAGTAGAACTTTCAAAATTTAAACACGTTTAATTGAGAATCACCAATTGTACTCAACATAGTGAAATCAGTGATCGTATCAAGTCTCCTGATTGGTCGAGTCTTTACAACTCCCTCCTCTGTGATGCTACAACCAGCCCTCCCCTCTTCTCTGTTTGCGGCTCACAACCGAGTCATCCGGCACACGGAGAGACGCGGCGGAGGAAAACGGCAACTTCACCTTGTCCTTTGAAAAGCCGCCACTGTCCTCACAGGGCGAGTTAGGTCGGACACAGCCGCGGGAGAAGGATGAAATAGAAACAGCTCGTTGGTTATTTTATTTTTTTTTAAACAGGTGTCAGTCCGGCGCAGTCACCTTTCGTCCTGCTGTATGCGGTTCACTCGTGCGTTTCACGTGAAATGAAAACACTCCGCACGCGCCTGTTTCTGTCGCATTCACTTGTTGTCCACGAGCTGCCACGATGGTTAAATGTCCTGTTTAATGGTCGAGGTATGTAAGACCGTGACTTTTACAGCCTCACATGCTGACAAACGGGCTCGTACACACGGAGCTGTCACAGTCTGCCCCCCTTTCACCTACCTCTAAGTAATTTTCCATTCCCTCTCCACTCACCTGCCAGCCACGCCCCCCTCATCAGACCTACTCCCCTCACCTGCTTCCCATCACCAATCAAGCTAGGATTTAAGCTCTCCCTGCTCACTCACTCCCTGTCAGATTGTTCTACATGCTCCTGCAAGACTTTCCAGCACTCTTCTTCGGATTGATCTCCCGCTGCCGACTTTGCCTGCCTTGGACCAACCTGTTTGCTGTACTCCCGGTAACCGACCCTGCCTTCTGTCTTCGACCACGAGCTTCTGATCTCTCTGGATTCTGCCAGCTGGTGTCGGCCCAGCTACTGGTGGCTAGCTCCTGGTACGTCTGCCTCAACTCCTGCCTACCTGCTTGCTGGACTGGTGTTCCCAGCCTAAGGCCCCAGACTTTCCCTGTGCCCAGAGAGACTGATTCCTGCGTGTGCTGCATTTGGGTTCTAATTACACCCGTTACAGTACAATCTGACCAGAAATGGACCCAGCGCACCCTTCTTCGCCGCAGTCCCGGCTCAAGAGGATCGAAGACGCACTTCAGCAACACGAGGAAAGATTCGCCTCCATTACAGCTGACATCCAGCAGGCTACGGGGAACCAGACACAAGGGTTAGCTATGCTAGCTAACCAGGTCCAGCAGCTGGCAGCAGCCTTTACCCAATCTGCAGCTGCTTCGGCTGCTGCTCCACCAGCACCACCCCCGCCTGCTGCTGTTCCCATTCCTTCGGGTCTACTGCCGGAGCCCCGGGTGGGACCTCCAGAACGATACGCTGGAGATCCGGAAGGCTGTAACCCCTTCATCACCAACTGCTTCATCCTCTTTGCTCTGCAGCCCCAGACCTTCGCTTCAGAGGAGGCCAAAGTGGCGTTTGCCATCAACCACCTGACAGGTCGAGCCCGCCTGTGGGGAACAGCAGAGTGGGAACGCCAGACCACTGCCTGCTCCTCCTTCCAAGCCTTCACCATGGAGCTTCGTAAGGTGTTTGGCATAGCATCCATCGGTCCAGACGTCACAGGGGGTCTGATGGACTTGAGCCAAGGTGAACAAACTGTCGCCAACTACGCCATTGAGTTCCGCATCAGGGCCCGTCAGAGTTACTGGAACGAGGCTGCCATTTGCGATGCTTATCTGCGGGGTCTGGAGGACTACATTAAAGACGAGTTGGTCTCTCACAACCTTCCCTCTTCTCTGGATGTACTTATTGAACTTACATCCCGGATTGATCGCCGCGTGCAGGCAAGACGCCAAGAGAGGCGGCAAGGACAGGCAAACCAGCGCCTGCTGGGCCGACCACGTGTTCCTCCAGAGACTTTGGGTACCTCTAGTGGTCAGGGAAGAGAGGCCGTACCCATGCAGGTGGGCCGCACCAGTCTCACTCCTACGGAGCGGGAGCGCTGTCGCCAGGGGAAACTCTGCCTCTACTGTGGTCAAGCAGGTCACTTCATCTCACAGTGTCCAGCAAAAGTAGAGGGGGAAGTACTGGTGAGTCGTCCCTCTGAGCTATTCCTCCGAAAACGATCCTTATGCCATGTTCAGCTGTTACTGGCGGAGGGTTCCCAAACCCTCGCCACCTTCATTGACTCTGGTTCTGATGTCAGCCTCATCGATAAGGACCTGGCCCAGCAACTAGGCATCAACTGCATACCACTGCCTGCCCCGGTTCCTGTCAATGCCCTCGATGGTCATCTCCTGGGGAAAGTGACTCACCAGACCACACCCATCCGCATGCTTATGTCCGGTAACCACCATGAGACAATCCAGTTTCACATTCTGCAGTCTCCCCGAATCCCTCTCATCCTGGGATTCCCGTGGCTCCGTCGCCATAACCCTCATGTCGACTGGGCGACGGGGTCAATCCTGGGGTGGGGGTCATCTTGTCATCAAGTGTGTCTCCAACAAGCAGCTGCTCCCCAGCTGTCCCGATGTCCCAGTCCTCTGCTTGACCTGTCAGGGGTGCCGGTGGAATACCATGACTTCAGGGAGGTCTTCAGCAAGGTTAAGGCAACCTCATTGCCCCCACACCGGCCATATGACTGTGCCATCGACCTGCACCCCGGCTCTACTCCTCCTAGGGGGCGCCTGTACTCACTGTCAGCTCCGGAGAGGGAGGCCATGGAGACCTACATTAATGACTCTTTGGCAGCAGGCATTATCCGTCCCTCCTCGTCCCCTGTTAGTGCTGGCTTCTTCTTTGTCCAGAAGAAAGATAAATCTCTTCGGCCCTGTATTGATTATCGAGGCCTGAATGACATAACTGTAAAGAACCGCTACCCCCTCCCTCTCATCTCCTCTGCCTTTGAGCTCCTGGAGGGGGCCACCATATTTTCCAAATTGGACCTTCGCAACGCCTACCATTTGGTCCGCATCCGGGAGGGGGATGAGTGGAAGACAGCCTTCATCACCCCCACCGGACACTACGAGTATCTAGTCATGCCCTTCGGCCTCACCAACGCCCCTGCTGTCTTCCAGGCCCTGGTTAATGACGTGCTCCGGGACATGTTGAATAAGTACGTGTTTGTTTACCTGGATGACATACTGATCTTTTCCAAGACCAAGGAGGAACACGTCCACCACGTCCAGGCAGTTCTCCAGCGGCTCCTTGAGAACTCTCTCTTTGTCAAAGCCGAGAAGTGCGAGTTTCACTCCTCGTCTGTGTCCTTCTTGGGTTTCATCGTGGGTCCTGGGAGCATCCAGATGGACCCTGCCAAGGTGTCAGCTGTTTCAGATTGGCCCACTCCTGACTCTCGCAAACAACTGCAACGGTTCCTGGGCTTCGCCAACTTTTACCGGAGGTTCATCAGGGGTTACAGCATGGTAGCCGCTCCTCTCACGGCTCTGACTTCCTCCAAGGTGCCCTTCCAGTGGTCATCCGCAGCCGATGAGGCCTTCCGGTCCCTCAAAGCCAGGTTCACGTCAGCCCCTATCCTCCAAATGCCTGACCCAGAAAGGCAATTTGTGGTGGAGGTGGACGCCTCTGACGTGGGAGTAGGAGGGGTGCTCTCCCAGCGGTCAGCCAAAGACCAGAAGCTCCATCCATGCGCCTTCTTCTCCCGACGACTGATCCCAGCTGAGAGGAATTACGACATCGGCAATCGAGAGCTTCTGGCAGTCAAACTGGCTCTGGAGGAGTGGCGTCACTGGCTGGAAGGAACTGCAATGCCGTTTTTGGTCTGGACTGACCACAAGAATCTGGAATACATTCGGTCAGCCAAGAGGCTGAACTCCCGACAGGCCAGATGGGCTCTGTTTCTGACCAGATTTAACTTTTCCCTCTCCTACCGGCCGGGGTCCCGCAACGTGAAGCCTGATGCCCTGTCCCGGCAGTTTTTGAGAGAGGAGGACTCGGCTGCCAGTTCCGACACCATTCTCCCCTCCTCTAGTCTGATAGCATCACTCAGCTGGGAGGTGGAGGAAAGAATTAAGGCAGCTTTAGAAGATCAGCCTGGGCCCAGCTCATGTCCTCCTAACCGCCTGTTCGTCCCCGCTCCCCTACGGTCCGACGTCCTCCAGTGGGCCCACAACTCCCTGCTCACCTGTCACCCTGGGATCCAGCGGACCAAAGAGGTGGTGCAGCAAAGATTTTGGTGGGCGACTCTGGCCGAAGACACCCGGGAGTTTGTGAACGCCTGCCCAGTATGCAACCAGCACAAACCCTCACACAAGGCCCCTGCTGGATTCCTGCATCCGTTGCCAGTGCCCCACCGGCCCTGGTCCCACATCTCCCTAGACTTTGTTACCGGTCTGCCACTGTCCAACGGCCACACCACTATTCTCACAGTGGTAGATCGGTTCAGCAAGATGGCACATTTCGTGCCCCTGCCCAAGCTTCCCTCAGCCAAGGAGACAGCTGAACTGGTTCTGCTACATGTGTTCCGACTGCATGGTTTCCCTACTGACGTGGTCTCCGACCGGGGGCCCCAATTCACCTCCGTTTTCTGGAGGGAGTTCTGCACGCTGGTAGGGGCCACCGTCAGTTTGTCATCCGGGTTCCACCCCCAGTCCAACGGCCAGTCTGAGAGGATGAATCAGGAGATGGAGACTGCTTTACGCTGCATGGTCTCTCAAAACCCCTCATCCTGGTCCCAGCGGCTTCTGTGGGTGGAATACGCCCATAACACCCTGACCAGCTCTGCAACTGGACTCTCTCCATTTCAGTGTGCCTACGGGTTCCAACCCCCACTCTTTCCCGCCCTGGAGAAGGAGGTTTCCTGCCCATCAGTGCAAGCCTTCATCCGTCGCTGCCGCAGGACCTGGACTCAGGCCCGAACCACCCTTCTTCGCTCCACCGACCGCTACTCCACCACGGCCAACCGTCGTCGATCTAAAGCTCCGACTTTTCAAGTTGGCCAGAAGGTGTGGTTGTCTACCCGGGATCTACCCTTACGCGTAGAATCGAAGAAGTTGGCTCCCAGATTTATTGGACCTTTTGAGGTTCAAAAGGTCATCAACCCTGCGGCAGTGAGGCTCAAGCTACCCAGGTCCATGCGGGTCCACCCCACTTTCCATGTGTCCAAGGTCAAACCCGTCCGTGAGAGCCCCCTGGTCCCCGCTGCTGCTCCCCCGCCCCCACCCCGCATCATCGATGGGGGTCCCGCCTACACCGTCCGTCGTCTCCTTCGTTCCCGTCGCCGGGGAAGGGGTCTCCAGTACCTGGTGGATTGGGAGGGGTATGGTCCTGAGGAAAGGTCCTGGGTCCCTGCACGGCATATTTTGGATGCTTCCCTCATCAGGGAGTTTCATCGATGTCACCCAGATCAACCGGCTAGGTCCTCGAGACCCTCTAGGAGTACTACCAGTCCGCCTCCCTGTTCACCCGAGGTCTCTGACCACAACTCTGAGTATGAGGAAACCCCTTCGGAGGAGGAGGCACCTTCTGAAGCAGGGGAGGAGGAGGACATGGTGCTTTCAGAGGAATATTAACCTCCTCCGGGCCCTCGCCACCCTCCCGACTCAGCAAATTCATCTTTAAGGACGTCAGGAGCCGTCCCTTGAGGGGGAGGTTCTGTCACAGTCTGCCCCCCTTTCACCTACCTCTAAGTAATTTTCCATTCCCTCTCCACTCACCTGCCAGCCACGCCCCCCTCATCAGACCTACTCCCCTCACCTGCTTCCCATCACCAATCACTCCCTGTCAGATTGTTCTACATGCTCCTGCAAGACTTTCCAGCACTCTTCTTCGGATTGATCTCCCGCTGCCGACTTTGCCTGCCTTGGACCAACCTGTTTGCTGTACTCCCGGTAAGCGACCCTGCCTTCTGTCTTCGACCACGAGCTTCTGA
The DNA here is from genome assembly GCA_036937835.1 of Pampus argenteus. Classification (NCBI taxonomy): domain Eukaryota; kingdom Metazoa; phylum Chordata; class Actinopteri; order Scombriformes; family Stromateidae; genus Pampus; species Pampus argenteus. The sequence continues at coordinate 3,494,273 of CM072865.1, read as the reverse complement.
TCTCTCTGGATTCTGCCAGCTGGTGTCGGCCCAGCTACTGGTGGCTAGCTCCTGGTACGTCTGCCTCAACTCCTGCCTACCTGCTTGCTGGACTGGTGTTCCCAGCCTAAGGCCCCAGACTTTCCCTGTGCCCAGAGAGACTGATTCCTGCGTGTGCTGCATTTGGGTTCTAATTACACCCGTTACAGGAGCTGCTTTGGTATACGCCTGGTAGCCCTAATAAAAAAAAAAAAATTGAATATGGGCCTAATGTTTATGGGAGAACTTAAAGTGTGTTTGCTGCTTAAAAACGAGTTTTCATTGACTGTATCGTGGTCCACCTTGTGTTTGCTATGGCGGTGTTGAATTCCTATATTTTTGATATTGTTGGCTATTCCTACAGTCAGTGGCGCAAAAAGTGGGTATGCACTATATGCGGCGCATAGGGGCGCCGCGTTAGAGGGGGCCCCAAAGCGATGGGGGAACAATAATTTCGAGTCGGCATTTTCTGTATTTAACAGCTGTTTGTGTATGTGTAAATGATATGATCAATAACAGAGGGGCATGTCACTAATTAGGCGCCCCTTCGCTCCCTCTCCTCTCCTCCTCTCCCACACACACACACACACACACACACACACTATAAGCGTTCCAGTGCGCGCCCCTCCGGGCACGCGCTGGCGCGGTTTTTTTTCCATTCATTTGAATAGCGTTGTCACAGCTAAAGATGGAGAGGCAGAAAAAAAGCTGTCCAGAGCACAAAGCAGAAAACGGAAGAGGGAGAAGGAGAAAGGTTTTAAGGGGATGAAAAAAAGCTTTTCGAGGTGGTTGAAAGACAGTGGGTAAGTTATGTCAGTGTATCAAGAGGAGGCTTGTAAATATTCAGGATAGCAAAGCTACTAGCAAAACGACAGGTCCAACTGTGGGAGGAAGGACTTGATACACGTTCTTCATTCTTTCAAAACTTCACTTTATTTAGATGTCAGGAATATGGTTTCATTTAGTGACGTTTTAGATTCGTTTCCAATGAGATATTATTGATATAACTGCCTCTGTGTCAGTTGATGTTTAATATAAGTTCCTACTTATTTTGTTTTTGGTTCCTACCTACCTGCATGTAAGTTAATGATGATGATAATTCCAGCACTGGTCATCATAAAAAGGAACCAGAGAGGCACTTTAGGTGCATGGTTTTCAATGTTATTGTCGACACAGTCCTGCAAGAGTTGTCTGACAGGTTTTCCAATATTCAGCTTGTGTCTGAGAAATTTAAATTCATCACTAAAATGGAGCACATGACACAAGCTGAGCTGGAGGAATCAGTTACCAGATATGCCCTGACTACCTGTGATGTTTCCAGAGATATCATTCAAGAAATGTACCCAGCAAGCCGTCTACTGAAGGGTTACAAGGCTCTTGAGAAGTTGAATTTCCTCATACAGGAGAATCTTGATTTGGTATTCCCAAATTTGACAATAGCCCTTAGAGTATTCCTGACCATGCCTCTGACGGTTGCATCTGCAGAAAGATCCTTCAGTAAGCTGAAGCTTATCAAAACATACCTTCGTTCAAGTATGAGCAATGATTGCCTGACCCAGGGCACGACATGTAACAATTTAGTGGTAGGTAGAGGACTTATTTATGTTATTACATTGTTATACATTATTTTTTGTGTTTTATTGAGCTGATCACCTGCTGTAATACATAAAACAAAAGTCTGTAATAAAAGTCTAATATTTTATAAGTCCATGAATAAATAAGATGTATACACGTAAACATTGAAGGGGGGGGGGGCCACCTGTAATGTGTCTGCATATCCCTCAGAAAGGAGGTAGTTGCGCCCCTGGCCACAGGGCCCTACAGTGCTCTACACGACACCCCCCCCCCCCCCCCCCCCCCCCAAAAAAAAAAAAACAACATAATTTTTCTAAGGGCTATAATAAATAATGTTATATTAAAATGTTATGTTGAAAAATTCAACCCCATATATGCCAAATGAAAATGAATGCATTTTTGTATAATGCAAATGCATTAAAGAACCATATATGTGTGCTACTGAGCACAGTACTGGCGGCAACGCGAGTGGAAGCGCAGTACTGGCGGCAACGCGAGTGGAAGCACGGTACTGGCCGCAACGCGAGTGGAAGCACGGTACTGGCGGCAACGCGAGTGGAAGCACGGTACTGGCGGCAACGCGAGTGGAAGCACGGTACTGGCGGCAACGCGAGTGGAAGCACGGTACTGGCGGCAACGCGAGTGGAAGCACGGTACTGGCGGCAACGCGAGTCGCGACACTGAAGCATCGCTACGTGCTTCACACCTGAACTACAATTCCATAAAACCACTGCTTCGAAGCTTGCTTGCGTGTGACGTGATTTGTAACAGGCAGGGGCGACAGACCAATAGTGTGTCGGAATGGTATATGTTTATACTTCTCATCCAATCACAATCAAATTCAGTCTACGTCTTTTTTTAACAATGAAAAAACCAAGGCCGAAATGAAATATGAGTAACGAGGTTGTTTAAAAAATGTAAGGAGTAGAAAGTACCGATAATTGCATGAAAATGTAAGGAGTAAAAGTAAAAAGTCGACTGAAAAATAATTACTCCAGTAAAGTATAGATACCCAAAAACTCTACTTAAGTAAGGTAACGAAGTATGTGTACTTCGCTACTTGACAGGTCTGGTTAAATGCAGTGCGATAAATGCAGTGTAACGTAACAATGCAGTGCGTAAAATGCAGTGTAACGTAACAATGCAGTGCGTAAAATGCAGTGAAGCGTAACAGTGCAGTGTGTTAAATGCAGTGAAACGTAACAGTGCAGTGTGTTAAATGCAGTGAAACGTAACATTGCGGTGTGTTAAATGCAGTGCGATAAATGCAGTGTAACGTAACAATGCAGTGCGTAAAATGCAGTGTAACGTAACAATGCAGTGCGTAAAATGCAGTGAAGCGTAACAGTGCAGTGTGTTAAATGCAGTGAAACGTAACAGTGCAGTGCGTAAAATGCAGTGCAATAAATGCAGTGTAACGTAACAATGCAGTGCGTAAAATGCAGTGCAATAAATGCAGTGTGACGTAACAATGCAGTGCAATAAATGTAGTGTAACGTAACAATGCAGTGCGTAAAATGCAGTGAAGCGTAACAGTGCAGTGTGTTAAATGCAGTGAAACGTAACAATGCAGTCCGCAAAATGCAGTGAAATGTAACAGTGCAGTGCGTAAAATGCAGTGCGATAAATGCAGTGTAACGTAACAATGCAGTGCAACAAATGCAGTGTAACGTAACAATGCAGTGCAATAAATGCAGTGTAACGTAACAATGCAGTGCGTAAAATGCAGTGAAACGTAACAGTGCAGTGCGTAAAATGCAGTGTAACGTAACAATGCTGTGCGCAAAATGCAGTGAAATGTAACAGTGCAGTGTGTAAAATGCAGTGTAACGTAACAATGCAGTGCGTAAAATGCAGTGAAGCGTAACAGTGCAGTGTGTAAAATGCAGTGTAACGTAACAATGCAGTGCGTAAAATGCAGTGAAGCGTAACAGTGCAGTGTGTTAAATGCAGTGAAACGTAACATTGCGGTGTGTTAAATGCAGTGCGATAAATGCAGTGTAACGTGACAATGCAGTGCGTAGAATGCAGTGAAACGTAACAGTGCAGCGAAACAAAAAACGTCAAAGCAGTGCAGCAGTGCAGTACAGTGCAGCAGTGCTGTACAGTGCAGCAGTGCAGTGCAGCAGTGCAGTGCAGTGCAGCAATGCAATGCAACAATGCTGTCGGAAAGAGGAAGTCAATTAAGTAGCCTACCCATAAAACTCCAAACTACCCCTTTAATTCCTATTATTCTTAACTTTACTAGTTTCATACTTACTGTGTGGCACATTTAAATTGATCACTCCTCCTATTAGTACTAAAGAAACTAGTATCACTAGTAAAATATTTATGTTTGTATAAGTTTGCTGAATGGGTGGCTGGAGTAGAGTTTAAAGGTTTGTATGAAGTATAAAATGTAATATCTGGTATGTGCAGAACCACGTGCTTCTCAGGGCTTCAAGACTCACTGTTTTTTCTTCAGTTCACAACAGGATATATTGAAATCAACACATTTACATCTGCTGTTACCCACATCCTGTTGTCATTTTACACTGACGGTAAAACTTGAGATGTGCTACCTTTTCATATTTATTGGAAATATGCTCACTGGATTGATTTTGGCTGCAGCACTCCACTGAGAATCCCACTGTTAGACCACAACCTCATTCTCAATACTATCAGCCTGTTGTCATGAGGTTTCTGAATGATTTAAACTTTGTAAGATTTGTTAAGTCTTGAAAAATAATATTTTGGACCGAGTGCTCAGTAAGAGCTTGATAAGTTATTCATTAACTCAGTTATTTCACTTAGCACTTGTTCTGCTTCATAAAGAATTCATTCACAAACAGATTTCATACTGTAAGATGATATTTTCCGTAGGATTGATTTGAATTTCAGTTCCTTATTCACCCAGTTCTGCTTTAGTACAACCTGTTCAGCACTTAAACATTTTTTTTTTTTCCTTTTTAGGTTATGTGTTTCTTGAACTATATAGTCTTATTTTTTATACCATGATTATTAGTAATACATTTGTTTCTACAGTGGCCCTGAGAGCTCAACACACACACACACAAAACAAATGAAAATACATGTAACCTCTCTTTTCTTTCACTTTTTTCCCCTAATGTAATAGAGTAGAAATTGCTTACATCTTCATATTTGTATTGTTTTAAGAACATTCAGCAGCTAACTGCCTGATATTTCCCTGAGCAAACAGAAACAAAAAAACAGAGCTAAAAGAGAGTAAATATTGGACTTACACTCATAAGGTGGACAGAAACATGACTCCAAATGAATGATAATGTTGCTCCATATTTAACGGATGAGTAAATAGGCAACTGTTTGATTTATCAACTTAAAAGGTGAAGATATATTCGTGCCTGCTGCCCCCAAGTGGCCAAACAATCAGTTAATGCAGGTTAGAGGTGTCCCCTGGATTATTATTGACTGGGTGAACAGGGCTCAAGGATATTTTTGCTCCGAGGCCCTCCAGTGAGTTGACCTGGCTCTGGCTTCACGGAAGTAATAACACTATGTAACACCGGTTTTGTTATTTCCTTATGGCTAAGAAGTATAGAAAATGTCTAGTATTTCTTTCTCAAACTTTGTTTTTGTGACCTAGGCAATGATATTTTGAAATTGAGATATTTCCAATTCATTCACGTAGAGTTACAAAAAAAAACAATGTGTTTATCATAAAAATATACAAAAGTATACAATACAGCCACTGAGCCCCAGTCCCCAAATATAGTCTCCCATCATCGCATCCCGTGATTCTTATGTTGTTGTTTTTTTCTCACTTTATGTGAATGAAAATATACAAATTCTCCCGTTTTCCCATTGGAAATGGGCCAATACTAAAATACCAGTGTCCTGGTCACAAATGCAAAAATCTGAGAATGACAGCAAGATACTTTTTTAGATATAAATAAAATAAATAAATAACACTACACAGGGACAAAAAAAACAAACACAATTTTGTTAGACAGTGCAATCTTTAATTTTGGGAACCCATTTTTGCAAATAATTTCCTTAAAAAAATTACAGTAGAACTTTCAAAATTTAAACACGTTTAATTGAGAATCACCAATTGTACTCAACATAGTGAAATCAGTGATCGTATCAAGTCTCCTGATTGGTCGAGTCTTTACAACTCCCTCCTCTGTGATGCTACAACCAGCCCTCCCCTCTTCTCTGTTTGCGGCTCACAACCGAGTCATCCGGCACACGGAGAGACGCGGCGGAGGAAAACGGCAACTTCACCTTGTCCTTTGAAAAGCCGCCACTGTCCTCACAGGGCGAGTTAGGTCGGACACAGCCGCGGGAGAAGGATGAAATAGAAACAGCTCGTTGGTTATTTTATTTTTTTTTAAACAGGTGTCAGTCCGGCGCAGTCACCTTTCGTCCTGCTGTATGCGGTTCACTCGTGCGTTTCACGTGAAATGAAAACACTCCGCACGCGCCTGTTTCTGTCGCATTCACTTGTTGTCCACGAGCTGCCACGATGGTTAAATGTCCTGTTTAATGGTCGAGGTATGTAAGACCGTGACTTTTACAGCCTCACATGCTGACAAACGGGCTCGTACACACGGAGCTGTCACAGTCTGCCCCCCTTTCACCTACCTCTAAGTAATTTTCCATTCCCTCTCCACTCACCTGCCAGCCACGCCCCCCTCATCAGACCTACTCCCCTCACCTGCTTCCCATCACCAATCAAGCTAGGATTTAAGCTCTCCCTGCTCACTCACTCCCTGTCAGATTGTTCTACATGCTCCTGCAAGACTTTCCAGCACTCTTCTTCGGATTGATCTCCCGCTGCCGACTTTGCCTGCCTTGGACCAACCTGTTTGCTGTACTCCCGGTAACCGACCCTGCCTTCTGTCTTCGACCACGAGCTTCTGATCTCTCTGGATTCTGCCAGCTGGTGTCGGCCCAGCTACTGGTGGCTAGCTCCTGGTACGTCTGCCTCAACTCCTGCCTACCTGCTTGCTGGACTGGTGTTCCCAGCCTAAGGCCCCAGACTTTCCCTGTGCCCAGAGAGACTGATTCCTGCGTGTGCTGCATTTGGGTTCTAATTACACCCGTTACAGTACAATCTGACCAGAAATGGACCCAGCGCACCCTTCTTCGCCGCAGTCCCGGCTCAAGAGGATCGAAGACGCACTTCAGCAACACGAGGAAAGATTCGCCTCCATTACAGCTGACATCCAGCAGGCTACGGGGAACCAGACACAAGGGTTAGCTATGCTAGCTAACCAGGTCCAGCAGCTGGCAGCAGCCTTTACCCAATCTGCAGCTGCTTCGGCTGCTGCTCCACCAGCACCACCCCCGCCTGCTGCTGTTCCCATTCCTTCGGGTCTACTGCCGGAGCCCCGGGTGGGACCTCCAGAACGATACGCTGGAGATCCGGAAGGCTGTAACCCCTTCATCACCAACTGCTTCATCCTCTTTGCTCTGCAGCCCCAGACCTTCGCTTCAGAGGAGGCCAAAGTGGCGTTTGCCATCAACCACCTGACAGGTCGAGCCCGCCTGTGGGGAACAGCAGAGTGGGAACGCCAGACCACTGCCTGCTCCTCCTTCCAAGCCTTCACCATGGAGCTTCGTAAGGTGTTTGGCATAGCATCCATCGGTCCAGACGTCACAGGGGGTCTGATGGACTTGAGCCAAGGTGAACAAACTGTCGCCAACTACGCCATTGAGTTCCGCATCAGGGCCCGTCAGAGTTACTGGAACGAGGCTGCCATTTGCGATGCTTATCTGCGGGGTCTGGAGGACTACATTAAAGACGAGTTGGTCTCTCACAACCTTCCCTCTTCTCTGGATGTACTTATTGAACTTACATCCCGGATTGATCGCCGCGTGCAGGCAAGACGCCAAGAGAGGCGGCAAGGACAGGCAAACCAGCGCCTGCTGGGCCGACCACGTGTTCCTCCAGAGACTTTGGGTACCTCTAGTGGTCAGGGAAGAGAGGCCGTACCCATGCAGGTGGGGTACTCTGCCTCTACTGTGGTCAAGCAGGTCACTTCATCTCACAGTGTCCAGCAAAAGTAGAGGGGGAAGTACTGGTGAGTCGTCCCTCTGAGCTATTCCTCCGAAAACGATCCTTATGCCATGTTCAGCTGTTACTGGCGGAGGGTTCCCAAACCCTCGCCACCTTCATTGACTCTGGTTCTGATGTCAGCCTCATCGATAAGGACCTGGCCCAGCAACTAGGCATCAACTGCATACCACTGCCTGCCCCGGTTCCTGTCAATGCCCTCGATGGTCATCTCCTGGGGAAAGTGACTCACCAGACCACACCCATCCGCATGCTTATGTCCGGTAACCACCATGAGACAATCCAGTTTCACATTCTGCAGTCTCCCCGAATCCCTCTCATCCTGGGATTCCCGTGGCTCCGTCGCCATAACCCTCATGTCGACTGGGCGACGGGGTCAATCCTGGGGTGGGGGTCATCTTGTCATCAAGTGTGTCTCCAACAAGCAGCTGCTCCCCAGCTGTCCCGATGTCCCAGTCCTCTGCTTGACCTGTCAGGGGTGCCGGTGGAATACCATGACTTCAGGGAGGTCTTCAGCAAGGTTAAGGCAACCTCATTGCCCCCACACCGGCCATATGACTGTGCCATCGACCTGCACCCCGGCTCTACTCCTCCTAGGGGGCGCCTGTACTCACTGTCAGCTCCGGAGAGGGAGGCCATGGAGACCTACATTAATGACTCTTTGGCAGCAGGCATTATCCGTCCCTCCTCGTCCCCTGTTAGTGCTGGCTTCTTCTTTGTCCAGAAGAAAGATAAATCTCTTCGGCCCTGTATTGATTATCGAGGCCTGAATGACATAACTGTAAAGAACCGCTACCCCCTCCCTCTCATCTCCTCTGCCTTTGAGCTCCTGGAGGGGGCCACCATATTTTCCAAATTGGACCTTCGCAACGCCTACCATTTGGTCCGCATCCGGGAGGGGGATGAGTGGAAGACAGCCTTCATCACCCCCACCGGACACTACGAGTATCTAGTCATGCCCTTCGGCCTCACCAACGCCCCTGCTGTCTTCCAGGCCCTGGTTAATGACGTGCTCCGGGACATGTTGAATAAGTACGTGTTTGTTTACCTGGATGACATACTGATCTTTTCCAAGACCAAGGAGGAACACGTCCACCACGTCCAGGCAGTTCTCCAGCGGCTCCTTGAGAACTCTCTCTTTGTCAAAGCCGAGAAGTGCGAGTTTCACTCCTCGTCTGTGTCCTTCTTGGGTTTCATCGTGGGTCCTGGGAGCATCCAGATGGACCCTGCCAAGGTGTCAGCTGTTTCAGATTGGCCCACTCCTGACTCTCGCAAACAACTGCAACGGTTCCTGGGCTTCGCCAACTTTTACCGGAGGTTCATCAGGGGTTACAGCATGGTAGCCGCTCCTCTCACGGCTCTGACTTCCTCCAAGGTGCCCTTCCAGTGGTCATCCGCAGCCGATGAGGCCTTCCGGTCCCTCAAAGCCAGGTTCACGTCAGCCCCTATCCTCCAAATGCCTGACCCAGAAAGGCAATTTGTGGTGGAGGTGGACGCCTCTGACGTGGGAGTAGGAGGGGTGCTCTCCCAGCGGTCAGCCAAAGACCAGAAGCTCCATCCATGCGCCTTCTTCTCCCGACGACTGATCCCAGCTGAGAGGAATTACGACATCGGCAATCGAGAGCTTCTGGCAGTCAAACTGGCTCTGGAGGAGTGGCGTCACTGGCTGGAAGGAACTGCAATGCCGTTTTTGGTCTGGACTGACCACAAGAATCTGGAATACATTCGGTCAGCCAAGAGGCTGAACTCCCGACAGGCCAGATGGGCTCTGTTTCTGACCAGATTTAACTTTTCCCTCTCCTACCGGCCGGGGTCCCGCAACGTGAAGCCTGATGCCCTGTCCCGGCAGTTTTTGAGAGAGGAGGACTCGGCTGCCAGTTCCGACACCATTCTCCCCTCCTCTAGTCTGATAGCATCACTCAGCTGGGAGGTGGAGGAAAGAATTAAGGCAGCTTTAGAAGATCAGCCTGGGCCCAGCTCATGTCCTCCTAACCGCCTGTTCGTCCCCGCTCCCCTACGGTCCGACGTCCTCCAGTGGGCCCACAACTCCCTGCTCACCTGTCACCCTGGGATCCAGCGGACCAAAGAGGTGGTGCAGCAAAGATTTTGGTGGGCGACTCTGGCCGAAGACACCCGGGAGTTTGTGAACGCCTGCCCAGTATGCAACCAGCACAAACCCTCACACAAGGCCCCTGCTGGATTCCTGCATCCGTTGCCAGTGCCCCACCGGCCCTGGTCCCACATCTCCCTAGACTTTGTTACCGGTCTGCCACTGTCCAACGGCCACACCACTATTCTCACAGTGGTAGATCGGTTCAGCAAGATGGCACATTTCGTGCCCCTGCCCAAGCTTCCCTCAGCCAAGGAGACAGCTGAACTGGTTCTGCTACATGTGTTCCGACTGCATGGTTTCCCTACTGACGTGGTCTCCGACCGGGGGCCCCAATTCACCTCCGTTTTCTGGAGGGAGTTCTGCACGCTGGTAGGGGCCACCGTCAGTTTGTCATCCGGGTTCCACCCCCAGTCCAACGGCCAGTCTGAGAGGATGAATCAGGAGATGGAGACTGCTTTACGCTGCATGGTCTCTCAAAACCCCTCATCCTGGTCCCAGCGGCTTCTGTGGGTGGAATACGCCCATAACACCCTGACCAGCTCTGCAACTGGACTCTCTCCATTTCAGTGTGCCTACGGGTTCCAACCCCCACTCTTTCCCGCCCTGGAGAAGGAGGTTTCCTGCCCATCAGTGCAAGCCTTCATCCGTCGCTGCCGCAGGACCTGGACTCAGGCCCGAACCACCCTTCTTCGCTCCACCGACCGCTACTCCACCACGGCCAACCGTCGTCGATCTAAAGCTCCGACTTTTCAAGTTGGCCAGAAGGTGTGGTTGTCTACCCGGGATCTACCCTTACGCGTAGAATCGAAGAAGTTGGCTCCCAGATTTATTGGACCTTTTGAGGTTCAAAAGGTCATCAACCCTGCGGCAGTGAGGCTCAAGCTACCCAGGTCCATGCGGGTCCACCCCACTTTCCATGTGTCCAAGGTCAAACCCGTCCGTGAGAGCCCCCTGGTCCCCGCTGCTGCTCCCCCGCCCCCACCCCGCATCATCGATGGGGGTCCCGCCTACACCGTCCGTCGTCTCCTTCGTTCCCGTCGCCGGGGAAGGGGTCTCCAGTACCTGGTGGATTGGGAGGGGTATGGTCCTGAGGAAAGGTCCTGGGTCCCTGCACGGCATATTTTGGATGCTTCCCTCATCAGGGAGTTTCATCGATGTCACCCAGATCAACCGGCTAGGTCCTCGAGACCCTCTAGGAGTACTACCAGTCCGCCTCCCTGTTCACCCGAGGTCTCTGACCACAACTCTGAGTATGAGGAAACCCCTTCGGAGGAGGAGGCACCTTCTGAAGCAGGGGAGGAGGAGGACATGGTGCTTTCAGAGGAATATTAACCTCCTCCGGGCCCTCGCCACCCTCCCGACTCAGCAAATTCATCTTTAAGGACGTCAGGAGCCGTCCCTTGAGGGGGAGGTTCTGTCACAGTCTGCCCCCCTTTCACCTACCTCTAAGTAATTTTCCATTCCCTCTCCACTCACCTGCCAGCCACGCCCCCCTCATCAGACCTACTCCCCTCACCTGCTTCCCATCACCAATCAAGCTAGGATTTAAGCTCTCCCTGCTCACTCACTCCCTGTCAGATTGTTCTACATGCTCCTGCAAGACTTTCCAGCACTCTTCTTCGGATTGATCTCCCGCTGCCGACTTTGCCTGCCTTGGACCAACCTGTTTGCTGTACTCCCGGTAAGCGACCCTGCCTTCTGTCTTCGACCACGAGCTTCTGATCTCTCTGGATTCTGCCAGCTGGTGTCGGCCCAGCTACTGGTGGCTAGCTCCTGGTACGTCTGCCTCAACTCCTGCCTACCTGCTTGCTGGACTGGTGTTCCCAGCCTAAGGCCCCAGACTTTCCCTGTGCCCAGAGAGACTGATTCCTGCGTGTGCTGCATTTGGGTTCTAATTACACCCGTTACAGGAGCTGCTTTGGTATACGCCTGGTAGCCCTAATAAAAAAAAAAAAATTGAATATGGGCCTAATGTTTATGGGAGAACTTAAAGTGTGTTTGCTGCTTAAAAACGAGTTTTCATTGACTGTATCGTGGTCCACCTTGTGTTTGCTATGGCGGTGTTGAATTCCTATATTTTTGATATTGTTGGCTATTCCTACAGTCAGTGGCGCAAAAAGTGGGTATGCACTATATGCGGCGCATAGGGGCGCCGCGTTAGAGGGGGCCCCAAAGCGATGGGGGAACAATAATTTCGAGTCGGCATTTTCTGTATTTAACAGCTGTTTGTGTATGTGTAAATGATATGATCAATAACAGAGGGGCATGTCACTAATTAGGCGCCCCTTCGCTCCCTCTCCTCTCCTCCTCTCCCACACACACACACACACACACACACACACACTATAAGCGTTCCAGTGCGCGCCCCTCCGGGCACGCGCTGGCGCGGTTTTTTTTCCATTCATTTGAATAGCGTTGTCACAGCTAAAGATGGAGAGGCAGAAAAAAAGCTGTCCAGAGCACAAAGCAGAAAACGGAAGAGGGAGAAGGAGAAAGGTTTTAAGGGGATGAAAAAAAGCTTTTCGAGGTGGTTGAAAGACAGTGGGTAAGTTATGTCAGTGTATCAAGAGGAGGCTTGTAAATATTCAGGATAGCAAAGCTACTAGCAAAACGACAGGTCCAACTGTGGGAGGAAGGACTTGATACACGTTCTTCATTCTTTCAAAACTTCACTTTATTTAGATGTCAGGAATATGGTTTCATTTAGTGACGTTTTAGATTCGTTTCCAATGAGATATTATTGATATAACTGCCTCTGTGTCAGTTGATGTTTAATATAAGTTCCTACTTATTTTGTTTTTGGTTCCTACCTACCTGCATGTAAGTTAATGATGATGATAATTCCAGCACTGGTCATCATAAAAAGGAACCAGAGAGGCACTTTAGGTGCATGGTTTTCAATGTTATTGTCGACACAGTCCTGCAAGAGTTGTCTGACAGGTTTTCCAATATTCAGCTTGTGTCTGAGAAATTTAAATTCATCACTAAAATGGAGCACATGACACAAGCTGAGCTGGAGGAATCAGTTACCAGATATGCCCTGACTACCTGTGATGTTTCCAGAGATATCATTCAAGAAATGTACCCAGCAAGCCGTCTACTGAAGGGTTACAAGGCTCTTGAGAAGTTGAATTTCCTCATACAGGAGAATCTTGATTTGGTATTCCCAAATTTGACAATAGCCCTTAGAGTATTCCTGACCATGCCTCTGACGGTTGCATCTGCAGAAAGATCCTTCAGTAAGCTGAAGCTTATCAAAACATACCTTCGTTCAAGTATGAGCAATGATTGCCTGACCCAGGGCACGACATGTAACAATTTAGTGGTAGGTAGAGGACTTATTTATGTTATTACATTGTTATACATTATTTTTTGTGTTTTATTGAGCTGATCACCTGCTGTAATACATAAAACAAAAGTCTGTAATAAAAGTCTAATATTTTATAAGTCCATGAATAAATAAGATGTATACACGTAAACATTGAAGGGGGGGGGGGGCACCTGTAATGTGTCTGCATATCCCTCAGAAAGGAGGTAGTTGCGCCCCTGGCCACAGGGCCCTACAGTGCTCTACACGACACCCCCCCCCCCATAATTTTTCTAAGGGCTATAATAAATAATGTTATATTAAAATGTTATGTTGAAAAATTCAGCCCCATATATGCCAAATGAAAATGAATGCATTTTTGTATAATGCAAATGCATTAAAGAACCATATATGTGTGCTACTGAGCACAGTACTGGCGGCAACGCGAGTGGAAGCACGGTACTGGCCGCAACGCGAGTGGAAGCACGGTACTGGCGGCAACGCGAGTGGAAGCACGGTACTGGCGGCAACGCGAGTGGAAGCACGGTACTGGCGGCAACGCGAGTGGAAGCACGGTACTGGCCGCAACGCGAGTGGAAGCACGGTACTGGCCGCAACGCGAGTGGAAGCACGGTACTGGCGGCAACGCGAGTGGAAGCACGGTACTGGCCGCAACGCGAGTGGAAGCACGGTACTGGCGGCAACGCGAGTGGAAGCACGGTACTGGCCGCAACGCGAGTGGAAGCACGGTACTGGCGGCAACGCGAGTGGAAGCACGGTACTGGCGGCAACGCGAGTGGAAGCACGGTACTGGCGGCAACGCGAGTGGAAGCACGGTACTGGCCGCAACGCGAGTGGAAGCACGGTACTGGCCGCAACGCGAGTGGAAGCACGGTACTGGCGGCAACGCGAGTCGCGACACTGAAGCATCGCTACGTGCTTCACACCTGAACTACAATTCCATAAAACCACTGCTTCGAAGCTTGCTTGCGTGTGACGTGATTTGTAACAGGCAGGGGCGACAGACCAATAGTGTGTCGGAATGGTATATGTTTATACTTCTCATCCAATCACAATCAAATTCAGTCTACGTCTTTTTTTAACAATGAAAAAACCAAGGCCGAAATGAAATATGAGTAACGAGGTTGTTTAAAAAATGTAAGGAGTAGAAAGTACCGATAATTGCATGAAAATGTAAGGAGTAAAAGTAAAAAGTCGACTGAAAAATAATTACTCCAGTAAAGTATAGATACCCAAAAACTCTACTTAAGTAAGGTAACGAAGTATGTGTACTTCGCTACTTGACAGGTCTGGATTTAATAAAGGCCACCTGACATTCCACCTGACATACCTGTACACACCCAAAACAAGTAACTACAGGTTACACCACAGGAACAGAAGCAGCACCTGTGTTCAAGATCTGAGCTCACAAACTATCAACCTTTATGCTTTCAAAACAAAGCCAATACAATATATGTCCAGGGGACATATAGTCTGTGTTCAAAATACGTATGTTTGCATGTATGAGAGGGAAGTCAGTCTTTTCTGGGTCACTGTGCCGTTAAAGATTTCAACGTACTGATTCATTTTACTGATTCATTTCCCTCACTAATGCTGCGTCTTTATGTATCAGAATCTTTGCAGACAGGAAATGAAGCACAGATATATAGCTGTGTGTTCAGTGATTATTACCACCGTGTTTCAGTGATACCTCACTTATCATTATAATGTATTAATCAGTAATGAGAAATACCTCTCTTTTATTTTATTGTGAATAAGAATTATTTTAAGGGCGTAGACATATTAGGCCTATGCATCTTTCTGTGAAACATGCAATAGTCATCTATCTTTATCATGATAAAGCTTTCCTTTGTTCTTCCCTTTGTTCTGCTATAATTTATATATTCATTTTTCACTGTCATGCCATGGTTAACTTTTAGATTATGGCTTATTTAGATGGAACTGAGTAATGAGTGTTAGAACAGTGCTGTGTCATTTCACTGCTGTCAGGTAATTTAGGGCAAAACCTGAACGATACTGCAGTTGTGCTCCTCTGCTCAATTTGTATGACAGTGAAATATGTGATATCACATCAGTGCAAGGAGAAACTGGACTGAAAGAGTCATTTGACAGATTTCGTGTGGGATTCTAGTCCAATTTTCCTGTCTGTGTTGGCACTGCAATTATTGCTAGTCTCAAATCACATTGAAATGCATATATTTGTACTCTCATCTTCAAAATGTTCATAGTGGAGGCTTCAGTTTCTAAAATCCTGGCCCTGACCCTGACAGTAGCTAGTCCTTTCAAACCTGATATATTAATGTCATAATATGTTGAGAGCACATCATATGAACGACCAAATACTCCCCTATGATTTCAATCATTTCCAACCTCAGGCCTTTCAAACTCACTTTAAAATTGATGCAAGGACACTGCTGTAGCCTGCACAGTAGAAACAGGGAATGGCATTTAGCTGTTGCCATGGACATCATTGTCCAGTTCACAATTCACAGAAGTTGATCCACCTTTTCTGTAACCTGATAAGTCCTGATTGTTTTTTTCTGACAAGTGTTTTGTGAAATGTGATGCGTGGAATGTGGTTGTTCTTTGTGAAATAGCGTTGTGTTCTGTTAAAATGATGAGTTTTTTGAAATGTTGTTGTGTTTTGACCCTCAGGGCCACGGTAGAAAGTCAAATAGCACACCCAAATATTTACCTGGGGCACACTCAGCCCTCCATACATGCCTACAGTCTCAGCATACATGTCGCTGCTGATTGGATAACACCTCTGGGACCTCAGCTTCAAAAACTACACAACCCACATTGCATAGCGTTATAGCGTCATCAAAACAGGAAGTAGGAGAGGCAGGGAAAATGAATTCGCTGTAAATCCCCGAGTCCGTCAGAGACACGGCTCTCCCTCTGTCAGCGCCCATGGACGACGCCCAGGAACAACACATCCTAGCTGGGAAGCAATAAACCCGACGGGCGACGCTTTGTTCCCTCGGTTCCTCTCGGTTGACCGTTCACCTATGATGGAACGGGCGATGGAGCAGCTCAACGTACAGCTCAGCCGGCTGACCCGCTCCCTCCGCCGGGCCAGGACCGTGGAACTTCCCGAAGGTAACAACACGGGACGAGGAAGGCTGTATTTAACACAGCGCGATGAATGGAGGAAGCGGGGCTCCATTTAAATATATATATACTGTATATATATATATATATATATGTATGTAGAAATTATTAGACTTCAAAACAAAACAGTCAGGAGCCCAAGTGAACATTGAAACATGATGTAATCACCCCTCCTGTTCATACTGACCATCAGAAGATTCCTTCATAATGAACTTACTACGGAAGTGATGGGGACTAAATCCACAGTCCTCCTTCTGTGATCAAATGTATTTAAAGTTTATCTGAAGCTTTAAATGAGTCAAATCCAGTAGATATGTTTCAACATTTCAGTGTTTTTAGAGTCAGAGTTCCTCTTTTTGTTCCTATACTTCCACCACAGCTCAACAGGGAAACACAAAGAGGGAATGTGATGCTAAACAGACTGTAAATGTGTCAGATATCCACTTGATATGACTAACTCACACTGATGAAGCCTCATAGAAGCTTCACATCTACTTTAAATGACTGACTGTGGATTTTAACCTCCATCACTTCCACTGAAAACACATTTGAAGGAGATCTTTTAATAACTAGTATGAACATGAGGAATGATTACAGTGAGGAAAACCTGCCCCTCACAGCACTGTCCACATCCGGTCAGGTTGCAGGTACACACGTTTAACACGCCGCAGGTATATGTAGGGTTATGAATGTGCGCCTGGGTTTATTGTGTCGATAGTCCTTCATTAATACTAATAACATTAATGATGGATCTGGTCCTATGGCCTTTACAGGACAGTCACTAATACAAACATATGATTATTTATATATATTTTTATTCAAATATATATTATTTCATATCACATAATTGATCACAGTAGTAATTGTTATTGTCATATAGCCTGATAACTGAGTGAGATTTGTTACCTCCACAGATAATGAGACTGCAGTGTACACACTTATGCCAATGGTCATGGCTGACCAGCACAGGTAAGCATCCAGCCAGACATAATAACATTAATATTGTATTAATGTCTAGCATATTACTAGAAGTCATGAGTCGTATTCAGCACATGCAGAGGTTAAGTGAATTAGCATGTTTCTCTCTGCTTGTGCCATCCTGCCTCCTAAAGGTCAGTGTCAGAGTTGCTGCTCAACTCCAAGTTTGATGTGAACTACGCATTTGGACGCGTGAAGAGAAGCTTGCTTCACATTGCTGCCAAGTAAGACATTCACAATTTCACCCCCAGTTTTTTTTTTTTTGCCAGGATCCTCCCTTCCAGCGTATTTTTAAGGAAATGCAGAAGTGGGACGTGGGTGGGCACACATCTCTATGCTACATGACATCAGGGCTACATAACATGTGATGCAGGTGTAGCGGCTTTTGTACTCTCTTATCGTTGCGTTGTGTACTTTATAGAAGACAACCTTCTCTGTTGGCGAACTTGCTGTTTATTTTGAACATAACTCTAGAAGAAGAATTAAAATACAGTCAGTCCTGATTTCCACACACACGGACATACACATCTGTAAATTGTAACCGAAAAGAAAGTGCAGGTTAGCTAACCATGTGTAATTAGCATAAAACATAACAGCTCACAACGCGCGCACCTACCAGGTAGACAGCAAGGTCCGACTGCTGCCCCCCGGGATGCACAACCCTGAACCCCAGGGGTGCTACCTTCAAGGTCCAAAGGACAAATGACACTTGTGTCAGTGTGTGTGTGTGTGTGTTTCTATGGCAAGTGGAATTATTTCTACTTTACCTCCGTTACACAGGTAATAATAGGGGCCGGGGGTTAAAAAAGGCCAAAGGGACAGAAGCCAGTCCAAACTGAAAAAAACACTAAATTGCAAAAAGCATTACAGCAGCACAAGAAATACAGCAGAGAGGTAAGAACAGGATGTAGTTCAGCAGTAACGTATCACACACATTAATCTGTGACAATCTGGTAATTATTATTATTATTCATTGGTCCATTCATTGGTGTCCTAATGACAAGTATTATATGGTTTTATTCCATGTTTTGTGGTGTAGTTAATCTGTGAGCACTCAGTACTAGAGGATCAATAACTAAACTGAACAATGACTTCCACATATCTCTGGCTTCCACATATAATAATGCTTCAAATAATCATATATGGACAACAAGAGGAAACGATATATGACCCTTTAACATGACACACTGTGGTGTTGATGAATCAAAATGCAATTTCTTTATTTGTAAGCACTGACCTGCCAGTCAAGGTGATTTTGTGTATATGTATAGTCTATTCTGACACTCTATTTACTCTGCATAGCTGTGGGTCAGTGGAGTGTCTGGTTCTGCTGCTGAAGAGAGGAGCCAACCCAAACTACCAGGACATCTCAGGCTGCACCCCACTGCACCTCGCTGCCAGGAACGGGTACCAGCCTCACTCTACACTTACATGCTGTCACATGCTGAGTAATGTTGTAGAGGGTGATGATGTATGATGTATTTCAAAAACACTCATTTCATCAGCACAACAACAGAGTCACGTCATATTCTACTGCTCTCACTCATTTTGTTAAAGGACAGGTTCACAGTTTTTCCAGTCCATCTTAAAACAACATTCAGGTGTCCATATGAACAGTGAATGAGGTTTTCTTTCATTCTTCCTCTTCGTACTGGCTATTGAAAATGTCCTTTCTATGTAAGTGATGGAGACCAAAATCCACAGTGTGTCCACACAGTCATTTAAAGTAGATGTGAAGCTTCTATGAGGCTTCATCAGTGTGAGTTAGTCATATCAAGTGGATATCTGACACATTTACAGTCTGTTTAGCATCAAACTCCCTCTTTGTATTTCCCTGTTGAGCTGTGGTGGAAGTATAGGAACATAACTGTCATTCAACAGAAATACTGTTTGCATTTATTTCCACTTTCACTTTTCACTTTTACTTTGCTAGTAGTTTAAAACCTATTGTATAGCTGGACCTTGCATTTTTCTGTAGTGGTCCCAATAATATTTGTACTGAAGTAGCATATCACACAACACACAAATTACAGGGACAATAACTTTATAAAAAAGATCAATATATTGTGCTTCAAATGAGCAGTGCAAAAATTAGATCAATATACAAAAGTATTCATATTAGATTTTAAAAAATCACCGCATTTCATATCCAGAACACATTAGACCACAAAACAAAACAAAAAAAATACTATACTGTACTTAAATGTGTCAAATCTGGACTGAATTAACACGGAGACTCACTACAACAGTCTATGGGGTCTGGATGGAGAAAGGTGGGGTTTGGGCGTCCTCCACCTAGATATATATATACATTTATAAACTCAATAATATCTCACTGGAAAACAAATCAAGTAAAATTAAATTTCCTGACATCAAAATACTGAGTGAAATTTAGACGGAACACAGACATCAGTCAGTATCAGTCATTCCTCCTGCGCTCTGTCCTCCTGCTGCTAGTAGAGGAAGGAGGGCTGCTGTCTCAGCCAGTATCTGAGTTTACAAGAACTTTTAATATAAAATACTGTATCTTTGCAGGAAATGTTTCATTGGGGATCACTTAACAACTGTAAATCACAACTGGAACTAATCATTGAATGAAAACAGTTGTTAAAAACAGAGTCTGAAAGATGGGAGCAAAATACCATTCTCTGCAGATCAGGATGTATTGTATGTCACCATATGTACAATGTGCATATATAATATCTCAGCTATGGTAGGGAGAGAGATGCCTATGATTTTTTTCTGCTACTCTCACTAGTCTCTACAGGTAATTAAGGTCAGCGACTGTACAGTTCCTGTACCAGATAGTGATGCAGTGCGTTAGGATGCTGTCTATGGTTCCACTGTAGAATGATGATGAGGGGAGGATGGGTACTGGGAAGTTCACTTTTCTCAGTCTCCACATTTCTGGGCTTTCTTGGTGAGAGCTGTGGTGTTGACGGACACTTACAGTATCTTGGTTTGAGCTTGGAGATGATAGTTTTAACAAAAGTTAAAAGTCTGCTTTGAAAGAAATAGGCAGGGAGGATGAAAGACGCATTGCATTATGGAAGATGTAGGACCCAGGGGTTTTTGGATTTAAAATTGGGGATATATCAGCCTCAGCTGATTTGATGTTGATCATTCTTCTTTTAATGTTGTGAATCCCCAAGCTTTATTTAATGTGATCTCTGGAAAACCAATTTTTAGCTCTATTTTAGTAATGCAATTGAGGTAGGCTTCTCATTGGTTAGTCCAGTGATATGTACCATCTAGCCGGTGTGGTATTGATGTGTGAACATTAGCTAAGACTTTGAGCCCTGTAATCTGAGATCTTTCAAACACACATGAACATCAGTAAACAGGGCCAAGATAACAGAAACATTCCCATCCACAACACTAAGATGCTAATGTTAGCCTCATTTCCTGCACATCATTTCTGTTACATGATCCACCAGCTCTGTGGAAGGCTTCCCATTACGGTCCATAGCTCCAGCTTCCTGTCATGTACAGTCCAGTCAGTATTTGAGCAGCTACACATTTTGCTTTTCTTTTCAGGCTCTGTGCTTCTGCACATTTAATTTGAAATAAAATAACGGATACCGCGTTAAAGTTCCAAGTCTCAGTTTTAATTTGCATAGGTTTAGAAATAACTATGTGGGCTATATAGCCCTTTTAATACAAAGTGCCCAAAGTCTATGGGTTCAAATGTAATTGGACAGATGGACATGAATTCAGAAGCCCGAAGAACAAAAAATGTGTAACTGTCCAAATACCGTCTGGGTGGTATGTGTGCTCTGATACAGTCTAACTTGTGTCAAAATAAAGCCCTAACCCACCCTGAACTAAAACCCTGTACTGAGCAGACACTAAACCAACCTAAGAGTGAAACACATTATGTCACAGACTGTAACAAACCAACTAACCGACTTATCAAACTGTTCTCATTATAAAATCTATATAACTATATGGCTGCATGTGGTAAATGCAGCTTCATGACTGTTAATGGTGTCAAATGTCATGAAACAGGCGTGGTTGTCTTTCTGTTCATGGTGATACTAAACACTTTACCCCTCTGTTCCCTCCAGACAGAAGAAGTGTATGGGCAAACTACTAGAATATAACGCTGATGTCAACATCTGCAACAATGAGGGACTGACTGCTGTGAGTGGACTGTAATCCTCCCCCCCACACCATGTTGTGTTGAATACCTTCAAATCATTGTAATCATCAGTGCTCATCAAATGACTGTAATGTGATCTATAGTGACTGTCCTTCTGTTCCTGTGCTGTAGATCCACTGGCTGGCAGTGAACGGGCGGACAGAGCTCCTCCACGATCTGGTCCAGCATGTGTCTAATGTGGATGTGGAGGATGCCATGGGGCAGACAGCTTTACATGTAGCCTGTCAGAACGGACACAAAACGGTGAGCTAATTTTAATAAAACATGAATATAGTTACCAAAACTGGTGGTGCTTTTAGGCCTTTAAATAAGAAGTTTGAACATGCTGCAAAGCCTTGCTAAGGCCACTGTGTGATATTATTTTTGGCTTTCCATTTGATCCATATTTCCAGCTGAGCTCTGATCATAGCCACTTCTGTCATATGTGATATGTGATGACATACGACACTGGTATTCAGGAGTAGCTTCACCACAATGCTCGGCTAATGCTCCACCCATTAAATATCTCATGTCAAGTCTATTTTATTTATATAATGGCAAACATAGGTTGTCTCGTGACACTTTTCATATAGAGCAGGTCAGTTTACAGAGAATCAGCAATTCCCCCATCAGGAAATCTGGAGCAGCAAGTGGCTCAAGGTGGGCACCCATCTGCCCACGAATGTTACACTCCTCCTGATGAGCAGGTTGGCACATCAGTGTTTGAATGTGTGTGTGAATGTTGCATGTAGAAAGCTAGAAAGGTGCTATATAAGTGCAGTCCATTTACCATAGCTTTAGCATTAGCACATTAGCCAGCCACGGCAGAGCTTCCTCTGGTAATATGGGCAGAGGGGAAACAAAAATAATTCCAAAACCCATTACAAGGGCACCAGACCATTAATGTGAGGTAATGCAAAAGTATTACAACTGAATGCACAAGTAGTTCAGAAATGAAGTCAGAAGTAAATTTCTCTCATGAACTTTTGAGGGTCTCCAAAACACACAATCGTGGTCTTTGGTTCAAAATAAGGCGATGCGTGAGTCGTCCATACACCAACGTTATTTCAGCTCGGTAAAGGCAAAACAAATCCAGTGTACTATAGCATTCAGAGAATCACTGGGTCCAAAAAAAATCAAATCAAATTTCATTTATATAGCCCAAAGTCACAAAATCCATTTGTCTCAGAGGGTTTTACAGTCTGTACAGGGAGTGACACCCTCGATTCTAGTGAGGAAAAACTTGCCCACCAAAAAACCGGTTGAAAGAAAAAAAGTAAAGAGACCTCAGGAAGAGCCACAGAGGAGGGATCCCTCTCCCAGGACGGACAGACGTGCAATGATGTCACATGTACACAACAAATCAACACACACATATTGTACAATCAGTAATATAATGTCATTATTGCTGATGAGGCTTCCTGTTGTCCAGTGTGTCAGGGAAATATTTCCCAGGTATGTGATAGAAGTGTGTTGTGTGCATCCAGACGGTGCTGTGTCTTCTGGACAGCGGAGCTGACATCAACCGGCCAAATGTCTCTGGAGCCACGCCTCTCTACTTTGCCTGCAGGTGATGTCATCAGTGATGTCTTTGTGATGTTGGGGATTCATAATGATCCCACCTCACCTCTTTATCCCAAGTCCCATTACTCAAACTTGTTAACAACTTAATTTGTAGCCATGGCCAAAGAGACACCGCACAGATCCTGCTCTCTCGAGGCGCCAAATACGTTGCTGACAGGAATGGAATCACTCCTCTGGATCTCTGCGTGCAGGTGAACATTTCACCACCCTTACCTTTCATGCACATCGCCCTGTTTCCTCTGTTGTGCATGTTATACATGTTGTGCATCTGTGGTTTCTGCCCTGTCCTGTGTGTGTGTGTGTGTGTGTGTGTGTGTGTGTGTGTGTTCAGGGAGGATACGGGGAGACCTGTGAGATCCTTATCCAGCATTACAGCAGACTCTTCCAGACCCTCATCCAGATGACACAGAATGATGATATCAAAGAGAACATGGTATGAGCAGTTTGTCTGTATTGTATGTATTCATTCATTAGCCCTGTAACTTCTGTTGACGTGTGTGTTTGTGTCTGTGTAGCTCAGGCAGGTTCTGGAGCATGTCTCTCAGCAGAGTGACAGTCATTATCAGAGGATCTTGACCAGTCTTGCTGAAGTTGCAACCACGAATGGACACAAGCTACTCAGGTATCATTGTACATATTCTATTCACATATGCATTTAATTTTTTTTATATTAGTTTGATGTTGCATATACAGAGGGGTGAATAATGAAAGGAAAAACAGACCATGGCCAACTTGTGACAGCCGCTTCTCCTTAAACCTCGGTGTTGAGTTTCACAGCTTGTACCTTATTTGACTGTTTACCTTATAGTATAGTAGTAGAGCTGTATTTGAACTGCTTTCATTTGCTCTTTATCAGTTGTGAATACTTCACTGAGGAATATTACAAGCAGAAATGTGTCACTGAATGGTTTGCTGAGTATTAAATGTAGTGTGTAAGTGTAACGTCACAGTCACCAGAACTCTACCCAACTCGACACCTATGGGTGAGAGAGAGTTAACGTTCCTATACCGTACCTGTGCAATGTCTGATTGTACAACAAATGCCTGGTAAATGGTAGTGCTGCATTATAAATTGAAAAAAAAAATGTATTCAAGAAATAAGTACCGTATTTTCCGGATTATAAGCCGCTACTTTTTTCCCAGACTTTGAACCATGCGTCTTATACAGAGGTGCGGCTTTTCTATTAATTTTTCTTCAGCCCACAGTGTGTGTGTGTGTGTGTGTGTGTGTGCGCGCACACTGCACAACAATGGTTTCAGGAGGTAGATAAATAAAACCATCAATGACTTTTCTGTTTTGTTTATCAGCACTTTTATTGCCGCGTTTGATGCTGCTTTTATTGCGGCACTGTTCGTAAACAATCAGTTCAGTATATGAATAAACACTTATGTATCGGGGTATGTATATATCGGCGGCTTATAGTCCGCTGCGGTTTATATGTGGACAAAATATATATTTCATTCAAATCTTAGTGGGTGCGCCTTATATTTAGGTGCGCTCTGTAGTCCGGAAAATATGGTATGTTGTATTTTTAAAAATTAATAAAAAGCAAGCCTTGCAAAAATGTAAAAAAAAGAAAAAAAGATGAAGACATTATTGTGGAACAGTATCTTACAGCTCACTGCATGCTAGCTTTTACTCTCATTTGTCACTTATACGATAAACAATGATACTGTTTCCGAGACATTTTTGTGAATAAATTTATCTCTATCCAAGTTTTTATGTTTATTTATTTATTTATAGATGTAAATCTATTTGCTACTGCAACAAATGAACAGTAATTATCAGTTGGACCATTAAAATATGCAATCACTGAACTTCCATTATGCTAGTGCTGTAATGAAAAAATAAATAAATAAATATATATATATAGTCATATAGTTATTGAACAGTCCTATCTCCTGCTCTTCCATCAAATCTAGCGATCTCTCTTCTTAAAGGAATAGTCTGATTTTTTGGTAGATAGATTGTTTCAGAGACTGCAGACATATGACGCATGGAAATGATCGCTTCTCACAAACTGCAAAAATTTCTGCATTGAGCCTCGCTGACTGTCTTATGCGTGCAAGTGTTTTGTGTCATGTAGCGGACCTGCGTTCTGTCACGAATCTACTGATTGTTCAGTGGTGCTAAGAAGTGTTTGACAGTTGTCCATCCTACCTCTTCCCCTCCTCAGCCTGTCCAGCAGTTATGAGGCTCAGATGAAGAGTCTGCTGAGAATTATTCGTATTTTCTGCCATGTGTTCCGTCTGGGCCCTTCATCACCCAACAATGGCAACGACATGGGCTACAATGGCAACAAGACGCCCCGCAGCCAGGTCTTTAAGGTTAGTAGGAGGTGTGTGAACAATATATCATGATCAGTAAGGTGCTGCAAGTGTTGGGCTTGTTTAGAATGACAATCATACTCAAGCAACGATTTAAAGAAACATTGCTGATGCCCCTGTCAATTTTATGACTTTTTAGGATGTTATTGGGTGATGGGGTAAAATGTATTAGTGAATTATTCAAAAATCCTAATCAGTCTGCTGTCGTAAACCACTACTAACTCTCTCTTTACGCTTACAACCTAATATCTGCTCCCGCTTTGCACCTTTTGAACACATGATAGAGGGGCTTGCTTCTTTCTCTGGAAGGCAGTTGGAAACACTGGCACATATTTACTCTGAGCTGACTTTATGTTTTCCAGTTAAAACGAACGGTACCAGTAAGAATTCACTCCGTTGTTTGCAGATGTGTGTGACACAGATGGATGTGGAGACGGTACAAAAAGACGAGTGTTCCTGGACAGGTTCTTCTGTCTTAGATGTGAGAAATGGACATATTTCATATATTGCAGGAAATCATAAACCTATGCATGTCAAATACGACATGTTGAAATTTGGGAAATAATGGAGATTAAGTTTTAATAATTTACTCTCATCATGATAAGAAGAGTATTTGAAAACGATTGGTCCTGTTTGACCTGTGGTGGGTTTGGATGGAGCTGGGGGTGGTTGATATGAACAAAATCTTCAATAATTTTATATATATTCTGTTTATACATCTAACTTTAGCATTTGGGTAATTTTTTTAATGTGATTTTTAATTCGGTCATTTTACTTATTTAACACCTAAGTAGTGGCTCAGTTTTGGGAAATCTCCCTCCTGTTTAGTTTCTTTAATTTGTGTGAAACATCCCTTTAAAATGTCTGTACTGGTTTGTCTTGAAAATCCTGAAAATGTTCTAATAATGAGCTTAACTAGAGTCAGAGCTTTCATGACATGAGTTTATTGTTTTTCTGAAAGTCTTAATTCAGTTCCTGATAAAAATAAAAAAGGTGTTAAATATTCGAATGACCTGCAGATACCCTAAAGGCCATTCCTCTCTTAACGTCTGGATCCTATCTGCTGCTCTCCTTGTCCGTGTGTGTGTGTGTGTTTGTGTGCGTGCGTGTGTGTAGCCTTTGGAGCTGCTGTGGCACTCCCTGGATGAGTGGCTAGTGCTAATCTCCACAGAGCTGGATCGAAGCAGGAAGAACCCCTCTTCCTCCTCCTCCAGCAGTGAGATAGCCTCTCTGCTTCTCAAACAGCGGGAGGCCGAACACTCCAGCTCCACGCCGAAGCTCCCCTCCACGTTGGACCGTCAGATCGTCATGGAAACAGAGGTGTATGCTGACGGGGAGGACGTCATCTCCATGACAGCCAGTCGGCTCAGCGCTGTGATCCAGGCCTTCTACATGTGCTGCTCCTGTCAGATGCCACAAGGGTCTGTGCTCAGCCGTCATTTGTCTACTGTCATATTTAATCAGTAGAATAAGGAGGAAGCACGGTTTAACATTGAAAGCAATTACATCCTTTAAGTATCAACTGGAATATAAACAGAACTTCAGAGCTCTAGCCGATATACTGCACAATATACTTCTACCTCTCCTACAACTGTAATACTGCTGACAAAAGAACTATTACAACAGCCACTACTCCTGCTACTGCTAATACTGCTATTGCACCAGTGCTACAGCTACTACTGCTGCCTCCATCACAACTATTACTTCTACTAACTATTGGACTGGATGGTACTAGATGGAATAGAAAAGTATTCAGAAGATGTACCCATGTATCAATCTTTCTCTCCTATTACTTAACCTTTCAAGAACTTGAGACAGCTTGTCTCATCTCCCTCCTGTTTGCTCCCACATTTATCTCTCTTTGTTTAAGCACTTAACCAGGCCTTTAATTATATGCAATTAAATCATTAAGGGTGTTTAATTAGGAGCCAATAGAGGCTTGTTATTGGCAGGCTGCTGAAACGAGATGTCCGTCATTGTGTTGTCGTTTGCTCTTCCTCTTTTCACCCTGCTTTCCATTAGTGTTCTGGATAAGTCTCATCTTCTGTTATGACCCAACATCACTTTCAGTGTTGAGGTTTGACTTGTTTCAGGAAGACATTAGTGCTCCACATGTAATTGTAAAGCAGATGCTGTAGCAGTGTTGTTGCTGCTGTCCATCTCTTCTCCTCTCTCACTCATCACCCCCGTCTCTGTTTCCGTCCCCCAGAATGACATCACCTCGCTTCATTGAGTTTGTCTGCAAGCATGACGAGGTGCTGAAGTGTTTTGTAACCAGGTGAGTCAATGTGCCGCTCTGCCATATATCAACCTTCTCACACAACGCTACGAGACTGGGTATTGATCTAACAACTTCTTTTCTCTCAATTCACTAATACTTCTTCTCTTTTTTTCTGTCTCTGTTCATGTCCCTTTTTTAGGAATCCAAAGATCATCTTCAACCACTTCCACTTCCTGCTGGAGTGTCCGGAGCTGATGTCGCGCTTCATGCATATTATTAAGGGCCAGGTGAGGCGTGATTGGTTATTTTATTAGATGTTTGAAGGGGCACAATTTGGACCCTAAAAACGTGGCATGTTTTATTTTTTTTAAATTATTATTTACAATCAAGCAATTCCCATAATAATTTCTTATATGTCAACTAATATGAATGATACCATATTTTCTTCTTCTATTAGTTTGAATGGGCTGTTGCTACTCAGTGACACATGGCGATAAACAGTATCGCTAATATATGCTGTACAGTGTATACGGCACAGACATAGTGTCATGATTTTAAAGGAATAGTTCGCTGTAGATTGAAAAACATTCACCTACTTAGCCCCATGTCAGCTGAAACCCTATTAAAAGGAAAATTCCAGTATTTTTCAACCTGGGTTCATTTTAACTGCGGTGCTTGACAGACAGTTTCAGAAACCCTCCACACACACTATTATAAAAATGACATTTTGACAACCACACCCACTTTACACAGTGACTGGCGGGGTGCGAGGAGGTGAAAAGCTACGCTGCGGTTGAAATTCTCTCAAGCTCTTATTTTTTCCATTCTTCACACCACTTCTGCCATTTTTCATGTGAACAGCCGAGTGCACCATGAATGTCTTCACTTCTGAAAGTATAAATTTGTATATCAGGGCAAGCAGCCGTGCCTCTTAAAGCTAAACCTTAATTTAGCATAAATCATCAAAGAAAAGTCACACACCAAAAGGTCCTAGTGACAGGAGCATAGGATCAAAAACATCAAAAACACTTTTCTCTAAGTCCCACCTGGAGTCATCACAGAAAGGAGCACACTGGGTGAGCTGGTGTCGCTAACTGCATTGGGATCTGCTTATAGGGCAAAAAACCCAAACTCGCTGCTTATTAAAGATTTTTCAATGTGTGATCCATTTCTCTTAAATGCAACCTACGCTGTGATTCCAGAAGTATTTACCTTCTCTCTATATTTTCTACTGTGACAAGTAGCTCCAAGTCTCTGTCTCTGTCTCTGTGCTTTTGTCTTCAGGGACTTTATGGAAAGTGACTTTGAAAGTCCCCTGTCTTCACTTTACGATCATTTAACAGTGTTACAACGTCGGCAATAACACTTGTCTTAAGTTCCATTTATATGGCTTCATAAATTTTAAGTGCTGCTCTGAGTTGTGTGCTGTTCACTCACTCTTCAGTATTCATATTTGAGCTGCAGCGTTCGAGCCTCGTTACCCATGGATTATGGCTCGCCTGGGAGCAGGGGCTTGTTTTAATTACAGACTTTAACCTGGTGAATTTGATTTCATCTCCTGATGCCTCACTCGGTGCCCCCCCCAGCCCCAGGAGGAAAAGCCTTTCTCTCTTTTCCACGCTCATCCTTCACTCTACCTCCAGTGCTTAGAGAACAAAGGCATACATTATGCAAATATAGCCCAGCCTCATCTCTTTGTTACAGACGAGTTTTTCAGCACTGAACATTTACAGTCTGGTTTTTTTTTTTTTAGAGTTAAAAGCTAAATTTTAATTATTTTAAGAAAGTGACGTGCAGTGTGGGCTGAAGTCTTGTTTTCCCCCTCAGCCCTTCAAGGATCGCTGCGAGTGGTTCTACGAGCATCTGCTGGCCGGTCAGCCAGACTCAGACATGGTTCATCGTCCGGTCAACGAGAACGACATTCTGCTCATCCACCGAGGTATGAACCACCATACACTTGTTCATGTGAAGACATCATCATGACACAGGGCATTTAAATACCTCATTTACATTCTAGTTTAATGTTGCCTGGCTCATTGGTAAATGTGAAAAACATCATCAACACAGGCCTTTGGTCAGGGTGTTTATAGAATGTGCAAAAGCCTAAAAGTAAAACGAGTGGTTGGATCCACTTGTAAAAGTAACTTCTTATTGTAAAATTATGTGACACATTATAAAACATCTTGCTGTACACAGTGTTGATGTTTGCCATTATACCAGGGCGACAATGAATTGCCAGATTTTAAATGAATACAGAATATATATACAAATATATATATTTCCCAGTTTGGGATTAATAATGTATATCTATCTATCTATAATATATGCAACTTCAATGTTAACTTCTACAGTATGTTTCCCATCTGTCCTCCTTCCCATCTTTTTCTCCCTCTTCATCTTTAAGCAGGTTTTTCCTGTGACTATTATTGTGCTGTGTGTAAAGTCTCTTTTTGCATTTCATCACCAGACTCCATATTCAGGAGTAGCTGCGAGATGGTTTCCAAGTCCACCAACGAGAAACTCAAACAAGGCATCGCTGTCCGCTTCCATGGAGAGGAGGGCATGGTGGGTTTTTAATTCCTGTGACACTTTGAGTTCCTTTTAACTCCTTTTGTTGTCAGCTAATGGATCAGCAGTACTCCACTTCCATGTGTCATTTCGTATAAAGTAGATGCTTGTGTTGATGTTTGAGTTGTGTCTGTGTGTTACAGGGTCAGGGTGTTGTTCGGGAATGGTTTGACATACTGTCCAATGAGATCATCAACCCAGACTACGCTCTGTTTACTCAATCAGCTGATGGTACATGACATTTTCATTGGTTTGCTACCATTCAGACTCACACACAGAACTTTATCATGTAGGATCAAGGTGTGTTTTTTGTGTGTGTGATCTACAGGTACCACTTTCCAGCCCAACAGTAACTCCTCAGTGAATCCAGACCATCTAAACTACTTCCGGTTTGCAGGTCAGATCCTGGGTCTGGCTCTGTACCACCGCCAGCTGGTCAACATCTACTTCACCCGCTCCTTCTACAAACACATACTGGGTAAAAGGAACACAGGATCGTGATATTTTGTAATATTTGAGGTCCTTCTTTAACCCTTTAAACTTGTTTGATTCAGTTTTGATCAAATATCACCACATATACCACACCTCCAGCTGGAATGCACATGTTATCATACACCTAGTCTTTCCTCAGTTCCTCAATTTCCACAATCAAATGTAAGCAAATGTGTGGATTGTACTAAAGGTCATATTTCCTTACACACTCAGGTGGATCTGATCTACTCATCAGAGGCTTGTTCAAGTAACTTGAAGCCAGTGTTCACCTGTTGTAAATATGCAGATCATTGCTTACTAAGTATCATTGTGATAGTGGCAAACATGGCATCAGAATTAAGTGAGTGTCAGAACCCAAAGCACGATCAGGCAGAACAAAAGTCTCCACACTATCAGAAGATCAATACATCAAGCTTAGTTCTCTGAGCGATAGAAAAGCAACTTCATCACATATATAGAATTTGCTAAATAAAGAACGCAATACTCAGCTGCAGCACACTCACACAATTTGGGGTTCAGTGTCTTGCGGATAGGAGGAGTCGGGGATTGAACCACCAACCTTCTGATTAGTGGACAAGCACTCAACCTCCTCCAGCTCGAGTTCATGCTGTCATCAAAGCAAAAAGGACACACACCAAATAGATGAAAAGATATTTTGAAATATTCAACATTGTCCATTTAAATTCTTAAGCTGATATTATCATTAGTAATGAAAAAAATTATATTTTGATTACATTTGACCACATATGCAAAATAGAAATAGTGGTCAGACCCCAACGGTGTATTCAAATATCTTCATATATTACAAAACATACATATTTTTTAATAGTATTATGTATGTGACCTCAACCACGTTCAGCATAACAAAACGTCCTGGATACGGCGATCAGGACTGTATCTGTGCTTGTTTCTGTGTTATCCCAGGTATCCCAGTGAACTACCAGGATGTGTCGTCCATCGATCCAGAGTACGCTAAGAACCTGCAGTGGATCCTGGATAACGACATCAGCGATCTGGGTCTGGAGCTCACCTTCTCTGTGGAGACAGACGTGTTCGGAGCCATGGAGGAAGTTCCGCTCAAACCAGGCGGCACCAGTATCCTGGTCACCCAGGACAACAAGGTATGTAGATTAACAACCCAGTCATAGGCACAAGCACATGCATGATGTCCACCACTCAGCGCTGGCAGGTAACGCTTTATTTCACAGGTCCATATTATCCTAAACATTTTTTTCCAATTATAGGTGAAATAGAAACAAAGTGCTATCCAACATTTTGTCCCATTTCCCTGATTAATTCTACCTTTTAAATAAATGCTGGATTAGTTAATAGATTTATTCTTTAAAAAAAAGTTTGATGGGAACACTGGACAAGGAAGCAGTAGTAACACTGTTGTAGTTTTAGACTTAAAAGTTTTCAGTATTTTTGTGGTGTCATGCTGCAGCAGTGTGGCTGAACATGGCGTTAATGACTGGATAAAGTTCCCCTCTGGTATATTCATCCATGGTTGGTCTCCTATGAGCTATTGATATCTCTCCTGCAGCTTTTTACGCAGAAGAGAGTCCTAATTAGAGATTGCAGTACTGCAGTTTTCCCGCAGATGGCACTGTCTTCTCAATAGAAAGAGGTCCAACAGGAACAGAGTGGATAAATATGTATGAGCCTCCTCTCATTCTCCTGTCCATCAATATTACTTGAAGGCTTTGATCTGTGTGTGTCCTCTCAGGCCGAGTATGTCCAGCTGGTGACAGAGCTGAGGATGACGCGAGCCATCCAGCCTCAGATAAACGCCTTCCTGCAAGGATTCCACACCTTCATTCCCCCCTCACTCATACAGCTTTTCGACGAATACGAATTGGTGAGTCATCCTCCTCTGACCTCTCCCCTACTTCTCCTACTTCTCCTCCTCTCCGTTTCATTCATCGTCTTCCACAGTTGGTATCCTCCTTGTTGCCACCTGCCTTCCTCGCTTGCCTCAGATGCAAGGATTGATTAGCCATGTCTGGGTGCAGGGATGTGGGCTGGGCGGGGGGTGGGGGGAGGTAGAAACAGGAGGCCGGTGTCACCTTGAAGCCCCTCCCTCCTCTTCCACTCCATCAGATGAGTTTTTTTTCTGTGTGTTGGAAGATTTCATGTCCTCACATGTGGATCAAGAGTGTAGCATGATGATTGTAATCCTGTCCTGGATTTGTTGGACATGCCTCGATACATGTAAACAACTATCCTCAGCTAACCAGTTTAGCAACCAAACTGCATTATATACATCTTAACAGAGAAGGGACAGTATAAGTGAATTCATCTCAAATCTCACAATATGCTGCTACTGTTTTCTAACACATATTTTATCACTTTAGCTGTTTTTTTCCTCTTATCAGTGTCAATTTTGTAGTTTGTCTTTATTCTGTGTTTGTGTGTGTGTGCACGCGTGTGTGTGTGTGTGCACAGGAGCTCCTGCTGTCAGGGATGCCAGAGATCGATGTGCAGGATTGGTGCAGGAACACTGAGTACACCAGTGGCTACGACCCTCAGGAGCCAGTGATCCAGGTGGGCTCTTTCTGACACGGGCTATAAATAATGTTTCACTTGATTCATCCGGCTTTCTACTTCCGTTGATGTTTACCAGTTTGGTTGTCACATTTATGGATTAGTTTGAAAAGAATTCAAGGAAGGCAAAATTTACTGAGCAGTGACATGCAGGACCATCGTGTTTGTTTCACTGATGAACTTTTTAAATGTTGGGCTATGAAGAACAGTTGGATTATGTTCCCACGGTGACAGCAGGTAAAACATCCAACTGCCTTATTTCTTGTTTGTCAGCCGTTAACCTCTGCATGACGCCGAGAGCCAGATCTGCCCACACATTGGATCTTTTACAACACGTGATGACGGCTTTTATTCATCAAGCTGTGTGTCATCTTAAAATCTAAAATGTGCCAGGTCCTGGATTTAACCCCGACAGGTGCTTCTTAAAACACCAGTTTATCATCCACCTCCATGCTTTTATTTTCTGTTGTCTGACTCACCTGGAGTTTAGTGAGTGTTTTATTTCAGTCCAGCTCTTTGAACATTTGATCATCATTTTACATTTTGAACTTAAAACTTTTGGACAGTTTCTGTGTTCAGTGATCAGATGTACCCAACTTCACTGTCAAATTTAAAAACACTAATTACCTTTAAAAGATGATGAGGATGAGTGATTAAGGCGGACCCTCTTTTAGTCTGCCATAGACTGTATTGATGTCAGTGTGTAATAGAGGGTGATCTCCTCCTGCTCTTGTGTTGTAGTGGTTCTGGGAGGTGGTGAGGAGCCTCACCCAGGAGGAACGGGTCCTGCTGCTTCAGTTTGTCACTGGAAGGTTTGTCTGCTGGAATCTTGCTGTAAATATAAGTATGAGTATGTACTGGAGTAAAGTATTTCCCCTTCAGTTCCAGGGTTCCTCATGGTGGCTTTGCCTACCTGATGGGTGGCAGCGGTTTACAGAAGTTCACTGTTGCTGCAGTACCATTCACCTCCAACCTACTGCCTACCTCCAGTACCTGGTAATCACTGCATCTTTCTTTCTCCTCACCTAGTTTCATTCAGGGCTGTAGTGCTTGGTTCATGTAGAGTGAAAACCAAACATTCTTTAATTTCTTTCAAGACTAATGTTTATTTAGCATGTAACAACTAAACAACCAAAATGCAAGTTGACATTAATTACATATTAATATAACAGAGAGTAAGTTATCTCCGTTTAGTAAGTTGTGTTTAGTTTACAGGCAGGAACTTCTTTATTTGAACTAAATATTATTATTGATATGTATATAAAAAACATTGAGAGCTCATCCTTATTTCTCATGATGTTGAATAACAGTTAAAAATGACTTTCAATAATAAAAGATATTATAAAAGATATAAGATAGAATAAAATGATGAATAAAACAAGTACATTAGTACAGTTAATAAAATCTATAAGAACTGTAAAAATCAGAAGTCAATAATTGTTTATTATTGAAAATACCTTCTTTATGATGAATTGTTTGTTTACCTGGAGGCACATGTCACTGTTTTTAATGAAAGACTGTGAGAGTTACACCTTATTATTATTATTATTATTATTATTATTTCTATTTGAATTATTTTGAAGTGGAACCAATTGAAGACTTCATGGTAATTTCCAGGAACTGTCCCATCAATCTACAGTTGCATATCACTTCCTTTCTAGGAACCTAAATTAAACTCTGACACAGAATAGCATTTCTAATAAGTAGTTGTTGTTGTTGTTTTGTTTTTTTTCTCTCAGTTTTAATTGCAGTTTTAGTAAATAATACATTTAGGCATGTTTGCATAAAATGCCTCAATTAGTACTTGTGAAGGAAGATGAGATAGATGAGTTTGATTCTGCTCTGCATACTCAGGATGTGATTAGACTCCAGCGCTGGTTGTTTCCTGTCACATTTCAAATATTTTGTGAGTGTGGTGTAAACTCTAGTGTTCGTTTATGTAAGTCAGAATTCAGTCTTCAGTCATCCATCTGAAAACTGTTCACACTTACACATTCAGACTCGACTGAGACAGTCTTCCAGCATCATCCAGCTGTGTTGGCGAGGATGCTCGACAGCATTGCCAAAGCTGCAGGTCGATTCTTCACAGGAAGAAACAAAGTCCGCCAAAAGCATCCTAAAGATTTGGAGATGAGATGAGCAGACGTACAGATCCCCTACCACTCACTCTACAGCATTAACTGCACGATAGTTGACAAATATTACAAAGCACTAGAGGGCAGTATGTTTCTTCAGTGTTGTTGGCGCTGGGTGGTGGCGTTCTTGTACACTGATGGCACAGTTTGAAACTAGGGAGAGATATCTACACGGAGGAATGTGCAACAAGTAATTCATATTGCTGCAGGTCTCTCTTTTTGACAGGCATGGTATGAGACACCAGCGCTTCTCCACAGGCTGGATACGAGCCGCGGTGACCTCAGTGCTCCACTGTTTTGACCGTGTCCCCTTTATTTTTCCTCCCTCTGCAGTATCAACATGCTGAAACTCCCAGAATACCCGAGCCAGGAGGTCCTGAGAGACCGGCTGTTGGTAGCGCTGCATTGTGGGAGCTACGGGTACACCATGGCATGAACATCATATCATTTCCTGCTGCTGGGAAGGTCTGCAGGCTCATGCAGCACCCCCTCCTGCACAGACACTCGCTCTGTGCTTTTGTTGGACAAAAAAGGGAAATCCAGATTGTTATTAAAGAGCTGCTGGAGAAGCACCACGGACTGAACAGAGGGGAGCTCTGCCTCCAACAACGCGTACCTATGCCAGTAATTATTTTCTTCTTTTTTTTTTTGACTGATGCTATATGTGGTGATTTATGCAAATGATTATTTAAACTCTTTAAATCTGAGTTATTTCCTTGCTTACATTCATTATTGAAAACAGTATTTATACAAAAAAATCCCCTACTTAAAACACAGGATCATAGTCACAGTAATATATATTAATGCAAGCTTAGTGTACGTCACATATTGATTAGGTATAAGGAGTTTCCCAGATGGAAACCATATAGAATCGATCAGTTCAAATTGTCAGAATTTAAATATGGAGAATTCAGATTTTACCTAAATTTAAGATTTGTGCCTTTTATTTGCTTTTTTTCTGTCTTTCCGTGCCCATCCCCCTAGCAGAGGTTTTCTTTGCCCTTTGGGCCAGTGTTCATCAAAGCCTCTCACCATTATGGCTAGGTGTCAGGAAACCAGTGCCAATATTATACCTAACTTTTTTTTATACTTAAATGCGCTGTGAAGAAACCAAAAACAGTTTGAGTTTTAATAAGCCAAATATCTCCAAGGCACTAATGTTTGATATACAATATACTATAAGGCTACAAGTATATGGATATGCGAACATCCTCATATGATAGCTGAACATTGACATTAATCTGCTGCTGTAATAGCCTCAGTCATGTTGAAGCAGGAAAGGGACAAACCTAAACAGTTGGCACAAAGTTGAAGGAATTGTTTTCTGAAATATCTTTATGCTGGAACATTAATTTTTCACTCCATTGGAACTATGGGACCTGGTGTTCCCTTAT
Organism: Pampus argenteus; assembly: GCA_036937835.1. NCBI lineage: Eukaryota > Metazoa > Chordata > Actinopteri > Scombriformes > Stromateidae > Pampus > Pampus argenteus. Next base: position 3,457,700 of record CM072865.1, on the reverse strand, counting down.
ATCTTTGTTCAAATAGTGTACATAAACACAATACTTCAGCTGCAACTAATGATAATTCCCATCAATAAATTAACATCATAATACGGAGAAAAAAGGGAGGAATCGAGAAGCAGGAACCAGCGAATGACTAATTGACTCGACTTCCTGTTTTGCCACTACGCAGTATGGAATACATTTTAATTTACATCAGAAAATATCTAATCGAAGAATAAGCAAACAAGACTAAAAATGTGGCCAAGCATTTAGAGCCAACAAAAAGTAGCTGATGATTTTCAAGTTTACAGCAAACTGAAGGCCAAACGATAGCAGTGCGCTCATCTGTTGTGATGTTTCTGCAGCTACTGCGTGAATTTGTTTCCGTTTTTAGCCTCTAAGTGGGTGTTTCCCATGACATCGATGGAGTGACAAGAAGTCCACAACATAACATTAGCAATCACTTATTAGCAATTTACGCTGTCTACGCTGTCAACATTTATATATATATACATGTATTTATATATATATATATATACATTTATTTATATATATATATATATATATATATATATATATATATATATATATATATATATATATATATATATATATATATATATATATATATAAATAAATGTGTATATATATATATATATATATATATATATATAAATAAATGTGTATATATATATATATATTGTGATTTTTGTTGGTTTTTTTTAATTAACTTTATTTATAATTCAGTTTTTAAACGTTATAATATACAAATTCCACAGTAGGGAAACAGAAGAACATGTATACAAAGCAAAGGATATAAGTAAAAATGAGATATGGGTAATGAAAACAAAATAAAGTAAATTAAGTAAATGAGTGAAAGAAACATAATACTAAATAAAAAAAAAAACCCAAAACAAACAAGACAAAATAATTAAATAAGTACAATTATAAATGACATCAAACCTTACCGGACCTTGTCCTCTTTTTGTTAATTATTTGACCAAATAAAACATTGACTTTAGTATATTGCCAGAAGAGCGTGTGATAGGTGTTGGAAACAGTCTGACAGTAGGGCCACGCTGTTTCCAGGTGTCTCCATAGCTGCCTGAACATATTCCTCCATCGCTGCAGCATAAAGAGCATGTCCTGTGGTTTACTCTGTAAAATGATTTGTCATTTTTGAAGTGAGCATTTTTCCTGTCATGTGTAGCTGTGCTTCTGTGTCTGTAGTCATGACTAGCGGTCTTCTTTAGTGAATGCATCCTATGTATAATTCTCTGTGTTTAGCGCTTTCTGGAGAAGCGATACAATATATCTACATGACACATGTTTGGCTCCCTGTGCCAAAAAGTAAAAGCTGGAATCCTTTTTTTTTTTTAAAATACCTTTTTGTATTTTTTGCCTATACAAACATGTTTTTATTCTAAAAAGGGATATAGGGATCATGTCATGAATGTATCACAGAAACTGCTACCTTGGTTTTCTTTCTTTCCATTTGTACTGGAGTGTACATATTCATTAAATATTTCATATCATCTATTAGTATTGTTTTGAATGCCCCGCCTGAAATGCTTTTATAAAAAGATGTTAATGTTTATTGACATTCATTGAGTCTTTATATATATTTCTGTAAATGTCCTCTATATCAAATGATGTATTTTGCCGTAAATAGCATATGTTGTGCTTTGAGATTTTCTCCAATAAACCTTGTTTTGACAATCCAGGTGGTTTGGTAATGTGATAGATCTAAAACGAGTCATCGAGTGAGGAGAGAGTGATGGGCAGTCCTCTGATTGTGTGTGCATGTGTTTGTTTGCTGACTGCAGCATGAGCACTATGTTGGGTCACCAGTTTAGAGCAGCAGGTTTACTGCTGCTAAATGGCCCCTAACCAACGTTCAGCAAGTCCAACATCTGCTGCTGCTCTGTCCTTACAGCACATGAGACTGGCTGCAACATCTGCCTTGGTTGGGATTAGACCAGTGTTAGATCAATCCTGACACCAAGCAGCCAGATCCATCCTTTGTAACAGTGTTCATCCTGTACAAGACAATACGTTTATTTTTGGAATGGCTAACCTGAATTGGAGTGAATTATTTAATGAAAAAGAAAAAGCAGCTATGAGAACAAATAAGTCATAAGTTATATTAGATGTATATAAATAATGATACTACTCTTTTTTTTTTTTTTAACATTTGGAAACGTCAATACAGCTTGGTCCTCTCAGGCTGCAGATACAGTTCTGTGCTTTTTGTTTGTACTCTGAACTGGCTCTAGCAGGTAAATGTCTAGCACATTAAATGGGAAGCATCAAGGAACTTTTAATGGGCTTTTACTCATGAGAGCTATATAAATATTGTTTCTAAAACTGGACTTTTTATAGGTGGCAGCACACCCAAGAAAAAAAAAACAACGAATAAATACATCAATAAAGAAAATTATTTTTAGAAATAATAACCCATGTGATCTGATTTGGCCAATGGACGTAGCACATATTGAATTTTCTTTTTTTGTTTTTTTGTTTTTGCATTACCTTAGCATTAGCGACGTGGGTGTATCATAATGGATTTTTCTTTTAACTCTATCAACATCCACGTGTGGAGAAACCTGGAGTCACACAAGTCAACATTCACACCCACTTCATTATCAACTTGATATCTATGTAATGCTTCCTGGGAAGCAGGAAGATAATTAGATAATTAGAGACAATGTGTTAGCATTAGCCTGGTGAGTTAGTCAGTAATGGCTGGAATAAAGCATACATTTGCAAAAGAGGAGCTTCGTCATATCAAAAATTCAAAAATGAATCAGGGATGACCGCTGCTTTGTGGAAACATTCTGACCTTGTTATGATGAAATAAAAACCACCAACCAAGCCCGTACAAAGTCCTGTTTTTAGATTATACCTGTTTTAACCTTTGACCTCTGGAGATTACTGACCACATTAAACTAGCCAGTATTCAGAAAAGGCAAACTGGTACGGGCAGATCATTTATTATTTTGAGATATTGTAGTGTTATGCTGGTGACAGGAGGTGCTTCTTAGTGTGTGTGCTCTAGTCTTTATGCACCAAAGGATTTTCCATGAGGATTGCCTCCACTGATGTCTGGATAAACGATCCTCAAGATCGTTGACCAGTTGACTACAGGATTGTTAGTAGCGTTACATATCAAATGTACTTATTGAAATCAATTAATTAATTAAATTAATCAAATATTGAATATTTCATTATTCACTCATGCTATCGGTGGCTGATACACTGTTTGCTGTCAGTCTCAGTGGACTACATATAGACATATCTGCTTTAGACCAGGGGTGTGTACTTTTTCATTAGATTCATTTTTCATTTCATTAGATGTTGGTTGCTCACCGTAGTTTTGAGCTAAAAATCAATATTTCAGAGTTTATACAATCACTTTGCACCTCCTGCACGTTGGTGGATTTAGTCGCCGCCCCCACATGCCCATATGTGTCTGAAAGAATGACTAATGAGCTGATAGAATGTATAACGCTGCACCGTCTGTGCTGGTGAGCTGCCCTGTCATATTCAGTCTTTGCCACTATATTGTTTTATTATGAAGATGTTTAACATTAATAGTAAGTGCATGACTTTGTTTTATTGGGTTGAGTCGCAAATTACATCTAGAGCATTGCATCTATGTCAACACACGATGACATTGTAGCTCACAGAGCAAGTATACTGCATAGGTTCACATGTGTGTACAAGCGTCAGGGGTGTTGTGGTAGAAACTGAACTGTAGCGACCAGCACATTAATGGGGAACCTACATTTCAGAGTACCCTCAATGAAAAGTCAAGCAACCCCATAGCACCAGCAAAAGAAAATCTCTAACAGCACCGCTGGACTTGTTAATGCAGCTTTTATCTGTTTTTGACTGATTTTTTTAAATTTTATTTTTTTGGTTGTGTGCACTGGTACTGTCTTCCCAAAAGAAGTTCCAAACTGAAAAATAAAGTTCATTATATCAATATAAAATTGCAGTTTTGTGGGAAGGTAAAAAGGTGAAAGAAATATGCACTTTGAATCTGGTGAATCTGATCTTGAATTGAACGTGGTGCCCTCTACAGTACTGTATATTGTAACTGGTATAAATGGATCATATCATATTATCATGCAAGGATCATATAGTACTACTTACTACTGGGTTTTGTAATTTAGCTGCAGGGACTATGGTGATACCTCCTAAGGACTTAACAAAATGGAAAGGAAGTGCACCAACCTTCACAGCTCTTATTATTTTTCAGGTACTAGCTACTTATGACAACATTTATTAAGCCAGATTCTGGCACTGATTACTTCACTATAAAACAGAAAATTCTTTAATGTAAGCGTGATGGTGTTTGGGGTAATTGCAGTTATGTAACAAGTTGCTCATGTGCAGCACGATCTAGTCAATTAATTCACCCCTTGGGGAAGGAGGCAGTGACCTCCATACAAGCAACACTTACTACAAGCTCAGTCAACTCAGTTTAAATACAGGTTGCACTTTCACAGCACATGACTCACCTTACCAATCTACTGTTGGTAATATAAATAAAAATGAGGGACACTCCGGTTATAGCCTACCTCCTGCAGCATGATTCAATGAACACCCTGAATGATAAGTAGACTGTATTCCACCGGACATATTTGTGATCAAGATCTGAGCTCACAAACGATACGCTTTCAAAACTTGACATGTCCAAATGTTTCCACACAGAATCAATTAGTTTCAAGTAGTTCCTTCTGTGACTGCTGTAACATTTCCACAAAATATTCACAGTGGGTAATTGGCTAATACATTATAATATAGTTACTCTGCATGACAGCAGCTTTGAATAAACAATAAGCCCACCCCACTGCAGTCACACAGGTCTGGTTTGCATGTATGAGAGGGAAGTCAGTCTCTTCTGGATCATTGTGCTGCTAAAGATTTCAGAATGACATCTGAGGATGTACAAATGCTCTTACGCTGCGTCATAATCTATCTCATCCCAGGACGTTTAACTGCTCTTCACCATCAGAGCAGGCCTCATTCTCTGGATCATGTGACCACAACGGCTCTCATCCTAATTCACACCTTGAAAGGTGACTCATGTGGGGTGTGGTCTACAGATCCACCGTCTGTGATCCACAGATATAGCTCCTGGTTTCCATCATCAGGTTAGATCTGAAGAAGCCGTGTGGATGAAAGGTGAAGAAAAAGTCAGTTTTCTTACAACTTAACTCCTTTGACTACAATGACCTGGATATATGAGATTTTACACAGATACTCTTGATACTGATTTTTGACATATATTGGCATATGACATTTCATGGGGCTTTTAAACAGAATACTGAAGCTTGGCATTGAAAACCATTTACAGCTGTTTGTGCAATAAACTGCCTGTGGAAGGTTTTTATTGTTGGTTTCATTCTGCAGAGTATCACCCTCAAAATAAATAAATAAATAAATAATTCATGCATGCTTGTTTGGAAAAGAATCATATAATTACAATTAAAATGTTGGACCAACATTGGTGGACACAGAAAATGCACCACGGACAATATTTGATTTCTAATGAAAGGTGTTCTACCGGCAAACCCATCTATCTGTCTAACCTTATTCGTCACCACAGTACCTGGTCCCCATGGCAACCCTTCCTCCTCACCAATAATGGACTGCATATCTACTTTAAACACAGGATGCTTTCCATGGCAACAGCTTCCTCAACATTTGTCTGGTATTGCCATGGTCACAGCTTTTCAAGTGCTACCTGTTTCCTGCTGGCAGGCTTGAAAGCAGAGACAAAAAACACACACAGTCCGGCTTCACTGAGGTCTGATGATTATTGCTCGATCATTCAATGTACAGTATACAGAACACACATAATAAATATAAATGTGTGATGACTAGTTGACTAATGGCTTGAACTAATAACTCACAATAATTCAAATTTTTATTTTGTTAATTTTTTAATTATGTTAAGATTTGGATGGAAACTAAGCTAATGGCCCTATATAATGTACCTGTTCTAGACTGTGGTCACTTGTAGCTTGTTACTTTTTAGCATAATTCAAGTCATATGACACACTTAATGATTGAGTGATTTTTATAATTAATAATTAACTTTGATGATGATGATCATTGTGAATTATTGCTAATAACCAAATGTGCTCTTCCTTGCCCTTACAGTTGGTGCCCTAATAAGCCAGCTTTCACACGATTATTTATGCATAATCATCTGTAATTAATAATTATAAATTTTTTTAATGAAATCTTTATTTTCAAACTTTGACTTATTTAGTGCTCTGCATTCAGTGCACATTAACCTAAGCTATAGGTGAAGCCTCTCACTTGTGCTGCATAATAGCAATTTTGCCATAACAAATTAGAATGGTCACCATTGCCCGCAATGACACGCTGCAGTGCAGCTCCGGGCCTCGAAGGTGACCCGGTGGTGTATGAATCATCCTGGAGAACACGGCCTCAGGTGCTGCAGTCACCCAGTGAGGACCAGAGAGATACGTTTCAGAAATTGTTCAATGATTTCTGATCTTTTCCAGAGACTCCCAAGATTGTGGAGTCACCAATTTGCTGCATACCTGGCTCTGCATCTGCATACCCACTGACCCAAATGAGCCTCAATCAGTTGCTACAGAAGCAGTTCATTAAGGAATGCAACTCCACTTACAACTCACATAACAGTAAGTAGAGTCTCACCATTGACTACTGCCCTCTCAACAGTCAGGTCCCAAAGATTCACTTGGACCAAGAACTGGTCATGGTGAAAAGGGCCAGCTCCTTCTCCACTGTGGATGTCGTTAATTTCTTGCTCTTGTTTCTTGACCATGCTAACCTAACCCAGCTGACCAGTACAAGCTGACTTTCTCTTTTGACAATCACCAGCATACTTGGAGCTGTTGCACGTTCATGTGCTCAGTCCAACAACTCTCTCCAGAAAGCCACAAGCAATGCTGCAGCATGCGGGAACCTCATCTATGTGGACATCATTATGAGGAGTCAAACATTTGATGAGCACCTGGCCAAGATCCAGCACATGCTCCACCAGCTCTCTGCTGCAGGAGCCAAACGGACACACTCAGAAGCTTCTTGGGTGATTGTGAGTATTCCTGACCGTTCATCCAGGACTATGCAGAGATAACCAGACCTGATATAGAACTACTCCACATAGACACAACTTTCATGTGGAGAGAACACTGCTTCGGCTGCATGAAGGACAAGCTTTGCTCTGCTCCTTGTCTGGCCTAACCAGAAAAGAATACAGAGTTCTGCCTGGAGGTGAGGTTCTCTTCCCACTTCTTGAGTGCTGAACAGCATTGTTACCCCACCATCCCTTCCTTCCACCCATTCCACCCATCATGTACAGATACATCCGAAGGTTTCATGTCAGACTGGACATCCAGTGGACAGCGCTTCACATTTGCACCCACCTCTCTGGCTGACCCCAGTCCTTTCCATCGTCATCTTAATGGCCTCTAACTCCTCTTCTTGCTCCTCTTAACTTCGTTCTCTTTGGTTCATATCCTCGTGCCAGTGGTGAACACTGAGCAGCCAGGGATTGTGTCAGATTAGTGCCAAAGACTGCATCTAAATGTATTGTGATGTCCAGTTGAGATATAATTAGGCAGTTTAACTGTCCAGATGCCAGAGTCAGCATCAATATCATGGACATTCTCTCATAAACTGTCCGCCCTCATTAGGCTCAACGACATCGTCACCCCAGATCACGCCCGCCATCTTGTCACCCACCCATGTTGTGATAAGTCTTTTTGTGATTATTGTGTTTACCTATTGTGATAAGAGATTAGAGTCAGAGAGTTATTACCTTTGACAATTATAAAATAATGCTAATAACCAAACATACCCCTCCTAGCCTCAACACCAGCCAACTGCCGCTGTTGCTATATATCTATATGCAGTTAGCCATAATGGCTTCTACATGCGGCTGGTTACTTTCATTCAGACTCATCAGCAAAGGTTGAAGTGATTTATATAAGAAATCATGTTTATTTGGAAAGATGTAAGAATTGCCATAATCTCTATAATGGAGCTGGATAGAGCAAAATTAACATGACACATAGAGCCACAATGGCCACATTTATGGGAAATATATCAGGTTCAAATAAATCATTAATGAAATTGAATGGCGACCTTGGTAATTAACTGAGAGCATTGGTTAAGCAGCATAATCATTCATATTATGTGATATAATTGGTCTAATTTATTACTGCATATCTACTGTGCTAATATAGTTTAGAGTGGCTTTAAACAGATTTCCCCTCAACCACAGGGAATTTGTAAGGGGCCAATACTGTCAGCCCATGTAACAGAGACCCATATCATGGCCTCTTCTACTTGATACTCATGCACATGGGACCCACATCACACAACAAATCAGATGTATATTCATTACATTTTGGTTGTGTTTGTAACATGCTGTATATCCACATTTGGAAACAGGACACTGTAATCATGTGACTGTGATCGGCCCTGGCTGTGAATCCTATGCAGGTGATCCACTTCCTGAAATGTGCAGTGCCTGAACTCTAAACTCCTGCTTCTTTATCTGCTGGCTGGGGGTATTCCTGATTGCTCCTTGTCTTCATGACATGAGATAGATTCACTTCTGTGGCTTTCCCCTGTGGAGTCATTACCTCTGCATCCACACACGCCGATTACATCTGTTCAACCCTGTGATCTCGCACACACAGGAACACACTCGGACTGCTGCTCTCCTGTACAGCAGCACCCTGCTTCATTCTGCAACATCTTGTCTTGCTTCTTCCCCCCTCCTTCCCTACCTTTTCACTTTCTCTTTCTGCCTCCTATCCTCATTTTACCACACACATACACATGCTTGAAGTCTTGCTCAAAATAGATATTCATTGCACACATATGTTCCCTTCGATTGGAACAGTACAGGGCAATGAGGCTGAAAATATGCCTGTGTACGATGTAGCTCCCTCGTCCCAGTGGTGGGACTTTGGCATATTTCACAAAGGCAGCGACCTCACAGCAGGAGTTAGACAAGCACACACACAGAACAGTTTGTTCAGAGCTGTGCCTTTAAGTCTGTAACAGATTGAAGCTCCATTGAGTCAATATATAGTATTACATCCATTTATATATTATATTCAATATCCTTAAAAATGTTTGTCATGGCCAAGTCATATTATAGGCTAAAATCACAAATCACTAAGGGTTTTACAATCTGTACAACATACAACAATCTGTCAACCCTAGAATTAAAATACAAGCCAGGCCAAAATAACAAATACAATATGGGAAATCAAAATGATATGAGATAAATAGGTTTCTATCAAATACAAAATGCTGGACCTGAGTCAGACATTATTCACAAAGTTAGAAAGATACAAGGACACTGTTCACACTGAAGTGGCTCCAAAATCACTCTTTAGTGTCTGTAGTTATTAGTGTAAGTAAGATCCTACAGTAGCAGGCTAGTTTTAACATGCAATGTTTCCCTAAACCTAACCAAATGTTGTGCCTAAACCTTACCAGACCTTAATCACATAACCACATCATAAAACCTTTATTTTTCATCAGTGATTAGTTGTGGTAATGGTTTGAAAGGCACGGGAAAATGATGTCGTCCAGCGGTCTAGATACACACTAGGATGTCCAGGTGTCCCTGGACATCCTAGAGGTCATGGTGGAGATGGGAAGGAGGTGGGATAGGTAACTGCAGGTGTGAAAGACTGAATGACAGATTTGCTGTATTTAAATAACAGAACATATGGATTTGTGATTATAATGACTATTGATCAGTTGTAGTGACATCATTTGTGATTGAAAGGGAGATTCACAGAGGGTAAAATGTTTTGGAAAAGCTTTATCAGAATTTTACGTGTGTTTACAAACTATATGTAAGTATATATTTAATCTAAATGTTCCTTTTATTAGTATATTTTATTAATCGTTTCTATTCATCCCCTTAGCGTTCTTAGTGCTGCTGTTTTCTGAAGACTGCCACACAGAGTTTGTTGACAGTGACGTGTCTTGTCTCCTGTGTGGAAGTGAGAGTTCTTCATCTTTTGCTCTTTGCTCTGGTGTAGCTGCACTTACCACAAATCAGTTATCAGTCAATCCATAACACCACTCCTGACATCTTGAAGTGTGATGAAGTGTACTACAAAAGCAAAACTAAATACTTTCTCTGCACCGGTGGATTTTTCTCTGGAAACAACAGCACAGTACGGTGGAACCACAAAAGCGACTGCTTCCGTGAAATGGCTGTAAAATGAGTATTTATAGGAGCTGACCAAAAGTGACAAGTATTTAATAAGAGCAGTGTAACACAGTGTAGCACATAGTAACTTCCTCACTTCAGAATATTTCCACACTTTATAGATCAGCAGTCCAGATGGCACCCATATTTGATAGCAGGAGTCAGAGTCTAGCTGCACCAATAATTATTACTGTTGGCAACTCTGGCCTCACTGGAGAGGAATGAATGATTATTATGACTCACCTTGTCCCTTTCATACCTTTGATTGGATTATGGGTGAAAAACGCAGGAGTGTGCGCATTCGCTGGAGCTTAGTAAGCATTTAGGAGGCTAAGATGCACTCAGAAAGTCAGCAGGAAGCTGCCAGCTGATTTAGATTTGCATGAATTTCATCATAGTCCCAGGCCTCAGGGTCATCCTGTGGGTGCAGTGGCCAGACGTATGATGGGAAACACTGAACAATGAAAGACACTGTGTAATATTACAGTACAGTAAGTTGAATTCATAAGTAGGAAAGCACACCTTTCAATTCAGTTTCTTTAGCGTTTAGAGTTGCATGTTGATTGGATTGTTGTAAATGGTGACTCTATGTGACTCGAGGACTCTGGCTAGAAGTCCAGCCACATAAGGTACTCCCACTGTGATGCTTCTGGTGGTCTCCGCTGGTTTAGCAGTATTCTTTCTGGTCCTAAGACAGAGAGAGTTCTCATCATCCACTCGTACCTGCTGGACCTGACTGTACCTCCCTCTATCATCCTCCCCTGTTATCAGTGGGGGTTGTAATGCCTGACCCCAAAAATAATGGACAGAAGATTCTGGAACCTTTATTTGTCTCATTTACAAAATTTGAAAAAAAAATAGAAAAAATGATTTGCATATAGGTTTTTCCATTTGTATCGTACTGTGTTTGAACTGTTGTGATGATAAAGGTATAAAGCAGGGGTTGGAAGATATTGGATACAAGAGGCTTTTGAGTGAAGTTTTTACCATACGGTGATGCAATAGGTCTCAAAAATGCTTGTATCAAATTTGATACATTTGGCATTATAGGGTTAAGATTTTGGTCCGTGTTAGTGGTTTTCCTGTACACATGTATCTAGAAACTTCCTGTACTCTAGTGAGCTTAATGTGTGAGTTTGATACTGGAGCAATGCAGTTTAATGAGAGGATGTAAACTATGCTGAGTGCATGTGATCTACCTACCCAACATAACCCATGTCATTTAAATAGTGAATTAAAATTTACCCACAATACATCTCAGATGTCACAATCTTCCAAAACATCTCCTGAAAAAATGAGCTCAAACTTCTGCAATTCCAGGCAGCGAGGGCACACTCCCAGAAGCACACAGCTCTGCTTTGTTTACATACACACAGTATTCCTTCTGTCACTTTTGGTGGCAATTGCCTCAGCAAGCTTACAGTGTCACGAGTGCAAATCTCCCTTAAACATCCGCAGATCTCCCTGAAATCAGTTGTCAACTCGAGATGCCTGTCTCCTAGAGAGACAAATTATACAAAACAGCCAGAGAGGAAACATAAAACAGCACTGCAGCCAAACTTGGGGAAACAGATACAGAGTTGAAAAGCATTATTTAATATTTTAAGAATTTTATACATTTTTAAAGGGATCAGCACAGTTTTGATGTGGAGGTCTTGTGGCTACTAGTGCATGTCCTCAGTCTTGTTTGGAGATTTGACCATTTGAACCATTTTAATGACCTGAAGAGGACTACAACCCCACACAATACAAACACATTACATATGATGGGGTTACATTAAAGACCATTAAATCAAAGGCGGGTGGGAGTTGTATGTGGAGTCAGTATTTCTAGAAATCTGAGCTCTGGCCTAATCATCTGATTGTGTGAATGTTAAGTACCTCTACGTACTATGTGTAGTAGTAGTAGAAAGTGGAAAGATGCTTGCGGGGACATCCAGTGAAGTGGCCTTCCCTGCTAGTTGAAACCTTGGTCAGATCAATGAAGGGGATGTACAGTGGTCACCTCTGCTCAGGGCACTTCTCTTGCAGCTGTTTTAGTGACAAGATCATGTCAAATGTTAAATGTCCTGCCCTGAATATGTACTCAGGTCTGCTTTGTCTAAAAAGTATAATATATATCACATATTAGAATAGCATTCTATTTATATATATATATATATATATATATATATATATATATATATATATATATATATATATATATATATATATATATATCTATATATATATATATAATTTCCCCCCCACACACACACACTTCTTGAAATTATACTTTTAAAAACATTTAGCTTTGTTGTTGGGATTGTATTTTGCACACAGGTGGTGTTTGCAGCAGGTATCAGCTTTATCCCTTTCAAACCCGTCCTCCCGCCTACCCATCTCCCCCTCATGCTCCCCCACCCTGAGTGCTCCTCATTGGAGCAGACTGCAGCACTCACTGCTGCTTACTGGGATCAGGCTGCAGCCTTAACATGCTCTGGCATCCTCGTTACAGGAGCTGTTTTCACTCATTAATTCACTCAGAGCCGCACTAGCTGGGCTGCAGAGATGGAACCAGTGTGTGTGTGTGTGTGTGTGTGGGTGGGTGGGTGTGGATGGTGGTGTCACAGCCCTACAATTTAACAAGAGAAAACAGGCTTTTCCAGAACACAGCATTGTCACTCCTGTTGAATATGCAGGATGTGTCAGCTGGTCTGAATAGCACTTGCCACTCTGTCTGATCACATCCAAAAGGGAATCTCCTGAAGCTCAAACCAACATCTAATACACAATACACAATCTCCCCTGCCTTCATTTTCCCTCAGTCCTCTTGTTTAACCAATACAATACACATGCACAAGATACATGAGTGACTTTGATTCATGCTTCTTCAACCCAGTGAAACTGTGAGTAAAATATATTAATAAAATTGATTATTGTAATTGCAAATTGGAGCCAACATTTTTCTGAAAAAAAAAAAAAAGTAAAATAATCTCCCTGGTAAGAGCAATGTTTTGGATGCCATGTTGGCAACTAAAAGTAGACCTGACAGTCAGTCATGGCATTTAAGATGCAGAAGGGTCAAGTAGCTTATGGTAACAAAAAAAAAAGTCAAAATGGTTTTATATGGGAGATTATTTCAATGAATAATCAAATATTAATTGGCAATTTCTATTATTTCTAGCAGGAGGAATTATTGATGGGAATTAAAAAAAAGATTGATTGATGTAAAAGATTGGTATGTGATGGAAATAAAAAAAAAAAGGAAATTCAATTTATTTTAAATGATGAACTAAACTAAATTAAAATGAATACGTATTTTTTTTCCTGTCCAGACAGGGTTAAACTGACAGAAAGTGAGACTTGCATAGTTGTGGCTGTCAATAGATCTTTTAAAAAGCCTAGCATGGTTGAAAATGCAGCACATAAAAAGACATCCTGACTGGCAGAATATGTTTCTCACACTGGTTTTGCTTCCTGACTATGGAGGTTTCTTCCGGGCTGGATGTGGTCCGCAGGTCACCTACTGAATAAGCCGGCTTTAGATAAATCTAATGGCTGAATGGCTCTGCATTAAGAACATATAACCTATGTCCTAGATCTGCTGATGGTTAATATTTAGTCCCACAGTATGCTGGGTACTCTGCATCTGCAGAATGAACATAATCCTTCAACAGATTCAGCATTTTAAATAATGTGGCGTTATCCTCAGTGTCAACTTACACTCAGCCATGATGTCCCGGTAGGGTGGGAAGGTATACCAACTGTGAACTGGTGAAGCCACCAATAAAAACAAAAGCTCTGTGGGCCAGTCAGCTGTGTCTACAAGGGGCAGTTTTGTGTGAACACTGGAGCAGAGAGGGAGACAGGGTTGTTTTTTTATGCATGGATCCTCCTCCTCCTCTTCCTCTACTCTTGGCCTCAACGGAGAGGTCAGGGTTACGGTCAGGGTCACCCTCCTAGTATTTTCTTTTTTCTCGACTCAGAGCACTATGAAAGGGTCATCCCATCAAAGCCCAGATTAACTATTCTATAATGTGTGTGTGGATTCTCCCACACCCTGGCCTTGCCTCTTTGTTGCTTCGCAGTCATGAATACACATCAGTGCTGGAATGCGTTCCAGGGGTCGGCGGTTCAAAGCAATAATCGTGTTTCTGGGTTTGACATTGGCTCTGATGCTGCCACTCGTGAAGCGAGCGGGGCTGATGGTTCGTGCTGCATTGCCCTTCCCACCCCTCATCTGTGAAACTGGGCCTCAGGGTGTCTTCATCAGGCCTCCAGGCCTCTGAAATGCCATATTGATCTTACAGCTCCCTCTTTCCAGCTTTATGTCAAGTAATCACACACTGCCTTTGAGGGCAAACTTCTTTCCTCCCATGTGATTGGCAGAGGTCCAGTTTCAATGTGACTGCTGCTAGCTGGTTGTTTTACTTTCATCATTCTATCTTTAGCATTCTCTTCCTAGATATTCTTATTGAAACTTTAACAACTTGAGTGCCACTTGAGGGAGGATTTTCTCTAAAGAAAAATGAGAACTAAAAACACACAGGGTGGAAGGGAGCAAGGACATGGATTCCCATTAACATATCATGTGACTGAGAAAATGAAGATAAATGACTGAGGCTCAGCGCTCAGAGAAGAAATAACAGACAGTCTTTGATGCTTGTTTCCAAGCAGTGAAAAGATGTATTGAACTCTTTCCTTTCTTGTTTACCAGAGAGAAATATGCTTACTCCTGGAGAACACGGCGAGACGTATTGTCCCGTGCCAAGTGATGATATCCATCGAGATTATTGCATATCTCTGATTAATCTCCCCACTGGCCGCTGTCCTTGGCCGCCGTGAAAACTCTGGATTAAAACGTCACTTCTCCTCGCCTCGCCAAGGTGATGAGTGGATGGAGGGTTAAATTGGGCTTTAGACACGAGCAACAGCTGCTCCTGCAGCCACACTTTTCCTCTCCCTCTTCCTCTCTATCATCCGCCTGCTTCTGGGCTTTGGGCAAGATAAAAACAAAATGGATGGCTGCAATAGTAATGAAACAACTGGCTGCGCAGGCTGAAGATGGGCTCAAGATGGACATGAATAATGAGCATAAATAAGTGATGAAATAGATGAATTTTGCTTTAACGTTAAACCTTGAACGTTGTTTTTTTCAGTGTCCTGGTTTGTTTGTGTTTTTTTTTTGCTCATTACCTTATCATCAGTTTCCCTGAGAGGAAAAGTAAAATATGCTGATGGCTTCTTGGAGCTCTGGGGAGTTTTGGCAATCTCAGGAGTTTTGGGCCAATTTACCACGTGAAGTGATTATGCTGCAACTGGCCCCTTTGTTATCTTGGCGAGGCAGTCAGTTGTAAATAGCTCTGAAGTTATCTGGGCAGCACAGTCACTCGGAAAGGAGTAATTGGATAATTAATTTAGTCCCGGACAGGTCAAACGGATTTTCGTCTCGTCTGCCTTTTCATGGCTCACAAGGTCTCGCAGACACATGATTGATGTGTGCCACCACTGGATAATTAAAGCCCATCATCCTCCGCACAAAATGAGAGGTGACTCAGGTTAGTCCAATATACACACTGAACATGTATCAGGACAATGCTGACCTCTTATTAAAAGCCAGGTTGCTGCTGACCACGTCGGATATGACGATATGATGCAGTTTTTAGTGTTGAATGCAGCACTCCACTGGTTGGCTTGAAGGGATTCCACACACATACAAATCAAAGCACTGATTCAGTATTATTATGAATAATAATAATACTGAATCAGTATTATTATGAATAGAAGTGTTGTCATTAGGTAATACATGTTGTTTCACATGTTACACTGTTACACTGGGTGTTATCAGTGATGGATGGCAACTACCGCTGCAGCAGAGATGCAGCCTACTATCTCCAAAAAACTTAAAGTTTGTATCATACATGAGAAAGTTCTGCTTTGATCTGCTGGAACCGTAGTTCCTCTTTGGAAGGAGGGATTTGAGACTTGCTTGGTGAGTTTCCCAATTTCAACATTGATGCAGGTATTATTCCTGTGTAAACTGAGAGGGTTAGATGTCAATCAGAGTTGGATGTAGCAGTGCGTGATGATTAGAGCTCCTCTCGCCAGGATACATTCAGAGACTAATCAGAATAATCACTCTAATGATGCCTCTTTCCAAGCCACACCACAGAGCACCAGGGAGCCTCACGACTTCCTGTGCGGTCCAGTTTCATGCCTAATGAGATGAGAGTGGGATGAAACAGACATGCCAGAAGAGTTTCATGACACCACTACTGCAGCAAAACACACATTTGAAAACTCGCATTTGAAAAACATTTCTTTGTAGCAAATAAGCAGATAATATTAGGAAGTGCCGCCGATCACCTGAACACCAGTGCAAACCTCAATGGCTGCTTTATGACTATGGGCCAAATCCACAGAGACTGGATATTATTGTGTAGGGTGAAACATTACACACCTCATAGACAGTATAGCCAGCTTAGTGCAAAAACAGTATACTGTATAGAACTCGTGCGGGCTGTACTTGGACCCAGCAGTGTTTTGAGCTCAATGCTAACATCAGCGAGCTAACATTGTGTTTAAGCAGGTGTGTACAGGCATGGAGCGACTGTTTCCACATCTCTCTCTGGGTCCATGCTGATTGCTGAAGAGGGAAATCATTTTGAAATTGCAAATTCTTTCAAAGCGCATTCATAATTTGTAATCTTGCCTCCATAATTTTCAGTGCGGAAGAGGAACCACAGATTACTGAGATGACACGTGAAACTGACATATGATATGACCATAGGAGGAGTTATAGTTTCTGACTACTACATTAATAAAAACTAGCAGGTAATAACTGTATGCTAGAGTGTTTTTATTTAATGTATTAACTGAGCTTATGAATGCTAAATAGGGATATGTTGTATGTTGTTCTCTTCTCAGTGCAGAATGATGTATATGTATTTGTTTTCACATTCATCTGCTGAAGGAAAGTTTCTCAGTTCTAACCTTTAAATCTCAGTTTAACACGTGATTATTATGTTATATGTACCTGCATGATTTGTGGCAGCATGTAACTTACACAACTGTGATGTGGAAACTTGAATCCTGGAGTACACTGTGACTGGACGTGCTAGACAAGTGTCCAGCAGTTCAAGCTCTAAAAATTAGATTTTGCATATTCATAGATTCAGGATTCCAGCACATTTCCATACCTTTCCAACATTGCCAACCTAAAGCTTGTGCCTTTCTCTTTGGCTTTGACAGAAGAAGAAGTAACCTAGATGTGGAGCTGGAGTTGGAGGCTCTTAGAGTTTTTATTGGTCAGAAGTAAAAACCATGGAGGTGAATGCAGGTAAGGCTGAGCTGTGCAGTACTGGCTCTGGTAACTTTTAACCTACATTAATGCCATATTTCAGATATGATTTGATGCCTCTTGCCTCGGCCCTAATCACTTGCCATCCTAGCATGCTCATAGAAGCAGCTAGGATGGCGTTCTATTGAACCTCACTGACTTCACTCTGACAAATGTTACAAACCTGTTAGCTGCAAGCAAGAAAGATTTAAAAAATTAAATAAAATCATTGATATATACATGGAATATATATAATGTGGCCAATATATGAAATGAAAAAGTCATTGTAATATAGACAAACGAGTAACCAGTAATTAAATCAATTTAAAATGTACAATGTACATAAATACAGGAATTAATGAATGAAAAATAAACCAGTCATTGAAAACTATGAATAGTCTGTGATTAAAGCAATGAATAAATTGATAAATTAATCAATGAAGACAAATCAAATCAAATTTATATAGCCCAAAATCACAAAATACATTTGTCTCAGAGGGCTTTACAATCTGTACAGGGAGTGACACCCTCTGTCCTTAGACCCTCGATTCGAGTGAGGAAAAACTTGTCCACCAAAAAACCTTTTAACAGGGAAAAAGGTGGAAGAAACCTCAGGAAGAGCCACAGAGGAGGGATCCCTCTCCCAGGACGGACAGACGTGCAATGATGTCACATGTACAGAACAAATCAACACACACATAAGAGACCAGGAAGGGCTGCTGATATGTCGTATTGTTCATGTTGCTAGAATCTAAGAACACTTGATTAAAAATATAAAATTTGACAGAAAAACGGAGAGAAGCCTGTTGTTTGGAACAGAGTGGTATTGAAATGTGCTGTCGTGTGAGTTGGGCCCAGAAAGAAGATGTGTTTTACCCTGCACACTGACTACTGTGCTTGTTAACAATCAAACTCACAGATTAGATACACAGCAAAACATAAGACTGTCTCTGTGATGCAAACCGCTCTGAGCCTGAGAGGAGGAGACGGAAGGCGGAGGAGAGGAGGTCCTTGTCCTTGAGAGAATAAACACAATGACTACATCTGAGGAAGCAATATTGCTCTGGTAAACAGGAGTTTGAATAAAGAGAACATGCTCATCTCACCCTGCTGAGACGTGCAGAGGTAAAGAGAGGTAGAGAACGCGGTGAACATGCCCAGCTCTGTTGAGCACATTGAATACGTTCAAATACACAATTGTATCTCTGGATTTGACAACAGATGAATAAAAACATGACACTGGATCAAAGCTGAGCACGGTCAAACATTATTAGCACGGAAAATATTTCAGGAGGGACAACTACTGTTGTGTCTCATGCTGAAATTAAACATTTTCGCCTTATCTAACGTAAAGGAATATTGCAACTAAAATCTTTTTAGATGAAGTGGGGTTACAGTGATTCTAGTAGTGACATGTTTCTATTCACGGACATTAGAGCACAGCCCAGCATCTCTAGGAATTCTGTTTATACTGAACTATTCCAAACCTCAAGATTTACATGCAGTGTCTTTGCAGGAAGTAGTTTGCCTTTTATAGCATAAAGTAAGTATAGAGATCACAGTGTTTGGATAATAAACAAACATGATGACAAATCAGAATCTTTCCCTAACCCTAAACAAGTGTTTTTGTGCCTAAACCCAACCAGACCTTAACTAAGCATTGTCACACTATAGGATATCATTATTATTGTTACAGGCCACTGATCACCGGTGTCATATTTCCTCAACGTGTAAAATGAAATACTTGTATCAGTGCTGATAGCAAACAGTTATTAAGCACTTGGTGTTTGCCCAGTCAGGATATGAACTCTCTGTCCAACCGAGCTGTTGCTTCAACTAAGCAGATAAATGATCCTTAGACAAATCACACCGGCCTTCTTTGTATCACTGCTTCCCCTCCACACACACACACACACACACACACACGCACACACACACACACACACATTACCCCTACCTGCCTCCCTCATCTCAATCACCATTATCTTTATGAGTCGACACTACCGGAGGTCACGTTCAATCACCAGCACAGATATGGCTCTCTCTCTCTCTCTCTCTCTCTCTGTATTCTGTCATTGTGTTTCTACCTCACCTCACCATCTAATAGCATTTGATAGGGAGCCAATATTATCTTGTCATTAAAAATCTTTGATATTAGTAAAAGTGATTTAAGATTTTAGAGTTCTCTGTGGGCTTTGTGACAATAGGTGTCACCTTTCACATTACACAAAGTAAATTGCTCTAGTGTTCATATAAAAATATGAATATTAGCACGGCTTTACATTTTGATATTTGATAATTAATAATAATTAACACATTTGTGCATGAATATGTTTCATCACAATAACAGTTATTCTTATGGCCTAATCCTGGGTTCGGATGAAACGTGGTTGCCCCATGCTCTAGATGTTGTTCCAGATAACAGTACAGACATGTCGTTATTTTGAAGGATTGAAATGTATTGGGACGAGGGAGACGTGCTCCTATGAGTTCTGTTTTTGTTCTCCCCTCCCCCCTTTCTGTTTCTCACTAAAACCTCTCAATGTCCTCTGCTGTAATCTAGTAGAGAGAAGAAAGGAACATCCGCCTGCGTTGCCTTCAATTATTACTGTATACTGTAAGCTATTTGCTTTATGAGCAGCATGTGTGGAATTGTTTCCCTCCCCTTATTTCCTCTAAGGCCACACACAGACTGCCATGTGGTATTTGGGTATGTGTCACCAGGCGTTTGCTTCAGTCGTATTTACTTGTTTTATTGGAAAGCAAAGTTGAAAATGAGGACATGAGAGGATTTGAAAATAATAAAAAAGAATAATTCATGAACGATGTTTCAAGCGATTCTAGTCAGAAAATCAGAAAAAAAGGGGGTTGTATCTTGTTGGAATGATAGCGGTGACGAGAAGGGATGGCATTTTCAAAAATCCACGAGGTTGAAAAGTTTGTTGAAGAAAAAGTTGAAGCTGTAACGTTGGTCAGGATAACTGGAATCATCTAAATATCTATTATGTTAGCATCGGGGATTGAAAGCCCTGGATAACAGACTGCTGTGTGGAATGCTTCAGACTCATAACTGGCATGCCACTGTCAGTAGACGCTCAGTCGTCTGAGGATGTTGAAGGTGTGTTTGAAGCAAGAAGAATGAAAACATTCAGAGAAGAAAAAGAGACGTACTGGAAAGAAAAGGCTACAAGGTGAGGCCATATGAGAGGGTCCTCTCAGATGTTTCTGCTGTCAGGAACATGAACGTGTTGTTTGAGTGTGTAGAGGAGTCAGAAGATACGGGAAGGACAACTGCAATATGGAGAACTGAGATGGTGGCAGTACAAAAGCAACTGGAGCAAAAAAAGGAATGGAGCTGAATAAAATATCTGCATGGACAAGAAAGGCATTCATTGCCATGGTTATCAATTATGCTGCTGAACTGCAAGGGAAGCCAGAAAGGACTGAAATTGTATTAGACGCTGCCAGGAGATTCTTGAACAGTCTGAGCATTTCTGGAGAGGAGCTGGATGTAACACAAGCGGCAGGGATCTGCTCCAACTCTGACAGTTGGGTCTGGGTTATAGCATGGACAGTGTTCTGAATGGGAGAATAGGTGAACGCTGTAAAATCCAGTAGTTGCATAGTAATGCACCGAAAGCTGTTTGCCAACTGCCAATTTTGTCATGTCAAAGAAAGAAAAGGACAGCTGTACATAATAACAATCAATCAATCTTCCCATCAAGCCGCGTCAGTGAGTGAGCATGCACAACACCGCAGGCTGGAAATGGCTCACTTTAATGGAATGTAGTCATCGTGTTATTTATTCCGGCTTTGACAAGTCAAATTGTTTCCATGAAAAGAGTCTATTATCATCGGGGGATGATGTATGCTAACAGATGTTGAGATATCTTGCTCGGGCTTAAAGTGCTGGACAGACAAACAGAAGCAACTGACCGAATGACTGACCAGCAGATATCAATGTCCTTCAGTGCTGCTGCGAGGACGCGGATGAAAATTTAGAATCTATTGAAGTGAAATGATGATGAAAATGATGTCAAGCCATCAGACTTCAATAGCTGACTTTTTGCTTTATGGCAGTATAGGATATACTGTGTGAGTTCAATCTGGTCCATGCATACTATTCATACACATGAATGATATGTGGTGTTTAATGTACTGACAAATAGTAAAAGCATCGCTGTGGACACCAGCAGTAAGAGCTGCACATTTATGTGCAAATGCATTATATTTACCGATGAGAATTCGCTTTGTGATTTTATTCATGGAAAATCCAAACCTCCGAGGTCTGTGATGGCTGTCGTCAGTGCCGACCCTCTCAGTTATTCATAGGCCCTCTAGAAGGTTTGGTGCTATGAGAATAGTTTGTTCATAACTTCCAGCAACATCCGATGACTGATCACCTTCATCCTCTCCTCTCTTCTCTCCATCGCTTCCTCCCGTCTTTGCTCTTCTCACTCTACTGGCTGAAGCTTAGGGGGCTGTCGATAAGCGACCTTGTAGAGCAATTAATGTGAATAGTTTAACCTTTCATTTCAGCTTCCTACAGGAATCATTGTGACTTCATAACACAGGTCATCAATAAAGACTCAGCTCATGAGCCATTTCAGAAAGGTTAATAAGTATAACCCTCTTCTCGCCGACTCTCCCCGGCTAAAACCATGAGCCCATCTGATCGCTGTCTCACGCTTCAGTGAATGCCTTCGCCTTCTCCATTTATTTGTATTTTCATTAAACATATCTTTCATGAGCCTCATGTTGCTTTTACAAATTGATCGATTGATTTGATCGAGTCAGAGACTCCAAATACAGTTCTTTTAATGAGGCTACAGGGGACAAAATATGGTGATTGACGGTCTTTGTCCTCTAGCTTATGGTCTGCATTGACTGCCCCTCTTCACATGTGCTGTCCCCTGCTGACAGAGATCAGAGAAACCATATGAACCTTTTTGACCAAACAACTCCAGGACATAAGTAGCCCCAGAAAGTAAATGCCGTTTTTATGCAGGGACATGCACAATTAGTGGATATGGCAGGTGAGTATTCCTAGGAATTATGTCCATATTGGACAACCCTCAATTTATGCTAAACACCAAGAATCATACCCACAATAATTCACTTACCTTATCCACAGTGTTGTTGTCAAGCACATGTATTGTAGAGAGTGAAAATAAATAAATAAATAAATAAACAGACGTAACCCAGGGTTTTTCAAAATCACTCAGTGTCAGTGTTTTTGTCTGGCAACTGGGTTGACTATCGTGCAGTGATAGTGAAACCTTCACATAAGGTTATAGGTTCGTAGCAACACCACCACAATGCTCCCACATAAAAAAAGACCATAATATAATTTACTGTAACTAAAACTGCCAAATCTGACAACAACAAGACAGCCTGACCTGTGGACAAGGGCACTGTTTGCCTTGTTAAAGTATCTGCAGTATGAGCACACTGCTTTAGTGCTGGACTGCAAGAGAATCAATGTGTCATCATTCATTTTAAATGCTCCTCATCAGCTTTCCTATTCTTTGCAGAGTTTCACAACAACACCTTAGTGTGTGTGTGTTTGGGTTAATGTCATGACATTACTTTTCTTGTTACATTATAACATTTATCCCTACATATTGTAATTAGTGACACATTGTCAGGTCCATACTGATGTGCACTGACATTGTCTCATGGCCATACAGTCTACTGTATATGTGGAGGACACTTTTTCAAAGAGCACTTTTGCTCTTCTACATTTTTGTAGATGGATATTCAGGTTTTCAATTCATTGTTGTACATTTGCTTGCAGCATATACAGTAAAGATGCAGGATTGGTATGTGTACATTATAATTTTTTTGTGTGCCAAGTAGAACAAAGGCGAGGCTATATCAGATATAACATGTAAGGCACAACGATCTGTTATCTTGTGTAAAGCTTCTTCAGGCCCTGGTTGGGTTCTGTTGTTTTAAAATAAAATTCACTACAAGCTTTCGCTCCAACTGAGCCAATCATCTTTATCCATGTATGTCAAGTGTTACAAGTAGAGCAATGCAGAACAGACAGGAGACTTGTAAGTTAATGGATTAAATAATTAATATGCAATTATAAGGTTGTTGGGTGTGGGGTTGGGTTTGGCTCTCAGAGTAAATCACTGGATGGATGGATGGATAAGTCTCTACCACCACAGTGATTGTAGGGTGGTGTCAAAATTGAGAAGTTTGGAAAAATGAAACCAGATTTGATTGACATATCATTTTTTTGCATGTGACAAGAAAACAATCATGTTGTTCTCACATACAGTAGGTCATTAATGAAAATGAATATGTGCATGTACTCATTTTTTATTGTTTGTAGCCTGCAATTTAGTTCATGTAAACTCTCAAATCTTAATGACAAATTCCATATTTTATGTCTGCACCTGCATTTGTCTCATTACCCATTTAAATCAAGACAACATCCGTTTGCAGTTTGTTTAACAAAGCTTGTTTAGGTTAATCAAACCGTTGATGGGAACGCACTGGCACAGTGTCCACCTGTTGAAGGCAAATGAGGTTGTTATTTCCTTAATAATGATGCATTTCAGTGCAGTACCTTGAGGCCGTGGGTTGAGGGTAATTTATGGCTTCTACAGAGAAAAGGGTAACACGCAGGCAAAAAAGGCAGCAGCTCATTATTCATCTTTCTGTGCCTTCTCAAACTCATCCTCACAGATTGCAGATACAGATACAGCCTGCTCCATTTTGCTGAGCTTTCAACTTAAGTGGAGCAAAGCAGAAAGATTAATTCTGTGAAAACAAAGATTTTTTTTTTTTTTTTTAAATTAAATGACAAGATGCAATTTTCCACCCCGCTGGCTTGGTACCAAGGCAGTGGAGGAGGCAGACGGAGAGGCAGGAAAGGTTGGGGGCTAGAAGGATGGGAGGAGAGAAGGATTATACGTTCTCCTCTGTGGTGTGGGGTTGGGGGTGGCAGCACTCGATATGAATACTCACCATGCACCATCTGATTAGCTGCAGTCAGAGGGAAAAAGCAGAAAATAGTTTATAAAAACTGAAGGCTGTCCATCAAAACATATCCAATATGCATTGCTCTCTGGTAAGGGTTCAGGATGACACAGATGGACTAAAGCTATCACTACTACTCATCATTTAGTGTATATTCTTGTATTTCATATATATATATATATATATATATATATATATACATACACACACACACATACATATATTGAAAACACAGTCAAGAGTAAGTGTGAAAATTTTGAAATAACAGGATTTCTGTGTAAGCCAATCTTATTACTCTTTGCTCATTAGTGGCAAGGGTATCGGGCATCAGGCACAGAATTGTCACTGGTTCACATCACTGCCTCCTATGCTGAAGACTAGCTATAGCAGCATGTACCTGAGAACGATGCTCGTCAGACCCGGACGACACCCGAAGATCAAAAATGCAGTTTCAGATTAAGCTAAACTGGCCCTGTTGATTGCAGTGAAGGGAATACCCATTTCACACTATCACTACCATTAACAAGACTACGTCAAGACCTAGTATAAGGCTGGAACATGTATGTTCAATGTGTTAAAATTGTTGCAAATTTTTACAGGGATAGTCACTGGTGGTGTCAGTAATGTAAAGTCCTGGATATTAAATGTTCTGCAATTTTCTGTAGTGGTCCCAGTTGTTGGACCGCAACTCAGTCAGGACTGAAGAGCTGAGGTGTCAGTGAAACGATTTATTTAGCATAAAAAAACAACACTTCTCTACTCTAGTATACAAAACTATTGAAATCAAAATCACTCTCAAAGAGGAAAAATCAAAAGGCTATAAAACAATAATTTAACTACAAATAGACAATAATGAAACAAAAGTAACAAGGAAAGTAACAAGAGAAAATCACTCTTTCAAGGCAGGAAAAAAAACTCACAGATAAACACATTTTGACTGTGGCTGAGAAATGACTTGGATGATCGAACATGAGGCGAAACACTTTGGCACAGGACAAAAGGAGACATGAACTTACATAGACACACAGATTAGGTAATGAGAAACAGGTGGAGACAATCAGGAATCACACATGGGAAGGGCAAGTGAGGATGAAAGGAGAGGATGGGTCAATTTCAAAATAAAACAGGAAGTCACAGGGCACACGACACAAGAACACCAACACCAGTAATATTTGTCCTGAAGTAGCATGTCACATAACATGGCTAAGCTACACTTGAGTAAATAAAAAAACAACTTTACACTCATATATTGGGATGTTTGATTTGTAAGAGAACTTACATATCTGTTAACTCCACCCCCCGTTTCATTTCTATCTTTTTCATTTTTTATCTGCTGATGTCTGTTTTTTTTTACTTTGTATTGATAGTTTTGTCAGAGTGATTGTTATTCGGGGTGCTCTCCCTCATGACTCTGTGCAACTTTTTTCTGCTTCTTTCTGAGTCGAGACATTTGGAGGCAGCAGTGGGAATTATAAATGAAAGATTTGACACCATTTTGAGTACAAATTCAGAAGGCTTACCAGTTATTGCAGTTACAGTGAAATCAAGAGCACCTGCAGAGCATCCATCACACACTAAACAGCTGACATGAGTTGCATTTTCTTTACCTGCAAAGCCTTTAATCATTATGATCTGAAAAATGTCAGAGAAATAAAAGGTTTGTGTTCTGGTATTAGTTCAGTTATAAAATGCCGCCGGCTGCTGTCGGCTACAGAGAGCCCTGTCAGTCAAAGAGTCGATCAGACCAGAGAAGAAGAAGAGAAGGTGTGGATGCTGGAAAAACGTGGTCACTCTGCGTCGTGCTGCTGTCCTCTGTTTTGCCATTTTAAAAAAAACAAACTTCCGCTTCCATCATCTCACATTTTGAAAGAGCTAGACCAAAGAGGTCCTTTCATTAGTCAGTGACTCAGCAACAGCCAAAAATTGTAAAATATCAGACCAAAATAAGGAATTGCTATGATCTGTGGATTCACTCACAGAGGTTGCATGTAGTAGACCGGAAAATCCTCAAAGCAAGACAAAAGCAAGGTTATAAAACCATTTCTAAAGTGACATCATCCACTAATGGTGAAAACATGGAACAGTGGAGAACATCCCCAGGAGTGGCTGGACGACCAAAAGTAGTAGTAAGAGTGCAGCGAAGACTCATCCAAGAGGTCACAAAAGACCCCACAGCAACGTCTAAAGAACTGTGGGTCTCACTTGCCTCAGTTCAGGTCAGAGTTCATGACGCCACCATAAGAAAGAGACTCTGACAGAGTTCTGGCAGAGTTCAAGTTGAAAACCACTGCTGAGCAAAAACAACATTAAGGCTTGTCTTAATTTTGCCAGAAAACATGTTGATGATCCTCAAAAATTTTGGAAAAATACTCTGTAGAATGACAAGACAAAAGTTACATCTTTTGGAAGGTGTGTGTCCAGTTGTGGAAAAGTAACACTACGTTTTAGGGGGGAATAAAAACATCAAAAAGACTTTGACCTGAATCCTATTGAGATGCTGCGGCATGACCTTAAAAAGGCCGTTCATGCTTGAAAACCCTCCAATGTGACTGAATTACAACACTTCTGCAAAGATGAGTGGGCCTAAATTCCTGCACAGTGCTGTAAAAGACTCATTGCAAGTTATTGCAAACGCTTGATTGCAGCTGTTTCTGCCAAGTGTGGTCCAACCAGTTATTAGGTTGAGGGAGCAAATATTTTTCACACAGGGCCATGTAAGTTTGCATGGTATTTTCCCTTAATATTAAAAACCTTCATTTAAAAACAGCATTTTGTGCTATATTCGACTAATATTTGAATTAGTTTGTTTGCAAGCGGCAGTTTTGAGATTTCTGTTGCTACACAGAGTACATTTCTGCATGATGCAGTCAATGTTGCTTTTGTCTCCAAAACATTGCTGTTGAGTAATTAGCCATCACCCTGGGTTGAGTATGATTGTCCCCCTGATATGTCCTTTTTGTGAGTTTTGTAATAGTAGAATACCAGAATAACATCTCCCTTATTTTGAAAATAACAGAAACATTATTATTTCATCTACATACACTGTCTTCACATCCTACGGAAGCTGCAGGATCCCACCCTGTAACTGCTTATCTGCATGTCAATCTTGACAGGTATGATTACTATATGTGGAGGGGGTGTGTACTTATGGATGGACATTATGCTTTTAAGGGTTGGTATCCCGAGTCTTGGGCCAAGTGCTCTGCTTTTTGACACTTTTGAGATTTATACAGACTCATCATAACAGAACATTTTACAGTTAATGGACCGAGAATCCACTCGGGATGCTGGTTTATGAGTGAGTGTATTATAGCTGTCCTTCATCAGATGTCGATTTTTATAGACAACACATTCACTGTCAATTCAGTAATAAATATATAAAAAATATATAAATAAATATAGACCATACCAAAGTAAAATAGAAAGAGAAAACAAAAAAAATAGAGGCTTAAGTCCAGAGAAATTTGATTATGATGTCGTTATTACTGACCCAAATGATAAGTTCAGTTCCAGTTGTGCCAGTCCCTCCAGTCCTCAATAACAGTTGTTATGTATCTTGGTGCTTGTCATGTTAATAAACGGATAATTATGTTTGCTGCTTGTGGATCACTAACCAATGTTCCTTTACTGAAGTCATAATTATTTACACTGAAAATAAAATTTGGTCTGTTTGAAATTTGTAGAGGAGTTGCATTAGATGATGTCATGTGTCATGTGCAAATACATTTTGAATTTAATATCTGAATTGCGTCCTACTAATAAAAAAATAAAATTTTTTTATATACAGCTAAGAGATGATGCAGCAATTTCCCCAATCAGCCTTATCCCCAATTTAGCAAAACATGTTTTGAGGTAAATGCTGTAACACATAATAATGTTTTTCCTCAATGCTGATGTTTCGCAAATGAATATGCCACAAATTGCAATTAAAGTGTGGTTATAAATCAGAATAGGCAACAACCACATGGTTCAGGGATCCTTATACTGGGTTCAGACTGCCCACAGAAGCCCCTGGAGGAGCAGCCAGTTTCCTAACGGTGCCCATGTTAACCGACTGGGTACGACAACTCTACTTAAATCCATAAACTCTAGCTATATAACTATCTAGATTATATTAGACTGTGGTTTTATATGAAGAAGGGCCCTGAGACATTGTCTGTTTTGATTTGATGCTATATAAATAATTATTATTAGAAATTATTTGACTTGAATGTATGCAGACCAATGTACTTGAATGTGTTTGTCTGAGCTTTGAATTTTGTTTCTTCCATCATTAATTTGGTAATCTTTTTTTTTTTTTTTTGTATATTGCTTTTGCAAAATGTGTAGGCATGAGTTTATAATGATTTTGGGGGGCTGTATTTGGTGGTGCTGGCCTCCATGGCCTTCCCTTCATGCCTGCATCTAAAGCCTCCTTGGACCTGTTTCAGAACAGACATATCAAAAATATCCAATTAAAACTAAACTACAAACATCAGGACATAAACCTTCACCATCACATCAGGCATTAAAGAAATAACTTGATCTGTTGAGACACAACATTATTTAAAGAAGATGTGTGCTATCAGAGGAAATCTGTGTACACATAAAAAGGAAACATGGATATGCAGTCTTTGTCAGATTTATAAAACATAAAACAAATATATGCAATCACAGTTTTGTGTAATATTAAACTATTGAATACAACCTAACTTAATGTGTTTGTTAGTGTTGCTGTACCTAGATGTCCAAGATGGTTGGACCCACTCAACCAATAATGATTAAGGAAATAATGGTGGCTGAGTCCGTCCACTTGCTAACAAAAAGGAAAAAAAAAAAAAACACTTGCAAACAGGTGAAAGTTCTGGAGCAGGAGAGCATTGATAGCGGCTGTGCCCTCTGGGAGAATAGTCAAAGCAGTCATGCTCAAAGCAAAGTTTCCTCCTCGCAGGCTACAGTAGATATTCTGCGCGCCAGTGCTGTGCTAACAAAGGTAATATGTGTGTGGCTCCCCTACAGGTGCGGATCTCATTTGGCAGTATAATGACACCTTATAATAGGCTCTGTGCTGACACATACGTGGAAGCCATCAAACCAGCCTCTCAAAGTGAGTAATAATTTACTGGTATGTAGTACACAACGGAAACTCAATTAGATCTACAGACATCTTTATGAAAAAAAAACATTATAACATCAGGACCTACAAATATACATCAGTAAATCTCCATACATGTCCATTACATTTTCTATTAATAACAAACATGTGTTAACATTGATATTTGTGATGTGTTTACTATTACACTTCACACACTACACTACACATTATACACACTATTATTGAAATGTATGCAAAACATACATCTGGGGAGCATGTTCCTCATTACAGGGTCTCCCACCAGTCTCTTTGTGTGTGTTATTAGTAGCACACTCAGTTGAATGCTGATGTTGGGTATCTTCTGCCACCAGTTTGATACACCTTACATTTTACACTAATGCCAGTAAAGCGGGACAGAGATTTACTGTTCCGCCATTCAGACCAAAGCAACAGGTTTGTACTATTTGTCTCAAGTGACAGACAAAAACTTTAAAATGGTGTTGTCGACCATTGTGTGTTGTATGTTTTATTCTTTGGGTGCCTGGAGGTGGAGATGAGCTGGGTGAGGAGTAGGAGGAGTGCATGGCTCTGCTTCATGGGCCCAGAATAAATGCTATCTTGTAAGACATTAGAGATTTGACTGAGAGTTTAACTTCTTCCATGTCAAACTAAAAAAGTTCTTTCACATCATCTAATATTGAACACTTTGGGTCTTCAAATATATTTCTCCAATTAATGTCTATTTACCAAAGTCTCTCTCAAGTCTCCTGTGTTTTTTTTACTTTGTTCTATCCAGACTAATAAATATTCTTCATTTATACATTAATATTGACACAAGTTTGAGTTCAATGTATCATAGAAGATTTACATGCAATGTGGTAATGTAGTTTTTCATAGGCAGCAGCAGTAATGAATCTCCTCAATATACAATATGTTACATTACTGGGGAAAGTATTGTGTTATATGTTACAGCAAGGCTCTGCTGACCCAGTGTAGTGTGTTCCTGCACTGTACCTGAGTAGGTGAGGCCAGAGCCAGAGCTCTCTGATTTGACCATCATATTCTGTTTGTGAGGCCCTTACAGCACCCAACATCTCCCCTCCTGTATCCAGAAGCACATGTAGTAATGAAGGGTGAATGAGTTGTGTGTCTCGGGGTTACATTCACCCTCTCGGTGGACTTATAATGAGACCTCCTCTGTTGCAGCTCAACATCCCTGTCTAGGTGAGGGTCGTGAAGAATGTGCAACTCAGGCCAAAGGACAGAAAAATCAGTAAAGTTATTTTCGAAGGAGATTGGTGTTGTAAAACTTATCATGATTGGGTTTTTTTTATGTCTTGAAACTTAACCTCTCTGGAGAAGTTTTTCTTCTCTTTTTATCTTAAAGTGAAAAAAAAAAAAAAAACATCTTATGGAGCTAAAACAACAGCAGTGATCTCTGAAAGAGAGTAAAGAGTGTGGCAGACATGAAATACTCACAGGTGTTTGAGCGTTAACACGTATACCAATTACCACTAATTTCACCCACTGTTCCTCTTTCTCCTCATCCTCTTCAACTGAACACAAAGACACGCCATGTCCTGTAGAACAGACAGAAATTGGTCCCTTGGAGGCTCCCATGCTCTCGTTACTGAGGTGAGGAGAGAAAAACTCAAGCGCACACTCCCTCACAGGCCCACAATCCCCTGAACAAACCACCAGATTTATTCTGTGCTCCGAGAGCTGTTGCCAGATTTGTCTTTGTTTTTCCCCATTACATTACCCACACTGTGTCCTCAGTGTTGAAGTGAGTCATGTTTAAATGGGCCGCCTTGTTGTGAGAATGGGTTGTGATCGGTGTTTGACTGATTAGAAATGCTTATCAATCACTAGGCTGACTACAGTTGGGGGTATGACTTCCATGTCCTGCATTAACTAAGACGAAACTTCATTCATGTTTCAAAATGCTTAACATGTGATTGTCAAAGAACTCATGATAATTGAAGATCCACATTTCTAAGCTATATGAAATAGACAATCATTTGTGTCTACTAATAGATTTATGACATCCACTGCACTGCACTCATTATGCAGAGAGAAGTTCAGTGGAGGGGGATTCTCTAGTTCCATTAAAGGTACACTGATTGCAAAGAAAACATGAAGAGCTGTATAAAGTTGTCCTTTCTAATATCTGCACATTCAGCTCACACAAAAACACGTTACATTTGATTTGGAGTCATGTTAGTGTCCACATGGTAAATGTAGATCCTGTATTTATTGTATTTAGCTAAATGTTCCTCCGTGTTTGCCAATGAGTTGCTAACAGGGCTTTCACACCTGAAGTGCAAGTATGACATTCCAGAGCAAGTCCAAGCAACTATTTTCAATATAAAAAGCAACTAAACCTGAATATGCAAAATATGCTGCCTTCTAAAAATGGGATTCCGACATTGATGGAAAACGAAAGTTACAGAAGTGACAATTTTACCACCAGTAAGAATCGTGGAAAAGTTGATTTTCTGTATGTAACACTACTCTCTAATCCCACCTGAATTAACTGTAGCAGCTCTTTATTCTGCGCCCAGAGCATAGCACTTCTGACCAATGAAAAATCAGGAGGAGAGTGTCAGTGTTTCAGAGACATGAGAAGTTAATGGAACCCCCTGTATCTTAAGGCGGGGACGCATGTGATGACTGGTGAGTCATATGATTTGGGCCGTGGCAACTGTTTGGACATGCATATGTAAAGATTCTAACCTTACATCTTCAGATTCGGTTGCTGCCAGTTAATTAAGATTTTTTTTTTTTAAATGTTGTTGACGTTGGCGATTTGTGATCAATGATGACACTTGTGTGTTACCAAGAGGGAGATGTAGAGTAAATAGATAAAAAGGAGCGATGGTGAGACAGCAGTCTAGAACTGAAACAGAGAGGAAGCTGTAACGAGAAAGAATGTGTTTACCCCGCCAAATTAAAACATCAAAGCTTCACACAGCTGACCAAAACCTGAAGTTAGCTTCATTTAACTTACGTCACTCAAGTCCAATTCCCTCTGCAGGATCAACAGTCCACATTACCTCTCCCTCTCCGGTTGCATCCATGTTTGTTTTTAACAGGTGAGCGCCTGTTAAAGGGGAGCAGAGTCTGGCTCTAACTTCCTGCCTTCTGCCTTGACTGGTTGGATTATGAGACACAGAGAAGCACAGCAACAACAACAACAACAACAACAACAACAACTGTAATAATAATAGAGGTATGACTAATAATAATGATAGTATTAATACGAATTAGCGATGGGACTTGATTCAAATTCTTAATCGAGTTAATTACAGGGTCTGTAATTAATTACATGCAAATAATCACAAATCGTGTGACCTAAAAAAAAAATAATGATTTCAAATAACCTTTTGCTCAACTAAACTATTGAATAAAAACACAAGTTAAACCACAAAAAAAATATTTATTTAGTATTTTACCTTGTTCATCTATTCAACCAACAAATAATTTATGCAAAGTGATATTTTTCAGCTTCCAGGTTTTTCAGGATATAATTAAAGGATATAATTAAAGTAACATCCTTGAAAAAGTTGCTTATTTTTTCAGACGTAGACTTACTTATTTTGGCTCTGAAGTCTGACGTCTGGTCCAACGTGGATTGACAGAGAAGCTAATATGGGAGAAATATGATCTCTTTTCTTAGTTCTTAAATAGTTCATAAATACATTCTGGACCTGTCTGGAGAGTCTTTAGAGACCTGATAATAAAGTGATAATGATAAAGAATGATTGCAATAATCCAACCTTCTCTGCATCTTTTTGAGACAGAGATGTGCCTGATTTCTGCAATTCTTGAAATTTGTTTCATGTGGGAATTCAAAGATAATTCCCAGAGTCCTTATGGTGGGGCTGGAGGTCAAGGTAATGCCATCCAGAGTAGCTACATCAGTAGATAATGTGTTTCTAAGGTGTTTAGGGACAAGCACAATAACTTCAGTTGTGTCTGAGTTTAGTAGCAGCAATTGCATCATCCAGGTCTTTATGCCTTACATTTAGTTAACTGATTGGGTTCATCTGCATAACGATGAAAATGTATGTCTAACAATGATGATGATCTAACTAAGATCTAAGAACAGAACAAGTACAGAGAGAAGTCATTTGTCTGATACAATTAGGATGTTATTTGTGCCTTTCACCAGTGCTGTCTTAATACTATGCATTCTATATCCTGACTGAAAATCTATCGTTATGTAGAAATTCACATAACTGACTGGCAACTGCTTTCTCAAGGATCTTAGAGAAAAAGTGAACGTTATATATAGGTCTATATTGGTTAAAAACCCTGAATCAAGATTAGTCTCTTTAAGAATCTAAATTACAATTAGTTTAAATGACTGTGGCACATAGCCTGTTGATAGACACATCGATTATATCTAATTAATCTATCTAATTAAGGCTACAGAAACGTATTTTGGTATTATTATTGCATAACAGGCAGGGTTATCTGGACAGGAATTTTGTGCATGCGCCGCAGTCCCAATTGCATCACTGTGGTGGCAATAAGGATGGTAAAGCACACCCTCTTGTGTAATATTGCTTAATTATAATAGTATATAAATAACACAAAATCACCAAAAGTGTAATATGACCACTTTAACTATGACTTTTAATTGACCTGACGCCAGCCTCTGGCTTAAGCGTTGCGGAACAAATGTCTCCCCGAAGGCCCATAGCTCTTACTTTTACCGTATAAAGCTTCCTATGACATTCCAAATGTTACAAGCAGACTACAAGATAACAGCACTACTCAGCTGCCAGCTTTTATAGCCACATGAGAGTGATTATTCATTGCAAAGCAGGAGTTAGTAATGTGCATGCTTGTACGGACACAAACCATAAAGACACCAAGCACAAGTGCTTTCCCTCTAGACTCCATAAAGTATACAAGGGCAGTGGGAGTGGAATATTTCCTTTACGATGTGCCACTGAGAACACGCCGTGTTGGTCTGTCTCAACTGGGTACAATGATGAGGACATTTCAACGTCCACACCCATAACTTCCTTCACCTCTCCCTTCACCCAACCATTCTGCCCCACTCCCTTTGTCTCTCCTTCCTTTTGCACCATCCCTGACCCCTGTTCGCCTTTCCTTTCCTCTGTACTCCTTTTTCCTCTGTACTATTTTACCTCCTGGGAAGGTCTTCCCACACATCAAAGCCGTCCACTGCCGCGCATTCCGAGACAATCAGCAAACATGGGATAATTGGGTTTCATTGAGGGTTCCCCTGAAGCACACAGTGCCTTTCTGACAGGAGAAGAGCATACATAAAAGAAGGAGAGAGTGACATGCTTGTAGCCTGAAGCAGACGAAGGGCATTGAAAGCCAGGAATAGTGAGTGATGACATGCATATCAATGCTGCCCCTGCAAGGTAAACAATGACTCTTAATTACCAGGCCAAGTTTTAATTAAGATGACGGTAGAGTGATTATTGCCCCTGACAGGGATGATTGAGCCGGGAAGTCCTTGTTCTGATTAAGGAGCTCATCTGGATGCTTCCTGTCCAATAGGGAGGCAATAATGACATGACCTCTTGTTGTCAGAAGGTGGCTAGGTGGCACAGGGAGGGAGTCATCTAATGCTGTCGGTACTTCATTTTTCTCACATACCTAAGTATACTCCAGGAAACACTTCACATATATATCATCACAAACAACACAGGGTACAGGGTCACAATGATAAACTTTGAAAACTCCTAGTGTGGCCTTTTTTCCCAATGTTACAATGATTGATATACATGTATTCTATGTGTATTTAAAACCTGCTATAGTTTTATTTCCTCTGTGTCATAGAGCTCCATTGATGTCCAACACAGTTAAATATGTATTCATTACCATGGACACACACACACACTGTAGTTTGTGGACTCATACACAGGGACACTGCTCTAGAGAATATAGTCTGGTTCCAGATGTCATTCATTCATTTTGGATCTTTTTGAGGGATTAGTTTACAATAAAACAACCATATCCAATAAAGTCAATCTCTAGGATCTTTCAAAAAGGTAAGAATCTTCCTCCTTTAGAATTACACTGAACGTGACGTAATTGCTTCTATGTTAATTTCCTGTTTCTGCAGAAATGATAAAGGATGAGATAAAGGAGAAGTCAGATTGATACAACTGCAAATACCTGCAATAAAACAGAGACATATCATAAATGAATCCTGTAATATATTTTCAGCTGTTTATCTGCATGACTGTCACACTTTACTTTTTTACTCCCCTACTTTGAATGCACTACAGACAACAGCATCAGAGGACTCAGGCTTCTCCCACTGATTGTCTCCACTTCATTGTATCGATCAATTTTAATTGAAGTCAGAGGCTTTTTTTCTGCATTTGGAGTCCAGTGGGACTGCTGATGTTGGCCTTTTAAAAAGTTCTGAGCACTGTACAGGTAGATGAATTATTCACTACTGTTGATGGCACCAGTCCACTGCTCTTTACTAATGAATGAAGGGCTGTCATGTGTCAGGGAACTAGGCTGAACCTCACATTAACCTACAAAGAGCTGCTGATACTTTAACATTATATTTAATTTAATTATTTAATCAGGAAGTCACACTGAGATCACATTTTGCAAGTAAGGATTACCTGAGTACAGATTTTTATTATTTTCTTTGTTTAATTGACCTTTGACCTTTGGGGGTTCACTGGAATCTTACAATAAGTGTTATCATCCTTCATGCTGTGCTTTAATTCAATGCATGTCAAGGCTTTCTACCTGAGCATAAACAACGTTATTTATGCACTGGAAGATATAGTATCACCCATGACTTGACAACTTTAATGTCTATCTAATGGAGTAATTCACTGAGACATTCATCACCCTCACACAGCTGTCACAGGAGCAGTTTGACAGTCGGACATCTTCCGCTGAATATCTTGACTTCTAAAGCCTCCAACCTGTTTAAGAAGATCTTCTCAATTAAAAAAATCTCATTCTGCAGTTAATTTTTCCCTCGCTGTGGTTAATACAAGATCATCTGCTCTCACTTTATTGAAATGTAAGCACATTGAAATGAAAAGAACGTGGTTGGTGTTCATGACTGGGAAAATAGCCTGCACACAAACAGAAACATCACAATGGGGAGACACTTCATTAGGCTGCCTCTGATACCAACTGTTACAAAGAGAAAATAAACTCACCACAAAGTGAAAAATGCGGACCTGTTTCTACGTTACTAATCTGTCTTCTCTTAGGAAAAAAAAACTACATCTGCTCTTCTCCAAAATGTTGTTTTTCTGTCTGACATAAAGGAGAAAGCTGCTTCACAAAGGTGTGTGATCAGCAAGCACAGTGAAGCAGAAATGATGAAAGGGGCTATTTCAGTCAGCGGCACCGACCATGCAGCAGGACAGAGTTGGGCAAAAATTTATAATTATGGATGACAGCACGTTAGAGTTTAACTTGATTTGATATGTTTGTTATATTATTCATGGCACTCAGAAATACCAGAGTTTTTCAAGACTTTCCAAAACTTGAAACTTTGTTGCTTCCAGGGGAGCTCAGGTCTCTTGTAGGAAAAATCACCTCTGGCTCCCACTAATAAAAAAAAAACTAAATAACAAAATACATCATTGGCCCGAGCACTCCAGAACAGTACAAAGAAGTGTTTTCTGCTCTCATTCGCCTATCAGCAGGATGACACCATTTATCTACGCTTTTAAAAAATGTTGCAAACTGCATTCTTTCATGATGTGCTATGGTTTAAAAAAATGTTGCCTAAACCTGAACACTCACTGGAGTCAGGATGCAAATCTGGGTCTTTGGTTTTAGAATCTTGCATCTTCAGAAACAATATTAATAACTAAGCAGGCCTGACCCTGCTTAGCTTCCGAGATCAGACGAGATCGGGCGTGTTCAGGGTGGTATGGCTGCTAGGCAGAGAGTATGTTTGCCAATGCAATGTAATTGGGAAAACAATTTTCATGTATATGACCATAATTTTTAGGAGACAGTTAGGAATAGCAGGACTTGAAGTGGTGAAGTTTGAAACAGAACGACATTTGCACTTTTAAACTAATAGATTTTAACTGGAATATATATTCGGCATATTATATTATTATACAAACTGCTGTGATACCTTGTTGGCTATATTGATACTTCGCCACACTGCAAGGACCACTGAACCATGAACACTTCTCAGCTGCTTTATTACCTTAATCTGGACAGTGGACAACTAGCTCATTAACAACAAAACAGACATTAAAAAAACTAAAAAGAAAACATTATGCAAAAGTAAAATGTATTTTATGTTTACAAAGTTCTGAATGAATAAATTATCACAGTGCATGTTGTCTTTTTCCCTGCATGGCTTTCTCATTCTGCCCTCTCTGAGGCCTCCCCTCCTTCTCTTGGTCACAGCTGACCTGCGAGCTGAACTCAAGTTCTGGTTGAAAACACAAAAGAAACAGATTTTTTATTCTAATGTGCTGCTGTGGCTTATGTGCCCTGGGTATGTGACAAACATTACAGCCATTACTGCCATTGCCGCTTTGCTTCAAGGCCTCTGCTTTTCCACCCTGTTTTTCTCTCTCCCTCTGTTCCTCCCACCTCACCTCTCCCATCTCGCTGGTGCCATAATATGAAACTGTAACTGAATTCCAAATGAATCCAAAACCGTGGCGGAATGAAATTGATGTGCTGAATGCTAATTTCTGCATTAAAGCATGACGATAATGGCCTGGTGTTTTACGAGTCGTCTCGGTGGTCCCTTTACTCCTGTGACCGCTCCTCCGCCTCCACCACATCAACACCCTCTCATTCCCTTAATCCTACCTTAGCCTGGAGCTAAAATAAATCCTGGCTGCTGTAAACTTTATGGTAATACATCTGATTTTCTAAGTATTGATCATTTTTCTAAATGTCAGTCAGTGCATGGCCCCTTGCATGTTACTGGCTGAGGAGTTGGCAGCCATCTGAGCTACACACACTGGCTGACAAGGTTCTGAAGACTCCAAGAGATCCAGTTTGTTAACAGATCAATGAGGTTTTGACACCCTACAACCCTGTTCAATGCATTTTATTGCAGGATTTTACAAGTCTGACGAGTTCTAATTTTAGAATTACACAGTAATCTAGCATGAATGTGCATTTACATGTATTTGATTGCTTAAATAAACTCAGCATGTTTGGTTGGAGCCCTCTACATCATCCCATACCCCTCAACACAGTGGCCTCATTGAAATCAACTGATTTTCAGCAACGTGTTGCCAGTAAATAATCTCGATGTTGTACAATTCAGCAAAAAACAAGGGTTACATTCAAAATAAAAATAAAAAAGATTTCTTTCCATGATATCTACTTATTGCAACTGAAGTTATGGTTAAATAATTAGTTCATGGCTTTTAAGAATCACATTTCTTCTGCCTACAGTTTGAAGCAGTCGATGTTAGATGAACTAAATGGGTATCTTACAAAGTCACAGTGTTTCTTTACTGAGCTGCAGTGGAGGGATAGAAGAGAAAATGTCATAATAAAAAGACCATAATCATTGATTTGGCTAACTCAGACTGATAAAAGCCCCATAATGTAGATTTAGCTGAATTGAAATATGTATTTTTTTTATAGAACAGAGAATGTGGATTATGCCCTCTCTATCCTCTTCTATTGTAGCCACAATAGGACAAGATGTCTTCATGATTAGTGTGGATGGGAGGAATGCTTGCAGCAATGGAAAGATTGACAGACTGTATTGGAAAGACATAAACAGTGGTCAGGACATGGGTTGGGTTAGGCATAAAAATAAAAAAAAGTCCATGTATCTTTTGTTGAACAGTGGGGCCACGGGTTGCAATGACAAGATAATGGTAGCAGCACAAAAGTGTCACAAAACTGTAGGTGCATAAAGTAGCATAACTGCCTAGCAGCAAAAAACTCTGAATGGACAAAGATGTGTTTTATTCCTTAAAGGGATAGTTTGGATTTTTTGAAGTGTGGTTGTATGAGGTACTTATCCATAGTCAGTTTATGACCTGCAGTATATTGCAGTTTGCACGTCCCCAGTGTGGAGAAGCTGGCATAAGCTGAGTAATGTACTGCTGTGGACCGGGCCAACAACAAAACATATTTTAGTCACACAAATAAAGACCCAACTAAAAATATCAATATCAGCTTAGGTGTAGTCTATATGAAGATAATTTCCACTGCTTTGCCTTACTTACAACTCAGGACAACTGTAGAACGTCCGTATTCCTATGCACGCCTCAGCAGCAGTCAATCAGCGGATGTTCTGTGGCTGAGAATGCGGGGCCAAAGGAAAAAGCTGTCTGATGGCAAGCAAAAAATTCACTCAAAGATGTGTTTTTCTTGTTCCTTCATTTGAATATTGTTCTCTCCTTTATACATAATGATGTATGTTTTTTACATTAATCTGAAGTTTTGCTGTCCTAACTTTAAAACTGAAAAAAGAATGATATATGTGTGTGTGTGTGTATGTGTGTGTGTCCAGCAGTTTTGTGTTTTCATGGGAGGAGATGTAATTTGAAGAACCTTAACTAGGTCATTTACTTTTTTGAAGGAAAAATCATATAGGTACAAATTATTACGTGTTTTTATGCTGTTTACATTGAACGCATCGGAAAAAAAATATCTTGAATTTTACATTTGTAATATAATTTATAATGTATGAATGAAAGTAACTTGCCCATCTACCACCACAGCCTCCACAGTCTTACCTTCTGTCTCAATACATAAAGTACACTGTTATCTGTAGTAACATGGAACATTGGTGTTGGATATAAACTGTGTGTTTATTTCACACAGTGCTAGTGTCTGTATAAACACAGCAATTCCTCTTGTTCCCTTCTCTTTGATTTTGTCTCTTTTTCATCTCTTCCCCTTGAGAAGGTGACAGAATTAAAGAACACCAGAGGCTAGACTGGGGCGGGGCTTGAGAGAACATGTTAATTGCTAGCATCCTTTTTCTTCTACTTTCCATGTTACGGTAACTCTGTCTCTCTGGTTGATGTGTCTCTAATAGCAGAGATGTTTATGACGACAGATCAGCACCAAAAAGACTCACCTTTTTCATCTGGCAGAAGCTGAAGTTCTGTGAAACAT
Organism: Pampus argenteus; assembly: GCA_036937835.1. NCBI lineage: Eukaryota > Metazoa > Chordata > Actinopteri > Scombriformes > Stromateidae > Pampus > Pampus argenteus. Next base: position 3,416,987 of record CM072865.1, on the reverse strand, counting down.
CATTATTTCGACTCATCCCTTTTATCTTAATTATCTGTACACTGCTGAGATACCATATTGATTTTAAGTGGACATAGTTTCTTTTTATGGTACTGATTGAAATGAATGGCTTTCCAGATCTAGGCAGATAGAAGTAGTAACATTTGTACTCTGTAAACACAGAACCGTTCACAATCAGTGTTTGGTTGCTGTAAGCTGTACCCTACAGGGCAGCATGATCGTCATTTACAGACATGTGGGAGGTAACTTAACCATCAGCAGCACCACAGGTTATTCCACCTGGACAAACCACTCAGAATATACAAGGACATAAAGCTCTTTGGTTACTCTGAGACCCTGCATACATTTCAGTTCCTTTATTTGATCGTTCATCACTCCACTCTTGACCCTGAAATCCTTTCAGTCCATGATCGTGAAAGACGTTTCTCCAATTTCTGCTTTAAGAATGGATGAGCAAGGCTACAGAAGTCTTTTCATCAGACCAACACACCCCTTTATTTTAGCAAGATAACACAGCTGATTGGAGTGTTTTAACCCTGTAGCATAACATAATCACGATTTTATTCCAGAAACTGAATAGTATCACTCCTAAGTCTTTCAATGTTATATCTTTTGATTCACCATGTATAAATTGTGGGTCTGATTAACAAAACGATCATAAACAACATTGCTGCCTCCATTGACGCTCTGTGCATATCAGTTATTGTAGCATCTCTCCACCAGTAGGAAGGACTAAGATGAAAGGAAAAGATGCAAGTGAAGGAAACATAGACACAATGAGTGATATGTACCCAAAATTAGAGCTGGTTCTACAAACCTCAGGATGTGGCTGAAGATGTTCTCGTACAGCTGCAGGACTGCTTCACCTGCACAGAGTGGAGAATTTTTGAAGATCGGAATCTGGACACATACACCGAGTCTGTCCTCCTGTGCTGTGTAGAAAATGTCACAGAGGAAAGATGCATCCGGGTCTTCCCAAACAGGAAGCTCTGGATGACAAACGAAGTCCAGACCCTGATCAGAGCTCAAAACTTGGCCTTCAGGACACAGCTCTGTACAGCACCGCCAGAGCCGATCTGAGAAGGGGCATCAAACAGGTCAAAGACACATATAAAAGGAAAATGGAGGGATACCTGATGGAAAAAAAACCTGTGTCAGATGTGGAAGTGCATCCAGGCCCTAAACAACTACCAAGGGTTGCCCCGCTCCCACATCCCCCAACAGCAGCACCCTGGCAGAGGAGCTGAACAGCTTCTTTGCCCAGTTTGATACCTTCACCTCCACACACCTGCAGTCACGAGCAGAACCCCAGGAAGGCTGCATGTGCCGACCAACTAGCAGGGATCCTCACCAGGCTCTTCAACCTCTCTCTGACACACACACCACCGTTCCCACATATCTGAAGGCTTCCACCATCATCCCCATCCCCCCAAAAAAATGCCATAAACAGCCCCAGTGATTACAAACCAATAGCCTTGACATCTGTAACCATGAAGTTGCTTGGAATGGTCAGTCTCCTGGCACATCAGAGCCTGCCCCCTCCTTCGATCCCCACCAGTTTGCTTAAGTCTGTGAGACTTGGCCACCACTACTTCTCCACACTTAGCACCGGGTCTCCTCAGGGCTGCGTTTTGAGCTTTCTGCTGTACACTCTTTACATGTACAGCTGCTCTCCGGCCCTACCAATCAACCACATTATAAAATATGCAGACGACACCACTGTGGTTGGACTCATCTGTGATGAGGACGACACAGCGTACAGAGCCAAGGTAGCAAAACTGTTGCTCTGGTGCTCAGACCCTAACCCTGAACGTCCATTAAAAAAAAAGTCATTATGGACTTCAGGAAGAACAGACAAGACCACACCCACTTCTCATAAACAGAGAACGGGTGAAAACTGTCACCATCTTCAGGTTCCTGAGCACCTACATCTCCACTGACCACTCCTGGACCTTCAACGTCAGGGTCCTAGTTAAGAAGGCTCAGCAGCGGCTACACTTCCTGTGTACTGTCTGGGAGTGTGGTAAGCAGGAATCTAGGCTGAGGACAGGAAGGCAGTGCAGAGGGTTATAAACACTGTCCAAAAGATCATTGGTTGCCCTCTTCTGGAACACATGGAACACTGCTGCCTCAGGAGATCCAAAGCCATCATTGGAGACCCCTCACACCTTGCCCACCACCTGTTTGACCTGTTGCCCCCTGGGAGACGCTACAGGTCAATAAGATCTCGCACCAGTAGGCTGACAAACAGGGTATTCCCCTGGGCCATCAGGACTGTCAACAACCACGGACACATACACACACACACACACACACACACAAAATGACTCTCATAACCCCACCCCTCCCTACAAAACCCAACAAATCTACCTCTTCCTGCCCTCTAGTGCTTTAAATCTGACTCACTCATTCACTTTATATGGTATTGTTTATAATGTTGCACTTTGATATCGTCTCTATTTTAAGAGACCTGCACTGTATTGTTTCTATTTCTCATAGTTTTTCTTGTTTTATCTCTTTTTCCTTCACTTTACTGTGGGGTACAGTATTGCCGTAGGAGCACCCTCACCAATCGTCGTACAATAACAATAAAGATGGCTCTGATTCTGATCAGAGTAAAATTAGAAAACTATTCACATTGAACCTATTACTGTCACGGCAGTCAATTCTTGTTAAGCTTTTATAGTTCTTTTTCTCTCTTGCCATCTTCTCTTTCTACTAACCTAACTTCAGACCTTCAGACTTTTCCCACCAGTCCATCACCTGCTCACCTGCTCCCTATTCCTTTATCGCTTTCCTGGTATATACAGTCCATAAGGAAAGTATTCACAGTGTTCACTTTTTCCACATTTTGTTATGTTACAGCCTTATTCCAAAATGGATTCAATATATATATACTAACTTGTACATAAGTATTCATGGACTTCGCTCAGGTTCATTGTGTTTCCACTAATCATCCTTGAGATGTTTCCACAGCTTGAAGTCCACCTGTGGAAAATTCATTTAGTTGGACATGATTTGGAAATGCACACACCTGTCTATATAAGGTCACACAGTTGACAGTGCATGTCAGACCACAAAACAAGCATGGAATTGACGGAATGAGAAACAAAATTCTCTGGTCTGATGAGACAGATGGAACTCTTTGGTGTGAATGCCAAGTGTGATGTTTGGAAGAAACCAGGCACCGCACATCACCTAGACAATACCATCCCTACAGTGAAGCATGGTGGTGGCAGCATTATGCTGTGGGCACGTCAGACAGACATACCACCCACCCATTTATGAACCTTGAACTGTTCCAGAGAAAATAATAATAAAAGAAATAAAGGACAGAAGCATACTTCCTGTTTCATTATAAAATATTAATTGAAGGAGTGTTTCATAAAAAAAGCAAAGTTTAGTGTAAAAAGCCTGGCTTGAGTGAGCCTAAAAATGAACCTGGATAACATTCTTTCATAAAACTAACCAATCTAATGTGATCCATCAAGCCTGGCTTGGTTCCAAAGAACTAAACCGATAAAGTGAAGCTACAGTAATTCTGAAAACTAACCTGACTAAAATCAGGTTTGTCTAATGAAACAACTTGGTAACATAGTTCAAACTTGCTGTCTGGAATGGAAAACAAGCCTGGTTTAGTGAAACAAACCTGTCTCTTACTTGATGGAACATTTCTCAGGAGCAAAAACAAGCAAGACAACAAAGTTAGTCATGACAAATGTTTATTACTCATAGCAAGCAGACTTCACAATAACTCATCTGGCAACAAAAAAAAAACAGCCAATATAAACACAATGTCACACTGAAAAATATGAACAAAAAATATTAATAATTAACAAAATGTATGCCATCAGAATAATTTCAAATATGCTCTCCTTTTACACTTATAGGCAAGAAAGAATATCCTGCTTACCCCCTTCTCTCATCATGTATTCCACGTCCCCACGCCACCCTCAATGAATGTATTAATGCATTATCACTTCATTACAACAATATCAGGGTGATAAATGAACTGCTACTCTCCCCCCCAAGACACCCTCCACCCCCACTGTGGATGTGGGCGTGGTGGCTGGTCAATGTGGGTGATACTGTATATTACAGAGCCCTTTATCCCAATGTCACCTGGATGTGTGTGGTTTCTCTGTGGGATGCAGGATCATCCTCCCACCCCCTGCCTCTACTCGACATGTCCTGATTTCCTCAGACATTGTAATCAGTCTTCCTCCCTGTGGAGCATGATAAGGTGGTGCATATGTACGGGATCTCTGCAGCTTTGCCTGATGAGATGCCGCATGTGCATTTAAAGGTTGCCTTGTACATCACAATGGATGGAGAGAGCCCAACAAGCATTCCGATAGCTGCTCTCTGCAGAAATTAGAAATAGAAATTCTCCCTCTGCTCCAACACTTTTCTCTGAACCTGGGTGATAGTTCGTGATAACTCAAACTGGCCGAGTTGCAACTACTATAGCAACTGGTCATTTGAAGTTTGACCTCTGTTGCTTGCACAGTACAGACAGACAAATTAGTTAAGATATGGTAGAATATTATCCTCTCTAGATAGAAAAAAAACAAAAAACAAAAAAAACAAAACAAAAAAAACAACAGGATAAGTTGCCCCAAAACAACATATTTATGTTTCAATGACAGAAGTTGTAGTAATTATCAAGAGAAAAAAAGCGGATGTTATTATCTTATGTTATCTGCGAAGGGAGGAAGGAGAAAGAAGTATCATTCAAATTCAAATTTTTAAAACGTTTCATCTTTTGAAGTTTCAAAAAAAGGACCTAACTGAAATGGTAACTAAATGCTGTTCAGCCAGGATCGAAAACATACGTCTAAACATTAATTCTCAGTTTGAAACAAGTGTAAATCACCAAACTCAATGTGAGTGGATCAGACTGTGGTCTTGCAGTAATCTGTCTCTATGTAACATGCATCTCTTTTGTTTGATTTATGTATTTTTGTATATTTAGTTGCTGCCTCATGTGTTTCATCTCTTTCAGATTTAAGATGAATACATACAATATATCTAAAATGTAGGCTACAACCTAATATACAGTAAGATTCCATCACTTTATGATTCATGAAGGAATTTTAAGTCTTGATGCTGTACTTTGGTGATGTTGAAATGTATCGTGTACACTAAGAGATGTTTGTAACCCACCATTCATATCAATGATGATAGAATAAATCTCTTGGTATAACACAATACAGTTCAACAGCTTATAAACTGAGTATTTGAACAGTTCTTGTCAAAATGAAATGTGTGAAAGACATTCTACAACAGTTTTTACTGACTAAAACTTTTCCTGACCAGTAAAGTGATTATTCTCATTTGGTCTTCACACAGCATAAGGAAAATCTTTGAAAGCCCAGTTGGACAGACTAACAAATGAGTGGGCACCGAGCTTAAAACAAGGTGGCTTTTCTTAGCGACTCAAAAGCAGTTGTTGCTGCTGCTGCAGGGTGTCACAGGTTTAATGAGGAGTGAAGGTGTGTGTTTGGGAAGTCTTGAACTTTCACCAGACCATAATGAGACAGTGATAGCACTGCTCGGGGGGAGGAGAGGTAGACTAGGAACAAGTTTGCTTTGTGGAGTGTGTTTAATGCCCCTTCTGCGTTGGATTTCATAACATAATGTGGTTATTTTCTGATCGTTATGATGGTTTGAAGTACTTGGTATGCAAATCCCAGCCTCTGGTTAGAAAGCATGAAGAGCAGAGTGATGGCGAGGCAGGTGGTTGGCAGGCTGGTGAGGAAGAGAAGGCATTTAAGTAGGATCAGTGGCATTTGAATGCACAAGGACAGACCAAAATTTGGTTATTAAAGTATTGGTATGAATCATATTATATAACACATTTCTCACTGCTCTGTTTCTTTTCGTAGTTTTTTGGCAAATTAAAATCTGCACATAGAAGGTTGTTGCTCCAAAAGCGCCAACACACAAAGCTAAGATTGTAGAGATTAGCTGCTAAATATCAGTGTTAACATCAGGCCTTTCTCAACACACATTAAATACACAATACACAGTTGACCTGTCCTAACTGCAATCAACAATAAAACGTTTTATTTTTTACTTTGCTCTTCATTCTATTTTACTGAAATGAGGCAAAATCTGTTCATAAATGGAGCCAAAAAAGCCACAGAGGAAACACTGTTGTCCAATATTAATTGTCCAAAAGAACATGAACCTCAAATTTACCTTCAGACAAACACATTGATTTAACCTGTGACACCCCCCTTAGTCGGCTGTCCTGGCCAACCTGAGACACCTGGCTGACAGTGGAGGGTTGTCAGCTGATCTGGCTCACTTGGGACTTGCAGGCTGTAAAGCTCACCCATGTGCTCACAATTGGGATGCTTTTCATTTGGCTAATTTCTGCTTCCTCCCGTCCTCACTCCTCTGTCCGTACTGCAGAAATCGATCTCTTTCTCATCATCGAGGATGTTCCAATCCCTTAAATACACCCGGAAGGAGACGAGGAGCCTCCTGGAGGAGGTCAGACCGTGGAACCACAGGTGTATCTTCTGCGGTTTCTTACCAGACAGCGACACCTATTTGATCAAATTTAGCTGATCTGAGGGGACAATACACAGTCAGGATGTTGTTGTAATACAGCAGATCAAGAAAAGTACCAATGAAACAGGAATGACGCCACCAACAACAGATGTTCATATTCATTCAGTTATATGGAAGTTGTATTTTTCATCATAATCCAAACATTTTCCTCTTCTTCTCAGCAAAATATAACACCACACAGCTGAAAAAGGACGTCATACTTTCACAAACTAAAACAATGTTTAATTTAAACATGTTCTCTGTTCATCGCATCAGTTCTGTTCTTTCATTGATTAACAGATTTAATACCATCATTTTTATGTGTACATGTATCTTATATTATACAGTATTTAAAGTGTTAATTAATGGTACATGAATGTAGTGTAAACATTACATTAAACATCACATACTTAAAATGTTCTATATAGTGATAGACAGATAGAAAATAGCACATTTTAAAAAGTATAGAATGGCAATAATAAGGAGGAGTGGTTATATAACCTACCTGTCAAAGCACGATTGGTCAATGAACACCATGAATGATAGATCTAGCTATAGCCTTGCATAGACTGTATTCCACATGACATACCTGTACACACTCAAAACAACTACAAGTAACACCACAGGAACAGAAGAAGCACCTGTGTTCAATATACACTATTGCCAAAAGTATTTGGCCACCCATCCAAATGATCAGAATCAGGTGTCCTAATCGCTTGGCCACAGACTTTCGTTGTGTTATTGTTAGTATAGTGTTTATGTTGGTTGACTTTTTTATCTACTGACTCAAGCCAATACTCACATCTCTGTGACAGACTCACGAGGGGGACCCAAGAGCGAGTAGTGGAACATTGAATTGTATTGGGGGGAAAAGGAATAAGGGGTCTTGGCTCGGGGAGAGGGACACGGGACTGGTCGGCGTGGGAGGCAGAGTGGAAGGCAGGGGTGGCTGGAAAACTGGAAGGCAGACGAGGATGATCCTGAGAGACAAGAAAGGAGGGTTGGTTAACAGGTCAAAAAACAAGGTAGCCTTTTTATATAGGTACCGCTGAGGAGCCGAAGTTCGCACCACGGGGGGTTGACAACAATCTGGCGAGGAGTGGTGGAAAAGCCAGTGCTGATATACTGCAGAGGGGATGAGCTGATGGATGGCAGGTGTGGAGGCTGAGGGAGTTGATGAGCTGATGGCAGGCAGGTGTGGAGGAATCCAGGAGCTGAGAGTGAGTGACAAGGTGGCCACGCCCACGCCAGCACACAGACAAACAAACACAGGAAGAGACAGGGAAACACAAGGGAGAAGGGGGAAGACAAAAGAGGGAGGTACAGCCACAGCCGTGACAATCTCTCCCTATTCTCCTCTTCTAGAATGTACAGAAAGAAGGAGACAGCCATCACCGTCCACTAATAAAGTATAATAGAATATGTGCTTGTCATCACATATAGTCTGTGTTCAAAATAAGTATGCTGCGTCTTTATGTATTAGAATCTTAGACAGGAAATGAGGCACAGATATATAGCTGTGTGTTCAGTGATTATTACCACAGTGTTTCAGTGATACCTCACTTATCATTATAATGTATTGATCAATAGTGAGAAATCCATCCTTTTTATTTTATTGCAAATTAAATATTACATTTACAGTATTTTATTTTTTATTTTAAAGGACATATTATCTATTGGTATATATTTAATTTAAAGACATATTAGGCCTATGTATCTTTCAACAATATAATACATCTGTGCAATATGTTTTATTTGCAAAGAAATACATTTGAATCAAATAATCTTTTTTTCTGTAATAGTTGTTTATCTTTATTAAGCTAAAGCATCTCCCTTTGTTCTGCTATAGCCTATTTTATGAATTCATTTTTCACTGTCATGCCATATTTAACTTTTAGATTGTGGCTTATTGTCTTGATGAACTGTCCTCCTTCAGCTGACTCAACCCAGTATCATCTGTTACCTTTTGCACCTTCACCAGCACATAACCCACACATCCATGTATCGTTTTTTATTGTTGATGTTGCAGACCTACACACACTATTTCATTTGTGTTAACTTCACATTCCTTCAGACAGTCTGTGGCAAAACGAGATTAAAGTTGATCTCATGTTGAAACCTCATTTGCAGAGCGCACACTGAGTGAGTAACTATCACTTTCAAGGGTGCAGATTTGCTTTTTATATTATATATATATATATATATATATTACTCATTCATATCTATGTGTGTGCACACATTCACACATACAGAGCCTGCAAAACGTTGACTATTTAATATGTATGTATATACTGCATGTATGTATATGTGTATTATACAAGAATTAAGATCTCTTGCATGTCTTAAGGCAAGGGCAAAACATTAATTAATTCAACAATTCAAATATTGCAATCATAATATCATTAGTTATTAGTTATTAATGATGTCCATGTCTTCTTCATAATAAAACCTGCAGTTTCGAGTGACAGGCTAAAAACTGAGCAGTCACAGTATTGCAGACATATTTGGTTCAATTCCAAGTGTTGTAATCATGACTAACTAAGCATGACTTTCATGATATCATCTTGTTTGTGGCACTTTAAATACAGAGGTGACATGAACGTCATTGAATCAGACATCATGATGATTGTTGCATTGATTAACGTACTGGTCTTGCATTTAGGCATGCATGAGATACTCATACTTGAGCATTATAGTTCATAAGATATTGCATGAATGAATTCATCCTTTTCAAGTCATGATAATCCATGTATATTAAAAAAATGTTATGAATCTGAAATTAAAATGTATGTTAAAAATGCACATACATTAGATTTTAATTTAAATATAATATCAACTGATGTTAGTTCTGTTCAGCGAATAAAGTTGAGCTGAGCTGATTTGCATTTTGCGAGCGCTGCGCATGTCTGGAATCAGACATGTGTCTGATTATATATATATATATATATATATATATATATATATTGTCTTACACTATTTTCAGCAGTGACAATTTTCTTTTTTACCAGTGAAAAACATCACTGTTGTCCTTTATTATATAATGAAAAATATAATGTGGCTGTTTAGTGCCTGAATAGGGGCTGTAAATCCTTAATCCTTAAGTAAATACCCCCGTAGTCTGTTCTTTACTGTCTTTCTTTTGACCGATTTTATCTGTGTCCACTGATCAATAGCATTGCTGTCTTCCTCATGATAGAGCGATAGTGGTCTTGGTATCACCCTTGAATCCTTGGGAGGACCCTATTCAGGTGATGTCTTACTTTTAGGTATTGACATGAGGGGAGAGCTCACAAGTCATGTCATTGGATCAATGCATTAAAAAATCCTCACTCCCCATTTCCTTTGCTTCCACAAGCTGGTAGTCTCAGTAAAGATGAGTTGATTATTATTTTTTTTCTCTCTGTCTCTCTCTCTTATATGCATCAAACCTCTATTTGAAGTCCTTAGTAGTAAAGTGCTGGAGGACATTAATCAAGAGGAACAAGCTGCCTCTCGCATCTGCTTTGAGTCTAGAGTGGAGCTGGCAGCTCCCTCTACCTGAATGTCTGTCACTGTCAGTCCTCTGGAGGTCTGACAGCAGCCCGCTCCCCCCAACCCTCCCTCCACCACCAACACATCCAAACAGGATATATTTAGTCTAAAAAGCTGTGCATTCAGATCTGACTCCATTTAATTACATCCTTCAAGGTGGCAAGTGCCTGTTAAGAGTTTCTATTCAGGGGATTACACTGGAGAGAAAATTGACAAGCAATAAAATGAAAATTAGAAGCTGTTATTTTAAATTTAGGGTGTCTTGCAGCCAACACCTTGCTTCTTTTCACTGTGTGCTTCCTGGGAGAAGAAAACACAGCTGCACCCTGAAGGGGTGAACATTCTGCAATTTTACTCTGCAACTAATGAGAATTTTGATAATTTGTTTGTTCTGTCTCATGCCATAGACGCTCAGCTTGACTGGAATCAGATGCATGCGTAAACTTCTGCAGTGAATTAAAATCCCTGGAATCTTTTGGCTGGACTTTGCTTGGACTAGCTGAACTCAGTAAGAAATGTTATCTGACCATGTATAAAAACAAAAGTCTGTTTTCAAATGATCACACATTAAAAGGTGGGCTGGAAACCTGCTGTCACAGAGAGGAGTAAAGCACTATGAATAATACTAATGAAACAGTTTCAGACTCTGCTCAAAATCATTCAGGTATTTTCAATAGGATGGCTGTCCAACATACATGCATGTAATAGTGTAGGTGCACATACATACAGATGTTTAGAACACTGACAGATGCAGAATCACATATCCTGAAAGTTGGAAAGTGGGACAAAGATGACAGACATGTTGTAAAACTTTAATGAATCACTAAATGAGATTAAATCAAATCAAATCAAATTTTATTTATATAGCCCAAAATCACAAAATACATTTGTCTCAGAGGGTTTTACAATCTGTACAGGGAGTGACACCCTCTGTCCTTAGACCCTCGATTCTAGTGAGGAAAAACTTGCCCACCAAAAAACCTTTTAACAGGGAAAAAGGTGGAAGAAACCTCAGGAAGAGCCACAGAGGAGGGATCCCTCTCCCAGGACGGACAGACGTGCAATGATGTCACATGTACAGAACAAATCAACACACACATATTGTACAATGAATTACAATGAATTACATGAATGTTAAAATGAATGATAACTGTTACAGTAGCAGTAGAACCTGTGATAGAGACACAGATGGACAGCAGCAGCAAACAGCAGATTAACAGTTTCAAACGGCTTTTGTAATATTTTTTCTTACATTATCAATCAAACTGTTCTGAGTGTTGAGCTTTTCTTACTTTTAGACTAGTTGATTAGTCTAAATTAAATTTTCTATTTAATCAACAGGGAAATTAGTCATTTTGAACATTCCTAATTTACACTATCCAATTCTTTCATAGCCACCGGCCTGAAGTATTGACATGTCTGAGCTTCTGTGGCTGCCTTCATACCCCAGTGCTTCCATTAGATATCAGGATTGATCAGACAGGCCAGTGTGTTTCCAAACCTCCACTGTCTGTTGATTTTATTCATTGGACCACTGCATTGGTACTTTCATTATTTTTTTTCTGACAATTCTGAAAAAAAATTTTCATGTTACTATGATCCCTGTGTATTTGTCTGGAGCTTTCGGCAGAAGATTACCAGGTATCCAAATTAAAAAGTAATTGAATTATCTCTGCTTTCTAGTTTCTCTGTTGGGGCTATAACTCGAATTTCAGAAATAATGTTGTTGATTTGCCACCAACCAAGAGCAGTCCACTCAGGTCACTTGAATCAAAATGATATTGAAACTCAGCTAAGACACAAACTCTCATTGAACATCTGGAACAACCAATTTGTTAGGTAATATTCACACTTTTCTGACAGTTTATCAACAAAACAATTAATGGATTCATCAAGGAAAAATATTCACAGATTCATTGATAATGCAAATAATCATTAGTCGCAGCTGTTATAAGTACATATCCACATACAAATTAGGCTAACAGCAGCCTGTGGGTCAAATCTGGCCCTCCAACAAAAATATTTAGCCTTCTAAAAAAAGCTTTTTTTTATTATAGATCACATCAAATATATTACATGACTCTTCATAAATCTGCAGTAGGTAACTATGAATTGGTATATTGAAATCCATACATAATGTCATTGTGCGAGGGATAACCAGCAATGGTATGTTAAAATGAGTCAAGGCTGCATAAAAACGAGGAGCTCAAAGAAAACGCCTCTGCAGGTGGAGCTGAGTTCAGGTTTGTAGTTGAGTGGTCAGAAGAAGACAGATAGCGCATTTCCAAAGACGGCCTTGGTTTATTTTGTAATCTGTTTCATACACATTTAATCTACTGTTCCACTGAACTCTGCCAGACTGAATGTATTTTCTTGAAGTGTATTTTCTTGAATACTTTGACTGCTGTGTGAAGGACCTGAAGATATTTGTGCCCTAGCTGAAGGTCTTTTGTCACAGCAGTGGCTGTCATTAATATTACTTTATCCTTCATCTTTCAGTTCAATACTGAGACCTTCATTCTTTTCGGTGTCTTTATTCAGGACAAGTCTTTAATGCGGTCAAATAGCATGCAGTGTGATGAAGTGCAGGCAGTGAGTGGGGTGAAGTCAAAGAGAGGGAAAAGCAGAGGTGGGTGGAGGCAAGGAAGAGGAGGCCTGGATAGAAACAGCCTTTGTCCTGCTTACCTTTGATCTGACAGCTTGTTAACAAGAGAAGTACACCTACTTCTGTATGCTGGCTGCCTTTACCTTTCCATACTGTCTCCATTATCAACAGAACGACTCCTTGAACAGTTCTGCTTAAACTATCAGCCTACAGTTGTTTCTTTGACTTTGAATACCTTTTTAAAGACTGAACATACTCTACATTATGTAGGCCAAGAGTGTTGATCTATCACTTGTATATGTTTTCATATGTATTATGAATCTAAATAATCTTTGTTATTTACATAGATGAAAATATGGAAAAATACTAATCAAAAGGTAACACAACAGCAATACATCCATATCACAGTAAAAATACTACAAACTCTAATGATTAATGCATTTTATTTGTATAGTTCAGTTGCTCAGTTGCTCAGTGTCCAACTGATGTTTTGCCACTTAGGAGGGGTTTTGTACTGCCCTCACAGTGTGTAAACTCGTGCACAGATAGTCAGTTAACGGATTAGAAGAAGTCCTCCAATAAACACAAGGCCAGACTTTTCTTGTATTTTAATTAGTGGTGGGCCGTTAACGGCGTTAACGCGCTGCGATAATGTGAGATAATCTTATCGAGCACCTTATGCAATGCAGAATTGGTTTACTGTAGGAGTTTTTCCAGTCTCAAATACCACCTGAACGCAAAGCATCCCTTTGCTATGAGCAGTCAGTGATGCATTTTGCAAACTGATGCATTTTGGCTCCTGTTCTAATGCATCCCCTGTCTTAAGAAACCCGTTCTCAAAGACTTATTTTTGGTCAGTACTTAGGTATTTCGCATTCTGAACGAGCCATTTTAATCTAGATGAATCTAGATTAAGTTTCAAGATTTCAGTGAGATTAATCTAGATTTTAAAAAAAAATCTATGCCCACCACTAATTTTAATGAAGTCCTCTGTCTTATTTCTTCCTCCACATCACCACCACCACCATAACACTGAAACTGTTACAGACAGAAACACCTGTTTAGCACTGTACGAACAATCAGTGTATAAGTATGTTTCAATTAGCATCTTATATCAATGGAAAACAATTAGCATCTGCTGATTAAGCTAGCAAACATAAGACATGAAGTCCCAATAACACATTTTTCAAAAATACACAAGCATTTAACAACATACAGTACATTATTACATACAGTAATACTCACATATAATTATTTGCCAAGGCAAAAGCGTCACAAACACTTCAAACACAAGCTAGCTGTCTGTTTGCTCTCCTGCGCTAACTCTGCTGGACTGCACACGCAGCGCAACGTAGCTGGAAAATTAAAGAAGAGCGCTAACTCCACCGCTATTTCTGTAAACCAAAGAATGAGCACTCACTGTGACGCGGTTGACCCAGTTGCCTTCAAATCTTGAAATTAGCATCTCACTATATAATAAACATAATAACGAGAAAACAGTCTGACTTTAAGGAGGTGACACCTGCATGCTGTTTCAGGCAGCCCGCTCACATGCTCTACTCTCTCACTGTAACATATATTCAACGCACCCTTATAATCATGGAAGCCTATTTGAGCTGTCAGTGCTTTGCTGAATGCCTGCTGCCACACTGCTCATATACTTACTTGCTGCCATTGCTGCTGCTGTCGCCATTCGTATAGTGTTTCAAAAGCCCCACCTCTATCCCAGCATCCACCTGTAGGCTCTAGCTGCATCCACAGTAATATATTTATATTTTAGTTAGTTCAGTTTTTTTAAAATGAAAATGTTCTCTGTCCAGATAAACATTTTAGCACTGTTTCATAAATAATGTTCATCCATACTAACATACCTGAAAACACATATCACCATTCATGTAAGTATAAGGTGGCCAAGGTGACAGAAAACATAAATTGTGAGTCGTTGCAAAGCAAATATAAATTAGTGGTATTGATAGCATTTACTTTATCTGTCACCAAGCCGCAAAGGGAAGGATGAAATCACAAAAGGTATGGAGGCCTTGCAACAATGTTTTTTGTTGTGGCCTCTCACTGTCTGAGATTTAACAACTGGTTGCTAGATGTGGTTTCATTTCCGAACGTTTCCGATTCCGCCTGTCCAGACTAAAATGCAGTCCTGGAGTTTCCAACTTAAACAGGGTCAGCAGCATTTCCAAAACTGAGGATGAGTCTGTCTCCCTAGGGTGGACGTTGATATTGTTGCTTCGTTAACTAACAACATTTCCACATTATATGAAAGCATATTTGAACTGTTTTAGTAATAGGAACACTGATTAGATATTAATACACATTCAACTGCATCTCTTGAATTCCTGACTATGTTCATTGTTCTCCAAAGATTATTAAGATTAAAACAATGGTTCAGGTAATTGCATAGTGGCTCTAGGCACTTTTTCAGGTCAGTTTTTCAGAGACAACATTTATAAATAAAACCTCCATAATATGCATTCATGACTCCATCACCTGACAGAAACTCGTGCTTTTCTCAAACGTTTATGGCATCATGTGGTCTTGACTAATATTCCCAATAAAATACTCACTAATGATAGCAATATTTGGTTGGCTGAAACACCTGCTGGGCAGTAACTATGACAACACATGGGTTAGGTTTCTGGCAGCCCTATGCTACAGGAGCCCAGAGACTATTTTCACCCTTTATGAAAACTATTAAACACAATCCAGCAGGGCCACTTGCTGCACAGCAACACATTATGATGGAGAGGCAGGTTTGCACGGAGCATCCCAGAGAAGGAGGACACAGAGATTGCTGAACTCCAGCATAAAGTTACCTGTTAACAAAACCTGTTAGCAGAACCTGCACAGTAAGAGCCATGGTTCAAAGAAAGCGCCATGTAACAACTGGGGTCATTCTTGTTAGAGGGTATGTTAGAAGCTGACAGCAGTTCATGACTGCAGCAGACTTAAAATCCTGCACATATGTTTGCATGTCCGTGTTTCTGGGTGGTACAAGGCTTCTCTGTACCTCCTGCCAGCATCAGCCACTGGAGGCTGAGACACAAACAAAACCAACCTGTTATTGACCAAGACAGAGCTATAATTGATGTCTTAGCTGAAATCAGCACTTAAATTCACATTCTCATCCTGAATCTGAGCCAAACAGTAGTGCATTAGGCATGATATTTGCTGTTACAACAAAAAAAAAAATTTATATATATATATACTCCAGCCTTTCCACAGACAACCAGTAGAAATGTTGGGTGCTGCTGGAGCAGATAGATAGATATATCTGAAGAAGACAATTTCTAGGCAAGGCCATCTCTGTAGCACCACAATACTTCCAAATTCGACTGTTATAAAAGTTATAAATAATAGTTGTTGACCATTTAGTGATTTTTGTTAACATTGCAATTGCAGTTCTTTAGCCCTTCTCCAGATGCTTATGTTAGCAGACAACCAGGCCAGTCAGTGAGTAGAGGGGCGGAAACATGACGGGATAAACAACTGTAGCCCAGGCTGTAAAGTAGCTTCATTTTGTTAAACTATTCCTTTAAAATAATTCATTTTAATTGTATAGGAGACAATTCGGTTTAACAGACTAGTCGTAGACTCATCCTTGGAAGTGGGTGACAGAGTCCTTGTTCGTAATGTCAAGCTGCGTGGAAAGCATGAACTAGCAAACAAGTGGGAGGACGATGTCTACGTTGTTCTCAGGAAAGCTGGTGACATGCCTGTTTACACAGTTAAGTCTAAGGGCAAAGATGGGCCAGTACACACCCTACATCATGACCTGCTTCTCCCTTGCGGCTTTCTATCTGCAACTGTGACAAATGAACCTGTCAAACAGCTCCTGGTCAGAAGACCGAGGACAAGACAATGTCTGAAAGCGACGAAGAGGAGAAAAACACTGACTCAGAAATTGTGGCCACTCGGATGTTTTCCCCTTTCCAAACACCAGAACTCAGTATCAATGAGACAGATCAGACAGTCAAATGAAGATGTGTCATCTGCTCCAGTTCTCTCTGATTCTCTGGCATCCAAGCTCCCGGCCGAGGACAGAGATGAGCTATCTAAGCAGACCCTACCTGAACAAGTCAGTCCACTTGAACAAATGCATGAAACAGACCAAACTGAAAGTGACTTACCTGAACATGTATGCCCCCTAGAAGAAGGAATCTTACCTGACAACGTCATCCAACTATGTGACGTCCACGATGAACAGCTTCCGGTGCTCGCTGATGTGTCATGGAGTGAAGAGGAGATAAATGGGACTGGAAGTGAAGAATCTGAGGAGGAAAGGAGGAATGAGTTGGATGAAATGGAAATGGAGGGTAAAGAGGAGACCGAGGGAGAGACAGGAATGGATATCTCTGTCAGGAGATCAGAGAGGACACGACAGCCGCCAAAGCGACTTGACTATGCTGAACTTAGGAATCCCTTGGTTACAGTGGTTAAATCATTCTTTCATGGACTAACAACAGCACTGGCTGATGCTTTGAGTGATATACTACCCTGACCTGCCCACTCAGATAAGCTATATTTGATTGCTGCCATGTACAGGGACATACATAAGATCAGGAGGGGAGGGTGTAGCCCAGGCTGTAAAGTAGCTTCATTTTTTGTTAAAAGTAACTGAGTTAGCTAGCTTGCCTTTATCGTGGGGCATGCCGGTGGCCACTAGCTTAACAGACGCGTGTGCCGTCGAGAGATGCTTCATTAAATTCGAGTTACTTACATTTGACGTGGACAAAGTCTTTGGTCTTAGACACAGTGTGCATGTAACATGTACATTTTTACCTTTTACCTCGACGAGGGTCAGCATACCACCCTGAACACGCCCGATCTCGTCTGATCTCGGAAGCTAAGCAGGGTCGGGCCTGGTTAGTACCTGGATGGGAGACCGCCTGGGAATACCAGGTGCTGTACCCCCTTCCCATGGGCCCACCACCCATGGGAGGGATCTAACGGTGCGAAGAGAGATGGGCGGCAGTCGGAGGTGGGGACCCTGGCGGTCCGACCCCCAGTTCCCTGCTGAAGCTGCTGCCCCCGCGACCCGACAAACGGATAAGCGGAAGAAGACGAACGAACGAACCGCGACGAGGTTAAAATACTGCCTATACTTCCACCGTGAAAACGCTGACTTAGACTCAGCCTCGGGACTCGCCATCTCATCTGCCATGCTGTGTGTGTGTGTGTGCGCGCGCTACGAGTGTGTGTTGGTTTGTGTGTATACCCGCCCACCGGGTGTCTCTGGTTGGCTCAACATGAAATCTCTGCTTTAGCCAATCGTCATTACGTATCCCGCCCTTACCAAAGGGAGAAAAAAAAGCATGCCTGTATGCGAGTTGAGTGAGGTGCCAGTTTCAAAACCAGTAGGTTACTTCAGTAACGCGCAGTAACGGCGTGTTGGTACCGGTAACAACGATATATGACATAACTCATTAGATTACCCGTTACTGAAAAAACTAACGGCGTTAGTAACTGCGTTTATTTCAACGCCGTTATTCCCATCACTGGGTAGGACAGAACAAACATACAATCGAAAGAAAAAAAGGGCCCCAACGCTAACTTTGGGAACAAAGGGTTTTATTTTTGCCGTCTTTTATTATTTTAGTTTGTTATATTTTAATGAATGCATAGCAACAATTGCTGTATTTTATTTGTGTTACTTGATTAATAATAAGTGGTCACACAAAAAGATCTCTTGTGTCTTTTAATTACTCAACAAACAAAGGGCTCTTACTAGCTTATAGTCTTCTGATGTTGGTCCATCTATTAGCATTGACTGTTAGTATTGACACTCACCTGTGCTCTGTTACTAGATTGTAAGAAGGGTTACACAATGCTAACACAAGCTGTGCTGGATTTGGCTTTGACAAGTTGTATTTTGCTGATTGGTCAGATTCCAGTTGAGTTATGTCTTTCTCCAAACTATTGTATTAGCCTTAAATGTCATGTGTTTGTGAGAAAGATTGAGTGTCTGAGGAAGTGATGATGATGATGATGATGTGTGTGTGTGTGTGTGTGTGTGTGTGTGAGAGAGAGAGTGAGTAATGGTATGTCAGTGAATGTATCAGTAAGACAATCAGCATGAGTGTGAGAGTGAATTTATGACAGAATGAATAAGACTTGATATATGCTAACACGGCACACTACATATTAATACTAAACGTCATATACTGTATACTCATTTTCATAATAAAATGTTATGAAATTAGCGAGATAGACATTTAGCATACTACACCATGTTTTACTCACTGGAAATGATTCTCTGCTGACAACATTGTCAGTGTTGAGAGGTTTGTGTCAAATTCAAATATGAGATACAGCTATTAAACAAATAATAAGAGAAAGTATCACAAAAAAAAGAAAGAAACAACAACTCATTTGTCTTCATTGAATTGAGGTAAAGGCAGCAAACCCAGAGACAGTATCTCAAAACCAGGATAAATAATGAAGAAGATGGGTTGATACAACAAGAAGGAAGAATGTAAGAGTTTTCTTAATTTGGTTAAAGAAACACTCAGCTGTTCATTGTCAGCAGAGTTTGGAAACATGGGAAAATAAAGATAGGGGCATGTATCTTAAATTGAACCAGTGGAGTAGTGATTACACCGGATATGTGCTGTATATCTTACAGTATTAGACATGAAATGCAGCACAGATCAGTCTCTTTCTGTTGTCAAGTACCATGCGGTTAATGAGGGTGCAACACACTGGGTCTCATGTCCTGTGGGCATTATTTGAGACAGTGCCTTTCCAAAGTTGCTGGTTCTTCGATCAGGGTAGCTTGCCACAATATTAGACGCACACAAAGTTATGCAGTGAAAGTCACTTTACTTCAGCAAGAAAGCTCTAAAGTGACTCCAACCTTCCAAAGGCAATTTCTGTTCCAGCAGCACTCGAGTAGGCATTGAATGATTCTTGCTGTGGTGTTAGGCTGTGAGAGTGGATATAACCCTTCATTAACCAGTCCAGCATGGGACGGACCAGGATGCCAAGAAGAAAGAAATCTATAGCCTTACCCTCAATTTCCCCTGGTCGCTGCAATAGGATGTAATATGCATTAGGTAAATCCCCCATTTGTGCACAAGCATATGCCTGAGAGAAAAGAGAAGAAAGGGAGAGGAAGATGAGGGGGAGTGTAGGTATGTATGTGTGTGTGTGTTAGAGAAAGAGAGAGAGAGAGAGAGAGAATGAAAAAGAAATTGGAAAAGAGAAAAGGGACAGTGGGGTCACAGACAGAGTGTAAATGAGGGAAAGATATGAGTCCAAATGAGAATGTGGAGGGAGAGATGGATCCAGAAAAAAACTGAGAAGCAGAAGATGGAGTGAAAAGCGTGTATAGAGAGGGGAATGTGGAGCGAGGAGGTGAAAACTTGTGGGAGTTGGCACAGCTTCTTAAACAGCTTGGATTGTTGTGGAACATTTCCTCTGCATGTATGCTCCCTGGTACTTTGAGGCTAATGTTCCAATATGCAAAGAATATTTTGCAAATTTATTTTAAAAAACATATGAGGGGTAGCCTTTTGTGTTTACATAATTCAGTGTAGCTGGTGCCAGGAATAGTAGGTAACTGAATGTAACTCCAGTTCTTTCATCTCTCTATTTTCTAATGGGTTTTGCTATCAGGCTTCATTGCTGGTTTACCTTATTGAGGCTCCACTTCAACACCCTGAGACAGATCTTTGCACTCACCACCCGAACAGGTGGTAGCATATACGCCCTACTTACAGAGGTGCACCTGCTACTCTGCTCTCCTCTGAGCTCAGCAACTGACAACAGGTGTCAGCTGGGCAAGAAGGTAGAGGGTGACATACAGTATGTTCACATAGAACTGTTTACACGCTGGTTACTACTATTTCTATTCCGTACATGCTTTTCCCTCTAACAGCCTTTATCATTGGAGGTGAAGGTCATTAAACTTGTGATGTATTCCCAGCTATGCATATAGTAACTTAGACCCAACTGCTGACTGAGCACAGCCAACCACACACCTTCAAACCTGAAGACAAAAGTAACATGAGTGTGTATATCCAAACCAGATGGTACCCCCACGGTCCCATTCTGAAGTCAGTGTGGGCTGCACTAATACTGTTGGATTTTAGTAAAGATGGCAAGAAATTTGAGGAATCTGTCTGCATTAAAACTACGGAGAAATTCCTGACATTCTTCTTTGAACATCCTTTAACACAGTGATGAGTTATGGCACTCTCTCATTTAATAATTAGCAGATTGAATACACTGAGATGTATAACGCAGAGTCCTAACAGACCTTTTTGTCAACCAGGAGAGATTACAAAGCCAGCATTATTATGTAGTTCTAGATAATATTAAAATACTCAAAAGGCACAATGGTCATATTGTGATGTACATGCACAGCAGCCACAACAGAAGCTGCAGCTCACTTTGGAGTAAATGGATTTTTCTCCTGGAGCTCCGCTGAATACCATATTATATTACAACCTTATCTCCCCTGGAAGGCCCTGTGACAGAGGGTGATTTAATACACAGCACACAAAGCTACCACCCAGAAATTAAACACAATCAAACACAGAAGGCGCAGGACTGTTGATAGGGGTATCCTCATTATAGTGCTATAAGCATTGTGGGAAAATTAATGGAGTTTGAACCATGAAGGTGATGAGTTTGAAACATAAAATGACTTTTTCACCCTGTTAGGTAATTTTTCAGGGCACAACATTTATCTGCTTGCCTGTAAATGTCAAAAGAATAATAACACTTTGCATTCTTACCATTTCTTCAATTTCATTTTTTTAACAGTGTACCAAACAAAGGACGCTCCAGATTTTTTTTTAATGCAGTGGTCAAGGTGCAATACAGTATTTCTTATTTTCAGAAGAAAAAAATCTCAGTAAAGTGTAGCATGGCATGCTGTCAGTCACTGGAATAAAACCAAATCAAAACCAAGAGTGTCAGCTAGTCCTCTTTCTTTCACAGAAGGAGTCTGCAGGTCAAGTACGTGCCATTTAATTTTATATTCATCATATTTATATTAAGTTTTCAGTTTTCTCCATATCAGAATTAATGCATAAAATTTGTCCTCTAAAAAAATGTAATTCTGTATCATTTGCTTCAGGAATTTGTCTCAATGTCTCAAAAAAAGTTTGATTGCAAAAAGATTTCATACGCACCTGACTGATTTGATCGTGCCCGTTTGTTTTTGTTTGCTTCGGTCAGATTCAGGTTTTGCTTTTTCAAAACATTAATTTCAATCAGGTGAGACTCATCTTTAGTGAATAATAATTTTAATTGACACGTGCTTAAACATGAGTGTAACCGAAAAATGATAAGAGGAGCAGGACCTGGCAGAATTGATAAACTAGGAGTGAAAGGGGTGGAAGAGGGTGACAGCTGATAGAGGACGATAGGTTCAAAGTTTGACATCTGAAGACATGATTGGTTGACACAAAATGACTTAACTAAAATAGCTGATACATGAGCAGGAGAAGTGGGAGAGAGAGAGGGTGATGATGAATCAATGAGTACGTGGATAATTTTTCTGCTTGAACTTGTGCTAAGCTTTCATGTATCACCACTGGTTTATTCCACCATTGTAAACCGATAGCATATCTGTGATTTAGTTTGATGTCTTCTTCATCCCTCTCCCTCCTCAACCTGCAACACACTTTCTTTGCCTAATTGTTAGTATAGTGTTTATGTTGGTTGACTTTTTTTAACAACTGACTCATGAAGCCAATACTTTTAACTCTCCCTGTTCTCCTCTTCTAGAATGTACAGAAAGAAGGAGACGTGCTTGTCATCACACTTTGAATTATTGCTTTGCAAGAGGCAGGGTCTAAGGACAAGGTCAGATTGGTGAGTACAGCAATCTGACCCAAAACTTAAACCCAAAACTTGTGCAGTCTGCTGGGGATATTATTATCTATCTATGAATAGATTTTCTCCAAATGATCAGAATCAGGTGTACTAATCACTTGGCCCAGTGATGAATCACGCTTTTCCATCTGCCAATCTGATGAACGAGTCTGGGTTTGGAGGTTGCCAGGCGAACGGTACATTTTGGACTGCATTGTGCCGAGTGTGAAATTTGGTTGAAGAGGAATTATGGTGTGGGGTGGTTTTTCAGGAGTTGGGCTTGGCCCCTTAGTTCCAGTGAAAGGAACTTTGAATGCTCCAGGATACCAAAACATTTTGGACAATTCCAGGCTCCCAACCTTGTGGGAACAGTTTGGAGCAGGCCCTTCCTCTTCCAACACCAGTGCACAAAGCAAGGTCCATAAAGACATGGATGACAGAGTCTGGTGTGGATGAACTTGACTGGCCTGCACAGAGTCCTGACCTGAACCTGATAGAACACCTTTGGGATGAATTAGAGCGGAGACTGAGAGCCAGGCCTTCTCTACCAACATCAGTGTGTGATCTAACCAATGTGCTTTTGGAGGAATGGTTGAAAATTCCTATAAACACACTCTGCAACCTTGTGGACAGCCTTCCCAGAAGAGTTGAAGCTGTAATAGTTGACATGTCCTCTAATGCCATCATAAGGACAACATTGTCAGTCCAAGGGACATAGAGCTGACAGATGTATGTTTTTGCTATAGTTATGTTTGGAAGTTTACTGTAGTTCAATGATGAGATGGAGCCTGGTCTTTCTGGTCCAGCTTCTCCTCTCTCCTCCTACACCCCCGTCTCATTTATAAATGGTGCTCTTCCTAATTGTCTGTGTTGTTCTTCCCACAAGCACCCACCGCCACCCCAACTCCACCTACCATCAGAGGGCTCAGGACTGTTTGCTAGGGCAGGTTCACGTGCCCTGCTGTAGAACACTCTGCCAGGATCTCATATTTGTGCAGCACAGGCTCTTCTAGTTGTAAACATTCTGATAACAATTGCTTTGACAATATTAATTAAAGTATTCATGTTGCAGAACATTAGACTGATATGATGATTATGAAATAAGTTGTTTTTTGTATCTCAAAAAAATATCTCAAATATCTATGAAGTAAACTGCTTGATTAAATTTACTTAATTACAAATGTAATGTGTTATATTCCACCACACCAATTTCGTTTGTACGCAAGAAATATTAAATAGGGAGACTTTGGGTACATTTTTGGGTAGTAATTTCCTCTAGTCTCATCCTCTTGACAAAGTTGACACTTTCAGCCGTACTAATGCTATGAATCTAAGAAGACTGAAATCATCTATATGTTATTTATTCTGTTCTGCTTTTGAGAATTTTGAGTTTCAGTCCAGTTAAAAATGAGAAGTGGAAGTGACAAAATAAATGATACTCCTTATTAGTGGGTGTTCTTTTCACAGGCGTTTTATTCACTGTAATGGGAGTTTTGACCAAGTTTGTGTTTCAGCTGTTAATGTGCCAGTATACAGACACAAAATGCCCTTCCCTATTGCCTCCTTACTTTGAAAAATTCCTTTCACTTTTCTTTTAAACTGGAGTGGAGTTTGAAGAAGAAAGTGGAGTTGGTCTCCTTAGTACAGAAGCATGTCTGCATTAAATAAGCTAACAGTGACACCCTGATACCCGCCAGCACCACAGTTACAGTTCCCTCAGCCCTGCGGAAGCGGAAGGGATGGGGAGTTGGATCGATGGAGGCAGAGCAATGTGAAGAAGGAGAATCCGAGCCTTATCACCTTCTCCACACTGAAGGAAGCGGGTAATCCATTACTGCTGAAAAGACGTCATCAGTGTCACAATATGTCTTGGGAATCCAGGCAGACAAATCCTACAGTTTGCACACACTGTACATGGATACATCTAGTTGTGTAGGGTTGAGACAGCTCATTTGTTTCACTAATACAGTGGAGAGATACTATGTTTGTATGTATTATGTACAGTCCAGACTCAGGAGTCTGATATGTTCTTTAGCTTTCATGAAAAATTTCAAGGTATATAGTTATACCTTTGTTTTCAGTAATAAAAATCTCTGTCTTATCGCTATTCGATTGTAGGATGACATACATGTCAAGTGCATTTGGAACTGATATCGAATAGAGCTGTGCTTCAGAAAATTCATCATGCGTTACATCCCAGGGGTGGATATTGTATGAAAACAAATGAAAGACAGTGACAGTAAACATGTTGGTGTTCTGAATAAAGTATGTTTAAAAGGTAAACTGCTGTTTCCTGCTGGACAGGACAGCATTTCCCTCACTTTATTATTAGTAAAGCAAGTAGTACACTAGGGTTGCTCTATTGGCTGATCATTCAAATATTCCTCACAACCACTGGCTGATGTTGCGTGGCGACATTGGATCATTACTCAGGTGTACAGCCCGGACTTGAAACTACCACAGATGTTCACTCGCACTACATTGCTGTTTATTGCTGTGGCTGATCTGATACAGTGTGTGCTTTGAGGTTTGGATGATTCATTTATACAATATAATTGCAAGCTGCCACTTCTTGTTCATGAGATTTCTCACATTTATCCATTGTGTAGCCAGAAATTGTATTGTGGATGGGAACAGATATCAGGTGGTCCTACCTAAACCATTGGGTCCCATTAGATACAATATTTTAGCATAAACCATTCACACCATTCATCTTGGGAAATATGTGGAGCTTAACTTTATGTCCATTACCTCATCAAGTGTGTCCCACACAGGTGGGACCAAGTGCAGGACACAGATGAGTGGAGTAGAAAAGAGTTTTATTGAATTAAGATAAAACTAGGCTGATAAAGTGAAAATGTCAGAGCAGAGTGGATTGGTTGAAACAGATTGGGGTGAATCTTCAAATGAGAAGGCAGTTTAAGATTACCAGCAGTGTGGTTGATGACGGACTTGATTTCATATGGACCAACAAAATTGGTAGAGAGTTTCTTGGTTTAGTTAGTTTCTTCTTGTAGTCTTTAAGGAAATATTCTTGGGAGATAGTCCTGACCTGGTTGATACTTGGCGGCTCATCTCTGATGATGGTCAGCAAGGCATTTGTTGTAGTCAGCAGTGAAGCAGGGCAGCACTCCACACCAATGGTGAAGATGGGGATGGAGGAGAGAGAAACCTCATCCTCCAAGGCTGGAAACAAAGTGGTCAGTAACCCATAGTATATTGAAATAGGGACATAGGGCTTGGCAGAATGCCTTCAAGACTTGGGATATGAACTGGGGCTCACAATTGGAAACATGGAAAATGTCTGTGGGGGATCCGTGAAGGTGGAAGACATGGGACACAAGGAGATCAGCCGTTTCTAGGGTAGTGGGAAGTTTGGGGTGAGCCACAATGTGAGCAACCTTGGAAAAGCTGCCCACAATGGTAAGTATGGTTGCGTTGAGATGAACCGGTGACAAAGTCCAAGGCTATGTGGGTGCAGGGATGACCAAGAACTGGCAGTACATGGCTGCCATTGGATGGCCAATGGGATGCCTTCTATTGGGCACAAACTGCACAGGCAGGAACAAAAGTATGGGTGTCAGTAATCATAGAGGGCCACCGAAAGTGCTGCCACAGAACAGGATACAATTGATGCCTGGGACAGGTGAACTGGGTGGTGTGTGCCCACTGCACAAAGGAGGTCTATTACCCTGATCAGGATGGTCTTGCTGTGTGTTCCTTACCAGGGACTTAATCTCCCAAGTAACTGCTGCCACCGCACTTCCTGTCTTCCAAGAAGAACTGGTGAGAAAGAGCGTCATGTTTAAGGTTAAGTGAACCTGGATGATAAGTGAGGGTGAAGGAGAACCTACCAAGAACAGGGCCCAGCGAGCCTGACGGGAGTCAGGCACTTAGCTGTTTGGATGTAAGCCTGTGAATATTCTCATTCATCCAGGTCATAGTTATCTCAAGTAGATTAAATCAATCGCAACTGGACTTGGTTATTTGTCTTTGAAGACGTTTCACCTCTCATCCAAGAGGCTTCATCAGTTCATGCTCGCTTGACTAGGCTGGGACTAGTCCAACTAGCTGGTGTAGAAACCCAGGTATTTAACCTCTGTGGAGGCAGTCACATGGCCAGTGATGTCATTGGCTCCTTAACACTCCATGTGCCCAACGACAGTCGTTTAGTGACAGTCGTTGGGGGTGGTGAAAGTTAGTTTCGACTTCGTTAGTGTTCTATTGTGTTATAACGACAGTCGTTAGAGTCACATGGGGTCTTTTGTGAATGGCTGTTGTTCTTAGAGGCTAAACTCCTGAATCTCCTGGGAATAGATGAAAGGGTAGCATTGTAAATTGGAGATAGATGGTGTCTCAGACCTCCTCCTCTGTTTAGGGATGGTTTTTCTAATTTCACATAGATGGCTTCTTTTACCCCTCTTTCAAACCATCTATCCTCTCTGTCCAGGATGTGAACATTGTTGTCATCAAAGGAGTGAGCTTTCTCCTTGAGGTGTAAGTAGACTGCAGAGTCTAGGCCTGAGGAGTTGGACCTCCGGTGTTGGTACATGCGCTTGTGCAATGGTTGCTTAGTTTCCCCAATGTAGAGGTCTTTGCATTCCTCATTGCACTGTACTGCATACACCAGGTTGTTTTTCTGAGTGTGTGGTGTTCTGTCTTTGGGGTGAACCAGTCTCTGTCTGAGTGTGTTGCTGGGTTTGAAATACACAGGGATACGGTGCTTATTAAAGATCGGTTTGGATGTTTGGTTTGGGTGTACGCCAGAATCGTATGGTCTGTCCAGGTGATTAATGAATGCTTGGCTCTCTCTAACCAGTGTCTCCATTTCTCAAAGGTATGTTTATGTTTATGCTAGCAACAGCTTTCATGAAGAGTTAATTTTCCAAGAGCCTCTGGAGTACTGGTCTGACATATTCCACATGTGGTGTCATCCAGGTTGAGAAGATCACATTCACAAGGGCCTGGAATACTGCAGAGGTGTTGTTGACACCGAAGAGCATGATTAAATATTTCAAATGTCCAAGGTGTGAGGCTGTTTTCCACTCATCACCATCATAGATCCCGATGAGATGGTATGCATTCCTGAGATCCAGTTTGAAGAAAATGGTCACTTCCTGGATAGGCTCAACGGCAGAGGAGATGAGTAGTAGTAATTTGTTCTTCACTGTAATGGTGTTGAGTCATCTGTAATAAAGGCAAGGATGAAGAGAACAATCCTTTTTGGTGTCAAAGAAGAACCCAGCTCCAAGTGAGGAGGAGGATGGACAAATGATACCAGCTGCCAGGGAGTTGTGAATATATTTCTACATAGACTCATAGACAGACTGAATAAATGGCTGGAAGACAGGGGAGCTCCAGAAAGGAAGTCAATGGAACAGTCATAAGGCCACTGAAGGGGCAGAGACAGAGCAGAGATCATATCTGGGAGGTGGAGGGAGAGCAGTGTCAAGGGTCAAGTACTAAATGAAGTTATACTTAGAATTCAAAGAATACAGAGGACCTGATCATGTTGCCCCACATGGATGCCTTGGCTGGTGAGAGCATGGTGGAAGTCCTCTGAGCCTCCAACAAATGTGTCAAATTTGTGTGTGCATACTGGCCGAATTATTCTGTCAATGACACAGAGGTGGGACCCAAACACAGGACACAGATGAGTGGTTTAGAAAAGACCTTCATTGAATCGAGATGGATTCAGCAAAGATGAATGTAAATTATGAGGTAGAATGGCTGGCATGGGCAGGTGAAAAAAGGCAGGTGACCCGTGGAGTAGGTTTGGAGCTGAAGAGTTGCAGGTGGTAATGGTCCTGGAGAACAGGAGGAGAAACAGACAGATGACGACATAGATCACAAAAACCATGAAATTCTAACAAAGCTGGCCTGCCATAAATACCAGGGAGATTTCAACCACAATCTGGTGATTAGTGGGTGAAGAGCCAGGGTAGATATACTTATAATATATCAGGAATGAGGGAAGAGCCCGTGTTATTATTATTTTATTTTTTTGCAGCCTTCTGAGTCAATTGTCCAATTACTTTTGGTCCCTTTAAAAAGAAGTAACTTTGTATCTTTAATAAACATACAGCTGTAATTCCTAAACCCTTGAATACTCTCAAATCACAGCTGAGAGTCTGTACTTTAAGCCCATATTGATTATATGTCCTGAATATGTTTTCAGAAACAATTAAAATAACAAAACTCGTTCCTCCTCTGTCCTATCCTCTGTGGATAACCAGGATCTCTGTAACTATGAGAGATCAAGGTGGGGAGCAAGAGGAAAGAGCTCCTCAAACTGTCACATCGAAATGCACTGACATCTGTTCAATTGTCAAGTCAAGATAATGCTCCAAAATCTGTCTCGTCAGAGTGTATCTGGCATATCAAAGAGAGAGAGCAGTCAAGGCTTACGTTGTTCTCAATGAGCAAAGCAGGAAGTCCCTGGCAAGATCAGAGTTTTTTTGAACTCTTTGGTATTACAGAGGGCACAGCAGCATACACATTGAAGACTTGCTCGGGGGTCATTGAAACCACAGGGTGGCGAGCTAACAATTTCATCATGGAGTTGCTAGATGACCACTGTAATCGAATGTGACATGCATACTACTCTATCATCCTAGACGATAGAAATACACAGAGAGATTGCCAGACATTACAAACACTTTAAACAGGTCATGGACAGAATCCCAGCACTCGGCCGAGACATACTACAGGTTCAGGAACAATGCAATGGGTCCCACAATGTCCCCTACACTCAGCGACCTGATTTGGGCTGGGTGATTGTAGGGTACGTTTGCCTCGGAAGAGCCCACAAAGATTGTGTCATGTGACATGTCTATCGGACTAATGTGCTGAGTACAGCATGATTCCACCCACTATTATTATTATTTTTATTAACCATAATTATACTCTAATTATTACTTACTAATTATTTCACCTTGGACTATGGGTATTTTTTTATTATTATTTGACATTTTATAGATTATAGATTAATAATTGAGAAAGTAATTTAGTTAGTGGCAGCCCTGTTAAATTTGATTTCAGTGTTCAAAGTAAGTCCCTCCTGGGAAATATCTATAGATACATATAAATATGTTCACTTGTTTTACTTTAACTTAAACAAAGCTATTTCTCTTGAGAGATTTGAGGTAGGACAACTTCTGCCTGCGTAAGGAAACTGATTCATGCTGAAACAAGACTTTTGACTTTGACTCTTCCTCCCAGCAACACTCATTACTCTAAGAAATGGCAGGGTGCACAAGTGTGCTGCGATCATTTCTTTTGGAAACATCAACGCTGATTTGAGTATTCACATACAAGTGTATGTCATCAGCCTCATAGCACACCTGCCTAGTTTATCTTGGCCAAAAAAATTAGTTAGGCGGATATTCTATGAGGCTGATGATGTGAATACTCAGAATTTGTTAGTGTTGTCATGACAATATCCATCTGAGATGCTGGTCATATTTTTGATAGTCATAGCAGATAGTCTGAGCCAACGTCAGCACAGAGGACAATAATCAAAAGAAAACCAAACAGGCAAGTCCACTGGATAAATTACTCTTTGGCTAAAATATGAAATTAAGGAGCTGTACCCAGAATGTGTTCCTCAAAGATACATTTCCTCTATCTTGCTATTTATAGAGTATTTATAGAGTGTAGTCTATTTATAGACCTGTAAAAGCAACATGTCAGGTTGCAGATGGCCAAAGGTGCCGATTTGATGCAGTTCAGGATTTGAGTTGTGTACTAGAACAACACGACACTGAAATAATGAGGGGGTATATTCTTTCGCTGCTTCACCCCAGGTGAGTGACATCTCTGGATGAAAAGCCTATTGCAGGTCTGGGCATAACGGCCTGTAGGATGAAGTGAGCACAAGTGACAAGGAAGCAAAAGATTCATCTGTACAGACAGCATTCAGCTGTTCATTTACAATCTTTAAGCTGAAAGCTTAGTGATGACTCTCGGGGCTAGTTTGTGAACTGATTTAGTGCTGGTCAGTCACAATCTCACTATTTCCTCTTTTCTGAGCTGTTTACATTCCTCTGGCATTAGTTCACCACTGGATACGTTTCATTGAATAACATGTTATTGAAAAGGGGATGTAAAGCTCAGTATTCACAATTGTAGTTTTTTACGGTAAATGTAGTTTGAAGTTATAAGAAACCTGGGAACGGTGATGATTCAATATTACTACTATGGAGAATATATAAAAAACAAAAACGAAAAAAACAACTAGATTTCAAGCTACAGGCATAGATGCTTATATTTTTAAGTTCTGCAGTTTCAAGATGGCTTGCTTTTTGTCAACAGCGCACATTCCATTGTTAAAGTTAACCAAAGGTGAAACCTGGTGTGTCCAGGTCCTACATCAGTCAAATGTGAGCACTCAGATCCATATTGAACGTTACCACTCCCTTGTTGCTATTTTGATCTTTGAGAAAGACTTAAAAAAGGTTTTCTTGAGAGGAGGCATTGTACGGATAAATTAAAACTGAGTTTCCTTGGAATTTTCTTGTAAGGGTTAATTGCCTAAAACCATGTTGTCCAGTCGGCTGTCAGAGCAGTTCAGCAGACGGCCCAAGTCTACCAGAGCAATACGCTGGAGGCCATTTTGGGTGTCACTGAGGCCATTTTGTGTGTCTCATTTTGACAGAGCTGTAATATATCACCCTGCTGTGTAATCTGTCTCCTCTGTCCACTCTAATTGTGTCTCCAGAGGCTGGAGATCACAGCCCTGGCAAAGGATTGACCTCGCCAGCTGGCTGAAGTCAGCGCCCCTGCTGGGTATGGAGGACCCAGAGCTGCAGTCACACCGTGGAGGTTTACACAGCCAGAGTATGGGAAGCACGAGCGATTAATTCAATCATAGCCACCAGCCAGATTTCCTTAGATTAAAAATAGAAATATTAATTCCAAGCTCATGCAATGTAAATTCAAATTAATTAAAATTGTATATCATTCAACAAATAATTGGATTTCAATCATCTGTGTAATGAGAGGCATTTAATTAATAAAAAAAAAACCCCAAAAAACATCCAAAAGTGATCAGTCCCGCTCTCTCTCTCTCTCTCTCTGTCTCTCTCTCTCTCTCCCTCTCTCTCTCTCTCTCTCTCTCTCCCTCTCTCTCTCTCTGAGTAGATTGAGTACTCTCAGACTGGAATAAATGCCTGTGAAGTGTGAAGGAACCCATGCACATGTTTTGGATATAGAGATGGGTGAGATATGGATGTGAATGGATTTTTATCCCCATCCAGGCTGTGCCAGGAGAGCATGGGAGCGTGAGCAGAGATATTTCACATCCAGACCTGGAAGGCTTACTGTGCAGTGAACTAGAAGTGTGCATGACTCAAAGGGCCCAGCATAGTGGTGGAGAGGGACGGAGCAGGAGGAGGAGGGAAGGAGACGATGCTTGACCTTAGCTGGGGGGATGAGCCCCTGGGGGTCCTTCATTCTGCTGATTTCTTCCATTTGGAGAAACATTGCAGCGAGGCGAGATGATCCCAACGTGCAACAGGGACCAAACAAATGCACATGTCACAGAGGCAAGCAGCTCGCTGTCGCTGTCACACACGATATCCTCCTGCCCTGTTTTACTCTTCTCTGTTCTGTACCACGGTCTGCTGTCTGAGCTGTCTGGAGGTTTCTTTTTTATTATTATTATTATTTTTTATAAAGACTGGCTGTCCTTTAAGAACACAATAGTTTGCAAGCTGGATTTATCTGTTTGCCATTTCCTGGGTTGGAGGGTCGCCTGGTACTCCAAAGTCTCCTAATGGAGCAGACACTGAGTCGACTTTTATTGTCAAAAGCATAGCAGGGGTAAGTACAGTTGGCATGTTGGGATCTGACGAAACAGGAACTATTGCATTCATTATTGCAGAAACCTCTGCTATCAGCGTTACAAGAACCTCATGTGTCAGACTGGGGAAATGCACCTTGAGCAACAAGACATTTCCCAAACTCCTCCCATGTGGGAAGAGTGTGGAAGATTGAAGTCCCACATGCAGCCTTGGGCTTTGAGGTTAGCCTGAAGCTTCGGCATTTTTTGGCATTATGCCAAGTTCTTTGCATGCACTGACACAATTTGCTTTTTGATCTGAATGAAAGAGCTTTGCTGGGCTCCTGATAGCAGTGAATCTTCTAAGAGCATTTATGAAGCTCAATGCGGAGAGAGACTCTACTACTTCATCTAATCTGACTTGTGTGAAAGGAGGTGCTCCGATGAACACCAATATTACCAAATGATTATGGGATGTTGTTCTTCCCAGGAAACTGCAGCTGATGACAAGCGGTTGCCAATCTGTATCCAAGACTGGATCGATGTTTCCTACAAGGGCTGCGCTTTGAAACGATTTCCCCTTTGACTAGGCTCCTGATCTCCTCTTTAAAGGCCTCTTGTTGAACAGTCTGAACAACTGGGTAAGGTCATCTCATTTGGCAGGGCCTGACCTTCTGGATGAGCCTGACTAATCCTGATGTCAATCTTTTCCAGCTGGAAAAAACAAGCAGCATTGCAGAAGCTCTTGTAGCAGAGGTTGCAATGTTTGGACGCACATCTGCATCCATATCTGGTTCCAGAAGCTCAAAGGTATCTGGCTGAGTGGGTGAAGCTCCATGGTCTTTTTTAAGAAAAAAACCTATTTGTCTTTCCTAGGTTGGTGTTGTAGATATAGCCCGGCACAACTCTAGCGTCAGCGTAGAACTTCACTGAGTGGATCTTGATGTCGGAGAAAACACATAGTTCCCTGTGCTGCATGGATGCCAAAGAAACTGGTAAGTATGGTCTTGGTATGTGAAGTTTTGAGTGAGTCCAAGACTTCCACTCTCTCTTTTTCAGTAGGTATCGGGTCATCCCAGTGCTAATGCTTTGTACACACATCTCTGACAATAACCTTGCCTTGTGCTGTTATCGGTGCCACAAATCCTACAACTTTCTTAAAGACATTTGGTCCTAATTAATATTTCAACAGTATGTTTAACTCATTTTATTTTATTCTTATTTTTGATGATCATGAATTCAAAAAGCAAGCACAAATGCTCCATTAGCAAGCCTGAAACACCATGTCGTCTATGGCAACAAAGTCCATCCTGAAAATTCTCTTCAAGGTGAATTCCTATATGATATAAAAACAAGGCAAAACAACTGCCAGCAGTTGCAAAATGGTTGGTACCTGAGCTTTTTTTGTGTGGTTGTGGGTGAATGAAGAATGCCAGTTTCATGTTCATGTAATTTTATGCAATGGTTTGTAGCTAACATTTAAATAGAGAATTTTATTATAAATCTAATGCTTTACATTTTTCATTTCTGTTTTCTAATTACACCATTTTCACACTTCTTATAATTAAATATGTATCAGGTTAATTTGATTGTGAGTTTTCAAATGTCATTCAAAAAATATATTTCATGTTTCATTACTCACGTGGATCTGCCATAAATATACACAGGCTCATCCAAACAATTTTCAGACACTGACCTCTCTCCAATTATTTACTAAAAGTTTCTTCTAGCACTGTGAATAAGTGTTATAACGCATATCTAGAAACCTTTAAATAAGCTTGCATTGGTGATAGCTGTTGATAGAACACAAATCTGTTTTTCTAACCTCTCCTTGCCAACAAAGGTAGATTATTTTTAGGAACCTGGTGGTGCTGGTGGGGAGGGATGCATCTGCCTCAGCTATCCCCTCTGCGACTTCAGCCCCTGACACAAACACCACATCAGCACCAATTTCTGTCACTTAACTCAGGGCCAGATCAGGAGCGATTACTGTTACCTGGATGGGTGAGCCAAGGCGGTGGGGCAGCTCTGGGCCTCAGCTGCTCCCGTAATTTGCAATGACACCTCATTTAAGGAGCTTTCGCCTCCTAAGCCACAGTGAGAGCAGGCCGCTGAGAAACTTAATCTAATCAGTGAAGGACGGGGAGATATTACCCTCTGTTTTTCTCTGCTATATGTCTGTTCTCCGATGTGAAATGAAACGAAAAATAGCACAATCTGAAGTTTGCTCACATGTCGTGGCTGGCTCTGAATGTGTAATTTCTTTTGCAGATTTATGATGCACATGATCTGGCAATACATTGTAACTGCTGTATACAAAGCCCTCACTGAATGTTTTTTTTTCCATTTGAGATAAAACTGCACACCGACAAACACACATATGCACACACTCATAAAAACCTAATTATCAGGACAGAGCAGACAATGAATGTGTGTGAGTGTGTGGGAACAAGACAAACAACAGGCACATAGTTTGAATATCTCAGTAGAAGCAGGGGAAAGTTCAATATTGTGTTTGTTAATCAAGAGCTTGAGGCTTTCCTCTGGTCCCTCAACTTCACAGCTGGGGAACAAGTCCCTGATGCCCCACTCAAATCATCAGAAAACACAAAGAACTGAAGGAAGGTTTAGTGAGCCAAGTAAGACTCTAATAAAGGAATGCAATAAATTCTGATGACCTTGGGCTCTAAAAAGCAGCAGCAATACAATTTCCTGAGAAGTCATAGTCTTCTCAGCGAATGCAATCAGAACTACATAGACAGAAAAGAACAGAAGAAAGTCAGTTGACCTTGACACATTCAACAGCGCCTCCAAAAATACTGCTGTCGTCCACAGCGTAGCTCTCTTCCTCTCTCTGTTTCAGCACACAGTCATGCTTGCAGGGTGATGTGTGACGGGCTCCTCTTACAAATATTGAGTTGGACTCTTAAACACAGACATGTGAATGAGCCCTGCTGCATACAGGCTGCATCTTTACTAAAATAATCTTGATGGAAGTCAGAGGAGGATTGGTGGTAGAGGACGACAGCAGGTGCTGTTGCTCTATAGTGTATTTACTGAGGAATTAAGCTGTAATGTCAGAGGCTGCTTTGTTAAATGACTTTCTTTTGTTGAGGTGGAAGCAGGAGGCAGATAAGTGTGTGTGTGTGTTTGCAGAAGACCAAACCATCTGGCTTTCAGCACAGGAAAAAGATGACGTGTATTTTTCCCTCCAGTAATATCGGGAAAAATTAAAAGGTGATGTGGTTAGTTTGGCTAGAACTGGCAAAGTGATATGTTGCTGTTAGTAAGATGTCAGAAGACCCGATTTACCAGCACAGCCAAAGTTTATCCAGAATATTATCAGATACTGTTGAAAGTTAGTTGATATTAGACACCAGATGCCATTGGAATTGGCCGATGCTTTTTCTTTGGACTTTCTGATATTCCCTGCAGTGGAAGGAAAAGTATTTTGTCACAACCTTGAAACCTAGCTTGCAGTCAGTGTTCTTGTCAGTACTTGTGTTCGAGAGGACTTGTGAGACGTCATCCTACAGAAATGTATGAGTTTAATTTGAAGTGTACGTTTTGCCAACAACGCTACAAATGCTCAGAAGTGTTTCGGCTCTGCACTTTTTAGCGAGGATACTTTGTCAAAAATATATGTCTGCCTCATATTTTAATATATATATATCATTTTTGCTCTGCTGCTGTTGTTTTGTCATCAAATTCAGTTTTTGATGACAAAACGAGATTTTTGAAGCAAAATTCCAAAAGATATTGTTCAGTTACAAAACAAATATGATATTGATATGCTGGTTGATATTAATTTACTTCACGCAATCCAAAACATAAAAATTTTTGATAAGGTTCCCTTAATTTTATTTATTTATTTATTTATTTTAATAATTACAATCTACTGCAGGATGTTTCACAGTTGAAAAACAACCTTATCAGGGGGCGCTGCTGAGCAATGAAGGAGTAAAGACGTGTTCACGAGTGCTCTGACACTTTTGATTTAATTAAAACACAAAACTTCAACAACTCCCTTTTATGCAGTGCGAAGAGACGTATTAAGTCTTATACGAGCGAAATACAAACTTTCACTGAGGTAAATGATGTCGAAGAAGGTGAAATGCAGAAAAACCGACCGGCCTGAAGTAGGCCCCGACCAGCCCTCGGACTCGAGTGAATCGCCGATACACACGGGTAGGGATGAAGAGCCCGACCCCTCAAACCGCGCAGTACTCGCTGCAATTACGGCCTTACGAGACGAAGTCACCCGGATTAAAAATGATATATGCACTTCCATAGATGCACGCATACAAATAATCTACACTGAGCTGAAAGAGGAGCTGGTAACAATGAAAAGAGAGACGCAGAAGTCCATTACGGCTCTTGAAGAAACTACGGCCTCGCAGGGGAAAACTATCACAGAGATTGAAAAGTCAGCCTCCTTTCACTCTGATGAAGTCACTACTCTCCGACGTCAAGTCACAAGGCTCAACTCAGAAGTGGAGAAACTAACCGGGAAATGCGAGGACCTGGAGGGGCGCTCCAGGAGACACAACATTAGGATCATCGGAGTCCCCGAGGGGGCAGAGGGGCCCCGGCCCCGGGACTTCATCGCAGGCCTGCTGCAAGACGCGCTGTCCCTGGAGGATAAACCCCTAATTGACCGAGCTCACCGGACCCTCCGGAAGAAACCTGATCCACATGAACCTCCAAGACCCTTCGTCCTGAGACTACATTATTTTCACGTGCTTGAAGATATTCTCCGGAGAGCATCTGTGGCGAAACAACTTCACTACGGCGGTAAGAGGATCCAAATCTTCCCCGATTACCCCCCGGCTGTGGCCAAGCGGAGGGCGCTGTTCAACCGCTCCAGGGAGCTACTCCGAAACATACCTGGGGTCAGGTATGGACTGCTATACCCAGCAAGACTCTTGATCACCTATGATGGTAAGCAAACCTCTTTCACTGACCCAACAAAAGCAGAGGAATATGCAGAGCAACTGCCCGTTCCAGGCTCGTCCTCTTCGGGACAGGTCAGTTAAGATAGCGCGGCGGCTTTGAACATGGATATATATTTTTTTGTACTGTTGCTAACCGGCTAGTTCGGTAGCTGACTCAGACGTAACACTAAACAGCTGACTGTGGATATGCGCGTATGAGTACGCGCTCAGATACATCTACACATGTATCCCGTCATGCACACACATGCACACATGTGCATAAACATACACACACGCGGGTATAACCCGTGCCCTTCGGCAGCGTTTTTTTCTTGTTTCTGCTCTGGATTGTTGCCATGGATACCGCGTGCTCCTTGTGCCTTGCTTCAACTTTTTTGACACCCAGGCGTTTGACTCTCTTTCTGTATAATATGGGTGCTGGTGTGCTTCTGTTTATCTGTTTATTTGTTTTATAAATTGCACGTCCATGGCATAGTTAAAATTTGCAGTAAAGAAGGGGGAAAACGGAAGGGAAAAAGGAGACAGATCTGCTGTAAACTTTCAATCAGAGAATATATTTAGAGGAAAGAGGCAATATTTCACCTGTTGGTGCAGTTCATTTGCTGTGTTTGATTTACAATACGATACTTCAGTGTATTTACTGATGTTTTTGATATTACTATCTCTAGTGCTTACATATAGTACTTACTGTTTATGATTATTGACTTGATCACTCTCTCACATACTTTATTTAAATCCACCTGTTACTAAGTGTCAGAGCCGATGGGCCAATTTGGAAACTGACAGGCCACCAATAGTGTGGGGAGGTAGTTTTAGTTTGTGGTAACTTTATTTCACTTCCCTAAGAAGGCTCGCGCCAGTCCGTTTGATTGGCTAGAGTAGTTTTGTTTTTCTTCTTGTTAATCAATATGTGGTTTCGGTTGGCATGGGCTGGGGATGGGATGGGAGGGGGGAGGGCAAGAAGAAGACTTCTTAAAGAAATCCTACAGAACAGCAGCGGAAAATATGTACAGATAGGACCTACTGATGCATAACGCTAATACTGATCATAGTGGGGGAATGAGGAATCTCACCTTTTCCAGCTGGAATGTGCGTGGACTGAATGATCCAGTTAAAAGAGGAAAGGTGTTATCTCATCTAAAAAAATTGGCCTCGGACATTATATTTGTACAAGAAACTCATCTGAATAATAAATCACACAACAGACTTAGGGCTGGTTGGATTGGGGAAGTGTATCACTCTGCTTTCTCATCTAAGGCGAGAGGAGCAGCGATCTTACTTAGAAAGGGCT
This sequence comes from Pampus argenteus, assembly GCA_036937835.1. Lineage (NCBI taxonomy): Eukaryota > Metazoa > Chordata > Actinopteri > Scombriformes > Stromateidae > Pampus > Pampus argenteus. The sequence goes on along the minus strand of CM072865.1, from coordinate 3,378,426 downwards.
TGCCCTTCACACAGAAACAGACGATTGCTGATAAGGAGGGCCGGTACGTTATACTAATTGGGGAAATATACAACCTCTCCCTTACACTTGTGAACCTGTACGCTCCTAACACGGATAACCCTGTATTTTTTCAAAAAGTATTTTCCTTGATTCCAGATATTTCTCAAACTAATTTGATAGTCGGAGGGGATTTTAATACTGTATTAGATACATATCTCGATAGATCCTCTAAAAGGCATTTCCCCAAGAACGCCTCAAGTGAGTTTTTGAATGTGTTTATAAAAAACTCAAATGTTCTGGATATGTGGAGGGCACTGAACCCCTCAGGTAGGGATTATTCATTCTACTCACCTGTACACAATTCCTATAGTAGGATAGATTACTTCCTGGTAGATGCTAAACTAGCACCTTTTGCACTGAATGCGCAATATCACAGCATTGTGATCTCAGACCATAGTCCCCTCTCTTTCTCAATGCGATTGGACCACATAGATAAACCACATAACTCATGGAGATTAAATCCACAACTACTCACGGATAAGAAATTTTGCGAATACTTGACTGAACAGATGTCCCTCTATTTTGAATGCAACGATATTCCGGGGACCTCTTCCTCCATCCTCTGGGAGGCGTTCAAAGCTTTCATCAGAGGCAGTATAATTTCGTTTGAAGCTTCCAGAAAGAAAGAAAATTTGGCTAAACTACAAGATCTGGAGAAACAAATTAAAGCACTGGATAACGAAAATTCTTGTACACCGTCTACGATCTTGCACAATAAAATTTCAAATCTGAAATATGAATATAATAAAATTATGTCTGCAAAAATTAGCAAAGCATTCCTATATACCAGGCAGAGATTTTTTGAATTTGGTGATAAACCAGACAAGCTCCTAGCGCGACAACTACGAAAAATGGAAAGTGACAGGACAATACATAAAATCAAGGCCCAAGACAATACAATTCTAACAAAACTGAAAGATGTAAACAATAGATTTTTTGAATTTTATACTGAATTGTATACCTCAAAGGCTACGCCAGATTCAGCAGCTATAAATCACTTCCTAGATAGATGTGACCTTCCTAAGCTTGACCCCAAGGATTGTGATTCGCTTAATGCTGAAATCACAGCTGCGGAAATCCGAAATGCCATTGCATCACTGAAGGGAAATAAAACACCAGGCCCTGATGGGCTCCCTGGGGAACTATATAAGAAGTACTGTGAAAAGCTATCCCCTTATTTACTAAGAGTATTCTTACAGGCGCAGAATGATGATGCCCTACCGCCTACTTTAACTGAGGCCACAATCACACTAATCCATAAAAAAGGGAAAGACCCATTGGAGGTAGGTGCGTACCGCCCTATTTCACTCCTCAACGTTGACGGAAAGCTGTTTGCCAAACTTTTGGCCAATAGATTGAGCCCGCTCCTGGAGAGGATAGTCCACCCAGACCAGACAGGGTTTATACCCAATAGGAACTCCTTTTTTAATCTCAGGCGTCTTTTTAATATCATGTATACAAAGCGAGATCCAACCTCGAATCTTGTTATAGTAGCCCTCGATGCTGAGAAAGCCTTCGATCAGATCGAGTGGCATTATCTATTTGAGGTCCTCAGCAGATTTAATCTTGGTTCTAAATTCCTGTCACTAGTCAAACTTATTTATAAACATCCCACAGCAAGAATACTAACTAATCGAACACTGTCCGCTCCATTTAAGCTACATAGGGGGACTAGACAGGGATGTCCCCTCTCCCCATTAATCTTCGCTCTCGCTATTGAACCGTTAGCTCAAAATATTAGACTCGACCCTCAGATGCATGGATACACCACTAAAGGAACAATTAATAAAATATCGCTCTACGTGGATGATATCCTTTTATTTATAACACACCCACAATCCACCATTCCAGTTCTCCTGAACAAGATTAATCTATTTGGAACTTTCTCAGGTTATCGAATCAACTGGACAAAAAGCGTCCTAATGCCAATGTTCGCGGATGACACAACATCCCTGGTTAATTTCCCATTCACGATCAATTCAAATAAATTTACCTATTTGGGGATAGAAGTTACAAAACATTACACTTACCTCTTCCAAGAAAACTATCTGCCTTTAGTAGAAAGATTGCGCTCCAAATTGCTGTTCTGGGACACACTTCCCATTTCTTTGATTGGTAGAATAAACGCGATCAAGATGATCTTTCTTCCACAGCTATTATATTTGTTTCAAAACATTCCAATCTTCCTGAAAAAAGTATTTTTTAAAAGGTTAGATTCTTTAATTGTCCCCTTCTTGTGGAGACACAAACCTCCTAGAATTAGCAAGAAATATCTTTGTAAATCGAAGATGACGGGAGGATTAGCGCTTCCCGACTTCATACATTACTATTGGGCATCTATGATTAGGACTTCGCTCTTTTGGCTAAAAGACTTATCCTCTACGCCTACTTGGCTCTTGATAGAACAGGAAGACTGTTATCCATTTGCATTGTCCTCTATCTTACTAGCCCCAATACGGATCAATAAATCGTTATATAACAACAACCCTATTATTCATAACACGATTCGCATATGGAAACAAATTCAGTCCAGTTTCGATCTCAACCCTATACCCCCTATGTTACCCATAGATAAGAATCCCACTTTTGTGCCATCTGGTCTTAGTGGAGTTTTCTCCACGTGGAGTCAGAAGGGTATTAAACTTATTGGGGATTTGTACGTGGGAGGTGTGTTCGCTTCATTTTCGCAACTACAACAGAAGTTTGGATTAGTATCGAAAAATTTCTTTCAATATCTGCAAATTAGGGATTATATACGAAAGCATCTGAAGGATTTTGAATCAGAACCTAAATCATTAATCTACGATTGTATGAAATTCTACCCAAATGAGACGAAACTGATATCTCGTATCTATAATACCCTCATTTCGCTAACCTCCCCCTCTGTCCACATATATAAATCCAAGTGGGAGGTGGAAATTGGTGAGCCTATCGCTGATGAGATGTGGGAAAGGGGTTTGGAGAAGGTTAATACCTGCTCATACAGTGCAAAACACTGCCTAATCCAATTTAAAATCATACATATGCTCCATTATACTAAAGAGAAGTTGCATAGAATATTTCCAGAAACATCAGATCTGTGTGACAAATGTAAATCCTCTGTAGGAACTCCTCTTCATAGTTATGTGTTGTGCCCAAAGATCTGCTCCTTTTGGATTGATGTGTTTCATATAATGTCTGAGGTCATGAAAACTGCTATCAAACCAGAACCTTTGCCAATCATACTGGGTATACTTGACTCCTCTATTAATCTAAGCCATGCACAACAGTGCTTTGTCTCCTATGGTATCATAATAGCAAAGAAACTGATTCTCACAATGTGGAAGAGTGAGAGAGCACCTACCTCTAAAATGTGGTTACAAGAATTAACTGCCACACTTCACATGGAAAGAATCAGGCACATTTTAAAAGATAAACTCCATTTTTTTGATAAGACTTGGCAGCCCCTGTTGTCATATCTCACAGCTACAATTCCACCTAACGGCTAGCAATTTAACACACACCGCACACTGTCGATTTAGGTATGTAGTTTAAGTCTTCTAGGGATGGACGGGGACCCTGGGTAGAGGGTCAGGAGTTGGGATGGGGTGGGATAATCCAGCCAACCTGTTTTGTTGTCCTTGTTTTTTTTCTTGTTTTATATGTCATGACTGTTTATGTTGATATTTTGCACATGTTGATTTTTATTTCATTTTTTCTTGTTAAAACTCTTTACAATATCCTGTATCCTTGAATCCTCCATATGTGACAAAGTGAAAAAGAGAGCTGTAATTGTCTCATGCAGATTGTATTTTATACTTGAATGCTCAATAAAAGACATGTTTAAAAAAAAAAAAGAAAAACAACCTTATCACTACTCTCTGGTGGATAAACTATACAATGGGGACACTGTCTAAAAACATATCTTAGCATTTCTGTACTGACGTACAGGTGTGTTGAAATGTAATCACCAGAGCTTAGCTGTGCTTGTGATGTCATCGGGAACCAGGAGAAGCAGGATACCGCAATCCTCCTACATCATGTGACACAGTTGTGCCGTCGAGAGTCTCATACACAACCAAAGCCAAATGCTGACCTTCCCGACTCCACATGCAGTAGAGGCCATACTCCAGCTTCTCCTCCGTTTACAGAAGAGGTTAGAGTACAGTCTTATTTTCAGGCTGTTATACATATGTTGAGGTCAGTAGTGGCCATTCTAAGTTTGAATCAATGGCCTCCATTTAGAGCTGATGTCCCACAGGTCCAAGAAATTCAATGCCTCCTTATAGCCGTGAAGAGATGGGGAATTTGTGGCCAAGGTCATCTCACTGGGTTTGATTTCCATCATGTCGCAAGGTGGTGTTGACTGATGCTTTGCCCTCGGGGCAAGTGCTAAATATTTGGCACTTTGCAAATTCCTGCTATATTTGACAGTCCGGCAACAAGTTAGTTGTCTACCGCGTAAATTGTCAGGTGGACACCAGATCAACTCTGCTACAGGTAGCAGGGCAACTCCTTTGGGCTTTCCCTCATGTTTCCAGCCTGAGGTCTGCTAGGGCCTCAGAATGTGGTGGCAGACTTTCTCTCCCACCAGAAACCTCCCTCAGGGGAAAGACTCCACCTGGAGTTGAGAGAATATGTCACAAATATGTAAATAACAGAGATGGACCTGTTTGCCTTCAGTCCTCAGCACCTATTTGGTTCTCCCTGAGTGAGGCATCGAGTCCACTGGGACATGACTCCCTGGGGCGTAGGCTGTTACATCAGTCTAGTGAATGTCAAAACTTTCATTGATAATTTGCTCCACGGCCTCCATAATTTTCGATCAGGAAAGAAAAAAAATACATGCATTTTCTCTCAAATATTTGTTTCTCTCAAATCTCAAACATCCAACAAGATATGAGTTGAAAGTATTTTTCCTGCAACTGCATATAACAGTTTGTTTTTTTCTTACTCAAACGTAGCTTAATCATGCCATGTGATATGCTACACCAGACTTAAAGTGAAGTGATCGCACAATTGGTGTCTCTTCATCTTTTCTCTTGAAGCCCTTAATGCATAATCTATAAGCTTCTTCTATATATTAATTGTTAAAACATAAAAATTAATGAATGGAAATCAAATGCCTTATCAAAAGTCTTATTATCATAAAAAAACAATTAAAATGACAGAATTTTTACGATCCTATCTGTCAAAATGACAACTAAACTATGACCTGAAGTAATACTTCACATATTTGTGAGTGATAAATGTGAGTGTGCCATAAAAAATAATAATCACAAAATAACATTATACCAGGGCATAGGGTGAAGGGATTTGAACTTCAAAATGTAGTATTCAGCAAGAGCCGCCACTTTGGCTTTGGTGGCTGGGGGGTTAGCTTTCAGCCTTGTTAGCTTCTCCTCCATCGATGAAGTTACGAAGGGGCTTTTCGTATTTCCCCCAAACTCTGCAGCGCTCCAGATATTTGTTTCAGGATGGTGAAAATATTAGCAAAATCTTACGCGATGGACACTGGTGAATTAGCATCCTAAAAACACCACTGGCAGCTGGCATGCCAGTGGTGTTTTTAGGATTCTGTCGCCCGGAGGTTTTAGGCTTGCTCGACACTGTTTCCCAAGCCCTTTGTCTAAAGTCTAGATGTGTTCTAGTAAGGAAATGCCTACTATTTATGTATTGACAGATAAATGTATAAGCTACCACGGCGAAGCTACTCAACTAAGCAGCTATCTCCTTCACCGCGTCACATGACCTCAGCATTTGTTGATAAAAGTATAATGCGTAGTATAGAGTAATAATCTACACATGTATCCCGTCATGCACACACATGCACACATGTGCATAAACATACACACACGCGGGTATAACCCGTGCCCTTCGGCAGCGTTTTTTTCTTGTTTCTGCTCTGGATTGTTGCCATGGATACCGCGTGCTCCTTGTGCCTTGCTTCAACTTTTTTGACACCCAGGCGTTTGACTCTCTTTCTGTATAATATGGGTGCTGGTGTGCTTCTGTTTATCTGTTTATTTGTTTTATAAATTGCACGTCCATGGCATAGTTAAAATTTGCAGTAAAGAAGGGGGAAAACGGAAGGGAAAAAGGAGACAGATCTGCTGTAAACTTTCAATCAGAGAATATATTTAGAGGAAAGAGGCAATATTTCACCTGTTGGTGCAGTTCATTTGCTGTGTTTGATTTACAATACGATACTTCAGTGTATTTACTGATGTTTTTGATATTACTATCTCTAGTGCTTACATATAGTACTTACTGTTTATGATTATTGACTTGATCACTCTCTCACATACTTTATTTAAATCCACCTGTTACTAAGTGTCAGAGCCGATGGGCCAATTTGGAAACTGACAGGCCACCAATAGTGTGGGGAGGTAGTTTTAGTTTGTGGTAACTTTATTTCACTTCCCTAAGAAGGCTCGCGCCAGTCCGTTTGATTGGCTAGAGTAGTTTTGTTTTTCTTCTTGTTAATCAATATGTGGTTTCGGTTGGCATGGGCTGGGGATGGGATGGGAGGGGGGAGGGCAAGAAGAAGACTTCTTAAAGAAATCCTACAGAACAGCAGCGGAAAATATGTACAGATAGGACCTACTGATGCATAACGCTAATACTGATCATAGTGGGGGAATGAGGAATCTCACCTTTTCCAGCTGGAATGTGCGTGGACTGAATGATCCAGTTAAAAGAGGAAAGGTGTTATCTCATCTAAAAAAATTGGCCTCGGACATTATATTTGTACAAGAAACTCATCTGAATAATAAATCACACAACAGACTTAGGGCTGGTTGGATTGGGGAAGTGTATCACTCTGCTTTCTCATCTAAGGCGAGAGGAGCAGCGATCTTACTTAGAAAGGGCTTGCCCTTCACACAGAAACAGACGATTGCTGATAAGGAGGGCCGGTACGTTATACTAATTGGGGAAATATACAACCTCTCCCTTACACTTGTGAACCTGTACGCTCCTAACACGGATAACCCTGTATTTTTTCAAAAAGTATTTTCCTTGATTCCAGATATTTCTCAAACTAATTTGATAGTCGGAGGGGATTTTAATACTGTATTAGATACATATCTCGATAGATCCTCTAAAAGGCATTTCCCCAAGAACGCCTCAAGTGAGTTTTTGAATGTGTTTATAAAAAACTCAAATGTTCTGGATATGTGGAGGGCACTGAACCCCTCAGGTAGGGATTATTCATTCTACTCACCTGTACACAATTCCTATAGTAGGATAGATTACTTCCTGGTAGATGCTAAACTAGCACCTTTTGCACTGAATGCGCAATATCACAGCATTGTGATCTCAGACCATAGTCCCCTCTCTTTCTCAATGCGATTGGACCACATAGATAAACCACATAACTCATGGAGATTAAATCCACAACTACTCACGGATAAGAAATTTTGCGAATACTTGACTGAACAGATGTCCCTCTATTTTGAATGCAACGATATTCCGGGGACCTCTTCCTCCATCCTCTGGGAGGCGTTCAAAGCTTTCATCAGAGGCAGTATAATTTCGTTTGAAGCTTCCAGAAAGAAAGAAAATTTGGCTAAACTACAAGATCTGGAGAAACAAATTAAAGCACTGGATAACGAAAATTCTTGTACACCGTCTACGATCTTGCACAATAAAATTTCAAATCTGAAATATGAATATAATAAAATTATGTCTGCAAAAATTAGCAAAGCATTCCTATATACCAGGCAGAGATTTTTTGAATTTGGTGATAAACCAGACAAGCTCCTAGCGCGACAACTACGAAAAATGGAAAGTGACAGGACAATACATAAAATCAAGGCCCAAGACAATACAATTCTAACAAAACTGAAAGATGTAAACAATAGATTTTTTGAATTTTATACTGAATTGTATACCTCAAAGGCTACGCCAGATTCAGCAGCTATAAATCACTTCCTAGATAGATGTGACCTTCCTAAGCTTGACCCCAAGGATTGTGATTCGCTTAATGCTGAAATCACAGCTGCGGAAATCCGAAATGCCATTGCATCACTGAAGGGAAATAAAACACCAGGCCCTGATGGGCTCCCTGGGGAACTATATAAGAAGTACTGTGAAAAGCTATCCCCTTATTTACTAAGAGTATTCTTACAGGCGCAGAATGATGATGCCCTACCGCCTACTTTAACTGAGGCCACAATCACACTAATCCATAAAAAAGGGAAAGACCCATTGGAGGTAGGTGCGTACCGCCCTATTTCACTCCTCAACGTTGACGGAAAGCTGTTTGCCAAACTTTTGGCCAATAGATTGAGCCCGCTCCTGGAGAGGATAGTCCACCCAGACCAGACAGGGTTTATACCCAATAGGAACTCCTTTTTTAATCTCAGGCGTCTTTTTAATATCATGTATACAAAGCGAGATCCAACCTCGAATCTTGTTATAGTAGCCCTCGATGCTGAGAAAGCCTTCGATCAGATCGAGTGGCATTATCTATTTGAGGTCCTCAGCAGATTTAATCTTGGTTCTAAATTCCTGTCACTAGTCAAACTTATTTATAAACATCCCACAGCAAGAATACTAACTAATCGAACACTGTCCGCTCCATTTAAGCTACATAGGGGGACTAGACAGGGATGTCCCCTCTCCCCATTAATCTTCGCTCTCGCTATTGAACCGTTAGCTCAAAATATTAGACTCGACCCTCAGATGCATGGATACACCACTAAAGGAACAATTAATAAAATATCGCTCTACGTGGATGATATCCTTTTATTTATAACACACCCACAATCCACCATTCCAGTTCTCCTGAACAAGATTAATCTATTTGGAACTTTCTCAGGTTATCGAATCAACTGGACAAAAAGCGTCCTAATGCCAATGTTCGCGGATGACACAACATCCCTGGTTAATTTCCCATTCACGATCAATTCAAATAAATTTACCTATTTGGGGATAGAAGTTACAAAACATTACACTTACCTCTTCCAAGAAAACTATCTGCCTTTAGTAGAAAGATTGCGCTCCAAATTGCTGTTCTGGGACACACTTCCCATTTCTTTGATTGGTAGAATAAACGCGATCAAGATGATCTTTCTTCCACAGTTATTATATTTGTTTCAAAACATTCCAATCTTCCTGAAAAAAGTATTTTTTAAAAGGTTAGATTCTTTAATTGTCCCCTTCTTGTGGAGACACAAACCTCCTAGAATTAGCAAGAAATATCTTTGTAAATCGAAGATGACGGGAGGATTAGCGCTTCCCGACTTCATACATTACTATTGGGCATCTATGATTAGGACTTCGCTCTTTTGGCTAAAAGACTTATCCTCTACGCCTACTTGGCTCTTGATAGAACAGGAAGACTGTTATCCATTTGCATTGTCCTCTATCTTACTAGCCCCAATACGGATCAATAAATCGTTATATAACAACAACCCTATTATTCATAACACGATTCGCATATGGAAACAAATTCAGTCCAGTTTCGATCTCAACCCTATACCCCCTATGTTACCCATAGATAAGAATCCCACTTTTGTGCCATCTGGTCTTAGTGGAGTTTTCTCCACGTGGAGTCAGAAGGGTATTAAACTTATTGGGGATTTGTACGTGGGAGGTGTGTTCGCTTCATTTTCGCAACTACAACAGAAGTTTGGATTAGTATCGAAAAATTTCTTTCAATATCTGCAAATTAGGGATTATATACGAAAGCATCTGAAGGATTTTGAATCAGAACCTAAATCATTAATCTACGATTGTATGAAATTCTACCCAAATGAGACGAAACTGATATCTCGTATCTATAATACCCTCATTTCGCTAACCTCCCCCTCTGTCCACATATATAAATCCAAGTGGGAGGTGGAAATTGGTGAGCCTATCGCTGATGAGATGTGGGAAAGGGGTTTGGAGAAGGTTAATACCTGCTCATACAGTGCAAAACACTGCCTAATCCAATTTAAAATCATACATATGCTCCATTATACTAAAGAGAAGTTGCATAGAATATTTCCAGAAACATCAGATCTGTGTGACAAATGTAAATCCTCTGTAGGAACTCCTCTTCATAGTTATGTGTTGTGCCCAAAGATCTGCTCCTTTTGGATTGATGTGTTTCATATAATGTCTGAGGTCATGAAAACTGCTATCAAACCAGAACCTTTGCCAATCATACTGGGTATACTTGACTCCTCTATTAATCTAAGCCATGCACAACAGTGCTTTGTCTCCTATGGTATCATAATAGCAAAGAAACTGATTCTCACAATGTGGAAGAGTGAGAGAGCACCTACCTCTAAAATGTGGTTACAAGAATTAACTGCCACACTTCACATGGAAAGAATCAGGCACATTTTAAAAGATAAACTCCATTTTTTTGATAAGACTTGGCAGCCCCTGTTGTCATATCTCACAGCTACAATTCCACCTAACGGCTAGCAATTTAACACACACCGCACACTGTCGATTTAGGTATGTAGTTTAAGTCTTCTAGGGATGGACGGGGACCCTGGGTAGAGGGTCAGGAGTTGGGATGGGGTGGGATAATCCAGCCAACCTGTTTTGTTGTCCTTGTTTTTTTTCTTGTTTTATATGTCATGACTGTTTATGTTGATATTTTGCACATGTTGATTTTTATTTCATTTTTTCTTGTTAAAACTCTTTACAATATCCTGTATCCTTGAATCCTCCATATGTGACAAAGTGAAAAAGAGAGCTGTAATTGTCTCATGCAGATTGTATTTTATACTTGAATGCTCAATAAAAGACATGTTTAAAAAAAAAAAAGAAAAACAACCTTATCACTACTCTCTGGTGGATAAACTATACAATGGGGACACTGTCTAAAAACATATCTTAGCATTTCTGTACTGACGTACAGGTGTGTTGAAATGTAATCACCAGAGCTTAGCTGTGCTTGTGATGTCATCGGGAACCAGGAGAAGCAGGATACCGCAATCCTCCTACATCATGTGACACAGTTGTGCCGTCGAGAGTCTCATACACAACCAAAGCCAAATGCTGACCTTCCCGACTCCACATGCAGTAGAGGCCATACTCCAGCTTCTCCTCCGTTTACAGAAGAGGTTAGAGTACAGTCTTATTTTCAGGCTGTTATACATATGTTGAGGTCAGTAGTGGCCATTCTAAGTTTGAATCAATGGCCTCCATTTAGAGCTGATGTCCCACAGGTCCAAGAAATTCAATGCCTCCTTATAGCCGTGAAGAGATGGGGAATTTGTGGCCAAGGTCATCTCACTGGGTTTGATTTCCATCATGTCGCAAGGTGGTGTTGACTGATGCTTTGCCCTCGGGGCAAGTGCTAAATATTTGGCACTTTGCAAATTCCTGCTATATTTGACAGTCCGGCAACAAGTTAGTTGTCTACCGCGTAAATTGTCAGGTGGACACCAGATCAACTCTGCTACAGGTAGCAGGGCAACTCCTTTGGGCTTTCCCTCATGTTTCCAGCCTGAGGTCTGCTAGGGCCTCAGAATGTGGTGGCAGACTTTCTCTCCCACCAGAAACCTCCCTCAGGGGAAAGACTCCACCTGGAGTTGAGAGAATATGTCACAAATATGTAAATAACAGAGATGGACCTGTTTGCCTTCAGTCCTCAGCACCTATTTGGTTCTCCCTGAGTGAGGCATCGAGTCCACTGGGACATGACTCCCTGGGGCGTAGGCTGTTACATCAGTCTAGTGAATGTCAAAACTTTCATTGATAATTTGCTCCACGGCCTCCATAATTTTCGATCAGGAAAGAAAAAAAATACATGCATTTTCTCTCAAATATTTGTTTCTCTCAAATCTCAAACATCCAACAAGATATGAGTTGAAAGTATTTTTCCTGCAACTGCATATAACAGTTTGTTTTTTTCTTACTCAAACGTAGCTTAATCATGCCATGTGATATGCTACACCAGACTTAAAGTGAAGTGATCGCACAATTGGTGTCTCTTCATCTTTTCTCTTGAAGCCCTTAATGCATAATCTATAAGCTTCTTCTATATATTAATTGTTAAAACATAAAAATTAATGAATGGAAATCAAATGCCTTATCAAAAGTCTTATTATCATAAAAAAACAATTAAAATGACAGAATTTTTACGATCCTATCTGTCAAAATGACAACTAAACTATGACCTGAAGTAATACTTCACATATTTGTGAGTGATAAATGTGAGTGTGCCATAAAAAATAATAATCACAAAATAACATTATACCAGGGCATAGGGTGAAGGGATTTGAACTTCAAAATGTAGTATTCAGCAAGAGCCGCCACTTTGGCTTTGGTGGCTGGGGGGTTAGCTTTCAGCCTTGTTAGCTTCTCCTCCATCGATGAAGTTACGAAGGGGCTTTTCGTATTTCCCCCAAACTCTGCAGCGCTCCAGATATTTGTTTCAGGATGGTGAAAATATTAGCAAAATCTTACGCGATGGACACTGGTGAATTAGCATCCTAAAAACACCACTGGCAGCTGGCATGCCAGTGGTGTTTTTAGGATTCTGTCGCCCGGAGGTTTTAGGCTTGCTCGACACTGTTTCCCAAGCCCTTTGTCTAAAGTCTAGATGTGTTCTAGTAAGGAAATGCCTACTATTTATGTATTGACAGATAAATGTATAAGCTACCACGGCGAAGCTACTCAACTAAGCAGCTATCTCCTTCACCGCGTCACATGACCTCAGCATTTGTTGATAAAAGTATAATGCGTAGTATAGAGTAATAATGCACGGTCCTGAGATGTCTAGTCTTGATCATGTCACATTTGTCCAAGCCCAGATTGCAAGTTAATGCCAGATGTGCGCAGGTGATGTTCTGCATCAAGCTCGAAGAGTACAACGTTGTTGGCAGGATTCGAACCTGCGCGGGGAGACCCCAATGGATTTCAAGTCCATCGCCTTAACCTCTCGGCCACAACAACTCACAAGCAAAGTCAATTGCCTCTTTTTGTCAAATGTGGAGAAACACAGTGATATAGTACAGACAGACCTATCAACCACTGTGCTCCTCTTCTTTTCCTTTTGGCTTCCTGTCTGCAGTTCAAAACTCTGGTCACTCTGGTCACTCTGCTCACTTTCTTCATTCTCTCTCAAGCTCACTCGATTCACCAGCTCTCTGTCACTGGGCCTTTATATTCTGTCTCACAAGTTTTGACATGTAAAGCTCAAATGTCTACCTCTCTCCATAGTCAAACTTTCCAAACAACTGCAACTCACAATAAAATGTTGTCTACACTAAAGCAATTGGAGATGCCAGGGATTGAACCCGGGGCCTCATACATGCAAAGCATGCGCTCTACCACTGAGCTACATCCCCTGTAGGAGTTGAGGAGGTGACAGCACAGGTTGAGTCAATGTGGGCTATCCGATTAGATTTATGCATTTTAAGTTTTTTGGGTTTGATGAGATCACATGTTTTATTATTTTTTTTCCATTATAAAATAGTCATAGAATCATTTAATCTATAAAATCTGAAAATTATGTTTCTTATGAGCATGCTCTGAACAATCCATCACATAAAAAGCTTTCGTTGTCGGCAGGATTCGAACCTGCGCGGGGAGACCCCAATGGATTTCTAGTCCATCGCCTTAACCACTCGGCCACGACAACCCCTACCTGTGTGCTGTTTGTGATTCTTGCCCGCCAACCAATAGTACTCAATATGATACTATAATATGATGATAATATAATATGATACTCAAAAATCAATTGGAAAGACCGCAGTATGTGAAGATCCACGACATCTCCTCCTCCACCATCACCCTCAGCACAGGCTCCCCCCAGGGCTGTGTGCTGAGCCCCCTTCTGTTCACACTGCTCAGCGAGACATCCGAGCTGTCTGATCGTGAAGTTTGCAGATGACACAGCTGTGGTTGGACGAATCGCTAACAGCGATGAGTCGGGCTGCAGGCAGGAAGTGGAACACCTGGAGGGTTGGTGCAGAGAAAACAACCTCTGCATCAACGTGAAGAAGACCAAGGAGATGATCGTGGACTTCAGAAGGGGCAGACATCTCCCTCCTCCCCTGCACATCGGAGGGACAGCGGTGGAAGTGGTCTCCAGCTTCAGGTACCTGGGCGTGAACATTGCAAACGACCTCACCTGGAGCACCAACACTTCCTATCTGGTCAGGAAGGCACACCAGCGCCTCTACTTCCTCAGGAAGCTGCGGCGTGCTGGACTGGGGAGCTCAGTCCTGACCTCCTTTTACAGATGTGTGGTGAAAAGTGTCATGTGCACCTGCATCACTGTGTGGCACGGCAGCTGCTCTGCAGCAGAGAAGAAGGCTCTGCAGAGGGTGGTCAAAGCTGCACAGAGGACTGTGGGATGCAGCCTACCCACCACCACGGACACTTACACCTCCAGGTGCAGGAAAAGGGCCTCCTGCATCATGAAGGACCCCACTCACCCCGCACATGCTCTGTTTGCCCCTCTCCCCTCGGGCAGGAGGCTGCGGAGCATTAAGAGCAGGACCACCAGACTGAGGAACAGCTTCTTCCCAGAAGCTGTGAGACTGTTGAACTCTGGAGGACCCCTGTAGCCCCTGCCCCCCATCCCCAACCCCACCTCCACCTCTACCCCCACCCCCCGTCCCCCATCTGGACCCCCCCACCACAGATGCACAGACAATAACACAAAAACACTTGCACTGTAATCACTTTTCTTTGCACATTGCAGTTGTTTGCACAACCTGGACACTCATGCACGCACATCACCATGGTGTTACACTGTTACTGTTGTTGTTTTTCTATTTATTGTATATACTTTTTCTTAAATGTAAATGTGCCTTACCTTTATATTTTATGTTCTATATATACATATGTATATATATATATTTTATTTTACTTTATTTTATTTTTTTTTTTAATTTTAATTTTATTTTATATCTGGATAATTGGGCTGCTCCAGGACCAGGGGAAACCAATTTCGTTGCATCCCATGTTTACATGTGTTGTAACGACAATAAAAATCCTTGAATCCTTGAATCCTTAAAATATTAACACATATTCACAGAGGATTTGAAATACCGATCAAGATATGGTACAAACTCACTGCAGCGACGGTGGTTTGCAAAAGTATTCATACCCTTTGAACTTTTCCACATTTTGTCACGTTATGACCACTAAACTAGATTTTAATTTGTTTTTCACAAATAAAGAACTGTGAAGTGTGGTTTGCAAAAGCACTCAGAAGTTGCCTGATGATTGCTGAATGATCAAATGTTGACCTAATGACTAAATAGAGTCTACCTGTGTGTGTAATTTAATCTCAATACAAATACAGTTATTCTGTGACGCCTCAGAAAATGGATGGAGCCAAATACAGGGCAATCTTGGAAGAAAACCTGTTGGAGACTGCAAACAGACTTGAGACTGGGGCGGAGATTCACCTTACAGCGGGACAACGACCCTGAACATGAAGCCAGGGCTACAATGGGATGGTTTAAAACGAAACATATTCATGTGTTAGAATGACCCAGTCAACGTCCAGACCTAAATCCCATCGAGAATCTGTGTCAAGAAAACTGCCGTTCACAAATGCTCTCCATCTAATCTGAAATTCCAATAAAACCCACACTTTTATAGATGGTTGATCACAACTGAGGCGCATTATGAAAAGGTGAAAGGGACTTTAGTTTCATTTGTGTTATTTGCTTGCGTTTCGATTATTTTTTAATTAACACAAGCGTAAACATACGTCTGCGAGGGCGTGTCGAGTCGCGATAAATTAGCGTGACGTCATATGAAGTTTACTGCTACTGTTCACACAAGTTGACAATGACAGCTCACAAGAAGTGCCCATTCCCTCTTTTCCACAAAGTGTACTGCTACTGTTTAGGCAATTTGAGATGCAAAAACTGCGATAGGTGGGAATCGAGGAGAACTTTTACTGCCAAGTCAGCAGTTTATGTCAGCGTAAGAATTCAACAGGGGAGGGACGAATGGAAAAACACCTATTTAGGAAAACAGGAAGCTCACGGTGAAATAGATTATCTAGATACTACTCTATTTAGATTTACTGTAAATTTCCACTTTTTCTGACTTGTACTCGGAACAGTACAAAAGAGAGATGCGATGGCCGGGAATCGAACCCGGGTCAACTGCTTGGAAGGCAGCTATGCTCACCACTATACCACCATCGCTGTACATGAGAGAAATTTTACTGCCAAGTCAGCAGTTTACAACCATGTCAAAAAAGGAGTGTCAGACAGTGACTGGAGGAGGAGCAGAAGTGAGGAAGAGAGAGGGACACCAAGAAGAGACTGGAAGAGAAGAGTGAAGTATGGCAACAATATGTCTACAAATGGAAACATGCCTCTTTCTGAACACATTTGAAGGTATCAAAAGAAAATGAACAAGGGCTGGAGTTCAACTTAGGCCATGTTCACAGTGCGTGTGTGTGTGTTGCGCAGAGGTGTGGAAATCTTCTTTTGAAACAATCAGAAAATAATGTTTTACTCCTCTTATTCACCGGATGTCTGTGTAGATTCTCACTAATCCAGGTCATTGTAGTCAAAGTCAATCGAGAATCTCATTCCGTAACAAAGGGTCACATGAGTCACCCTTCAAGGTGTGAATTGGAATGAGAGTCGTTGTGGTCACATGATCCAGCGATAACCCCCGCAACCCCGGCAACCCCGGCAACCCAAATGATGTTTTGATAAATTACTCTTATTGCATCTTTACTTGCAGAGTTCTTATTGCAGTAATGTGTATACACGTGTGTGTGTGTGTGTGTGTGTGTGTGTGTGTGAAGGAGCTGAGTCCTGGCCCCAGGGGCAGACATGAGAACAGAAGCAGCGTGACCATAAATGACAGCAAAACTCTGTATTCGGTTCATTCTGCGCTGGGGAAGGGACTCTGATACCACTGGCACTCACATTGTGTCTGGAGTTTCCCTGGCAACGACACAAAGATTGATTCACATTTTGAAACACTCTGGCTCTCTTTTTGTCTCACTCTTTTTTGAAAAGGTGCACAACTGGAAGCAGCCGCAGTGTCTATGTTTAACCAATCACTGACGGTCATCCCTGCAAACCCTTCCCCCAGGTTCCTGTACTACCTCCCCCAGCAGAGACTTTCTGGGAAAGAAATCATTCTCCCTGGTACTTAATTTAGACCCTGGTCCCTCTGGTGGAACAACCTTTTCTTCAAAAGGTTTGAGTTCTTCAAAAGGTTCCTGTAATGGTAATCGCAGAACCTATCGGTCTCTATGGTCTGATGACAATTTAGCCTCTGGAGGCACCGAGTGACTGAGATCTATGACTGGGTTGTTTCAGAAGTTTCCAGTTAACTCTCAGTTAATAGTTCAAACCAAACAATTTTCATAGGTTTTTTCGGTCCAGGTCACATTTCTGCCAATGCATTCCCTATCTTCTGTTACTTACCTAGACTGTTTACCTGCATGCAGAATAGAAACAGGAATCACAACACTTCTGATACCAAAATCCTGTACCTTGCCTACAGATCTGTTTAAAGAGATCGCTGTGGTGGCTTTCCATTGTCAGGTCTAGAAACTGAGAAAATACAGTAAGTAACGCTTCAACAGTATGTTTGCTACGCTGGCCATTAATTTGGTTAGTCCTCAAGTTATATATTTTTGTCATTTTAATAGTGTTGGTCACGAGTGGCATTGTGACTTCAACTGCCCAACAAGCACCTCCAGCTGGATTCTGTATTCCAACCAGCATGATGAACTGTGCCTGTCTGTGGAAAGCCAGTGAGTGAAATTAAAAAGTTGGAGTTGCATTGTAGTTTCTGTTGGAGGCATTATTTTTTATTTTGTTACTCTTCACTGTTCATGCCAAGTATGCAGTTTTTCTATTTACTGAAAACAAAATTGACATTAATGGTGAAGTGTGTTTTTTCAGCTCAGTCAGTTAAATATTCTTGCAAAAAACTGCAATATGTAGTGTGTAGATTATTTGGATCCTCAATATGGGAACAATATGTACCCACCTGTCAGAGATTCAGAGATTTCCAAAGCTGACAATACATTTTCAGTGGTGGGTTTTGCTTAAGAGGAAAAAAAAAAAAAAAGCAACCTTGAAATATTATTAAGCATAATGCATTCTCAGAGGTGGAATGAGGCTGAGGTTATAATTGAAAATGAGCTAAAACTGGCTGATAAAAGCTCTGCTGAAGTGATTATCTTTTATTCATTAGAATTTCAATCTTCTGAAGCCCCGCCATCGGGAAAATTGGAATTCACTTTCCCTACAGCTTACTTGCTATTGTGATTCAGAGAATGTGTGCTAGTGAACTATTCAGTCTGCACACAATATAGAGAACATGAAACCAGACTAACGATGATAGAAATATGCATTTAGATATACACATGGAAGCAATCCTTTGACAAGGGGGCGCTCTCCAGATTACATTTTACTTGATGTACAGGAAATCAAACATAGGTGATATGACCTAAATAATAGAATGTTATATTGTTCTTAGGAACGTCCCCTCTCTAATGTTTCAAACACAAATCTCGATAGATAGTGATAATGATATTTTTCAAGTTGGAAACCTGTGTGGAGTTTATATTAAAAAACAAAACAGAAAATAT
Source organism: Pampus argenteus (assembly GCA_036937835.1). Taxonomy (NCBI): domain Eukaryota; kingdom Metazoa; phylum Chordata; class Actinopteri; order Scombriformes; family Stromateidae; genus Pampus; species Pampus argenteus. The sequence goes on along the minus strand of CM072865.1, from coordinate 3,359,840 downwards.
TTTATGTTAACAAAACCCCCTTCAGTTGTCAGTATGTTTAATTTAATCTTCCTTTATGTTTTATATTGAATTCATTTGTATACTTTTCCATTCGTTCATACTCGCCTCACATTTATATGAAAATTGTTCAGTAATGGCTTGAATGAAACAGTTTGGTCAAACTAGATTCAGCCAAAAGCGTTTTGTGTTGGCAAAAGCCTTTTGCTTGTTGGAGCATGCGATTTCTGCAGCCTTTAGCATGCATGACTTCACAATTCATGCTGATGCTATTTTGATAGCAATACATTACCTGACTTTGTTACAATTCATGTATTTTCTCTGTTCTTACTTGTTCTTGTATTTTCCACCATGATGACTGATAGCGGCGTCTGGTATCATATTCTTTGAGCATACACAACAAGCTCATTGGCTTCCCATTTACCTCTTTGAAGAAATACAAATTGCTCCAAGATTTTTCTGTGTCCACTCCTCTATTTTCTCCTGATGGCTACTGCATGAACAGTAGCCTCCACTTGACAGTGTTGTGTCAGGTAGCCTGTGTGTAAACATGTAGGATCTATAATAGCATATTCAGCAGAGAGCCGTTTGCATTTGTACAATAATTTTGCCCTTTGTTTGATGTATGATCAATCATGCCAAAGTTGATCACTGATCATTTTTGTGACACTATTTGTTGTAATCAGTCTAGGCTATATCTTTTTAGCTCATTTCCTGATATGATTAGGGTAATAAAGGAGTTGTCCTTTAATGACTATATAAAACAACTTTCGAGGACTGCATTCTTCCACTTACGTAACATTGCCAAAATCAGACGCATCGTTTCTCAAGCGGATGCAGAAAAACTAGTCCATGCATTTGTTACTTCTAGGCTGGACTATTGTAACTCTTTGTTATGAGGCTGCTCTAATAAGTCTCTTAAGAGTTTGCAGCTGATTCAGAACGCTGCTGCACGTGTTCTGACAGGAACCAAGATCAGAGATCACATCTCTCCCATTTTGGCTTCCCTGCACTGGCCACCCGTTAAATCTAGAATAGAATTTAAAATTCTTCTCCTAACTTACAAAGCTCTTCATGGTCAGGCACCATCATATCTAAAAGAGCTCATAGTACCTTACCACCCCACTAGAACATTGCGCTCCCAGGATGGTGGGTTCCTTGTGGTTCCTATAGTGTCTAAAAGTAGATTGGGAGCCAGAGCTTTCAGCTATCAAGCTCCTCTTCTGTGGAATAAACTACCACTCTGTGTTCGGGAGGCAGACACGATCAACACCTTTAAGAGTAGACTTAAGACTTTCCTTTTTGATAAAGCTTATAATTAGGGCTGGCTCAGGTCATCCCTTAGTTATGCTGCCATAGAACTATCTATCTGTCTAATCTATCTTATCTATCTTGTTACTAACTAATCTTCTTCCCCGGAGTTTCTGTGCTCTCTCGCCCAGCAGGTTTTTGTGGACTGTGTCTGCTGCTGTGGTCCTGCGTGGCGTCTACTGCATGTGTTGTCGCCGTCATCATTGTTACCATATCCCCATTACAGTTTATAGTTAGTTAATGATTTGCTGCTGTGCATCTGTGTCTCTCTATCACAGGTTCCACTGCTACTGTAATAATTCATTGTATATTGTAATCCATTCTCATTTTATCATCCATTGTAATTCACTATAATTCATTGTGAGTGTACATTATGTGTGTGTTGATTTGTTCTGTACATGTGACATCATTGCACGTCTGTCCGTCCTGGGAGAGGGATCCCTCCTCTGTGGCTCTTCCTGAGGTTTCTTCCACCTTTTTTCCTGTTAAAAGGTTTTTTGGTGGGCAAGTTTTTCCTCACTAGAATCGAGGGTCTAAGGACAGAGGGTGTCACTCCCTGTACAGATTGTAAAGCCCTCTGAGACAAATGTATTTTGTGATTTTGGGCTATATAAATAAAATTTGATTTGATTTAATTTTTTAATAAAATACAGATTGTACGCCTGTATTTATGCATATCTGCTCACATGACATCTTTTCAGCCAATCATGCTTGCTGTAATGATGAACATGACTCACAAACACAATTCTCACAAGACTTTTGATAAGGTAAGCATATTATTCATTTAATTTCTGTAGATACTGTAATGGCTACAACTTTTGTTGTAATAGTTTACTATTATAGCCTTTAGTTTATAGAACAGCTCTGCTTTTGTCTTTAATGTTGGGACATTTTCATTTGAGTGAAGACTAATTTCATCCACATGTAATATAACAATGTTAGTACTTATTTATTTATTTTTTTACACATTTTTTGTTGGATCTGTAGGCAATATCAAAAAGTCATTTGTCTCAATAAATACATATGTGTTGTTTGAAAATATACATTTACACCTATTTCTTCTCTTGATTAAGACTTCAAAACCGTTCATTTTAAGCCTCTGGTACGATACTCTAACATTTCTCATCTGGCAATGATACTACAATGTACAAGTGGTTTTCATAGCTGCATGTGCACATATTTGTATCTGTTCATTCAATAAAAACGATAAAATAAATAAAATAATCAGATTGTCCTACAAGAGTATTCAGGCTACATTAGAACCTATTCACATATTTACATGAGAAAAAAAAAATAGTGCTCATGGCAGATCATTCGCTTATTTTACTTTCTCATTTAGGGTTGAGACTGATTTGTAGTAGGCTGCTTTGACACTTTTGATAAGTGCTGCTCAAGGTTGTCATGCAACCTTTTCAATTTATGCTTTGGCTAAAGGTTTCAGTCATCTCCATGGTAACCAGGGACCCGCTGCATTTTTTGTGCTCTACAGACAGCTGTTTGAATCACACAAATATCCTGCTGTGTATGTGTTTACATATTAACTGTGTCTACACTGATTGATCAGCTCCTAGTCTGTCTGTGAGCTGCCTGTTTCACTACTTCTACAGGCAGATCTTTCTCACTCGCTACGGTGGACAGGAAAATAAATAAATAAATAAATAAATACAAACAATGTTAATTTCCTCCTGTGGAGCCGAAATGAAAATTATTTTGGTTCAGTAAATGTCTGCTGTCATTCTGTGATATAACAACATTCTAGTGTGAGACATGAGAAAGTGTTAAGTTGCTCAACAGTTTGCGTCGTTTCTGTTGTGAGAAACTTATCCAGAGTGTCCGGTGTGAGACCACAGAAGGGGACGACAGGATTGTTTTGATTAAATTATGACGTCATACTTTAGAAAACCTCGACAGAAGCTTTGAATTGGGGAAAAAAAAAAAAGAAACAGTCTTTGGAACAGCCCTACCCTTGTGGGAGCTTCATTAAACTTTGTCCATTGTTGCCTGCCCTTAGCAGCATGTTCAGTCTAGCTTGTCCATCACAGTTCTGTTCCAGTTAATTTTTGTTCTCATAGGATTTTTTTCTTCTTTAGAAGTGCTAAGGCTAATCTCTCAGATGTGATCTGTCTATGTTTAAAGCACATGGCCCAACTTTCACAGTCACCTCTGCCTTACTTCACTAATAGTTTTTTTTGTATTATTCAAGGTTGGGGATCTTTCCAGATTTGGTTCCCGCAAGCTTTAAAGTGCATTAAGAGAAATTTACATTGCTGTTACATAAATGGATCTTTGTTTTCAGCCTCTATCGCTTGGACTTCTAGAATACATTTCTTCAGTCTTGTTGTTGATGTGTTACACTGACATACACGTTTTACTGACCTTTGTGTCTGTATGTATGTTTGGCTTGTTTTTCTTGCATTTTGTCATATGCAAATCAATTGATTGACTCTCAAAAGAGAGAAAGAATTTAGATGTAAACCACAAAAACCACAAATATATGTTTCAGTTGAAGACTTGTTTATTTATTCTGTGAGACTTGACATTATGATATGATTTTTGTTCAGTAGCATTCAGTGAAACAGTGAGCAGTTTAGATGTGTCACAGCACATATGACTGAAATAGCCAAGAGCCCAGTCTGTGGACAGTTTCCAGATTCAAGATGCAATTAGACACAAATTAACTTCAGTGTCATCCTAAACTACTGTATGTCACAATCATGATGACTCTAGCCATAAAGTATGATAGTTCCAGACTTAACAAGACTCTTTGTACTGTAGCTGAAGAAACAAAGCCCAGCAGCTATATCCTCGGTTTTATCCCAGGTCAAGATATGAGCTCACAACTCAACAAAAGCAATTATTCCAGGTCAGTGGTTCACTGATCTTAAGAGACCGAATGGGAAGGGGATCATCTCTTATCGCTGCACTTTGGTTGTGTTCATCAGTGCATGACTGAGCAGTAAAACTATGGCATTCTATTTATCAACACTGAACATCACTTCTCTGTCACAGACATATTTTGGACACATGTATGCAGATTCACAAATGGCGTGAGAAAGTATTCACACCCACCACACACACACACACACACACGCACACACACACACATGCACACACAGACATTGCAGTTTGCATCCATTCATTTGCAAGTTAACACGTATTTAAATTCAGTAGTCACACCTGCATCCAGTCACAAACATCCTCCACACACACACACACACACCAACACTGTGCACCCACTTCATGGTTGCTTTTATATGCCTACGAACATCCAGTTTTGTGTCTTTGGGGTTTTCTCAGCATGATGAATGCCCAAAACACACTGATGATTGTCATGAAGAGGGAGAGATAAAGACTAACAAGAAACACACTTTATTTGTACAGCTGGAAGAAAATCATCTTTATGTTCCGCTAATAATGTTTAAAATCACGTTTGGTTGTTTCCTGTTTATCTGTTGAAAATGGTGTTCTACAGCAGCTGAGCAGATACTGCCAATGTCATGGCAATCCATCCGGCAGATGTTGAGATATTTCAGTCTTGACCAAAGTGGTGGACTAACAGACTGACCAACACCACTGTCTCTAAGCCATGCAACCAATGTGACTAAAACAGCGAATGGACAGACCTCTTTACATAATGCATTATAACAGGGGAAAAAACAACATCACATTCCATTAGCTTATCTCACTACTACTCTTATACTGTAAAACTCTCTGCTAAACAAGAGTGGTCGTTCTGGTAAAATGTACACTCTTCCAAGGAGAAAAGAGCATGTGTAACATAAGAACAAAACATAGTGTGGCAGTAGTAGAGTAACTACAGTAAGGACATTCACTTTTCTGTTGGACTTCAGTTTTTTGGTACTTACATTTTTTCATTTTCTGTGTTTATTGTGTATACTTACTTTTGAGAATGACATATCATTACTTTTATCTTAAGCTATATTCACTAATTACTCTGCAGATTAATATTTTACACATAAAATATAGACAGAGGCTGAACCGAGTGGATGTGTAAAGGACTTTATTTTTGGAACTGGGAATCATGCTAATATATACCAGTAGGGCCCCAAATATAAATATGGACTTCAACTCCGACACTGAAGAGGACGACTTAAGTGGCTTCAGTGCACAGAAGAAATGAAGTGACAGTGGTTTGGTGTTCATTAGTTTTAAATGCTCAGGAGGAAGATAAATAGTGACTTGTGGCTTCAGTGCATGAGAGAATGAAGCGACTTTAATAGTTGCGCAGTTGCGCTTTAACAGTGTGCAGGAGGAAAAGGTGACAGTGATTCGGTGTTTAATGGTTTCAGTATGCAGGAGGAAGAAAAATAAAGTAACTTAGTTTTAGTGCACAGGAGGAAGATGAATAAAACCATCAATGACTTTTCTGTTTTGTTTATCAGCACTTTTATTGCTGCTTTTATTGCGGCACTGATCAACAATCAGTTCAGGTATACGAATAAACACTTATGGTACAAAATCTTCTAAATAACTTATTTCTCACCCTGGATATAGACGGCTTATAGTCCGGTGCGGCTTATATGTGACAAAATATATATTTCATTCAAATTTTAGTGGGTGCTCTATATGGTAAATACGGTAATCACATTTTACGTTTTCCTCAGTGTCACTTTATTTTCAGCATACACAAATCAGTTTAAATACCTATTTTTTTCTCTTGAACTTAATTTTTTTATTTATATAATTACTACAAATGTTTTTATTTTATGTTAATACTAACCAAATGTTGTGATTTGAACTTGCTGATGGTCAGTCCACTGTGTGTAGGTTTTTCTCATACAGAGACCAAACTGGTCATCATCCAGGTATGGAGTGTTGCTGAGGGGCTGCAGAGAATAAGACTTGATAAATTACTTTTTTTTTTTGTTCAGGGACCCTGTGGGATGACTGGAGGTCAAAAATGGGCATCTGACTGGGAGAGCAAGCTTCTCATAGCCCCCTCTGAGTATCACAAATTACATTCATATGTGCAAGGTCTTGAAGATGCTCCTTTTCCAAGGTTTTTCCAAAGCTCAGCCATGAGGGCAGCAGTCTCGCAAGTAAATAATAATGATCCTATCCATCTTCCCAAATTGTAATGCTGAATTATCTTTCCTTGAGCACACTAACTTCTCTTTTCTTCTAGTGAATTCAGAATAGTGTTACATCTGGGTCACAAAGTTTTTCTCCTTGAACACAGTCCATTGAAAGCATTACTCAGAGACGCGGCATATTGGAGCATCAAGGACTAAGAGCACAAAAGCTCTTCTAAACTCAGTTTTCACTTGAGAAGAGTAGGAGCAACATTAATGGATAATGTTGCAGATAATAGCCGAAGAGCTGAATGGTATTTAAAAGATTAGAACGATAAATCTATCTAAAAAGATCTATTTTATCAAAAAGGAAACAGGAAAACTTTTCTTCAGTATCATCATACATTAAACATATCTACCTCCAAATGATATTAAATAGTTGCAGGACAAGGATTTACAAATACATAGACAAAGAGCATAATTGAAGGCATGGATGCCATTTCATAAGTGAATCTATACAATAACATTCATATAATTTAAAATAATCAAATAAACATTATAGAGGCTAGGGAAAAGATAGCGGAGAGTACTAATGGACTTAACCAAGGCATATTACATAATGTTAAAAAAAATGTAAGGGATATGAAAAATGTGAATATAGACATGTTAATAAAGGCATTGCAGAAACACACTGCTTTATGTGTTGTGTTTTTTTCTGAAAAGTAACAGATAAATGTAGTGGAGTAGAAAGTGACATATTTACCTCTTAAATGTAGTGGAGTGTAAGTACAAAATATGGAAATGCTTATATAACCTCAAAATTTTACTTAAGTGATGGCTGGCTGTTTTCTTTTTGTCATATATATATATATATATATATATATATATATATATATGATTAGTTTTTTGGCTTTTGACCTCCATGCCATCCCCATGTTTCTCTCAGCCATCCTCTCATTCTCGGTTGCTATACCTGCCGTACCGTGGTGCATCTGTTGGTCCTAGAGCTGCAATAGGAGATGTTACCTCTTGTAGGCCCAAAAATATGCGAAAGAAATTGTGATTGAATCCTTTTTTTTTTTTCATCCACTGTAACACAATTAGTAGGAGTTGGTTCATCAAGATAAGCAGTAGATGTCACCCGTTCTCCAGTCGGGTGCTATTATACCATTGCAGAATAAGTGAGTGTAAATCAAACCCCAAACAGTGAAAAACAATATAGAAAACATGATGGAAATATTTTGTTTCCTGCAGATATGCAAATATGTTGTTTCACCTGAAGGTCTATATGCAGGAGTTAGCATAAAAGTTAGCTGGACAGAGTTGCCAATGTGGGGGATGTTTGTGTAAAGTAGAATTAAAGTGTTATCGCCCCTTGTTGCAAAATTCACTTGTGGATAGATGTTTGGACTTGAGACTTGCCTGGTTGAAATCTCCTGCAGCAGTGAAGAATGCATCACTGATGGTGTTCACTCATAGCCTCCTTCACTTTAGTACTCAATACTCAGAGTGCCAGTGACGATCACTGTCAGCTCCTGTAACTAATAAAAGGGTTGCCCTTCATGTCATGAACTCTACATGAAGCGAACATTGTACTTATCACCTTGACAACTATCATTTGTTGATGTAAATGGTCAGGACACCTATCCGGAACTCATCAGCTGGTGAAGCTCACTTCCCACTTTGAGGAGTTGAGGTGTTAGCCCACCCAGCTGGATCACAATGTCTATGATGTTTTCTTTTGGCCATGTCTCTGTAAACACAGAGACCGAGTAGTCTCTTACACTTGTGGGTATGCGTGATTGTGGGCAGATGTGTGGGAGGATGAAAGGTATACATGTATATTAGACAGGCAGAAACAACATAAGCAGTAATGCAATGTGTTTTTTTTTTCACCTTACTTTCTTTTAAACTTGATTTGGATTCCAACCTGAAGTCAAAGAGGTTAGATTTTCATTAGTTCTACCAAAGAAGCAATTACTCCACTTAAATTAATAGAATATTTACAATTCATCACTTATCACTTATGTTTTTGTCCAAAGCAAGGCAAAACAGACAGTATTAGAGTAGATCACCAAGTACATTTTATTGTTAAATTAAAGAAAGAAACAACTGGAAGTAGATGTGTGAATAGGAAGTACCATAAACAACAAAAAAGTAGCGCAACACTCACCAAAGTTCAAAAGGTTAAAGGGACTCAAGGTGTTGGTGGAAGAGAAGCTGGATCGATGATGAATGACAGCAGGCCTAAAATTATATGATCAAAAAATAAGGATGTTCAGCAGCTTCTCAGATGCTGCTGGGGTTCAGAGTCTTGCTCAAGGGCTCATTGGCTGTAACTGGTGAGTGAGTGGAATACAGTCGGCAGTTTCGAACCAGCCACTCTCTATTCCTAAATTTTCCAGTCTGTAAACTCACACTGCCTCCTGCCTGGTTTGCAGCAGATGATGTACAGCGATGTATAAACAGTGTGAAACAGTGCAGGATAATGGTAGCCAGAGATTCACGGTTGGCCACACTCAATCTGTAAAAAGGCAGTACGAGCCATGAATCTAAAGCAAACGGGACATTACCTAAATGATTGAGTCTGAGGGATTTAATGCATTGCCTCACCTGCTAATGCTCCTTACTCCAGTCAGCACATTTGTCACATTGCCTCCCTTCCACCTCAGCAAATAAACATTAGAGCAAATGATGACTTCCCCCACATAAACATATGAGGCTTCTCTGTTGCACTTATTCACAGATGCAGAGAGAGAGAGATAAAGAGCGGGAGAAAGGATGTAGAGAAAGTAAATGCATTTGATTAAATGCGAGCTCCGTGCATTGAAGATATATCTTGTCCTCCACAAAGAAGAGACGAAGTCAATGACTTTTTACTAATGAAATAAATGTTGTATTCGCTGATCCTTGGCATTATGAAACAGGCTGTGGAGGAGTACATTGGTAGGAGCGAGGGAGCAGGGGTGGAGGTGTGGTGATGGCGGCTATGCAGATGATTAATCATTGGAGTAGATCAGAGGTGTTGGGATAACATTCTGATTCTCTGCCCCTCTCTGTTGAATACAATTACTGAGTTATGCTGAATTAATGTCAATGCTGGTACTTGTCTGGACAGACACAACAGGCTAAAGAGTGTAGTAAACATGGGCAGAGAGAGAGAGAGGGTTAGTGAGGGAGAGTGGGGGCATGTATTTTAGTAGAACATACTGCAATGGTGAAACCATTGCCAGACAATGCTGAGGATGTTTTAATGAGTATGTGGTGGCCAGCGCTCTCCGGTTTGTTGTCATGCGCTGAGGCAACAGGTTGAGGGTAGCGGACACCAACAGACTCAACAGAGCTGGACTTTCTGACAGTGGAGTCAGAGAGGAGGATGCTGTCCAAGTTACATGTCATCCTGGATAATGTCTCCCACGCACTCCACAGCGTGCTGGTCAAGAGAAGATCATTCATTTCATAGGAGTTCTGATTCCGGACAGCCCCACTTTGCCGGAGTAGAGGTGAAAGGTCAATTCATGTTGGTATTGGGGTGTGGCAGAGATAGTCACCGTGACACTGGAGTCCAGGATGTTTTGGAATAAACATATGTCTTTGTTTCTCAGAAATAAAAATATTGCTTTAGAAACTTATACCATTGTTCTCTACATTCCTGCACTCGAACAGAGTTCATTTCCAGGGAACACCAGATGTCAATGAGAACACTGGTGGGTAGAGCACAATAGCTTACATAACAACTTTCAGGGTCAGAGCTGATGATTTGATAATACTAAAAATGTATCAAATAATGGATAACAAGTGCAACAAGTAAGAGCTGTTGAAGGGGAGGTGTGATGGGAGTCCTGTCTCGTATAACAAAGATATAAAATAGTGCGGTTGTGGAACTGCTTTTTTCAGTTCAGTTAATTAAACAGTAAGCAGTACACATACCGTATTTTCCGGACTATAGAGCGCACCTAAATATAAGGCGCACCCACTAAAAATTGAATGAAATATATATTTTGTCACATATTATTCATTGTGAGTGTACAATATGTGTGTGTTGATTTGTTCTGTACATGTGACATCATTGCACGTCTGTCCGTCCTGGGAGAGGGATCCCTCCTCTGTGGCTCTTCCTGAGGTTTCTTCCACCTTTTTCCCTGTTAAAAGGTTTTTTGGTGGGCAAGTTTTTCCTCACTAGAATCGAGGGTCTAAGGACAGAGGGTGTCACTCTCTGTACAGATTGTAAAGCCCTCTGAGACAAATGTATTTTGTGATTTTGGGCTATATAAATAAAATTTGATTTGATTTGATTTAGTGGAAGGCATAGATTCATTTTTTTAATCTAGATTAATCTTGAAATTAATCTAGATTAATCTAGATCTTAGTATGTATTCATATCCATGGAAACAATGTTTTACTTATTTATTTTTTGGCTCTACAGACCTTTTATCTTACAATATACCACTCGTCTTCGATTCTAAAACTGTTTAAATTAACAAATTATATTTTCTATAGTAATAAAATGAGTAATTATATTATCCATGCCTTATAGACTAGTATTAGACTACACCCACCTAAAAAAAATTATTTGCAATATTTTTTTTATTTAAAATATTTGTCAAACATCTGTGGTGTTACGGGTCGACCCGTATAGATTTATAGTAGGATAAAGACACAAAGTCAGTTTCTTTTTCATAAAACCAAATTAAACCATAAGATGAACATTGATGAATATGTGTGTGTGTGTGTGTGTGTGTATCAGGCAAGTATGTATGAACCATAAACTCAACATTGAAAATCAATATGGTGTCAGGGCAGGTGTGTGTATTTGTGTATGAACCATAGCCGTTCATCCACTGTCACCTCTGGCCCTGGATTGTACATAAACGACAATTTCTCCACCCATTAGTCCCAAACATCCCTGATGGGAGCAAGTTAGTCATTCATGTGATGAACCATGAAAGGCTTGAAGTGACATTATGGCAAGAAAAATAGATAGATATCTCTTGCTCATAGTTGACTGATGTTCCAACAGAATGAAACTGATAATATCTCACACAAACCCTGTTTATATATTGTATTCAAAATGTATCAAGTTTGAGTTTGCGTGCATGAAGAGGACCTTTGTGTCCGTGTGTCAATGTTCTATGAGAAAGATTGAGTTCCCCCGGTGGGAGGGGTTGTGAGTGTGTGAGTGTGTGTGTGTTGGGCACATTTAGCCATACTTGATCCATATAGCAACCCACAGCTTTTAAGTGTTGCGTGCAACTGCCAGTATTTTCTGCCGGGTCATTTTTGACCTGTAACACCACATATTACACGTTTTTTTTTTTTTTTTGAGACCTAGAATTTACTAAAATGGTGAAAATGAATTTAGTTGCATTAAAATAGTTAAAATAGTAGGTCAATTTTGACCAAAACACATTCGCAAAATTGGTTGCAATCCAATTTTGTATTGAAGATGTACGTGCATTAAGTGCATCAGGCCATGCCTTTATGTGAAAATTTGAATGATGTCATTTTAATTTGAAGTGACTGAGAATAATTGATTGTGTAATCTAAATGTAAATGTTATTTAAATTAAATAAAAAAAACCTGTATGTATAGTGAAACACAAATAGCAAGTTTCACTAACTAAAGTTAGTGTTTATCAAAGCCCAGAGAGGTCAATTTCATAAGCAAACAATGGGCAATCGACAGTCTATTAAGTCTGTTTCATACAAAATAAGCTATTTAGCATGGCAGATCTGCACTTTCAGCTCCACAGATGCTCCTGAAAACAAGCAACAAGACTTTATATCTTCACAATTTAACTTACCAGCACAATTTGAGCAAATGCAGGGTATTTTACCCTCTTTCATAAACAGATTTATCATACATGTTGGGTCAGTACTGTTGTTAAGCAACCAGCCTCCATTACAGCAGAGATATTGAACCATCACTGCTTCAGTGAGCAGCTGTTTTTTTCTAAGCTAACAAATAGATGCAAGGGTTCTGAATATGTCACATACTTCCTGGAAATTTGCAGCAACGTTGGACTAATATTCAGGATGCAGTCAACAATTGATGACTCACCAATGGAAGTACTGAGGCTCTAAACATGTATGAAATGTCATGGCTCAGCACAGCACAGTCACAGTTCAATAACAAACAGTATACCCCACAGGGCTTTCAATGTGCATGACGTGCAGTCTGTCATTCTGTCTTTAGTCAGCTGCACTTTGTATAGAAGAGAAAGGTCAGTTCATGTTGGTTTTGGGATAAGGCAGAGACACTTACTGAAGGCCAGGACATTTTGGGATAAAACTATGTTTTTCTTTCTCAAGAATAAAAAAAAAAAATTATTTAGAAACATTCTAACACATACTGTACCACTGTTCCCTACAATGCACACACACTCTGGCCAGTCACTTCACAGGCAAATCATCACAACCTGCATTCAAATATGGAAACACCTGTATGCTGGACTTAAGGAATAATACAAATGCATTTTTATAATATTGTTTATTGTATTTTACAATCATATTGAGTTTGTGGTGTACAAACTAAACAAACTGGCCCACTACAGGGTGTCCAGTAATAATGATGTCTGACTTTACAATCCACATGCATGTTTATGAAGTTATCTATGTTAGCTTTGCCCAACGATGGGAAAATAACACAGTAAAAGTCAGTTTATGATTCATAATGTCAAGCCCTTACCACCAAGCACCAGCCTGACAAATGTTGCAATATTATATCATTTTAGTCTTTTTGATGCATGCAAGCGTGAGGATATAACATAACTATCAGTACCACCAACAATCATGTCCACAAATATTAATAGTGCCTGTTCATGCCTCTCTTCAGGAGTAGGTATAGCCTTGATCTGTTCCAAAATCTGGTGTAATGCATTCCCCGTATAGAGGCTGTTACAGCTGAAGGAAAATTGTAGCGCTTATAGAATGACATGTTCATCTATCCAATATGATTGTAATCTTTGTGTCCACATACACACTTACTGTGTTTAGTATTACTGTATTCTGGTTTTACAGGGCATGGCAGCAATCTTGATAGCAGAGACAAACTAAGGGAAAGAGAGAGGGATGGCAGATTAGGATCCCTGGTTTGTAGTGTCAGTTGAACCTTCAGCAGTTGTGTAAATGACTGATTGACTTTGCAGAACTATTATCTATTATCTATGGCTGCAGTCTGCCATCTCTAACTGGCCCTCTAATGACAGTAACAGTAAGGATGCAGGGTCAAGACAGCCCAGAGCAGGACACAAGCTTATGTTGAGGAGTAGAATGTATGACTTACCTGGCCCAGAAGTAGTGCATTCACACAGAAAAACACCATGTAGGTGTTCAACATCACCTCCATCATATCATCATCAGCTGCTAGTTGATGAGTGCGCCCCGGCTACACCCTGATGCCCTTTAATCCATAGCCATTTGGTGATGGAGAAGACTAGTGATTTATCTCAGAAGCAGTCACACCTGAACTGTGACAAGCTGCTGAATCTGCAAGTATGAATCGTGTCTGCATGCATGCACGCATCACAGATGGGTGTGTGCGCAAGAGTCGGTAAGGCAGAAACATGTGATTTTAGATGATTGTGACATTTTGGACAAGGTATGCATATTTCACATTCACATTCTTAACATATGAATGAGCAAGTGTGGTGTGTGTGTGGTGTGTGTGTGTGTGTGTGTGTGTGCGTGCGTGTGTGTGTGTGTGTGTGTGTGTGCATGTGGGTATAAACATGCATGAGACAGAAACAGACAATACCAACACTGAATGTTGCTATACACAAATTTTAGTTATTTTCTACATGGATTTCTGTTTAGAGCAGGTATGCATGGCACATTGCCTGAATTTGTGAGTGCACAGGTGCTCTGTATTTATGTGTGTGTGTGTGTGTGTGAGATAGAGAGAGAGAGAGAGTGGGTCTTCTCTTCAACAGCTGTTTGCATTCCATTTCTACGGTTGTAGCGTTTGCTGGTCCAAACCTAATTAACAGTGTCTGCAGAGGGAGAGGGCTGGTGCTGAGTGCTGGCGGTAATGTGATGTCACAGTGGATTAGGCTGATGGGCCGACCGCGTTGCATGTGAGGGAATGGTGTGTGTATGTTAGAGGGTGTCTCTAGCACTACACTCAGCTCAGTTTAGATCATCTCAACAGCAGCACAGTCATTTTGCATTTCTAACACAATAAAGGCCAGACTGTGTTTGAAGCCATATCTGCTGCCAACCAATGACACACTCATCCTGTCAGCTGACAGGAAAAAAACAACGTAATATGTAGAACTGTAAACCTTATAGGCTGTAAACACACTAGGAAAAATAATGTCAACATTTAAAGCACGGGAAATATTCATTATTTTTGAATTTCATCAATTCTACAATAATTGTGTACCACACGCTTCCTACTGGTAATGGAAATAGTGCAGTGAATTAATAATTAGTTAGTAAATATTAAAATTACTCTGGACCAGGATCAGATGATACTAGACTCCAACAGGAGGCAGAAAATGATATTTGATATAATCAATGACCACAGAGGACAAAGAACTATGAGCTGGTACCTTGTATTTAAAAAAAAAAAATAAACAAATTAATTATGATTAATTTTAATTCTATAAAAATACATTTTAATTCAGAAACAAATGAATTGTTTCAGATCCACGTTTAGATAGGCAACAGTATTAAACAATGCCCAATTCAATATTAGCACTTCACAACTCACTTCAACCATACAATAATTCACCATTCACTGTATCAGCAATAACAAAATCACTTACAATACACCATACTAAAAATATGAATACTTGGTCCATTCATCTAAACCAGTGGTGGTTATGACACAGTCCTTCACAGGCATGTGAATGTGTTTGAAGATGAATGGGGAAGGTAATTGTCCTTTCTAAGTCATGTAAAACTGGCCTTGTGCATTTGATAATGTTCACCCTACCGTCATGGTCTCTTTCACACACACACACACACACACACATTTACAACAAAGTACAAATGGTTACCATTCTGATTTGACAAAGTTATATTGTGTTTTTGTTTTTTAAAAACATATACATATAAGTCACTAATGATATGATTATGAATACAGATTCATCACTCCAATTTAGTATTGTTGTATTTTTTACAGCTGCCTGCATTACTGTAACTCCATATTTTCTTGTTTAAGTGAGTCTGCTGACTTCAACTGTTTCAGAATGCAGTAGCCAGGCTCTTGATAAACATTAAAGGAAGAGAGCATATTACAGATGCAGCAACCTAGAATTGCCGGCTGATCCGTGACAGGTCCGTGACAGGGCCAATCCAGACCCATGGCAGATCCCTGCTGGGTCTTTGGCTGTAATCAGATCTCCCCAATGACGTAGTGAACACAGCACACACCCGACTCGTAATGCCTATAAGCACCATGTGTTAAATCCAGTTGCTTTATCTATCCACAATGAGGAGCGGTGATTAGTGCAACAGAGAAGACCAGCGAGTCTGAAATCAGCTGTTTAATGTGTATGAGGGAGGGTGCATCCCATACAGACCATACTTTAATAGAAGCACTTGTTATTATCATAAAGTCACAAAAGTATTATGCTGAAACATTGATACAGATATTTGAGCGAACCAGAAGGCTTAACAAGACTTTAGTTACTGACTATACGTTTATTCTGTGCCATGAAGGTGCCAAAATATGCATTATACAACAGAAGTGCATTAAAAATGAAAACAATACTGTATGGGTGGGAAATGAATGATATATAGTAACAAATAACAGTGTGTGCAACAATGTGCACTAACAAGACATATCATTCATAGTCACAGAGTAGCCTACACAGCAGTACTGCAACAAACCAGAACACTTGTTTGACTTAAACATTAATGTATGTCACTCTCTGCTAGAATATCATCCTCCTTCTGTTCTGTTATGAAGTTTTACCCAAGATGCATTTTCATATATGATTAGATGGTTGGTCAAAACATCCATCTCTGCCTGATTTTTTATACTGGTGGTGATGTCTTCAGTGTAAGCAATAGCAGTGACTTATTGTGCATGTGGTTGCCATTGATAATTTGTTCAGTTAGGGGCTGATGGCTAAAATATAAAGAGCTGTGCTCAATAGACAATCCTGTTTTACACCTCACCTCTACTCAGACAGTTCAAAATTCATTGACATTTACATGGACACCTGATTTTACAATGGAAACAGACAACTTTTCAACTTTGGACCGCTGTTCAGTTAGCACGTATTAGCCTGTTTGTCTTTTTGAGCTCCTCATCATGTGTGACAGTGGTATTTGGAAGCTTGAGAATCTGTTTCTGCAGTAGAGACATCTGAAAACGCTTTGGAGTTGTTCTCACTAGTCATAAATTGATTTCCTCTGTGGCAAAAAAACAAGTTACACAAGCTTTCAGAAACTCCTGCAGGTTAAACTGGAACAACAAAACAATATTGTCTTATATTTGGGCCAATTAGGTCGTGGTTGAAACACTTCTTCTGTGCTGTAAATTGAACCTTCGTTTTCCTAGGAGATCATACCTTGTGGCAGACAGAAATGCATAATGAAAGCGAGGCTTATAGGGAACCAATCTAACATCCTATATGCTTTCATTATAGCCCAGAGGTAATCTCAGGAAGTCAATATATAATATAGAAAGCTTTTGTTTCATCAGGTCTGTGTAAGATTTGGATATGGTTGTCCCTCATTACACGTCACCCTTTAATTGCATGTTTGTTCTTTAATTCTGTAATTTCCTCTAACATATCATAAAGTAGGTTCAAAGTAAATATTTTAGTCAGTATTTATAATGGTAAGATGTCTATAATTATGACCTTTTTATACAGAACACCTTCATAAAAAGACCATACCTTCATGATACCCTACATGGAAGTGAGCAGGTTTATGACTTCAATATATAACTGATAAAACTCAGCGGGCAAGCCCAAGCCATCTGAAGCGGGGCTTTGGTGTGAGGAAAACAACGCAGTCAAATGTGAAACTGGTAATCAATGTAACAGAGCAGAACTTAATGTAACTGAACGGGTTGCAGGGGGTGTACACCCACAGAGCTCTCCAACATCACAAATCTATTTTCATGTACTTTGCTTATTTTACTTCTCTATCTATTGCATAAACTACTGTTGTCCGCCATAATACAACTATTAATGTGAGTCAGGCAGATATGAAAAGCATTAGATCAATGTATGAACTTTATGTTGTTCAGGTGTGAATGCAATCTTTCAGTACTGATGTTCGCTGTAAAAAATATGTGTTTATTAAACAGGCTACCTGCAACAATATGCAGCAGCTGAGTCCATCTTCATCTACCCCATGCACATACCATGCCAACTTAGCTTTTGTGTTGTGTGGTCTGGTGTGGGTAGTGTGGACCAAGTATGGATTCAGGGGCTGAATGAGCGTGAAAGTGGGTATTTATTGTTAAGCAGAAAAATGGCAAAAAGGCTGGGCTGGCTGGTCGGAAGGCGGTGGAAAGCTGCAGGTGGTGTGTGGCTGAGGTGGCAGGCTTGGCAGAGTTCCTGGAGAAAAAGCAGACAAAATACAGTCAGTACCAGTACTGGCAGAATGCTATGCACTGAAGGCAACCATAAACTAGTTCGAGCCTGAAGTATACAACATACGAGCAAGGAACGGTATAATCTGGCACGGAACAAAGGAACTGGGAGTTCTTGAGTAGTTGGTGACGACATGATGGTTTGCAGCTGAGCAGAGTCCTGGGAGCAGCAGACCACACCTCCGAACCACACCCACCTGGCAGACAGGGAGAAAACAAAACAAAAGACACAGAGAGAGGGAGGAGGCAGAGGAGAATGAAGCCATGGCAGCCTGGACCATGACATTTTGCTTTAATTTAATTAAATTAATATCACTCTGATGCCTGATGTTGACAAACCTTGCAGAATTACATTCCTAAGAACAATGCAGGGTGTTCGGATCTCTAATTTTATCTAAAAAACATATATATTTTTTTGTTTTTCACAAAAACAACACTCATCCAGGCAAATATATTATAAGACAACCATGCACTATCTGCACTGACAGAGGAAGGCAAAGAATTCCTGTCTAAAATAAAAAGATGACAAAGCCAGAGCTTTGTTGACCTGCTCAGCATGAGCGTTTTGAGCAGACGTTTTACTTAAAGTGGTTAGCTCTATAGCAACCCAAGCTGCAACTGACTGCAGCTTGAAGTCTGCAGAAAGTCCACATGAGATTGTACAATAAAGTCCAGACATTCAGATTTAATCCAAGAAGATATGTCAGCGCGTGTGTAGCCAAAAACGCAAAACCTGGACGATAAAGTCAAGTCCATTAACAGTTTTGTCAACTGGAAGCTGGACAATCAAGGACAGTTTAGAAAGTTTAGAGATTTTAGTGAGGACAGTAAACTGAAACTGTGGGGACAGAAGCATGAATAAAATATGTAATTGGAAGGTGCAAAGGAATAGGAATTTACCTGGAAGGTGCAACACTTCAGCTTTTTACTTGCCCACAATATAAGATGTGTGTATCTGCAGGGGGTGTGAAGGTTTTTTTTTGATCAATACTTGGTCAAGAGCCAATATTTCTGCCTTTTGAGTCTAAGTCTATAACCTGCTGTTTTGGAACACAAACTCCCAACCCACTGAAGTTTCAAGATGCTCCCATCTGTCATTTCAGCTCTGTGGGATAAAAGTCTTGATATTAAGCCAGACAAAGCAGAGGAGAAATTTGTATTATAATGCCGGTGTTCAGTATGCTGATACTTGACTTCTAAACTAGAGTTCTCTGTTGGTCGTCTTACATGTATTTTTTGTAAATGATTGATTCATTTTAGTTCCCTTCATTTGTTGCAGAGATTGGTCTGAGGTCATCAGCAGAGTTCAGGTCAGGTCTCAGCTGTGAAGGCCTCGGGTCTCTCAAGTGTTAAATTAGGTTGTGGATCAGGGTAATGCAGCAACTGGTGTCAGAGACGATGGCATCACGTCACTGCTATCAGGGGTAAAAATATTTCTAATGAGTCTATAGAAGTTGTTGCATCCTCCTTGATAATGGATGTGAAGTCTGTCTATAAACTAAGCACGTCAGCATCATTAGCTGATAAGAAAAAGAGGTTGCTGTGCAGAGTGCATGAGTGATAGGTGTCTTTCAATATAATGGCTTTCTATCTGAATAGAATCTGGTTCTGTTTGTGCCATCCATCTCTAACACAACATGCTGTTTGATGTGTGGTTATATATTTATTATAAACTTGATCAATACTGTACTTCTCCATGTGAAGTCTACAGCCTTAAAACATAAAATATTAAACAAAAACTATTAAAAGATAAAACATTTCTCATGTTTGAGTATGCATGTGCTTTGTTGGCCCTAAAGTGTGCAATATGAACTGTATAGGTACTGTAGGTCACCTACGTGTTACACCTGGATTTATAGAATCGTTTTTGGCAGGAGGCTGTGCTTTATTTTCAGATAACTGCACAGCTCTGATACAGAAGTCACATATGACAACACAAAATGTATAATTAACGAGTGTATGTACGCCTCCACTAGCCACTACCTAACATTTTTTGTTAGTTTTTTAGTTTGATTAAATGATATGTCTGATGATATTCTCTATGTTTGTTCTTGTTAACAAATCCCAATAAAAACAATTATACTAACAAGTATTGTTTGTATATTTAAAGCCTGTATATCTGATCCCTCTGTACCATAGAGCTACATTGTCGTCCATAAAGTCGTCATGTTGATTTTGAATCAGTCCCACACATTGTACTGCTGCAAGAAATACTCAGCACAACAAAATTGTGGATTAATCTGCCACTGGAAATAGTCCCCAACAAATATACAAGAACATTTATTTCTGTTGGAATAAAGTTCATGAACATATAGTGACCAGCTGTTTTAAGAAATAATTCTAATATCTGAATTCTATATTTGTGAGGTGTTAATCATTTTACATTTTCAGTAGAAACTAGTGGTGGGCCGTTAACGGCGTTAACGTGCTGCGATAATGTGAGACTCTTATCGAGCGATATAAAAAATACCGCTGTTATACATACATATTTGCACTGTAGCGGACGAGAACTAGTTTTTGAACCTCTACGCGCCTGTGAATTACCGAACTACCACACCAAACGTGATAGTCTATCATGGATGCAGCCACGAAGCCGGGAAAATTCACTTTTAAGAAGCTTCCCGATGGTGGCATCAACAAGACTAAGGTTGTGTTGACCTTATGCAATGCAGAATTGGTTTACTGTAGGAGTTCTTCCAGTCTCAAATACCACCTGAACGCAAAGCATCCCTTTGCTATAAGCAGTCAGTGATGCATTTTGGCTCCTGTTCTAATGCATCCCCCGTTCTCAAAGACTTATTTTTGGTCTGTACTTAGGTATTTCACATTCTGAACGAGCCATTTTAATCTAGATTTATCTAGATTAATTTCAAGATTTCAGTGAGATTAATCTAGATTAAAACAAATGAATCTATGCCCACCACTAGTAGAAACATAATATGTCACAGGCACGGTAGGGAAGTGGGAACACATTAAGAGATTGACTTAAACATTGTTGATTTTAGTCTTTGTATTGATCCATCAAGATTGTCTGGTTCTCAAAAAGGTGTGTGTCAAGATTTGACAGTGATCAGTCTTTCTTCAAACTGCAGATGTATAGGCAATTTTACTTTAAAGTTGGCTATTTATAACATTAATTATTGACATGTAAGTTTGAGCCAGAAGCACTATCCAGAATATTTTACTGATATTGGCCTTCAGAATCCCACAGCAGCCAAACCCGAGTGTGAGAATCACAGCTTGGCTCACTGCATGCTGTGCTAGTCTTTGTGTAGTTGGCATTAGACAGACGAGACAGCCCATGCTGGTTCTGCTGTCAGAATGTGAACAGTCTATGTATGAAAGACCTAACCCTCCATCCCACGACACTCAGAAAGGTAAAATTCCCTTTTTTTGTTGGTATGAAGAATTCATATTCTAATAGGCTCCACATTATGTAATATTGATGGATCCGCTGACCCAGTTTGAGAGTCCTCCATCCCAGTGGCAGACAGCAGAGTTAAGGCAGCATGAATGCCTCGGAGCTTGCCTCAGGCTCAGGGAGAGGGCGGGGGGGCAGGCCCGAGGTAAATACTTAACAGAAAGGTAGCAGTTTGTGTACCATTACCCACATCATAAAGAACAAACTGTTTATGACTAAAAACACCCTTGGTCCTCTGCATCCGAAATGTACAACATGAGACTGCTTAGCTGACTTTTCTTCCCTCATACACGTGTCTTCACTTCAGGCCTTTATGACCAAACAAACCCTCTGCCCATCACCGTCACAATGTGGCAAAGCAAGCTGAAACAAATGTAGAGAATGGACTTTAGACCCTCATACCATACCTTTATACCCTCGTTTGCAACCTTTATTATTGAAATGGATCATACCAATGTTCTGATACAACTGTGTCTTTAACACAAAATGAACAAAGACCTATACGGTCAAACACAGTGTACATTTGTCATTGGATTCAGGATTTCATATCTTTTGAATAACAGGAGGGGGTCAGAGGTGCCGGAGTCAATGTCCACAACCCTAAAAGAACACAGATATAGTTTAAAATAACACAATGTACTACAGCAAACAGGTTTCTTGTGGTTTTAGTGGAAACATGAGAAATTCAGTTCTTTGTGTAGCCATAGGGATCAACTGTATGTAAGTGAGTTGTTTTTTTCCTGGAAATTGAATGACACTGCAGAGCCATGGCTAACATGTGGATGAGTTCATGTAGCAGCATATGTTTCGTAATACAAATGTTTAAATGTTTAACTGCGTCATAAACAGGAGCATTACACAGCAGAACACGTGGTCACCAAATGTATTAAGACTCATAAGCACCCAAGAGCCTCACCGTTTGGTATTTACTTCACTCATTTTCTTATTTTATTTTCAGTTCTTACATAGCCAGTATATGAGAGACTTTTATGTCAAGTCCTGTCCTGGTTGAAATTAGTTAGGTCAATGTGTTTTTATAAATGTGGGCACTGTTTTGCAACAGTTTAAAATATGTTTTGTTGAAAAAAAAAAAAGAAAAAAAAAAAAAAACATGAACTGACCATGAAGTGAAATTTGCAAATTAAAATATACAAACTGGTACTAAGAAACATACATTTAAAGCTTTAACTTCTGCATTTGTAATGACACACACGCACACACACACACACACACACACACACACGTTTGGTGTCCATCTCTTCCGGGGACATTACATTGACTTACATTGATTTCCTGGACTAATGCCCTAACCTTAACCCTTACCTTAACCTTAAGACAAGACTAAACTCACCTTAACGTTAAACCAAGCCTAAAATCAACGATTTACAGTAAGGGGACTTGCTTTGTACCCATAAGGTAGGCGAGTTCCCACAACTGTGTAAACAAATTTATGACCGCACAACGTGAAGACACACACACACACACACACACACGCACACACAAACTATAGTTGTAAGCAATAGAGAACTTGCAATATTGGACCACTATATCTGCCAGATATGATCTGTGATGAGAGTGGTTACAGTTTCTGTGCAGTTGCACGTGGCAACCTTTCATGGCAGCCGGCAGCAGGCTTGTTTCTGTTATAAAAAGTTTGGATGATTATGTAAACTACATCTAAACTATGTTTTTCACCTAAAGGTTAAACATAAAAAAAACAACAGTAGATCAATAATGGAAAGATGCCAGTCTGTAAATGAGACTAATTATCTCCAACAGCAGAGAAATCCTTCAATCCATCAAGGTGCTGACAACCTAACTGCCCTGCTTACCCTGGACTCAGAGCCATGTCTCTGGATGACTTACCTCTCTGTCTAGGTGACTGAGCAGCTATTTTTCAAGCCCATCCTCTGTGCGACTCACTCTGCAGACTTCCAGTACAGTGAACTGAGCTGCTGAAACTGAACACTGTAAGTGCCGCTCAGTGTTAATTGTAACGCCAACGGTCGCTCTGTGTGACGCTCGTCTAAATTGCACAGAAATGCAATTAACATGGAGCAGCAGGACATTAAAAGCCATATTTGTCACTGTCAGGATCTGAGCAGGCGTCTGATTGCACAGCTGATTGGAAGAGATGGCACACCCCCCTCCCCATTCCTGTCCTCCTCCATCTCTCTCTCAACTTTACTCTGAGAGGAAGAGAGAGGAACACAGGGAGTCTGGTGTGAAATATCAACGGTGTGGTGTCTTAACAGGAAACAGGAGATCCTACAGTATCTTTGAAGCTGCAGCTATGGGTGTTATGACAGCTTGTCTGTCAGCTACACTGGAGAGTAGTTCTCATATTGAGAGCTAATCAGCCTTCATTACAGCAGACAAACACTGACTAGTCATATTACCATGATAAAAAACACGTGAGTGGTATCTCGGCTGTAAAGCCTTGGCATTTTCATCCTTCAGAAACTTCATCTCTGTGGTCATGTTTAGCTCTGTACTTGATAGAAACCACTTGTCGTGGGCAGTTCTGTGATGGCTTTAACAAGGCTTTTGCCAACTTCTCAGTTTTAATTGGTTTGTTCAAAAACTCAACTTCAAATTGATTTTTTTGTGTGACAGAAAGTTTCTGCCTAGAAAGAAAATATGCAGAAACTAACCTTATTAGGTGTTTTCATGAACTGGATACTGGAAATTTAGCCAACTGATGCGCAGTACCTTCAGCACACAGCTAAAGTGTGTCCATGTCACCTGTAGGAAACGTAATACACAATCAGAACCTTACAGTTTGATAGATGATAGATGTGTGTAGAGGTACTTTTACTGTGCTGCAGCAAACGCCTCCATACAAACATCCCAAACCTACTTATATCAAATTTATATCAAGAGAGCAAATTGTGCTTTCATCAATGAAATCAATCATTGCGATGCCCAGCAAAATTAAAATGTACAGGGGTTTGTCATTTTAAATACAGTCATAATGAATATCACCAAATCTACATTTATGATGTTCCTAAAAAGAAAATAAAAAAAAAGAAAAAAAAAAGATGTTATATTTTTTAGTGATCTATCTCGACTGTAGGCAGAATGCAGTGTTTCTGATGGGATTTCATAATTTTGCAATTAGATTCTCCCACATGTAGAGCTATAGAATCACAGTCATGTATCATTAGAACAGCTGTTTAGTCAATCACATTTCTATAAAGTGCTATAATACCTAGGCCTAACTCCCCAATCTAAATATAAATACATAGATTCTAGGATAGCCATGTTGGTGTGAAAGCATTTGCTGCTGCACACCAACAGTAAACAAGCGCTGCACTTACTTAGCTAAAGGCGTGCCTAGTTATCTATCAAACTGTTAAACCGTTCTTGGTGATACGTTCAGTGACCCTGTGAAATCTAAGATGTAAGAGTGCTATTTCTTTAAAAAGGAATGTTTTCTTACTGTTAGTCCTCTGGGTTTGATTTCCTAACAAAACCAGCAGACTTCCAAATCTTTATGAACGGAACAGACTGATAGCACCAGCTACATAAAAATGAATCATATAAATAAAGTTGTGAGGTTTTGACTGTGATGGATTACATGCCTCATTCAAGTTCAGAGTCAAATCTAATGACGCAACTTTCCAAAACAACAGTCTGTTGTTAGAAATTGAAGGAATGATGTCTGTATAGCAACATGTGAGGATGCATAAGAAGATTGCACTCACAGCTGGAAGTGAGCGTGTACGGCTGAATGACTCGGCCATATGCGCCTGTATTCACAAAACACATCTTGACTGCTGGAGAACGTGGTGAAGACACTATGTTACTGTACACCAGCTATTTCTGCTGTGTGACACATTCAGATTCAAACAGTACAGGAAGAAAAACACCACACCTGGCTCTGCTGCTGCACATATTAGGATCAAAACACACTGTGTGTGTGTTTCTTATTCTGTGAGTCGTTTGTGAAGTGTGTGTTATTTCCCTGCACAATTTCTCCTTCCTATTCAAACTGTTCAGCTTTGTTACACCTATATATGCACTGACAGACCATTCAGCACTGTCAGACTTTACTGTATTTTTACAGTAGAACACACAGTGTTTGTTGTGTATCTTTGGACACTCAGCCACTACACTGCACATTCTAAACACTAGGGGGCAACATTATTCTGTTCATACATCCTCTCAGTCACTAAAAAGTGAGTGCCAGGGCCCTGAGAACTAATTAAAAGAGTTTGGAGACTTCTGTTGAATCATTTGGAGGTATTTACAGTTTTGAAAATGTCACAACGTCAAATCTCTTTCGGTATGATTTCAGTGCATTGCTGTGAGCTGTGACTTGAAAGACACGTACATGATACAACCAAACATATAAAGATACTGGTTTTGTCTGACTTCCTAACACAAAATACCATTTTTTAGCACCACAGGTTTTACATTTATCATGTCATTACAGATCATCCAGGGAGCTGGAATGGGGAGGTGATGTAATTGCTGTGCATAATTCTCCTTCGGAGAGACCAATCCTTCAATTGGTTCACACGCATGTTCACATATTATGTCGGTTTTGGTTCATACAGAACCTCTCTCTCTCTTACTACAGTACGTATTCTTCCAACACACCAATACACCTCGATGGAAAATGGCACAAGAGAGACAGTGATATAGCATACAGATGAAACCATAGTTTGACTTTATTTGGACTCTATTTTAATAATTAAATAAATATCTCATGTACTGATGATCTACCCACGTTACTCACTATATGTTATTTGGGGAGGTACAGGGAGTCATGAAGATTTAAATTACTATGGAGTTTCATAAGCATCACTCAGCTTCTTTTTAGTCAACAGTTTGTGTTTGTTCTTTTCCTAACTCTCCCCTTTGCACAAAGCAGCTCCATATTTTTTTCTCAAGGAACTTGACTGGCCTGCACAGAGTCCTGACCTGGGGCGAGTGTGTGTGGGTGTGTGGAGGACCAACAGAAAATGTGCCTACATCACAGGCCTTAATGGTCAATTCCAATGTTGTGGATGTTTTTTGCTTTTTCTGTTGAAGGTTCATGTTCATGTTTGTAAGTAACATTTATCTGGCTTCGGTGTGCATGCCGTTGAGGACCTGACAGGGTTTGTTCACATGTCCGTGAAAGAATCTGGTCTGTGTCACTTATAAAAAAGGATTTGGGCCACTTAAGCATGTAATGAAAACTGTTTAATCTTGCCATGGGCTGAATGGGAGCAGATCCCTTAAACCAGGTTCCAAAATCTTTTGAAAAGACTTCCCAGAAGAGTGGAGGTTGTTATAGCAGCACATTAATCCACATAGTTTTAGAATCACATTTTCATTTATGATATATGGGTGTAATGTAATGCTTATATTTTTGCATTCTATCAAGAAGCTTATGTGTAAAACGCCGTTGTATCAGGAGATGAGGAGTGAAAAAGACAGAACGCCATGTGTGAAAGTGAAGAGTGAATCATTGTGATTTATAACTTTTGCTTCCATTATCTTCACAGAGAGGCTGAAGATAGAAGTAGATAATCTATTTGATATTCACAACCACATCCAGCTTGAGCTGAGTGGAAGCGCGGGAGGGGGAAGCCAAAGCAGAGAGGGAAAACACATGAGTAAAAAAAGAAAAAGAAAAACAAAGCAAAATGGGGAGAAGAGAACAAAAGAGGTGAGAAAAAGAAAGGCCACTGTGAGCAGGATTCGTGGAGTCAATACACAGTTTGTCTCAGGTAGTAAGAACACCTATATATCTAGAGAGAGGAGAAATACAGGGAGGTAAAATACAAAAATGGCAAAGAAGACTGAGAAAAAAAGGAAAGTGTGGGGATGGAAGAGAAAGGAATGAAAAGATATATAGTTAGAAAAACAGATGTAAAAAAAAACCCAAACAAATAAACTGATAAACTGTCTGTAAAATCAACAGCACCATGCGTGCTGCAGAAAAACCACAGCACCTGCGGACTGTAAAAATGGAAGGAGGATAACAAAAGCGCCGGCAGCTAAGGAGAGGGGGAAAAGAGAAGAAAGAGGAGATGGAGAGAGTAGATTACTGCACGCTCTCCTGTGCTATTCTTCATTTTAAGCAGGTTGTTGACCTTTCCAGTCAAGCCTGTAGGTGTAGTTCAGATTCTGCAGCAGTGCCTGCAGTAATTTAGGTGAGAACCCATGCAGCGAGGAAGTGAGACAGAGCGGAAGGAGGAGAGAAAACAAAGAAGTAGGGATAGAAAGAGATAGACAGAGAATGGAGGGATATAAAAAAGAGGGGATGTTGAGGCTATGAGGCAGTGAGCGCTTCCAAATGATTGCCTCTCATAAGGTAGTGTTTTATACTGCCTCAGATTTACTGTCCCATTTATGGGGGCGGTTATTAGAGTGTCTCAGCTTGGAGCGCCGGGGCTTTGGGGTGATGCCTCAGTTTAAAACAGCGAGTTGAAGCAGGAATGGAAGGTAGAGGTACATAATTCACACACTAGTACAGCCCTGGAAAGACAGAGGCAGGCAATCACACACTGGGCAATCACAAAATGGTTGAGAAACACTTCATCAAATGGTAAAACTAGCTGTCAGGCAGAGTTCTAAGATTTGACTGCCACAGGGTGTGAGGTGATCACACACCTGGGGTTGGGGCCCATGCTACTGTGGAGCTGTATATACAGTGGAAGGTAAAGAGTGTTCTTCCAACCTTCTTTATGGCTGTGCTTGCAGTGTCATCAGCAATGTGTTCAAAGAGAGGAGAAAAGCTGCAAAACCAGTGACTGCTGTATATGTGTGCAATGTATTCTCATAATCAATAACTCCAGCTTGCACATTCCCCACAAAACCTGCACATTTCCACATGTAAATGCCTCACACAGCAGATATTAAGAAGTTTTGGCTATGTTTTTTTTAATTCTTACTTTAATATAAAAAGCGATCCCAGTTCAAAACATTCAATCCATCATTTGTGATGAAAATATGGCATTTATTTTTGCTAATTTTCTGAGGAGCAAGAGCAAGTTGCATATGTTACACGGACTGTGTACTCACAACACAACTTTTTTAGCAAAAACGTTTGCTTTTTTTTTTTTTGATGTAGGGCTGAAAATAAAGGTTATTTTCATTTAACAACAATAATAATAATATAATAATAATAATAATAATAATTGGTTTGATGAATGAATTAGTCAACAAAATATCAACAAGTTTAAACTTAAAGTTTCCCAAACTGAACTAAAACATTACTATGTTATGTAACAATAATCAATATTTTTGCCTAGTCATTTATTTATTTATTCAGATTCAGAATTGAATGTTAAACCAATAATTGATGTTGGTTTACACACATCAAAATGGTAATCTTTCCTGAACCTCACCCATCTCATTAACAGTCATTTGTGGTGGAGTTTGAGCTCAAAATCATCATCGACAGAATAGAATATTTATCCAAATCTCAAATGCAATGACATATAATTAAATTTAAGAAACTGAACTTCAGGTGAGGACATTACTCTGTTACATAGTGAATGTACACTATACGTAATATTGTTTACATTTTAATATTGTACTCACTGCAAGGTGCTGAACTGGATTGAGTTGTACCGATGAAAGTAGAACTAAGTGTACAATTCATACACACAAAAGATCAAAATTTATATATGTAGAGTATGTCTTATTTCTATCCACTGCATGTGTGGTTAGAAATAAGACACACATAAGACATACACAAAGATGGATGCAGTCCAGTCTAACGAGGACCTTTACAATGACAAAACAACTGCTAAACAAGCGCATGGCCCAACAAGGGTAACAAGACTCAGCAGTCTACCTACATCTGAATGATGAAGGACACTACTTTAAAGACAGTAATGTACACACATTGGATAGAGAACACAAGTAGTTAGTCAACATAGAAACACAACAGAGGAGGTGCTCTTATTAGCCACTTACAGTGCTGTGTTTGCATCCCTTCCCAGGCAGTAGGGAACACCCATTCACACCTGGACTGATGTGACTCTAACAATTGGCACAGAACAGACAAGAGGACTAATAAACCACATGTGACGTCAATGACGCTGAAGGTGTAAATGACCCTACAGAAAATAAATATCTAGAGAACACCACCACTCAACCAGAACTGAAGAAGCCTTTTGGATGACAAACGTCTTCAAGAATATAGTTCAGTTGCTCAGGACTCAACAATTCTGGGATGTACCACGACTCTGGAACTACTTTGGTCATATTTGTATATTTTTTTTGCAACTGAATTCAGAGATACACCTGAGTCTTCAATCAATCAAACTAAATTGTGTAACATATGTTTTAATTACAAGAATTAGAAAGTGATAAAAATTGTAATTGTGTGTGTGTGTGTGCCGTATGTGTCATATGTCTACAGAGAAACAGTGTCAGTATTTAAGTCTATATGCACATAATTGATTTTTAGCATGATTGTTATTGCCATAATGCCATGCAGGTAATTAAAGAAATTTGTGTAAAATGGTTCCACACGCTTGGTCCAGACTGATGAATGAATAGCACCGTGGAGGGAAGCAGTGTTCTACTGAGCGTGTGTACAGCCCTCACTTCCTCTTCTTTCCATATGTGAAGCACCATTATCCAGTTCCTCTACACTGTGGACCCGATTTCAACCTTTTCAGGCTCTTCAATTGGGAACAGATGTTTTCTCCTCCCTGGGAAATGATTTGCTCCTTAGTGACAGAGGGTGGCGGCCCCTGCTTTATTACTCACATAAAAACCCTCTTAAACGACAGCATTCAGAGAAAATATAGGCCTATATTCATTCTTTCAGTATGAGGTCAAGTGGTATAGAAATAATTACACAGAGTGAGTGAGCCTTTGGCGGCGATATGGAAATGTCTTCAGCCAATCGCCAGCGGAGCTGAATATCTATTTAAGAAAGATTGTTAAAGCTGCATAACCACCAGGTACAATCACTCTTCAACATGCATATCTGGGGAAAGAATTGAGTCAACTTCAAACTGTTACTACTTATGTGTGTGTGTTCAGACAGATCATACTTGTACTTGTACATATTTGTAATAAAATAGTAATAATAGCAGTGGTCGGCCGCATGCGGCTCTTTGATTTGATCCCTGTGACTTTTGAAAATAATTGATGAATATTAAATCTAAATTTATCTTGTTCGACTTTTTATGTATTTGTTTGTTTTTTTAAAATGTAATTCTAAATATGAAGATTATAGTGACATTGTTACATTTAATAAACCATATTAAAAATACATCTTTGGCTATGCGCGCGCATTCTTTGAACTTGTCCTGTCCGTCTCTGGGTCCACATATGTATGTGAACAGTTGTTCTCGAACATGAACTTTATTAAAAGCAAACATCACGCAGGTCACACAGATCACAGCGATCCTGTGTGAAGATGAAGGTGACGGCACACAGTCCTGACCTGCAGACGCTGTGCACTGAGGCTCAGGAGCAGAAATCACATTAACTAAGTATGATAAATATTTTCACTACCTATTATTTTGCATATTCATATTTCTTAACCCTCGTGTGGTATTAGTATTTATGGGTCTGGTGGACCCGCTAGAGTTTTGGGCTTTCAAAACACCACAATCCAATAATTTTCTCTTAAAATACTAAACAAATGTGTTTTGATTTATGTTCTTCACAGAAAATGAGCCAAAGCCAATGAATTTCAGGTTGAAAAAATAATTAATTAAACTGAAAACGGGTCCCACAGACCCGGATACCATACAATGGTTAATTGTTCAGTGAAATAGTCCTTTTATTATTGACAGCCAACTGCATGCTCCAGTAGAAGGATGACGGCACAGAATGTTTTTGTTTCATGCAGAAATGTTGCCTAATTTCCTTTTCTCTCCCTGCAGTCCTTCATTAAATGTAATTTTAAAAACAAACATTGCATTTTAAATGTCAAAAGGGTTTTTGCAGCTCCCGGCGCTTTCTTTACAGTCCAAATGGCTCATGGCTCTAAAGTATGGAACTTTCATCAAGCGATAACAAGTGCTGGTATATATTGTAACTCCAGCCTCTGTGCATGAAGCTTAAATTTAAAATATTTTACCACAGATCTATTATCACTTTATAAACTTCCATAGTTATAACCTATATGTCATGTATCTATTTAGAATCCAATAGTTACAGAACAACATTATTCATAATTCATCCAGGAGTCATGCTACATATATACATCACTCTGCTTTTAGCTCTGGTTTGGTCTCCACCAACTCCTGAGGGAAATATTTTTATTTTTACACTTTTGACTTGTACTGTTTACATGCTATACAGTGCTGCTTGAAATGTATGTATGTGAACCCCTTGAGCAGTTTAGATGATTCTGTTGTTTTACCATTATTTTTTTAGTTTATCATCACCAATTGTTATGTATGAAATGTCAGATATATATTTTATCAATTGCATGTACTTGTTTTGTGGAACTTGTTTAAGTTGTTTAAGTGCAATTAGTGTATGTGCAAAAGTATGTGAATCCCCAGCTGCATTGGTTAAGTCAAGCAGGTAACAGACTCAGGTGAAACATATCTGAGTGCTTAATTAATCATTTAAGTAGACCAATGAAATGAGACATGCTTGGGAAAGGGATTGACCTGCACTAATTAAAAGAGAGAAACCATGTATGTGTGGCAAGAGCAAGGGGGATGTTGCGACAACGCCACCTGGGGTATTTATACCCACAGGAAATTATTGGTCCTTAGCTATTAGCATCTAAGGCCACAGGTTCGATGATACCACAGGGCAAGAGACGGTTTACAAATCAGGAAAAAGATTTTATTAAACACAAAGAAAATAAGCAATTGAACAACAAAATTAAGAGTTAACACACCACATACTGACAATAATAATCACCTAAACTTAGCACCAGGCAGAATAAAAAAAGACAAGGGAAAGGGCTGGGCTTACCAGATGGCAGGAACAAAATTATAGAAATGGGTTAAATAAGACACCCGTGACACTACACTCACACGCCAAACCAGGAAGGAAATCGTGAAGGGGGACCACCACCAGGACCGGATCACTGCCTCTGGGCCACAACACCTAACCAAGCACAGTAAACAAGTTAAAAACCTTGCCAAAGGTGCTGCACAGGACTGGTGTGAGAACAATTAAATAAAATAACCCAAAATATACAAACACAAAACACTAACAATTCAACGAGACATAACACACAATTAATTAAAACAGTGACGTATGTGGCCCTAAGTCCGCCAGCCGGTTGAAGGCGCAGTCGTGCATGGACGGGCCAGGTGGGCAAAACCCCGAAGGCTCAAAGAGCTGAATCAGACAGCTGACATCACGATAAAAAAAAAACTAAAACCGTCACAAATTTGGCGGAGCCCAAACAGCAGCGTGGGTCCCAGGAAAAATCATTGATGCAGGGCAGCCAATTACCACAGCCCCTCACAAAGCTACGGTGGAGTCTCAATGAGATGGAGGTTAGAGCTTAGGCTGCGAGCCAATCACCCAGCGACAGGGGAAAGCAGACGCATCCAGGAAGGGCTTCTGGTGAAGTGACGCGTCCCCGCACGGCCCCGACAGCCGGTCGCGCTGAGGAAGGACCGTATGATGCTCAACCACCACGATGGCCACGTTGACAGGCCACAACCAACCCCAGGAAGTGGAAGAAAGAGGAAATCACCCGTGCCCACACCTCTATATATAGGGGCGCGCATTGTGTCTACCTGTACCAAATTCCTCTATACCTTGGCACAGTGCCATATAGTGGCAGGGAGGGGGGCGACCTGCCACATATGCATCTACAATGCCAAAAGGAAAGGAGATATCTGAGGACATGAATAAGAGAGTAGTGACAGCCCATCAGTGTGGGGAGGGATATAAGACCATCTCCAAAAGATTCCAGCTCCATCCAACCACTGTAGGTCAAATAATTTACAAATGGAGGGTCTTCAACATGACAGCAACTCTGCCTAGAAATGGACACCCATCAAAACTATCACCCTGAGCCACAAGAAAAATAATACATTAGGTTAAAGACAACCTCTATAGAGTTGCAGACCTCTCTGGTAGCATCTGGGACAATATGCATGCATCTATGATCAGATGAAAATTAAATAGCCATGAAATTCATGGGAGGGTTGTTAGGAGGAAGCTTCTGCTCTCAAAAAAAGAACAAAGCTGCCCGTTTCAACTTTGCCAGAGAGCACTTGGACAAACCAGAGGCCTTCAGGAAGTCCATTCTCTGGACAGATGAGTCTAAACTAGTTATTTGGTCACAATCGAACAGAGAAAAGCCAACACTGCAAATATAGAAAAGGGCCTCCTGTCAGCAGTGAAGCATGGTGGTGGAAATATGAAGGTTTGGGGCTGCTTTTCTGCTTCTGAAAATGGACGACTCCATATTGTCAAAGGAACCATGAATTCTCAGGCAAATCAACAAATTATTGACAAGAATCTCCTGCCATCAGTCAGAGAGTTGAAGCTGGGACGAAAATGGATTATGCAACAAGACAATGACCCAAAGCATTCCAGAAAAACTATAAAGGAATGGCGTCAGAGAAAGGGGACTCTGGATTGGCCCAGTCAAAGTCCATATCTTGATCCTATTGAAATGTTGTGGCGAGAATTTGGTACATGTCAGATGTCCCTCCAATGTCTTTCAACTGGCTGAGTTCTGCAAGGTAGAGTGGGCAAAAATCCCCATAAGCAGATGCAAGAGACTGGTTAGAGCAATGGTAGCTTTCTCTCAGAACTGCCAGCCTACAGTCCAATAGCTCGTTTTGTACCGTCTTTGAGGTGCCTCTAAAGACGGTTGCATTTTCAAGGTGCTCGTTCAAGTCCTGGTCAATGGAGGCCATTAGGTCAAGTAAACCTCTGAAAAGATTTTCAGAGGTATCCCTTTCATCATGTCCGCGCAATGCCAGTTCAAAAGCACCACAAAACTTAATACAGTCAATCAGTTTAGATAAAATATGGCGATTTTTATCGGCCTCCTCATTGTGCCTTCTTACCTCAACACAGTGTCCGTCATACAGCCAATCTTTCCGAGCACAGCTAGCTTGACACAGTTTTCCATATAAACTCTTGATCGTTCATGCTTCTTGATGTTCGTTCAGAGAGGTGTTTTAAGTCGGTTTGTCCTGACTGTGTCCACGTTAAATCACATTTGTCATTTTTAAAAAGAATGCAGGGAAAACAGAAGTGCTTTGGCTATTCCACAGCCTGTCAGCCACGACTTGCGCATGAACCAACTCCTGCAAAAACTCCGGTTGTAGGCTTTATTTTTCTCCTTGGTCTGCTGGCTGATGATAAGGTCGGGCTTGTCGGATCCCAGCTCCTTAACCCGGATTTTCTCCTCCATTGTCCTTCTCGCAAATGGGTAGATAAATAAAGATCTCACTGAATTCGGTGGAAGCTGCACCTCGCTCGTTAAATTCGCCATCATCTCTCTGATTGACAGCGCCCGAGCCGTGCACAAGTCTTTCGCGTTCAAGAATCTTGCGGTATTTTCTGCCCCAGGGGCGATATTTTCAGCGCCCCAAGACGATACTTTGCTGCGACACTGATTGGCCATATATTTATTAATTTGCCCTGGCAACTTTATACCGTTGGATATTTTGCTGCACTGCTGACAGAAACATACATCTGTCTGTGGAAATTCACTAGTGAATTAGTAGGTGGGAAATATAGTTTATAATTCATATTGCATGTAGGCACACACTAGTGGGTAAAACCGACATTTATAACAGAATTTGTAAAAATATATTTGACATTTTTTCCCCCTCTTATCAGGGAGGGCGACGCCCCAGCGCCCCCTATGGGCCGGCCGCCACTGGGTTAGAGGTTACAGAAGTCGTTTGGTTTTTGGTTGAAGTAATGGCCAAAAGGAAGAGCCACAAGCTACTAATAGAAGGATTCACATACTTTTGCACATATAAAATCTTTATAAAATAAATAAAATAATTTATATTTGTTGAATTAAATAATGAAAAAATATACTTTCTGTATGTGTGTCCAGCATTTGGAAAGTGTGCTTTGCAAAAATAGGATTTGGATGAATTATTTTTTTTTACAAAAACAGTGACCATGTCTGGAAGGTTCACACACTTTCAAGCAGCACTGTATGCTAATAAAATGTTGTACTGTAGTATAGTATTGTAGTGGTATGAGGCATCGCTGCCACTTTGAGCATAGGGTTGGCATGCATCACGCCCTCCCTGGCCTATTTGCCAATCGCTTTTCGAGCAGAGGGGATAAAATTAGGTCAATGCCCCTCTCCTTGACCTCTCGCTTCCTGCCTTTTGAGCCCGCCCACTTCCGGGTCGCTGTGTGTGCTGCTTGCGTCCGAGCACAGGTAGGTGCACCTTTAGTGCGCTGCTTGTGTACGGTTGGGAACGTTTCACTGAATTAAGATGTAAATCTTTAATAGAGCCGGCGCCTCCGTCGCAGCCCGGGTGATAAATTGATAACGGCCGTCGATCAGTGCATCGGTGAGTTACAATGAACTTTTACTGTTTACTTTTTAACTTGCTGTTAGCCAGGTGGCTAAGTTTTCTTTCCGCCCCTCTCCCTCTGACAGTCAGCTGATTGCTTTGCTGTGTGGTGGCTGTCTTCCCCGCTACGCCGACTCTTCACTCCTCTCCCTCTTTGGACGGGATACGATACGTAACCGGACTGAACCGGACCTTTAGTGGGAAGCTGAACTAAGTAAGACTAGCACTCATTAATTGTGGCTACCGCTGCTGCGGCTTTACTGCTGCGGCTTCACAGCTGCTGTTCGCTGTGACTGCTTCGCCGCTACGGCTCAGCTGCTACTATTTTGCGGCCGCTTCCCCGCGGCTTCTACCGCCTCACCGGCTTGGTGTTTGGTTCTGTCGTCTGACCGACCGACTGGGTTCCTGCAGCTGACCCTGTACATAGTGTGTGTGTGTGTGTGTGTGAGTGTATTAGTTAATTTTTAGCGGATAAATTGTTTAAGTTTCTGGGTATTGTGGGGCAATTTATTATCTTGTTTGGGAGAACTTATTGTTTATTTTCTATTGTGACTGATTTGCTTTGAACAAAGAGTATTGGTTTAATATCTCTGGCCAGAGACCTTCTTTGGTTTGTTTTTGTTTATTTTGTTTGAGCTAATGATCTAATCTCATACTTTTGTTTATTGTTTGGTTTGTTTCTTTACCTGGAGCCCTCTTAATGTGTTTCCCCTTGTCCCCCAGAGCTGATGGCCGACGGTGGTGGTGGTGGTCCTCTCGGGTGGTGGTGATCCCCTTGTGTGTGTGCGCGTGACCCCCGTTTGAGATTTTCTTTGTGTGCACATCACGTTTTCGTTGTGTGTGGGGTGCCCTTCGTTTTTGGACTTCACCTTATTCCCCTTTGAGACACTCTTCCCCGATTGGTAAGCCTCAGCTGGTACTTCCCCTTTTTCTGTTGTTGGGCCTCCTTGCCTTATGCCAAATATTTGTTGATTTTAATAAAATAAACTTTTGTAAATGAACACTGAACTCCGTCTCCTGCTCTCCCTGAGTTAACGAATCTGTGTGTCCTTCAATTAGTGTTAGTTTAGTCGTAGGACGGGTCCTTGGGCCCTAACCCAAGGTGGCGTTGTCGGTATTCAACAAATAATAAAATAATAACCCCCCGTGCCGCCACAAACCTGGCGTTGTCGGCGGGATACTACTCAGGGAACTGGAGACGTGTGTGCTGTGTTTTTTTCGTCTTTTTGTTTTCCAGCTTGTCTGTGTGTTTGCTTGCATGATTGTGTGAAGGAGCTGCAGTTTAAGGCGAACCAGCGGTGAGTTCATTGTTTTTTTTATATAGCCGTGGCATTAGTGCTCCTAGCTTAGTCCCTAGGAAAATGGAAGGAGAGCTCCAAGAGCTAAGGGATTTGGTGGCACAGTTGAGAGCAGAGAATAACAGGTTGCAGCAGGAGCAGGCTGCGGCTGTGCCTGGTCCTAGCGCTGCACCCTCAATTCCTGCTCAAGCTCTCCCAGTAACATCCACTTCTACCGCTCCTGCAATAGAGCGACTAGTCCTTGTACCCCGCGATAGGAAGTGCCCTGTGTTTAGGGGTCGGGTAGGCATAGGGCTAGAGGAGTGGATCGAGGAAGCTCAAGCTTGTATGAGAGCCCGCCACCTGTCCACCTTCGATCAAGCATTCTTTCTGTTTGACCATTTAGAGGGAGAGGCACGTGAAGAAATAAAATATCGCCCAACTGCAGATAGGGGCGACCCAGATAAAGTTATTGCAGTTCTGCGAGAGCTGTACGGTCCTTCTGACTCGTATGTTGCACTACAGGAGGCGTTTTTCTCACGGCGGCAGCAAGATGGGGAGACACTTCAAGAGTTCTCCCTCGCGTTAATGGGTTTGATGTCAGCAGTGAAACAGAATGCTCCTAACGGGATGCCAAATGCTGATGTCTTGTTGCGAGACCAGTTCATTGAGAATGTCATTGATGGTTCCCTTCGCCGTGAATTAAAACAACTCGTACGCAGGCAGCCGACTCTCTCTCTGCTGGACGCCCGGGCAGAGGCAATTAGGTGGGAGCGAGAGGGATTGCCAGGGGGTGTACGTGGCCGAAGCCACTCTGTTCCATTGACAATGGGCTTGCAGTGTGGGGTCCAGACTGCTTCTCCTGTGGCTTGCTCACCCCAGGCTTTAGAGCTGCAGGAGGTGAAATCGATGCTGAAGCTCCAACAGGAGCAGCTTAACCGTCTCACCGAAGCTCTTACTCACCTGCAGGTCAATCAGTCACGTGACCATTCTCCTTACCGTGGCCCAGTCCTTTGCCGGCGGTGTCAGCGGCCTGGCCATTTTGCCAGGGAGTGCAGGGGGGGACGTGCTCCTTCTCAACCTTCAGCTTCTTTTCCACGGCCAACTTCTCAGCGAGGGCCAGCGCAGCAATCGGAAAACTAGCGCCCGTCGAACCGAGGAGCCAAAGTTCGGGGGGAGCTACTACTGGCTCAACAGTTGTGTTAAGGGATGAGGAGGAGACTAAGTTGATCAGTTCTTGTCCACACCTCACTGTAGCTATGGGGGGAGTAACGGTGCCCTGTTTAGTGGATACTGGGTCCATGGTGTCCACTATCAGAGAGAGCTTCTTCCGGCAATACTTTGAGACTTGGGGACAAGAGAAACTTAGGTCATGCCATTGGCTCCAGCTTCAGGCGGCCAATGGTTTGCCCATCCCTTACCTTGGCTACTTGGAGCTTGAGGTTGAACTCTGTGGTAAGACTTTACCCGGGTGTGGGCTACTGGTTGTTAGAGATCCTCCAACTGATGCATCTCCTCCGGCCCCAGGCGTCTTGGGGATGAACATCTTACGACGATGTTATGACGATTTGTTTGGTCAACATGGCGCTGCTCTGTTTGACTTGCCCACTGTCATGGAAGCACCAAGGTCTGTGGTGCGGGCACTGCAGAGATGTCATCAGGCCTCTCTGACTCCTCCTGATGTCATTGGTAAGGTCAAGCTTCGAGGCAAGAAAGCTTGCCGTATCATTGGTGGCACTATGCAGTTTGTCCCAGCTACTTGTTCTGCCCAGTATTCTGGGGCTACTGTGCTCTTTGAGCCCTTGGATCAGGGCCTTCCTGCTGGACTTCTGGCATCTCCAGCACTTGTTCGAGTTGAAGGAGGTACTGCATATATACCTGTTGTAAATGTGGGCACCTCCGACGTGCTACTCTACCCTCGTACAGAGATTGGTGCTGTGCGTGAGGTGTCTGTGGTAGGCTTACCTTCTGGTGTTGAGGAGGTTCCATCCTATCTTGCCACTGTTGCATCTCAGTCTGCAGTTTCACCGCTGCAAGACCAAATAGATGCAGTCGACCTGTCCACTCTGTCCGCGGAGGAACAGGATGGGGCCCGACATCTTCTGTGGAAATACGCTTCAGTGTTTTCCTCTCATGACGGTGATCTGGGTTGCACCAACCTTATAACACACGAAATCCCGCTTTTCGATGATACCCCCATCCGTCAGCGCTATCGCCGCATTCCACCATCAGAATACGAAGTGGTCAAGGAGCATATAAATCAGTTACTTGGTGCACAGGTCATCCGGGAAAGCTGCAGTCCGTTTGCTTCGCCAATCGTGCTGGTTAAGAAGAAAGACGGTAGTCTGCGCTTGTGCGTAGACTATCGGCAACTTAACAGCAGGACTCGAAAAGATGCATTTCCCCTTCCTCGGATTGAAGAGTCCCTGGACGCCCTCACCGGAGCCCGCTGGTTTTCCACTTTGGATTTAGCCAGTGGGTACAATCAGGTCCCAGTGGCCGAGGCCGACCGACCCAAGACTGCATTTTGTACTCCTTTCGGACTCTTCGAGTGGAATCGCATGCCTTTTGGGTTGTGTAATGCACCCAGTACATTCCAGCGGCTCATGCAACGGATTTTTGGAGATCGGCAATGCCAATCACTGCTATTATATCTTGATGACATTGTGGTTTTTTCATCCACCTTCCAACAACACCTTGAGAGACTGGAAGTGGTCTTGCAGCGGTTGCAATATGAATGCCTAAAGGTGAAACTGTCAAAGTGTTCATTTTTCCAGCAAGAGGTGCGTTATTTGGGTCACATCATCTCGGCAGAGGGTGTTTCCACCGACCCAAGCAAGGTCGAAGTGGTAGCTAATTGGCAGCCCCCTACTACCATCTTGGAGCTTCGGTCCTTTCTTGGGTTCGCCAGTTACTATCGCCGCTTTGTAGAGGGCTTTGCCAAGTTGGCTGCTCCTTTACACCGTTTGGTCGCCGAGCTGGTGGGGTCCAAGTCTAGGCAGTCTGAACACGGGGTTTCTGAAAAGTGGGCTGCAGAACATCAGCAGAGTTTTGAAGCTTTAAAATCCAAGCTTACTACTGCCCCAGTTCTTGCATATGCCGACTTTTCGCTCCCATTTATCTTGGAGGTTGACGCCAGTCATGGAGGCTTGGGTGCGGTGCTCTCTCAAGAGCACGAAGGGAAAGTTCGACCTATAGCATTTGCTAGCCGAAGTCTTCGACCGACTGAGCGAAATCCAGCTAATTACAGCTCCATGAAGCTGGAGTTCTTGGCTCTAAAATGGGCCATGGCTGACAAGTTCCGTGAGTACTTGCTTGGGCACAAATGTATTGTATTCACGGACAATAACCCGCTTAGCCATTTGTCCACGGCTAAACTGGGAGCCCTTGAGCAACGTTGGGCAGCCCAACTTGCGTCATTTGATTTTGAGCTCCGTTACCGCTCTGGAAAGAGCAATACAAATGCAGATGCACTGTCTCGCCTGCATCCTCCCAGAACTGTAGATCCTGAAATGCTCTTTTCTGGGACCGTACTTCCTCAGCCATTGAAACAGGCTCTCCAAAACCGAGGGCCTGCTGCCTATCAGGCTGCCATCCAGGCTTTGCCTCAACATCTGCCTGTAGATATCAGCGAACTTCAACAAGCTGACCCGGTGATCGGGGAAGTACTTGTCTTCTGGCAGCAGAAGCGATACCCGAACTCTGTCGAGCGCAAGCGGTTATCTCCACAAGCTTTGGTGCTCCTCAAACAGTGGGGGCGTTTGTCTGAACAAGCTGGGGTGGTATACCGCCAAGTGTTGCGTTCTGATGGAGGCGAACCGGTTCTCCAGGTGCTTTTGCCCGCTGTACTGAAGGACGAAGTCCTCATGGAGGTCCATCAAAATCATGGCCATCAGGGGGTAGGCAGGACTTTGGGATTGCTTAGGCAGCGGTGCTATTGGCCGGGAATGTCTCGGGATGTGAAGCGCTGGTGTCAAACTTGCGAGCGGTGTCAAGTGGCGAAGGATTCTGGGCCACCAGCTCGTAGCTTCATGGGACATTTGCTTGCAGCCGAGCCTAATGAAATCCTGGCAATGGATTTCACGCTGCTTGAACCAACCCGTAATGGGCTGGAGAATGTTCTTGTGCTGACTGACGTGTTCAGCAAATACACCCTTGCCTTCCCCACTCGCGACCAACGTGCCTCTACAGTGGCACATGTGCTCGTCACGGAGTGGTTCTCGAAGTTTGGTGTGCCAGCACGTATTCATTCTGATCAGGGTCGCAATTTTGAAAGCATGCTCATTCAACAGCTGTGCAGCTTTTATAACATTGAAAAATCCCGCACTACACCATACCATCCCGCAGGTAACGGCCAGTGCGAGCGTTTCAATCGCACCCTTCATGACTTGCTGCGCACCTTGCCTACTTCTCGAAAGCATGAGTGGCACTCTTGTCTACCTCAGGTACTGCACGCTTATAACACCACGCCGCATAATTCCACTGGGGAGTCACCATTCTTCCTTATGTTTGGTCGGGAGGCAAGGCTCCCTGTTGACTTCTTGCTGGGTAGAGTGCAAGAACCTGTTGGGGGGACAGTGAACGAGTGGGTCCGGGAGCATCAAACCCGGTTACACATGGCTTTCGAAGGTGTTCGGGATAGGCTGAAGGAGGCAGCCCAACGTCGGAAGGAAAACCATGATCAGTCCGTTCGATCAGAACCGCTTGGGGTGGGCCAATCGGTGTTGCTAAAAGAGTTTGGTTGGATGGGTCGTCATAAGATCCAGGATAAGTGGAATCCTGTCGTGCATCGGGTGATTAAAGCTCCCCATGATAACGGTGCAGTGTATACGATCGCACCAGAGGACGACCTGGCCAAGGTCAAACGGGTACACCGAACATTGCTTAAGGTTGTAGTTAGGGCGGCTGTGACAGATGGCACCTCGGTTCCTCTTCCCACCTCACTTAGCCAGCCTGTAACATCTGAGAGTTCATCCGATGGTGAGGACCTGATGGTGGTGGTAAGGGATGTTACCCCCTTACCCACGGGTCACCATGTTAAAGCTCAACAGGCTCCTGCTCCGGTGCCACCTGTTGCTACAGCTATCCAGTCGCCCTCTGCCCTGTCCGCTGCTTCGGCTGCTCCCTCTGCCGGGAGTAGCGACACCGCTGTGCATCAGACGACAGCATTGCCCTCAGCACTTCCTGCCTCGTCGACAGTACAGCCACACTCTGCCTGTGCCATTCCCTTGGCAGCCTCCCCTCCAAGGAATGTGGAAGCTGTCAGGCGGCGGACAGCTCGATCCAGAGCTGGCCAGCACTCAAATCTCCATCACTTACCTAGGCCTGTCAATGAGGTCATTCAGGCTGAGGCCCCAGCCGCTCAGTCAAATGCAGTCTTAGCTTTCTTTAGGCCGTGGTCTTAGAGTTGAGACCTGTACTTAAAGGACATCGTCGGGTCGACGATGAAAATGGGGGGGATGGATTGTAGTGGTATGAGGCATCGCTGCCACTTTGAGCATAGGGTTGGCATGCATCACGCCCTCCCTGGCCTATTTGCCAATCGCTTTTCGAGCAGAGGGGATAAAATTAGGTCAATGCCCCTCTCCTTGACCTCTCGCTTCCTGCCTTTTGAGCCCGCCCACTTCCGGGTCGCTGTGTGTGCTGCTTGCGTCCGAGCACAGGTAGGTGCACCTTTAGTGCGCTGCTTGTGTACGGTTGGGAACGTTTCACTGAATTAAGATGTAAATCTTTAATAGAGCCGGCGCCTCCGTCGCAGCCCGGGTGATAAATTGATAACGGCCGTCGATCAGTGCATCGGTGAGTTACAATGAACTTTTACTGTTTACTTTTTAACTTGCTGTTAGCCAGGTGGCTAAGTTTTCTTTCCGCCCCTCTCCCTCTGACAGTCAGCTGATTGCTTTGCTGTGTGGTGGCTGTCTTCCCCGCTACGCCGACTCTTCACTCCTCTCCCTCTTTGGACGGGATACGATACGTAACCGGACTGAACCGGACCTTTAGTGGGAAGCTGAACTAAGTAAGACTAGCACTCATTAATTGTGGCTACCGCTGCTGCGGCTTTACTGCTGCGGCTTCACAGCTGCTGTTCGCTGTGACTGCTTCGCCGCTACGGCTCAGCTGCTACTATTTTGCGGCCGCTTCCCCGCGGCTTCTACCGCCTCACCGGCTTGGTGTTTGGTTCTGTCGTCTGACCGACCGACTGGGTTCCTGCAGCTGACCCTGTACATAGTGTGTGTGTGTGTGTGTGTGAGTGTATTAGTTAATTTTTAGCGGATAAATTGTTTAAGTTTCTGGGTATTGTGGGGCAATTTATTATCTTGTTTGGGAGAACTTATTGTTTATTTTCTATTGTGACTGATTTGCTTTGAACAAAGAGTATTGGTTTAATATCTCTGGCCAGAGACCTTCTTTGGTTTGTTTTTGTTTATTTTGTTTGAGCTAATGATCTAATCTCATACTTTTGTTTATTGTTTGGTTTGTTTCTTTACCTGGAGCCCTCTTAATGTGTTTCCCCTTGTCCCCCAGAGCTGATGGCCGACGGTGGTGGTGGTGGTCCTCTCGGGTGGTGGTGATCCCCTTGTGTGTGTGCGCGTGACCCCCGTTTGAGATTTTCTTTGTGTGCACATCACGTTTTCGTTGTGTGTGGGGTGCCCTTCGTTTTTGGACTTCACCTTATTCCCCTTTGAGACACTCTTCCCCGATTGGTAAGCCTCAGCTGGTACTTCCCCTTTTTCTGTTGTTGGGCCTCCTTGCCTTATGCCAAATATTTGTTGATTTTAATAAAATAAACTTTTGTAAATGAACACTGAACTCCGTCTCCTGCTCTCCCTGAGTTAACGAATCTGTGTGTCCTTCAATTAGTGTTAGTTTAGTCGTAGGACGGGTCCTTGGGCCCTAACCCAAGGTGGCGTTGTCGGTATTCAACAAATAATAAAATAATAACCCCCCGTGCCGCCACAGTATTTATCAGTGAGATGATATTGACTGTGTATAACTGTTGGAAATGTCTTTTTGCTTCTTCAGAACCATGAAGTAGTAATGTACTGAATGTCTGCTTAATTCTTAATTTTTAGTTCATTATTATAAATGATTTTTTAGTGTATCGCACTCTTTTGATTGTTTCTTCGGTTGATCGACCTCAGCTCTCTGGGTCT
Organism: Pampus argenteus; assembly: GCA_036937835.1. Lineage (NCBI taxonomy): Eukaryota > Metazoa > Chordata > Actinopteri > Scombriformes > Stromateidae > Pampus > Pampus argenteus. The sequence continues at coordinate 3,315,641 of CM072865.1, read as the reverse complement.
TGGATTAGCCAGATCTTACCAAACTTGTTTTCCCAATATGTTAATTTCACAAGCGTGCTTCTGCTGTCAAAACTTCAAATCAGTCCACCATGAACAAAACATGTTGCTCCGAGCTGCGTCTGTTTCCTCTCAGCAGACAAGACATCAAATGGACTTGGGGGGATGGGGGGTAGGCGCTGGTGCCTTTTCTTTCCCAGCAGGCTCATTATTCATTTTCAAAAAACTTTCAAATAACAAACAGCATTTTTAGAATGATATTGCTTTTGCTGTCACCATCAATCAATGGTTATCAAACCAACGTTTTCTCTCCCACTCGGCTCAAATATTGTTTAATCAATGTAACGTCACAGGACTGAGAGGCTCGGGCTGCACTGGGAGCTGCAGATGAACAGGTTAGTATTTGTATTGTACTGCTTGGGATACAATATGATTTATGGAATATAGCATGCACATGGTACACTGTTGGAAATGTCTTCTCTCATTTAAAGGCAAACCTCGAAAACAAACAATACGTGATTGCCACTTACTTCTGTTTGAGGGGCTGAAAACAGATTTTCATCGGGAACGGGTTTCTCATTAGCATAGAAATGAATATGATGACAGATAATGAATATATGCCTCTTGATGCTTCGCAGTCATCCAAGAATGATCAAGTGCAGAGGCAGGAAGAAAAAACAAAAGATCGCATTTTTTTTCCCTCTTTGCCAAAGTGAATGTGTGAATATTAGCAAACTGTGAGAAAGAGGGAGATGGTGGTTCTTTTGAAAGCAAGCAGAGTGCTGGGGAGTAGAGGACAAAGTCAAGGTCAGCTGTAGATAGGGAACAGCCTCCCTCCAACCCTCCAACCAGTCTCTATCACAAAAACACACACACACACTGACAAACAGACACACATTAGCACACACACACACACACACACACACACTGTCAGGCCTGCCCAGTTCTGTGGCCGTGGAATGAGGTGTCACATTTGTTTGCCTTGGGTAAGATAAGCTCATTATTAGTTTCTCGCCTGCAGAGAAACTGACACAAACAGGTTCTTGAATATGCAGTTCATTCTGTTCAATCAGCCGACTACATGTGTTGTTAGTGTTTGATTTAGTGGGAGTGAAAATCACTTTTTTTTTCAATCGTGTATTAATGTAGTCTCAATAGAGATATCAAGTTAAATAATAAGTACACTCTACCTAGTTCAGAATTAATCTACACATGCAGATCTTACTGACAACACACTTCCTCTCAGGACTGAGTAAATTGAATAGTTTTGAAATGAAATCAAGGATGTTAATGGACTCACTGAAATACTCAGCAGAGCCTTCTTTCTGCTGTCATCTGACTTTAAACATGTTTTTTTTTTAAATTAAAATTATCATATTAATGAGCAGTGTAAAATTCAACAGGTCAATTCAGATGACTGTTGGGATGATACAGATCAAATCTTGCCAAACTGATTATGATTCTTGATATTTTAAAAGTTTCCTTGTTGAATATTGGAAATGCTGGTTTTTAAAGACTCAAAAGTCTTTTTAACTGTTCTACAATTTGAGCCACAGACAGCTGCCATGTGGACACTCCAGCACAGCTAGCTAATGGAGATAACAGCTTACCTCCTGTAATTGCTGGGTTACAGCTGCTGGTTGTCTGAAATCAGTTGTGGGTTATCCACTTAACAGACAACATGTTATGTCCATATGGTGATAGATTCTGAGCTGCCATGGCTCACAGCAGAGCTCCAGACCAGAGCCTGACATTACAAACTCAACTGCACTGCTCCCTGGATGTGCTAGAGCCTGCTTGCCTGGATAACAAGTTGCCAATGGTTTGGTCTCCCTACTAGAAAGTCTCATTCTTGGACATCTTGGGCATTAGTGGTCAAAGGAAATAACAGGCTGTCACTCCCTCTTTTTGAATCCAGAGAGGTTGACAGTGTCTACTGCGGTTAAACTAGTTTGCTCCACTACCTAATCTACCATATGATGAAGGTTCATCCATCCCTGTGCAATTCAAATATCTTCTTTGGAGAAGGAAGCTTCTTTTCTCTCTCCTTAAAATTACAACATAATTTATTTTTGGCAGCGTGCAAGCATCTGTCATAGCACAACAAACTCATCAAATATGAGAAGCACATAAACAATAAGTAACTATAAACAACAAGCGACCTTTGAAATGTGTGCATGTGTGAGAGCGTGAGTGGAAGATGGCAGACATCAGAGGGTGACTGCAAGGTTTGAACAGAGACAATGGAAAATGGTATGAGCGTGTATGTAGCAGCATGTATGTGAGTGGTGAGTAAAGAGGAAAAATTGATAAAAGCACCGCAGCAAAAGAGATCCTAACAGCCATGAGGAGGCACAATAGTTGCTGTTTACCACACAATGACACAGCAAGCGAGTCAGTTTACTGAGAAGATTGTTGGCTGTATCACTAAATGTTTAATAGATAAACAACAATTACTGCCTCCGTGCACAGTGGCAAAGTTAACAAGTCCGTGAAGTGGAACAAACACAGGTCAGCTATAATGTAATACACACACACACAGTTGTAAGAGGTTCAGTGATTGCAATTTTATCAAACAGGGACACAGTCTGCAGGCACACACAGAAATGGTAGTCTGTCAGCCAGTCTCCGGTCTATCCAGATAAAGAATATAATTGACTTAAACTCACACAAGTCAGCAGAACTATCACCAGGTAGTGGCAACAATGAATGCTTAACTGCATTCCTACAGAAACAAGGATACAAACTTTGTGTCCTTTAGTCCTTCAGATATCAGGAGCAACAACATGTCTTGCAGCCCTTGAATTCACAACAGCATCAGTTATATTACTATTTCTGCCCAGACACAAGCCTCTTACTTGGATCACTTTTACAAAATGAGTCAGCTGTGTTTAGACTTTTGGGACCCTGGTGCGTCCACTGGTCTTGATAGTGATGAGCGGCAGTTTCTTCACTCTGTTGGTGGCTCACAGCAGTTGAACAGTCTCGGCGGGCGGCAACGAAGCACCTAAGTGGTCTATTCGGTGTGGTAGTGAAGGGAGTAGTGAAGTCAATTCAATTGAAGAAGGGCAGGGCGTAAAATGTATCCTACTTCTTCATGAAAAGAGGTAGAGCATAGAAGCTACTTTCTCTATTCCTTCTGCAGGGCAACAGCAGCTCTCATCCGAGGTGATATTTTGAAAGTTTCCTCACTGACTACCGTATTTTTCGGACTATAAGGCGCATCTGAAATCATAAAATTTTCAACAGTGCACCTTATAATCCAGTGCGCCTTATGTATGACCTTTGGTTGTCTTTACTAACCTCGAACTGATTTTATGTTGTACACATTACAGCTAATAACGTATTACTCCGCGAGTCAGGAGCCTCGCAGAGGCCGGAATCATCACTGAACAGCCCGGTGACAGCAACAAAATTGACTCAGATAATGACGAGAGGGATCCGGGCTGCTGGATCCTAAAATCACCCAACTGTTAAACTCTGAACAACAGTTTTGTATTTTTGTGTTAAAATGTTGAGATGGATCCGAGCATGTTTGATGTGGAAATCGCCCACTTAAACTTGTATTTTTGTGTTAACCTACAACTGAGACTTCCAATGCACCTTATGTGTGGACAATGGCAGGAATTGACATGTCAATTGATACTGCGCGTTATAGTCCGGTGCGGTTTATATGAAGAGTTTAGAGCAGAGCATAGATGAAGAGTGACCAGGGTGGATATGATCAGGAATTAATGCATTAGAGGGACAGCACATGTTAGAGGTTTTGGAGATAAAGTGAACACAGGGAAACTAAGAATTAGTAACTTGTGAAAACTGACACCGAACAATAAACTGAAGTGGTGGATGAGCTCATGTCTAATGCTGCAGTGGCTTGTTGAGTTGATTAAATAATCAGCTGCATGTCCACCAGATAAACAGCGGGAAACGGAGACCATGATGCCATACACACACACATAGAGACACACTGGGAACAAATCAACACACAAGGGAGGAAAAAAAAAAACAGGAAAAATAAGAGACCGTGTGTACTCATAACAGTTTGTCAGCAGATTTTAGAAATAGTAGTAGTACAAAACCCTTGTTGAAAATGTTTAACATTTAATCTTCCCTCTTTTATCTGTTACGGTTCACTAAGTCTAATAAAAAACTTTCCAGGATTATGTTAAAGGACAAGGAAGAAGATGAGGAGTATCCTAGTAGATAGCTAGCAAGTTCAATATTTTTCCTAACTATTAGTGTGGTTCTGAGGTTGGCAATGACTGTCCTGCACTTTGGTCCAAACTGAATTATATCAAGAAATATTTAACAGACTACCATGAGATTTTGGCATCTTGCACTAACTGCCCTGTCTTCTATAAATTACATCAATAAACTTCACTTTATAGGGCATGTACAAGATCCTGGACTCTAACAGCAGAAAACCTGATGTGCTGAGATATGGGATACTGTACTGCAAAGACTTCATATTTTAGATATATTGTCTCTGAACATTTTACTCATATATGTCAACTCATATATATGTCAATATTTTTGCAACATGCCAAATATGTTAATTACCAACATTTTCACATTATGTTAAGAGAAAAAAACAATTACGCCTCATGTAAAATGTATGTCCTGTCTGTGTCCTGTATATGAACATAATTTGTGGGAGAACAGGTTGGCATTAATGATGAGGTCTGTTAGCATTGTTATTGAGCATGTTAGCGTGCTGACGTTAGCTTGGCACTGCTATGCCTAAATGCAATCTAATGGTTTTACCCCCTGCATGTCTTAATTTAAACATGAAAAAGAATGGCTGCACTTTAATGTACCAGGCACCTGTGATTTCTGACTCTGGCTGGATGGCAGTTCATTAGTGTCCCTCCACTGCTCATTGCTAAATAGAATGGAAACTGCTTGGAAGTATTCTTGGAAGCAGGCGAACAAGCTACTGTGCAAGGTTCACTACAGACACGGAGCAGAGAGAGCAAAAATAAGACATCCACATTACGATCTATATTTATATCTATTCGCATACACATGATATCTACATATGTCACAACAAGGAACATTCTGCTTAATTATAGCAGGTCAGTTCACACTGCTTTAAAGAGTCAGTGTTTAACAAACCCATACTGTGTAATGTTTACACTGTGTGAGTTTATATCCAACAGGATAATAAAAACTGACCTGACAGAAGGTCATATTTTTCAATTTTCTAAACTGTGAAAAATTCTATGCTTTAGGATTATTTAACAATGCACCTGGCTCCAGTGCGGGCTCCATCCGACTGAGTATGATGAAACAGATCCCAGTAAAGATTACATATGGATGTATGGGCTGCATCTGTCACTGTGACAGGTTCAGCTCTTCAGCTCTTTCATAGGCTCTGTAGGTGAAGCAGTGTCGGCACATTAACTTTACCAACCCCCCACCCCCCCATTACCTGCAGAGACTCCCTCACAAACAGCATCAAACACACAGCTATAACTGCCTCTTCATGTCAAGGATGGTGAGATTCATAATGGATTGCTGTGATTGGCCTGATTAATGTAGTCGACTGCTGACAGAAGAAGGTGATAGTTTTCACTCTGATTTGGTTAATTATACTTCACACCTAATCTACATCAGGATTTTTTTAATGTATCCTATAGACAGCAGCAAGCTCTCTCACCTGATGAATAATTCTGAATGTCTTTGAATTCAGGCTTGGCTTTCAACAACAACACAATAATGATAATGATAAAAAATGATGTAATAAATAAAACACTAAATGTATTTCAAATTGCAGCAGCCTTTGTTGAGTAATCTATATGTAGTTAGATATTTTGAAAGATTTTCCTTTTTTCTGCTTTATTTAAACATTGACATCATGGTAATCGAGTCTGTATAAATTGTATTCTACATACTGTGTTGATACTTTACATGATGTATTATTTTAGCCGTCAGTATAAATGTACCCTGCAAAACAGTTTTCAATCATGTAATACTTTCTACACTGATATTTATACTTTCCTCAGGTGTAATTTGCCACAAGAGCGTCTGCAGGGCAGCTTGAATTGACACAGAACTGGCAGTCAAAGGTTGCTCTGAGATGGTAGCTGTCCAGTTTCCTGGACTGCTTCTCCATGACCACGCTCAGACATTCAATCCCTCTGGCATCAGCTCAACAACTGGGGTTTTCTAAATCATTCAGAGTTTCTGACTCCAGTGATTTGTGCTGAGTGTTTCTGTGAAAGCTCAATGGAGGCCATCAATGTTTCACTGTTTTTGTCAACAAAAACTACCACGTTGAGTTGGATTATGGGTAATGTAGTCAAGCTTCAGAATATGACAAAAAAGAAGAACGTGTGGAATAAAAAAAAAAAAGATGATATCGCTGACTCTGCTGCATCAATACATGTGGATAACTCTTTTAACCAATATGTTTTGTGTTTATTTGCTCCAGTGTATTTCTAATCACTGGTTGACACATGAGGTGGATGATCATTACATAAAGAACTATAACACATCAAAATCTTGTTGAATCACTGAAAAGCTATTTATCCAGCTTGTCAGATCAATAATTAATTTCCTCGTTTCCCACGACACGAGGTATACATTCTCAACATGAAACAAATAATACCTCGTGTGCTGCCAATGACGGTTGTGAGAAATGACACAGATCCAAACGATAACTACTAAAACCCAGTAAAAGCCCTTCACACTAGCAATATCATTTATTCATAGAGAGGCTTATTATTCTGAACAGAATGTCTTTTATGTGATGTGAAATAATTATTTCACTTTGCCTCTGATTCCCACAGGCAGCACTAACAAAAGCTAACAGGAGGCTGAGGGATATTGATCAAACCCCGCCAAAGGGAGAGAATAGAGAAACTTTTTGACATCCTGCAGAGTCTCAGTGAGTGGACCATAAAGCAGCTCCTTAAAACCATGACCTTGAACCCAAAAGTTGCATGAATGTTGGTTTTATATGCTTTTCCTCATGATTCCACCTCTTTCAGTGGTATTTTCTTTCCTCTGCTTGGTGCTGTGTGCTTTACTGCAGCAGGTATTGTGACCTCTGACCTCTTGACTGCACCTGACTGTGAGAGTGATATCAAAATAGGGCATCTCCCTGCAAGGGTTCTGGCCAACATTGACAAAAGCACTCCCGTTAGTGCAGGAATCATTAATGTTTCAAAATAGTGTTTTTGTCCACACAATAGGCTCCTCTGCATGCTGCTTCCTGCCGGCGCGGCTCCACCTGATGAGGCACTGCAGAGTTTTTTATTGCAGCTCATCTGAACTTTGTAGTGGAATGGAGTCTGCAGGGTGTTGAAATCATCTCATGCTGGGCAGACATTTTCACCTTGAATGGCTGCTATCATTCTCCCTCTCACACAAACACACCTACACAGCTAGCTGTGGCTTCTGCTCAAAGGGGGGGCAGAAAGATGGACATTGTGGAAATGCAAAAAAAGAAAACAAGGAAAATATTGGCAACAGGAATGTTGACGTTGTGCCTTTACAGGTGATTGCATGCCTTCTTGCAGCTCCTGCAATTGCTAAGAAGAGACTCATTGCTGAGATAGAATTACTCCTACGACCCACAGGTCCAGCTTTAGAAAGATGTTATTACTTGTGAGCTTCAGCCAGAAAGCTGGCTCTTCAAATGGCCCACAGGTGTATTTAATGAGGATTTGTGGCTCGTTATTGAGCAATGGGTTTATTGACAATCAACGACAAATGGTCCAATAAGTGAGTTACCTGTTATATAACTTCAGGTTTACAATTCCCGGTTTGTTTGTATTAACTCATTGTGACCATGATCTTCACTACGTGAACAGAACAAGTGTTAAAGCTAAAAGTTTTTAGAAAGAAGTAAATGCAAGCTTGAAAACTAACAACAAAGACCAGACTAGTAAATTTGATTCAAAATGTTCATCTTTATTTAGTTTTTCTGAAAAGGTGACATATTAATATTTGTGTGTTAATGCTGAGCGTGACGCTGTGCTCTTGTTACATCATGTATGACACTGACTCTTCAGGAGTAGTTTTTATTCCTGGCTGGTCATTAAAATTCTATATTGAATAGCACATTAAACCTCAATCCAATAAAACGTTTGGCTAGACAGCTTTGCTAACAAGAAATACTGAGTCATGAATGAGTCATACTCTTTCATTTCTAAGTGTTGGAATGTCGAGTTTTATTGTGCAGTTTCGTGGAAGTGAGATGACTGATAAAGGTATTAGTATTCAGTCAGAGTCAATGCTGACCTTCAACATTATCCTCAGGGCAAACGTGATGAGTGGTGGCCAGGTGAGGAAAAGAGCAGTGTGTGTGTTTACTCTTCATTGCCTTTCAACTATAAAGTGAATTCAAGCCACAGGAAGCAGTGTGTTTTTGAGTCACGAATCCACTGTTATTACTCCACAACTTCATCGTCACGTTTGTGCTTGCCTCTTTATTTTCTGGTTCCTTCTCTTCTCTTTCATTCTACAAAGACCAGTCCCACCTCCACTCATTTCTGTGTCTGTAGCTTGTGCCATTAAGCTCAGTGGTACTTGTCATGTAATAGCTGCCATGGCAGGGATTGAGGCAGCCTCAGCAGGTCCACTATCTGGTTCCCTTTGCAGCAACTGGGGAAATAGTTCATATAATCATTTGATTAATCACACTCAAATCAGTCAATCTAATATTAAAATGTACAAGATATATGCAATAATTTTAGTTGACTAAGAGTTCCTTATTTGTTGGTCTTTGTTATTTTAGTGACACCTGTATTACTTTGAATTGTAATACAGATCTCAGATTTGTATTCAAAGTGGCATGTGTATTAAATAACTGGGGCAGCATGCCTACACAGCTAATGCCCAACTGAGGATTCATTGCTCATTCATTGCTTTAAAAAAAAAAGACTAAAGAAGATAATTGTCACTGGCATCAATGCATTATGAGAAGTGACACTCCCCAAGAAAAAGAAGAAAAAAAAAAAGCTGCTTGTCCCCTGCACATATGGCAAAGAAGTTGTGTGTCTAATTTTCCCTGGTCTATATTGTTTTCCACATCACATGGATCAATGCAGTGGCTTTTGTCTTCTGCATCATGTCCAATGCTCGTATGCATTGTGCTGTGTATCTAGAGAAATCATACAAAAAGCTAAAGCACAAACATTAAGAGAATGTGCTCCAAATCCAAAAGCGATACTAATGGAAGCACAATCATTGAGAAAAATGAGCTACAAATGTTTTTTCTATGTGTTTTGCCATTTGCAGCTTTTTTCTTGTTTCGGAACGCATTCCCCTCAATTTCTTGTGGTTTCAATTTTGTATGTGCTTGAGTATGTTTTTGTTGTTGGTGTTTTGGATTTGAAGCATATTCTTATTGCAATTTATTTAATTTGGGGTGATGGAACAAACCTAAATTCAATGTTTTGTTGTTTTTTTTTTTTACAAAATTTGACCAGTTTGCACAGAAATTAGCTGACAGACAGCTTCTCTAGAGATAGAAGAAAGGAGTGAGGGAGTGAAAGAATGAGTAAGGAGATCGAAAGAAAGAGAGACTGCCATTAGCCATTTCAAAATTCAGATTAAAGACAGATACTTGATGCAACTTTAGACCTTCACTCGTCATTGTCAAGGTGTACAGGCAGGTGTACAATTGTCTTTGTTATTGGTGTGTATGTGGCTTTCTTCTTTCAGCTCTAAATCACTGCTTTCATCACTCTGCTCAGCTACTTATGAGGCAGTCCATTTGTGGTAAACGTGCAATGCTAGCACTCTCCTCTGGCTCTGATTTAAGCGAATGGATACACACAACGCAGCCATGATAGTGAGTGTGTGTGTGTGTGTGTGTGTGTGAGTGTGTGTGTGTGTGTGTGTGTGTGTGTGTGTCTGTAGTGATGAGGAGAGATGGAGAGACAGAGGAAGGCATGATAACTGATGGCTGTACAGAATTACTCTTTTTTTTTGGTGTTATTATCTAGTCTGTTCTTGCATGTATTTCCATCACACCTTCCTCTCTAACCTCAGCAGTGGGTGTTATCTTTAACATAATTAACCCATAAATGAATTTCTGTCTGTTTATTTTGACTGTGTGTGCATGTGTGTGTGTGTGTGTGTGTGTGCACTGACTCCTGATCTGCACACATTAGGTACACATGGTCCACTGATTTATTTTTGCAGTGCTGTAAATCTCTACTAATTAAGACTGATGAATTAATTAGCACTCTTGTAAACAATTGGTTTTGTTTGAGCAAAGGTTCTACAGAATTTAAAGGCCTTCTGTCAACCTCATTTAAGAAGTAACTGGCTGGTCTGTGGTCTACCTGGAATGTTAACAATCCTTTAGAGGTCGCCTGGTAACAGCCACTTGCAGCATTTCCGCTGTCGCACACAGTGAAATACAAAAATAGACAGTTATTTAGAGAAAATGGGAGTCACAACATGCACTTTACACAACTTTATACTTTATACTTTTGGTCTGGATCTGTTGTTTTTTTTCCGGCTTTGGGCTAACTTCCAATTAAGGAGAAAATTATTGCTACAGCATATAATGATATTTTGGACAATAGTTTGCAGTGTTGGGCAGTATACAGTGTGAATTTCAATAATTACATTTTAGTTATTGATTCCAGCATTTCTTCAACAGTTTGGGTCAGTGGCAGCTGGTGAAAAATATTCTTGGTCGGGCTGATGTGACAATACATTTCTCTGCCTAGTCCAGTATAAGAATTCAAAGTGAGACGACGACTACAATTCAACAATGTTTTAATCTCACCAGTTTCACAGATAAAGTAAATGAACTATTTTCAGTTGTATAAGGCTCCATCCATGCTTTGGAAAGGAAGGGTATCAAATACAATATTCTAGTTCCTGACAGAACTTTACAGCAAGAGTATGATCAGCTATACAATCTATACAAATCAACAGTGTGTGTGAGTGAGTGAGAGTGAGTGAAGGGTACATTTCTGTTTCTAAGGTGAGTGTAATATGATGAGTGAGTGGATGGGATGGACAGTTCTTATTTGTACACGAACTTTGCTCGTCTGTCTTTCTGAGTGCTTAAATTTCTTGCTTGTCGGGTCCCAGCTCCTTAACCCGGGTTTTCTCCTCCATTGTCCTTCTTGCAAACGGGTAGATAAAAAAAGATCTCATCGAATTCAGTGTAAGCTGCACCTCACTCGTTAAATTCGCCATCATCTCGCTGACAGACAGCGCCCGCGCCGTGCCAGAGTGCGCACAAGACTTTCTCAAGAATCTTGCAGTATTTTCTGCCCGAGGGCCCCAAGACGATACATTTCAGCGACACTGATTGGCCATATATTTATTAATTTGCCCTGGCAACTGTACACCATTGGCTATTTTGCTGCACTGCTGGGGCGCTCTGACAGAAACATATAAGTCTGTCTGTGGAAATTCACTGGTGAATGAATGTTAGTAGGTGGGAAATTAAGTTTATAATTCATATTGCATGTAGGGACACACTAGTGGGTAAAACCGACATTCATACCAGAATTTGTAAAAATATATTTGACATTTTTTCCCCCTCTTATCAGGGAGCGCCCCCTATGGGCCGGCTGCCACTGGTTTGGGTGTTTTTGTGTCATCTCACTCGTAGTTCGACAACAGGTTGACATTAGTTTGGTGTGTACACAGAAAATGCCACTATATTTAAATGTCACAAAGGTAACGTTTTGGTTTTTGGCATATTGCTTCAGCTACAATCCAAGGGCCTGTTTCAATAAAGGTATTTTTGAGCAGTTGAGCCTGTGTCACAGATTTACAATTCATTGTCATTTCAAACTGTAGATACATTTGAGAACCCTAAAAGGGTTTTCCATGATAATGGATCAGGTAAAGTATGCAGTTTTATAGAGTAGTAGTGAGTAGTGATTAGTTGTACTGAGCTGTTTCCAGGTATGAATGTGTAACTGTGTGAATGTGATCAGGTCTTAGACTGGAGGTATTTCTCAGCAATCACATATAGCTTTTATTTTGAAGTGTCCACATACTTTTGGCCATGCAGTGCACCTTGTTTGTTTGCTGGAACATGTTGTAGGTGTGTGTGTGTTTGTGTCTATATGAGTGCATGTGTGTCCAGCAGCTTCTCACCATTTCATACCTACAGGGAGGGATAAAAACTGGAGGACTCTTCACTCTTGGGAGCTCATTTAGAGCAAAGCAGCCCTGCCTCTCTGTCATCCAAATTGGAGGATTTACCACACGCATACACATGCGCTTACACACAAACTCAGGCATGCAAGCACCTCGCTGCAAGCCCATACACACTCTTTCCACTTCTCCAACTTATTACCTCACATTTGAGTTTGTTGTTACGTTAGACTACTCAGCGCAGGCAAGTCAATCAGAAGTGTCCCATTATCTATTCATCCTCCGGCATGCCCACAGCAAATCAAATTGCAGGAGAGCTAGAGAGGCTTCAGGGATACGTGTTAGCAACTCCACACAACTCCAATAATTTTGAACGGAGAGAAGCAATCTTGAGGTCTGGCAAGAGAGTGCAATGGTAATCAATAACTCTGTTTGAAGGTGTACAGATAGGAATCAGAGGCCAGAGCCTTTCATAAAAGTAAAGAGGATGGCGGAGAGCAGGCCTAAAACTCTGGCTCTAAACAGGTATTGATTACTCAGAATGATCATTGGCTTGTGGTTGTAGAGCTGGTGGTGGGGGCGAGGGGTTCTATAGAGCAATGCTGAAGCAGAGCATAGGATCACACCTGAGATCGATCGGTACAGCGACACAGCATCTGGTAACAGTGCTTCCATGCCTCAAAAGACCTCACAAAACACTAATCCAACAGCCCAACACATCAGGCTCATTAAAGCTACCAGGTTCAGATAGAGTAGCTGCAGTGTTGACGGTGGCTGTACTGGAGGCGAGCCTCAACTTTCCACTGCTGAAAGAGTGTTTGAAAGCTCACAATAGTGTTTTCAAGAGCAAGAAAGGTAGTGTAGACAAGCTGAGAATTGGTGTTGCTGCGCTGGGGTGAAGGTCAACCTAATTACAGGTCTGCCAGTATGAAAAACACAACTTCAAATGGCTTTGAAGCTCCCTGCAGCCTCTAGCAGGCTTATTACATCTGAATGCTGCTGTTCGCAGCTGAGTAGTCAGGGGAACCATTTGTACTCATATGGTACAATGAACATGACAAATGTAAACTACACAAGACGATTTTTCCAGTATTCTAGATCGAACCTTTTGAAGTATTGTACCAAACATGTCTTATTGCTGTCTAGAAATTATGTAAAGGATGTAATATTTATATTATTACATCAAATAGTACTCCAAACATCAAATAAGTGCTAATAATTAGAGCTGCAACTATTAGTCAATTAGGCAAAAAATTTCATAATCAATTCATCATTAAAGTCATTTTCCAAGCATACATTCTAACAATTGATGCCTCTAGTTTCACAGATATGAGAATGTCTCTGTCTTTGTCTTAACATGTGCACAAAATGCATCTGTATTCCTGGAACCGAACAAAGATGGCTGCTAAAAATGGCAGCTGCTTACTCATTCTGTTTGCTTCAATATCTAAATCAAATGTATGGAGATGAATTAATATAGAATATTGTAATTCTGTTTTCCTGAATTGCCAGGTTCATGTTGATTATGCAATGTAATTTAAATGTATCTAAATATTTTCTCTATACATATATAAATATTTTCTATACCTCTATTAAAGGCAGCTGATGTGTTTTCATGTAAAAAGGAAAATAAAGGTAGGGAATGTAATTAACCAGCTTTAAAGAATCTATGTCATTTTTTAAGCAATATAATTATGGTTTATATTTCCCAGCAACAAATGAATAATGCTTCCATACAGGCTAAGTAGACATTTGATCGGGATTAATGTTGGGGTTATGCCACCCACACCCAGCTTCCAACGCTTTGCTTTGACTTCTAACTGTGCCCTTTAAATCTCGGGCCTACTCATCGGTGTCTGTTTCATCCTTCATGTCTAGTCAGATGACATTTAAAAAATGAAAGTTAGTGCTGAAAAAGCTACTTTGTGTTTTAAATGATCACCATTAAACATTTAACTTGGCCCTTATTACTATACAGTTATCAGTTATGTACAATAGAATGTTCTGGCATTTCTTCACTTTTGAAAAACTTTGTAGAGTGAATTCTGACTTTGGGATAAGTTCATGTGGACACCAGCTAACAGGAGTCATTCTCCTTGTAAATACATTTCCTTTCCAACCACCATCAATCAACAGCTATTATTTTTTTGTCCTGCCCATCGCCTCTGAAGTTAAACATGTAATGTTAGCAGAATAAATTGCATTATGTTTTGAGATACTATCAACTTTTAAGTCTCTACATTTTTAATTCAGTTTGTGTTGACACAGATTGTTATCTGCTATCACTTGTCTCTTATCAGGGTGATGAAATGGAATTTCAGTGTTGGATATATAGGTGATTCTCCAGGAACCAATCTGTCATAGTCTGGAGGTGCCTTATCTGTCATCAGCTGGGACTTTATTCATGTTTAACTGCTTTCACCCATGCTTAGATTTATGGCTGTTTTACTCATGCTTATCCTCCTGCATAAACTCCACCTTCATGTGCAGGCATGATTTGTGTTGTTGAACCTGGAAGTACCCTAAATATCTCCTGTGGTATTGAAATGCAAGAAAACTATGCTCGGGGTTTGTCTAGATACAGGAGATATTTTAAAATATATTGCACAAAGAGAATATGGGTTTTCAGGTGTTCAGACTGAAATTTACACTATGTTAGAGAAGGCTGAAGGCTTATCAGACACCGAAACACTGCTGTTGTGTGTGTGATTTATAATACTATAGAAGGGGATTTCTCATTTATATTTTGTTTGGATAACCAGTAGATAACTGTTCTTTCTGGAAACAACAGAAAAATGAGAACTAATTATAGAGACAATGTACAGATACAGTCCATACAGATAGTTACTCCCCTCAGCTTTTTAACTTCCAGCTCATTGTTTTGGTTTTGTGGCACTTTGTGGTTTACTCTCACTGCTCTCATAGAATTGTATTTGGTTAAAGAAGGCAGCAGTTTACAGTACAAAGGCTCCAAAAGCCCACTGTACACTACCTGCTGAGCACCAACAGAAGACAGACAACGTTTTATGACTAGATGGTGAACATAGTGGAGCATTTAGCAGCAAGAGAACCATGCATGTTTTTCCAGGAGTTGATGGAGACCAAACCAAAACTAAAAGGAGAGTGATTAGTGGTCAGAAACACAATTTCAGATGAATGCTAATGTTGCATTGTATGTTATCACAAACACCAGCGTATCTCCTGCATTGGTTTTGGACATTGGCACTGAATGTAAATATGAGGTGTAGTATAGTCTGATATGAACTATAGTGCCACTATATTTTTCTCTATAAAAATTTATAAGAAATTAAGCTATGGGACCTGCAAAATGAAAGTGAATTATCCTGTTTCTAAAAAAAAAATCTAAACAAAAAATTAAAAATGCACTTGCACATAATTGATTGGCCAGTGCAGTGCTCTTCCAGATGATATTACATTTCAGAAAAGGTTGAACACGCTTTGATGTGTTTGTCAGATAACCCGGTTTTCAGACAGTTTTCCTTTGCCCTCTGCATTGGGATTTCAATCATGCATCACAGTGGCATCTATTGAAATAAATGAGGCTACATTGTTTGTCAGCCATACTCAAACATATTTGATACAGCAGATCTACAGATGCAGCATTAAGACCAGTTGGGAAGTGATGGGGACTGGATCTAAGCTATCCTCTCTCTAAATCTGTCAAATGCAAGTAAATAAGAGCATTCACTGCACTGAAAATGTCCCATTTGGCCAAAGGCCTACAGTGTTAGTTCTGTATGGAGGACAGATATAAAGAGGCAATATTAAGGCATTTTCAGTTAAAGCCTTGAAGTTAGAAGAAATTGTACAAACGCCCTTGGGAGCTGGTGAGAATTCTGTGTGAACTGAAGCTACAGCATGTAAATCAGAAGGGGAAGAAAACATAACCTCCAGGCCTTTGCTGCTTGTTTTGTTTGTATGGGAATCTTTATCACCTTTGTCGTAGACTGGATTTTTTTCTGAAAGACATGTACTGAGCAGCAGATAGGGAGATGAATCCAACAGTGACGCTCAATTTCATACTAAAGTGCAAACACAAAGCTGTACAGACTGCTAATTTAGGTGCTGATAGAGCAACCCAGTTTGGACAAAGGAGAAAAACACAATGAAAAAGGAAAGAAACATTCAAGATTAATAGCTTGTCAGTACAAGTGGAAGCTAATAACATGGATCAGTGAGAACAGAAGTTAGAGGTTTGTGTTTGAATGTGGGATACATATGTTTGAGCGAGCAGACCAATAGTGCATAGTGTCAGTGCAGGCTGTAGGGCCTTGAAGATTTTAGCCACAAATTGAAAAAGCCATCAGTAATCAATCACTGATCCTTAAGTAAAGACTCACAGGTACTACCTGATCAGATTTGCCATCTATCAATATTTGGCCATTTGAGTAGATGTAAATGTATTTGGAACAATGCACCTTTTACTTAAAATTATTATTTTGTTAAGATTAGTGCATTTTTGTTGTCATGGTTACAATAATAACCATGTGGTTAAGGTTTAGGGAGGACCGTTGTTATGGTTTGAAAATAATAATGTTTGTTTAACAAGGTTGGAAACAGGAAACTAACAGTGATGTCCAATGTTTTTGTAATCCAACCATCTACTATGATGTATCTATTGGGAGGACTCACTTGTGGCCTCTGCATGTGATATTTAATACTTTACCTCAGTCAGAGACACCTGCATCCACAAACTGTGGATATAATAATCATAATCAACTGTTTACAGTAAATGGTTATACAGTCAGGGTTGGAAGAAAAGGCTCCGCTCTTGCTCTTTGAAAGAGCTCTCAAAAAATTTGAGTAGCAAGGGATTCAGCTGAAAAACAAATCCCCTCCTAACAAATACATACATAAACATTAGAGCTCAGTTAAATCAACAATTCCAAAAATGTATGCACATACACAGAAGGAGGCAGCAGCAGCAAATGGTGATGGCTTGATTGTATCAGAGTTATATTATCAAGTTATAATAACCATACACCTGCAGGTATATGACTCAATGCCACTAGTAAGCTAATAGCCAATGCTTGTGAAACATAATGCCAATTATCTAATGAAAACATAACTTCAGACCTTTGCCTCAACTAACACAGTTGGTGCATTTTCCCAAACAAATTGGTAATGAATTTAATGATTGCAGTCAAACTACCACACTGTGGCACAAGGGCTTTGGGGTGCCCTTGAGGTCTGGGGCACTTGTAACAGGTTCCCACTTTGCCTGGTTGGTAATTCAGCCTTGTCTTTTTAGTATGAAATTCCCTGAACCGTCTTTCCTGAGGAGCAGTGGAGAGACACGACCTTCAAGCAGTTCCTTGTATGTTGCCAGGATAAAACACTGACAAACAATACTACACACGACTTCAAGAGCAAATACACCAACTTGTTTTAATAGCGTGGGTATCTAAATATAAACTGTCAAAGTTCCCAAGCGGGACAGAAACAGCAACAGAAAGCAGATGTGACTCCTGCTCAATATTTAAATGAGTAGGAAGCAAGAACCAGTTCTATTGTGCCATTCGGTTAATACATTAAAAGCTTTTATAGTGTGTGTGTGTGTGTGTATGTGTGTGTGTGTGTGTGTGTGTGTGTGCATTTTCCATTCCAACTTTGTGTACACAAGTGTTACATCAGTGCTTTGCAGCAGTGACTTGAATACTTTATCTAATTTTATATTATTCCCCTCTCCCATAGGTCAAGTTGGGGTCGTTACAGTGTTAGTATTTAAATCTTAAACTGTAGCTGTAAATGTGCACACACCATTCCCCCCATCACTTAGAGTCAAATGATTATTCATGAGCAACCATTAGTGGTAGTAATACATGATAATGTGTGGTGTTACATATATGAAGAGTTATGTGTGCCATGTGTTGTCTGAGACCCTGATGATGTGGATCGTCTCCCTTCAAGGCTGCAGCAGCATGGAAACTGGTGAATTATGGTGCAGACATACTTTTGAAATATGGGACACTGACAGTGACTCTCCCTCACTGATGATCACGGTTTTAAAAGGGACATTCAGAAGGTCATATCCATATCAAACGCAGGCAGTAAAAAATATTGCGTGACATTGCAATACCAAAGTAATTACATTGTAATGGCATGTTCCACAGCCTGGATGAACACTGTGTGTTTATGACTGGATATATCAAGCTGCAACACACTCAGACGGACATGTTCATCAGATAATTTAGATAGTAGAAAAAGGTCTAACATCTTTGGAGACAGATAACGTTCTATATGGAAACCCAAACAAAGTTCACAGAAGAACCATTCAAGTTATACCTCTTTACTGTGTTATGTTATGTATTCACTGTTCTGTGACTGGTCTAAAAAGAGCTGAAACAGTAAACGTCTCACTAAAAATATTTTTGTTCGTTGAAGTGGTCTCGAGAAAGAGGAAGAGGTTAGCTAATAAGTAGTGAGACCCTGAGAGGGGATGCAGCGTAAGGTGAAAGTAGAGGTGGCAAAGGCTAAATAAGAGGCTTACGATGACTTGTATGCTAAGTTGGACAGTGAGGAGGCAGAGAGACAGAGATGGGAAGGACGTACAGCTGGTCAGGGTGATTAAGGATAGCAATGGAAGGTCCGGTGCCAGTAGTGTGATGGGAAGATGGAAAGAGTACTTTAAAGAGTTGATGAATGAGGAAAATGAGAAAGAATGAAGAGTAGAAGTGTGCTGTAGGTATGACAGAGGAGTTCAAGGTGGAGGTGGGACTGCATCAGGGATCACCCCTGCTTGTTTGCTATGGTGATGGACAGGCTGACAGATGAGGTTAGACAGAAATCTCCATGGACTATGATGTCTGGAGATGACATTGTGATCTGTAGCGAGAGCAGGGAACAAGTGGAGGAGAAGCTAGTGAGGTGGAGGTTTGCCCTGGAAAGGAGAGGAATGAAGGTTATTTGCATGTCCGCAAGCAAGCAAGACGGAGTGCATGTGTGTGAATGAGAGGGACCCAAGTGGAAGAGTGAGGTTACAGGGAGAAGAGATAAAGAAGGTGGATGATTTTAAGTATTTAGGGTCAACAGTTCAGAGCAATGGAGAGTGTGGAAAAGAGGTGAAGAAGTGTGTGCATGCAGGTCGGAACGGGTGGAAAAGTGTCAAGTGTGATGTGTGATAGAGGAGTTTCAGGTAAAATGGAAAGGTGTACAAAACTGTGGTGAGACCAGTAATGTTGTTTGGTCTAGAGAAAGTAACACTGAGGAAAAGACAGGAGGCAGAGCTGGAGGTAGCAGAGATGAAGATGCTGAGGTTCTGGAATAAGTACATCAGAGGGTTAGCACATGTTAGAGGTTTTGGAGTCAGACATGTCCAGAGGAGATATAGTGAATATATTAGAAGGATGCTGAGTTTTGAACTACCAGGTGAAGTGAAAGAGGACATGAAGGTAGTTGGTGTGAGAGAAAAGGATACAGAAGACAGGGTTAGATGGAGGATGTGGCAACCCCTCAAGGGAAAAGCCAATGGAGAAGAAGAAGACCTGGTCTTGGACAGGACTCAATCATTATTAGGGAGGTGTGACCACACAGCACGTACTGCATTGACAGTTGTGAAAACATATAGTATTTTTTTTTTTTGTTGTATTCATTCTTGTTTTCATATAAATAAATAGGCCTACATAGAACTCTACTCTAACCCTGTCTTCATTTCATATACCATATTTTTCGGGCCATAAGGCGCACCGGATTATAAGGCACAGTATCAATTATCATGTTAATTGCTGTCACTGTCCACACATAAGGCAGATCTGATTATAAGGCACATCTGATTATAAGGCGCAATAAGCGAGAACAAAACGTGTGTCGAATAAGTCAAACTTTATGCAACAAATTCACAATAACTCTAAAATCGGTCTGAGGTTAGTAAACACAACAACAAAGGTCATACATAAGGCGCACTGTTGATTTTTGAGAAATTTTAATGAGTTTAGATGCGCCTTATAGTCCGAAAAATACGGTAGTCAGTGGGGAAACTTTCAAAATATCAAGATCTATAAACGTTTGTCATGTTGCAGTTCAGCGAGTAAGACTATGCCGTCAGAACTCTGGTCAAGCACTGAACGATTCAGTGAACAAATCTTTTGAAGAAATATTTTTAATGAACTGATTCTAGCATTTCAGTAAACTGAAGGCAACCGCCATGCACATCACTATGTTATGTAAAAACACTTGCACTTTATAGACGGTCCCTCTGCACTCGTCTCACAGCTGGCTGTACATAGAGACCAATGTTATTTGTCAGAGGTTGGTTTATTTTGGTGCAAATTAAGTTAGCTTAGTAGATAAGTAGTAGGCAATAGGCGTGATTGTATTTTAACAATATTTTGTTTATGAGCTATTAATCTGATAAATTGGAATCTGTCAATGTATGTCCAACTGTGTAACGACACATTCATTGTTTACATAACTTATTGGAAAGGACTTTCCTGTTATCTTGTTACTCCTTCATCTCCAACTCCAGTAGTCGCTATAGTGTCTCCATAAGTAATGCAGCTTGTAACAGTAATCTATGCTGTGTCATCTTTGTTTTTGTTTTTTTATTTGTCTATGCGCCGGATATAAAGAAGTAGAAGTAAAAAAACACACTGGGAGAATCTTCAATTCTGATTTTAGTTTCAAAGATTGAAAGCGAACGCTCATTTGTATCATTTTTTTTCATTCTTAATCAAAATGTGACACCCCTACATCAGAAATATGTCACATCTGAACTACATGACTTTCCTGATGACACATATTGTAGAATTATTTATACGATACATACTGAAATGTAGATATTCAGTTTATTGTCACATTGATATTCACGTTGTGGTGGCTGCTTCCCATCACCCAGTCTATGCGTTTATATAAATTTTGTGTTTCCTTTGCCTCGTGCCAAAGTGTTTCGTCTCCTGTCGATGACCCGAGCCTTCTTCTCCACTACAGCCACAGTGTGTTTTTGTGCTACCTTGATAGAGAGATTTTCTGTTGTTACTTGCTAGTTTTGAGTTTTGTAATTTTTTTGACTAGTCACAATAATATTAAAGTTAAAGCCTTTTGAGTTTTCTCCTCTGTAAGAGTAATTTTGATTTCATTAGTAGTTTTTCCTCCCTTAAAACCTCTGCATTTGAGTCTTGCTTAAATCCTGACCTGACAAATGGAAACTGAGACAAATATAGATCATCTGAATAACACTCAAAGGCAAATCATATTTTCAAATTCTTCACATTTTGCCCAAGAAGGTCATAGACTGGGCCAGGAGTCAACAGTCGATTTTCAGGTGTAAACAGTGTTTTGGAGTTGCTGCCAACCTCTTATCACCCTGGAGAAATAGACTCTTCTTCCTTTAAACTCTGCATAATATCCTTGTATATATTTTATGGAACTACTGGTCCACATTTCTGCCATTTTTTCTAGATATTAGGGTATTACCTCGACAATCTGTGGGCTCATATATATACTGAGTAAGATCTAGTTTTCTAGCTTTGAATTTAACAGTCATGGAATTGGAGAGATTATTTACGTGGATATTGAAATCACCTGTAATGGCAATCCTATCATAGGTCAATAGAGGATATAAATTAACACAGAAAGCATGGATCGCGTTAAGGAGGGTGATAAATAACAAGGACAACTCCATCTGTATGACAACTCTTAAACAAAAGCACCTTAAAGTTTGAGAAATTGTTAACACAGTAAAAGTAAAATGTGGAGGGCATAATTCAGTCAGATGTCTTTATTCATTTGTCTTTAATCATTTCATGTCCCTTATGATGCAATCACTGGCTATCAGTGTTGGGATCTGGAGAGCAGTGTGTTGCAGCCCTGCTGGACTTGGGGAGTTTGCTACTGCTGGCCAGTTCAGAGCTTGCAGCGTGTCTGGATACTGCCTCCTTCAGCAACTTACGTCATGAGAATGACTGGGATTTGGGGTGGTGAGCAGTATCCACTGCTGAATACAATGGCCTAGTCATTGGAGGGCATTTCCTGCAGGATGGGGCGAGCAGCCAATGAGGAGGGAGGACAGCCAGCTGGATCAGGACGAAACAGGGAAGATGGAGATGTCAGATTTTCCAGAGTTTGAAATGTATTCCTACTTCATTCCTGACTGGAGGAGACAGTATGTATCTATAAGTATGAAATCATATATAAAGACATATAAACACTTTTGGTTTAAAATCGGTATTGAAGCTAAAACACTAAAAGGTGAATTCATCAAAGAATGTTTTAATTTAAAAAAGAGATCTAAGATAATTATTAAAACTGAGTTAATCAGGGATAAAAGATAATAATAGTATGTTAAAAGAACCCAAAAGCCCTTCACTAATCAATAGTTACTAAGGGGAGCGCTACATTTACAAATGTTTTATTATATATAATTTATTGTTATTATTATTTCAAACTGGTAGTTACTGTGGCAGTTGAGATTAAATTATGATGTCTGTTACTTTTTCCTTGGTTTTGCAATTTATTTGTGAGTAATATGATTTGTATTGTCAGTTAAAATCTGTCAGTGAAATATTTTGGTACAATTGCTGGTATGTTTTTGTCAAAATAAAAACCTGTTGCTGAATTTTTGTCTGTGCACAAAAGTTGTTGTATATTTCCAGTAATTAATACTCTGATTGTGTACTTAACAGATACAATAATATAATTCCAAGCACATATTGTTGGTATTGCTTTGGACACAGGATGTGTTGGCAGTAAGTAAAAATATATATAGAGTATCACAAGACTTACCCTTTGAAAGGAGCTGTTCTGATTCTGTCTCATATGTCTGCACAAAAGAAAGCTGCAATATGCCATACCCAACATTAATTTTCTTTCACTCTCTAAATTTAAACAACACTCAAGCTGAAATGAAAAGTTGTGCTGACAGTAATGCAAGCTTGGTACATTTTAATTGCAGGATCTGTTGCAGAATGATGCCAGATCCACACATGGAAGTGAATATGTATCGGTGTGGATGAGAAGGCAGGAAATCGAGGCACTTTATTGGCATGCGAATACTGAGCCTTTTTTCCGTACCTTTGAGGAGCACTCATCAATACACTGGATGACATCAAAGCTCGATTTCCACACTGAAAGACAACTGAGGGTACTATTTTGATAACTTCCCTGTTTCTCTTAAAAATAATGGAAATAGAATTATAAATGGAAATTTGTGAGTGATGTTAAGTAGTGATCTAATGACAGTTGGACTCAATTGTTCTATTTGTGTGCATTTTATGTTCTTCCCAAGTTCATGGTTGCTGGAAAACTTTGCAGTCACTTCTAACTGTTATACTATACCGTCCTACTGGCCCAGACAACCTGTGAAAAAGAAACATTTAAGCCACTTCTTTTGGTTAATGTGAATAAGACCAACGTTACATGGAGACTAGTTTGGGGATAGTGAGTCACTCTCAACCCTAAGAAGATGCCAACAGAACCATTCACAACCATTCACATAAAGAAGAAATACCAGACATTCTTCTCACCCACACCATAAAACAAATTTACCTAAAAAAAATTACATCATTTGTTCACCTTGCCCACAAAGTTGAATGTTTTAGCCTCTATTTGTTTTCAGTGAGACACCTCTCCACTCTCCTCCCCTCCCTGCCGGCCACTCCCACCTCATCAGCCAATTCTGTTCACCTGTGCACTCAGGTGCTTCTCTTCAGTTTCAGCCTGTATCTAAGCCTCTCTGGTCCACAGACTCATTGCCAGAATGTTCTCAGCCTTCATGCTAGACCTTCCAGCGTTTTCACTTGGACTGAGCGCCTGTTATCGACCCTGCCTGCCTTGTACTAACCTGCCCATCGTTTTCCCGGTAAACTATTCTGCCTTTTTGTCTTCGACCATGATCTGTGTCTTGCCCTTACTGGAGTTTGTCTGCTGGTGTGGTGTTCTGCTGCTACTCTCCTGACTTACACCTGAAGTAAGAATAACGACTCTTTATTAAACAATCCTGTGGTTTGGGTTACTGCATTTGGGTCCTCACACACCCGTAACACTGGGTGGTCTCTGCACTGTAAAACAATAGCAGTGGTGCTATCAGTGGATGAAATCCTACGCTGAATGCGTGCATAATTATGAATCTTGTGGATCAACATTTTAAATGGTCGGAAAATAAAATAACTTGAGAAATATTAAAACTGGTTAGCATCTATTGCACACATGGTCCATTTTGAGAAAAAAACAGACATAGGCCTACTGTCCACACTCCTGAACATGCAGTTCATATCGTACAGATGACTTGTAAGAAACTTTTTTTTTTTTTTTTTCATTGTGGCTGAGGCAAGATAGATCTACTTGTTTTAAAAAGCCACTACACCACTCTCTCCCTTTTGAAACCTTCTAAGTTAAAAATATGCATTCTAATGAAATCCATGTAAAGATGGCCAGTTAATGCACAGGGACGCATGCTACCGTCTGGAATGAAGCAACAAAGAAATGGTAGCCTTAAACAGAAGGGCATAGGCAAGATACATAAAGAAGAGTTAGTGTATCAGCTGTTTGGGCCTAATGATGAAGGATGCACTGGGATAATTCAGAATGTAGCTGATTGCTTGGCGCAATAAAAGAGCCTGTTAACAGTGAGCCAGGGAACAATAGAGAAACAGGCCCCAAGGACCTTCTAAAACACTGCCTCTGAAAAGGCTTATTAGACTGGGATTATAATAAATGACCTACAGGACTGACCACATTAATTCTCCTGATTGGAGGCAGAAGTGTGCACTGTCCTGTGGTCCAGCTGGTAGGTCAACAAGAGCTGTTGATTCCAGTTTGGTTTCATTTAGCAGTGATGCAAAAGATGGATACAGCTGGAATCTGAACCCACTGTGCATGTGTTAAGTAATATTCACTGAAATGACAGTGTGTCTAGACTTTTGAATGCTGAAACTATCTTAAAATATTGTATTAACATAAAAATATGAAATGACCACAACCTCTTAACATTGTATTACATGTCTGTCTTGACTCTGTGTAAATCCTGTCAATATTTACGATTGTTAACTAATGTTTTAATTAATTTACATGTGGGAAGATTAGGCCACTGAATTGCTAAACTAGCTCCCATATTGGTTGTTTTCTTCTTTCTATCAGGGGAGCCAAGCAGTCAAATACACACACACAACAACCAGCTGAAGTTTCAACCAGATCATCACTAAAGACTCAAGACTGAGTACTCCTTCTTCTCTCTTGAAAATGCCAAGAACACAACACAGAACACCACAGGCATAACCCAGCCAGCTACAGGGGCATCAGATAGGAAAACACAGTAACACTTTATTTGAATGGGGGTTCATAACGCTCTCATAATCGTGACATGACACCTGTCATGAATATTATGTGTTGTAAAGTTGAAATTATTATAAAATATATTATAATAATAAAAATAACCTGACATAAACATGACATAGCGGATTTTGCCGTCAAACTTTAAAAAAAACTACCAAGTTTATATCTTAGATTGATATTAAACATATGGTCATATATGGTTCATTTTGACATTAGCTGTCACAGGACCATTATGATTGTGTCCTAAATGTCATGCTTTTCATAATGATGTCATTACATGTAATGTCATAGTATAATCAGGTTATAACAGTGTAATGACTGTTTTCTTAGAATTCAAGTAAAGTGGAACAATTTGAACCCTTTAAGATGTCATTGAGTGCAATGACATAGGCACACCATGCATCAGTGAGGATGGATGTTCGGGGTCTTATAAGGCGCCTAATTTGGCCTATAAGGGTTTGTCTTGTGTGATCCCTGAAAAATCTCAGAATGGGTAACGACCTGCAAACCTTGTCCAAATCTGAAAAGTAATTAAGTAACCTAACTGACATGGCCTGCATATTGTCCTGTTATTGAACTGGGCTGGGCACATCTATTAATCGCACTGCTAAATAAATATGTAATTAAAAAAAACATTTCATTTCTTTAATATATGAATACTATAGCTGTGCATGAACTCAAGTCCTTTTGTCAAAGGGATGTGAGACTTGCTGAATATTGAATATTGACTTGCTGAATATTGAGCCACTGTGTACATATCGTGGGTAACTTTTATGATGCTTACAGACCCTGAGGAAAAAGAAGGCAAAATCAAATCAAATAGCATATGATACAGGATAACTAGATCATACCTGTAGTGGTTTATGAATGCTAATTTCAGACCTCTGGCTATCCATCTAACTATTCTTCTTTTGTTCTTCTTTGTATCTGAAAGCCTAATAGTTTTTAAAAGTTATTTCATTAGCTCCATTGCATCAACAACTGTCCGCCCGTCTCTGGTCTGGATGTGTCGCGATCGCGCCTAAACGCGTAGTCTTCAGCGATCCCACATGTGTCTGCAAGAAAATGCCATCTTCACTCATTCATTCAAAAAATAAGCTTATGAAAAACGTCCTCAAGTGTTTCATTTTTATCAGTGTAGCATATTATGTCACACAGCTCCGTAGCGTAAATACGGCGAAATGTCATTCAAGGCAGCCAGATGCATTCTGGAGGAACAATGCTGTGAGAAGTAACATGTAGCTAACTCCTGAGCATAGAAAACACTAAGTACTGTTAGCTAGGAAACAGAGATGCTGGAACTGTCAGGCGACTAACAATTAGAAACCCCCTTCAAAATAAAATACTTCAAATTGCTTTACGAAGTCAGAGGTATGTTTTTGGTAACCAATAATATTGATATATATAATATATTTGGCAATATTGTTGTAATTGTGATAATAGTGTTGTTAGTTCAAATTTGAGTTTGACCTGAATGCGTGCATAACATTCATCACCTGACGGTCCAATGACAGTCACAGATCCCTGCGCGACAGAATCCGACAGGAGAAGAGAGCAACAGAAGAACATCAACGAAACAAAGTAAGTTACCTACAAAGCTTGCTATTTCAGGTAAGCCAATGCGAAATATGTAACTTAGGCAATTTTATTTGGGCAGAATATAACATTTATGTCAACTTTAGCATTTTAGGTAAAGTTAGTTTTGCAAGGCTGCCGACAGGTTATACGTCTTTCCTTCAGCTCAATATAATCATTGCATATTCTCCAGTACACCACAACCATTCACTGGTGTCGATAATAAACATCAAGTAGAATGATCACTGTTCCAGTGTCTCCAGCAGGGGTGTTGTAGTTGACTAAACTGAAAGAACAAGCAGAGATGGATCGACAGAAGATTGAACACCTTGAGGACCGTATTAAATACCTGGAGGAGGCCAACGTGGATCTGAAAAATGACAAGGACTTCCTACTTGCCTAAATTAGGGGAGCCCATAGCATGCCTGCATCTACTGGAAAAGGTACAAATGCACTGCAATTCACATTACAAATATGATGTCCTTTATTGTCCCACAATGGGGAATTTCCCTACTGACATGCTTAATTAAGTGTCCACCTGCCCCCACTCTTCTTCAAGTTCGACGTCTCCCTGTCCCTCCACAGACTCAAGGTTGTCATCATCCTCAGAAGAAGAGGAAAAGAAGACCAAGAAAGTCTAAGAGACACTTCTTCTTCTCACGAGCGTTCAAGAAGTAAGCACAGGCATTGATCATCTTTATAATTATCAATTATCTTACTGTGCATTCTCTACCTAAGCTGGCTATGTTTGCTATAACTTCTGAAGTAGGTAAGAAGGGACATTACTTGCTCGACATCCTCCTTCTAGGCTGGTGATGGCAGATATTGGTAGCCACAGAGACAGGTAGTCAAGGAGCTAAATCTAATATAACCAGCGTAGAAGGTATATGCACAGGAAACCAGCAGTAGTATATGTAGGATCCTTGCTCATCTGCTAGTACTATAGGACCTATAGGGTGCCAAATCAACAATGCCAATGCATGCCTGAAATTTATTTTTTTGTTTTTCTCTTCGTTTGTGAAGTGACCAGAACAGATGCAATTATCCGCCGCTACAAGAATGCCCTCTGCATATTCAACAATTCTGAATCCATGAAAAAGGCCAAAATGAATGTTGACCGCAACATGATTGCAAGAACAGCTGTAATTGCTGAACTCGCGATCACATTTCCAGACACCTTCAAAGACCTGGTCCCAGGAGAAGAGAAGATGTTGGCATTTGCAGAACGGTGCAGAGGGGCTATAACAGAGGAGATGGCTGGAACCATCACAGCAAAGAAAAAAAAGAGGAAAACACCTCCCAATAATGTTTACATACACTTGAGATTGCTAATTGAACATGTGTTATTCTGCTTATACACAAAAGTATATGAACTCTCTATTTGAGGAGCAGAAACATAGATAATGCAACAGTTTGTTTAATTTCTGTTTTGCGTTGAAATACATAAACAAAACATCTCTTGACTTGTCTATTGCGTTTGTTAAGGTATTTCATTTGACAGAGTAGTTACACTCAATGACATGTGAATGAAAGGTTCAACTTTACTTTAATTCAGTCATGACACTGTTATAACCTGATTATACTATGACATTACATGTAATGACATCATAATGAAAAGCATGACATTTAGGACACGACCATAATGGTCCTGTGACAGCTAATGTCAAAATGAACCATATATGACCATATGTTTAATATCAATCTAAGATATAAACTTAGTAGTTTTTTAAAGTTTGACGGCAAGATCCGCTATGTCATGTTTATGTCAGGTTATTTTTTTTGTCTTGGTTTATGTCAAGTTGTCATAACATTCATTATAATTCATTGTAATTGTACAATATGTGTGTGTTGATTTGTTGTGTACATGTGACATCATTGCACGTCTGTCCGTCCTGGGAGAGGGATCCCTCCTCTGTGGCTCTTCCTGAGGTTTCTTTCACCACATATTTCGTCCTTTAATTTTAAGTATTTCAAATTCTGACTCGGTAATGTCAGTTACACAGCAATCTGTCTAAAGTTTGCTATTATTAGCCAACAATTACCTCGTGGTCATGGACCAATTAAGGATACAGCTGTAAATCCCTGGATTGAGCAACGGTGTGTTTCATTATTAGAAGAATTCAACTCAATTTTTACAAGAGGAAGAATATTTCTGCTCAGAAGTAACATAGTCAGACTTTTTAAGCACCTTTTCTACTAATGCAGCACAATCATAGAGAGAGACACCCATCACAGAAGTGAGACCAACTTCTCTCAGCATTCACAAACTACTAGCTAACACTTTGAAAAAGCCATTTGTAAGAAATAATTTAATCATAAAATGACTTCCAATTCATAGAACATTTGGGCCTACTGCACATTCTGATGGTATCTAACAGTTTTATCAGATACATGTATCATATGTATCAGTATTTATCACCTGCAGATGTCCCTTTTACATTTTGATATGTTAAACATCTATTGCAGGTGAATTCACACTATCAATGCGTAGCTTATGTGGCATTTCACACTGCTAGTGTGTGTGTGTGTGTTTGTGTAAGTGCACTCTCAGGAGGGGAGTGGGCAGAGTTGGGGTGATCCTCACTTGAATAAACACTGCTGTCTCCCCTCATTATATCTGCACCGTAAACACAATACAACAGCAGATCAGCACCAGTGGAGCAGTAAGGAGCTCAGCCTGTGCTGCGAGTGTGTCTGTGTGATGCAGTGTTTAAAACCCTGACAGGCCACACAGCAGCATAATATGCACACACAGTACATCTAGTTTAAAACTGTGTGACCTGTTATTCTTGTCCTTATCCTGAAACCAAGCCTAATCCTCAGGGGTGAAAGAAGTATTCAGATCCTTTACTTAGGTAATCAAGTACCAATACAGCAAAAAATACTCCACTACAAGTAAAGCTCCTGCATGAATACTACATAAGTAAAAGTAAACAAGTGTTATTAGATTGATGTAGTTAATGTATTGCAGTAAAAGTAGTGGTTTGGTCTCTTTGACTAATATATTCTTATATATGACATAACTTAATTATTAATACTGAAGCATCAGGGAAACCATTGGCGATGTGAGATGTTCAGCAGTTGGTCATGATGAGCCCATATATATTTACCAAAATCCATTATACCAAATTACCTTAAAATGGTGAAAGTAGTCCCTATGTTTAAATCTGGAGACCAAAGTTCATATAGCAATTACCACCCTATTTCCATTTTTTAATGTATTGTCAGAGATTTTAGAGAAGTAGGAATACGTTTTGACTTATCTAAATCTTTTGCCACAGTTAATCATGACATCCTTACTCTAAAAAAACTGCTCCACTATGTTATGTGAAGCAGAGTGTGAACCTAAATGCAAATAGAACGGAGGCTGCAGGAACTGAAAAATGCATATTCACACAAGCAGAATCAGGACTCAAAACAGAGCAAAAGATCAAGACTGAACTGAATTACAGGACTGAAATACAAACTTAACTAACCAGGAAATGGGGCACATGTGAGTGGGCAGGAGCACAGGCAGAGAGCCAATAGACTGGGAAGGCACAGGGAGCAGGGCAAGGATTACAAGGGTGATACAGGGAAGGTGTGGAGCTAAAAGCAGGCGATGGGAGGAGCACAGAACACAGGAGGGGAAAAACACAGAAAACACAACTAGGCTCAAGCAAAACAACACATCCAAAAACCCAGAAAGTCCATGTCACAGTATGGCTTTACTTATAAATAGTGACTGGTTGTGACTGGCCGTTATCTTAACGTTTAAATATCCCTTCAAAATAAGATTCAGATACGCCACAAATACATTTATAAAGAAAATATTATTTTCATGAACATTTCAAACATTTCAGAATATGGGGGGTTAGGAAGAAGGTGGACCAAGATGGGATCTTAGGGTGAAGGCTCCTCACAGTTCTGCTAAAAGCTAAAAGTATATATATATATATATATATGCTAAAAGCATATATATATATATATATGCCCTCTAATAACATATAATGCATGCGTTAGTTTGGTTAGTGTTCATCTGAAAGTAGAAGTCAATCTTATCTTCTAAATATTTAACAAATTCAGGATTTTTCAGCCACCTCACTTGCAGATGTTAATTGGAGGGAGACTGTTGAAAAGTAAAGGTTAAGGTACTAATTTTAAGAACGGAATACAATAAATTAACAGCAGATAAAGCAGAGAAAAGTTTACTGTGGCTGAACCAAGCCTTTTATGACCAGGGAGAAAAGGCTGGTAAATTGTTATCTTGGAGAATTACAAAAATACAGTCAGAAAGACGCATTAATGTAATAACTAATCAATCAGGGGAAAATCAACAATCTTCAGAATATTAATAATACATTTAAGGAATTGTATCAATCACTGTACAGGTCAGAGTGCTCCCCCATGCCTGCTTATAGAGATGCCTTTCTTGACCAGTTCCAGTTTAAAACTCTCACAGAGGAGGTTAGAGGGGATCTGGATAAGGACATAATGATGGAAGAGCTATTGCAGGCCATTAAAAGTATGAACTCAGGCAAAGCTCCAGGGCCTGGATAAATACTGTGTAAAATTCTTTCTAAAAGGATAGATCCATGTATCCTTCCTTGGTACATAGTGATCAGAATGGGTTTGTACAGACTCGTCAAAGATTTCATAACATGAGAAGGGACCTCAACATAATCCACTCTAAGAATAATGCCAGGGATACAGAGCTTTTATCTCTAGATGCTAGACAAGCCTTTGATAGAATTGAGTGGCATTATTTGTTCAATTTGTTACCAAGATATGGATTTGGGGGAAAGATTCTGAAATGGATGGAATTATTATATACCAACCCTGCCACACGCGTAATGACAAATAACAATTTATCAAGCCCTTAATGCTAGAGAGATCAACTGTCTGGACAAGTTTGACAAAAAAAAAGAGAGATAGAGAGAGAGAGAAAAGACTGGAATGGAATTAAAATTACCTCCCACATTAATATTAATAATTTTGACCCGTTCATGAGAGAGGTACAAGAATTACTTGAAAATATCTTTGATTGGCCAGATTAACATAATTAAGACGACTATCTTGCCGGAATTCTTTGTTTCAGTCACTTCCAGTGTCACTGCCAAAACCTTTTTTTGAAATAAATAAATAATGCATTTTGTAGGTTTATGTGGAACAACCCAAAACCTAGATTAAGACTCAGATTATTGTATTTGCCATTTGATAGGGGTGGATTACAGATGCCCAGTTTACAGTGGTACTACTGGGCCGCTCAGATGCATAGTGCTATGTTTTATTTTGTCACACATTCCCCTCCAGCATGGATTTATATTGAACAGGCACAGATACGTAAGATGCCACAAAATTTATATTTGTATTCAGCAGGTTTTATAACTTTAAAGAAAGACAACAACAATTCCCTTCCTTAAAAACTCTATTGATATATGGTTTAAAGCTCATAGACATATTGGTGATACACCTCTCATTTCTCGATTTTCACCTATTCGAGGTAATGAGCAGTTCACTCCTGGCTGGGCAGATTTGGTGGTTTTCAGGTTTGGGCTGATAGGGGGGGTGCAAAAAATTGGAGACTTATATGTTTAGGGCATTTTATTAACATTTAACAACATTTTGTTGAAATATTAAATTCCAAAAAACACTTTTTAAAATGTTTGCAATTAAAACACTTTCATCTCATCAAAGTGTTATCAGGATACACAAGAGCCACTACTGTCCTGCCTTGAGGATATTGTGTTAAAATATATGATTGGAAAAATGCCAGATCTCTATATTATATACAGTACTCGCTTCACACAATGAAGAATCTAGTCATGATAGAAGGAGGGCATGGAGTTTAGATTTTAAGGAAGATATTGAAGAAGCTGAGTGGGCCACAGCTTGTATGAAAGCTCAAACACAAACCATTAATACTCACATGAAACTCCTACAACACAAGTGGTTAATGAGGACACACATAACCCCTGAGAAACTCCATAAATGCTCCCCTGACACTCCAGATACATGCGTGAAATGTTTGACTGAGAAAGGCACTTTGGTTCATTGTGTGTGGGAATGACTTAAACTGGTGGCTTTTTGGAAAATGGTTGTTTACACTAAAACTACTGGTATTCAGGTACCCTGCATAGCAAAACTTTGTATTTTAGGGATATATCCAGATTGCTTTTCTGTTAACACTCACTGACTGCAGGCCAGGAGGGTGATTGCTTTGTCTTAGAGAGGGACTGAAGTATATTCTACACAACCTTGGATAAGAGAGATGCCAATGTATGTTAACCTATGTAATCAGGGGTAAAGTACAAGAATTCAAAGAAGTATGGACACCTTTAATGGACTTTCTCAAGCAACAAAAGTTTATATCTACCCGTGGAGCTATTGGACATTTTTATTTTATTTATTATAAATATATATATATATATATATATATATATATATTTTTTTTTTGTATGTGTGTGTATGCAGCAAGGTTTGCCTGCATTTCTTTATGTAATTAGTGTGGTACGTGTTCAGTGTGTTACTGAAAATTAATAATAATAAAAAAGATATGAGGACTCAGCTATGGAGCAGTTATATTCAAATAGCATTTCAGTCTACTACTGTCAGGAATTTCATCTTGGCTTGGGACTTGGCTCAAGATGGCGGCGCGCAACAGTGCGGGGTCAAGCCCTCTTTTAGTACTTTTACCGTTGGTCCCGAGGCCAACTGCACTCGTGCTGCTTGTGTTAACAAGCGTACTATGTATAGCCGAACCGAACTTTTCAAAATAAAGGATGGTTCGGTCAGAGAAACAAAAACAGCAACACCAATAACAACAACATCGGGCTGGCGGACCGTAACCAGCAGTCGGGGAAAGCCCGCGGGGGCGGATTATGTGTCTATGTGAACAAAGGTTGGTGTACGAACTGTGCTTTGGTGAACAGCCACTGCTCCGAGGCAGTAGAGTCTGAGCTGTCTGATCGTGAAGTTCGCAGATGACACAGCTGTGGTTGGACGAATCGCTAACAACGATGAGTCGGGCTACAGGCAGGAGGTGGAACACCTGGAGGGTTGGTGCAGAGAAAACAACCTCTGCATCAACGTGAAGAAGACTAAGGAGATGATCGTGGACTTCAGAAGGGGCAGACATCTCCCCCCTCCCCTGCACATCGGAGGGACAGCGGTGGAAGTGGTCTCCAGCTTCAGGTACCTGGGCGTGAGCATTGCAAACGACCTCACCTGGAGCACCAACACTTCCTATCTGGTTAGGAAGGCACACCAGCGCCTCTACTTCCTCAGGAAGCTGTGGCGTGCTGGACTGGGGAGCTCTGTCCTGACCTCCTTTTACAGATGTGTGGTGGAAAGCGTCATGTGCACCTGCATCACCGTGTGGCACGGCAGCTGCTCTGCAGCAGAGAAGAAGGCTCTGCAGAGGGTGGTCAAAGCTGCACAGAGGACTGTGGGATGCAGCCTACCCACCACCACGGACACTTACACCTCTAGGTGCAGGAAAAGGGCCTCCTGCATCATGAAGGACCCCACTCACCCCGCACATGCTCTGTTTGCCCCTCTCCCCTCGGGCAGGAGGCTGCGGAGCATTAAGAGCAGGACCACCAGACTGAGGAACAGCTTCTTCCCAGAAGCTGTGAGACTGTTGAACTCTGGAGGACCCCTGCAGCCCCTGCAGCCCCTGCCCCCCATCCCCATCCCCATCCCCACCCCCACCCCCCATCCCCCATCTGGACCCCCCCACCACAGATGCACAGACAATAACACAAAGATACTTTGCACTGCAATTACTTTTTCTTTGCACAATGCAGTTGTTTGCACAACCTGGACACTCGCACATCACCATGGTGTTATACTGTTGTTGTTCTATTGTTTCTATTCATTGTATATACTTTTTCTTATATTTAAATTTGCCTTTACTTTTATATTTTATGTTCTATATATACATATGTATATATATTTTATTTTATTTTTTCTTATTTTATATTTTATTTTTATTTTATATTTGGATATTGGGCTGCTCCAGGACCAGGGGAAACCAATTTCGTTGCATCCCATGTTTACATGTGATGTAATGACAAATAAAAAACCT
Source organism: Pampus argenteus (assembly GCA_036937835.1). Classification (NCBI taxonomy): domain Eukaryota; kingdom Metazoa; phylum Chordata; class Actinopteri; order Scombriformes; family Stromateidae; genus Pampus; species Pampus argenteus. Next base: position 3,280,630 of record CM072865.1, on the reverse strand, counting down.
TGAATCCTTGAATCCTTGACTAGTCTGATGAACCAAAACTAATTATCTGACTAACTTATAGTACTGTATATATTCTGACTATAACAGCATTTCTTTCTCTCTCTCTCTTTCATAAGGAGAAAACACAATTTGCAGTTCATGTGTGCACATATTTGCATGCATGTGCCAACACTCACGTGTGTATACATACACACACTCTCACATACACCAAAACACCCCCCCCCCCCCCCCCCCCCCCCCCCATTACATTATTTAAATATAATTGTTAAAAGTTAATGGGTGACATAATTATAAATTGGAAGAAGTTAATGAGCTTCAGACTTCACTGATCTGAGGGTCAACAGTTAAACTTTGCATCTATTGGCAACACAGACGACTGGCACAGTCAGAGAGAAAGAGCAACTACATTTGAATGGACACTAAAATGACAGTTGGCAGCAACAGAGAAAGGAAGACATTTTAAGGTCTGATATTAATAACAAGATGACTGTCAAAATCTGGTTGAAGTTGAAAGAACATCTTCTCGATTGAACTTTTGCTTAGCTTAATTTGCCAATATTACTACACTTTTACTGGGTACGACTTACTTCACAACTAATCTAACTATACATTTTAATTTTAGCTATGTAATTATAATAACATTTAATTCATATTATATAAGAAAGCAGAGGCACTACATTTTATTTTAAAGGCCCATGAAATGATTTGTAATTTGTAATCGTGTGTCTCGGTGTTATTTTTTCATTTATCTCTTTCTGTAAAATGGTTTCAAATGTATGATGACTCATTCTGCGCTCAGGGGCAATTATAAACATTCTTTCAATCAAATGTGACTGTGGGCGAGTAGCTAGTCACACCTGTCATATAAAACTGCACCTCACTGTTTGTGGGTCGTAGTAGCTAATAGAGCGATATGGAGAAAATCATAAATAGATGTGTCTTTGGATCAGTGAACAAACAAATGTGGTTGAAGTCTGATTCATTCATCCCTCCTCATTCTCCTCCTCTTCTCCCTGTCCTTCTGAACAACATGTTTGGGTGTGTGGATAATTCATACTTGGTTTCACAAGTGACATCATAATCTTACACATACACCACTATACTACACAAACACTATTAACACATGTTTCAAGGATTCAAGGATTCAAGGATTTTTATTTGTCATTGCAACACATGTAAACATGGGATGCAACGAAATTGGTTTCCCTGGTCCTGGAGCAGCCCAATATCAAATATAGAATAAAATATAGAATAAAAAATAAAATATATATATACATCTGTATATATGGAACATAAAATATAAAAGTAAAGCCAAATTTAAATTTAAGACAAGGTATATACAATGAAATAGAAAAAGAAAAACAACAACAGTATAACACCATGGTGAAATGTCCAGGTTGTGCAAACAGCTGCATTGTGCAAGAATTTCAGTGCAAAGTATTTTTTTTTTTGTATTATTGTCTGTGCATCTGTGGTGGGGGGTCCAGATGGGGGATGGCAGACAGTGCATGTGCGGGGTGAGTGGGGTCCTTCATGATGCAGAAGGCCCTTTTCCTGCACCGGGAGGTGTAAGTGTAAGTGTCCGTGGTAAAAGACGTAGTTCCCATACCGGGAGTCGAACCCGGGCCGCCTGGGTGAAAACCAGGAATCCTAACCGCTAGACCATATGGGATGTATCACATGTCATACTTTCTTTTATTTACCATAATACTCTAATACACACAACACTGTTCTCTCAGGTAACTATACTTATATGCTTGCATCTGTGTAACAGAGAATAATGGTATATGTTTATAAGTATGGTTGTATATGTAAACAAAGTTAACAGTATGTGAAACAAAAGTCACCATATGCATGAGAGAATAATGTTGCATTTAGAACAGAATAACAGCATTTGTAAGAGAAATAAATAGTACATATGAATGGATCAAAATTACAGTGAATGTAAGACTGAATGACAGGATATGTGAACAAGAATGAGAATGAAATAGTACTGAATTCTCAGTTCCTGATTGGTTATCTATCTGCATGCAACACTGCCTCCCCACTTCCTGTCAGCATAGGTGTCTCTGGATTGAAACATTTCAGCCCAAATCCCATCATCGGTATAACGTCAGTCATTGTAATGATATTCATGATGGCATGTAAAGTAAAATTGATGTCGTTTATGTTTTTTAGATAACATCACAATTGTGAGTAATTCTAATTTTTCTTATTTCCATTAGACTAATAATTATCTTAATACTAATTTGATACCTAGAGTTTACAAGATACAACAAATAATTATTTGGGATAATGGTTAATAGATAAAACAAAGAGCGATAGAACAACATGACTCGTGTTAAGACAATGACATAATTACACCAGCATGTCAAAGCAAGTGTTTATTATCTTGAGATAACAAGATAATTATTGATGTAACAGCCTAAAAATCATGACCACTCACTGCTTCATTTTTAATTCATTTTAATTTTTTAATGCCTGTTAATAAGGACATTTGGTCTTTGTAAGGACAAAGAACACACACACACACACACTGCCTTGTCATACCAGCGCTCATATCCATATGAAAGCCACACATAAGCCTCATGATACAGGAAACAATACTCCCCTGCAATAAAGCCCAGCCTCAATACACACACTTCAACTTTGATCACTTTGCTAAGAACTCATAAGCCTGCAGTTTGAAAGTGGATTATTTTAGGGGGCCACATGCTGAAAGCCAACAGCCTGCTTCCAGATTTTGATATTTTAATGGGATATTATGGCAGCTGTGTATTAGTGCAGGGATGGGATGGAGTCTTGGAGACAGATTTTGACAAGCGTTCCACCCTGATCGCAGTAATTACAGTCTGCATGGCATGTGCTGATTACAGATCTATAGTGAGAGACCTACCATGCCACCTGACAAGAGCCCCTACATCACTGATCCAGTCCTTTGCTAATGGATTATTCTTTTATGGTCCTCACAAGTAGCATGCCTTCAGGGCATTATTATTATTATTATTATTATTATTATCTTGGACTGTAACATGGTTGTTAGACTGCATCTATGTTAAAAACTGAAGATTTGGAAATGTGGGGCAGGAAGATAGAGATAACAAATTATGTTATCAAGTTGCATTATGCAAAGTGTCAGCTTCAGTGTTTTTTTTTAGCCATAGTGGAGACTAAAGCCAGAATATCTCAGTCTGTTCTGCTTTTCTTTTCTCTACAATACCTCACAGCTGAAATACACCAGATACGTAGGTGTAGACAGGATTTTTTTACCAGCTACACCAAGTCTGTCACTGTATATAGAGTTTTGCCATTTTGAGTTGTGTTTTACAATATAAATGACTTCCTTTAAATTTCTGGATGATGTGCTGCTTCTTATTTTCTTAGTTCATTCCAAAAAATTACACCATTAAATTTATAAATAATTTATTGCAACCGTGGGTAGAGCTAATAATGATGTCATGACCGACATAATCTTTTGGGAATTTCAGCACCATGGTCAGCTCTCCATACTTTATCTGTCCTGGCAAAGTTGTCATTGTTTCTTAAATCAGGTAAGAAACATGTCTGTAAAATAAATCTAACTTTCTCCCAGTTTTTAAGAAGCCAGAGCAGCCTGATCCATCATACAGTCAAACTGGAAAAAAATAGCCAGATCAAACACTATAACATGAGAACAGTAGGAAAGCGTTGAACAAACTGAATTGTTGCCAAAGCTTTGGGTGAAGCTCTATGCTGGGTCTGGAATTTGCTAAAGTCAAAACATGCACCAGTTTCTGAGCATGTTGTTGTTGCGAATAAAACACCACGCCGAAATCATCACACATCACCCCAAAATCCATAAGCATATTGCTGTATCAATATTTGTACATCCACAGGCTACTACCTGTGACTTACCTGTTATATATTCCCAACACAGCTGTTGATTGTTTGTGCTGATGATTCATCAAGAACAGCTCCATGTTCGTCCATGCTCCAACTGACACTAACATCGTCTTTGCAAGCAATGAATTCATTTTTGAAATAACTTCTCCCACTTTGCAATTGTAAAAAGCTAAAACAAGTCCAAGTAAACCCTGACTTAATGTATCTGCAACCCCAAAATCAATCCCGAAGTGGTAACAACATGTCCTCAAATTGTACACGAATAGACAGGCACACATACATAAATCTTTCTCACACACACTCACACACCGACCAATAGTACCAATTAAATCACATGGAGGCCTGTGCGGCTGCAGCGGATGTTGCAGTCACTGGGCGCAGCCAGCCGTAACCTGTGGCAGCGAGGTGATGCTGTCATCAAATCAAATCAAATCAAATCAAATTTTATTTATATAGCCCAAAATCACAAAATACATTTGTCTCAGAGGGCTTTACAATCTGTACAGGGAGTGACACCCTCTGTCCTTAGACCCTCGATTCGAGTGAGGAAAAACTTGACCACCAAAAAACCTTTTAACAGGAAAAAAGGTGGAAGAAACCTCAGGAAGAGCCACAGAGGAGGGATCCCTCTCCCAGGACGGACAGACGTGCAATGATGTCACATGTACAGAACAAATCAACACACACATATTGTACACTCCACATATTGTACAATGAATAATAATGAATTACAGTTGATGATAAGAATAGGTTACAATGAATGATGAATTATTACAGTAGCAGCAAATCATTACATAACTATAAACTGTAATGGGGATATGGCAACAATGATGACGGCGACAACACATGCAGTAGACGCCACGCAGGACCACAGCAGCAGACAAAGTCCACAAGAACCTGCTGGACGAGAGAGCACATGTCATGTGACACTGTGCAGCTCCAGCATGTTGTCTGTGTACACAGGGTTCGGAAGGGTTTTACCTCTGTCTATAGAGATGTTAGGGACATTATTGATTTGTCATTTGCTTTAACAGCATGCTGGCTCTTCGGTGAGGGAAAAACACCTCTTGTGGGAAACCACTTCTCTTTGTGAGAGTCCCATGCAACACTGTCAAATGAAAAGTATATTGAAGTATATAACAGTTAATCACTGTGGTAGAATATAACATCTGGTGCACTAAAAAAACCATTAAAAAAATAGAGACAATTGTGCGCAAAGTTTAGGAGAGGTTGCAGTTTCATTCCTATTTTAGGAAGGATAAAACTTGAATCGAGGCTTAGAGGATAAAACTGCCTCACAAATATATACTTTCATTTAAAAAAGCCTAAAATAGCTGGCCACTGTGTGTTTTTTTTAATCAAATGTAATAAATAAAAAAAAAAACCTAAAAAAAACAAACAGTGAAACAGTGCATTTGTTAGGGACTATTTTCAGAGGAAGATGAATCCACATTTGGTGTCCTAGTATTTCTGGCTGCAGGACAGTGGGTGTGGGGAGAATAAAATAAACTACAGTGCGTGTGTTCATAATGAAGGAACATGTCACCTTGTGCAACAGTGCGTTTCATTGATATGCTTTTAATAGTTTTTGGAAAACAACATAACTTCATTGCACAGAGGAATAAGCAAAAATGCAATTTGAGTGGATGCTTTTTCACTTGAATGTAAACATGTGGTTCGGGGGCATTTAATGAAACAACAGTTTCTGACATTTTATTTTCAAATTCATTATGTTCTGTTTGGGAAGCATTAACATATCATCATGATAATATAACATAATAATATAACAACAACAATAATGATAACTTTTCTCTGTTAGCCCAGAAAAGGTTCTCTGGGCATCTTCCACCATTTGGCCTCCTTTCAGATTTGAAGTGTAACTTTTCTTCAGGTTTCAAGTGGTCATATTTCATGAATCTCCTGCGCTGCTGTTGGAGCTTCTTTAACATGAAACACGGTGATCACATCCTTTCATCTTTTCTCACCCTGTGTTATATTCCTTTTCCTGTCCTCTTGTTTAACATTAGGATGAGCTGTAACTAACATCAATGAATTAAAGCTCTCTGTCCTATCAGACCAAGTGAACCTTTTATCAAAGTTGGGGCTTAATCATGAGGAAAATGACATGGGCAGAAAAACAATTCTCTGCTTAGTGTCATAGGCCATTCTTAGTCCAGCGAAATTAGAGTGTAAAACTAATGTGATGGGTTATTGTCTTACAGACATATGGTTAATGTCTGATATGAAGTCTGCCTCTCTCTCAGGGAGCCTTTGACCAGACAAATGGTTTGCGTGAAACATGCCAAGCACTGCATATATCAGCGCTCTGTAACATCTGCTCCAGCTGCCACATACATGGAACATTAGTCTATTCTTTATCCAGCATCATCTTAAACACAATTTATCACAGTGGACGAATAACAGACTTCTATTGGTTTCTTGAATGTACTTCTGGGTCCAGACCTGTGTATCGAGCCCCGCAGAGAAAATAGAGGAAGCCTATTTGGTCCAATTAAACTGATTGCAATGTATTCACTCTACGAGGGCTGAAATAAATAAATAATTGCAGCGTTATACAGGCACAGGTCAATAGATAATGGAGAGGTTGGGCTGATAATTAGCTCTAAATGGTTTAAGTACAGTACCCTTCACTGAGAGTCAAGCCAAGCATGATGCCTTGTTTTACTATATTCTAACTGTGCAGTGCAGATATCCAAACATGTTCATTACAGCAATGATTTAAAGAAGACCAAACAGTCTGAATATGTGTTCTGCGGTGAACAATTTAAAGGTGCAGAGCTTTGTGCCTCTGAGTGTATTTCAAAGCTGCGTCATAGCCAACTTCCTTCCACTTGCTTGGGAGGCTGCATCATCAAATCATGCAACAAACTACAGTAGCACAGTAGCAGGATTTTACTTGTTTTTTTTCTTGTTCTTTACTTGACATGATATGTGTAAAACGACAACCTTAACAACCAAGGCTACAGTCAGCAGTGTCTTCAACATATTTACTATCATTTACGCAAAATCACATTCTTCACTCATTTTAAACAAAGTGCTTTGGTTGCCTGAACCTGGACACACACAAGACGAAGGATGCAAAATCATGCCTGTGGAGTGCTGTATCTTGCACAGTCACAGACCAAAGTGAGCAGTCATTTCTAAGTGACATTGTTGGACTGTGAGTCATACCTCATCACCTAACATCAGTGGCCAACCTCAGTAGATCCATGTATGATCAGTTTATATGAGAGAATTGTAACCTTTGTTGCTGCAGAAGCAAAGACCAGGTACGTGTTCATGTCTACCCATGTTTCCTGTCTCTCTGCATATTAAATACAATGAAGACAAAAATAGTCATTAAGAAAGTAACTGATACATCTAATAATCACAAGGTAAATGTTTCAGTTTCACCTTTCTGTCCATATGCCCACTCCTGCTCTCTCAATCATATGTGCATGTGCTTTCTATCTCTGATTGATATGATTTTTATTATTTTCATATTAACCTCAATACCAATAGCAATGATTTATATGGGAAAATACATTTTTTCCATATAAAAAATGTATCTAAAAAAGATAAAAGAGATAAATAACTCATGTTGTGCATGTGTTGATCGTTATAATTTATAATACATCTGCTGAGGTCTTCACAAGCACTAAAAAGAGGCAACACATTACTTCCATTTAAGCCTATCTCTATTGATTACGAATCAAATATGGCATTGATTTAACAGTAAAATATTATTGATCTGTTTCTCTCTTTCAAGTGCCAGATGGAAATCACACTGGAGTGTTTCCGTCTCTCTTTAAATCCTTAAGTGTAGCGTGACACTTTCTTCTAGTTCTCATGACTGTGACTCGTTTCACCAATCATCAAAGGCAGTTAGAAAACATACTGATTGAAACTAAAAGAAATGTTATTATCTCAGGAAGATGAACTACTGCTTAGTCCAATCACGTCGGTGCACACGATCAGCCATAAACTGGGCCATAAACAGCTTGTGACCCCTTAAGTGATGTCTGTAGTTTGAACAAGAGTCATGAGCAGTGTGATTTTCTTTTAGCTCTTGTCCATCATGGCTGGTGCCTTCAGAGGTCTGAAGAGATAAAAGTATCCCATTCTGAACAAGCAAATATCACAGAAAAGTCAGAACAATACACAGAATATTCTGAAATGTAGTTTGGAAACCAGTAATGTAGCCACGGTATTACTGTTGACTGAAAGGATGGTTGTTTTGCTGGTAAGGACACCTATATTAAGATTAGTTTTTGGTTAAACTTAACTTAGTTTGGATGTTTAGCTTGCTTCTCTAAGTTCTTTTTCCAGACTCTTGTGCTCTCCTGATGACTCTTTTTAGATCCATTTTCATGATCCCAGCACAAACAGAGTCATGTGGTTCCAATACATTAGTAACTCATTACAAACACACCACATGTAGCCTACTCTACGTCATTTTTGCAATGGTCCTGTCTGCATGCCAAATGACCCTGAGTTCTAACCCCCAAGTTTGAATATATTGAATATTGCAATTATATAATGGCAAGACATCAAGCTGAAAACCTAGAGCGGTAGTGATGATAGAGAATCCTTTGATCTTAAATGCTGTATGATCAGCTATTAGCTGAAAAGAAACAGAATATTTGCAGTACCTTTACATTTTATTACAGGTACAATGTGCAAAACCCAGAACATTAGACAGAGGATTTATATCAAAGCAAACATATGGCTGTCAGGATATCAATATTGTAATAACAGTGCAGCTGCTGTGTAAGTTCCTCCAACCGGCACGATGCTGTGATGTATCATTAATGTCACTACAAAACGTCATGAAAGAATAAAGTGGTTTTAACAGCAAAGCAAGCATAAAGCTGTGTTACTGTTGTCAACATCACACTGGCTGCACATGAAGCTGTCTCTGTGTATTTGCTTTTAAATATTCCATCCATATATTTTTTTTCTTACACAAACCCCAGCAGATACAAATGTTAAAATTAAAGTTAAGTCTAAAAAAACAAAATGTTTGCATTTCATTATCGAGAGATAGGTAATCTAATTTATTGGACAATCAAGTTACTAATTATGACCCCGGATCACACAGTAGGCTGTAGCATCTTAAGACATTATACTAACTAAACTAAGGTAAACTGGTTTCCTATATTGTGCACTTTAATGGATTGCAACTGAAGTTACAGGTCCTCATTCCTCTGAGAAGCAACTTTTGTGTGGATGTTTTGATGATTACTAGGGGTAATTTCCATGGTTAGATAGCTACTCTTCCAACAGCTTTAACACTTGTAGGGCTAACATAGAAACGATTTGTCTTAAGTGTTAAGAGTCCGTCCTCTTGTGAGCATAAATGCGTTCAGTACATTTCATGACAATCTGTCTGTAAGGTTGTGAGATTTCTTGTGTGCAAGTGGAAATCTCTCTGTGATAGTTTTGGAGAAAGGAATGCCTGGAGGTCACTAAATCATTCGGAATAATCCCCTCCAGGAACCTTTATGGAAATCATGCCTTTCGTATTTGACTCTGTCACAGACCATAGTGTACATATTGACAGGGCAGTGACACTAGAGGAATCCTTGGCTGGTGACCATGAATGTTTGCATGAACTAACAAGACCGTATGAAATCTCTTGCTCTGAACCAAATTATTATTATTGTTATTATTATTATAATTATTTTTTATTATTTATATTTTTTGTAGTAGTAGATGCTTATTCATGTTTAAATCTTCCCATGTGAGTCTTTATCAACTTTCCGGAATGACAACTCTTTTCTGTCTTCTCAAACTCATCTTTGTCATTTTCTCCTTTTTAATTACATCTCCAGCAAGCAGATTTTATAAACCTTGGATTACAAAGGCACCCCTGCTATCCTCCGGGGGAAAAGGGCACACGGTGAGAATACATACTGTTCCCTCCCACTCTCAACATCAGGCTTAAGCAGTCTTGTTTGTACTGTATGTGGATGTTTTTTTGTTGTTTTTCTTCCCTTATGAATGACATTTCTCAAATGAAGCATTATTGTCAGGATGGAAAACAAACATGATTTCATAAAAAAATTAATCCGCTGATTTAGCATTACACTCAAAATCATCAGACTCATGATGGACAAGGACAAGGATCAAAATCGTTGCAGCAGAACCAGAACATTACCCACAATGCAGCTAATGTAGCCTAGAGTGGCGACATCATCTAAGGCAATTTATCAGATGACATCACTTGAGGCAATTAATCAGATTTCATACACCTCCCTTTAGAGTCAAAAGGCTTTATACTATTATTTCCCTTATATACTGTATTGTGCAAAAGGTCAGGTCTTCTTGAGTTCAGCAGTATAATTTCGCTAAAAGATGTTGTGTTATTATATCATCAACTAACATTACATCTGTCTGATCGTTTCTCTTGCATGGGACTGTTATCAGTGTCATCGCTGCTGGACATCTTTTTGATTGGTTGGTTTTGTTCCTTGAATCCAGGACATCGCTTGATCTCTGCAGGCTTGGTGCTGTTACAGGGTTGTACACCTTCTGCCTAGGAGGAGGTGTGGCCGTAAAGGCTAAAGTCATAAAAAAACTATGTGTGCATTCCTCACACAGTATATATACACCACCGCACCTCTGATAAGAAAAAAAAAAAAACACTAGCAGTCAGATCAGGTTAATCAGGTTAAAGGTTAAAGGTCAGCCCAAAGGTTAGAGTCTTGAGTTTCACATCTAAAACTAAAGCCTGAATTATGTCTGGATATCTCATTGGCTTTTCCATAGTACACACTGATTATATTATATATTATTAGATATTAGTATAATATATTATCTATTATTAGATATTATATTGGCATATATATTATATTGAGCCCTTAAATCATAGCTTTCGATATCAGTGCTATGACTGACCTTTTGATAGGTACAGGATAATCAATCATTTAGTTTATACTGGACACGATTATTCTTACTCTAATTAATATAAGTAGTAGCTCTTTTCTATATCTCTCTTCTATATGTCAATGTTAGTGGATAGTGCAATCTCTGTATGCAGCACACCAGCAAATTCAAAGCACAATCACAGTGAGCAGTGGGTGGAAATGGAAGGCTGTCTGGTCTCAGTCTCTCCCCACTGCTTTATGTCTGATAAGTGATGTGTTAACAGAGGCCTCCTCCTCCTCTTCCACTGTCATCACAATCCTTCCACATCTGCCAGCAGTGAATGGGCACCAAGCCAATCATTTCCTCTTCCTATAAAACCCCGTAATTAAATCAAATTTAATATTTCACTCTTATGCTAATGCAGCAGATTGGAAAACTAATTCCTCTGTGGTGTGATTGTCTCTGGGTCTCTTCTGATTGACATGCCACTAACTACAGGGTGATGGACAATACAGTGGCTCCCCGAGTGCTGGAACGGACACAGTCCTTTAAATAGGCTTGTCGCCGACATTTTCACTGTAAAACTTACGATATTATTTAATATAATGTATTGCACTAGCAGCCAAATTTGCTAGTCTTAAGTATAAATAATACATATCTATCACTTAATTCTGACATATTTGCAGTGTCATATTCAACTCGAGGAGTATGAATGTATCCTTGTGATTCATTTTTCTGTGTATTTGTGAGGGCCTGATGGAGCTGGGCTGAATGTATGAGTCTCGTCTATATGCGTTTGTGTAAATGCAGCTCATATTTATCATATGTTCAGTCAGCTGAGCTCTCATGGCCAGCAGGAAATACAGTGTGTGTTTCGAACAGTGAATGCGACTGTGGGAGTGACTGGACAGTGACTTTTCCATACTCCTGTGCCTCTCTCTAATCTACCTGTCATGCTCTTGATATATGGCTGCATGTATATTTTAAGGGTCACCTGGCAAGCATGTCACCTGGAGTCTCTTTGTGGCATGTTGATTGATCAGTGCTTCTGCCTGAGGTATTTTTCACCAGATGAGGCAGGACACTGGTTGCTGGGGTAGTTTAAAGATAAATTGCTGGAATTGAACATTGTACTGCATTCCTTTTTTTTATCAGTTAGAGTGGCCACTTCATGCAAAGAGAACCCTTACTGCAGTAATTTAGTTTTTTTTACTGTTGTATTGTGGTGCTTAACACCATCATTTCCCCTTGCTATTTGCTAAAAGTCATACTAGACCTCATAGAAACATGTTCCCAACATTATAAAGATCAACAAAACAACTGTAGATGCCTGGTCAGGTGTCTGGTAACCTTGTTTACTTGTTTCCTGTCTAACAATGCAATTTTGAGACTATATGTTGTTCATGTAAAGTTCTTTTGCTTGTTTTTGGAGTTCAATGTTGAACATTTGAGATTTTTGTGTTATGTAGAGACAGATGAGTGCATGAGTTTTCTCATATTGATAAAACTCATGTACAGGCAGATGACTTCACTTTTTGCTGGTGGTTTTGTTTCAGTGTTAGACCGGAGCTTGGTAGGGAAGACTTAAGGAATAAAATAATTATAAATTAAAATCCTAAAGTGCAGGCTAGTGCACATTTGCTTCTTTTGAACTGTGTCAGTAGTATGACTTATTGAGTAGTGCTTGTAGTTATGGGGTTATAATAAAACACATATTAATGCACTTTTTTTCAAAGCTGGTTTTATGATTGCCACTTGTAAATGGCAGTCACAGAGAACCCTAGCATTGAGCGTTTGGTGTACAGCATGTTTTTGACTTTTTAAAGGTTTAGTCTAGTTACATCTATTGCCTGTTTATCTTTCATGGTTTGACATATATTTAACTTATTTTATTGTATTGGGTTTTTTATGTGTGTGTGTGTGTGTGTGTGTGTGTTTTGTGAGACAAACTCACTGTGCCCTGCCGATCCTTTAAAATGTTTTAACGCCGTCTCTGCTCTTCCTCATTCAGTGTTGACTATTCGGGCTGTACTGTCGGGGGGCGCTTGCCATTTTAGTTGCTTTGCACCTGCATGCATATAATTATTGCAATTGCACTCAAAGACACATCTTAACTACTTTACACTTAATTGTCTGCTGACCTCGCCATAAAAGCTAGTCTTTGGTGGACTCCGGTTAATGTGTGGCTTAGTATCCCATAATACCTTATCCACCAGTCTGGTCAGGTCCCAAACACATTGGGACATTCTGTTTCAGATGCAGACACAGGCTGTTGTGTTCTAAGGGAGCATTACTTCATGGAAGCATCAGCCAGTCTCCTCCAGAATAAATTCAGTGATGTGCTAATGCTTTTTGTCCCTTATTTTCAACTTTTATAATTGAACCACTCTTTAAAACACTGAGTTTAACTCAGAATTGTCTTTGAGGGTGAAATGAATAAAATGCTACATGTGTTTTTGTCTCCGGATGAGAGCAATGAAATGTGACAAATAATTACTATATGATGATTCAACTGGGGTACAAAGCAGTAAGAGAGAGGGAGCAAGCGAGAGAGAGAGAGAGAGAGAGCGCAACTTAAATTTTTTAACATGCTCTTACCAAAGATCTGTTAGTCAGTGCCAGCCTTCCGCAGAGGGGGTGCCTGGGTAATGATCACCCCGGGCTAATTGTTAATTCACAGCAGATTGCAGCCATATTGGTGGAAGCATGGAGATCAGGGTTTAATTGTCCTTTGCATATTCACTTCCTTCACATTTACTTCCACTTTTCTGTTTGTCAGCTCAAACACCGTCTCATTCATGGGTCAAAATTGTGTTTTAGATTATTTTGCTAAAACAAAATGTGCTGAACAACAATAACAACATGGAAACATAATTGTTGGAAGTGCTACTTATGAACTCACCTGAAGCTGCTTTACTCTCCCCTTAACTTCTTGATATTTTTAGCAGCCTGCTACTCTGTATGTTGAAATAATTTAATTTAAAATGTTGAATTGGGGGACGTTTTACAGGAAGGCAAGGAAGGCTGAAGAATAGATATGCAGCAATGGTCCGAACCCAAACCCAACTGGCAACTCACTAATCCTCCAGGAATGTATGTTATGAAAAAGGACTTTTTTTTTTACTCAAATTCCCCTCACACAGGATATTTGCTTCACCTTCAACTCTCCGGCGCCCCCTGGGGAGTCTTTTGGCTTTCTTTTTTGGCTTTGTCCTGCTGAATGTCCATATCTATTTCAGACCATATCCTGTAAATTGCCTGTAAAATGCCATCTGTACTGAGGAGCTCAGAAAATATCTCATTCTCCACCTCCCTCTGTAATATTTATCTTGTCCGAATGGGGACATTCCATTCATTTTGCCTGACATTGTGTTTATTGTGCCTTGGTTTCATTCTTTTTAACCAACAGCATTTCTACTCAGCTAAAATCTGATCACAATGCATGCCAATGTGATGTGTAGGCTAGCCTTGGCATTAACATTTTTTTTTCCTTATTCAGAGAGGATATCCAGATACAGACCACATGATACTGCTATCTATGAGGCTGGGTCGTATTCTTTGAGGTACCAACGAGACAATCAAATAAAATCCGGGAAGTCCATCTGAATCTTCGGATTAATGCATTTCAAGGCTTATCAGACATCAAAACACTGCACAACACGTTACTCACAGACATATTATACAACTATTTTATTTTATTAGTTGTATATGGTGGTCATGTTGCAAAGTAATCAAACATGTGTGCTTTCATATATTGTATGTGAGTGGCCAATGCAGCGCTTTGCCAGATGGCTTCACGTGTAATGAGTGCAGACTTAGTCAATTTTGTATTTGAGCATCTGCATCTACATAGAACAATGCAGTCAACAACCCAACTGAACATTTATGGGATATCTCCTATGAAAAGTGTGATTTTCATCACTAAGCACCACTGTATATTGCCATGGAAGTTCACAGGAATTTGTCGACAGCACAGAACTGCCAGGAACTGCCAAGAATTAACGAGAGGTTGACCCTGGGGGAGGCTTTCGCATGTAAATAAAAATGCTGTGAGCTATACAAATGCAAATCGGGATAGTAGGGGGGTTTGAATGAGTAATGGTCTAGAGTTTATACAGTTTTCTAATTCTCTTTTCAGACCAAGGTCCAACCAGGGTAAAAGCCACTCTAGTTGTCTGACACAGCTGTTGATTTCAGTGTGAATGGCTACTTGTTTGCTGATTGTGCTCATTGTCATGCATCCCTCCAAGATAGTGACCTGTACAGCTTTTTAGGAGTAAGATTCAAGCACTTTTCAAGCACTTTCAAGCACTTTCAAGGTACCTAAACCAAAATCATCACATTTATGATCACATCTAAATTGTTACTATGAAAACAATTTCGAAAAATAAAAATACACTTTACATAATTTATTTATATCCACAGCAATCAATGTATATTGATACTATGTTCATTTTACCAGCACTTCATATTGACTTTGTGTGTTTTGATCATAAATATTTAATGCTTGTGGATTTCTAGAGTAAGAGTTTCATCTATGAATGACGAGTACACTCATGATAAGAACTTTCTCTTTTGAATCTTTGTGGTGTTAGAGAACAGACATTTAAGTCATTAAAAAAATGTTTACATATGTGCATATAACAGCAAAAACGGACTGCGGTGAACTCCAAATCGATGTCCTTGCAGGAGAGGATGGAAGAGAGAATGGCTGTTTTTGAAGCAGCTCCGGTGTAGACGAGATTAAGAGGAAAACACAAGTGCACAAAAATCCCAAAATTGCAGTAAGGATATATTAGAATTGTAAACTGTCTTAGTGAGTTGCCTCCTAGCACAATGCTCTGAGTGAATTTCAGATTTTATTTATTTGTTCAGTGATGCAGTGTGTAGATCTGGGAGTTTTATTTTGAAAGGTAAGGATGGAAGAATGTGAATGTGTGCATTTGTAGACAGGTCTGATCACATCCTATCATGTGCAGACTCTAAATGAACGGGTACGCCCTTTACTGACTGCTGTCAGGGTGCTTTTAAATTGAGGCAGTGACAAGAAATTCAGGATTTGTCTCACAATATTGTCAAGTTATTAAATCATTAAATCATTATTTGTATCAACTCAATCTTAAGAAAGTGTAGCCCAGCTAGCTTAACTAACAAGCAATTCAACATCTAAATTTAGTGTAACTTTGAACACTTTGTTTTCAAATGAATTCTATATATACTATATATCTGTTTACACACTTGATCATTTTGAACATATTTGTGGTTTGGTGTTAATAACCGATTATTTTATAACTTGATTAAATATAAGTTGTTATAATTGTGTCCTTCAGTGTTGTAACTTAGGCTTTTACAGACATCCTTTTGATTGTAACTCAATCACAAAAGATGATAATATACATTTATGCTTGTAGGCAATTGTCAGCAAGACAGAGAAAGTGTTTTGGCAGCATGCTGTAGATGAATTGGCCTGTGTTTGGTTCAGTGTACATGTTACTGTCAAGGTTGTTGGATATCTGACACCCGTCCCACTGTCTTGGATGCTATCCTGCAACCTCAGCAGGCAATTGGCTGGTATGGGAGGGTCATCATCATCATCATGAGATCACCTGGGCCCTGAGGCTATAGGAGCTGGCCGATGGGTTCACTCTGTCTCTCTCTTCTTATAGTTGTCATCCATCCTGCATCATTGTCTCCTGGTTTGTTTTGATTTTAGTTTTAATAAATTAACTTGTATATGTAAAATCCTGTGTGTGGACTCCCTTCACGTTACAGTCTCTGAGCTAGTTTGTGACCGATGCCACCCCTTCACACAAAACTACAGGGTAATGTATGTTTGATGTCCTGCTGCTACACAGCAAAATCAAAAGTGTTAGATTCCCTGTGTTGGTGCTGTATGTTAAAAATACAGTGTTGATTCAGCACTTGTTGAGTCTAATTCAACTATGTGAGAGTTAGTTCCTCAAAAGAGTTGGTGTTAATCCAGGGAGTTAAATCTAAACAACTCAGTGTTGATTTTAAAGTCAGCATACACTATATCAACAGTAACGTTGCTGCTGTGGTTATGCCATTCAGTGATTATGCCAAACTAAAAGAGAAGAGGTGATAATGTATTTTTGTGTTTATGGATAAGTGTGGATGTTGTTAGCAGGAGGACTAGGTTAGCCGTCATGACAGCACGCTGAGCTTGTCATCGTGCTGGCTCCAACTGTTCAGGTAGAGACTAGTTGGCATGACTCAGTAAAAATTAAAATCAAATAATATAAGCAGATACAAGTAAAGCGAGGGGAATATTTCCTGTCTACACATCCATGGTGAGTATATTGTAAATGATGGCACAGTGTTGGTGAAGATGAGATTTGGAGGAAAGCAGAAGTATGTCAAAGCGGCTGAAAGTGAAGATGGCTATGATGACTTCAACACATTTCTTCAGAAAGGTTGGCATCACTTTTCATACAGTCCAGAATGTTTGTGTAACTTGATTACTCGATATAATACCTGTTGAATTTATGTGATATTTAAATGTATTTTACTATTGTTATAAAAGTTTATGATAGCTAATGATAAAGCCATGTGAGGGTTAGGAAGAAATCAAAGTACTTTTGCAAGTTAACTTAAAATGCTAAAAAATAAACTTTTAAAATTTCTGCAAATGTTCTGATTGTAATTTTTCTATTGCTCTAAATCTGATATTTTTTCATTCATACAAAAGCTAGATCTTCCAGATCTACTTGAGCTGCACTTGACAGATGAATCAGGGACAGATGTCGATGCAGATGTGTTTGAGGAGCTTTTGCAAGCAGGGAACCTTACTGTTAGTGTGACAACTGGGAAATCAGCAGGTGAGACTCAGTCTTGTTAGGGAAGGAGTAGATCATCAATATTGAGTATTGTGGGGAACCATTAAAATATTTTCCCACATGTTTTGATACTGCTTACAGTTGTGCTTCAACATGATGTATCATATACTTTGTTGGAGTCAACCATGTCAGACAGCTCATCCGTGTCAGTGTCAGGAGACTCCTTGCTCGTATCCTCTGATTCATCAGATGCAACAGTGATTGTTCAGACAAACGGAGGGAAGAGCACCCATGCTGAACGGGAATGGGCAAAAGAGGTGTGCAGCTTTTGTAAGAAATGATATTAGTTATAAAATATGACAAGTAAATATGCTTTGGGTATCATCTCTCTATTTGGGTATCATCTTTATTTCCCAGTCAATCTATGGATTAGTAATATTGTGTATTCTGAGTTTACTCTACAATTAAATGTTTTATTATTACAGGAACACTTCTATGACCCACAGAGTGGATCTGACTACTTGGTCTGGAGGATAAAGACTGTTCAGCACAACACCGCAGCTCAATCTCAGAGATCCCCCACCAGCACAACCTATCAAGATAGTCCAAAGAGAAAGATACATGTTCTCTGCACTGATGAGCAGCTGCTTGGTGAGGTCATGAAGCAATATCCTTTTTGAAACATTCAACTGATGAATGTGCAATTAAAGAGAAGATGAGGGCCACATTTCAGTACCGCCAGACACTTCTGGTCTTCAACAGTCTTGGATGTCTTCCCTCGATTCCTCAACATCACCGGTTTGGTAAGAAAGACCACTTCTTTTTATTAAGTCAATTGTCACTCATTGTATACACTTTTAAGTTGTTCTTCTGTAGATTGACCAAGACTTCATCTTGATGTTTGGAGAGGAGGTGTCAGGCAGACTTTTGGCAAAATTGCCTACATTTTTCAAACCTAGGGTCCTGAGAGACTGCTAGAAACTGACTTCTAATGAGCACATTGAAGACCTCTTGTCTGTGCAGCACGACTCAAGTGGGTCTGGGTAGTTTGGCTCACTCTTCTCTTTGAGATATCTCAATTATTTATGATGTGAATGTGTCTGATATTTGCCCTGTTTTTTTTTTTTTTTTTTTTTACCTAGGCTGGGATAGTGAACTGTCAAGCATTCTACTGTTAGTTCACTTCCTCCTCCTACACAGTCCAAGCAATGGTGGGGTCCATGGAGGAACTTGTAAATGACATTCATCTATCTATCTATCTATCTATCTATCTATCTATCTATCTATCTATCTATCTATCTATCTATCTATCTATCTATCTATCTATCTATCTATGTTCTTGGGGTGCGGTTTGATGTTTGCAGAGATCAGCAGCAGGAGTTTACAGTCAGGTCCCTGTAACAGATACATTTGTGTATACACCCATCCTGCGGACTCTCAAGTCCATGTTCAGAAACACTGAATTATGAGAACGTTTTATGCAAGCCAAACATCACGAAGAAGGCATTTGAGGTTTGAGGCCAAACATATTTTTTTTAAAGATCAGTGAAAATTTTCAAAAATATCACAACAGCATTGGTGAAACAATATCAGATACAGCTAGCGTACCACTGGGAGAATTTAGATTTTCAGTGAAGAAAACAAAAATATTAATAGCTTGGAGGGAGGTGAGGTTTTAAGTTCTGTTTTTAATGTAAATACATACTGTAAAGTGTCAACAACTAATTGGGTGAAAAACTATGGAACAGAATACCAGATTGGTGTTTGTTTGTACTAGAACAAATACAGAAGTTCCTGTTTTAAAAAAGGTCACCAACATCATTATACATGATGAGCAAGCTTTCATTTTGACACTCTTTATTTTGATGATCATTTCAGTGCATACTGTATCAATGAGAGAGCAGATTCATTTTATGTTTTTCCACTTAAGGAGTTGATTTATTACAGACCCAATGACAAACAGTTTTCTAATGAGATGTGTGAAAATACATACATTGTGCCACATTGCGATATTGTGTGACCTGTGTTGTGGTTATTGCAAAGCCAGTGCTGTTTTTATGTGGTGTGCTTGTTTGAAATACAGATTGATTTAACTTGAACTGCAACCCGTGTGGTTTTATTTGTAAATTCAAGTTGCATGTACTGTTTTGGGGAGTGACATTGGGGATTATTAATTGATTCCCAGTAGTATTTTAAAAAAAGAAATCAACAATAACAGATTTCTATGTTGCATAAATTCAACAATGATGTATGTTGAATTTACCTCCCTAGAAGTTGAATTAACACTTCCGAATTTGCTGTGTAGGTATTTTTTTCTTTTTCTTTCTAATGGAGAGATCATTTTGTGTTACAATCTTGGCCAAGTATCTTTGTCAATGATATACATGCTTAATTGTGTCTGTTAGGGGCATCGCTATCATGTCACAAAAGATGGTGTGTCTCAGAGCGGTCATTCACTAATCAGAAGATCGGCTTTGCGATTCCTGGCTCCTTCAATCCAATTGTCAAAGTGTCCATGAGCAATATAGTGAATCCCAAATTGAGTAAATGTTAGACTCATAGTGGTGGCATCAGTGTTTGAATGTCCCTCCCCTTACTTTCCTCTTCTCTCGTCCTCGAGCTGCAGTATGTGAAGCAGCTTTTCCTACTTCTCAGAAAATAGTACTGGAAATGCCCTCTGACTACTTTATGACATGCTTAATGGAAATCTAAAAAAATTAAAATAAATTCCCACATGCATAAGTAGATACGTGATGGGGCTTTTTTTTTTTTTTTGAATAATAGTACGCCATTTCCTTTCATTCATACAACATGGTTAAGAGGATGAGACAATGCCACATTTTTTTATTTTGACTTTGAAGGGCATGATATTTATTTCATTTGCAACTCAAAATTGCCACTCTCTGTCCTTTCTATTCTCTTTTGATGATTGTATATATTGGGCTAAATCATTTTTGAACAACGATGATGTTTGGACCACAAAATAAGTCCTGTCAGATGACATTGGAGTCCTAGGATGTGTGAAATGTGTGTTTCATCTCTAGTTGCTCCCCAGGTGGAGGCTCTCCCCTCTACCTGACAACAGGGACTTACTATAGGGTGGCGAGGACGTTTGAAGTCAACTCTTTTCTCTTTATTTTCCTTATTTAGTACATGTTGTACATATATTCAAGCCTGTGCAGTTTTATGTTGTCTTTAGGTTTATAGATGTAACATGGGATTTGGTAAAAAATTGGTTAAATGCCATATAAAAATATAAAAGTGTTGTCACTTAAATTGGAATAGAAAAGGCCCAAGATAAGTTTTACAGGACTGTACCTGACTCAACAAGAACATGAGGTATTACAATGCAGGGAATAGGACTAATTGATGTTTGGAGAGAACTTCACCCCCTAGAAGCACGGTATACACACTATTCTGTACTTCACTCTGTCTACTCCAGAACTGATTACTTTTTAATCAATACTGGTGATGAATATTTCTGTCACAGTGTAAAATCAGGGTGACAGACCACAATGCGATTGACCTTGACAATATATTTGAATAGTAGGAAAATAAATACTGGAGGCTCAATGTGGGTATTCTGAATAATAAGGGAATGTGGAACAGATAAGAGTAGAAATAAAAAGGTAAATAGAAGAGATTGATAAAGGCGATGTGGACGCTGTATACTGTGGAATGCTATGAAGGCAGGTATTTGTGAAACGCTGATTGCAGCTTTACAAAAAAAGGACTGTCTAGCCACATACAATGAAAATACAGAGACCAGTCGGTATTACAACAAATTAAAGAAACAAGTGGGGGGAATGAGATAGTCAGGTGAGATATGAAAAAGGGCACGATATATAAAGCAGACCTGTTATGAATCAGGTCCAAAAGCAACTAGACTCCTGGCCAGACGCCTGCGTAAAACTCAAATACAATTCATAAAATAAGGGACCCTCAAACCAATTACTATAATTACTATAAGAAACTCTATTCCAAACCATCATCAGCTGCTCAAAAAACAACACTTGATCTGCCATTTAACTGAGGAGATTCAGAACGATACCATTACATCAAAATTTACAGTTAGTGACCGACAGCTGCAATCAGTAGACTAAAGGCTAGTACATCATCAGACAGCAAAAGGTTTCCACTAGAATGGTATGAGCCCTTGAAGAAGGAGCTAACACCTCTCTCCTGTGTTAACTGGACCCTTAAAGAGGGCTACCCCATCATGGAAGGAGGCAATTATCATTTTACCTAAGGAAGGCAAATATACATAAAAATGTAATAAAAATAAAATAAAGGTCCAATCTCACTTTTAAATGTAGACTATAAGCTGTTCAATCATTTGCAAACAAACAAACATGACTTCCGTAACAGATCTCATCAGTGAAGATCAAACTGGATTTATTAGAGGGCACCGAATGCTGGACAATATTAGGAGAACTCTCCATATAGTAGACAATGCTCAGAAAGATATAGTTCTGGTTAGTTTGAATGCAGAAAAAAATGTTATAGTTGATAGTTGGTAGTGATAGTATATTTTTTTTATGAAGTACTAAAGAGGTTTAGATGGAAATGCAATTTGGTGTATTAAAACTAGTTATCATGAGCCTACAGCTAGGATTTAGGGAAATGGAAATATGTCTAATAGGATTCAGTTGAAGAGAGGTTCAAGGGCTGCTGGGCTGTTGTATTTCTCCTACTCTCTTTGCTTTATATACTGAACCCCTCCCTTTAGACTTCAGTACCAGAATACAGATGGTAAAAATGAATATTCTACCTAAGCTAATATATTTATTCCAATCTCTCCCAATTATTGTTCCCCAAAATACGTCCATGTCCTGGGATAAGATTATCTCTAGATTCGTTTGGAATATCAAAAAGCCAAGAATAAATTCAAGACACTTCAATTGCCTAAAAATAAATGAGAATGGCCCTAACAAATCATAGGGAATATTTCTCAACTCAGACCTCTTGTCTGTTGAAATGGAAAGAGTGGTACAGGGTTACCAAACCCAGATCTTGGTGGGGGACAAATAATTGATTAAGGCTTTGACACATTATGGATCCAATAGTAGCATTTACACTAGAAATATGAAATGTTGTAGTAGAAAAATACAAAAGAAAGAGAGGGGTTTGCATCTTCAGGTGGTTTGCATATGACTATATAAGTTTAAAGCAGGGGTGTGTTTCATCCAAAATCTGGCACAAAAGAATCGGCACAAGATTTAAAGGCAAAGTATGGCCTCAAAAACCAATATTTTATTTTAAAGAGTTGTGATCGGAACCAACTTGAATCTTGTGATTGGAGTAATTGTGGTCATCTCTGGTTTCTACCAAGCTTTTGGGGGAAGCAGGCAGGGATTAACACTCTACATAAAAGACAAATGGGAAGCAGAGGTAAATATCTAAATAACAATAATAAGAGTGGTATCAAATATGTGAGACATATTACATTACATTCACAAGTTCTACTTGCAGCAAATGAGAAAGCTGTTGCCAGAAATTGGCTTAATGTAAACACTCCAACACAGGTAACACAGTTCAGTTGTTAGAACTGTTAAATCAGGCATTTTACCACATTTTACTGATCAAAACCTAACTAATGGCTTAAAATGCAAACTGACATTGCATACGGTGATGTGTGATGTGCAGAAGCACCTGCTCTCTATAGAAGTTAATGAAACTTAATAATGTGCACAAAATTGGATTTTGTTGTATGCACTGCAGGGTTACAATAAAGAACTCCTTAATTTGAGCCTTAGATAGGGGAACCTTACAAGCAGCATGTTGAGCCAGGAAGTATACATGAGGTGAAGTGTCACTTCCTGCAGGAGCCTGGTTGTTTTGCCCCTCTAAATATGATTAAGACCAGAATTCTATAGTTATCAAATATAGTTCAGGGGATGACTGCAGAGGAAATGAAACTTATGATCAGAGTAGTCATTCTTATGACTCTCACATTGAAATCACTTCTATAGTGAATAGAATAGTGGAAATAGCCTGTTCCCCATTGTTCTGGGCCCTCCTTGAAACTACCTCAAGGACTCCTAGGGGCCCCCAACCCCTGTTTGAGAACCACTGCTCTATAAAAACATGTTTTTAGAGGTTGTGCTCATAAATAAATGTATTTTTTTGTGAGATCAGGCTTCAGCTGTCTGTGCTTTCAAAAACTGTTACAAGTCACTGTTGTGTTGTGATGTGCAAAGCTGTGGTTAAGGTCTGGTTAAGTTTAGCCACAGAAACCTCTCAGTTAGAGTTATAAAAGATCATGGTCTGGGTTAATTTAATCACTTGAAGCATAGTTTCTTCTTTTTAGTTGTGCAACCGTCGTCATCATGGCAATATTAAAGTAAAGTAAAATGTCCCAACTATAAGAAAACAGTTGTTTTGGTTTTTTTTTTGGTTTTTTTTTGTTTCTATCTAACTATCTAACCTTCACCCAAGCCTCCTCTTAATAAGGAAAATTCACCTTATATTTAAGTTGTTGCACATGCATCACTTCTCTGGTCGTGTGTGTGTGCCACAACTAAGGATCTTAGTTCACTTTCCATTGGTGTCATCTTCGTGGTCATTTTGTGCTTCTCTGTGAGATCAGGCTGCTGTAACACATCTTGATCTGCTCTGTGCTGCTCGACACAACGTTCATCCGATATTTTTAGCGGAGCTCTATCATTTATAGCAGATTACAGTGTGTTTTCCAGTCAGATTCACTCATCATGAGCCTCCTGTCTGAACATCAATTAACACGGGCGCCAAAAGGAAACTCTTTGTGGCACTTCAAGCAGGTGGTCTGAACCTTGCGATAGTCTCACTGTTAAATTAAGAACAAATGTTTTTGTACGAGTGGTTCTTGCATGGGGTCCATTATTTTTTGGAAGAATAGCGTTCATTCCTTCAGACTTGAAGAAGATGCTGATGCTGTTGGCATAGTGGATCAATGTACTGAGACACTTTATACTTGATTTTCCTTTGACAATGTAGACCATATGTTTTTACGGCGGTTGAAATCCATTTTAAACCCAGACTTGTCATTGAGAGCACTTAACTGTGCCATCGTATAACACATGACAGCGACTATAGATGCAACCTGATCTTTGCAATCTACACTTACCAGTTCACACTGAGGTCTATCGTTGTTAACAGAGTCCAGGAAATAAATTGACAGAGCCTTTGAGGGACTAAGTGTTTCTCTCCTTTTCTCTCTCTCTGGGTGTTAATGCAGTCTGTGTAAAATGCAGTAAGCGAGTGCAGAGCAGTGATAACTGGCAGAGTAATTGAGTCAAAGTTATTGTGAGTACATGCTAATGGAGTGACACATTACAGCAACTCCCCCGTGGCTGTGTATGGCTGAACACCAGCTCAGGACCCAGCTAAAAGGATAACGACGAAAGGAGAAAACCACTTGACAGCTTTTCCGCTCAGGCTTTTAGACAGAAAAGGTTAAAATATAAATAAAACAACAAGGTCATAGACATTTGTTGGATGACACAAATTCATCCCATTTGGACAAAATGAAAGATACAGTGATGCTACACTAGGAAGCTTCATTACTAACACAATCAATTATAACTAGGCCAAAAATAAGTAATATGAGTAAATGAGATCTGAACAAAACTCTATGGCTTACTAATTTACCCAAAGGTAGTACAATCAATTTACTTACCAAATTTATAGCTAAGATCTGTGAATGCGGCATCGTTACTAAAAGTAGGTCAGACAGGGTAAGAAGCACAAGCAGTAATATGTTATTATAGCGATAGAACTGAAATACAAAATGCACTTTCCTCCAGCATTTTAACATAAGGCAGATTTATACAAAGCACTGGACTACAACACCAGAAGCCTAGCTTTGCATCCTGTGTCCTACATATAAATTATTGTTTATATCACTTAAAAAAATTATAAAGATCAAGGTTGAGGATAGATATGCATAAAAAAAAATATATATTCTAAAGAGCTGTGTCCTGTGTCTTTCAAGTCTTTTCAAGTCTTTCAGTATTTCATTTATCTTAATTTAAACTAATTAAAGACAACCATCCAGTGGCAGCTGGTGATGAATATTCTTGGTGGAGCTGATGTGACAATACATTTCTCTACCTAGTCCAGTATAAGAATTCAAAGTCAGACGACAACTACAATTCAACAATGTTTTAATCTCACCAGTTTTACAGATAAAGTAAATGAACTATTTTCAGTTGTATAAGGCTCCATCCATGCTTTGGAAAGGAAGGGTATCAAATACAGTATTCTAGTTCCTGACAGAACTTTACAGCAAGAGTATGATCAGCTATACAATCTATACAAATCAACAGTGTGTGTGAGTGAGTGAGAGTGAGTGAAGGGTAAATTTCTGTTTCTAAGGTGAGTGTAATATGATGAGTGACTGGATGGGATGGACAGTTCTTATTTGTACACGAACTTTGCCCGTCTGTCTTTCTGAGTGGTGAAATTTCGGGCTTGTCGGGTCCCAGCTCCTTAACCCGGGTTTTCTCCTCCATTGTCCTTCTCACAAACGGGTAGATGAATAAAGATCTCACCAAATTCGGTGGAAGCTGCACCTCGCTCGTTAAATTCGCCATCATCTCGCTGACTGACAGCGCCGTGCTAGAGCGTGCACAAGCCTTTCTTGAGAATCTTGCGGTATTTTCAGCGCCCCATGACAGAAACATACAAGTCTGTCTGTGGAAATTCACTGGTTAGTAGGTGGGAAATGTAGTTTATAATTCATATTGCATGTAGGCACACACTAGTGGGTAAAACCGACATTTATAACAGAATTTGTAAAAATATATTTGACATTTTTTGGGCCAGCCGCCACTGCAACCATCTTTCTCCAAACCAATGGTATATCTTCTGTAAAGCTGCCCTCCAAAACACACACATCCACTTGTGTTTGTGAGAAATTCAAATAGAGGTCAACCTTATGAGACACAATTGAAAAGTGAGCTTATTCTTACCTTCTTACTACCTCCAGTTTTCTGAAAACAAGAGTCCGCTTTGGATCTGTTTTATGTATGTTGCATGTCTTTCCACTCAAGCTACTCTGAGCAAGCTCTTCCTTTGTGAAGAACAAGGTCAGTAGACCACTGGTCAGTTTCCAGGTCTGTGAATATTCACAGTGTTGGAGTGAAGCTTCCACACAGACCCACCCTCCAATGTTCTGATAGTACAGGACACTACAGAAAGAACACACATTCAAATGGTATCACTTAACAATCAACTTATAAACAGAGAATATTTGGGGGAAAACAGATAGCTGTTTTATCTACCTACCTGTTTCTGCTGCTGGGTAACTGCACCCCTTTCAGAGCTCCAGAAAATAAATCCCCTTTCTCAAGCAGATGTGGTAGTCCTCTACACTGAAATCTAGCTATTCTACACATGCATGGTATGATTAAAGTCTTTAGAGCCGAGATAAACAACCCAAAGTTGTTCTGTTCTTAGCTTCTTATCTATTTTGCTCAGGAGCAAAACTTTCTCATAGGAGCAATCCTCATCATCACTGCTTACCTGATGGATGGATGGATGGATGGATGGATGGATGATTCAGATCACTTAGCATTAGCCTATCAAACAGATTGCTTTTAGTATATGAATCTAAAAATGTTTTTGCTTTATTGTTTTGTTTTGTTTTGTTCATTCATAATCTGACATATGTTCAGTTGCGATGGCAACTCTAATATGTTATAGGTTAATTTATGATTACAATGAGTAAGATAACACACTTTCTTTGGGCAGTTTACCAGTCTTTTGGGTAAAGCAGGATAAGATTAATATATAGTGACAAAGTCTACAAAGGGAGAAGGTCAGGGTGGAATGATGTCAACAAAAGATCAGACTTGATGTTTGATATAAGATTGCTTTTTGTTTCCTGTTTCCAAAAGACTGCAATATGACCGCAATCATCACCTAACATTCACCATGTGGTTATTATTGTAACCATGACAGCAACGTTAAGGAAGTAGTCATTTTAACCCACATCATTATCTTTCCCTTAACATAAGTAACTTGTTTTTGCAGCCTAGACCTGACCAAAGTGTTACCAAAGTATTGTCACATCACATATTTTTCTACAGTGATTTGTAACTGTTCAAGAAGATACAGACAAATGATGTGGGATCAGAAAACACTTCTATGGACCATTTTGGAGTGCAAGGTGCAACAACAGACTTTGTTGTTTAATTTGGTGTACTTGCTTAAATATATACAGCAGATCTGGAACAAAGTCTTATGTGGATAAGTCACATCATTCTGGAGCCCGTAGTGTGATATTTTTAAAGAGTGTATCAATGGAAATTATTAATGTTTATAACTTACTAATGAATAGAGAACATAATAATTTGATAATTTGGGAAAAAGTTAAACTGTAGTTGGAAGTCACATTGAAAGCAATTTTACACTCTGTGATTCTGATCTTTATACACTTCTGTAGACGTACTTCCATTATAAAAAGGTCTGTTCCCTGAACATTGCACTTGCAAACAATCTCTTGCAAACTCATACAGACATATGTACAGATACACTCACACACACATACACACACACACACACACACACAATCAACCCTACATTATTCTTTGTATGGTTCCTGTTGTTTCACTGAGGGACACTTTTCCATGTGGATAACCATGGAGTTTCTGTGTGCGCTCTAACAGCTATTCCATTGAGTGACTCAGTGTGGTGGCAGCAGGTCTCAGTCACAGTGGAGGCAGGGGGTAAGAAGGGGCTGTAATGTCAGTCCACCACCCCGCTCCTCTCCTTTTATAAAATTGGGAAAGGGAGGTAGATGGGGGGTTGGATGGATGAGGTGGAAAATGGAATCTGAGGCAACATGGTGACTCAGTGGCAGCAGGGTGTATTTCAGACGATGTGCATGATGACTGTGTGAGTATTGAAGGGATGGACAAGAGAAAAGAACTCCAACATAAAAACTACAAATTAAATTCAAATAAATGAAACCCCTATAACATGGGAAGCTGCACTGGTGGGTTGTGTGTCTCCAACCTTTTTACAAACTAACATGAGGCAACCTATAGAAAGGGAAAGGAAATAATGTGGGACATATATTAATATTAGAATGAAAAAAATGAGCTCTTTAGAAGAAAGAGGCTTAAAACCAAACAAAAAAGAAAGCCAACTTGATTTGGTCAAAGTAATCAACTTGAAGAACTTGAAGATCTTTAAAGCACATAGCAAATTTCAGAGTTTATGCAATTTGATGAGCTTTTATGCATATAAAAGACTGATACATGTGATACATTCAGAGCTTATGTTTTTAGAAATCTAAAATGTTACAATAGCAATACTCGCATGCTGATGTTTTAGCTGATAATGTTTAACATGGCCACCAACTTGGTTTAAAATTGCCTAAAATTGCAATACAAACATGCAAGACTGCAAGCTTGAAAATCAGTTGTCAGTGGGCTGGAGATTGCTCTTTGCAGGACTCTGTTAATACATGCAGCACATTCTGGTGGAATTAATAAATCTATTGATGGTTGCATCCTCATTTAGGTGAGCTAGTCCCAGTGCTCTGGTGCATAGCCATTCACTGACATGGCCAACTGGGACAGTTGATGGAATTAAACTATTGTTTGTGTCATTATTTACAGCTGTGCTTCGCCTGCTTTGTCTGCAGTGAAGGGTCCATTCTAACTAAAATATGAAGCCAAGATGCAGGCAATATGATCTGGCTGTTCTGCAATGAAGTTCAGTTTTATAACTGCTGTCTCAGTTGGACTACTCTTTTAGCCACAATATGTAAAATATACTAATATATTAGTATTATTAAAACAAGCTCACTGCAGAACATAACAGAGGTTTTGGCAACACACATGGGGGAAATTGGACCATGGAACTGCTCAAAATGTAGACAGACAAACTTTTGGACCTGTCAGAAATGTGACCGATTGAACCGAACCAGATTATTCAAGCAACTAATCGTGCATTATGACCGCCCTCACACTACATGACAACCAATTTGACAAGAATTTGACACAATTCTTAAATAAGTCAGGAGCTAAAATCAGGCTTAGTCTATGTGTGTCTGCCCGACTCAATGCAACAACAATTACACAATTCCCTCACCAGCTTCCCACCCTGTGGATATGTTTACTGGTCAACCAGAAGTGCTGCTGCTGAGAATTCTTTTGTGGTAGGCGACTTCCTCGACCCCTGCCCACCTTTAAAAAGATAGCTGTTGCTACAAAAATACAGCTTCATTCCATACAGATGAGACCCATCAAGGAGAACTGAATAGCAGAAAGCAGGATAGCAGCGGAGCACTTTCTCCAACAGGCTGCTCCAGCTCCGCTGTCGTAGGGAAAGATACAGGAAATCTTTCCTGCTACAGGCCATCAGCAAGTACAACAATAGCTAAAATCCGGTCATATATTATTATATTATATTTTATTTATTTATTTATATCCATCCATCACATGACCAGCATCCTGCTTCCTGGTTGGACTGCAGCATTCCTTTCTCCTTAGCGCTACAATATCACTTCCTCTCTTTTTTCTCTTTCTCTGTAATAGTAATTATCCTGTTTGTGTGGGTGCCAGCTTGAACAAGTCCTTGCTTTTGTCTTTGTGCTTGTCTCAATTAATTACTGTAGTTCGTGACAGACAATGGGATAGACATACACACACACACACACACACACACACACCTTTAAGAATGGGCTCTTGGCCACAGGCTAACTCATGTGTCACTCTGTCAAATACTGGTGGAATAAGCTTGAATTTATTCCAGGGGTAAAAAAAGTTCGTCTCTCCAACAAATGTATGTCAGATCTTGTCAACTGCTGAGCTGACTGTTGTTATAGGGGACAGGGGTTTACATATTAGTATTATTCTTAACATTTACAGCACACATTCAGCAAAGATCCTTGTGCTTTTCTAGTGACATCCTTTTTTCACATTCATTTCCACACTGACACTGAAACTGTCCAGCACAAACGTAGTATCCCAGAGGTATAAAGTTACTAAAAACATTAACTAAATTACTGTATTTACATTTATAAATAGTCATTTGATTTGCACTTTTTCTTATTGCAAGTCAAGCGGGGCAGCAAAAGTCCTTCCTGATTTTTGAGAAGTTTTAAAAAGTGCATAATATGCAGCTGGTGCAGGCTTAAAATCTCTACCCAACTCTCCCAACTATGATGAGCAGTTTGACATGCGGGAAGCCAGTGAGGGATGACATCACAGCTCACTATGTCCATCTGCATGCATTCTATGATTGGGACACCTGCAGCTGCTGACTGCATGTGTACCAGAAGAGACACAGTGTCCACTTCACTTTAAGTCCTTCTATCAAGCCTCCATAAGCAGTATGTACACGGTTTATAACGCATTTAAATGTTAATTAATATACATTATTTGTCAATGATTATAACTTATCCTATGAGACATATTTTGAATTATTAACTATGTATTGTGATGTATTGCCATCTGTTTATACAGAAGCCTCCAGTTATAGATGCCCACAGGAGGAGTTATAGTTGACAACTTATGATAATACAGAAATCTGCTTCAGCCCTCAGCCCAGGAAGTGAAGGTGTCTTTTCTAACCAATGCGCCAGTGTTGTGACTGTATCGAGCTGTTGTCCATGTCCTTTGGTAGGGAAGACTAACTCCTATTGATTTTCAACAGCGGCCTGCGAAAGCACTCACTTAAGTGATATTGAATCTGGAAAGAGGAAATTTGATAACAATTTCAGGGAAATTAAAATCTAGATTTCAGGAGTCCTCGGCTGTTGTTCTCTTCTCTCTTTCTCTCCCCTCTGATAAGACACAACAACCTTGATGCAGACAAGGTCACATATTAACAAGCTGTCTATCCTGGAAATGAAATGGATACTTGTGATAATGGATCAATAGTGGCAGAATAGGGACAGAAGTGAAACAGGGCAACCTCAAGGGGACTAACAGATAAACCCAACCCTAGTGTTCCTCAGATATATGGAGAGTCCTCTCCAGATCTGTAGAGTGGGCTAAGAGTGGGGAAGAAAAAGGATGAGAGATATCCTTCATTTTCAAATTAACATCTGAGACGTGCCTGCTTTGTGATTCCAGCCTATGAGATGAAAGCTCTCCTTTGCCGCTCGGTATCTCTCTGCGGAGCCCGGCGACGTACAATCACACACAAATGTATTCAACTGCAGACACACACATGGATATATACTGTAGCTACACCAGTGCATACACTTACTAACACACTTCCTCTCTGAGTGATAAGAATAAGGGAGTGTACTCCACTTCTTTACAGATTGTAGGCCCAATTATGACAGACAGAGATACAGGATGGACATCATCTGCATATAAATGGAGAGAACCTAAAGGGACATGGCTTTATAACTCATAATGGGGAGATCCCATCATACCTTTCTAATGGGGAGAAAGTTATTAAAGTACAATCGCTCTGACAGCAGCCCTGCTCTCCTTCCACCCATCTCATGCAAATTTAAGTTGAGTTCAACAGTTATCACAGTGTTATTATTTCACACCAATCCACCCTTTGTCATCCTGCTATAATGTTCAACCTGAAAGAGCATATGACTATACACAGAGCACAAAGACATCATAGCACCAATAACAAAACAACCAAAAACAAAATGACTTATATTGTTTATTGAACAACAATCTATTTTGCTAGGGTTCCTTTATCTTTTCCAATCTATTTCACTCTCCTCACCATCATTTTTCATTTTTATATAGATCATTTTATGATACTTCTATGATACCTTGTCACGCATTTATTTTCCTATTACACCTGTCATATTTTGTGAAAAAAAAAAAAAAAAAAAAAAAAAAAATTTTTTTTTTTTTTTTTTTTTGCACGGGAGTCACAATGCCTTAGACTACAAACAAAATGTACATATTAAACAGTAAGCCAGAGGAAACTAATTAAAAAGTATATGTATGCAGATTCAGAGTATATACGTACATAGATATAAGTTTGGACACACTTTCTCATTCGTGTGAATGGGAAGGTGTGTCTAAACCTTTGACTGGTACTGTATATGCAGTGGGCTATAACAACATAACAACATGTTGTGTTGGTTTTAAATCTTAATAACTTAATCATTATTTTTAAAAAGATGGAAAGGTTAGGGGCAACATATATAGTTTGCATGTCACAGACTGGAAACAACAACTATAACATTATTTTAAATTAAGAAAAAACAAACAAACACACACACAAAAAAAACGACAACTTTTGGTCTCTATGATCTCCTCGAGTTATGGTATAGTCAAGGTGTCGGATCTACATGACCTGATTAATATGTTGGGACAAACATTTACTACAGCCCCTGAACCTCCACTCACATACATGGTAGCCTCATTATTTACCATAAATCTTATACTGCGATTACAGTGTAAGGGCACATATTGTTTTATTTAAGAATATAACATATGTGAGCACAATATAAACTAAAATCAAAAAAGCTCTTAAAACTATATTGTGTGAAAAATATATATATTCCTTTCCGACATATTTACGTTTTGATCAGAGGTGGGAATTTATTTCACTATTCGCCCTGAAAAAGTAAAGCCAAGTTAAATTGTCTCTTTCTCTGTTTTGCATTTTTCATTTCAGTTTGATCTCTCCCCTGAGAGACAGGCCTTTGTTTGATTGCCTCTTGATAATCCTCTGATAAAGTGCCTGCTGATCAAGAGATGTCCACTTTGTAATCTCCAAATCCACAGGTAATTATGCTGCAATCTACAGATAATCTAATCTCTTATCTCCCCCACAGGAGGCGTACTGAGACATGGGAGGGACAGGAGAAAAGCTGGATGTGACAAAGTCAGGGGGGAGATAGCGCTGTGTTTTCCATATATGAGCTTACATGCAGCTCTGCAGCTCCATGTACTACTGCAAAGTTTTACACTGAACCACGTCAGTGATGGTTTGAAATTAGCTGTTACATTTGACTGCACTTTACACTTAATACCTTTCCACTGATAATAACGGTGCAAAATAAACAAGCTGTTATTGTTGCAAAATCAGCCTGAGAACAGCAACATTTAAAGACACATTCTAGCCTAACTGTTTACTGTGGGTCAAGTTCATTTTAGGATAGTCTACCCATCTCCAGTCTATGTGAACATTAAAGATACATGGTATATATATATATATATATATATATATATATTCCTTTTCATTAAGTGTTTCTCTTTCTTTTGTCATTTTCACGCTCCATTAGCAAAATGTGTAAAAAGAGCTTAATGACGCTGTAATGATGTGAGGATGCACTTACAAGCTAAAATTTCCATATTAATTAGGGTATCAGGAAGAGCTTTTTACCTCACGCAGCAGACACTAGTGCTGAGTTTCTCTTAGTGACTGTGACAAGGCTGAAGTCTGTACCTTTAAAAGCTCCTTCTCATCCAAAGCCATTTGCAGCTAGTGTAGCTCCTCGCTTGTTAAAATGAGCACCCTGATGATTGCCATCAGTGCTGAAGTGATTGAGCTGAGTGAATCGAAGGTGGAGAAACTATGTGGCCAATGTGGAGGGAATGAGCCGAATAGATTGAATTGAAAAGGAGCACACATAAAAACAGCAATAAAACTGAAAAAAACAAAAAAAACAAAACAAAAAAAAAGAGTAAAACTAAGTGTGTCACCAGCATCACAAGTTGTGCACAGATGTTCATATTCATAGAATCTACACTGATTTAGTCTATGTAACCACAAATGTTACTGTATTTGTAGATACATCGTGTGTAGTGTCACAGCGTGATGGATCTTTTTAATTTTTATGTTTACATTGAACAACTTTTTACCTGAGATTGTTTAAGTTAAGCTTGCGTATACACTAACTGGTGTATCTCACTATGAGTCAAAATACAGTGACATAAAGTATTGGGTTATTGGTTATAAGGCTTTTATAAATCCATCAAACTAATAACGTATCACTTGTGTTTCATAATCATAGTCAACTCCTTCTTCAAAATGTATTTATATACAAACTGAGTTTTACTCATTTATCATTCTTTTTATTAATTACTAAAATACAACAACCACTCCCCGCTGCATACAGTACATTCTGTCCATTAACATTCTATCCAAATAAGGAAAACAAGAAACGTGGGGAAAAATTATCTTTTTTCCAGGATGGCTACGCTGTAAATACATAGAGGTGATACAGAAACTGTGTTTTTGGCCTGGGATTGACGTGTGGTGTAATATGAAGTAATTTGAGAATATGATAATACACTGTATGTCCAGACTACAACCAACTTGTACAATGAAATGTGTTGCATCATGACTAAATAAATTATCTATTGGAATCTGATTAATTAATAGTTGTGACAAGCATGAACAAATCAAGGCAAAAACATTTAGGGGGCTACAATTACCTCTACTACAATAACTAGCATGGATCCAACATCCATCCACATCAACAATTCCAGTTTATTTTTGAAATAGATAATAATAGATAATAGAAATAGATGATGTTTCACATTAAAATCCTTAAAGAAAAAGGGGAGGATTCTGCCATTTGAGCTGCTGGCAGGTATTTAATATGCAGGAGTTCAGTTCCATTGACCTTAACACTCATTGTAAGAACACTGTTACCAGCACTAGACGTAGTGGAACCCTGGACCAGCAAGGGTTACACAGGCTAGGGAGCACTGTGTAGCCAATATATAAACAACTTGTGGATCTATGAATGGATAGAGAGCAGAGCAGAGCAAAGCGTGGATAGATAGATAGATAGATAGATAGATAGATAGATAGATAGATAGATAGATAGATAGATAGATAGATAGATAGATAGATAGATAGATAGACAGACAGACAGACAGACAGACAGACAGACAAGGAGAGAGAGGTGTTTCAGTCTTTCTGCCTCCTCACTTGTGCCTAAGTATGTGAGTAAGGGTTTGAGATCATGCCAAACATTGAAACGACTTTAGCTCATCAACAGTTATGTCACCTTTGTTAGTTAACATTTCTCTGAATGTACCAGGTTTCAGGTTTAATCGCAGTGTAAATTACCTCTGACGCAGTGAAACTTTCTTGCAGACCTTGTGTTAATTATTACACGATGCTTTGTCACAATCCCCAACAGCAGCTCAGGTGAAACACGAAACGATGTATGTTAGCACTAAATAGATCACTGAGCGCACATCAGTCTACATTAAGGTCTGGTGGGTCTTTAAATTTTTGTTTTTCATTGAAGCTGTTCATAATTAGTATATTTGAAAGCTGGTCCCGACCATGTTGAAACTCTGCATTTATGAAGCAAATGTTTCACTAACAGCCAAAAAAAGAAAAAAAAAACTCCCAGCTGTGTTAAAAAAGTGTTGTGCTGTGCAAGTACACAAGTACTAGTGCACTTCAGCAGTAATTGATGCATGGATGAATGAATGAAGCTGTCAGCTCAATCAGTCTCACTCAGTCCTGAAATAAAAAAGGGCATACATAAAATATGTACATGTTAACATAAAATGCACTCTCCATAAATACCAGCATATTCCCTCATGATTTAAATATTTCTGTGCAGACTTGGTGGCATGCAGTTACAGTTGCAGGTACAACCTGGCTGTGCCCTCTTAAGCAGCTGGTCCACTTAAGTAGTGATGTGCCATTGATGAACAGAGGTAGAGTATGGAAAGTTTGGAAAAAACAAAAAAAAAACAAAACAAAACATAGATCAGCAGGAAAATGTTCCACTGTTATTGCTGAAAATTATTATGACCGTTTGAAAATGACGCCACAACCCCCACAATTCACACCTAGGTGTGAATCTCAGTTTGAATGAAAACTCAGCGCAGACATTGGCTGGAGCCAGGTACACTCAGCAGGGATCTCTGCTGGCGCACCACTTCTGGTCACAAAAGTCAGCGAATGCCTCAAAATGTTGAAGTCCTGTGTCTGTGAAAAGAAGCGCACCTACTTTGGTAAAGTATACCATCTTCCATTTGTGATCTTTCCTGCTACTTCCGAGGGACACATCACATTGACATCGCCAAGGAGAGTGATGCACGGATCCCGCAACTCCCAGCCAAGGAACACGCCGTAGACACTCAAAACAGATCTCCCTTTCCTTTTCTCCATTGAGCTCCGATGGATTGGTGCAACAGAAAGAAAATAGCTTAAGTCTTGGCAGAGACAGTTAGCATAGTGTGCAATTGTATTTGTATTGATGAAACTTGACTTATAAAGTGCTGCATCATTTAATGTTGGTCATTCACTGTGCCCGGTAATGATCAAATCAAATTTTAATTATATAGCCCAAAGTCACTAAATACATTTGTCTCGGAGGGCTTCACGATCTGTACAGGAAGTGACACCCTCTGTCCTTAGACCCTCGATTCTAGTGAGGAAATGAGTCAATTATCACTAGTAAAAGGATCAATAACTTCAGTTTGTTTGTTTAGTGATATTGTGATTATTAACTGTTAACAATCTTTTGTAGACACGCTTGCAATAGTCATTTATTTTAAGTAATGTAATTTAAATAATTATTGTGAATAAATCCTTTTATAATTTAACCTGTTGTTGTCTGTGATTATTGTTGTTATATATTATATATATTATGTTATTGTTGTGATAGTTGCTGGATTCATAACAGTCAGTATATATACATCACATGTATCATCCTTCTGAGACAGTATTCTGGTTTTATCAATTTGTCTATTGGTCCCTGGTGATGCTCCAAAATGTACTATTTGTGTTAAATATTTCTAACTCTAATTATTAATATTAATTGCCAATAACCAAATTGTCCCTACTAGTGCACAACATGTTGCATTGTGTTTGCATGAAAAGTGTTCTATGAAAATGACATTGTGATTGTTTGATTGATCACATGACTCAAAATACAGTGCTGCTTGAAAGGTATGTATGTGAACCCTTTGAGCAGTTTAGATATTTCTGTTGTTTTACTATGAATTTCTCATTTTATCATACACCAGATTATATGTATGAAATGTCAGATATATGTTTTATCAATTGCATGCACTTGTTTATGGAACTGGTTCAAGTTCAAAGCACAAAAACTACATGAAACATAGAATTAGTGTATGTGCCAAAGTAAGTGAATCCCCAGCTGCATTGGTTAAGTCAAGTATGTAACAGACTCAGGTGAAACATATCTGAGTGCTTAATTAATCATTTAAGTAGACCAATGAAATGAGACATGCTTGGGAAAGAGATTGACCTGCACTAATGAAAAGAGAGAGAAAACCAACTGGGAGGGATATAAGACCATTTCCAAATAATTTACAAATGGAGGGTCTTCAACGTGACAGCAACTCTGCATAGAAGTGGACGCCCATCAAAATCACCCTGAGCCACAAGAAAAGTAATAAATTAGGTAAAGGCCAATGCACACATCACCTCTACAGAGTTGCAGACCTCTCCGGTAGCATCTGGGACAAATATGCATACGTCTATGATCGGATGAAATTTAAATAGCCATGACATTCATGGGAGGGTTGTTAGGAGGAATGATTGCCAGAGAGCACTTGGACAAACCAGAGGCCTTCAGGAAGTCCATTCTCTGGACAGATGAGTCTAAAATAGTTATTTGGTCACAATCGAACAGAGAAAAGGCAACACTGCAAATGAAGAAAAGAACCTCTTGTCAGCAGTGAAGCATGGTGGTGGAAATATGAAGGTTTGGGGCTGCTTTTCTGCTTCTGGAACTGGACAACTCGATATTGTTTAAGGAACCATGAATTCTCAGGCAAATGGGCTTCACTCCACTTGTATGTGTTCTGTAGGTGAGGCTAGTATGTAAGGCTTGTAGGCTGTTTTTGTGCGCACCATCTCAGCGCTGTTTGTCCAGCGCTGCATGAGGAGCAGGAAGGTGGTTTGGACAGAGCTGGACACTTAATGTGGATACTACTCAGATGAGTGTATGAGAAGGTAGAGAGCTGGGCATTTTATCAGGCTAGTATAACTACAGTCTGACTCTAGCTGTATGGTTACACACACACAAGCTTGTGAATCATTGAACATCTCACTCTTGAGGAACAAAGCTACTAAGCATATTTCTTCAAACTATTTAATTAAATGTCACTTTTGGATGTTTGAACAAGTGACTGACAGTGTTATTTTTCTTGGGAAGACGGCATACAGTATAGTTCCCAAAATGCTGGACTATTTCTTCATATCCTGCTCGCTGTGAAAGCCTGAAAAGCTTAAAAAGTGAGATGAAATAAAGCTTGCAAATTACATCCACCCAATAAGATTAGAGGCCCACGATCCTCCCATGTGTCTCAGCTCCTCAGCAGGCAGCTCCTCTGACAAAGACAGCAGTCGCAATGAAAAGGTTCCTGGTATTATGTCCAAGTCTTTCACACAAAACATTTGACATTTGTCATGATTTCAATAAGGTGCCCGGCCGTATCAGATTAATTTTCAAAGCATTTTATCGTAGTTCATCCAAAACATGGTTTTGCATTAGCAGGCGTGGTGATGGTGAGGGGTCCTGTGCATATGAATGCACTGTTGCTGTGCTATTGCATGGCTTGCTTGCGGCCTGGGGAGTCTGAGCCAAGCTCTAGCACTCTTAATAATTTACCACACAATTAAAATTTAAAGCAAATATACAAGAGAGTTTGTCAGCAAACTGAACTGTGCTTCTCACAAAGGTTATCTGAAATGCCTTTTGCTGCGGCTGGTTGGAGGTGCGTTTAAAAACAAGGAAACATTTCAGAGATTTAATCTTGCATTATTTAAAGAAAAGTGATTATGTCTTAATTAAACATTTAAAATAAGCTTTTTCATAACTGTTTTATATACTTATGGGCATTATGTTGCCTCTCATCTCCCCTGGTGAAAGCATGGCGAGGGTGGCACTTTACTAAGCCGTGGCATACACAACACTTTGTTGTTGCTGAATGGCAGATTTGCAGATGCATTTGCAGAAATCACTTTGAATGTATGAGTTTAAGCATACAG
The DNA here is from genome assembly GCA_036937835.1 of Pampus argenteus. Taxonomy (NCBI): domain Eukaryota; kingdom Metazoa; phylum Chordata; class Actinopteri; order Scombriformes; family Stromateidae; genus Pampus; species Pampus argenteus. The sequence goes on along the minus strand of CM072865.1, from coordinate 3,241,163 downwards.
TCCTCTCTGTCCTGAATGATCTCATTTAATGACAGTAGCTGCTGTGCACTGATTCCTTTCTTTATCAGATGTGAGAATCCTCTCATACTCCATATCAAATCTGTTTTTGTTTTTTTTGTTTTTGTTTGTTTTTACATTATATTCATTTATTTGCTGTCACCCATACAAAAGTATCAGACAAATGCTTGAACATCCTACATTCCTTCCCTGTGCCTTTTGCACATCTGTTAAGCTGCTAGTCCAGATTTCAGATCCTATTTTAGAAATACCATTTGAGTATATGCCTCTGGAAAGAAACAGTCTTGTGCAATAAAATTAACTAAAACGACCCGGTTTTGCTAAAAAGGCTGTTATGCACTAAGATGATTTGAGGATTTCTCTTTTGACAACAAGGATTCCAGCATGTTTACAGATTATGGGGGATCATTCTCAAAATGCATCTCTGTTCTCTAAGGCGGTAATAATCCAAGATGTTCTTTTGACGCCTTTTAGCGGTTTGATGAGTAAGATTGTGCTGGATTTGTTTTTGTTCTGCCTCTTTTTTTTTTCTCTCTCTCAGACTTGATGCTTATTTGTTTTAAGGTTAGCAGACCCACTGCTGTGATTTCTGCATTTTTAGTTACAGCAAAACACACGCAAATAATGCACAGTGCAGATGTGTGTTGAACAATGGAGGCAGTTTCTTCTTTGAATGCAAAGGGCTCTAAAATACAAAATGACTGGTATTCCCAAAATAGTCTGGAGCTCTCATTTCCCTTCATTGTGCCAACTTCTATCAAGTGGAACATGAGTAGGTAAAGCACTCTGCTGATACTATGGCAAAATGAATATTGGTTTTAGTCTGATGATCTGCTACCATCAAGGGAACAATTTGATTTGCAAAACCGCTGACAAGGTGCAATTTTAATGAGAATTTTTAGGAACTACTGACGTGGAGCCACTGTCAGACTGATCTAACCTCAGCTCATTCCTCGCTTTGTCTTTGCCATCAGTCTACTGTCAAACTTGGGATGTTACACTGTGAAGGATTGGCTAATTGGAATGCTGCTTATGTGTTATATACCACATCAAACGCAGGACTACAGCTTTTTAAAAATATATGTAATATATGTATTACAATTTTTTTGTCACAGGACTACAGCTCTGTGAGGCTATTAGAATGCTAACATGCTGTTGTTTAATATATATATATATATATATATATATATATATCAGAGATCAGAGATCGGAGATCTGTCTTCGAGTGGCCAAAAATGTAACTAATTTAGAGGGTAGGAGGAAATTGCGCATTTGTTAGGGACTATTTTCAGCAGTGGATGAATCCACATTTGGTGTATATAGTATTTCTGACAGCAGGATGATGTGTGTAAGATTAGATGTGATTCTTGCCCCTGGGACCTAATCTCCTTATTGATCAACTCCGCTTGCATTTAACTGCATCTACACAATTGATTGGGCAATCTCCATGTTATCTGTTAGGCACAGGTTTAGGCCCTTTAAATGTTTTTTTTGTTTTTTTTGTTTTAAGAAATAATAAAAACAAAACGTAAACATTCCTATCAAGATATCAAACTCTTGTTGCAGATGCTCATGTTGTAGTTGAATGTCACATGGTTGGACAGAAAGTTGTGACTGGAGTTTTTTCCTTGTTGACGAGTTGACAGGCTGTTGATTTGGCCATGGGTGAGTTTGTTTTGTGGACCGAGTTGGGAAAGAGGGCCTGGTGACAGACATTCTGTGGCTTGTCACACTCCAGCTTCCCCCATGAGAACCAGCTAGCGTCCTGCTCTGACTGGCAAGCAGGAGACGAAGGAGTCCCCACTTGATCGGAGAGGAGCCACATTACACGGCTGACTGGAAAATGTCCATATGGCAATGCTCATCAATAATGGAGGCAGAACAGACAACCCAGTAGACTTTGGTTCTGTATGCACACAATTATGTCTTTGTGTGTGTTTGTGTACTTTTTTGTGACAAGTATATTGAGTTTAGACATTTCATTGATCCTCATTCCTTGATTGTTGCTAGTTTGGTAAGTGGGCCTAGCATTTCTGGGGATGTCTGTCACAACATATTGATGGTGTTCTTGTGTTGTGGGTCTCGCGACTTCCTGTTTTATTTTGAAATATACCCATCCTCTTGTTCAGTGGTGGCTGGTGAAAAATATTCTTGGTGGGGCTGATGTGACAATTCATTTCTCTGCCTAGTCCAGTATAAGAATTCAAAGTGAGATGACGACTACAATTCAACAATGATGTTTTAATGTCACCAGTTTTACAGATAAAGCAAATTAAATATTTTCAGTTGTATAAGTTGGCTCTTCCTGAGGTTTCCACCTTTTTCCCTGTTGGGGTTTTTTTGGTGGGCAAGTTTTTCCTCACTCGAGTCGAGGGTCTAAGGACAGAGGGTGTCACTCCCTGTACAGATTGTAAAACCCTCTGAGACAAATGTATTTTGTGATTTTGGGCTATATAAATAAAATTTGATTTAATTTGATAAGTCTCCATCCATGCTTTCGAAAGGAAGGGTATCAAATACAATATTCTAGTTCCTGAGAACATTACAGCAAGAGTAGCTATACAATCTATACAAATCAACAGTGTGTGAGTGAGTGAGAGTGAGTGAAGGGTAAATTTCTGTTTCTAAGGTGAGTGTAATATGATGAGTGAGTGGATGGGATGGACGGTTCTTATTTGTACACGAACTTTGCTCGTCTGTCTTTCTGAGTGCTTAAATTTCTTGCTTGTCGGGTTCCAGCTCCTTAACCCGGATTTTCTCCTCCATTGTCCTTCTCACAAACAGGTAGATAAATAAAGATCGAATTCGGTGGAAGCTGCACCTCGCTCGTTAAATTCGCCATCATCTAGCTGACTGACAGCGCCCGCGCCGTGCCAGAGCGCGCACAAGCCTTTCTCAAGAATCTTGCGGTATTTTCTGCCTCGAGGGCCCCAAGACGATACATTTCAGCGACACCGATTGGCCATATATTTATTAATTTGCCCTGGCAACTGTATACCATTGGCTATTTTACTGCACTGCTGGGGCGCTCTGATCAGCGCCCCATGACAGAAACATACAAGTCTGTTTGTGAAAATTCACTGGTGAATGAATGTTAGTAGGTGGGAAATGTAGTTTATAATTAACATTGCATGTAGGCACACACTAGTGGGTAAAACCGACATTTATAACAGAATTTGTAAAAATATATTTGACATTTTTCCCCCTCTTATTACTGCTTTTGTTACAGATCACTTGACCTCCCCATGTGTGTCACCTGTTTTCATTATATGCTTTATTGCACTTTGGAAAGTCTGCTTTGATGTGAGCGTTGTTACCACAATCATTACCTTTCTGACTTTTAATGATGTTGCAATACACTAACCAGCCAGAGCAGTGTACAACGGTTGTGTGTGATAATGGTATTGTTGGAAATCCTTCCCAGAGTGACACAATTAGTGAAATATTATAATCCTTCAGTGAAAGACTGGTGAAGCAGACAAGAAGTACTGATATCCAAGTGGATGATTAAGAGCATGTCTACATTCATGTATGATAGTTGTGGAAGTGGAAACAAGGCTTGATCTCAGTGGTTGAGATTTATAAAACAGAATCATGCATATGCCACACAGTTTTATAAGTACAACAAAAAGAATGTGCCTGCATATTCCTGGCTTTGTGTCTACATATTTTTGGTCTACAGTTTAAGGCATCTGATGTTTATTGTTATAAATAAATATCAAATCTATTTTTTCCTCAGCAAACAAGTCAAGTGCTTGTGGTTGAGTCCACTCCAACCATCCATATTCCAGAGTCCATATTCCAACCATCTAAAAAAAAAAAAAGATTTTTCCTCTTCTAAACTGTTAAAAAGCACAGTCAACACTACTAATATATACACTGTATATTAAATTAATCAATTATGTCGATCTTCTATTGACATTGAATGATCCTTTATAGAGGCTGTTCCTCACCATCAGGTGTAGAGCTATTTCATGTCTTAGGTTTTTCAGATTTGAAATTAAAATTAATGAAAACAAACATTAATCATGAAGTTGCCTATATTAAACGTTTTACTAGTTTTACAGTGTTTTATAGTGAGCTGATTTGTATGTTAGTTTTTCTTACCCCATTATATAATTATGCAATATGTAGCTTGTTTGTAGAAAGGAAAACATTTTTGCAGTATAATTGTGTTCTGGATTATACATTAAACTATCAACTAGTAGAGAAAGGCGATCTGAGTTTACATTCATCTGGCCAATATCAGGGAATGGAGAGGCTGAACTTCATGTGGACTTACAGAGTGGAAGAATATGAATTATTATGAAATGCTACAGTACTTTATAGCATGCAATTTGTGTAATATCACTGCCATTACGGCAACTAACCTTTGGAATAGCTATTATAAGACACTTCAGGTTTGTGCTGGTCAATTGTTATGCCTTATTCTTTAAGCCTATTTTAATATAGTTGATGTTTCTAGATTTCTATAGATTAATTAATTTAGTGTATGCAATGTGTTTATATCTGATAGCAATGTTGGCCAATAATATAAAATAAGATATATATTGTGAATACAGTGTTGAGGGTAAATGTGTGATGTCCCTAACCCTAACCCACTGAAGTTGTCATGGTAACATTTGACATTGTAATGCTGTTGTGGCCAGGTCTTTAAATAATGTACAGTCTGCTGCTGAAGATTGAAGACAAGAGAATCAAATCAAATCAAATCAAATTTTATTTGTATAACCCAAAATCACAAAATACATTTGTCTCGGAGGGCTTTACAATAAAATAAAGAGAGATAGAGATATATATAGAGAGAGGGAGAGCGATAGAGAGAGAGAGAGACAGAGAGAGAGAGAGAGAGAGAGAGTGAGAGTGTGAGTCCCCCAGCAGTCTAGTTCTATGGCAGCATAACTAAGGGATGACCTGAGCCAGCCCTAATTATAAGCTTTATCAAACAGGAAAGTCTTAAGTCTACTCTTAAAGGTGTTGATCGTGTCTGCCTCCCGAACACAGAGTGGTAGTTTATTCCACAGAAGAGGAGCTTGATAGCTGAAAGCTCTGGCTCCCAATCTACTTTTAGACACTATAGGAACCACAAGGAACCCAGCATCCTGGGAGCGCAATGTTCTAGTGGGGTGGTAAGGTACTATGAGCTCTTTTAAATATGATGGTGCCTGACCATGAAGAGCTTTGTAAGTTAGTAGAAGAATTTTAAATTCTATTCTAGATTTAACGGGTAGCCAGTGCAAGGAAGCCAAAATGGGAGAGATGTGATCTCTGATTTTGGTTCCTGTCAGAACACGTGCAGCAGCGTTCTGAATCAGCTGCAAACTCTTAAGAGACTTAAGAGCAAATAAACTCGGTTCTAAAGTCTACTGCATGTAGTTTGTATAAGTTTAGTTTCTAATACTGCACTGTACCTTCCAAATTATGCTATAATTAGGTTAACCACTTGTTCAAAACCTGTCAGCTTGGTACCTTGGAATCCATTATGAAGCTGTGCCTAGAGCCTAGGATATATTGCCATGACTGATAGGAAATTAAATCAAGGATGGTAAAAAGACAAAAAAGACAAAGAAAAAAAGTTTCTTTGAACATCAGACTTACATTACCATAAGGGTATAAAAATGTAAAGCGTTATACTAATAAACTATTCTGGTCAATGAAACAGTTACTAGTAGGTCATTCATAGTCAGTTGCTTGTACAAGAGTTTTGTCCATCTGAGCAGTTGTTGTAGTTCAAACTAAATGTTTTTTATAGATTGATTTATAGACTCCAGCTCTCTCTGCTGCAGTAGTTGGAAACTTGCAGTGGAGTTGCCATTTGCCCGGGCTGTGAGTGCACCTGTATGCATGTGTTAATTTTGCGCCTAAGGCTTAGTACAGTAAACTGAGACTGTATGCGTCAGTTCTTCTTAATGGTTGTGTAAGCACTACCTGCTTTCATCAGCACATTCAGCCTCTCTTTTTAAATGAGTTTCTCTCGTAAAAACGTGTTTCACACGGCTTGCATTGGTGACACGCACTGACAGCTTGTCTAAGTTATGAATTCAAATAAAACTTTGTGGGCATGTGGGCATCCATCTGTGGGAAAATGTAAATGTAGCATATTACTGCTTTGTCATTCCATTAAAAACAACTTTACACTAACATGACAAGGAAGAAAAGGAGTAATTGATACAAAATGGTTTCACAGTTACACACAGCATCCAAACACCAAGAGAATGGCAGGAGACTGTGCTGCTACAGTTTATTATTAGCTGGATCATAAACACAAGGTTTGCTGAGTTATTTGAAATGGGAGATCAAATCTTTGTGTTGCAGAATATTGCATCATCTTATATATATTCTTATTTGTATTTTCTCAATACACAAGAGGCCTGTTTGGTGTAGCGACATTTACATGTAGTTTGGTAGTGTTTCAGTTAGTGTCACACAATTATTAATGACATGGTCCAACCAGAGCTGTGATATCAGTGGGGTTGTGTATCCTTCCTTCCTCTCAGTGATATGTGTTTAGATACACAGTCCGCAATCCAATATAAAAATGATGGATACATTTATAATGATACGATAAACTGTGATTCAAAGCCTTTTTGTTAAACTATGAACGTGTAAGTAAAAGTTTTGTTTGCAAATCTTTTTATTTCAAATACTGCCCCAGAAAATGATGTCTCCTGGCACACAGACAAAACAAACAGTAGATGCAGGCAGTCAGAAAAGAGTATAAAGCTTACAACTGAGTAACTACACTATCTATTCTAGTCAACACACTGAACCAATGGAGTTCTGCTGGTAATGGAACAATGTAGTGGGTGCAGACCAAACAATTACTCCATTTCTATAGACCCGCTCACTAGTAACCCACAGCGGGTGTAGTCCTGCACACTTCAAAGCAGAGTCTGCATCTTTTTGTACACAGCAAAGTGCAACACATCAATAACTAGGAAACAAGACTCTACTGTAGCCTACACACCTGTCTGAATGTCATTCTGAGAGCCTTGCACTCTCTGAACACCTCCACATTGTGGCCTATAGGTCGACTTCTTAGCTCTATTGTTTTCAGTGGATAGCACGCTGTCAACTCAGCCTGTCCCGACCCATGGCAGTCCTCAAATAGTTTGAATACATTCACAACGCTGGGACTGGAAATGGCAAAAAAATGTAGAAAGCAGACCAAACTGTAGGTTGACACAATGCATAACAAAACAAAATAATCCAATTTCTTCAATTTTGAAACTCCTTTGAGCACCATTCCAGTATTTGTAAGGCCGTGGCTTTTTGGATGAATGCACTGGGTGCTTTTTCATTTTTCACTTTACACTTGTGATCGCACCTGTAGGCTGATGATGGGTGGGTGTGTTTGATTTAGCTCAATTAGCATGCTATGGGCATGATTCATTAAATAAGTGATTAATTACATCATGACACTGTATACGCAACCATTGTTACATATTCTGTGGTATAATAATGATAATCTTTCAAATTATCATTATCAAACACACAATGACACAAATAACTAGTGTATTGTTGTACATTTTTGTATATATATATATATATATATATAATGTATACAACATAATGTCAAGCAGCTTTTCCACTGCTTGCAGGGTTCAAGCTGGCCTGCTTTAAAATGATATTACAGATGACAAAGGAGGGAGTTAAGGGGATCATAATTAGCTTCGTATCCTCTAAAACATGCAGGCTGGGAATGAGGAGGAATATTGATCTGTTTCAGAGAAACAAAAAAAAAAAGTAAAAAATTTCAGCTTGTTTTTTCCTCCTCTCTGTGTTTCTGTACTCTGCTCTCTGCGGAGGTGAGATGCCCTCCGCAGAGGGAGAACTGGATTTAAAGCTAGTGATGGCTGGGACATGCTCACTGTGTGTAATAGGAAGATCAGTGAATGACAGCTTCTGTTCTCCTCCCAGCAACAAAAAAAGGGTGTCCGCTGAGGGGAAGGTTTCATCACTGAAAGGACAAGACAGACAGAAAAAAAAGAAGATAGACGTTACATCACACATGTTGGCTATATTTGAAAGTGTGAAATGTGATCATGCAAGAAAAAAATCATAAAAAGACAAATAGCTCTCATCATACAATGACAAGGGTTAAAATCTTATCTTAAAATCCGATCACTTTTTTTATTTACAAATAATCACTAAGATAACATGAATGTCTTTATATATCTTAATTAAATGCATTTGAGCATCATTTTCCCAAACATTTAATTGTTACTCTGCTTCATTTGCAATCACCACCAGACAGAAATCTTAGCTAAGGATCCCAGCACTGGACACTGTGATTGGGTCATCCACCCGTCGGGAACAACACTTTCTGATTGGCTGGTCCAGCCAAGAATCGGCAGTTGCGATATCCAAGGTCAGCCTCAGCTTGTCTCTGCTTGAGTCTTTCTTTTTTCTCTTATTGAAGCTGATCAGGCTTTAGGAATATTCATCGACTGCAGCAAACACATGGATTCTTTAAAGCCTGTGCCATGTTGAGCTGCAGATTTAATTGATATGGTAATGAGGGAGGATTTAGTCGCTGGATGCCCTTGCTTTTCTCTGCAAGAAAGATTTCTTATGGAGAAGATTTATTTTCTGTGTCAGCTAGGTATCTAATTCAGACAAACTGGAGATGAACCTGTGTTGCTCACCACTAAAATCAGTAACAGTGATATTTTGAATTAAAAAATGATAAAAAAAAAAAAAAAGAGAAAAAAAAATCAGGTGATCCAAGCTATTGTTGCTGCTGCAGTTGTATCTTGTCAGGACTGTAATTTAAAATGCAGCCATCATGGTGCATCTTGATAACTTGGCATTTATGATACTTGCAGCATCTCCAGTTTGAATCCAGACAGAGATTTTTGTTTGTATGCCCATTCTTCCCTTGTTTCCTGTCTATTTACATTACATAGGAAAAAAAGAAAAAGAGTAGAGATTACTTAAAGCTTGCAGACAGAGGGCAGGTGACGCTGTTGCCTCCATTAGTTTTAATGTAAACACGAAGGCAGCCGTTTTGTCAAGGTCAGTGGTGATGGCAAGGACAGAGAGGGCGGCTGTCATTCTCATGAGCATGAACGGTTATGTGTCGCTGCCATCTGAGTTGATAATGGTTTGCCTTTTTCTATTTGCCACTGCGGCTATGCCACTATGTCATCATGGAAACCGGAAAAGGCAGGAGGGAAAACAATGTCCTGGTATCTGAATTTACTGAATAATAGATCTATTCACGAGCAGAGACCATCTAGATTAATGGAGAGAGAATGTAGCTTGAAAATTTCATTATAAGTATGAAGCAATAAACAATGATTATCTGCCATATAAGTAGGTAACCATGTCTTCTACTTTAAGTTACAAAACACTGCATTACAGCAACCTGTGGTTTATGGAGCAATGTTGTGCCCCCGCTGCACTTTAATTTAGCAGTTGTAGTGCGATCCGTTGAGCTGAATACTTACAATGAGAGTCTTAACATACTGACATCTTGAATGTATCATGTGTATCATGTGCGCTATAGTGTAGCATAATAGCATTCTAACATTTCCTACATTAGCAAAGTTATTACAATTCATCCCAAGGGGATATGAATATGTGCACCAAATTTAATGGCAATCCATCAAGATGTTTCACTCACAAAGGTAATCCTCATGGTGAAACTAAAGGAACCAAAGTCAGTAGCATTCCTCCTCTGGGAGCCATGAACGTCCGTGCAAAATGTTGTGCCAATTCATCCAGTAAATGTTGGGATATTTCACAGTAGTAAAATAAGTAAAACATTTGACATGCTGGTGGAACCACATATGGTCCAGCACAGTCTGTAGAATTCATACTCTGCATGCCATGGATGTCTGTATAAATAACACTGTAATCAATTGAAATAGTTGTTGAGATATTTCTATCTGGACCATAGTCAACATGAGACAGACATAGTATGGTTGTTGTTTGGAATTATTCTCTTTCACTGATTATAGAAGTGGCTCTTAAAAGAGCCTTTGTTTTCAAATTGATGTTGTTCAGCTGAAGATGTATTGAGTCATCAGAGAGACGGTAGATGGTATGTTAAGACACAGCTCCATGTTGCCACGAAACTTCACCAGCAGAGGAGCAGAAATATGTGTCAAACCTCTCTATCACAGGGAGGAAACAGGAAATGTGTACAATGTACTGAACAAATAATTATATGAATGTAAAACTGCTATATGGCTGTAATCAGACATGGTGCCTGACAACTTTAAGCCCTGTCTTTGGTACACACACACACACACACACACACACACACACCACAAAGTCCTACATATACCATCACAATCATTTAAAATAAAAATTCCCCACACCGTGGTTTTAAAGTGACTGTCGTGAAGACTTTTCATTATAAGCAGTAATTGCAGGTATGTTTTGGGACTCACTCAACCTCAGTCCCCAAGTGACGTCACACTTGTAGATGCTGAAAAAACAATGGGAAAAATCACAGGTGAACCAACCAGACTGTATATAGACCCCTCTCAACCAACCACTGGATAATGGAAAACGCCGCTTGTGTTTTGACTACATGAAAGTCGGCTCATAATAGTCATACAACTGCAAAACTGCTTTCATTAGTGCGCCACAGGCTCAATCACCATTGTGTTCCCTCATTTGGTGAAAGACAGTGACTTAACAGACATGTATTTAAAATCCAGATTATAACTTTAAACATGGCATGTCTCCTTAACAGCAGTAAGTGAACTCTCCAGGAAAATCTGTGTACATGATGTTACTGATATCATCATATATCATAGGACTTCTGGGTATTATTTCAGTTCTTTAAACTCAAACATTTGCTTTTCACAAATGTTTGAACTACCAACATGAAGAGCTGCCCAGAGCAAGTTTGAGGTTGTTTGTCTATAATGTGATGATTTTTTTTTTTTTTACTAAGCCAACACTCTATAACCAACAACTCCAGTCAGTATAAGGAATTTTCACAAAGCTGGAGAATTGATAGCACTGCTCTTGTTGTTGTTAATTGGTACAGTAATTGGACCAATTAATTAGTTTCAAATGTAAGGAGACAAACCACAGCCAGGCCTGGGAAAATTTACTCACTGAAGGCTCCACACTAAATATATTCTCCCCTGTCTCCAGTCTACCATATTTAATGTGACAGTAGCACTTTATTGCAGATATAAACAAATTGGCCCAGGGGAATTAAGCTGCAGCTTCTATGCATAGTCTGTTACCGCAGATATGATATAAGAAAGACCCAGCCAAAGAGAGCTGCCTTTTTTTTTTTTTTAAAGTAGTGCATGAAGTAGGTCATGAATTTCAAAAGTGCAGATTACCATTTCCACACTCAATCCCATTAATCAACGCTTCTGCCATCGAGTCCCACTAGAGAAAACAATGAATAAGAGCATGTTACTTTGGAATTAATCTATTAATCAAATGGCACATGAAGAAGTACCTACGACATAGCGTTGGCGGCGGGACACTGTCCAGGGAGTTTTGGTAATGAGCAGAATGCACCCCTACCCTCCTTATCTGGGAAACATTGGCAGGCTGTTCTGCACTTTAAATGAGTGCAGGTTTTATTAAGGACACGAACTGTGAATATATTAACAGAGAATAGATTTATTTTTACACTGTAAAAAAAAAAAAAAAAAAAAAAATCAGTAGCTGTAGTGAGTAAGTAAGTAATAAAAGTAGGCAGCAGATGTGACGCACCTTAGCTGAAATTCTACAAACAGGAAGTCTGGGAAAGATATGGACCTCACTAAATATATGAAGAGAGGTTCATATGTACCTTTTCATTTTTAAAGTCATCATTGGTAAACTTTCCTTTGTGAAATGGTATTATCCAATCATCGATCATCCAGCTGGGTAATCTTCACTATATATATATATATGGTTTTTATTTCACTCATATCTCTCATGTCCAGGTTTCCCTTGTAAAAGATAGAATATACCTCAAAACACTATCTGGTTAAATGAAGGTAAACAATATAGAAATAAAACAAGTATGGGGGCAATAATTTTTCTTCACATTATAAAAGTACAGTAAGGCCTACAGCCTGTATTTGCTTTATCTTTTCTCTTGTCTTTATTTCCATATTTGGTATTGAGGTAATCCAAAATTAACAGAAAGTAATCAAGTTATGTTACTTTAATATTGTGATACTTGGATTAGTTTACTGACTAGATACAAATACAGAGACAGTACCACCACCTGCCGAGTATGAAGCAGCAATACATTATGTTTCTCTGCACTTCAACGTTCATGTCCTCCTGTGATGATGATGACAGATGATGTGATCAGAGCTGATATGGAGTGTCCTTGGACCTACTTACACATAAAGACACGTAGGTTGGAACTCCACAGCAATAGAATGACACAACACCCAACCTGAATAGACACTTACTAGTAATAGAGACCTTTAATCCTGAGTGTAATTTGTAACATGTTTTCACATAGTTCACACAATTAAATATACGTAGGTGATTACTAATGGGGTTTGTGAATCCCAGGTTCAGTCAGCCTGCTTCTACATCCAACACTTAATTCTATCTATACAACTGCAGCAAGGGCTTTACAACCTGTATAACACACTACAGGATTTATACTTAGAAATGCGATGTTCAGTCAGTAAGGGTTCCATATCTTTTAAATTAGCCAGTGCATAAAAAGTGTTTTCCAAACACATATAAAAGTCTTTATACCTGTTTTGAGAGGCCACTGGAAGACATGGAAACCCTGCCATTATAGAGAGGGCTGAGGAGCGACAATAAATATGTCTTTAGTTTATTGCATGTCACACTGTGCAAGACGGCGCTAATAAAACCGTGGTTGCAATCTGCGTCAGGCTGTCAAATGAATTGTGTGATCAATCATAACTGTACAATGTAAATAGGATAAAGTAGAAGCAGAGGCACATCAACAGCTCAAACATCCATCTGCTGCAAATCCATACAACCTTATCTTTCATGTTGCCTCCATCGTTTTGGTTGGTGTGTGCCATGGATGTATTGTGTGTGTGTGTGTGTGTGTGTGTGCTGTTGGATGTGCCCTCCAAATATAATGTTGTAGTGCGGAGTGGTTAGAAAGGTCTTTAGATCTGTATTCTTGTTACTTTTCTACGAACCACAAGACTCCTGCATTCCTGACTTTTTTCGCAGTCCCCTTTGCCTCTTGCAAAGCTGTCACTGTAACTTAAGTGTGATTTTACTATCAACATTGCTTTTTTTCCCCATTATCTGTCACTTAAAGTAAATGCCTGTGAACAGCACCCTCTCCGTGTTGTATGCTGCAAAGAATATCTTACAGATTTCTCTTGAAATCAAACTTGGTGACACACAGTGTTAATCACAGTCTCTGAGCTCCTTCACAGTGGTGGTCTTGCAAGTTGCATAATGTGTAATATATGCTGTTGTATTATTGATTTGTCCATTAAAAATACTATAAATACAGCCTTTAAAATTCACGTCATTGTCTGATAGAGTTTTGAAAGTTAAAAATTGACTCTCAGTCTCATCTCCTCACCAGTGTGTGCTGTGAAAATGAGGACGCAGTTTAAAGATGTCGGAAAACAGAGACACCAGAGACAGAGTAAATAATAGCAATGTTTAAACTTCTAATTATAGGTTTCTTCATTTTCAGAACTGCCTACCAGAAGATGCTTCTCTGCGCACCCTAAACCCTTATTAAACCTTCAGAAAGGACAATCTGATCCTATCATGCAGAGACATAGAGAGGGAGCAAGCACAGATGTTATTTGAAAAGGGTCACAAGGTTTGACTGAGCTCCATGTTTTGTGGTTTCAATAAGATGGGTTTTATAAGGCCTGTACTGCTATACGTAACAGTAAAACAGTCAATAGCCAAGATTATACAAACTGCATAGCAGCCAAATATATCCATATCAGAAGTAGATTCATTTGGTAGTAAACAGCCAGTATCAGTGCATTTTGAGCTCCCTATTCCATTCCTCTGGAACAAGGAACCAGATGAACCTAATTATTTTTAACCTGCTTAATTCCAATGTGCTATTCAAGTTATGCAACTGCCTATAGCGCATTATAAGTAAGGCACTGCACAAAAAAACGGAAGATTTATTCAAAGAAAAAAAAAAAGTAGTGACATTTCCATCTTTCAGCCTTTACTGGATATGCTGAAAATGAATCAATAGGTGTATTTTTTTCTTTTCTAGTTGTTGACTCGTGTTCACAGACAAAACTAGTCCCAACATCAACTGAGAAAGACTCAAATGTCATTGATTAGGAGTCAGTAGATGGCCGGAATGAGAAATTCACATCCAAACCAGAGGGCATATATGTAATACATACTCATTCTGAAGTCAAGATGGAATTTCCATGTTAAAAACAACTGTAAAAGAGTATTGTCTCAATCATGAGGGGATTCTAATGGTGGGGAAGTTAACAAGGATTCAATCAGCTCACCAAAGGACCAGACATGATTCTGCCTCTGTGGCACTGGAGAAATACAGTTACACAGCTTAACACACAATACACACAATCATTACGAAAACACCAGATAGCACCAGGGTTAACCCGATTTAGAATGGCTCCTCGTGGTTTGATAGTGATACTTTGCGTCTGGTTTCTGTGAATACACAAATTCAGATTTCTGCTGAATCTGCTTTCTGAAACAGGCTCATGGAGTGTGTATTGCTTCCTGCCACTCCACACAGTTAAAGCAGCATGGTGGCCAGATGTGTTAAACATCAGTGACTCATAGTAAAACTACTATTGCATGTGTTTATTCTTTATCTCAGGCGGCAACACCTAGTGCTGTGATGCAGAATAGTGTTACTGTCTCACAGGTACTGTACAGAGGTCAGTCGCCTTCTGCATCCATCTGTGTATTGTGTAGGCTATATATGAGTGTGTGCTGCTCATTGCTGTCGGTAATGACCATTGTTCACCAGTAGATTGACTGTGGTCACGCAGGGCAATAGGTCATGTTTAACAAGGAACAGAGCTCACAAACAGCAGTGGAGTGGAACACAAGAGAGACTCCTTCTGCTGTTATAATCACAACCGCCAGTATGTTCTTCAAAGAGAGTTTCTAAAGCTGTGCAGGTAGGTCAAAGGCACATATTGACAGGCTCCACCACCCCATGGTTACTGCTGAGGGTTTGAGTCAGAGCTGATGAAACTGACCCCCCACTGGGAGTGCTAGCTCACATGCTAATAAGGAACTTAACACAGTGTTTCCATGAGCAATCGCACTCCTGTTTCATCAGCTGGCAGATAGCATTGATCAGTATGTGTGTGTGTGTGGCGATGTTTTTAATCGACTCAAAGTGTCTGTGAAGAAAATGTTAAACGAGAGAAAGAAAGACTAAGAATCAAGTGGCCTTGCACATGAGTAAATGCACTCACAGTCAAATGGATGCTTTTATAGAGTCTAGAGAATCAGAGAAGACAAAAACAAAGCAGCTCCCAATACGCAGACATTGTGCTCATTTACACTGGCTTGCATAAGTGACAGCTTGACAGCTTGACAGGAAGGTGAATAACCACTTCAAGCTCAGTTTCTCCTTTTTCTGTATGAAAACCTCAATGTGATACAAGAGAATTCAGCAGCACAAACTGCAGTCTGGAAAAAATGACCATAACGTTCAATCAACATCAGAATCTGATGTTGTCCTTTCTGAGTAAAGCACTGTATCAGAGATAGTGTGACTCAACCAAGACACATGCAGGAAAACATAACAGGCCTCTATCACGAAACATTCTTCAAAAGTCAAAGTCAAAGTCAACTTTATTGTCAATGCTGCTATGTGTACAGGACATACAGAGCATCGAAATTGCGTTTCTCTCTTGTCCAAAACAGCATGGACACGCGTATAGTACAAAAAAAAAGAAAAGTATATATAAAAAATATATATATATATAGAATAAAAATATACACATCTAAGAATATATAGAAGCAAAAGACATCTGTGAGGTAATATGGCACAGTGTAAACGGAGTTATTTGTATAAATATAAGTGTGGTAATATGGCAGTATGGACAGGATTTACAGTTATTTACAGTATACATGTACAATCAACAATGAACTATTTGAACATTAGACTGTACACAGTGCAGTGTCCAGAGTTTGTAGGGGCAGCGGGTGGAGGAGGGAGGAGGGGCAGTGCTGGGAGGGAGTTCAGCATCCCGATGGCCTAGTTTGTGAACTGGTTCTTGCCCGGAGGCTCCTCATTCTCCTCCCCGAAGGCAGGAGGCTGAAGAGTTGGTGATTGGGGTGGGTGGGGTCGCCCACAATGCTGAGAGCTTTACGGGCCAGGCGCGTGCTGGCGTAAGACGTAAGACATGGGGCAATTTCTCCAACAGTAACATATCATATGAATAATCAGCATTTCATTCATCATTATTAAACTATTAAGACATCAGAAATGTAATCAGTGATTAGTTTGTAGCCCAAAATAAAAGGAACAGTAACAGCGCTTCTTATAGATTTTATATGAGGTTGATGTTTTTTTTTTCACATGGTCCCTGACACATACATGTGATACACTGAAAACTAAAACTCTATCTCTCACCTTAATTTTCTATCTCCACATTATTGTATAACCTGTGGTGAGGGTCATGTGACAGACAGACAGATTTAGAAGCCCCAGTAACATGACCAATACTTTAATAGAATCATCAGAGAGCTAATGATCCTCATCTTTCACATGGTACCCGTCTCTCACTAGACTTAACAAGTTGACTGAGATAATGAAATTGACAGTGAGATTTTACAGTACAGTGACTCCATGCAAGAATTCTGGCACACATGTTGTTCATTACCAACAAAAATAAAACAACAATCTCACTTGCAACAGCATATTTCTAACAAATACGTGACGTAAAAAAACTAAGCTTGACAAATCCTCCCCTTCAACTACCAGACCGGAGATTTGACAAGTCACTACTTATTTGGAATGTGGTCTTAAGTCAGATGTGTGATTGATATATGCACACGGTGACTGTTTCACACAATGCATCAGCCACAAGCTTTTACATCTGACGTGAGGATGAGTTCTTATCAGCGGGTCTGAGCCGCTCGCAGCAGGTGTGAGACTGTCTTTGAGACGGTGTTGACAAGTGGATGGCAGGTGACCGACGGCCTGGTGTTCTGTCATCTGAGGTGCTGGTAATGCGAGAGACAAGCTACTCCTCCTTCCAGAAGGACTGAGGGCTCTCAGAGATGCTGTTTGAGGTTTGTTTTCTTTTCTTGGCTAAATTTAATTTGTAGCTCAAGTGTGTGTGCAGAAGCTGGAGATGTAAGTCGGATAGTGCTGGTGCCGTCTTATGAGGCAATTCCCTGGAGTATCGGGCTGGATCATGACCTCTTTCTCTAGGGAAACGCAGAGTAGAGGGCAGCTCTCCTGTGGGGGGGTCATCGCAGGCACAGAAAGGCTTGTGTGTATGTATGTTAGCAACAGATTTGACAGTTGTATAAATAAATTTCTCCACAGGGACTGAAAAAAAAATCCCTTCATTTTGCTCATTTCTGTGAGGAATTGTTCTCTGAGGCGTCCTCGGGCGCGTATTCTCTGACTTCAAATGCAGCTCGGAAAATGTCAAATAAGGCAAAGCAGGATATTTCAGGGACATTAGCTTGACATTAACACTAATGGTTTCGGAATGTGGATACAAGCTGACATCTAGCACTCTTCCCAAATGCCTCATCATTCTGCTGTTGTTTCCAAGAGCAGAAATGGCTCAAACATTGTATTATTCTTCCTTTTAATATTGTCTCTTTGTGTAGCAGCCACGACACACACTGTCTCCCTCCCCTCCCCATCCCTTACGCAGCACACACGCAGACCTCAGAGCTCTGTTAAATCCAAATGTGTTTCTGGTTACCTCTGGGATGGTTACCTCAACACCTGTTTGGAGAAGAAACAACAGGACAGAGAATCCTCCTCCATCCCTTCTGCTCACATATTTACACTTCACAGGCTGTGTATGTACAGCTGTATTCCTGCTACAAAATGGAAGAGAAAAAAAATGTGTGTGTATATATATATATATATATTACAGTCAAATATGGAAAAGAATAGCACCTCTCAATCACGTCTGACTTGTGCATCATAAACTGCTACTGGAGGTGATTGAGTGCTCTGGGAACTGAGTGATTATGCTAATCATTAGCCGCATGCATGGACGGTGTTTGATCATGGAAAAGACAAAGGGAAAGACCTATTCCAGCCTCCATTTTACCCTCCACATCACACCACAAGACATTCAGCTATTTTATGGGCCAAATGGTCAGTGCTGCTTTGGAAAATGCTAATGAATCTGGGCTGGGTCTATGTAGTCTGTGTAGGCATGGAAAATATAGGATTTTTGTGAGATACATTTCCTGGCTTTATTCAGACAAAACAGGACAATTATGAGAAGACGAATGATAAGAAGAAGTGGTGCTGCTACTGGGGAACAGTGGCAAGTTGAAAAATAATAAAAGAAAAGAAATGTTCTGTTGTCTCACAGACTGCATCACTGAGGGATTTATTTTATTTTGCAGACAAATGACAGTCTCTCTATGGATTAATTAATGATCACCATGAGCCAAGGACGACATTTTAGAAGTGCAGGGGCCAAAAAGCATGTGTGTGTGTGTGTGTGTGTGTGTTTATGTGTATGTGTTGTGGTGTGTCACTAAACTTTTGCAGATTAAATATAGTATGCTTGCATGGCAGCATAATTCCAAACACAAAGCACATACGTTATTACATACAACCTTTTTTGATCCGTTACAGGACAGTGACAGCCAGCAGGTAGTGGGAATGTTAACGTTAATTTAATGAACTAAATTCTGTGTGAGGTTCACACAGAATTTAGTTCATTGATTAACACAAAACTAGGCCGTGTGTGATATCTAACTAAAAAGCTAAATGAGGAACATGTCACTTTTAGAGTGGAGTCATTGAAAGTGACACTGCAGCATGCATGTTCCATGTTTTGTATACAGTTTAATCAGAATCACTTGATATTTGTCTTATTCAGACCCCCTACTGTGTTAGCAGCATGTGGCTTCAATTTTCTAAATAGCCTCTCTGCACAGAATTGCATTTTTACCAACCTGCTGAGAACACACAAAACATGCACATGTTCTCCACAAGAATTACGAAGAAAGCGGAGCGCAGTAATCTGTTCAAGCCACACCAACTCCAACCTGATTTCAGCATCTCCACTGTCTAGAGAAGCAACCATCCATCAGCAGGCCTAACTGCCTTCACCAGACTGACTGAAAGCAGGGATTCACACAGCCAAAATAGTTTTCATGTCGGCTCCACAGGAAGATATTGACTGCTTGTATTGATTCATTAATTTTATTTCCTTCGCCCAACATAGCAAGTGTAGGAAATCTGAGCGGAAGTCCTGATCAGTCAATATAGATTATACGGTTAATAAGTCCAAAACATATACACAGTGGGTTATTTGTGTGATTTTAAACTGCAGTCTGTGCATATTACACTTCACTAAACATGACAGAGGAGAATAAAATAGACTAGCCAGTGTCCAGACTACACAAATCCCTATTTGCAGTTGGCTTTAATGGGACATTTAGATAATAATTTGCTGATGAATGTGGTTTTACACTGCATGTGTTGTATATGGTAGCACAGAGCGCACTTCCTCCAAAATATAAAAGTAAAAAAAAAAAATATTTAGTAGTATATAAATCTCATTTTTAGGAGAGAGGGTTTAAGTGCACATGCTAGAGGGGCTAGATGAGGGAGGCCGTGCTGTTGGAAATATGTCACATTATTTCATGTCAATATTTTTGCAATCCAAATGAATGGTTACCAAAGCCAGAACATTCGGGGAGACAGCGAGTAAAACAGTTGTGACTAGAAGGCCGTTTGAATGCAAAACGTGGCTGCATGTGACAATAAGCCTTCTGTCTGTGTCTGCTTCTCTCTAATTCAGAGGGGTTAATGCTGGAGCACAGCTTTGCTGTTATTGCTTTCTCTCAGCACCTTTAATCAAGGACTCTGTAGGACAGGCATGAAGCCCTGTCATGACTTCACTTAGAGTGCTTGGCGTCATCAAAATAATAAGTCATCCCAAACAACCTTGACTTCACACGCCTTTGAGGAAAGCCTTTTTTTTTTTAGCTCCATTCACAGCAGATGAAATTCTGATGGAGTGCAAAACTGACTGTGAAGACGGAGCAATTTTGGGATATACCATTTGTGAAATGACAAATAGATGAAGTTTGGGTGGAAACTGTTCAAAAATGCTTCTCCCTGCAATCTCCAACTGAATGTATTCATCCTCATTTCTTTCAGAAGTGCATTTCCTGCTTCATGTGCCGTGTGAAGCGCATGCTCTCCTGACTCCTCTCCAGGTCCACAGAAGTCCTGCAGTGAGTTGATGGCAGGTATTCAAGCTGATCACTGAAGGCGAATGACTTTCACTCGAGAGAATCTGATCCTGAAAGCACAACAACAAAGCCAGTAGCAACTTTCTGTGGGCATATGCAGATATTGGGAAAATTCTTTGGCAGATTCAAGGTTAGATTTCATAGAGAAGTCTCCTCAGAGAACAGAAGTGGCTCTGGAGTTTGTCCAAAGTAGCATCTCTGCCATCTGGTCACAGCCGTCTGACAGTGATTATGAACACACACCAAATGGATGCTTCTCCTTCATGGGCCTGTGTTCCAGTGCAGCTCTGGGTTTTACTAAAAAGAATTTAAAAAAAAACCTTGTTTGCAGCATTTCTCATCTGAAAGTGAAAAGTGACATGAAGCGTTTGCCTTAAAAATACCTTTTTTTTTCATTTCTTACACTTCAATAAAACTCAATTCACATGCTGTTCACACAGAGGATCTGTTGCAAAGCTCAGAAAGTAAAATATGCTCCCATCATTCAGTATTTCAAATATTAATGTTTGTTATAAATACACCTCGGCGATAATGGGATCATGTGCCCTTCGTAGTTTACCGCTATGCCACGGAACCTGCACCTTCAAGTGTTATGATTACACACCAGAATATTATAAAATATAGCCTCCTCTTTCAGCAACCTTCTCATTAAATGCATGTTCAAATACATTGTATAAGAATAATACTCTAGTATATTCTAAACTGATCACTATCAGCAAGATGTTAAGATCTACGTTTAGGCATAATAATGGGTAAGTTTGGGCGGGGTCTTTTCTGTACCCACAGACCAAGATATCACAGATATTCATTAATGATTAATTTGCAGCATACATGATAAAATAATAAAACAAAGAACAATAAGGCCTTTAAGTGATAATAGGAACTTTTAATTTTGACATTGTGAGTTGAGTTGAATGTGACTCCAACCTAACGCAATGTTATAGCAACGGGATGGTAGGTGCTTTCTCTATGATCTCTTGTTTGTAATGTATTCAACACTAACTCTGATCACATGGCATGTCCTGGTTTTGGACTGTGGTCTGCATCATTGAGATGGGGACAGCAGGGTCCAGCATTGTGCAGGCTTGTGAGCAGCTGCGAGGGGCTTGTGAGGGGCTCACTCTGCCATGGTGAGCAACCGGTGGAGCTGGGTAATCTTGTGATCAGATTGTGTCTTAACTGTTAGTTGTGTTGGAGTCACTGAGCAAGTGAGCCGGTGGTTCTTCTGAATCTATGGCTGTTGCAGGCAGACAGGAGTTCAGCTTTGCCTGGCTGGAGCGTCGCCGTCTCTTCCACATCAACGTCACTTCACGGTTGAGTTTGGGCATTGTGCAGACTTGTTATCGTCATTTAGTGTCAATAAACTTTACTGTCTACATGATAAAAGTGAAGTTTAAAGTTACAAAGATATAAAGCAAAAGGTAGACTGACTTCAAAGTAACAAACATAAACTAAAGAAAGAGATGTCCAAAGAAAACGTTAAAATGAAATAAATGTTATGGTTTCAAACTTGTTGAGAACCAGCCTGAAGGGGGAGTCCTGAAGGTTTGGGTGTGTTAACGTTTTTAACTCTAAGGTGCTAAAAAAAAACTTTCAAAGAAATCACTATGACATTGGCTGTAAAAGTATCAGCAGAAAATTACTTCATCAAGAAAGCACATAAACTTACAAGAACACTGTGGCTATGGCAGACAAGACTGCTTGGGTGATCGACAGACGACGAAGACGAGACAAGGGGAAACACAGACTATATATACACACGAGGGAAATGGGGAACAGGTGGAAACAATCAGGGCGGGGAAGACAATCAGACTGGTGACACATGAGGAAGGGCAAGTGACCTGAAACGTGAGGAGAGTTATCTTTCAAAATAAAACAGGAAATGACAAGACATAACAAAAACCCAGCTTGACCTCACCGCGGTGTGACAGTTTGGAACCAATCATGGTCTAATATGTAACTTTCCCAAGTGGAAACTTCCTATGCACATGCACTAACAATGGACTTTATAGTGAAGCAGGAGAGCAGCAGTTCAATAGTTAAATGAAATATATTTACATATTCATTCTGGATTTTTTTTCGATGAGGGAGTACTATCTTGCCATACATGGGATGTTGTTCACATCCATACTATCCTTATTATCTAGCATCAGGACATGTCCTTGTGCACTGCTGCTCCCATAAAACAGCATTCATGTTGAGTTGGCTCTTTGATGTGGAGATTTTTGTTTATAGGAGGATTTATAGGAGATGCTTGGCAGCTAAGACAGTGAACACTGTATCCATCACAACATTTCTGCCATGTAAAGTGAATGCTCTGGTTCTGCAGAACTGTACATTATCATTAGTCATGTGACCATCCTGGCTTAATACTGTCCTGTAAGCTCATATGTGCTTGGTGTCATATGCAGCATGTAACCATGTTCATGTCATTGTCTGTTCCCCCTTTTATATATGTGACGCATTTCACCCAGAGTGTTGTGTGTGTGTGTGTGTGCGTTCTGTGTGTATATGTGACCAGTCAGCATTTTGCCAGCACATCTGTCACCGTCTCAAGCAGCAAAGTAATATGTCTCTCTCCTGTCCTCACTATATGTGAAATGAATTTACTCAGTTTGCCAGGAGTCATCATCAGCAAACTGAAATGGACAGGACTATATGTAGAAGAATATTCTATGACATTGTGTGATGTCTTACTAGATAGGTGTGTGTGTTGGAATAGTAATATCTGGCCCTTGTGTTATCCTTGTCACTAGCCCGTCAACACTAAAAGTCCCATCTCCATTGTGAGGCAGTTTAAAAGGCTCTTTTTTTGTGATCTTTTATATTTTATTGGCTCTGTGATGAATTGGTTGGAAATAGACAGGCGAGAGAAACATCCGTTTATCATAATCACTCCGAAAAAAAATACAGGAGATCCATAACAATGTTAGCCACATCTGCAAATTCAGACCCAGGGATTGAAGTGAGGTGTCATGCTGAGACAAAGATAGCATCTGTACAGTGATTAAATTCACACAAACAAAGGGAAAAATCGACTCAGCTGTCAGAGATGCAGAGATGAATCATTTTAAAACACAGTAGCTCAACAGCCAAAGAGCAAATGCTGTGTGATTTATCATCGGTGTGTTTCAAAGTCTCACCCAGTTTTTTTTTGTTTTTTTTTTCCTGAAGTGCTTTTTGTCCACACTTGTTTTCAACTCCAACACACAAGTGTGAGGGTTTGTTTACTGTGAAACACATCTGCTCTTGAATTATCTTCTTCCTTCCACTCGTCATGACACATGGACCTGCTGAAAAAGTGCAACATAGCAACAACAGATGGTGTAATACTCTGCTAGCAAAAGGGGCAAGTAAACATGATGTTGTTACACAGCTACACAGAACCATTGTTTCGGAAGAGATTGCTGGGTTCGCCCAGACAAAAGTACTCAGAGAGACGCTGCATCTTTTCGTGGTAATGTCTTGTTTTTGTGGATGTGTCACATTATTGAATGAGTTGTTAGATCATGCACACTAGCATGAAGCGGGTCTTACAACTGGCCACAGAATCTGTGAGAAAATGTTCAATATGCCACATGGGAAATTAATATATTTGGAACTTTGATAACATGGAACGTCTCACAGTTCATGTTTAAAGCTGGTTTGGTTTGCACCAGGCTCAATAAATGATCAATAGATATCAGTAACATTATAATGACTTTTCGCGAGGTGCTTGGCAGCTGTCAGTTGTATTTAAGCTTGATGTGGCACAGCAAACGTCTGGCTAAATTCAGCATATCATTTAATTATCTGATAACCACCGCTGGTTTCCATGTTCTTCCAGCAAATGTGTTGTTCCTGCAGTAATTCCACTGTCAGTCTCACAGTCAGTGTATTGTTGGAAAATATCTACAAGTCTATTTTTGCAGGCAGGAATTTCATTAACTTCTATTCCTATTAATGTTGAGGATCGGGGGGGGGTTGCTTTTTGAAGTTTTTTAATGCAGTTCGCTTGCTTCATGGTATGTTAGCCTAATAACACTGGGGAACACATTTTTTGTCGAGTTAGGTCTGACAGCTGTTTTTAACTAATCTTTGGATGCGGCGTTCAAAACTGATCTCACTTTTTCTATATCACGTCAAGTTTTTGAACTATAGGATCCCCGTTTTATTATATACCTATGTAAATAAAACACTGAGACAGACTAGTTAAAAGCTTTGAAAACTAAAGAAAACAAGCATGAAAAAGAAATAGAACTGACAACGGTATGCCTGTGGTTACAAGGTTAAGAGAAAAGCCAGCACAAATCATCTCAGTTCCTACTATTCTAGCTTTATGTTTGCAGATATTGCTAGTAGTGACCTGGAAGCTGCACACACCTCTCACTGCACCGTCTCCATTGTGACCAGTAGCTGTAGATGAGTCCAGTCGTCACCTGGCAAGTCTTACAACAGCTAATCAGTATTATTGCCTATTCTATACTATATCTTAAGCTGTGGAGAAAAAATAAATAAATAATTGACTACAATTTTGGAATCTGCATGCTAATTTTAGTTTTAATCAGCATAAAAATCTAACTCTAACATATTAGTTGTATTGTGAGAATAAATGTGAAATTTAGAAACATCATACTGTAAAAAAGTGATTTGCAGCATGACCACATTAAATAATTAGCTAACTTATCAATTCATACCAGCATTTTGAGCAATTCATGAATCCTCCTCAGAAAATGTGGGCTCATATACTGTAGGTAATTTTGGAAGGCAGCGACATTTTTTGTGTATTAGTTTAAAGGACAGATTTGACTGTCATCTGACTATTCCAACACAGTCCATATTTTCTTTACACAGTAATAATAGTAGTAATACTTTTTAAATTTAATTTACATATTACTTACTTACTTACTTATTTCATTGTCATTAATTATTATTGCTTTTGTCTATTTGTATTCTTCTGCGTTGCACTTTTTGGGAACAAAGACAAAATCTCTGCTTGCAAACAGATTCTGATTCAATGGGCTATGTCATGCTGGCATGCCATCCCAAAACTAAGAATCATTTTGAATAGATAGATGTAGAAAAAAATCTCCAGGGTTGTGTAAATAGTAGTCTATGCATGTGTCAGTATTTGATGACTGGGGATGAGAATGGCTTGCTCTTTTCAGCCCTAACATTCAGGCCTTACTTCATGCCTGTAGTAATGCCCGAGACTGTCAGTGACAGCACATGTATCATAACCTATTGGTGCAAAAGGCCTGTTATGATACATGGCCTTTTGCACCTATTGGTGCTTCTGCTCCACCAGCATAGGCTCACTGGAATCAGAGTTTTTTTTTTTTTTGAAAACTGGAAGGTCAAGGAAGAAGAAAAGATTCAGCCTGATCTGACCCCTGGTGAATATATAGTTTTAGTCTCAACACACAAAGAATAAAACAATGATGCATTGCAGCAGTTTGTTTCAGCATAGACATAAAATAAGTATATCATGAATCATGTGCTCCCTCATCTTCTATTATTCCTGATTGTATTCTACTTTGTTCTTCTGCCTGTTAGCGTTCCGGCTGTGGGATGTTTGGTAATCATTTTTTTAAATTAGAAAACACTTTGCAACTCTTGTTTTGAAAATTGCTGTATAGATTAATCTTTACTTACTCACATCTCCATGTATCTGCCACATCTCTGTCGCTTTCTTCAAAAGACAAATTCTTGAATGGATAACCTGCTTGTAAACTAATGGTGAATATATACAGACTGATCCCCGAGGGAAGTGTCAAGACAACAGGCAAGCACAGAGTTTATAAAAACCAACAAAGCCCCTGTGAGAGAAATGGCCGAAGTCTCTACTTTTATAGTAAATCAAGAGAGAGCAATGGGTGAAAAGAAGGCTGGGAATGCTCTGCTCTAATATTTATGAATTGTTCTTTTGTAGTGGCAGAGCTGCTAGACAGATAGGAATGCCGCATCCGTCCCTAGAGCTGCAAGGTATTTGAATGCTGAAAAATGCATGAGCATTTGTATTGATAGAAACACAGATCGCCCTTTGATGGATGGCGTCTGATTCCTCAATGCAAACAGGAGGGTGTTGTTTCTGGGAGAATGTGAGGCTCCTGCTTACGTGCTTACTGACATGTGGCTTTATTTATAATGCTCTGACTGAGTGTGTGAGTTGGGTCTCAGTCTATCTGAGAGCAGGTCATTTACAAGAAGTTGAAGGCGAGTAGAAAACATAACATAAACCAAACTGGAGAATTTGTGAAATATATTCCTACATGTAACAAAACCAACCCTGCAGCCCAATAACAGAAAAAAAAACAACCCTGATATCATGATCTTCACACAGTTTACCAGGTAATGCAGACAAATCACATCAGAACAGCTGCCAGTGTTTTATAACTGAAATCACAACATTGAACTCTAGGAATTTCCTCATAATGCCCAAAAAGAACAGAAAAATTGAACATCATAACAAAAGTATGCAACGATCCTCTCTAGCTACGTATATCAAATAGGAAGGATAATATATGATCTCATAGGAAATGGTCTACTGAACCAACCATGTAATTTGTATGCAAATGGATTTTCTATAGCTTTAGAAGAGTCTGACACCCTTTATTCTATTAGATAAAAACAGCAATGTTCACAAAAATGAATTCTTGAAAAGCTTCTCGAAGTGGTAACAATATAAAAAAATAATACTAAACAAACATTTTTTAACTAAACAACAAAATAGGTGATTGTCACTGTCTTCCAAAAGAAACTAGTGAGGGTTTCCTGATCAGATTTATATTTCCTGATTCCTGACCAAGAGGTTTTGGCTCCAGCACAACTAATTGTGTTCTGTGTGGACAAGCTGTAAGGTGCTGAATCATCCAACATATAAACATAATTTCTAGAGATACCTGGCAGGGTGTTGCTTGGTGCTCACTGTGGTCTTTTTCTGCTTTATTTCCCAGAAAACATCCTGCCAATCAATTCAACAAATATTATCATGAATCATTGTGTCAGTTGATGCCGCGAGAACACACTGAACACATCACACAGAGACAGAGGAAGCAACTGAGGTACAGTAGTCAAGGATGCGCTGATCTGTCATGATGCAGTTTTCTGTAAAGTTGTTGCACGTCAAAATGCTGTCAGTGAGCAAGATCATGTAGAAAACGAGCGTGTGTATTTTGACACGCATTAGATGCCAGTCAGTGTCGTCCTTGAATGTCTGCGTTACAACAAGGAACAGTGATAGGAATAGATAAATGACACATGAATGACATCACAGCTTTCTATTCTGTCAAAATACACAAATGTGGTAGAAAAAGTGAAAAATATACACATTTTAAGAATATGTATGTGAAGTGCATTTAGCAATTAATATCTATATATTTTGTTGATTTTTATTACATTACAATAAACAGCTGATTATGCAAAAATCATTATTATAGTAAACAATATCAACTAACATGCAAGTTTGTTTTTAAAAAGCAAATTGCTCATCTTACATCCCAGTGTGTGTGTGTGTGTGTGTGTCCCCAGGCAAGACAAAATCTGCATCTTTGAATTATTCATTCTCTCAGTCAGCTATGTCTGTTTAAAATCATTATTTGTTGGTTTCATTAACTGTTAGCTGAAATCAAACCATGTACATTTGTATTATATTGAACAGCTGCGGTTGTGGCAGCATTCTGGTTAGAAAATGTGTGTTCCTGGTCACAGATAAAATGGGTGCATCATTTCACATTCTCATTTCACTCAGCTTATACTGCTTGTTCATTCACTCATGAATCCCTGTCTGTTTTTGGTTTTAAGGCACTGTGTTATGCCCATGTATGTGTGTTTGATAGAGGCTGGATCAGGAGGTGGCTGGTTTTGAGTTGTTGTTTGCATCTATTGCATGGCTGAGATGGCCCTATTAGAATAGTAAATTGATTCAATTGTGTGGCTTTATCAAATTGCTTGAAAACTACAAACTAGTTTATTTGTCCATTTCAAAAACTTAAAAGTAATTTATTATGCTTGCTGACTCTGAAATAAGCTTTGTGCCCAATGAGGCGCCAGACATGTGCCATCCTTTGACCAGCTGCCACTAGTTATTGATGCCTATACCACAACCATGCTAGCAGCTGTAGTACAGCTGTGCTTTGAGCTACATTTTAGCTAAAAAGCAGTGTATTGATGACCTTTGCAAAAATGATGGTACAATATCTGGCACCAAGCTGCAGTGGCGCTATTGAGGAGCACGAATGAGTTGGTTGATATAACAGAAGAAGAGTGCTCTTGGATCTCTCGTCTGATGCATTGGTGATGGACTTTAATAGTTGCGCAGTTGCGCTTTAACAGTGTGCGGGAAGAAAAGTTGACAGTGATTTGGTGTTTAATGGTTTCAGTACGCAGGAGGAAGAAATATAAAGTAACGTAGTTTTAGTGCACAGGAGGAAGATGAATAAAACCATCAATGACTTTTCTGTTTTGTTTATCAGCACTTTTATTGCTACTTTTATTGCAGCACTGTTCAACAATCAGTTCAGGTATATGAATAAACACTTATGGTACAAAATCTTTCCGCTAAATAATTTATTTCTCAGCCTGGATATCGGCGACTTATAGTCCGGTGCAGCTTATATGTGACAAAATACATGTTTCATTCAAATTTTAGTGGGTGCGGCTTATATT
Organism: Pampus argenteus; assembly: GCA_036937835.1. Classification (NCBI taxonomy): domain Eukaryota; kingdom Metazoa; phylum Chordata; class Actinopteri; order Scombriformes; family Stromateidae; genus Pampus; species Pampus argenteus. Next base: position 3,212,123 of record CM072865.1, on the reverse strand, counting down.
TAGGTGCGCTCTATAGTCCGGAAAATACGGTAGATTAATTCATGACCATTATGAGCATGAGCGACTTGCCACTGCTTCTTACTATCCAAACATGAAACTGACATGTAAACTTGCTGTCCCGTTTATGTAACAAGTTGCATGCCTGAAAGGGGCTTTGATGTGTGGTTAATCAATGTGCTGCCTTGAAACCGTGTGCAGGTCTACGCCCTGGGGCAACTCCAGACTGGCCTCATTGAAAACAATGGGTGAGCTGTGTTCTTTAAAAAAAAAAAAAAATTTAATCATAATTAGTGCCAGAGGACAGATATGTAAAAAGTTACATGCCAGAAAGCAATTACAAAGACAGTTGTACAATAAAAAAAAAAATACAAGTAAAAAACGTCATGAGTGGAAGGCATCATTTTACATTGACATCACATTGAGCATTAGCAATGGTGCCATGAGTTTGATTCCTTTTGCTTTGGTGATGATTTTTAGTTTAAATACATCACTTACAATAGTCATAGAGTTGGAGATGAAAATGCATCAACCACAGGCTCTACCATGTCTTGGAAATTCAAATTGCTTCTAGGGGACATTTATGACGTTTTACTACTTTAAATAAGAAAATCATTTGTTGATTTGTAAATGATGGTATACTGGAGCTTGCTTGCTCATTAAGTATATAACAGCGGACGCCTGAAAAGATCTGTGTTTACCTGCTACAGTATAGGTGTGAGCAGTGTACAGCAGAAAGTTTAAATGTGATATTTGTTAATGAAAGTGAGAAAGATGAGTTTGCTGCCGCACTCTGTATCGATTAAACTCAGTTTGATTGCAGAATACATAACTTTTAATTAATCATTGGGGTAATCAAAATGGCAGCAATATTCCAGGCTCACAACAGACTTTTGGGACCAATCTGAAGTGCTATTGATTAACAACCTTTGCCTTTTTCCTCTAAAGAGCCACTCCTGCCGACGAAAGCTGAGAGATTGACCTTTCAGTCCAGCACACACCCAAACAAATCATCTTTTCTTTATATCTGCAACATGCAGACGTTCTCTCCTCTTACTTTCTCTCTCTCGTCTCGTTCTGCTGCATTCTCCGTGCAGCAATAAATCTCCAAAACTGTTATATCAAAGTCTTTTCAAAAGCACTTTTGGTCATTTAACTGTGTGCTTCATCTCACACTCTTCTCTTCTGAAGGGAATGGACTATATATGTGTGTGTGTGTGTGTATATATATATATATATATATATATATATATATATAATTACAATGCTATTAGGTAAAATAAATACTAGAAATATGTTCTTATAATATGCAAACAAACATAGTTACACCTTAATTATGCTGTAAGTAGAAACCGCATACTCTAATATAGAACCCAAATAAGAGATCCTAATGTAATGTAATGTTAGACACCATTTAACAAGATCATGATTCATAATTAGAAATCAAATACAGTGCCATTATAGATACAAAACATGCTACACTTAGACACTGTCCCATCTATTTATGCTGTAGCCTAATTATTAGACACTATATTTAATGCTACAAACATGGGCCTATGATAACTTAATTAGACAGTATAGGCAGATATAACACAGAGGTCAGAGGACAATACATTGATATGGTCTTTAGTTCACTTTCTTACATTGTTATTAGTTGCTCATTAGAAGAAAACTGTAAACTAAAGTCAAACCATCTCGGGTTACATCTGGTCACTACTTCACATGTTCCTTGTAGCCTGGGTGTTCTCTACAGAGTCATGTGCAGTTTGTAGATAGTACATACATACATACATGCTTCCTCAACGTTCTACCTCAATACCAGTTAAGACAAAAGACAGACCTCAGTAACATATCCACTACTCGAGATATACCTATACCTTGTTTTCTCACTTCAATTTCATTAAAAATGAACATGCTATTAATGTTTGTTGCCTTTGTGTGCCGTGTTTCATGCAAGCTGGAAATGACATGTCCAATGTGTCCTCTGGCTCCTCCGTTCGCTATGTAGCCGAGATGACAACCACTGGGAGTGAGAAGTGCCCAGTATTTATGCTCAACTTTTTGACTGTTATGAGTCCTCCATCCAAATACTAATAGTATGCATTTTGCCATACTTGTTTAAATTCATTTGTGTACTCAAAATAGCAAATGCAGTTGAGGAAGTATGGAAATTGAGACACAGCATTCCTCTTTAGTAGTACGAAATTGAACAAAATAAAAGAACGGATCCAACAGTGACTGAACTGAAACTGTGACTTAAATACAAACTAAATTGATGAGAAAACATCAACATTTCGACTCTTATGTGCACATAAGAAAAAAAAAATACTATTCTAATACTTAAAATAATAATATAGACAATTACAGTGACAAGGCACACATCTGTCTATATAAGACCTTACAGTTCACAGTATATGTTATAGCCAATGAGACTCAGAAGGAACTGCCCATGAAGCTCAGAGACAGAATTGTGGCAAGGCACAGATCTGGCCAAGGTTACAAAAAAAAATTCTGCAGCACTCAAGGTTCTTAAGAGTACAGTGGCCAGAGATGCAGTTAGGGAGATGGGAGAAAGTTCCATAAAGTCAACTATCACTGCAGCCCTCCACCAGTCAGGGCTTTATGGCAGAGTGGACCAACGGAAGCCTCTTCTCAGTGCAAGACATATGAAAGCCTGCATAGAGTTTGCCAAAAAACACATGAAGGACTCCTAGACTATGAGAAATAAGATTCTCTGGTCTGATGAAACAAAGATTGAACTTTTTGGCATTAATTGTAACCGTTACGTTTGGAGAAAACCATGTACTGCTCATCACCTACCAATATAACAGTGAAACATGGTGGTGGCAGCATGATGCTATGGGGGTGTTTTTCATCCGCAGGGACAGGATGACTGGTTGCAATTGAAGGAAAGATGAATGCGACAAAGTTCTTCTCTGGAAGAAAACCTCTTCCAGAGTGCTCAGGACCTCAGACTGGGCCGAAGGTTCACCTTCCAACAAGACAACGACCCAAAGCACACAGCTAAAATAACAAAAGAGTGGCTTCAGAACAACTCTGTGACCATTCTTGACTGGCCCAGCTAGAGCCCTGACCTAAACCCACATGAGCATCTCTCTCCTGAAAATGACTGTCCACCAATGTTCACCATCCAATCTGATGGAACTGGGGAGGATCTGCAAGGATGAATGGCAGAGGATCCCCAAATCCAGGTGTGACAAACGTGTTGCATCGTTCCCAAGAAGACTCATTGCTGTACTAGCTCAAAAGGGTCTGAATACTTATGACCATGTAATATTTCAGTTTTTCCTTTTTTATACATTTGCAAAAATGTCTACATTTCTGTTTTTTTTCTGTCAACATCGGGTGCTGATAGTACATTAATGAGGAATGAAATTAATTTTTAGATTTTAGCAAATGGTTGCAATGAAACAAAGAGTGAACATTTTAAAGGGGTCTGAATACTTTCTGTACCGACTGTATATATTGGAAATTGTATTTTTCTATCTTTCATGAGCACAAGAAGCAATTTGGCAGATCTATCTTGACACAGGGCACAGTGCTATTTTTTTTTTTTCCACTTGTAAACCAAACCTGCCAAATGCTGTCTGGATGTGTGGTGCGTTTGTCTGTGTGGAACCACATGACTTCTAAACAAACACAAACACCAGGAGCAAAATGGTGTGCCACATATCTCCTATCAAATATTCACATGAACTAAATGAAATGAAAAACATTTCCTGTGACACACGTTTACATCTCGGTATCTCAGTGCTGTTTATCACAAAGTGTGTGTGTGTGTGTGTGGGAGGGGCGGGGGGTGTTGATGACTGAGGAAAACAAACATATTTCCCTACACATACTGACTGTCACATTCTGATTGCTGGGTTTGTGTGTGATTGCATCATTTAATGAAACGTTGAGAACAAAAATATCGGCATCATGAATTTACATCTCTCACTAGCACAAATGTAAACAGGCACCATCATCAACAACACTACCATTATACTAAAATTATAATATCAAGTGCAAACTAACAAGATAACAACAAAGTCTGACTTCAAACTTTGTTGGATGTGAAGATAAAAAGAAAAGAAAATCAGGATTTATTAGATGATCAGTAGATTCAAGCATTAGAACCTGTGGTAGTTTCTGCTTAGTCAAGCTCTAAAAATACCGTATCCTAATTTTCCATGATGCAGCTCAATTGTGTATTTTCAGGTGTACCATGGCTGCTAATGATAACTTATCTTGTTGAGTGAAGGTGACATCTATGAGCTCAGAGACTCTTTTTTAGAGACTCTGAGTATCTGAGGCTGCATGTGTGGTTTTTAAAGGTCTGCAATGGCTCCAGAGCTATGCTTTATAATCAGTAAAATCTTTAACACAATTAAATGGCCCATTTAACTTACAATTGTACAATGAAATGATTATAGTCCAATTTCTCATATATAAAATCCATTCTGCTTAATATTTCTACCTCTTGCATTGGTTGGTCTTTCCATTACTTGGTATATATATATATATATATATATATATATATATATATATATATATATATATATATATACTGTATATATAGGTTATTTATTTCTGTACAATACTCACATGCCCATATTTGTGTGATATTTCCTCCCCTCCATATTGGCCATAAAAAGACAGTGAGAAAAAATAGGTCTTTCAAAGCTACGCTGTTCTAAATAAGACCTTTGTTTGTGTTTCCTTGCTGAGCAGCAGAGAAGGCATAATCACACAAAAAGAGAGACTTTCATTCTGAAGAGATTAAGAAGATACATTACATTTGGCTAAACTGAGTTCCTTTAATAGAACACAATCTACAATCACTAACACCAGACCAAAACTTGTCTGTTTCCCTCTTTTAACTAGAAAGTGCTCTCTGATAAATAGTCCTGCTTCTTCAATATGATCAACACAGCTCTAATATTTCTATATTATCTCCCTGTGCTTTTATCTCAGCCTTTCTGGCAGCAGGCTTCAATGCATGCCCCTATCCCCTTTTCATAGCCCATATTTTCCCCCTGACTTCCCACCATGCTCTTTCAGATGGCAAGGGAAGCTGTCAGCTTCAAAAACATCCAGTCCAACCTGAGAACTAAAGCTTCCCTTTCATTCAGCAGCATCCCTACCCCCCCCAGCCCACGCTCCAGCCTCAACGCCCCACCCATCACCACCAACAGTACCGTGCCCCCTGATCATGTCTCACTCCTGTCTGAATATATCACTCCTCCATTCCATTTGTTCCTGATCAGAATCACCAACCATCTGTGAACTTCAAAGTTAAGGCAAACTAAATAACTTCATAACTATTTTTAAGAGACAAAACCTTTCTTGAAATAACTGCTGATGCAGACCTTGGTACACCCCTTGCTTTGTCTTGATGTACAAAGTGGGGGGAAATATGGGCAATAATACAAACAATAAATACATAATGAGGACAAGATGTTTGAAGTAGCTTCTTTAAATCTGGGAGCTTACTGCTTAATACATTCCTGGGTCTAGGTGTCTACTTATGGTGTTGCTTCCTCCCTCTCTTTGCTATATTATTTCTCCCCCAGAGCTGTCAGATTTACTTCCAATTAACGTATATCTGTTCCAGTCCAATGACTCAACACAAACACTGCTGCCGCCGTCGCTGCCGCTCCCAGCTCGCAACTTCTCAAACTTTCTGCTGTTGCTATGGTGTCTGTCTTCCTGCAACGGGCTGATTGCCTGAATGTTGCTCAGCTCTCTGCTGGCAAATAAAGTCTGCTCCATTTCCAGAGTGAGAAAGGTAAACAGTGCAGATTCAAATATTCAGAGTAGATCACATTGCTTAGTTTCAAAGTTCATTCATCATTGTGAGTGTGCTTCTGTGGAGGCGTATATAGACACATCTAAATTTATACTCCATCAGTATTTTAACTAAAGCATATGCACATTATTTATTCATCTCCAGGAGGGGAAATGAGTTGTCAAAGCAGCATGTGAGTAAATAAGATGAGAGTAAATGTAAAATCAAAATTAGAACGCTTTATGCAGTAAATTACCTTTGCACATGTACATGCTTTAATTATTACATTATTTATGGTGGTCAGTCTTGCTTGATTTGGTGACACATACGATACATACTGGTGTTACTCGTAAAACGTTTTAATGATACAATCGAGAAATTGCTTTAGAAATCAAACAAGTTAAACCACCAAATACTGTACATAGTTTGATCAGGTCACTCCAGAATGACACATAGCATGGTTTTCTGGCCTTCTTAACAGCAGTAATTGGCAGGACAACCTCATTTATATGTGCTGTACATTTCTAGTTAGGTTTAAGATCATGACCAATGATCACGGTTTGCGATAAAATCATCACATTGTTAAGGTTACAGAAACATGTCCTGTGGGTAAAAGTTACTACTTCCTTAAAGTTAATTATGACTTTTAAAAATCTCTTCCATCTTGCTTGGAAACACCATCCACCCAACCTCACCACTCGAATGTAACTATATGTCAAAATTTCAAATTTCAGTTTCAGTGAAGAAGAACATCGACAACTAGTCTGGTTTCCATAACGGTGTGAGCATTCTGACCACAAGTTCACCATGCCCATTTGGCAGAAGCGTCAGCGCTAACATTAGTGTCAAACACATGTATTTCCTGTGGCTGCTTAACAATAAGAGCCACCAGCGATGTTTGCTATTTGAATGTTTTTAATATGTAGGACATATTCAATTTAGATTAGAGTAATGTAACTCCCCCTCCTTTCCCGGATATTACATATATTTGCTACTAATACCTTTAGCCATATACATTTTGAAGAAAATGTAGTCGTTGGATTATGTCACTGATAACATGTTTTTTCAATCAGTGTTAGTAAAGTGTTGTCTGTCTAGTATAGCATACTATTTAATTGTGGCATTTTCTGTATTGTATATGGTATATTAAAGTAATTTTATGTCTCAAAGATATACTTTAGGAGAGTCCAGCTCTGTGTAGGGTCTGCACAGTAACATGTCATAACACTACACAGCCAAGCAAGACAGATGGCACGAGCGCTGCCTCAGACAGAGAGAAAAAGAAGTGGAATCAAGTCTAAAAGGATTTGAATTTTTATACAAACTGAATGGAGCCAACAGCCTGCTGTCTAAAACCAACAGAACTGCACATGAACTTCAGTTTGGAGCCTTTAAAACACAAACATCTTTCTCGTTTCGCTGCTCCAGGGAGAGTCCAGCTGGCATAGTTTGAAATTTTCTTTTGGACTTGAGAGAAGTTTCAGTGATGGTGCCAACATGTTGGATTTGGAGGACTGGTAAGAAAGGGAATTTAATCAACAGTCTGGACGGGGTTTCTATAAAAGGCCTCCATGTTTTTCTCTCTCTGTTAACTTGACAATGAATCTGCTGGTCATGTCTCAGATATGTTTTCAGTTCAGTGGAGATCTGGACTACCACAAGGTTTTATTCTACAACTTGTATAAAGGTTCTTACCTGTTCGTATCATTTAGACATAGTGTAGTAACGTATAGGACTCATGTTATCATGAGGTCACCTACTCAACTTGCGCTGCTTTCCAGGTGGTAGCAGTTTTCTAGGAAACTCGGGTATCTCTTTTTTTGTGATTTCTCTAATTATCTCCATGCTACAGGAGATGTCGGTTGATTTTCTAGTTAAACTGTCTCCCAAACTTCTGCTCAGGTTTCGTTTCGTTTTCTTCCACTTATCCGTGGTCGGGTCGCGGGGGCAGCATCTTCAGCAGGGAAGCCCAGACTTCCCTCTCCCCAGCCACCTCCGACAGAGCCAGCTTCTGCAACTGGGGGTCGGACCGCCAGGGTCCCCTTCTCCGACTGCCGCCCATCTCCCATCGCACCCCTCCAAGTGGTTTCCCCCCTGAGACCCCTCCCATGGGTGGTGGGCCCATGGGAAGGGGGTACAGCACCTGGTATTCCCAGGTGGTCTCCCATCCAAGTACTAACCAGGCCCGACCCTGCTTAGCTTCCCAGATCAGATGAGATCGGGCGTGTTCAGGGTGGTATGGCTGCCCCTCTGCTCAGGTTGTCATCGAGTAAGATACAAATATTCATGGACCCCAGAATATTCATTTTAGGCCTTTTTTAGACTGCCAGCCAAAATCCTTTTTTTTTGGCATATCCTGATTGATTTTAGAAGTCTAAACAGCAAAAAAACAAATGCAATGAGATCTTTGCAAACCACATTTGGAAGTGGTTTGAAATGTGATCCAAATCAAATGTCTACATATGCCTCTCAGTCAAATGTTTAAATTGGAGTGATGGAGCTCCGTTTCTCGCGCTTCCACGTTAGAAAGCCGTGTCACCAGCATACACAGATACTGACACCCACATCATTACACAGCAACCTATACAGATAGGACACCTAAATCTGCAAACACTGTAAGTGTTTCCCAGTGTTTTTCTATGTTTCCCCCCTACCCTTTTCTTCCCTGTCTGTCTCTGTGTCTGTGTGGCGAGGCCACTCCTTCCCTGCCTCCTGGCTGATTACACAAACCTGGCTGACAATACACGTATCTCTCATCAAGCTCATCATCTGCAGTACATCTATTCTGGCTCTTCACCCACTCATTGCTGTTGAACAAACTCAAGTAACATTTCTAGTGACATTGTTTCTTGTGACCGGGGCCTTAATCTGCCTGTTTTCCCTCCTGTGCTCTAGGAAACGTCATCATCTGCCTGTCTGCCAGCTCAACAACCCTCTATCTCCAAACTAATGCCTGTCATGCTGCCCTCCATTTTCCTTGTGCCCACACCAGCCATTTCCCCTCATCATCACTACTCGCCTCGATCCTCGCTGGACTCCCATTCCCTCTCCATCGTGCCTCTGTCTAGATCCCTCTCTTTCAATAAAACTAATCCTTTCCACACCAGCTATCTGTGTCTCACTCTTGGGTCCCTCCTGTGTGTTACTGCATTACAATAACAGTGCGTACAGTCTGTCTTAAAAATCTGATTGGAGAAACAGATCAGATTTTTCTATCTATTTCCACCATCAGGTCAAATATAGATCAGGATTTGTGTCCTATGTTCCACATGTTGACAGGTTTAATCTGACACGCCAAAATACTTCATTTGAGTTAAACTTTTAATTTAAAAAAATCAAGGTGTCCCATCCTGAAGTCAGCATCTGGTATGGGTTTACTGTATAGCAAAAAGTGGGGGATGTACTTTATTTTATCTGGTGAGTATAGATACTATTTCACAGTCACAGAATGAGCATGGGGGAAAGGTTTCTTTATTAATTTAATGATGTAATCCTAGAATGGAGAAAATAGTTGAACAGTAAAGTCATTTTCCAGAAAGTCAACATCGTTTTATCAATTGAATCTAGTTCTAGTTTTACAATGAAAAGTTGAACTTGGAGTTTATTTGGGACATTTACCCCAAAACACCGACCCTGACCCTTCCTCTTGCGCAACCACCAGGGCAAAACTTCCATATGCAGATGTAACACATTTACTGAGCATCTTTAGGCTTTAGAGCCATAACAACCAAAATATAAAGAATGACATAATCTCATAATCCTTCGTGTGAACAGGACAAACTTTATATTTTAGGTCTACAACTGGTGCGTATGTCTGAACAGGAAAATCATTAGTATATCGTTATGATATGTATACTGTGAGCTATTATAAATCACACTTCAGGCTCTAGGGAATGCTGGCAGGGTTTGAAACTTTTCAACTTGTTTGCTGTTGCCAAATGAGCTAAATAAAATAAAGTGGGTTTCAAGTAAGCAGTGTTGTGCTGCAGTGATAAGTTCCCAACTACGTCAGTGTTTCCCTTGAAGATACTGAAAATTAAAATCCACAATAATGAGCCGATCCTCCGGGAATGACAGTTTACAGTAGATATGAATACCACCAAAGCTGAGTGTGATCAACCTAATGATGAAGTGAAGAAAATAGTTATTAGTAGTTAAATATTAGTTTGGATTAAAAATATTGTTTTATTCTTATGTGATTGCTGAACTGGAGGAAGACAGACTGCGTTGCCTCTGAGATATACTGTATATATATACAGGAAATACAAATACTAATCAATACACTTGGATGAAAGTAGTTATGTAATCAGTGCTCGTAACTGTGGCTCAGTGAGGACAAAGGAGTCTAATACATCATTCATTTTAAATGCAAGCGATTCATTTTATAAGTCTCCTAATATTCCTTTCAGTGCCCACTCTGTATCTCTGACGGTAAAAGTGGGGGGAAATTATTTGAATTAATCAATTAAAATTCTAAAATGATAAATTAGATTTTCCTTGCTTATCATAATTAAACATCCCCCTTGTCGATACTGTCCTGAGCTCCCATTGTGCAAGTCATTTAGTGCGTTTGGAATTATTATTGAACCCAAATTAATCTTGTGAGACACCAGTGGATGGATCCGGCTTTGTATAATGTACTCTGAAGGCATTTAATCCTGTTTAATGCGAGTCTCCATCGCCTCTGTGAGGAAGAGTTGTCAGGAAGGACAAAAGGGAATTAGACAGAGGACAGAAATAGAGGGGGCGCAAATATATTATAACCTGTGATGTTTCATTCTTCTCATACTGTAATCAAACAGTAAAGTGAAGGATCAGAGTCAAATGAAACTGATGATACTGTAAAAATGATTTCTTCTGTATGGATCCACATAGCTTCTTAATAAAAGTGATTTTTCATTCCTAAAACCAACTGAAAAAAAAACAACAACATTTAACCAAAAAGACAACTTCTTTTTTTTTTGTTCTATCATAATTACTTTTGGGGAGCTGTGATTTTATAGAGTTCACCTTTACAATTACTGACAGCGATGTTGAGATCACACTTTCATATTGGATTGCCGGTAAAGAGCATATTTTTACTGCATGTGTTTCCTCTGGGATGACTCACCAAGAAATTAAATCACAGCATTTCACTACATGCACATTTAACTGTTGTATGTTGTAGACACTGGCTTTACGTCCTCATTATTTGGTCTCTCGCAGCCCCCATAGCTATGTGTATAAAGAAAAAGAATAATATATGTACATGTTTTTCTGACTATGAAACCCTTTAACACAAAGTGGGCTCATTTAATAAAGGTGGTGAAATACAGAAATTACCATAAAGTGTAAACATAAATATGTTTTTTTTTACAGAAAATAAGGAAATATATATAATGTTTAATAATTCTGTATTGTCTACAAAAGTTTATATTATCATTATTAATATTAAAAAGTGAGTCAATGTACCTCAAAGTGAGTAAATGTATAACTTAATAATTTTTTTTATCAAAATAGTATATTATTCACATTTGTTTTCTTTTTCAGAATTTATCAATTTATGTTCTCACATTTAAAAGAAAAAAAAAGATACATTTTATGATTTTATGAAAGCCTAAAAAACCTTATCATAAAGTGAATAATACAAAAGTGTATCTTTGCTATGGTATTTCTTGCTCCTAACTCATGAAGGGAACAAATAATCCTCTAGGATTAATGCACATGCACAATTTAATAAGTCACATGTGACTGCTTCAGTGTGCATGGAGAATGTAATGCTTGTTGCCATGGTTTCAGGACTGACAGCATGGTGATTTGGAGGTAGTGGGTGTGAATGAAGCCTTGGCTGGAGTCTTGCATCACAGGAAGGTGCTTGGCATTTGAAGGGCAAGAATAATTCAAGCTACATGAGTTGAGATTGGAAATATAAGAGACTCTGAACATAACTGTCCATCATGATGTCAAAATTGTCCTGCTAATACTGAGAAGTGTTGTTTGACTAGATTGCATTGCATAATGCAATAGTTATATATAACTATATATATATATACAACTACATATATATAAAACTATATATATATATATATATATATATATATATATATATATATTGTAATTATGTTGGGCGTAAAGGCAGAAATCAGGTGAAAGAAACAATGAGATGTTGAAATTTAACACTGTTAACAAGTAAATTATTAATCACTATTTTCCTCAAGTGCTTTACTTCTGTTTCATTTTAAATGTAATTGTGCTTTCCTTTCCTTCCTCTTCACTGTGCAGAATGATGTAAGGAGGAACGTTTCTCTGTCCTCAAGAATTAGATTTTTGATTTTCTACATTTTTCTAATTGTCAACAAAGCTCGTGTGCAGAGCCAAACCAACAAGAACTGATCGTACTTACCAGCACTGTGTGTGTAGCCAAAGTTTGATATATCTTATTTGTCTGTGCTGAAGACCTTTATTGTTGTCTAAATGTGCCTTTTAGTACCAGAAAGTAGTACAGATGATTTTTGTACAGAAAGTGCAGGGAAATAAATGTCTCAATATATATTCAGCAACTGCTTCACAAATACTATATGACTGTGCTGACTGTTGTTTTTGCAGCAGAGTAGCAGGGACTTTATCTGAATAGACTGTATATGCCATCTGCAATCCACTGCATATTGTCTCCGCTGCAGATCAATGAGGCTCATAATAGGAGTTGGTCTTCACTGCTGTGATAACTGGATGAAATAATTACACTGGAGAGAATGTTCATAACAAGCAAGAAGGAATGCATTCCATTACATGTTGCCTTTGTATTGATGCATATAGTAAAAGTCAGATCAAAGCTATGAAGGAGATGAGTGATGAGAAAGCAACAATATAAAATCCAAATATATCAGGATGCCAAGCAATCATGGCCTTGTTTCCTTCTAACCATGGATCTTAGAAATAAAAAGTATTTTCAAAGAGTGTGAGCAGCACCTTAGCAGAGCAGCAGCAGCAGCTAGTTCTCCGCTTGTGCCTTCTACACAGGACGTGTTTTGAAAGTGCAATTTGGTTGACAACTTTGAGTAGCTGTTACATCAGGTAGTAGCTCCCGACTTCAACGTGTCTATACACGATGCATTCATGCACAGTATTGAATATATGGTCACCAGAGTTTTGGCAAATGCCAAAACCAACTCACTGTATGCATACAACATAGGAATATAGACTAGAAGCATAAAAATCAAAACATAAACATTGTGTTTACTGTCTGTAGTTGGATTGATTAAGATAGTAGGGTATCTGTTCTGTCTGAAAAATGAACCACTCTGTACTGTATTTTTAGGCTACAATTCTTATTTTCTTCTACAGTCATTGTCTGTTAGACTCGCTTCCAAAACATGGGTGACCTACACTCAACACTGCACCTGAACGCCTCCAGTGGAGCACTTGCTGCTGCTCTGCTAAACTCACTCTCTGCTTTCTGTGTAGACACAGTGTGAGATGTTGCCAGTCTCACATGATTTCTAAGAGTGTGTTACTATGCTTTGGGAAGCTTAAGAAGGTTTGCATGACGGAATTTACAATCACTTTAGCCTTGAGATGCTTTCGGGAAACACAGCCCAGCACTGTTGTTCGCATGGCTGCTCACTATGTATACCTTTATCAAACTACCTGGAAACAACACCAGGCTGCTCCAAAATAACCACACACACACCTCAACACACACTTGACTGATCAGTTATACCTCTGCATTGTGATGGAAACACTGTTTTGTAACATTAATGACTAAACTATGTGGTTATTTTATATGTTGCCAGTGTCTAGAATCTAGAACCAATTATTTAGCTTTTAATGATCTTAACTTAGCTGTCTTGATGTGATTACTATAGGTAATAGTTGTAGCTACAGCAGTATGGCTGCTGTTATTCTATATTTTCTTATTGTGAACAAATCTCATATACAGGTCAAAACCAATGTGTTAGTCTGGCACTCAATGCTATCTGGCCTACCTACTCTTAACAAAGTAATTATTTTAACTCAAAACTAGATGTTTTCTTGAAGCTAGTGGTTTATGTGCTAAAAAATAATAACCAAATGGTTATGGATACAGTATTGACTCACAGTTGGAAATGGGAAATGAAAAATGATCTCTTTGTCCTCCCTCCATGGACGTTGTCACTAAATATTTAAGTCATCTGAATTCTTCCGTTGCTCCCGTCACAATTTCTAAAGGAAGACAGTCTCATCATTAAACAGGTTTATTTTCAACAGTGATTTGTGGTTTGATCTGGAAAGCACAAACAAGTGCTGTTGATAGAGGTGTAAAATCAGAAGACTTCTATGTGTTCTGGATTATCTGGACCAACACTGTACTTCGAAGCGATTGTTGCAAAGATTACAGACACCACATTGGTTAACACATTTTTCCTGCCACTGTACCATCAACAAAAACAATGAGAAATGTGGGAGTTTGGACCGCTATGACAGTCAGCAAGCTTTATAAGTGCTATGCTGTCAATATGTCATTGTCCTGAAATATCCTGTCCAATCCCTGGTTTCTTTATCTGTGCTGGAGAGGATAAGCGTGTTGTTTTCCTTTCTTCCATCAGTCACATCTGTCTTTATAACCTCAGAAAGCTTTAACTCCTTTAGCTCTCAGAGAATAGTTCTGTCTTCTCTTTTTTGTTCTGTAATTCGATCAAGCAGCACTGACTTTAATGTCCTGCTAATCTCCTCAGTAGTTTATTGTGTGTATGTAGAAATCAATCTAATAGCTCAAAAATGTAAATAGTAAGGGTTTATTGATTTAAGACTGATCCACATGCACTAGCTCTACTTCACACGGGTTCCTGCAGCCTATAGGTAGCTAAGGGGCAAATGGCGGCCATCTCATACAAACAGCAGGGTGTCCTGATTCAGGGAAACTGTGAAGCATCAGTAGTCACATCACATCTTGTTCCAACTGCAATTTTCAGCCGCTGAGTGTTGGAGAGAGCAAACAGAGAGAGGTAGGGGGAAATTACAGTAGTCACCTCTGTGATGCAGGCTGTCTAATGGCATGGTGTGGAGACAGCAGACACACCCAAAAAATAACCCAGCAAAGGCAGAAATAATGCTACACAAGGCTGATGATACAATAAAATCGGAATTACATGGTCATCAGCATTCAATGACATGCAGAGGAAAAGCAAGAAAACAAATCTTTATGGTTGCATTGTCTACAGCTTTAATGAGTCTGTGGGGTGAAGATTAACACAGTAAATACTGTGAGGGTGTTTTAAGGAAAATTATAAGATTTTCTCCCCAGGTTTTCCTGCTGTAGTTTACTCTCATTAATGTTTGGTAATTTGGTTCTAATTTAATTGCTCAGCATTCATACATTTGTCTTTCTTAGGCAAAGCCCAGAGAGCTTGAATAACCACCAACACCACATTTGCCGCAGTGGTACTATCAGATCCACCAACATACGATTGAGCCGTGGCCCAGAGAAGAAATAGAGGACCAAGCACTGTGCATAGAGTTTAGAGTTCAAAACATCAGCACAATGATGAAGGTGGCATGGTTACGTTAAGACTTTTCATAGAATACATGTTACATTGACATGTCACACAAGGTAAAGCACATGTGTTGGATGATGGTTGGAACACTTGAGTAGAACGGAGCCACTGTTAGGTATTACTAACACCTAAGCCTGTTTCACAAATTGTGAATAATGAAGCTTCTTGTCTTTGCTCTCACTGCAGCCTATAACACCCTCTCTCTCTCAAATTGGCTGTGAAGATTAATGCAAGGAATCAAAAGGCTTAAATCAGGTTGATATCTAAAAGAGAAGTAGCAACTAGAAGTGTCTATGGCCATTGCACGTTCCCATTCATCACTGAAATGTATGGGAAGTGAAATCCAGTGTGACTACAAGTTGAAGGAGCATTATGTTTATCACTCCCACTATTTTAGCAGTAACCACGACTACCAAATCCTAATTTGGGTAAAGTTGGACTGAAGAAGAAAATTAATGAGTCTTTTTTCAAATGAAACTATATATTTCTAAGGTATTTTTATAGAAAGATTTATGCCAGTAGGCTTGGGCTGAGTGTCCCAGACAAGGCAGGGTTAAAAATTCTACTTCCTTAAATTTAAGGGCTGCTCCTGCCTTTGACCAATTTCTAACATTTATTTCATCCATCCATCAAACTATTAATGTTTTTATTAATTTATTTAGCAGTGCAGTTGGAATTTCACCAGTAGGATTTGACATTAAATGTGTGGGAAATCAAGGAAACAGAAGAAACACTTGATCAGGGCTGTAGTGGAGGCCTGCAGAATTAGAACAGCCGCCACTGGAAAATTACAATTTTAAAAACAATGACTAATACACTTTCTACAAAAAATATTTGTGGAATGAATGAATGAATAGTTTATTTAGATAATACATTATAAGGAAAAAAAATGCATTCCACACAGTAAAATTCACACAGTGACTGAAAAAGAAACAGACTGAAGCCCAGGGCTTTTTTTTGCCTATCCTACATGTAAGAATAAAACAACACAGTATTCCATTGATCTTCCACACACTGAGGTGCACTGAGGGCGATGCTCAGGTAATGAATAACTACCGGTATGTGGTCTATAAGAATATCTTCTGGTTAAAATACTTTATTATTTTGGGTTAATCAAACACTTTATGATATTATGGAGTTATATACTGCAGCTTCAGGCTTTACAAGTAAATCACACTGTTCACTACAGTTGTGATTCTATTGACTCTGACTGTAGAGGGAAATATGTCCAAGTTCATAAAGCAGACTGAAGTGTATCTGGCCACAAGGGTATTATTATATCTGATAACAATGCAGTGGTATTACATTTTAAAGCTCATACTGACCAAATAAAACTAGTTAGGATCATTGGAAACTCATTGGAAATGTGTATAAAATAGTACATTAACATAATGAAATGCATATAATTTAAGTCTCTACTTTTGTTTGTTTGTTTTGCAATTGTTATTAAGCTACTATCATTGAAAGTTAAACACTGCCTGTATAATTTCCAAATGAAATGTCTTCATGGAAAGGGACAGACTTTGGCTTTTAGGCTGCTGGGAGGTTTTTAATGTGGAACACCTGAGCAGGAAAAAGAAGATTATTGACAGAAGATTAATAGTAATGACAAACTGGAATCAATATTACAATATTAATCCCCAAAAACTCACTGAATGATTTTGTTTGTCATCTCCATATGAGAAAGGTCTATCATATTTCCACGCAGTTTACTGCTTGGTATGTTAATGCGTATACAGCAGTGAATATCGGCACACAGCAAATCAATACCTGTTACCGTTCAGTCATAATTGTAGTGCCTAAGAAAGAGTGGTAAAAACAGTATTGGACAGTTGTGATGCTAGAAGGAGCAGCGTTACCAGTTACCAGCACATTTCTCAGTAGCGTGGCCGTAGCATTGCTGTTTTCTGAATCCAATAGCTCTAAGCTCTTTTATTAATAAAGTTGTGCAGTAGTATTCACACAACGTACATTTTCCCATCAAGCATTTCTGAATGAGTGTGAGTCATTTGACTGTGACTGTAACAGCGTTCAGTTGGTCCAACTCCTACTTCAACAGTCACAGGCTTAATTGTGCCATTTGCAGTATTTGTATTTGCGTGAGTGACGAGCGGTCCTTATTAATCAACACTGTCCCAGTGAGTTCTGACAAACCTCCACACTATTGCAATCTTAACAGGTACCGTGACTGTGACAGTAGCCAGAAATATGTCACACAGGTAGTCACTCAATTACTTGCAAATTACAAACCAACACAAGCAAACAAATGCATACAAAAGAAAAGAGAAATACAAGTCTCAATGCTAAAGTATGGTGGTTAGTCAAAATGATTTGCTCGAGATGTATGTACAAGTACAAGTACACAGTACAAGTACAGAGTGGGCCTAAACTTTTTTAACTGCCAGTTACATAATAATAATATTCGTTTCGTCTTCTTCCGCTTATCCGTGGTCGGGTCGCGGGGGCAGCAGCTTCAGCAGAGAAGCCCAGACTTCCCTCTCCCCAGCCACTTCTGCCAGAGCCAGCTTCTGCAACCGGGGGTCGGACCGCCAGGGTCCCCACCTCCGACTGCCACCCATCTCTCTTCGCACCGTTCCCCCCCTGAGACCCCTCCCATGGGTGGTGGGCCCATGGGAAGGGGGTACAGCACCTGGTATTTCCAGGCGGTCTCCCATCCAAGTAACCAGGCCCGACCCTGCTTAGCTTCCGAGATCAGACGAGATCGGCCGTGTTCAGGGTGGTATGGCTACAATAATAATAATATAATTTAAAAATATGTTAAAAGTAGCTTCAATATAGCAAGCTACTTTTGCCATGTTGCTGTAGCTTAGCTTGCTACATTTCTCTTTAAGCAGCGGCCACCTCGTCACTGACCTGTATGTAAATCCCAGAGGGCTTTTAAGGCTGCGATAACTGTATTTTTCATGTGTTCTCTTGCTTACTAAGACAATATTAATATTGCATGGGCCCATGTGTGAACCTCAAAGTGCTCTCCAGATGTCACTTAGAGCAAAGCTACTTCGGCATTATCACTGTAGTGGTCTCACCCTACTCCCAGTCAACTCAACTCAACAGTGTACAAGCAGTACACTACCTCAAAGCCTTATTTTTTAATGTTTCCTAAATAAAATATGACACATTCAGCAAAATTATGTAAGGAAAAACTGGACAAAACCATAACATTTTGAATTAAAGGTTAATAGCAATAGTTGTGATGCAATAAGTTAAAAGTAATGCATGAATTTGTAGTTATATTTTCATATAACTACAAATATATATATTATATTTGACCAATGACGGAATTATTGCTTCATTGCCTTAGAATTGATGCCATTGCTGTATAAGACTCCAAACACATTTACATAGCAACCTGGGATCATCGACGGCCAAAATGTTAAACTCAGTTAATGTTTCCTAATAATTTCCATAGCACATATTATATCTATACAACAACACATTCAGATAAATCTTACCACTGCTGCCATGCTGCCATCTCTTTTTAAAAGAAATCATTTATTCCCGTTACTTCTGCTTCGCCATGTTCCACTTTAGCACCACTGTAAGGCTTTTCATGTGAAATGTCTGCGTGGGGCCTGTAAAGTTTCATTGACAGTGACTGACAGTTTTACAGTGGAAGTGTGAGAAGTAGAGTGGTGAGTATGACACAAATCTGATGTCGTGTTGGAATTGTTGCAGAAATGTACATTAACTGAATATATCCAGACAACAGGTAAACACTGAGGAGGAGTTGAGTTATTTACATTAAGTTCAAACCAGGGCACAGTGAAAAAATGACAGAACAGTAGAGTTTTCAGGCAGAATTTATCTCACTTATTTCACATGACACAATCTACAGCGGACATTTGGATTTTATTGGACACTAATTATAAATCTTGAAATCCTAATAAGATATATAGATAGGAACATATTGTGGAAACAAGTATGATAAATACTGCCTTTAAGTTTCCATAAATACTGCTGAGGAAAATGAATGCATTGTCCCCAACCCTTTTTACAAAACCACACACTGTGAGAGGATTTATTTGGGATTTCACAGTTGCCATCACACTTAAATCATTTTGATGTTGGAGAGCTTTTAATAACTATTGGCATTGATTTCTGAAACAGCTTTGAATCCTTGCTTAATGTTTTGAGGGAATAACAATTAATTTCCGGGCTGATTGATGTCAGGAAAACTCATTTCGCCCCACAGGAAGAAGGAAACATCTCTGACACGTTCAGCAGCAACCTACATTTTCCACTGTCTTCTAATCCAATTAGTAGAGCGGTATTTATAGTGGGTCTAAGCACGAGGATAAATCTCTCTCTCGCTCACCGTAATGAAGAATGGAACATCTAACGCTGGTGAAAATAACAACGCTGGTAAAAAAAAAAAAAAAAAAAAATCAATGCTAGAGTTCCTCAGCCATGTTTCACTGTTTATATTTCCATAGTCTTACTGTCAGTGGGCTGATAATATCACTCTAGTATACAGTAGTAATCGGTACCCTTCAGCTACAGTCAATCTTGCAAGCTCTTCCCCAATAGTTTCTCAACCATCACAGAGAACTACCTGTGTAGCAGTGACCCTTTTTCTACAGGTACTACATTTGAGAGGATGTAATTCAGTACGACATAGTGTCCTACTCATCACGATATACGGTTGTTTTCAGTCAGTATACAACAGATGAGGTCTCCTACATGTCTCATACTAATGTGTCATGATTTTAGTTGGTCTGTTCTCTAATACAGACTTATCTTCTGCCATTTTCCCTGCTGTTCCCTTGTCTATTATTATTTTTATTTTTTTATTTTATGAGATTCCAGCAGGCTGTATGCTATGAGGCATGTAATGTTGCATGCCTGTTGCATGTACAGTTTTTCCCTCATCCATATCCTCTGACAATAGTGTCCACTACAGAGCAGAGATGTGACTGGCTGAGTATGTATTTACTATAAATTTTTGTATATATTATTACTATTTATTATCAGCCCACCTTCTGATCTATATTTTCCTTCCTCCAGCATGTTTGCACTTTTTGTTGCTGCACATATATAAACCAAGTAACAGGTACGCCCACACTGTTTGCGCGCCAAAAATACCACGCTGTGCTGGTTGTTGTGCTTGCACAAATAAAATAGGGCTAAGAATTGGCAGCAGGGGCTGCCCAATGGAGGCTGACTGTAGGGGGTTTGTTGGTAAACCAGTTTTGATCCTGGTAACTGAACTGAGTATAAGAAGGTAGAGCCTAAAACAGGCAGTGAAAAATATGGCTGACACTGCAGCCAGTTCCAGTAAGTGTGTGTGTTTCCTCATAAAAAAAACAAAACAAAACGAGAGTATAGGTCTAAAATTCAGCCAGCAAGATGACCCACAGTTATGTTTACGCTAGATAGTGGTCTAGGCCCTAAGACTCACTAAGGTTTTTCAAAATAAAAGATTGTCCAGACTCAGATAATACATAAAATGTAAATAATTATTTCTTCTGCGGCCCGGTATCAATTGACCACTGGTCTAGGCAATTACGACTGTCCCGATGAAAGCGTAAAGCTCTCCTCTGAGTGTCAGACTCACCTATTGGTATGTGCATCTCATGATAGCCTGTTAGGCTCATATATACATATGCCTGAGTACTAATTGTTTGTTTATTTTAGGGCAGCGTCGAGAGACCCTGCTTCGCTACTTCACTGCTGCGTTTCGGTCCGGTCCAGCCCGTCACTCAGGCGGTGCTGTCCGGTCCTCCTTTGCAGCTGTCGGCGCTACTCTTAGCTCCTGCTTGCTCGGCCCTGAACGTCACTGTATACTGGCCTGTGGCGCGGATTAGTGTGGGCGTCAGCATAATTAGGATTTAATATTTTATTTCTAGTGTTTTATTCATCTTTAGCATCCAGGCTTGAATGGGTCGGGGGGGTTTGGATCTCATGTTTTCTGTTATATGATGACTTAATGTATTCAGTGATTTACTATTTACTATTTATAACTAATTTACCATTTAATTGGGTTATTGGTTTGTTTTGAGTTATTGTTTTGGGTTAAGTTTGGTTAGGTCCTTTATTTATGTATTTTTGTTAATTGCAGTAAATTTACTACACCAATAGCAGGTTTACTGGCATTTGTGTTATTTCTTTGCAACTTAGTTCCTGTGATTTATGGTTAATTGCTTTCTTTTTGTGTTTTTTTTTTTTTTGGTGATTGAAACCCATCGAGTCCCCGGTGGTGTTTTGAATATGTGTGTGTGTGTGTGTGTTGGGCACCCCTGATTTGTCCCTCCTGTCCCATGTGTTCCCTGGGATTCCTCTCACTCAGTGCTACCTGATCACCACTAGTAGGCTAAGTGTCAATCTCCTGGTATGAAAGTGTGGTTTTAAGCAATTTAGTTTTCTCAAATAAAATTGTGATTTCTCTTAAAAACTGAACCACGTCTCTATGCCGCATTTATGACGAACCTGGCTGCCTTATAAATAATTGTGCAATCTATTTCCTCAGCTGTGATCCCGAGGTGGTGTTGTCAGACACCAGTATTAAGTATTTCCCCCCCCCCCCCCCCCCCCCACCCCTTTTTTTTTTGTTCCCTCCCCATTGCTCGCACCGCCACACTAGCTTTGCATGTTAGCTAGGGTTGCTAGGGCCAAGACCACCATGGGCCAGACATGTGGGACGTCAGTGGTAGTAAATCATGACTTACATTGTTTCAAGAAAGCATTTAGTCATAATTGAAGTTTTGAAGTGCTTAACCCTCGTGTGGTATTAGTATTAGCCAGTATTTATGGGTCTGGTGGACCCGCTAGAGTTTTGGGCTTTCAAAACACCACAATCCAATAATTTTCTCTTAAAATACTAAACAAATGTGTTTTGATTTATGTTCTTCACAGAAAATGAGCCAAAGCCAATGAATTTCAGGTTGAAAAAATAATTAATTGTTTAATTTTTCTTTCGATGAAAGCTGAAAACGGGTCCGACAGACCCGAATACCATACAAGGGTTAATTAACAAGGGACATTGGAACCTTTGTTCTGTACATTTGACATCATTGCACGTCTGTCCGTCCTGGGAGAGGGATCCCTCCTCTGTGGCTCTTCCTGAGGTTTCTTCCACCTTTTTCCCTGTTAAAAGGTTTTTTGGTGGGCAAGTTTTTCCTCACTCGAATCGAGGGTCTAAGGACAGAGGGTGTCACTCCCTGTACAGATTGTAAAAGCCTCTGAGACAAATGTATTTTGTGAGTTTGGGCTATATAAATAAAATTTGATTTGATTTGAACCTTTAAGGACTCACTCCAGATGTGTATTAATATATACAAACTGCTGCTGGGAATCTATGAATGTTAAACATGTTTTATCTTTAAATACTGAACAAAGATATCTACTACTTCACTGCAAAATCTATTCACAGTATAGCCTGTGTGCACTGAAGGCCTCAAGTTTCCACATCGTTCTTGTGTAAGATGAATACTGGACAATTATTGACCAAAACTTTCTCACTTTCTTTCAGTGTCAAACTGCACATACAACATTCTTCACAGTGAAGTTAAAACATCCGACTGTAGTAACTGTGTCCTCCTTTACACCTTTACTCCTTTTTGAGGACAGTAGTCCCTGAGACTCTGAAGTAATTGTCTTTCTATGAAAACATTAAAGCTCTTTATCTAACCCTTTGGCTACAAACAGAGCTGAAAGAATGGAGCACTTTATTTGCATATATTTACCCTAATGGTTTTTCCATTAGGATGAAACACTCATCAGCATAATAAAATTGCTCTAGCGGGAAAGAAAATCAGTCACATCTGGAGAAAAGCCTGAATCGGTAATTCAGGATTACCAGGCCTGCCTCCAGCAAAGGGAGATTGGATCTTTTGTTTAAAAGATCAGGTGGAGTGTGAGTAGGGTTAAAACGTCCTGTCAAAACATATGCAGAAAAGCAACATTCTATAGGGGCAGTTTTTTCAAACTCAAACCATGACAAATGTATTTTGTGACTTTGGGCTATACAAATAAAATTTGATTTGAAATATTCCTAATGAAGAGCTGAACTCATGCAGAGGCATCAGTCCAACCTTTGGAAAATCACGCACAGACATGACACAGGCTGCTCATTCACCAGGCTCATATGAATCTTGTTGAAAACAGCAATTTATCAAATTCTCATAGTAAGCAGGAGCAGAACAGACATGTTACAGCAGCACGGCTGTCAATTAAGACATACGCACCTCAAGTGTCATATTTTCATAACTGGCACATCTGTTCTGCTGGAGGTAATCAACAAGAAAACATTTTCTAATTCACTTCGCTCCTAATAACAGAGACTCCGTTCACACATGGCATTTACATGCATCTCATATTCAGATTTGATTTCGCTGGATTACACCTGCTACTAATGCACGTCACTAGTGTTCACACTGAAATCAGATGATTATTTTCCTGCACATTTAGCTGTGAACATGTTTAGACATCTTCCTTCAGCTTTGTCCAGCTTTGTTTGGTTTGCTGCCAGACATTGAACCCAACACATAGAAGCACACTAATGACAGCAAACAAAAACACCCATTTGAAATATTAAAACAATGAAATGATGTAAACTGTATTGCAACTTTTTTTTTTTTTAAACTGGTTTGTAACAGATTTGGAAAACACAGACATGATGTCATCCTTCTGATGACTTCTGATTGAATGTTGGGTTAGAAACTGTTAAAACAACACATGCACAGCACGCATGTGTTGTTTTAGAGTGCAGGACCAATGACATATTTAGTTGTTTAATTTGAATATGTAAATATGGTAAATACTGTAAATATCAGTGCCCAGCGGATGGGGATCAGAGCAGTTAAAACAGTATATTTGATTAACACCATTCTATTGCAGATAGCATGAAACTGGTTTCACACTGCTCACCTTGTTGAACATTGACCATGTCTGTCAGTCTGTGTTGATTTACCATACCGAGACATCACATCCGTCTTGACCTGTGTGATGTCTTAGGTCTAAATTATCACAACAAGGAAAGAATAACGTTTGAATCTGAAATGCAACATCAGCTATCAAGGCAGCTCTGTTGTCAACAACATGGATACATATTTTTCACTGTGTTGCTTCACTCAATACTCTGCTGAGTCAGCTAAATTAATAATGACACTGCAGAATTACAGTGATGACTCAATTCATTTTAACATGTGGTTAAAATATATTTAAAAAATCAATAAAATATTTCTTTCTAATCAAACCACACAATGACTGGCAATTAGCAGTAAGTGTGGGAACTGGCTCAATTGGCCACAGACTGATCAAAGACTGGGGTTGCAGTTAGATGTTGTGATTGAGACGGTGCACTTGATAAATGCTGCACTCAGCCACAATGTATTATGGTAAAAAAAAAAAAAAAAAAGCTGACTGTGTGAATATATAACCAGAATAAATGGCTGCACTCTCTGTCATACCATGCACACCATGTTTACATGAATTACTGATGGTGAATGTGGCAGCTTGATGAAGAAAACATACTCCAGAATAGCAGGAAACTGTAGCCTTTAAGTCTAGAAACCTAAGAACACAGATAAAGCAATAACGGCCCAGTTACATTCTTTATATTGTGTTCCTGAAAGACATTTTCAATGCAGTCACTTTTTTTTTTTTTTTTTTAATCTAGTACTGTCATATTGTCTTTCTGAAACTCTTCAGATGATGTCACCACTTGATGGCAGTGCTTAGAAGCTAAGGTTTTAAAAAAAATAAAAAATAAAAAATGAATAAATCATTGCTAATGAATGCTTATCTTTAATGAAAGAGCACTGTCTGTTTTGAAAGGTTTCACTCCGGCTCATCATCGCAGTGCTCCTTCAAGTGATGAATGATCTATTGTTATCAGCCTAGCCTCGAAATCCATTCTTCCCTGTCCTCTTAGATCTCATCTCCGCGTTAGATACTTTATCTTAAATCTTTCTATCCAAGTTGAGAAGTACATTGTAATTTCTGGTAATGGACAGGTCCCAGAGATCCACAACACACACAGCAACATATGATACACCTTAATAACCGTGTTTTTTATGTGAGTCCATATACTGGCAACAACTCGATGTGCATAATTACAGGTTAACGTGCGTTGATGCATCAGGATATGCTACTGTCAATTTTCCAGCACTAACATGCATCAATGCTTTCAGAAAAGCTGTAATTTGGTCACATTTGCTCCCTGGATCAGCACGTTCCATCTACCGCTCTTTTCCCGCTGTGTGCTACAGTCAAATAACAGCCCTGTCTCCTAGAAATTACATTCATATACTACTAAACTGCAACAACAAATATGTTTTGTTAGAAACGTAATGCTGGTTGAATTATGCTTGGGTAATTATAGGGAAAGACTATGCTTTTGGTTTAATACACAGTCAGAATGACTTGTGTGAAGTACAACATATTTACTAGAATTTACACAAAACCAGGATCTTTCACAAACCTTGTTGCTGACCACACAAGGGATGTGAACCTCACCCCAACCTCTGACCTATGACTGGTATCTGGAAGGTCTGGATCACACAGCACCTGAGCCAATTCATATATATATATATATATACATTTTTTTGAGATTTTACAGATTTTATGTTTATGTTCAATAATTTGTGAAATCTTGCTTTTCTCTATTGAAGAAAAGAAAACAAAAACGCATTCTTATTACTTACTAAGGCCTTTACACATCAAGAACCAAATGAAAATGTGTAATATTTATTGACAAATATTCACATTCAAAACTTTCACATCAAAAGTGACACAAATTATTGTGCTCCATGCATTCCACCGAAAATGAAAGTTTGCATTTAGTGAAACTAATCTGCACAGACAGCTGAAATGTCCCACTGTGTGCGTTGAACATATTAACTGTATCTACATTGATTGATCCCTCCCTTTCTGTGAGCTGCCCGTTTCCCTGCAGGCCCTCACTCACTACGGTAGGCAGGGAAATAAAATCACTGAATCAATAAATAAAATATATACAGACACTGTGGATTTCCTTCCATAGAGCCAACGTGAAAACTATTTTGGTTCAGTAAATGGCTGTTGTCAGTCAGCCTGGTGGAGGCAGTTTGGCCAACCACTGTCCATCACCCAACATACAGCTGCTTCTATGAAAAGAGATGCTGAATGCAGGTCAGAGATTATCTTCACTGGATGATGTTGGTAAGCAAAAGTCATTATTTTATTGGTTGGCTTGTGTGTATCAGCATCCAAATGCTGCAGTAACACCTGAGACACCGAACTAAAGGCTTAAGAGTCTACAGTCCTTGCTAGCAGTTGATACTGCTCATTACACCTAATCTATCTGAACAACAGTATACAATATGCAATTTATGTACCGTATTTTTCGTACTATAAGGCGCATCTAAAATCATTCAATTTTCTCAATAATTAACAGTGCGCCTTACAATCCCACAAATCGCCCACTAAATTGTGTTAACCTACAACTCGTACAAACACGTTTTGTTTTCGCTTATTGCGCCTTATAATCAGATGCGCTTTATGTGTGGACAATGACAGCAATTGACATGTTCAACTCAACTCAACTCAACTCAACTTTATTGTCATTTTCCCATATGTACACATACAAGAAAACGAGATACCGTTTGCTCAGTGTCCACAGTGTCGCAGACATACAACAACAAATGACATTTAACAACGCAACAATCTAACTATGAGTAAAAAATAAAAAGCAGATTATAACAGAATAAATATGTAAAGTGTATGAAATGTAAGTAAACTGGTGTTGGTACACTAGTGCAGAAAGTGCAGAATTATAATTAAATAATGTAAACAATGTACTATAAGTGTCTTTTTAAAGTGTCTTTGTGCTTGTTGATTGTCCAATTGTGTCGGGGGTGGGGGGTGGAGTTAAAGTCCAGGTCCAGGGGGGTGGGGGGTAGGGAGGGGAGAGAGTTCAGCATCCTAACAGCCTGGGGGAAAAAGCTGTTTTTGAGTCTGTTGGTGCCAGACCGGATGCTACGGAACCTTCTTCCTGAAGGCAGGAGGCTGAAGAGTTTGTGGGCGGGATGGAAGGGTTCACCCACAATGCGGAGTGCTTTGCGGGTGAGGCGGGTGTTGTAGATGTCCTGCAGTGACGGGAGTGAGGCACCAATGATCCTCTCAGCAGTGTTCACGATGCGCTGCAGGGACTTGCGGTTGGCTGCAGTGCAGCTTCCAAACCACACCGTGATGCAGCTGCTGAGGATGCTCTCAATGGCGCCTCTGTAGAAGGTGAGCGTGATGGGTGTGGGGACTTTAAACTTCTTCAGTTTACGGACGAAGTAGAGGCGCTGCTGGGCTTTCTTTATTAGAGCCGTGGTGTTGCTCTTCCAGGAGAGGTCCTCAGCGATGTGTACCCCCAAGAACTTGGTGCTGCTCACCTGCTCCACAGCAGCACCGTTGATGGTCAGTGGTTGGGGGGGCTGGGTGACGCTTCTCCTGAAGTCGACAACGATCTCTTTCGTTTTCCCCACGTTGAGGAAGAGATTGTTGTCCTGACACCACGTAGCCAGCTGGGAAACCTCCTGTCTGTAGTGGGTCTCATCGTTGTTACTGATGAGACCCACCACTGTCGTGTCGTCCGCAAACTTGATGATGTGGTTGGAGCTGTGGTGGGGTGTGCAGTCATGGGTCAGCAGGGTGAAGAGCAGGGGGCTGAGCACACATCCTTGGGGCGCCCCCGTGCTCAGCACAACGGTGTCGGATGTGTTGCTGCCGACCCGAACACGCTGCGGTCTGGCTGTGAGGAAGTCCAGCAGCCAGTTGCAGAGGGAGGGGCTGAGGCCCAGGTCTGTCAGCTTGCAGACCAGCTGCTGGGGGATAATGGTGTTGAATGCTGAGCTGAAGTCGATGAACAGCATTCTCACATATGAGTCTTTATTGTCAAGGTGGGTGAGGGCTGGATGGAGAGCCGACGAGATGGCATCCTCCGTGGACCGATTGGCTCTGTAGGCAAACTGGAACGGGTCCAGGGAGGGCGGGAGGACGGTTTTGATCTGCTTCAGGACTAGCCTCTCGAAGCACTTCATGATGGTCGAGGTCAGTGCGACGTAATCCTTGAAGCAGGTGGGGGAAGACTTCTTCGGCACAGGTATGATGGTGGCTACCTTGAAGCACGCCGGAACAACAGCTTGGCTCAGGGAGATGTTAAAGATGTCTGTGAGGACATCTGTGAGCTCCACCGCACAGTCCTTCAGCACACGGCCAGGAATGTTGTCAGGTCCAGCAGCTTTTCGGATGTTAATCCTCGACAGTGTGCTCCTCACACTGGCTGGAGAGAGACAGACAGCTTGGTCGTGGGGGGGGGGTGTTGTTTTTTGTGGCGGTGTGCTGTTGGGTGCTTCAAACCTTGCGAAGAAGCTATTTAGGTTATTCGTTAATTGATACTGTGCCTTATAATCAGATGCGCCTTATGGCCCAAAAAATACAGTGGTCAAAAGTAAAGTGAAACAAGTCCTGCAGCCTCACCCTTGCCTGAATGAGTTCATACGTTAACACTTGTCATCCCTGAGATCTGTCAGACCATAGACATATATACATAGACGCCGCATTGAGCGCTGAATGGTACGTGAACGCCGCCGCCATATTGGTTCGGGCAAAGTCGAGCGGTCGGAGAATTGGAGCGAACGGAGAAGATGCCTAATTCATGTGCTGCGTGGAATTGTACCAAGCGGTTTACAGTACAAAACAGATGTCATGGTATTAAAGTGCAGTATGCATGCATGAGAAAGTTTTATTGACATCTCAGCAAAAGTCATCACCTTCTTAACAAGTTTACTGATGAACGCCGTGTGTTTAATCACTGCTTCTATCATGAACACCACTTTATTTTATTTTAAATTAGATTCAACTTTATTCTCATTGCACAAAGTAACACATGCATAGACAACAAAATGCAGTTTAGCATCTAACCAGAAGTGCAGAGTGTGTACAAATGAACAGGATATATATAAATATAGTGCAGATATAAATATGACTATGGAATACATACAGTTGAAACCAAAAGTTTACATACACTGTATAAAAAGAATTTTTTTTTCCTCACTGTCTTTTCCTGTTTTAGCTCCGTTACGATTACCAAAATTATTTCTATTCGCTAAATGCCAGAATAATGAGAGAAGTAATAAAAAATAGTCTAAAAAAAATCCTTCTCTCATATGTGTGTGTATACATATATAATATGTGTGTGTATATAATGTGTGTGTGTGTATAATATGTGTGTGTGTGTGTGTGTGTGTGTGTATGTATGTATGTATGTATGTGTGTATGTATGTGTGTGTGTGTGTGTGTGTGTTCATCAATATATATGTTCATCAATGTGAAATAAAACGATTAATCAAAATCAGTTAAATGTAAACGTTAGTGCTCTTCATTCAGAAAACCCTCATGTCACATCTACATTTCAGGATCTGGTTATTATAGACACAGATTAAATGTTAAATATAAATATTTCAATATTTATCGTCACAGTAACGATAAATACACACATTAGTAGCTGTAAACACTCAGCATTAGAAAAATACATACGTTGGTTTGGTGCTTACATAAGGAGTAAAACATTCATAAAAACAATCATCACTTTAAAAGTTAAATACGTTGTTTTCTGGTGCCTGTTTGTTTCCCAGATATATTAGTGTGTGTGTGAATGGGTGTATGAGAGACATTAACTTACAGAACTTTGTAGAAAGGCGCTTTATAAAGTTCAGTCCATTTGCTTGCATTAGTTTACGGGCAGATCTGCCCTAACCAATATGGCGGCGCCGTTTACGTGACGCGACCAACGACCAACCCGCTCAATGAGGCGTCTATGTATATATGTCTATGTGTCAGACTGTATCACCTCTAGCTAGCTAGTACCAGACAACATGTTTACCTGTTGTGTATATATATTAACATTAGAGAAATGTTATCATTTCCCTAATGTTTTGTCTACTGATGTGGAAATGCAAAAGCATATGCTGTACACCTCTAGCTTTAGCTTCCCTTTTTTGTTTCTTAGTTGTCCTTTCTATCACTGTTGTTGCTGGTATGACTTCCCTGGTTTGCATCACAATGCTAGTCATAGCAGCACACCCACATATGTTTACATTCTTCAAAAAAATAAGGTTACGGTTTTGTTAAAGTTCAACATTCATCATACATCAACAGCAGCCTAACCTTTTCACAAATCTATATCAGTTAATATAAACATTCATGTTTGAGTGGGAGTTCAACATATAGCGAGGATACAAGGTCAAACACCCTGCACTTCATAACATAATGTTTCAAATAGGGTTATTCAAGGTCACTGACACATAATGACACAAAACATTTACTGTGTTATATTTTAAATGAACATGAAACAGATGCACATTGCAGCTTTACATGATCACATGACAACAGAATGGATAGTGATATGTTATGCAGTAGTGTTACTGTGCATTTAGGGACAGACATGTCATCTGGTCTCAGACAAATAGATGCATTCAGTGTGAGCTCAGTGGCAGCCATCCTGACAGCTGATTAATGTGAAAGCTGCTGAACAGAATGATAAATCTACATATTAGAGGCCGGGCTGTGGTGTGCATGATGGTGCAAGTGGCTCTCGCTCTATCACAGATGAGCTTCATGGCTGGTCATATTCCCCAAGGACAGGGCAAATGTTATATTGGTGACCAAGATGCAGTGTTGTGTGTATACAGTACGTGTGCATGTATGTATGACGGGGCGTGTGTTTGTGTGTGCAATGTGGGATGTATTATCATAGAATAATAAAAAAGAGAGGAGCACCTTGCATGTTGTAATGTGCACCCGTCAGCTGAAGGGCAGTTAGAGTTGCAGCTGCTCCATTAGTGTGATAGAAGTGAATATTAGCAGTGAGTCAGTGGTGATCATGGAGACTGTGCTGTGATGGCACAGCAGGCAGGATGGCCCATGAATTCAACTTCTGCACCGGCTCTACAATACAGCAATACATTTTCCCGGGAATTGCAAACCTGTAACACTTCCGGAGCGCACAACAGAAACACCCTTCAAAATAAAAGTATTAAACATAACACTGAGTGAAGCCGTTTTCTATTCCAATTCTTAAGTGAATTCCGAGTGAATTCTCCAGAAACAAGAATGAAATTTAAAACTAATGATAAGGAGTCATACAAAAATAGTACATACAGGTACTGAGTTGGATTAAAGTAAATTGACTAACTAATTTATGTTTTTTTACAGCAGCAGCAAGGAAAATGCCTGACAGGTCATTGTAACAAAATGTTGCTACTCAGTAGTTGCTACGCAAAGTCTTGACAGCATGCAGGAACTTTTATTTCAACGAATGTCACGACAACAACAACAACAACAAAATTGTGTGAGCATGAGTGTATGTCTAACTCATTCTGCTTGGGGAATGTTAATATATATTGGGCAGCAATATATGCCTTCTCTACTTCTCCTAGGAGTATTTCTTTAAATTGTGAGATCAGTAAGATCTTTGAAATCTGAAATTACAGAGTTTAACTCGTTCAAATAATTTTAAATATCTCACTGAATGTTTTACATTTTAGGAAGAAGTGCATCTCTGTCTCAACATCACCTGTCCAACAGTGTTTTCTTTTGGTTCATGATTTTTTGTGTTGTCCTTGTTCGATTGTTCAGTTTGTGATCACTGAGCCTGTACTTGGTGATGAACTATCCCTGACAGTAGAGATATTCTGCCAGTTCATAATCTATCTTTAGGACAGATAACATTCTAATCTACTTTGACTGAGGGGGGCAGTTAGTCTCAGCCCCAACTGACATAGGGGACTCAACTGTTTTGATTTGGAGGGTTCTGCCTTTAAAATTCTGTTGGATTTGTGTCCCAATGGGTATAGCTATGATGACAAAGTGAACCCCAAGCTTCACTACCATATAGCACAATAGGCTGGGTGACACTATCAAATGTTTTAACCCAGATTTTAATTTGAATTTGGAAATCATAAAATTTTCTCTTAATTGCATTTAGGGCTCTCCAAGCTTTTTCTTTTAGTGCATTCACTGCCATGGTGAAACTCCCTGATGTTTGTGATGGTTATACCAAGGTAACTCATATTATGTTCAATGATATGATTATTTTTGGTAAACTGGCTTTTTTTCTTATGGCATTTAGGGTGTTTATGAAAAATCATGACATTAGTTTTCTTCATATTTACTGCCAGGGCCCAGTTTATTATAAAACAGAGATTTCACCTCTCTATCTGGGTTGGAGAGACCAGGAACAGCACATTGATCCAACAGCAAGATCATTTATATACACATTAAACAAAGTCAGATTAAATTCCAACCCTGACAAACACCTCTTCCTTGGGTAAACAATTCAATTTGTCTCCAATTTTAACAGCACACCTATTTTCCGTTGCCTATACCACGATGTAGAAATCTATAATAAAGCCCTTCATGCCAAATAGAATCAAAAGCTTTCTTCAAATAAAACAAGTTAATATTTTTTATTTTTATTTGTTGTACATGTTCGTCAATCAAAGTGTGAAGGGCATATTCATAGATGGTGGTGTAGTGTTTTAGGAGGAAGCCAATTTATTTTTTACTCAAGATGGAGTGTTCATCAAGGATATTTAGTGTTCTTTTATTTAGAACACTTCAGAATAATTTAGCTAGATGACTGCTGACACAGACGCCACATTAGTTAGTAGGGTCTGATTTGCCCCCACTCTTATGAATATGAGACATTTACACTAGATGTTGAGAAAACATCATGACTGTAATACAATATTCAACACTGCACCCTGTATCTCTGGCGTGCTGAATTTCAGCATTTAATTTTTAATGCTGTCTGGACCACAAGCTTTTCTAGGATGTAGAGATTTTGTCTGTGTGGTCAATACTTCCCAAGTACTTCGGAAATCAAAGGGGGGGGGGGGGGGGGGGGACCAAAACAATGGCTAATATAATTAATTAATAGGGGGGGGGGGGGACATTCAAGCGGGCTGATGTAGGTTAAATGTGTGGACTGACCACTGGGGGCGCTATTAATTATATGCCTGTTTGTTAAAAAACAAAACAAAACAAAAAACATTTCCACTTGTTGTTGTTAGCTGTCCGAAAAATGGCACTATCAAAAAATCTCAAGAGAAAACGTAACAGCGAGAACAGGATCTTTCATGATGAATGGACAGAAAACTATGCCTTCATCCTCCCCAGTTTTATTAATGCAAAGCCCACATGCCTGATCTGTAACGAGGGTGTCTCTGCATGCAAAGAGTACAACATTAGACGGCACCACGAAACGAAGCATGTGACAGTTTTGGAGGAACTTGATACCAACAAGTCGATGGATGATGTGATCGGGTCAGTGAAACAGATGTCGCTCTCTGCGAGGTCCGCTGCCCGCCGCATAGAAGCGCTGTCTGATGCGGTGCAGGGTGCAATTGTCGACGTGCTTATTCACTGTGTATCCAGTTAGACAAATAAGCATTTAAATTGAGGAAAATTTTCTGTTCTGGAAAATGAAGTTTCCAAGTAAAGAGCATTTTTGAGACTGGAAGTCCGATTTTTAAAAAGTATATTTTATATTTTTATTTTCTTTCTCTAGTTCAAACAATCTCACGGGCCAGATGTTTTTGCTTGCGGGCCACATCTGGCCCGCGGGCCGCCTATTGCCGACCTATGGTCTAGAGTTTTTCTTTTATAATATATTGATCTGAAGTAATAAGATTTATTGGTATGTCCTTGTACATATTTTCAAAATGTGCTCTCTAGTTGTCATTTTGAATGGGCAATGCCTGTGGCTGCTTTGTGTTGAAGTTGTTTGACATATTTCTGAATTAATTTTGATTTATGGTTTGTTCCTAATTTTATGTTTATATCTGCTTACCCTGTACTTTTTCAGAAGGCAATTTTGGACCCCTCCCTTTTACAGGCTGAAAACTAACTATTATATTAAAAAACTGGATAACCTACATGCATACATCCACATTCAAGCTCCCACTGCCCCTTTTATCTCTCCGTCCTCTCTCCTCTCTGTTTATGTTAGGCTAACGTTGACAGTGCCAACATTGATGCACTCTTAATAGATAATGTTGTTACTATTACTAATGTTGGCTGATGAGGGAAAAATAGTCACCAGCCCATCATATGTTTCCGAAGGGGGAAAAAGCGATTTGACAAACTAAATATTTAAGGTGCTTGTAAAACAGCATTTAAAACATTTACCTATATAACTGGAAAACAAGTTTACCTTAAACCACATCAAGCATAAGCGAACAATGTATGAATGGTTCCCGCTGCCGATGCTCACACACTACAGGCTCAATAGAATAACTCAGTTCTGCTTTCATATCAGAGATTAGATGAAGTGGAGGTGCCTATGGAAGACAGGTAGGGTGAGACAGGGAGAAGCCGCATTGCTTTACACACACACACACACACACACACATATATATATATATATATATATATATATATATATATATATATATATACAGAAAGAAATTTTTTTCAAACCATAGTTGGGGCCATGTCAATAAGTTGGGGCAATGTGAATCTCTCTAAAGAGTCTCCTGTGAATATTTGAACCACTGCACTGCCACTTTGATTTATTTCAGTCAAGGTTGTTCCGACGGGTGATGGTTGGTGTGATAAACACGGGAGACTGACCTGTGGGTCAATGACATCGGGTTCATTTCCTGTTTTGTCCATTCAGATCTCCAGTTGGAAACACATTTCACTGAGTCTGAAAATAGGTGATTTCTGAGTGGAGAGTAAGAGGAGGTCTGGGATGGCCTCTAAAGCTCCTGGGAGAGAAGGGGGAGGAAGGACTGTGTCTTTGAGAGTCTTCATAAATATCCCCACCCTATCTCTGTGTAGATGGAGTCCATCATAGAGGTCCCAGGTTCCCATTGGGTGGGTTGGGTGGAGAGCCATGGACACATCCTCTTCTGACCTCCATATTAACCATCCATGACGGATAACATGAGGAGGAGTGTCTGTCTTAGACTGGAGACCATAATGCAGGTGCCAGGCGACTCCCTACTGGGTTTCCCTTTTCACCAGCTTCATTGCCTGGCCGGTGGTGCTGCAGCATATAGCACCTGAGTTGGATTAAAGTAAACTGACTAACTAATTTATGTTTTTGTAACAAAATGTTGCTTCTTGAAGTCTTGACAGCGTGCAGGAACCCAAAATTCAGTACAGTCACTCTGTTGAAGAGCCAGCACTGGCCCTGGCTCACAGGACACCAGGGGTTGCTTTAAAACATCTGGCACCAGTTACCAACCATCCCAACTGAGCCAACTCGGCTAGTGAACCATGCCAGGCATAAGAGGCAGCAACATAAGTGGAGGCTGTCTTATTTTGGCCAAGAAGTGGGAGACATTTCTGTTCCTGCAGCCAGTCCTTCATCACTTGCAGACTGGCCTGGCCCCCAGATGACAAACCACACACGTTCTAAGCCAGTCAACCTGCAATTCCTGTCCACATGCCCCATCCAGCTCTGTCCTCTGTCTGATGCTGTTGTCTATGGTTGTCCTCACCCTAATCCTCAGTCTCCTCACTCTGCTTCAGGCCTAATATATCCATTTACACCTGCTATCTTTATCTTAAGTATCATTCGTGTCTGCATCCTGCTTGTTTCTGCAGGTTTTACAAGACAGGCTGTGGCAACAAAAAACATGTAAAGTTGCATTAAGCATGATATACTGTATGAAATTATTATTTATGATGAAAAATGTAATGTAAAAACCCTTTAATATTAAAGGACAGGTTTGAAACTAATGTACCTTGCTGTAATCATTCTTTCTGTCTATACTGGCCATTAAGAGATCCTTCCCTGGTGTGTTTTCAATATAAGGGATGGGGAATAAAAGCTGCGGTCCTCATTCTGTGTAAAAAGTAGTGTTGGTGATGACAAGTTAAACCACAAAGATATTTATTTAGTAATTTATTTTGTTCATCTATTTAACCAACAATTAATGTATGCAAAGTGATATTATTCAATGTTTTTCAGGAACTCTTGATAATTACAGTAACATACATGCACAAGTTGCTTTTTTTTTGAAGACGTAGACTTACTTATTTTGGCCCTGAAGCCTGACAGCTGATCCAACGTGGATTTACTGGATCGTTTGTTTGTCGCTATTGGAGACATCAGTGTTTGCTGCGATAAGTTTTGAAATTAGATGATATTGTAGGCTGGAATTACTTTGATGATAATCAAACTTCTTTTTGCACAACTTTCATGTAACAACGCTCTTACCCAGCGCTCCATCAGTAAAAATGAACCCTCAATGAGCCAAGTGAAGCGCTTTCCTTAATCCATCTTTGTTTGACCCCATGTTGCCTGTGCATCTGCTTTACAGGTACCAGAAACAAGTGAATACAAAGGTTCCGGCTTGAAAACCTCTTACAATATATTATAATAGACGATTAATTAGCGTAAAAAAATTCAACTTGTTAATTTCTTTCTAATTAATTAATCAAAATTAACCCATTAAAGTCCAAGTCCTAGTAAAAAACATTCCAGAAGTTTATTAACTGAAGCTAATATGAGTCTTCAGCAGTTTTAGTTAATCATATCAAATGGTTATTTTTCAAAGCCTTTTTAGTATGACAATCCCTGTTTGTGTTGTGTTGTGTTGTTTATGTGAAAGCAATCACAATATGCACTAGAATAATTAAGCACAATGACTATAGTTTAGTAACTATAATTTAGAATGAAAACACATCAGTGTTGGAATAATCATCACCAAACATATTTCAGTGTTATCAGCAGTTGTAGCCTGTGGCATTTACTCAGGTCAAAAGGCTAAATAAATGTGTAGTGTGTAGTGTATACTGTATTGAGTGTATATTAGAAAGATAACTAAGGTAAAACTACATATGAATAGAAATACAGGAATTATAAAATTGAAAAAGATTTTTTCTTATTGTATAATCAGTAAAGTCTTCTTCTGTTGCTTGGTATCTCAGGGAAGTCAAAACAAAGAGTAATATGCAGAGCAGCAGGAAGGGCGTCAGTGTGATGAAGGGCATTTCAGCATCTACTCAGGCTTCTACACTAGCTGCACATACCTGTTGTTTATAAAGAAAAAACAAAGTGGTTGGAAGAAT
Organism: Pampus argenteus; assembly: GCA_036937835.1. NCBI lineage: Eukaryota > Metazoa > Chordata > Actinopteri > Scombriformes > Stromateidae > Pampus > Pampus argenteus. The sequence goes on along the minus strand of CM072865.1, from coordinate 3,174,749 downwards.
TAAATTCTACAGCCTCCAACCACAACCGGGATAAGTGGTTTATTAAAAAGGATTACTTAAATTGAATTTAAATGAGCTAAAAATTAAAAAGGCCCAATATGGTGGAATTATGTCTCTATACCATTTGTCTCTATACCTCTACTCGGCCAATATTTTGCACCTTGTAATGCTCACTTTTTTCCCTGTCATATCTCTGGATTCAGGGAGATGCTTTATGGCACAGTATTCCATTGGTTGGCTGTGTTGCATGGAGTTAAAAAAAACACTCTTGCTGACACTTTGAACAGCTGTGGTTGCCCGTTGTGGCTTGGGAGGTTCCCTCCTGCCAGCACTCTGTTAATCATCCACCCTTATTAGGGAAGAAAAAACCCTGCTCAGTTTAATTGGCGATGGTTAAGAAAAAGAAAGCAACAGAGAAATATCTCTTGAGGCCTGGCTTCCCTTGTCTAAATGACACAGAGCAGCATAAAGAAGCTCTTCCAGGCCCCTGGCTCTGAGCCCACAATCACCCCCCGGCCCCCGCCTTGCCTGAAGCTCGGCCTCAGCACTATTGATTGATTTATAAGCAGAGCATGTTTTTTTTCTCCCAGTGTGGGCTGCTGGGAGATTAGACCTCTGACATCAGATGTGTCACATCCTTTTTGGGATGTACATGGTCAGAGAGGACAAGTCTAGGTGGGAGTCTTCACTCTGATGTGCTCAGAGGCACAGAGGACATGTCACTGTGTAAAAGTGCTCAGCTGGATTACTCCAGCAATTAATCAGTGACATTCTCGTAGAAAAAAAAAGAAGAAGAAGAAAAAAAAAGTCTTTTTTGCTACTAACTATATATGAAATGTACCTCAATCTGTCATTGGTTATCAACTTTCATCTGGTGTCTGATTGATCTTTTCTGGAATGACTCACTTCATAGTGGTCGTCTAGATTTACTGTTTTGTTGCAATCTTTTTTTCAATACTGAGGCACAAGAGCACAGAAACGTTGGCTGGAAGAATGTTATTGGAGGATTTTGCAAACCTTAAACTCAATGACATATTTTTTTAACATTAACATTTCACATTTCACATCACATTTTTGTGTGTGTGTGTGCGTGTGTGTGGTAGCTATGGTGTACTTAATGAAAGTGTTACTGTTAATAACAAGACAAATGTTTAATGCAGGTTTGTGTCAGGGCACAAACCTTGAACTCCTGCACTCTTATCTGCCCCTCCAGCAACCCGCTCTCCACACTCACACCTTCCATCTCACTACACAAAGTACACACCACTTCCTGCATTGGCAGTGAATATTGGCACTGATTGTAAATCATGGGGTGCAGAATCAGCCTATATGAACAACATTCCTAATGATACTGGACTGATACATCATGAAGTTGGGCTGACAATGTATCCAGCTCTTACACATATACATACTGTAAGGGTAAACCTACTCTTTATATACCAGAACATATCATAGCTTGACTATAAGACAGTAAGATAATCATACAACCAAGTCCATCCCGTGTTTCCCAGGTGTTTGTATTCATGTTGGCTTTAATCATTTGTAAATCAAACCCACTTTCAGAGAACCTACTGGTCAGAAATGCTTCCAAAGTACTGGAAAGGCCCTTCATTTCCTCTGGGTGTTTTTTTTAGTTGTCTGGATGTGCCAAGCAAAGTTTAAAATCAACATTTCTACCTGTCTTCTGCTTTAGAGTGTTTTAGGGTCATGATTAGATTCATGGACATGTTTTTTTAAGTGATTCATTATTTTTGTCTTTTTCTATATGTTGTATTTTTCTGCTGTTTTATTAGTGCCTCAGTGACTTGTTAAACTGTAAAGAAGCTGTATAAATAAATGTTAATAGATTGATTAAATGAACTGCATGATGTAAATAATGTAAGACAGGAATAAACTCCTAGTCTACAGTAGGCTGTCAATCACGTCAATATATGCTACATGAATGTTGTTCTTGCTGTTTAGAAAGTTATATAAGATATATTTACCGTTGCCCTGGTGCACTGTTTCCCAACAGTGGTTACGAGATCTGAAGATAAACAAATGCTTGAGAAATGTTATTGTTGTTTACTCTATTTTTACTCCACACTACACAATGTTTAAGGGATGTTAACCTTTGTGTGTAAGGTCTTTAAATTTCTATGCATTGTTTTGTCAATATCTGTATTGATTACTTGATGAAGCACAGTCAGACCAATAGAAACTCCTCAGGCATCATTTTACACATAAAAAAAACACGTCTATTTTGGTCTTCCACATGCATAGGACTCAGTATGCTCTGGTCTGGTCATGACATGGTGTTGATCCCATTTGGGCCCACTCTTGACCCAAACTGAATTGGACCAGGCCTTGGAAAAGTCTAAAATTCAACTGTACTGCCGATGTTGACCCGCTTTGACTTTCAGAAAAGCAGGAACAAAGATCATTCAGTTTTTATATGCTGGGGGTGTACTCAGAGCTCCCAACCTGTTTAATACAGATGAAAAGAGACTGGTTGGGCGTAGGGGTTGGGATGGTGGGGGTCGTTGCTGGGGTGGGCTGACACAGCTTCTGAGCCAGATGATAGAGCTATAATTTCCTTCTCGGCAATGATAACGGTGGATACCTGCCAAAGCATGGTAGCAGAGGGCTGATAATAGTAACACTGCTTTAATATTAAAGCTGCCTTTCTTCTGTGGGAGATATAAAGTAAGGAATGAATAAATCCGGGACATTATGGGGTTTTTTTTCGTTTTTTTTTTTTATTATCTAGATTTTCCATTTGCAGTGTGCTTCTTTGCTTAAGGTTCTGCAGTTACCAGTTAACAGAAAAATAACAACAAAAAAAGGAATCTGCAATTTTCATTTAATTTATTTTTCAATATGAGCAGTGGCAACATTGAAAAATAACCCTATGAATACTGGTCATTGGTCTTAAAATCAACTTTTTTTTCAGTAGAAAGCCACAAAAAACAACAACAATATTATTCATAAATATTGAACACTAAAGCTACACACACTAAAGTATTATTTTTCAATACTTTATTTTGTGGGTTTCCATAAGGAAATAAGACAGATCAACACAAAGAGTCAAGTATCAGGTTAGCTCAGACAAGTAAAGATGAATAAATGAAATGAGCAAATAAATGAAAAAAAAGAAAGAAAAACAATATAATGCAAATAATATATCATTAACATAACATTAAAGAGCAACCAGTTGTACAGAGTGCTTAAACGTGCTGTGTATTATATCGTAAACAAGGGCCATGAGAGATTACCTGAGTGTGTTATTCATTTTCCCCCACCTTCATCTAAGTAGCCAAGAAATGGGTCCCAGATAAGTGAGAATTAATTGAATTGGTTCTTTTGGTCCAAAATAATGTCCTGACTGTTTTTGACTACTCTAAAAATGGAGCAAAGTATCCTGTGGATCTTATCTACTGTGGGAGGAAGTGTGTCAGTCGAACTGACATTAAAAGGAAAGTTACATCGTTTTTTTCTTCAAGATGGTGTCAGTCAAATGCAGTTGACCACAAACAGTCACACAACTGAAGAAAAAAAATACAGAAGTGGTTGCTTAGTGGTATGATGAAGAGCATGCACATGACGCCTTGGCCACCTTCTTTTGCCATCTCAGACCCACTCTTCCTCTGATCTGTTTATGCAAAAGACAGGAAAACTTGAAATTGATGGCCAGTGTCTCGCAGAACCATGGGTTGCTGTCTTCAAGAAATATTGAGGAAATGTCTAAAGCAATCATGTGGAACTCCAAAGCCATGGTCTGTGCTTAGAGTGAGTTCAGTTTTCAGCATCAAGTGCTCCACATTTGTCACCGGATGCTGAAAATGTCTGGGCGAGAGAACATTCGTATATCACAAAGGATGACAGACAAGGTCATGAAGGATGAGAAAATGTCAACAATCACAGTAAAAAGGGAAATAACAATGGAGAACTACCTAAACATACAATTGCAGGAGAGGTTTCTTCATTTTAAGCATCGTTTTTTCAACAATAAATGGCAGTTTGATGTCTACAGGGAGCTCAGGAGGAACTTAAAGTGCAGCAAATGCCTCTTGCATGTGGATTTTAGTGAAAATGCAGTCTGTGCATTCAGGAGTCTCACACCAGTAGGTCAGTCTGCACTCTGGAGTGTTCTTCACTGCAGGTGACCAAGTGTCACACACCTGCTCCTATTATATTCAATATACAAATAACTAAAATATATTGTTGAGAAAGGGACTAAATATCTTTCTGAAAATGTACTGGTTATAATTACTATGTAATGGAAATGTATTTACGCTTGAATTTCTCCATGACAGGGTGGACATACTTTGCGTTTTGCTCATACATTATCCACTTTTTGTTAATTTATGAAAAGTACTGAAGCTTGTGAAGCTTGACCAACATATATTTCTAACAGCCTAAGGTCTTCTCAGTAAGTTCTCTGCAGCCTGCCCCCCGCAGCCCCTCCGCTGTCCATCACCCCTTAACCAGACTAGCCTAGCAAAAGCAATGGCAATCACAACAGCAAACAGCAGCAGCAACACTAATCGCAATGATGTATGTGTGTGTGTGTGTGTGTGTGTGTATGTGTGTGTGCATGTGGGGACCATCTGAGCGTGAACAGGCATCACCAGGTTTTTTAAGTAAAGCTGCTCCCCATGCTTGGAAAGCCTTGACTTCAGACCATAATTCATCCTCTGGGGACTCTGTAGGGGCAGGGGCTACATCTGGGTCAGAGCTGAAGTTAAACAGGTCAGTGCCTGATGTTCACTTATCTTCTTTTATGCTTTCACTTTCTGCTTTGCTTTTCACAGCATAGAATTGTAGCTGCAATTAATGGCAGTGTTGATGGAGGTCTTCCCTGCCTGTATGCGCTTTTGTCACTAGCTCTGCTGTCTGTTTACCCTTGTCCCATAGGAGCAAGTTAGATCGTTGTTCAGCTTGAAAGCTGGTCTGCGATACTTTAAATTGCTCAATGTGCTGTGCCACTCACAACTTGTCTTTACGGCTATAAAGCAGTGTTAATTGACAGAGCACCTGTGTAATGGAGTGTTTCTCGCTGGTCAGTACCAATTCATTCACTTTTTTTTTTTAATCACACAGACTAATGGTATAGATGTTTAGGTAAATTAAATCATCAGTGGATAGCCTCATAAGCTTCTGCAGATCTGGGTCGTGTATCTCTTGGGAGTCCTTAGCTCCAGCGGCATAGGAATCTTTAATATTCATTTTACATTTCCACAAAGAAAAACGATACCCTATAATAACACTGCTTGCTAAGCAGGTTGTTAAATTCTACTGGGGGTGCACAGGGTGAGCTTTAACCTGTGGTTTACACAATTTATAACACTATCAAATGATGTGTTAAGTTCACAGTGGCTGCAAGTTATCCTCACAGAAGTGGCACTGCAGCTCTGTGCTTCTGTGAGTAATAAATGTTTAGCATACATTAAAGTACAGGACTCACAATACAGGAGGGAGAGAGAAGTATGTTCTGCTAAGATGTAATCAATTTCTGACACACCTAAATACAATCACAACCCAATAGAGGCGCTAATGTAGTATGCAAGTAATTAATAGTTAGTAGCATAATAAAACTTAATTCAAATCAAATTTTATTTATATAGCCCAAAGTCACAAAATACATTTGTCTCGGAGGGCTTTAAAATCTGTACAGGGAGTGACACCCTCTGTCCTTAGACCCTCGATTCGAGTGAGGAAAAACTTGCCCACCAAAAAAACCTTTTAACAGGGAAAAAGGTGGAAGAAACCTCAGGAAGATCCACAGAGGAGGGATCCCTCTCCCAGGACGGACAGACGTGCAATGGATGTCACATGTACAGAACAAATCAACACACACATATTGTACAATCATAATGAATTACAATGAATAGAGAGAGAGAGAGAGAGAGACAGAGACAGGGAGAGATAGATGTGTCCGATCTCCCAGTTCCGACCCTGCCTACTCCCGCCTTGTCTCTGCCCTGGTAAATAAGTCAGCCCTTCTGTTTTTGACTGCGAATCTGCCTTGCCACTTCCTGGTTTTTGTTTGCCTGTGCTCAAGTCTGCTTTGAGTCCACCACCCCATCTGTTGCAGAGTTTAATCCCTCATCGTTCCTCCATTGATCATTGCTGGGACATTGACTTTGTTTTGACCATCCTCTGGATTTTTCCCAGGTCCCTCATAGACTGCCATTTCCCCTTTGAACTGAACTGAGCTGCCTGCCTCTGCTGACAATAAAAATCATTACCTATTCATCTGGTCTAGTTGGTGCTGCTTTTGTCCAAACCTCACCCGTTACAGTACAGGACCCAGTGTGCCCTCCATCTCCACAGAACCACTTGGAGAGAATAGAGGACGTTCTTCAGCGGCATGAAAGCATGATGGCGGCCGCCCTCTCCCAGATCTAGCAGCTGTCATCCACCCTTGCTCAGGCAGTTAATACGTCGAGGTCTCCTGAGTCCTAAGTCCTGAGTTCAATCGGAGAGTCTGTGGCAACGAACTGGAGCAGGGAGACAGACTGCCCAGGGAAACCTCCAAAGAGGCAGACAGACACCAGAAACACTGAGGCAGAACTCGTGGTCGGGGACGAAAAGCTGAGGTGATTACCGGGGCAGAGACAGACGAGCAGGTCAAAGGCAGGCAGGGTCGGCAATGGGAGATCAGTCCGGAAAACAGTGCTGGAAAGACTTGCATGACGCGAAGAACAATCTGGCAAAGAGTGTCTGGAGGTTGGCGCTTAAATACAGGGTTGATTACTGATGAGGAGCAGGTGTGGGAGGCGGGAGAAACCATGGTGACTGATGAAGAGGCGGGGCTGACAGGTGAGTGGAAAGTTACTGGGTGCAGGTAAGAGGGAAAAGCAGGCAGGGGACCAGAGTGGATTGTGACACTCCGGGGCCGACGCCAACATCATCGATGAGGATATAGCACTGCAGTTGGGGAGAGAGCGCACTCCCCTGCCTCATCCGGTCCCTGCCAGGCCCCTTAATGGACACCTCCTGGGAACTGGATTGACCTGCAGCCCAGCACCACTTCACCCAAGGAAGCCTACATCAATGACTCTCTGGCAGCAGGAATCATCCGGCCCTCTTTTTCTCCTGTGGGGGCAGGATTCTTCTTTGTCTAAAAGAAAGACAAGACACTGAGGGCATGCTCCATCATCGGCAACACCCTGACCAACCTTTCACGTCGACCTCCTCCATTGGGACTACTCGTCTGGGGCAATCCGTTCCTCCCATATCCATCGACTTGGAAGTGGAGGGGATCTCCTCTTCTGAGGTGGGCTCATCCTTGGACAACGAGGTCACTTGAGTGACCTGACTTTAGAAGCAGTTGTACCAGATGCACAAAGGAGAGAAGCATTTGTCTTTTTATTACCTGTGTGACATCACTGTGTCACGAAAATTAACAGAGAACCCAAATGAAGAAAGCAGAGGTAGCTTTAACTGAAAGAACTTTTTTTTCTTCACATATAGACTCAAGGTTGTTTGTTCAAACTTGCTCAAACACACTTAAGTGTGAATGGGGGATCATGGCACCATTTTCAAACTCTGATTCAGGCTTTTGGAGGGACACAGCTTCAAACTGTAGATTCCTCCACTCATTCTTCTAGATAGATAGATAGATAGATAGATAGATAGATAGATAGATAGATAGATAGATAGATAGATAGATAGATAGATAGATAGATAGATAGATAGATAGATAGATAGATAGATAGATAGATAGATAGATAGATATACTTTATTAATCCTGAAGGAAATTAAGGTGCAGTGGAGTGTGGTCATCCAAGACAGACATAACCAGTGCATTCCTCTTTCACATCCACCCTGACTACTAGGCTTTTTTCTACATCCTCTGGAAGGGCACATACTACTTTGCAATGTGTCTGACCTTCGAGTGCAAGAGTAGCCTGAAAATATTTGACTCTATCTTAAGCACTCTGCTGGATTCTGACAAACAACTGCAAACCCCTATGCCATCCATCTCCTTGACAACTTGCTCACCATCATGCCACTATCTTCACCCTCTTCATATGATCTCTGCACTCTGTCCCCCTGCATCCAACAAACATGGAATTCCTCTCTCTTCAAAGAAAACACAAGGTCTCATCACATCTCTGGAATTTGTTGACATTGCTCTTGACTCCGGCAGCAAGACTAATCAATCCGGTCTTCCTCAACCCATATACCTCTTTCAATTAGTTTTGTACTTCAGTGCTTACAAACCTATATATGACAACATATTGTCAAGACCAGCCAGTCAAGATTCCCCCAAGATTATCTGTCATAGAGACAGGCAAAGTGGCCCCATACATCTGGTTCTACATTCTGTCCAGTTTTGCCCAGATCCAAAATATCCCCTGAGCTATACTCTGGATCTTCCTTTTGCACAGTGCCACATCTACTGCTTCAAGGCAGGGAATCCCTTACCACATCGTTGAAATTCTTGGCCATTGGTCTACTACAGCATACATCACTTATGTCCACCATGATTTGGATGACATCAGAAACACCTACACACATATATTTTGGCTTGTAGTTTTTTGATAGTTTTCTGATTCTTACTCTTCATCTCTCAACCCTCACCCATCCATTCCGTCATCACCCCTCCCCATTCCTTTATCCCTTTATCCCTTATCCTCATTCCTCCAGACCCTCAACCCATCTCTGCTACATCATTCCAGTACTCCTCCTTACATGTTATCCAAACCATTTTAAATCCACATTTGTTAATTAATCTAGTAATATAGGTCTAGTAGTTAACCATGTATGTAACCATGTATCTAATAGCAATTTTTTTCACAACCCTATATTCACTACAGTGTCAATGAGTTCTAACATATTAAACCATTTCAAAATGAATAAAAAAATGTTTTTTGTTTGTTTTTTCACATACATACGTACATTTAAACCTTTCCAACATTTACAGTCCTATGAAAGATGGGAGACCGTGTGCTGTGAAATAGATCTGATCCAAAAGTAACACCAAGGAAGATATAGTCAATGTATTATTAAAATCACTTGTTACTGTTCAATAAAACAAAACTCTAACCTTCAGAGGAGCCTCCAGAGCCACCACTGCTGGAGACAAACTCTGGGTGAATCACTGAGGGGGCTGCACGGAAGACTCATAGGGTTTCAGCAACTTCCAATAAAGTCTAGTAAAATGTGTCTGTGTCGATTCTCATTCATCCAGGTCATTGTAGTCAAAGGAGTAAAGTAATCAACTGGACTTTTTCTTTAAGCTTGAAGATGTTTCACCTTTCATCCAAAAGACTTATTCAGTTCTAGCCTGATGATGGAAACCAGGAGCTATATCTCTGGATCACAGAGGGTGGAGCTGTAGACCACACCCCTCATTCCCTAACAAAGGGTCACATGAGTCACCCTTCATGGTATGATCCAGAGAAGGAGACCTGCTCTGATGGTGACGAGCAGCTAAACTTCCTGGACAAAACCCAAGACAAAACAATGTGGTTTATGCAGTTTAATGCAGTGAAGAGTGCCCAGATCTGTATATTGGAGAAACAGAACAACCACTTCGAAAATGCACGGCGCAGCACAGGAGGGCCACTGCATCAGGACAGGACTCAGCAGTACATATACATCGGAAGGAAAAAGGACACTCCTTTAAAGACACCAATGTACACATTTTGGACAAGCAGGACAGGTGGTTCGAGAGGAGTAAAGGAGGCCATCTATGTCCATTTGGAACAACCAACTTAGAACAGAGGAGGGGGGCTGGTTACATACCATCCTGCCTTGAGATCTCATCCCAGGAAGTTTAACTGCTCGTCACCATCAGAGCAGGTCATGTGACCACAACAACTCTCATTCTAATTCATACCTTAAAGGGTGACTCATGTGACCCTTTGTTACAGAATGAGGGGTGTGGTCTACAGCTCCACCCTCTGTGATCCAGAGATATAGCTCCTGGTTTCCATCATCAGGTTAGAACTGAAGAAACCTTTTGGAGGAAAGGTGAAACGTCTTCAAACTCCAAGAAAAAGTCCAGTTGCTTACAACTTAACTCCTTTGTTTAGTAAACTATTGCTCTCTGATTTACACTATTTGGGTAGAAATTTTTTTCTGATTGGGGATGTTTCTTGTGTATTCAGAGCTATGTTGCCAAAATCAGATCAGTGTTGTCATCACACTGTCAGTGCTGATATCAAAGGAAGGAGACAAAGGAAAGCTGCGGATCACAAACTGTCATCTCAAACTGAAATTATGTTTTCCAGGCTTATCTTGAATAAATTGAATCCTTCGCTTAGCTTATTTAAACAATTGGCACAATTGCATTACACATTAATTTTATATTATTTGTACTTTGTCACAATAGTTATACAGTACTGACTAACTATAAAGTAAAGTCAGGCCACTTTCAAAAGTAATGCCATGATTTTTTTTTCTTTAAACCTATCAATTAACTTCATACTAAGTTCAGTGAACAGAAGAAATCTAAATAAAATATATACTTGTTGTGAGCAGCTTTACCTTTAAGCACCTGCACACAGTTTTTTAAGGTACTTGGTAGGTTGGTTGTTCTAAGTATCTTGGAGAAGTTGCCACTGTTCTTTTGATATATATATCAGAGTGGGGTGGCCCACTGATTACTGATTAAGTTTATTAATACTGAAGGGGCTATGTCCAAATTACACTAAATTCAACACTGTACTTTCTTGGGTCCCCAGCAATACCAATTGTGAAGCATATCGGAAAAATGGTTCTTGAGATATATGATGGATATACATAGAGACATACATTCCTTCTTTTTGTAGAGAGATGATCCAACTAACGTGGATGCCATGCTTTAATTTGGTGCCTATCATGCTAAATTTTCTCCTAAAAAGATCTTAATCCATGCAGAAAACCCTTTAAAAAACCCTTAATATATTACAGTATGTACAAATTTGTTCACCGCAAATCTGAGGTGTATCTTAAATATTATGAGAGTTCTAAAATAAACTAAAATTCCAGCATAAAACATCTTAAATTATTAGCTATCATTACCTACAGTAATGAATAACAAACATCATGTGCAAAGTACTTTATTAGGAATATTGTATTTAAAGAGTCGGTATGTCCTTCTCACCTGCAAATAAACTACAATACAATCAGTCCACATGAGAAAAAGAAGTCATTGTTCAGCCATAAACAATCTAATGCCCTTTAAAGCTTTGCACCTTTTGAACCATAAATACAAATGCTACATAATTGCATGACAATAATTTTGCACGGGTGAGCCAAACAAATTAGTATGTTTTGCATTTTCAAGGTTGTGCTTACCTCTGGAGGAGAGGGTGAGGGGGAGCAGTGCTAATGCAGCAGCACTTCCACCGTTAGATCTGCTCCCTCAAATGGCAGTAAACATCGTCTTTGAAGGGAATGCAAATGTTGGGCAGAAAGGTGGGTCCATCAGTTTAATGACTGTGTTTATGAGACAGTAAGTGAATACCAAGATGATGGTTGAAGCTACAGCTGCCTCTAATTGTGGGTCTGGGAGGCCGGCTGCTTGCTGGATGGGGATTAACTTCAATAGGCCCCAATCATCTCTTTCCCTTCATTCTTATTCCCCTGTCTCTTCAATCTATCCCTGTTCCATTTATTAGCTTTGTCTCATCTTTTCCCCTTTCTTTCACATTCTGACATATCCCTCTGTGTGTGTGTGTGTGTGTGTGTGTCTCCTCCCTTCCTTCCTCTCACTTCAAAGCTCTTTGTCAATCGATATCACACTATCAACATGAGGTCCATAAACACAACTGCAAAGAAATACAGAGTTAGGAAGTGAATTGCATGTGTATGTGTGTATGGCAGCGTGCGTGATGTGTACAGTAACGTCAGCTGGGCAGCAGTTTAAAGAAGCTTTTGAAATGGACAGACGTGTGGGATCGCTGGACGCCATCTCATCTCTTACAGACTAATTAACCTTATTCAATACAGGATTTATATTTTTGGAATATGGCTGGGAAGAGCGCATGTTTAGTTGTTACTTAGCTGCTGACCAGATTGTTGCCAAATTTCAACTATGTTCAATCAATCAGATCTTTTATGTGAGAGTACATTTTGTATGTGGTATGCAGGGATGTTTTAGACATGAATGAGCAAGATGCCACTAGCTGAAAGAGCTCACAATAGGAAGAGAGCAATGAATTTCTTTATGAGTTTGTCACACTGATATCCCAATACGAACATTATATTATTAAATAAAACCACTAGGGGTTCATCTAAGTTTATACACAACTACATTTCTTACCTTATGATGTTGTGTTAGCAAGTGTAATTGCTGCCTGGATTATGATCACATTCAACAATGAAGCAATACATTTATTTATGGCGGAGGGACTTCAGGGAGTTTGGTGGTGTATTTCCCAAGAATATAAATGTAAATGAGCACATCTGATTTGCAGAAGAAAAAAAGAAAAAATAAGGTCATATGTCGGGCTGTTTTCACATGTGTTGTGCATGTTTGCAAGGAAATGAAATGCAAACAAAAGTGTTTTCTGCTATTGAATTTGGAATACTGATTGAAAAGGAGATATTTATGGAGAGGCTCATCTTAGACTTAATAATAACTGCAATTTGGGTATATATATACAGTATATCAAATTTCCTCTTTGTGTTTCCTGTTGAGCTGTGGTGGAAGTATAGGAACAAAAAGAGGAACTTTGACACTAGAAAGACAAAGGGTATCTACTGGATTTGACTCGTTTGGTTTCTGAAGCTTTATATTAGCATTTAGATGATTGCATTTAGATGACTCATATTAGCTTCAGATAAACCTTTAAATACATTTATGCACAGAAGGAGGACTGTGGATTTTGTCCCTATCACTTACATTGCAAGTGCATTATGAAGGGATCTTCCAATGGTCAGTATGGACAAATGATTACAGCAAGATGCATGTTTCAATGTTTATTTGGGCTCCTGACTGTTGTTTTAAGACAGACCTGAAAACTCATCCTTTAACACCTCACATTCTTTAATAACAAATTTTAGTATTCCCCCGCTGGCATTAGCTTGAGATCTGCATCTGAATAATATCAATGTCTCCAAATCTGGGGTTGGTCTTGCTTACATTTGACTTGATCTCAGCAAAATGTAACTGACATCTGTGCAGTTACAGCCAGTTGCTATGTGAGCCACTTCAGCACCACTGTTACTGACGCAGGCGGCTACCTACTGCAGCTTCTCTTTTAGCTTCTAGGAGAATTTGTTTTGGTTTCAGACACTGAAACAACTGTTACTGTTAATGAAGAGCAACTAACAAACCACCACTCACCTGTGTCATTCTGGTTTTAAAAAAAAAAAATGACCACCATGAATTTAGCATGCAGACTATCAAGCTGCTTTCATGGGAATCAGAGTTCAGAGGGTCACATATGACATTAACATGCGCAGCCTCCAATGTCAGACTAATAACCACAAAGTAAGTAGCTAGCAAAAACTTCAATGGAGGCTTCAATGATATTAGTGTTTTAGCTATCCAGTTTGCTGCTGCCATAGTAATGTTATATGCAGCTTGATAGTATGGATAGCTTGACTGCTGATGCATTCCCACTGTGTGTTGTTTGTCCACAGTTACTGTAATTAGCACCAAACAAGTTCATGTTCTACTCCATGCTCACTCAATTTAGGATAGAGGAGTCAGAAGCAAATAATTAAAAGAAAGGTTTAAACACATAGAAGCAGCCCAAGCATCAGGTGATGGAGAGACATTGACAAATTCAAAGCAGGGAAACTGGTAAGAAACTTCTACTTGTATCTAGATGAATTGCTGTTATGGTAAATATTTTTAAAGGCACAATCTGTTATCCAATGTCCATACAAATTTTATTATTAGGTTTTGTGTTTTAACATATAGTATTTTATTTTGAAGTACATCAAACTAATGCAAAGTTTTACTTGGACCAAATAAAGATTGAGTGTAGTTAGTAAAGTTCATTTGACTTTACAGATTCCAAGAAGTCAGCCAAAACTGAAGGCCATCATCAGTCAATCTGACCACCTACTCCTGTCGTCGGCTGCCACCTGCCTGTAAACTACCAGTTATCAGCTCACTAGCTCAGTGACTTGTCTCCGTGATGCCACTTGGAAGCCAAGCCGATAATAAAGACTTTCACAGCACAGCCTGACATGCTGCATCCACGAAAACATCCCAATGCCACTCTGGACCAGGCGAGACAAGATCTCTGCACTGGCACTCCTTAAACAGTAGGCTTAACAATGGCTCTGTGGTCCAAAGTTGATGTTGAATGACCTTAAAAATTCACAGATAATTCTCTCAGAAGGTCATTTAATTTTACACTTATTTTACAAGTTATTTTATATAGGGGCTATGGTAACTAAATAAGATAGTGGTGCTAAGATCATTTCAGCTTCATGATTACACACAGACATGTGAGCGGTATCAATCTTCTCATCTCACTCTCAGAAATGACAGCATTTCATGGGGCATCTAAAACAATGACACATGTCTCGGAGTATGCTGGGAAATAGCCTTATAGAGATATATTTACAGGGAGATGTTCAGGCCAAATCCAATGGTGTTTACTCTGCTCTGGTTTGCATGTGATACGCATTGCCAAAACGAAGCACTCAGATCACTCACATGCAACATCTCTCGAGACTCGTGGATGACACTCATGATTCTGTCCTTGATCGGTTCCTTAATTTGTTCTGTGCTGTAACCACTCACTCTCAACTCTTGACTTGCAGAGTGGTTACCTCTTAAATCTGTTTTGTGCTTGCTTAATTGTCAGTGTGTAAGCAGCTGCTCTCATTCTCGAGCAGTCCAAATCTGCCAAAACAACAGGAGAAAATGTAGACAGATTTTTTTTTGTGTCTGTCCATGTAAGCACCTTAGAGGTTTGACAAAGCTTTAATATATGTTTTAACCTGTCTTTTGCCATTAATAAAACTCCATACCTGTCCAGGTGCTCTGATCAAACACTCAAAAACAAGCCATTTATTCCCATATTTCTAATCACCTCAATTCAACGCTGATTTCATGTGATTCAAAGCACATCACAGTGGAAAAAAATGATGTGTTGTGACAGTTGTGTCCTCTGCACTGAATCTGTGCTCAGCCCCTGCACAGCTCTGGTCGGAGGATAGGTGGAAAGTATGAGCCCTCAGGGGGAAGAGGGGAGAGATTCTGTGATTTGTAGTTGGAAATGAAGCAGTGGAGAGAAAACAAGGCTGGATTACCTCATGTCGGAGTGAGCACCAGGGAGAGGGGAGAAAGGCCACATCCTCGAGCTGTGATTCTCTGCCTGCATGAATAATACATTTAGAATTCATAATGCATGATCAAAGTTATGAAAGATATCCTGCCTTACTTTTATTTATCTGCTTGGTTGAAGATGCATCGAGCCTCTGTTTTACTTCTGTTTTACTTTAGTTACTTTACTGACTGAGGTGCATGAGCTTTATTACTTCTTTTTTAGGGACATGTGGAACCCTAAGTTCAAGAAATAACTTGTTGTTAATGCAATGTTTAAATGGAGCAGCATAAAAAAAAAAAAAGAATAATAATAATAAGGAAACTAATTTAGCCTGTCTGTGTGGGAGGAGAGGTGGGAGGTTCAGGAAATGAAGCAGCAGAAACAGAGTTGACGGTATTTTGGTGAAAATTTGGCACTGAGAATAGACCTCTCAGAACCACATCTGTTTCTGGGGCAACATTAATTTGCTAAAACTGTAGTGATTTTATCAAGAAGAGTAAATTCAATGCTGCATCAAAGGATGGATGCTAGAAATATAAATAAACAACAGTCTTCAACAAGTAGATGTATTAGAATCTAGATAAAGGATGGTCAGTAAGTCAGCTTGCATTCATCTACATACAGTATATGCTGTACACCACCTCTTAAATTCTTGTCCTTCAAGTTTTATTTTTGAAATGCATTGTAGTAATGCATGTAGCGACACTCTGTTTGATGCATCATATAAACAGCTTCACAACATTTTGTTATTTATTTCTATGGTAATTGTACAAATTGGTTAAAAATAATAATAATACATTATCTGCCTCTGGCTATAAAAGTGTGTACACATCCCTTGTGATAGCCACACTTATTCTGCAACATCCCTAAGTTCAAGGGCAATAGGATGTAGGTGCACAGAGGCAATGCATCGAATGAGATCAGACCGAAACCTGTTTTTTTTTTTTTTTTTTTTTTTTATTTTGTTTCGTTTATCAGGTAGGAGGTGTTCATGAAACAGTTTGGTCTTCAGCCATTTTCTTAAAACTCAAGAATTCAAATGGTGTTTGGTCATTCGTTCCACCACCGGGGAACCACAAGAGGAAACAGTCTGGGCAGCAACCAGGCACCTTTCATCGGTAGAGTGTAGTGAGTGGGAGGGAGTGTAGACCTGAATGAGGAAGTTCAGGTAGGCGGGAGCTGTTTTAATTGCTGTTTTGTAAGCAAGCGTCAAAGTTTTGAATTTGATGTGGGCAGCAACTGTGAGCTAGTGGAGGTTTATTAACAGCAGGGTGACGTGCTGTGTAGTGGTTGATGTGTGATATGATGAGAGCATGTATCTGCATGCTCAGACAGGTAGGGCTCAGACAGCTGGGCATCAATCGTGAAACCCAGGTTTTGGGCAGAGTTTGTTGGGATGAGTTGGGTTGATTCAGGCTGGACATTGATCTGTTATATGTGTTATATAGAGGGACAGGTCAGGGAGCACCAGGAGCTCTGTCTTACCGAGGTTTAGGTTTTTCAAGTGTTCCCGATCACAACGCACAGCACACCTGACCTTCCTGGAGCTTTCTGTGAAGCCCTTTCCTTTTTATTCGTCTCTACAACTGATTTGGAGACTTCCCTTGTTCTCACTGAGGCTATCGTTGTGTGGATTTTTCATTTATTGTTTCACATTTTTGCCAGTGGGAAGCCTTTGAGACTTTACCTGTGATTAAGGGCCATACACAACACTAGAATTCAATTTAAGTCCAAATCATTTAGTTGTTGGAGTTGCAGAGTGCTTCAACTCTGGACTTATTAAAAGTTGTTGGTCTAAGTTTAATTGCAGGAATCTCAAGAGGGAAACCGAGCCAAGTTTTTTTTTTCTTACTTCTAGTTTATATTTACAGTAAAACGGTACCATGCAGTGCTACATCCTCTTATTTAGCCTTATTGATTTCATTTCAGTGGAACAAAGACAGAGTTTTTATTTATTTTTTTGTGCTGTGTTGTTGAGCTGTATCCCGGGGAAGGATTACAGATGAGGCGTCTTGATGACTTTGGCTTGTTTTCATTCAGCCTGCAGCCGGCGGCGACTGAGCTTGTTGCTGCGGTAACAGATTATGAAGAAGAGATTTACACACGGATTTCCCATTTTTAGTAACTTTGCTTGTAACACTGCTGTTGGCTAATAGGATAAACAATGCAAGGCTGCTGTTTGTTGTCCCTGTAGCCCAGCACCTGCCACCCAGTGGGACACACTGTATCACTCTCAACAGCACATGGATGTCTACCGTTTTACAGGCATGCATGGAGTACCTGCACATACACTTAAAGGAATGGCTCAACATTATTCAATTTTTTTTTTTTTCCAAGATTGAAATGAGAGGATCCATACCAAGTGCATGTGTACATGAAAAATACACTTACCGACACCTCCAAAGCTCACTGATTAACAAGCTGTATCTCATTTCTTTCAATCTGTACACCAACACAAATATGAAAGCAAATTATTGCCTGATGAGCACAGAACACTTCATACTGAAAAGGTTTGACTACAGAAAATGCACATTGAACATCATATATTCAAGCTTTTTATGAACCATAAGCATTGAATGTTTCTAAAATTGTATTTTATTTTTTCATTTTTTGTGTGTCTTCTTGAGTGTTAAGTCAATGGGCTGTGCAATGTGCATGTTGTTGGCCACACAAAGCAGAATCACAACAGGAGGAGAACAGACTGGAACATGAATGAGTTCTATGCAGGTCTTGAAAAACATTCATGGTTGTCGCATGCAACAATTCATGGAATTTTCAAACATCTCTACTTGCAGAGGTTACCGTTTTCTGTCTTAAGTACAGATGGTGAAAACCGAGATGCTAAAATGATGAACAAACTACAAAAAAATAAAAAATTTTCTTCTTTATATTTCCTCTGCTCTTTATAGCATTCCATAAATTCTTTATTTACTGATGAGAAAAGTCTTGGGTTTTCAGGAATCTTTACAATTGTTGATTCTGCTGATTTGCCACATTTTCTGATGCAGAGAAACTATTAAAAACACAGCAGCATTACTTCTGTGAAGACGTTATCTTCCAGTGAAGAAAAGGTGACATGGCACCACTCTCATGAAGGTCTCTCTCCCAGGGTGGGGTGGTACTGAATCCTCACCACAGGTGGATCTGAGATGTCCTAATCTGGTCACGCTCCATTAGTCCACTGTGGGTCTCACTCAGTGTAATCTGGTCATGGCTTGTAAAGTCAGGGTGGTTCTCCCTCAGTGTAATTTGGGATTATGTCTGTAAAGCTCCTGCGGTGGGGATCAGAGGCGGATAAACGCCTGTGACTTTCCCTTTTCGCCACTCTCCCTGAACCGTTCAGCCCTGTGTTTACTGGGCCAATAATCTATCAGCACACAGACCGAGAAACACAAAAGTATAACCCCTTCTATCTTTTCAACATGAGATTTCCACCTAAATAGCACAAGGAAAAAAATGTATCAGCGCCATATCCCCCTTTGACACACTCTGTATGGTGTGATTCATTTCTTTCTTATCCCACCTACTTTTTTATTCCTTACAGTGGTGTGTGTGTGTGTGTGTGTTTCATCTTCTCTTCCCTACACAGTCCAAGGTGTTGCCATTATTTGGATAAACATTGTGAGTTTTAACTATTTTAACCTTTCTTGTCTTCCCATTTTTCTCAGGGAAAATACAAGCATTCATCTTATTGTCACTATTTGACAATTTGACGATGCTGAGCCCATTTTTTTTCTCCAGTGGAGTACATATGTCCTCTATCAGATCAGCTTTGCAGTTATTGGAAGGCTACAATAGCAGTTTAAGCAAAGCTAATTACAACCTTCACTAATTGCACCTCTCTACAAACATAATATGAATGTTGATATTCTCATCTGAGAAATGAGAAATGAGATGGCAAACAAATGATCTGTATTTCCTAAAACAATTTCATTAAGACTGGATTGAAGAGCTGCAGAAAGATGCTGGCAGCTCAAGCACAAGATAGTAGAAAAACCTTGAATATGCAAAAGCTCAAAGTACATATATACATGTTAGTGGTGGGCATAGATTTTCTTTTTTTTTTATCTAGATTAATCTCACTGAAATCTTGAAATTAATCTAAATTAATCTAGATTAAAGAGCTACAGAAAGATGCTGGCAGCAGCAACTGTTTATAGCAAAGGGATGCTTTGCGTTCAGGTGGAATTTGAGACTGGAAGAACTCCTACAGTAAACCAGTTCTGCATTGCATAAGGTGCACACAGCCTTAGTCTTGTTGATGCCACCATCGGGAAGCTTCTTAAAAATGAATTTTCCCTGAAGCAAGCCTTGCGGCTTCGTGGCTGCATCCATGACAGACTATCACGTTTGGTGTGGTAGTTCGGTAATTCACAGGCATGTAGAGGTCCGAAAACCGAATTGCCCCCTACAGTGCAAATATGTATACATCCGCGCTAAAATATCACGTTGAAAGTCATTAGTTTATAGGACCCAGCTCCAAACCCAATTTTGATAATAGATTAACGGCGGTATTTTCACTCGATTTCACTCGATAAGAGTCTCACATTATCGCAGCGCGTTAACGCCTATAATGGACCACCACTAATATATATATATAATTGTGTGGCATTGTGGGTAGATTGTCTGGAATCTGGTGATATCAGAAACATGATGGTGATGATGGTGGGATACTCCATGCTGACCATCGGGAAGGGTTCTGCTGTTTAATTTATTCTGCGGTATGTGTTGGATCAAGAAGACTTTGTGAATTATTCAACTGAAAAGCAGGAGTATGAAAGTGAGTGAAGAAATGCATTAAGACATTACTTCACAGATGTTTGATCTGTCTTTATAATGTGATTACTTCAGCATGTAGAAATATGCATCATTACAAAGATCTGGTTACACTCTTTCTTGTGACATATGTTCCACATCCATGCAATGACGAGTTCAAATTTGGACACAAATTGTGGGTGTGAAGCTCAAAGGGTTAAAATTGATCGGTCAACATGACATGACTCCTGAGATGCTTGCTGCAGTCAGGGACACCGTCTGCAAATCCCATCTCCAGATCAGAGCCACTCCCCAACAGCCATGATAATTAGCCAATTAATGGGATCTGGCATGTGAGTGTGTTATCTGCTTCCCCGACCCAGCTGAGACACCAAGATTAAAGTTCCATCTGAGTGCACCTATGTGTGAAAACGTGAATGTGATAATGGAGAGACTGGCACCTACACACACACACACACACAAAGGAGACAAACATCACAGGCTACATTGTAATGATCTACACAGTTAGGATGTGTGTTTTGTGTCTTAGTATGTTTTCGTACTGCACATTGCACATTTGGTTTAGTTTTCACGGATTGCAAGTTAGGAACCTCATCTTTTTTCCTATTATTTGACCACCTTTAGGCAAGTAGAAGACAGCTACAGCAGAATGTAGAGGATGTTGTCTTTATAGTCATTGTAGTCACAAGAAAGGAGACATTCTGTGCCATACAGCAGGTAGTGGTGAGTAAGCATTTCATTGGTCATTAAAAACAGTGTTGCAGAGGAATCTCACCCCATCAGGCACATACATATATAGCTGGCATTTACAGCTCCTGGCAGCAAGAAGCCGGTTAATGTTCTAGTGCTCAAAAGTAACCAAGTACTTTTACTCAAGTACTGAATATATGTATATGTTTGGTAGTACTTCTATATATTTCAGAGGGAAATATTGCACTTTTTATTACATTACATGTAGGTTACCCTTGTTAGCAAGACTACTAAAAGTAGACTACACACGCTTTCAGCTGTCTCTATCACATGACCAATGTGATAGCTGTCCTTATAGAATATTTTGCACTGTTTCATAACTGACCTGAGACACATCGTGCATGCCGACATGTCCGTTTTCTCCACATTTATTAAGAGCGTAATTAGATCTAATCATGGTCCAGGCAGAATCAAGGTAATGAAAATGCTTATTAATACAAGTTGTAAAGGCAAAGGGCCATGAACAGATGTCATCCAGATACAGCTCACAGGTGTTAAAGGAGGGTCTTTGACAGCTGTAGTTACTAGCTTTTCTGCAGAATAATATGTTAGGTTGTTGTCATTTATGCTTACATGCCAGCACTGTGAATCTGGATAAGAAGTTTAATGTTATTCACACATTTGTTAATCAAATTCGCAAAGGAATAATACACTGGTAAATGTGTTTGTCAGGGTTTAAATTATTTAGCATTTTAATAAAAACAGTTGCTGCTTCTCATATGTAAGAATTTTCTTCATTTTTTTTGTATTTTGTACCATTTTAAACTAAATATATTTCATTTATGGATATTTTTACTGGTTTCTGACAACAACAAAAAAAAAATCCATAAACTAAACAATTAATTGTAAAATCTACCACATTTGACAGAAACTCCACAATGAAAATATCAGTTAGTTGCAGCCCTACTTCTGATGTTGTGATTGATGAGTAGAAGTTGTAATTAAAGACTCATTCAGAAGGATAAAACTGATACAACTAATTTTGATCAGAGATCTTCATTTCATGATTCTACATCATGCAATATTCTTTGACAATGGTCAAAAATAAATGCATTTAAAAAATGGACATAGAGATAATAATGTAACAAATAGAAGCACATGATTTTAGTCAGATTTCAGCATTAATCCAGCAGCGTCTGTATCTGCTGTTCTCTGACTGAGCCGCCCTGCTCTCTCACTGATAGTCTAACATTATCATGAAGGTCAGTGAGCACCTTAAACTGGAAACAGCATAAATATGCACTGATGGAGCTCTAATGCCAGGGTCACTCTGCTGCCACACACACACACATGCAGTTAGCAGCCAAACTGCTAACTGCATGTCAAGCAGATATGGACACAGTCCTCTCCAGACCAGCAGGGCAAACAGCTAAGTACAAATGTGTTTAATGTAACATTTGGCTCTCAGCTCCCTCTCCTCAAATCTATGCTGCATCAAGGTCAGGGCAAGGAGGGCGAGTGCTTTAATCTGATTGGCTGCCATTCTGCTGAGTCATTGTGGCTTTGTGGTTTGACCGGAGTACCTGACAGCGGTCAGGGATTGGTTAGGCAGTGACCTTGTCAAGTGGTTCAGTCTCTGCTGAGCGAAGCGGTTTTTATGAATGCATTTCCAACCATGTAACCAGTTCACAGTGATGAAAATATGCATTTACAGAAATATATGATGGTGGAATACATTTGGATGATTTCATGCCTTAAAGGCAGATATAAATGTATATAATAATAATAAAAAAAAATATTCCTTTAAAGCCACAGAAGGAATGGTTTTTATTTTAAAATAATAATTTATGCTTAATTGAATACAGGGGAATATTTCAAGCATCAGCTGTCAACATTTATTGGATGGTTTGGATTTGCTGTGGGGTGGTATAAGGTACTTATCCATACTCAGTTTATAGCCTGCAGTAGATTGTGTTCCACACGTTCCCAGCATGGAGAAGCAGGCAGCGATAACAACACAGAAGCTGAGTAATGTACTCCTGTGGACAGGGCCAACAACAAAATGTATTTTAGTCAACTAAATAAAGACCCACCTTAAAAAAATCAATATCAGTTTAAGTGTATGCCATAATAAGAACATTTTTACCGCTTTACCTTGACGACCACAGAAATTCTGTATTTCTATGCATACAGCACACTGACTGTATAACACCACAGCAGCACTCAAACAGCTGATCTGTGGCCATACAGTGTGTATGCGTACAGGTATAGAAATTCCCTTTAACAATAGCCTGAATATAGGCCCCATTTATGTCTGTTCATATGGGTCACTAGTCAGAAAGGGGGCAGTAATCAACCTGTGAGTGTGTATCTATATTAATTACTTGTGATCAAAAAATATTATTCACATTTGTTCACAACTAAGTTAGGGCTAATATGGCCTAAAGATGATTGCTCACATGGAAAAAGAATATTTAGATTGTGGAGACATTGTAAAAAAAATAAAAAATAATTATTATTATTATAATACGGACATCTCTGGTGTCAAATAACTACAGCTGTTCTAACTTTGGCAAAAAATAGTATGCTCATATTAAGAAGCTGAGAAGATAATGTTTTTAGGGCTTGAATAGAGTCCAAATACGTAGAAATGTTGGACCCATATGGTTGTTTGATTTATAGTTAACTTTTATAACTTTTAAAGGTTCTCCCACATGGGTCCCATTTGTTGCCCGGCTTAGATATTATTATTAAAAAATGTTTTTTTTGTTTTGTTTTTTTTCCCATAGCTTTCAATTACAGGATGTGTTGTGCTATGACGTCTTCACTCTGATCTCCTCATGTTTGATCCATGCGTTAATATCCAATAAAGATGCAGACAAGGTGAAAGTTGTGAATACTTTTTTTTTATTTTCTTTAAACTTGTGCATCAACTTCAAAGGGTAAACTGTGTGCACTCCATTTTGTTTTCACAACAATTTCAAAATTAGTTAAGTGTTTATTTATTTTTATTTTTTTAAATACATTATTTTTTCCTTTTTAAAACCATTTACACACAATTGTTCAGCACTGGGTTCTACTGGTCTATCATTAATCAGGGTTGTAGAATGATAAGCATCATCAGCTTTCTCCCTTCCTGTGTGTGTACACATTATATAATTGCTCTAACCAGTATTGTCATTACTTTTCTTTCATGTGAAGTAAAAATATCTTTCTTTAAATATGATTCCTTTACATGATAAAAATAGCTTTTATTTTTTTTTTCTTCTCCAAAAGAATATTATGTCATTGATGCTTTACCAGAATGCTCTGCCTCTCAGTTGGAGAACAGAATACTAATTGGTGTGAGTCTTCTCCATGGAGGATGGGTGCACCCTGCATTATTGGGTGGGTGTGTGTGTGTTTGTGTGAGTGGCGGCTCTGTCTTGTGTGTAGGAAAGCTTCCTGAACTACCTGTAGTACCACCCCTCTGCCATGGATGACACTGCGTTTTAGTGTTGATAAAAATTATTACAAAATTTGATTCGTACAAAAACACTTTTTCATAGAAATTGCATTTGCACAAGTTAATGTGGAGCTTTGCTGCCAAAGAAAGAAAGACAAAAGCCACAGGAGTTAAAACAAACAACAACAAAAAAAACAAAAAATCGGAGACTTGACACTGAGCAAATGGAAAGAAACTGTGTGTACCCATACAGAGTCGAGGTGAGGTGTATTTACTGCAGTAGTGAAAATCCAGTCTGTAGAGATATAAATAAGGAATTTCATAAATAAAACAATAAATACTTTGAATAAATAGAGTGTGTGTGCTGTGTGATTGCAGTGAATTTAGACTGAGCCGTGCTCATGCCATTCCAAAGGTCCTCCATACTGACATTAAGGGTGTGTACCTTCATAGAATTCTCTTTAAGTAACTACTGGCTGATGCATGGATGTTGACAGCTCACTATATTGCCCCTACCCCGACATTCTCTGTTTGTATTCCACCAAAATACCCCCCACCCCCCTTCCCCTACATTAATGACTAAAAGTGTTAGTACTCTGAAACACAAAAAATGATATCACTTATTGCCTGATGGACAATATACAGTATATCCATTTCTGACGTTGATCAATATCATATGTGACTAAGCAATGCCTCTCTGTACATTTTGGGAGCAGAAGAGCTGGCTGTTTTCTTCCAGACTTGGGTTGTAATTTAGTCTTCCTATTCACAACTCTTAAAGATAAACAATCCTTTACAACTTTTCTAATTTCCTCCAATTAGCATTTCCACATGTTCATAATCTGTCATGGAGATGCTCTTGATGCTGCTCAACCAGCCTTTCTTTCCAGCTGTGTGATGAAAGGCTGGCTGTATTAGCTAATGGTCATAGGTCCAATTTGTTTTGACTGTTTTTTTTTGTTTTTTGTTTTAAATATTTTTTTGTTTGTTTTTAGTGATCACCTCCACTCCACCTTAAATTTATTTCCAGGCTCCCTCTCTTTGACTCCTGGTTCTTGGGAATCCTGGCACCTGCAGTTTGCGCCATACTGATAAGATTAATGAGGTAACTTGCTGAAATTTCAACTAGATTCAAGTTATTTCCACAGGAAATATTGTTGAATCTCTGTCCATAGCTAATTATAAAGAAACAAGAATGGCATTTTGTCAACATTCTCCCAACCATCTCTTCCATACCTCCCATATAAACCAACTGTCAGCCACTACACCCCCCTTACCATTTCCCCCCACCTGTTCCCCCAGTGTCTCTACACACCACCTCACTGAAAGAGAGAGGGTGAGAAAGTGATTCCAATTTCATGCCATGGTCTCTTTCCCTGGCAGTCTGCGGTCGTTGAAGGTGTGCATGTTGATGACCTCCTCTGTTTTCACCATTACGGGCGGCTGGGGCTTGTGTTTGAGCCGGCGCTGGCACTTGAGGGAAACCCGCAGCTCGTCCACCATGGCACTGCAGAAGGACCTCTGAGGAGGAAAATAGAAAAAAAAGGAGAATAGAATGGGTTTCGGACCACTTCCCCAGTCCAAATATTATGGGCAAGAGAACAAGCCTGTTCTCCCCTCAGGCAACCTTATTTTGTAGCCCACCCCTCCTCAACACCACTCTCTAACTCAACTCTGAACTGCCACAGGGGGAAATGGTGAAATATACAGTGAAGCAGGCTGGGGATGCTGGACGGGGATGAGGGAGGAGTTGGATGGAGGGATGGTGCAGGTCCAAAGGCTGCGTAGAAGAGTGTAACGTGTAAAGGGATGGAATCACTTCACATAATGTGTAAATACATCAGTGGTGGTATTGTGGTTGTTGCTGGCCATGCAAGACGTTTTATGCATACTGTATATGATATCCATGTTTGTATAGTCTTGGTAACGTTTCACACCATCAATCTTCAGTGTTTAATAAATTGCAGTAGTAATTGTGTGATGAATTCTTTGAACCAGGCCTTTTTTTGCTCAGTTTTCAATCTTTTAGCATAGTCATTACATCTCTTATCCAGACACATGTGCCCGCAGGTTTTCAAGACATAAATGTCTCCATGAAATATCCTGCTGAATAAACTAGCAGCAATTCATGTATACACTGTGACTGTGGAGCTACACAGCTTTCACTAGATTACTGTGACACAAATGAAAATTCAAATCCAGAAAAAGCGGGGTGTGCATACTGATGCAACTTGTGTCTATCAGGTGCAAAGGGTGTGTCATTTTGCTGTATCAACTTTTACTCTACCTGTCTCATCTCACCTGTACATCAGCAAGATGTTTTCTCTTTTTCCCATAATGTCTTAATGTCTAACCCTACCCCACATTCTCCAATTCTGCAAAACTGTATAAAAAAGTTTTTTTTTTAATTATTGACGCAGGATATCTACATATGGCACCAATGGTATGGTTAAAGTCAATGACATATTATGGTTATGGACAAAAGAGTAAATAAGCAAATAAACTAAGGATATAAGGCTATGCCTCAGGGTAAGCATTAACTGCAAGTCTATGATGTAACACCAAGTGCATGAAAGCAGTGATACGCTACATATAGGGTTCATAAAGGCACACCCCTTTATACACTGGCACTTAACATTGGTGTTGGACATAAATTGTGATACAGTATAGAAACCAACCATTTGGAGTTACTAAAGTGGCAAGGACATGATCCTTCACTGGCTTCCCATAAAGCAACACTTTTATTGGATGAAGCCAGCTGGGATTGAACCCAGATACTGGATGCTGATTTCAGGCTGAATAATTACAATTTTGCGTGTTGAAAGACTTTGTACCTTAATGCAGGATCACTGACTACACATTTGGTGGCAGACAATGCCCTTCTTTATCTATATTTCATTGTGCGTGACAGAGCTGTCCCCAAAATACTTGATCTCCATGCAAGATCACATCATTTCGTGTAAGTTTGGACAGTTTTCAACAGAATACAGAAATGACACCACCGTACAACAAAGTGTAGTGAGTCATGTCCTTTTTCAGTGTTTGGACCTTACTAGTGTTTTTGCATGCTTTGATTTCAGTCGTTTTTAGTTTGTTACACTATGCTATGACAATCAACTTTCAAGACACTTGAAGCTTTTTTGATATTGTTTCAAAAGCTTGTTATAGTTCAATTTGAAAAGATGTAGAATGCAGGAAGCAACAACAACTGATACTGTGTATTATCCCTCCACAGTAATGCAGAATGAACCTGTTTTTAAAGTTTTTTCATGACCTTTGGAAATGTTGCTGCTGCTTCTGAAGTAAGTGGACTTTGAGTGGATAATGTTGTTTTGACAAGAGCAAAAGCAGATATATACTTAATTACAGAACATAATTTAGATCAAGTGCCATGTTTAAACTACTGGTTGTGTGGAGAGAGAAATAAAATGTGCAAAAATCCTGGGGAAAATGATTAAATAATGACCTTATTAAAATTAGATGTATGTTTATGAACAGAAAAAAAATCTAATGTTGTTGAAAGTACAAGATGTTTACTGACTTGCTGTGGTTCAGGATAGCCCTGTGCATTGAATATAGCTGGCTGGTAAACTGATCAGGATCCTGCATCAGCTTTGTTAAGGAGAAATCTCTAGATTGTGATGAATCACTTTGGACAAATATTCCAAGTCTCTGGTGGGGATAAGACACCAGTTTGTGTTCCAGCCCCACTTTGTAACTTAACTTGGTCAGACAGCTGGGTTTCTACAGATATTCATTTAAAAATTGCCTAGTGTAGGTTTTTCCACATACTGTGATTATCATAATGTAGCTGAACATCTGGGCACCATGACAAACAATTTCACTGTACAGAGCCTGTCTGGAGATGAATTACATGAATACATAATTAATGCAAAGATTTATGCATAATTTAATGATTAAATGTATCCACATTCTGTGCAACCCATTAAAGGGAAACTGATCCTCAAAAAAGAATACTACAGCTGCGATGTGCAGACAGTTCTGTCTCACTCTCCTGAATATAAACACGAGAAGGGAACATGTCTTTGAAATGCTTTAGTGATAAGGAATTTAGTAATGGGCCTCCTACGAGAACATTTTCATGTTCTAAATAAAAAATATCCTAAATCCCTCAAGCAATTATAAATAATACTGTATGAATGCTGTGTCAATAGATCAGTGCTGTATAGTGACAGAAATCAAGCCATGAAGTTAGATGATAAATTAGATACTAGTTAGATTATTTACTAATATTAGAGGTGGTCATGTGACAATCACAGAGATATAAGGTACATTCTAGTCTCTTCAGCCTCTCAGAACTTTTTACAATCCATGTCAGCATCCATCCATTCACACACATTAACACACTGATGGCAGATGCCTATCCCTAACCCTAACCTAAACATTCACACTCACACACTGATGGCACAGCAATCGGGAGCAATTTAGGGTCCGATTAGTGGACAACCACTCTTATGGCCTACAGTATGCGATGCAACACATCATCATACTGGACAGAGAAGTGCATAAATACCCTGAGACAGCTGTTGGCAACTACTACTGAAATGTAGAAGCTGCTGTGTAAAAATATGGTAATAAAAATCAGAAAATGTCAAATATGCACTCTAAATTGGCCAGTGTTGTTCAGTGGTGAACAAAATGTTAATTTTGCATTAAGTCTGTCCACTTATATCCTTTTGCTTGGTTTTAATTGGAGATTAAATACTAAAAATGAACTGATCTTCTAAGTATTATGTACATTTCCAAAGCCTCATTAAAAAGGTATATAAAGTTCTTCGAGGAAGTTACAGTTGAGTACAAAGAGGCTGAAGAGGCTGTGATATGAAGCACAACAAACTAGTGGAGCTATAAACAGAACTGTATTCCTGCACATGCTCATTGGCATCTGCCTTACATAGAACTACTCTCTGAAGATTGAAAATGGAAAATGTGTTTGCTGTTATTAGTCCTTTGAGCTGTTTCTAAACAAACATAACCAAACTCTTCAAAATGAAGGAACATGTCACACTGTACAACGGTGTGACTGATGGGTTTTTAATACGTTTTTGAACAACAATGGTGGTCTACAGCACAGAGTAATATTATCAGGCTTCGGATACAAACACAATACTAGTTAGGATGAGTTCATGTATTGTTTGGCTCTACATATGAAATTTATTGACTATATATATATCTATATATATATATAGATAGATAGATATATATATAGATAGATAGATAGATAGAGAGAGAGAGAGAGAGAGAGAGAGAGAGAGAGAGAGAGAGAGATAGAGAGAGAGACAGATAGAGAGAGAGAGAGAGAGAGAGAGAGAGAGAGAATCCCAAGCAAACCCCTTAGGGTATTAGAATTATTGAAGTCCAACTGGAATTAACTGCCTTTTCTTATACTCCAACAACATGTCTGCTCTGTAAATCACTTCTCCTGTGTTTTCCTTCAAGAAAAAAATAATAATCTGAACCCAAGCAGGAGAATGCATATTTTAAATTATTTGATTTCATGATGGTGCACTGCAGTTCTACAATGTTTTGATTAAATAATAAAAAAAAAAAAATAAAAAAAAAAAAAAATCTTACAATGGTCACTGCCATCTATCCATGAGAATGTCATAGTCTGTTGTAATGACTTTTTGGAAGCTTGTCCTGCCAAATCTCACCTTTGAAAATAATAATAATGTAGTACGGCTTTGCACCTGTTCTTCAGGTACACATGTGGTGCATTCTGTGTCTTCTGTGTCACACAGATACACTTCTCTCCTCATTGCATATGCATTTAGGGGAAGGCAGCATGAATTATTGGAGGAAACATATTAGAGACTTCCATTAATGAAGACAATATCTGGTTGCTGTAATGTATAGAAACTTTAAGAGTGTTGGTTTTTTTTCACCAAACTTAAATTTGAATTTAATCATCAATCAACTATAACATTACTACAAGCTGCAACAAAAGTTTTCTGTATGTTGTTTTGGCTGCATTTACCTCAGTAATATCAAGACCATCTCTACCTCCACTCCATCTGCTCCACTCTGTTGCTGGATCAGTCCAGGACCTGACTGAGTAATGAATACTGAATACACAAAGATTGCAGCTGTAAACTCATAGACAACAGCATTACATAATACCGTTGTTTTCTTCATAAATCTGGCCCTTGGTGCTTATAAAACACCAGGATGTCGACATATGAACAGCCAAATGATAAATTTAAATTGATATTAGTTATTTAATATCTTGACACATGAAGCCATCCTACCAATCAACTCGAGGAGCAACCAGTGACAGGTAATGTTAACATACATGACAGGACTATGTATTTAGACAGATTTGTGATGGCTATTTTGATTTGATGACTCATCAAACTACTCTCTGGAGATTGAAAATGTGATTGTTAGTCTTTGGAACTGTTTCTAAGCAAACTAACATGAGCAAACCTATCACAATGAACACGTGACCAAGTACAGTGGTGTGACCTAGGTCACTATGCTTTACCCTCTGAAATCATAAATCTAATAAAGAACATTTACTAAGGTTTGAATGACCATGTCATCTGGAGGGGCAAGATGTCAGACACCATTGCCATCACAACAGGAGTACGGCAAGGTTGTCTCCTCTCATGTGGCCTTGGATGTTTGCAGACGAAAACATGCACGTGTATCAGAAGACAGATTACAGGACTATGGGATTTTACAGACTACAGGATAGCAGCAAGCAACTTGGATCAATATGGGGAAACAACTAAGACCCTGAGAATACAACCATCCTGCTCCTTCATCCCTGCTGAGCAACATCAGCGGGGATGGAGGAGCAGGCAAGGACATAGAAATACACAAAAGCACAACAGGCATTCAAGATACTGTGGCCATCCAGCAATACAAACCTATGTATCTTCAATATCAACACTAAGACTGTTCTGCTCTTCAGAGCTGTAGTTCAGAGTTGTAGAAAACCACCAAGGCATTCACAAACAAGATACATGACTGTCAGGTGTTTGTCAATAAATGTCTATGCTACATCCTAAATATATGGTGGACCATCAAAATGAAGACCACAAATGAAGAACTGTAGAAGAATACCAACCAGCAAGACATAGCTACCACAGTCAAATGAAGGAAGTAAAAATGGAAATGGATAGGTCACACTCGTAAGAAGGACATAAATAACATCATAATACAAGGCCTGGACTTTAAGACTTGGAGAAAATCAGAGCAAGCTGGCAGGAAGCAAACACCTGAGGCCAAAGAGAATGAGATAGAGAGCTCTAGTTAAAAGAGGTTTAGATGAATCAAGTCATTGGATTTGTCATGATCCAATGACTATGAAAGTGTTAATAATAACATCATATATTTATACATCGGTTTATCTATCAATCTAATATTAGTACCTGTTTATAGAACCTTTGAGTACATATATCACTGACAGTGCTCACTGTGAGTTTTGATCTCGATTCACGACAGATTGATTTATCATCAGCAAAAAACTGACTTTAAAGGACAGGTTCACAAATGTTCAAGTCTGTCTTAAAAAACAACCAGAAGCTCAAATAAACATTGAAACATGTTTTTAATTCCTCTTGTTCATGCTGACTAGAAGAACACTTCATAATGTACTTACAATGTAAGTGATGGGGAAAAGTCACAGTCCTTGTGTGCAATTATGATGCGTTAGCATCTAAATAAGTCAAATTAAGTAGATATATTCCAATATGTTACCGTATTTACAGTCTCTCTTTTTGTTCCTATACTTCCACCACAGCTCAACAGTGACACACAAAGAAGGGATTTGATGCTAAACAGACTGTAAATGTGTCAGCTATCCACTTGATATGACTTGAAAATCCTCATATAAGCTTCACATCAACTTTTAAATTGACATCTTCTTAAGATAATCGCCAGTTTTTCAGGTTTTTCAGGAAAAACGAAAAACTGAAAAAAAAACAGTGGGTTTTGGCCTCCATTTGTCCTTACATTGAACGTATATTTGAAGGAGATCTTTTAACATCCTGTATGAATGTGAGGAATGATTACAGTGAGGAAAACTTCATTCATTGTACATATGGACACCTGAGTGTTGCTTTAAGACACACTTGAGAAATTGTGAACATGCTCTTTAAAGTCCATAATATAGATCTCAAAAGCATTAGTGTGCATCTGTGTATGAAGGGTGGCTGGTGTTCAAAGGAAATGGTCTTAATCTTCAGAGAGATGAATTAAGCAGACTCATGAGGTGGATTTACACACACACAAACACACAGCGAGTGCACACACACATCCTTGTACTTATGTTTTGTAAGGCCCTTATTGACATAATGTATTCCCCTCTTAACCTAACCCTAACAATCACAACTAACCGGTTAACCCCAACACTTACCCTAAACTGAACATAAACCCAATTACAACATTGACCCTAAAACCAAGTCTGAACCCCCAAACAGCACTTTGAAGTAGTACCTACCGGCTAAAAAACCTCACTATGTAGCAGGTACAAGTGCATGCATACACACACTCACACTCTCAAACACAAGAAACAGTTGAAACTCACTCAGGACTCAGCAGAACATGTTAAATCACAAACGAGACAGTTATCTCCACATAAATACGCACAGTGGGTTTTACAGGCCCATAGAACATCATCACTTATTGATGCACATTCTATCGCATCTGACTTAAATCCCTTTTTGCTGCATGCCCAATTAAACTGCTGCTTCTTCACGTTCTATTTTCTTTTCATATAAGCTGCAGCAGCATCTGCAAATACTGTGTTAAAGAACACTAGCAGCTGCAAGAGGAGCAGTCCTGCTCCTGGAGCGGCTACAAGGAAAAGGCATTGCACGTGTCTGCTCCCAGATAATAGGACTTTATTGTGACAAACAAAGTGTTCAGTTGTATTTGAAAGCGAACATTAGTACAATAGTCTTGGTGTAAACTTATCCTTATTATATTTATATACAAAGGGGAAGGAGACACAGTCTGTGTGATGTCTTCCAGTGTCTATTGTAATCACTCACAGACTTACCTAAAGGTCAGCCCTACGGCTACTATTTATTTGCCCCTATGACCATTAATATTGCCATTTGTTGATAAAGCAATGGCATAAATGCCACTGAGAATGGACACATTTTATAATGACAAATGATATAGATTCAGAGGTGCTGTAATAGCATTTTAACATTAAAAATTGATTCCACATTGATTCAGAGACATCAGTACAATTACCGTAAACAAGCGAATGACTGACTGCGTTGTATTTCATGCTACATTTCTATATGTAACTTTTGATACGTTTTACAATAGCCAAAACACTTGCATGTTGCTAGAGGAAGCTATTGCTACAATGATGGTGCCTAAACAGCACCAATGCCTCTCGTTATACACTACCATATTTTTCAAGCCATAAACCACACCGGATTATAAAGCGCAGTATCAATTAACAATTAACATGTCAATTGCTGTCATTGTCCACACATAAGGCGCATCTGATTACAAGGCGCATCTGATTATAAGGCGCAATAAGCGAAAACAAAACATGTGTCGGATAAGTCGAACTGTATATAACTAATTTACAATAACTCTCAGTTGTAGACTAACACAAAAATACAAGTTTAAAGAGGCGATTTCTGCATCAAACATGCCCGGATCCCTCTCAACATTGTTCAGTTTTAACACAAAAATACAAAACCGAGTTTAACAGTTGGGTGATTTTAGGATTCAACATGCCCGGATCCCTCTCGTCATTATCAGAGTCAGTCTCGTTGCTGTCACCGGGCTGTTCGGTGATAATTCCGGCCTCTGCGAGGCTCCTGACTCGTGGAGTAATACGTTATTAGCCGTAATGTGTACAACATAAAATCGGTTCGAGGTTAGTAAACACAACCAAAGGTCATACATAAGGCGCACTGTTAATTTATGAGAAAAGTTATTTTAGATGCGCCTTATAGTCCGAAAAATATGGTAGTAATGAGTGGCATAGTGGTTGTAACATGAAGGAAAAAGAACAAAAAATCATTACTTTCAAGGTTTGTCAATTAATATTACTAATTTATTGTATATTCCAAGTAGTCTGATTGTTTCTCATATGAGGTTTATACAAGATAATGTTAATTGGCTTTGGCTTTAACCTCAGTTGAAACTTGTGTTAAGCTTTTAGTCAAGTTTCTTTAGAAGCTACATTAACCATATGCTAGTTGTGACTGTCCAGTGCAATCTGTGTGCCTAATATTGAGTGCCAACAGGTCAGACTTGATGAGAAAATAACCTTCTTTAAATGACACAAAACAAAAAGAGTTTTATTCTCACCCTAAAACTAATGCTGTACAGTGAAGTTAAGAACCCAAGGAAGGGAGATCATTGAAAATGTGGAGAAAATTGACTCCATGAAATATCCATGAAATAATAATGTGCAGTGTGGCGAACACTTTGAGCAAATGTTCTATTTACACAATCAGCATGCACAGAGCGATGTTAGCATTGATTTGTTTGTGGCCATGTGATGAATGTAAGTCCAGCATTCACTGGACATCAACTCCATAACTGTCCGTCGAAAATGCTACATTTAGCACCTTTAAGTTGACAATTTTGCGATCATGTGTATAATTCAAAACTGCCAATCTGTTGTTTATACAGACATGGAAGGTATATGTTGCACATACCAAACAGAAATCTCTACAAATATATACTCTTTATTTCTCACAGTGCACCTGCCGACTGTCTAAGTCACTCTGAAACAGGCTTTTCATAGCTATTGATTTTTTTTCTTCCCCTGTAAAATTAAATGGCATTGCAGTGTTTTTCACCAGTAACAGCCAAATAGCTCAGGCTTTGGGGAATACTGGGCCCACTCTGCTCAGGCTCTGGGGACACATCGCCATCATAGCTGCCTGCTGGTGGCATGTTGGATTGATGGAGGCTGCTTAGGGTCATTGGATTACAGAGTTTTTATGACGCTCAACAATCAGCAGCTGTACCTCTATGCTAGCTCAGAGGGAGAGCTTGTCTGCTTTAAGGAGAACAGAGATGTCATAAATCTGACACTGAGAGCAGACATGGAAAGGGTAAAAGGTCCATTTAGTCCATGAAATTATTTACAAAGGCACAAATAAGTTTAATAAAACTGTACATCATGAAGGCATTTCCAGGTGGATATTGTTGATTCAATCTCATACTTGTGAAAAAAAATAAAAAATAAAAAAAGGGGAATATCTGTGTTTTAAAATGAGCTTCATGTGTACGTGTGAGAGATGTGAGCATTTTTACAACTGTCCAGTCCAGCTCAGCTTGTGCTATTCTCTTTGCTTACAACTTCTTTCCTCTTCAGAAGTGAGAGAATCATCAAAGCGGGTGCATGTTCACTAATCTAATCACTATCTAATAATGCATAATGCATTTCATAAGGAATTTAAAAAAAGAAAAACGCATATGTGATTAGAGGTTTGAATATACATTTATCAAAATCAAAACTAGACCTTTAAGGGTGTGTAAACTCTGTCTCATACCCTAACTTCTAAAAACACCACTTCTTATATATTCATATATTAAATAAATAAGTAAATCAATCTGAGTGCAGTCTCATGAAGAACTTTTTTTTTTTTTTTTTCAAATGACCTAAAAAAAAACATGAGACTGGGCACCCTATTATTAATTTACTTGTGTGGATATGCCCTTACAAGAAGCTACATGGTGTTAAAGGTGCACAGACAGACTGGAGTTTTACTCATACAGATTTCTCAGATGTAGAGCCAAGATCTTATGAAATGAGATCCCATGAAATGAGATCCCATGAAATGAGATCCCATGAAATGAGATCGTGAACTGCTACTCCCTGAAAAAAGGTGAATTCATACCACAATAATGAGAGTAGCTAAAAAGTCCAACCAAAAAAGTCATCACAAATTTTCCACAAATGCTGTCTTTCTGCTTGCCCTATCAAAATCTAACTTTTCAACTATCAACTTTTTTTAACTCAATAACTAAAGAGAGTTAAAACAGAGACAAATAACCTTGAACTTTGGGTATGTTAGTTGCCTAAAACAGTTTTACACACAGTACACACACTATATATACATATATACTGTATATACTATTTATACTACACACGAAGAACAACTGGCGACGGGTCTCCTGTGGTGTCAAAATAAAGTTGGGGTTTTGACCTTTTCAGAATATTTACCTTCTCCATGCATCTTGGAAGTAGATGCAAGAATTCCCTACTCTAACATTTGAGAAGACCATAGCATACACAGTAAAAAAAACCTGGACAGTGCAGGTGGCTGCAAGTAACTAGTTTCCACTTAGTTAGCTAAGTAGCTAACTGCTTCATCCAGGTACCAACATTATTCAGGGAAATAAGACGTCGTGTGTGCCATTTCAGAGTCTGCCCGATCAAGTCATACATTTCAGAATTTAGAACCAGGGTGCTACAGCAACTTTCATGATGCCCAAATTGAAGACTTGTCATTGTCATTAGTCAAACAATGTACCAGGTTAATGGCAAATACATCTCAAGAGCCTATGTTTCTCTGTAATGTTTCTGTAATGTGTAAGCGTGACAGCCCACATCTAGGGACACAGCATAACTAGTAACTAAGTAACTAGTGTAGTATGGATGTAATAATTACATCCATACTGGATGATTCTGCACCTCATGATTTATATTCAATGTCAATGTTCAGTGCCAATCCAGCAAGTAGTGTGCCTTTTATGCAGGGAGGTGGTGGTGGATAGCTGTGTACTGCGTCTGATTCTTGTGTGTCGCTACATACGTTCAATTGTTTTACGGTATTAGCTGTAACCACATGTTTTCCTAACCATAACCATATGTAGGTGCCAAACAAACCATAGCCTAAGTAAGGTTTATTTGCAATGACCACAATCTTTTCCTGACCTTAGCTATAATCTTGTAGCAATCCCACTCCAATGACAGACCAGTTGGATGCTGACGCCTGGATCATTAGACTGTTTGTTTGAGCACAGACATATCTGCCTGTGCATCTATGTGAGCATCCATATGTGTGCAATCTGCAAACGTGTATTTTAGGGTGAAGATTTACAGTTAAGATAAGTTTAGGGTTATATTAAGGTTAAGGTAAGGGTTAAGGTTAGGGCATGTGGTGGTTATGGTTAAGGTTAAGATAAGTCTCCAGGAAATGAATGAGAGTCAATGTAATGTCCCCTGAAGAGATGGTGTGTATGTGTGTGTGTGTGTGTGTGTGTTGCGGCGATGAGATGGGTTCCTCACACACAGCTGCTGGTCCCTGCACCCCGAGAGCCAGGTTAGTCTGCAGCAGCCTCAGCAGCAGGCAGGAAGAGAGGAAAAAGCAGCAGGAGGAGGAGCGGTAGGAGAAGGAGTGGGAGAAAGAAGCGGAGGAGGAGCTGAGAGGAGAGGAGAGGAGAGGAGAGAAAGGGGCAGAAAGAGAAGAAGGAGGAGAAGGAGGAAGGGGACAACCATGGTAATCATGGAAATCTGACAAACTAGCATGGAGATGACAAAGAAATGCGCCATTAAAAGTCATTGAGGCATGTGATTTAGTGGAAAATTATGAAGTCTAAAATCAGTTTTCCAGAAACATTTAACTTAGGTTTGATTAGCAGGAATAACGTTCTGAACCATTTTTTTAACAAACACTGAGCTCTTCATTGGGGCGAAACTGACTGTGCTATGTCTTTGAAGAAAATATGACGAAAGCAGAGGATTATACTTTCATCTGTCCAAAACTCATAGATAATCAAAACTTTTAAAACTGTGGCTAAACACATATGGGTAACATTGACTTTTTAAGAAATACTCTTGTTGTTAGCTCAACCTGATCTCACAAAAATGACCACGACCTCTTGATACCACATTACATGGTGGTGACACTTTTTTGTGTTAAACTGCATGACACCACCACTTAATGCGCTATTTACATGTCGTGGCATTCCACATGTTTCTGTGGAATCAGGCTGCAGCCATCTGTGCTTTCCAAAACTGTTTAATAATAATGATGTTTAATGGTGTGCAACACTGTGGTTAAGGTCTGGTTTGGTTAGGTTTAGCCACAGAAAGCACTTAATTATGATTAGGGAAAGATCGTAGTTCGGGTTAATATTATCACTTGAAACACAGTTACTTCTTAAATGTTTGTGCAACCATCATTGCCATGGCAACAGTAAACCCTGTGACAGTTGTGCTGTATTATTTTTTTTTTTTTTTGAAGTGTTCTCCTGCAGTTAAGTCTACTTTTTGATTATCTACCCTCCACCAAATCTGCCTCGTCCTGATAGGATGGAATGGGAATTGGGACCTTATATTGAAGTCATCTCAGCTCCATTGGCATTGTTTCTATGGTAACAGCACATAATTTGAACACGTTACATGGTACCACCACCGAATGTGTTGTTAAGAGGTTGTGGCCATTTAGCGTTTTTTCTGTGAGATCAGGCTGGACTAGCCTGCTAGCTTGCAAAGTTAAACATATAAACAGAGTCTTGTTTGGACAGTATTTATTTCTTTCTATTAATATTTAATGGATAAATCAGTACTTGTAATCCATACTTGGCTCAGAGTTATATTTTCCTTAAACCCAAGTATGTCTACGTTCCTACTGTTTATTTGTGCGCTGATTGTATTTCTCAGTTTTTTTTCTTGTATTGTCCTTAACACTATCAGTCCAGGCCAGTTCAAAGTCTGCATTTAAGTATGGTCCAACTGCCTGTAAGCATTCGGCATTCATCATTTTATCAAGGATACTTTGGGAGCTGACTTGTGTATGAACAAGTATTCCCGCATGCATGGCAGACAATATAGGTCAAACCCACAACTTACAGCAATTCTTACTGATTTTATTTTAGAGATGTTTTTTTAGGCTTTAACTTGAAAAACATGAAATTAACCAAAACAATAAACTGTTCATCTCAG
Organism: Pampus argenteus; assembly: GCA_036937835.1. Taxonomy (NCBI): domain Eukaryota; kingdom Metazoa; phylum Chordata; class Actinopteri; order Scombriformes; family Stromateidae; genus Pampus; species Pampus argenteus. Next base: position 3,135,721 of record CM072865.1, on the reverse strand, counting down.
CAGCTAGCAGACCGGTGCCTAGGATTACAGGCTGGTCAACATTAATAGTAACTGGTGGCACTAATGTCTCTGTAAAGATTTAAGCATAGTTAATAATTCCTTTTAGGAGATGAACCTTAGTCTCAGTCTAATCTAATATTTGTTTCTGTCAATTTGACAGGCTGAAAGTTGAGGGTTCATGATTTGAAACCAAAATGTCTCGATGACGATGGCTGGATGATGCTGGAGGTTTGAGTGTGACTGTCATGTCACTGCTGCCAGCCACCGGGGGGTGATTGAAACATTTTGGCTTCACTTTTGGGAAGTTATCATGCCATCTATGTTTATATACAGTCTATGACTTATATGTGCATATCTTGCCATAATTCAACAAAAGTTAAAACATATGTAAGTAAATGAAAACATGAGCAGGTAATGCATAATATTAGAGCTTGTTTTGTTGTAATTGTATTACAGTGAAGAGTCGCACTTCCTGTTATTGAGTCACATCACCTTAGCATCGAGTGTGAGTTCTGTGTAATGATGTGATTTTCCTGTAGAATACCCATCTCCCTGCTGTAGATAAGTTGTTGGACAGAAGTTTTTCACTTTGGACAGCTAACTCTGCACTGTGAGCACAGAGATTAAATTGATTTTTTTAGGCAAACAAGCATAGTTCCCAAATTACTGAAGTGTTCCTTTGAAATGAACAAGGCGCCATGTAGAACTGATAATGCAATGTACTGAAATAATGTAAAGAGAAAACACGAAGAAAACAAAGGAGAAAAAAATTCTTAGTAGGTCAATCAAAATGACACGCCTACAGAGGTCTATAGCTTGTATAGTTATCAAATGTTTATTAGTACCTTTATTAAAACTTTTAACATGTTTATATGTATGTATATAACCTTTAACAAGTGGTTCATCTGACAATGCTCTCATCTCATTGTATTACAATCTGGTTTTAGTAAATGCAGTAGTCTCAAAAACACACACTTCTGGCTTTAACATGTCTATTTAACCTTTAAAAACACTATTAATAGTTCTTCTATTGTATAAGAGTGTGTATGGCTCATCCCATTATATAAATGACTAGCTGCTATTTTTGCTCCTTTCTAATGTTACAGAACAGAAGTAATTATAAAATGCAAATTGCAGGGTGTGCGCTGTCAAGCATGTAAAACACAACAAAGAGATGCTTAGCACCACATTTTTCAAGTTGACACTTTCAGCATCATGTTGAGAAAACAACCCCATATTGTAAAAAGTAGGTGGTGTTCAATTATGTGAGGAGCCTGGAGCAATGAAACAAAATATATGGTTGGTTTTCACAACAAAACAAAATAGATGGTTCATTTTCACAGATTAGCCTGATTCTAATTAGCACTAAACTGTGGAATCCACAAGCTACACATGACTGAATAGTGGATCTTTTTTTTTTTATTTTTTTTATTTAATCAATAGAAGGACTAAGCAAATCAAGTTCAGGTTAGGGTCCGACCCATTTATTGGTTTTTAAGTTAAAATATCTCACATCAGCCAGTCTGAGTCATAAACCGCCATGATGGTTTCTAAGTGCATTTCTCACTTGAAGTTAAAAATGTATCCGAGAGTTTCCCATTTCATCGAATAATTGTACCAACCAAGCAACCAACATTTAAATAGTGTGCCTTTATGTAACTTTGCATCCTGTTACAATCCAACGGTTAGTCTTTCCCTAACTTTAACAGGATTTTGGTTGTCCTGACTAGACTGCAATTGCCATGTGCAGATATTGTAGAAAGCTGTCAGTTTTGTTATTGGCCGTAATTTCGCACATTTGAGGCAAATAAATAAACATTGCTGACAAAGTTTGCTATCCAATTCATAATAGTCTATCAGTCTCCACCACAGAAACATGTATCGGTAATAGATGGTGTTCCTGTCTAGCCCCAACACATATTCAAGACACGGCACGGTTGACCTCGATGGAACTATTTTTCAATCGAAAGCAAGCCATTAAGGATTATTCTGTACTGTAGCAGAAAACCCCATGTACATAGTATAAAACAACATGGCAGGACCAAAATTTGAGCTCCTGCTTCTCAATGTGCATTGTGTGACTAAAGATATGACAATTGTTAGGCTGATGGATTAGTGAAAATAGAATAGTCTGAAGTTCTCTCCTGAGTGGCAGTTTTTCACTGTAAAGATATTTCAGTGCATGTAACAATATGTTTTTCCTATTGGTATCATTGTAGTACAAGTACAAGTTCTTTTTTTCTTTTTTTTTTTAATATAGCTGATAACCCATGTTAAAACGTTTAATTTGTGTGGGTTGCAATGAAGAGCTTTGGTCTTCCAAAATGGTCTGAATACATTTCAGTGTTTTCAGTCAGCAACCGGGTTAAATCTGATTTTGTCTTAAATATTAACTCAGTAAACCCACTGTGTGCAATCCCAAGCAAACTAGGGTCAGTGTGAAAAGTATTGCTCACTCCCGCGTGTTCTGATCACAGGCATGACCACATAGCAGAGTACATAACACATGACAGTTGTGGCATATGTGCATGAAACAAGAGTGCAAGCAAGTCAGTGCCAATACAAGGTGTAATAGCTAAAAGTAATTTGAAGGAAGAAACTTGAGTCTTTTCAAAAAAATATCAGTCTGCTGCATCTGTTCTTAGACTACAAGGTGCTGGTTGAGTTTGATTATTGTGTCTTTCTTTATTTATGACCTTGTTTAGGGTTTAATGTTCGGTCTCACTGTGCACGTCTTATCTGACTGGAAATCCTCCATTATAACCTGCTGTAGTCACTCATCACATTGTTCAAACAAACCTTCTATCAAAGCAGGGGAAACAGGCTATGAATGTATTATCTGAATTCAAAGCATTATAGACTGAATATGAAAAAAGGAGACTGGATTCCGATGAATTAGATGATTACTTGTTGGATTACTCATAAGCATATTTGGGGGGTAAAAACTCTATTATATATACGATTATTAATTCATTGTCCCAAGCAAGCATTTTGATTTGGAAGACTGATGCTAATATGACTGCCTGCACCAGTGTTAGAAACCTGAGGAAGTGCCAATGGTACCCCTAATATGAAAGTTAATGTCAGTAGAGACATAGAACTTCTACCAATGGAGTTTTTAGAACGAACGCAACCATGAACTGATGAAGCCTCTTGGATGAGAGGTGAAACGTCTTCAAAGACAAATAACCAAGTCCAGTTGCGTTCGATTTAATCTCCTTGAGATATATAATTAAACAGTATCAAGAGAATAAAGACAGCAAAAGCTAAATAACTGTTGTCATTTTGACATGTAATGTAACAGAATCGTGACATGTATGCCTGGCAGTCTTATTGCCCGAGCTTCATTATGCTAAAGCATGCATACATGAAATATATATAATGTAATAATATACCCCTGGTAACTTTATTGCTGGAGGTACATGACCTCTGGCAATATGATGGGTACTAATAGGGTACTAATAGGGTACCCCCTGCAGGCTTATTGCCTGTGGTACATTACATGTATACATGATTTTGCATGCACTATTACTAAAACTTGTATGCGCTAATTATCATACTATGCCCTGGTAGCCTTATTACCTGCAGTATATTATGCAGGATTCTGCACTCTGCTTCTGTGTACATTATGTATCCTACCTGTCACGGTAGCCTTATGGCCAGGGCTGCACATAATGCAACCCTGGCATTAAGCCTGAAAGGGCTAAATAATGTACACATGGAGCACCATATAATGTAGCCCTGGTAGTCTTATTGCCTAATGTACATGATGTTTGGCATTGAGGCGGAGCAACAGTGGCTGCCTTGTATGCAAGAACCTATATTTAAATTCCAAAAAAGTAGTTTGTGTGTGGGCAAGTTTGTAAAATATTCAGATTGTTTCATGTTTTATTCAGAATTCAGTTGTTTGTTACTAATGTCACATGTCTGAATACATGCTGATTTTATTTGTGCAGTTGATTAGACAACAGCATTTTAACAATGAGCTGAGCAAGGGATTTCTAATGTAAGGTAAGTTTTGATTTACATTATCATGTTTTACTTCTCTTCTCTCTTAGCATACTTTTCTTTATTATCACTGATCTATTGTATTGTAATCTTAACTATGACAAAGGAATATCATTTAAATTGTGTCCATATTAAGTCAATACAGAAAATCTTGTTTTTCATTACAAATACATATTTAGATAGTATCAGCTTTTTTGTAAGCTTAAATAGTGTCTGTTCAGTCTGTTCATTTTGCCAATGTGTATGATTTTGCACTAGCTGTCACTATATGCAGAAGCAAATGTTTTCATTAGGAGAGAACAACATAATGAAAGCTATTTTTTATTCCTTTTCCTGTCAGGAGATGTCATCTTGTTATGGTCTCTTGTATAGTCTGTCATTGTGATAGAATTTTGTCTGCTGTCTAGGGGGCAGTATGAATGCCAGTCAATGGTAACATTTTAACAGGTAAACATTGCTGTGATAAAGTACCATGATTAACCCTGGTTGCCATGACATTGTAATGTATTTATTATTTCACTGCTGTGCTTTTCAACCCTATTTACTCACAGGCACAACCGTGTAATGTGCACGTATATATTTACCTCATATCTGTACGCTTGTGCATTCACACCTATGTTCACACTTAACTGAGCAATTCAGCAGGGATCTCTGGCTCATCAATACAGGGTCACTGGGCCAATCCAAAACACTGTACAATCAATACAATCAAATGTTGCAGGAAGCTGTCGCTGAACTCTCCCAGGATGCGTACTTGTACAGCTCCGGAAGCTGGAATTAATGTATCTATCCACCCATGAAAGCCTATTACTTTTAAAGCGAACCAGCACATGCAGAGGACCTTTTTAAAGAATGTATGCTTTCTCTAGTCCCTGGCAGTATCAGATAATTTCTCATTCGGTAATTGCCCTCAGAGGTTTTGGGATATATTTTCAACCCAAATGGTACATAATTCTGACAGTGTGCTCTTATAGGAAAATATATAAACAGTTTTTAAGTTTTAAAGTAACGTCAAAATGCTAAATAGGTCCAGATTGCACAAAATAATCTAAGTGGCCTCAGTGCTATATTTACACTAATCAACAACTTACTACACTATGCTGTATCATATAATCTTCGGCATAAAATACATAAAAACGTTAACATTGTATAAACACGTACTTGAAAATTGAATGTTCAGTAATATCGGACAAAATGATCTCAGTAGACAATATCATTATCTGCATAATTACTAAAACAAATAACAAATGATCAAACAGTATTAAAACATATTGCAGCAACTGAAAACACACCTTCTTCACATGAAATGGGTATTTTAGCGATTATAACTTTTTCTGTCCTTGCTGGAGAAGTATTGTTTTCTCTCTGCCTTTCACCATAATAAATGTAGATTTTTGGTATAATGCGCTCTTCTCAGTGCTCAGCATTTACTATTCATTTTCTCTCTTATTTATTAGCTATTCATGGCTGTAATTCAAAACAGAGCTTATAGAGTCATGTTGTAGATATTAGCTTGTAGCTAACTGTGAAGTAGAGGCTGCTACAGTAAATCTCACTTGAGTTACTTGAGGAAGCAGTGAGCTGGACTAAACAGACTATTTTATGAATATCAACCTATAAAATAATATTGTCTGCTAATGCAAACACATTAAAGTACATGTAGTCTATAATTATATGTTACATATATTTATATATTAAGCAGTGCATATCACAGGTGCTCTGATTATGTTTTTTATACACTTGATCCCAATGAGGATCCTTAAATACAGATGATGATACTGCTAAAAAATACATCTGCACTTATCCTAGAATAGACCTACATTAACATAAGTACAGCAGTTTAGATATATTTGTCAGCTTCTCAGCTGCATTAAAAAAAAACTCTAACTGAATAAAAACTATAACTGAATCACAGCTTTTTAAAATGTACTTCTCCAAAAAAATAAAATGGGTTTGTTACGGCTGATGTACCTTGAGCACAATGAGAGTTATAATACACAGAGTCGATACGTAAAAGTCCCTCACATTTCTGGTGAAATGTCATTGATGTTTTGTGTATTTCTCTGAGGGTGCAGACCGTTTTATCAGCAACTATTCAGTGTCAGAATGTTTGCTGGGATGTTCTAGTCAAACAACACAGACTTGTGTTGTATTATTGCACTGATCAAGATAGGCTATTTATGAGCTAAACACATAAATATGAAAAATGAGAATAGTTACAGTATAAGAAGGATGGCAGTTTGCTGAGTGGAAATGGACAGCAGAAGGGGGGTGGGGGGGGGGGGGGGTGTTCGTGGATGTGGCTGTTGAAGATGTGGGTCATGCAGCAGAGCAAACCTTTGCAATACATGTGCCTGTGATACAACTGTGTATTACTGTCAGCACTCTAAACATTTTATTTAGCTGCTCTTAGTGTATCCATTCCCCCGGGGAGTGTCAGTGACAAACAATTCAATAATTTTTTGGGCAGTTTTAGATCATGTTAGATTACAATAGAAAAGAAAAAAGTTTCTGGAGTGTTTCTGGAGGTCATTTGAGATGGTGGTTAAAGTCTAGCTTGGATCCATGGTGACAGCAGAATTCCTCACGTTTCTTATCTCGTTGTCGCCATTGGGCCTAAGTGAATAAATGCAAAGAAACCAACCCTTATCTTACTGCATATGATATAACACTGTCAATATAGTGTGAGCTTCCGGAAAATTGGCAAACAGATGATCTCTTCAAATTATATATTTAAAATTATAAGATATATTTAGCATATATTTTGTTTCATTTTCTTAGCATCTCTAGATATTTTTATGTTTTTGCCATGAGACTCTGTCATGGCACATGTTGTAATGGTAAAGAAAGTCTCCTATCGTTGTTTTAAATAACAGAACAGACCTTGATGTCAGAGGTAATTCTTACCTTTTCAAGTTGAGCGTTCTGTTTGGACTTGTAGAGAAACTCTCCCACAGCCACGAAAACGGAAAGGACAAGTCCGGCGGCCAGGACAATGAAGATCCCGCCAATGTTCTGCACCCCAAGGGCGCTGGCCTCCTTACTCTCCTCCTCCGGACAACCGTTTCCTCTCCACCACTTCTCTTTCATCATGTGCAGCTTTCCTTCCTCCTGAAGCTGCAGGATGGCAATAGTGATCTTATCTCTGTATGGAGAGCCTGAAGGACCAAAGGACAAAAGGTCAGCGTAAGCAACCAATATGACAGAATCAGTACCATTATCTTGTTTAATAGTGAATACTGACTTGACCGTTAATCTAATATCAAAATTGGGTTTGGACCTGGGTCCTATAATAAGCAAACTGATGACTTTCAACATGATATTTTAGTGCGGATGTATAAATAGCTGAATTGCACTGTAGGGGACAATTCGGTTTTTGAACCTCTACGCGCCTGTGAATTGCCGAACTACCACACCAAACGTGATAGTCTATCATGGATGCAGCCACGAAGCCGCAAGGCTTGCTTCAGGGAAAATTCATTTTTAAGAAGCTTCCCGATGGTGGCATCAACAAGACTAAGGTTGTGTTCACTTTATGCAATGCAGAACTGGTTTACTGTAGGAGTTCTTCCAGTCTCAATTACCACCTGAACACAAAGCATCCCTTTGCTATAAGCAGTCAGTGATGCATTTTGATAAAAAATATATATAAATAAAAGATAATGACTTTAGATGGAAAATATATGCGCAGTCTCTTTGTGTGATCTTGTGTTCAATATATACTTATATACAATACTTTTTTCCATGTAATCCAGGTAAACCAATCACCTGGAATACTGTTGACAGAAAGAAGTCCATCACTACTAAGTGTGTTTTTTGGCATTAATGTATAGTTGAGATAAGTGACATCAGTTGCATTGATTTCAGTAATATATGTATCATGTCTGCTCATTCTGAGTCATTGCTGTGAGATAAAGTGGTTTGAAAATTGTTGTAAATTGCATCAATCTGGCTGAAAGGGTTCAAGTACCAGTGTGATTGGTGTTTGTGCAGATTTCTTGCAATGAGTCGCTGTTTTACACTTAGTTTGTTTGTTATCAAAGAATATAAGTGTACTCAGAATACAGAAATTAAGTACATTTATTCATGGCGTGTTATGTTGAAACAATAGCATTTAGATATTAAATATAGGTAGTGGATATATTTTCAAGAACACAAACATAATTTCAGGAATTTGCTTTTTCTTGTCTGAAATGTACATAGATTGTACATCATCATAGGCTGATTTCCAGTACGTCTATCACAATGAAACATCTGCTATATCTGCCCCTTCTTTATAAGGTATTTCAAAACAAATGCTGTGTAAAGAATTGTATTCCAGAGATAGTCAATACCGCTGCTGGATAGATGTTATATAAAGTCTAATCAAAGTGTGACCCGATAGTGGCGCTATGCCACAGATGATGAGGTCACCGAGGTTCTTACTCTTGGATGCATGATTGCACATAGGATACGATACGAGTCATGCATTACAACTTATGCAGTTTATGTAATATAAACACTATATAGTGATAATACAATAATATGACATATATGTAATGGAAGAGAATACTATGATATAGCATATAATATTAGATTAAAGTGTAATACAAAAAATGTAACAGTAACGTAGTAATGTTATATTATACAATGTGAAGTAAAATAGATATGTTGCTTCTTCTTAAATGTTTAGAAAACAGTAACATAATTTGCTTGCTCTGGTGGAGGCGCAAGCAGGTAGTATGCAGAGACAGTTTAGTAACAGTATTATGTTGTAGACCCAAATACCCAGAACAGTGATGTACTCCCCTGCTGGAGCACAGCTTTGAGCAGCAGCCCCCAACCTTGTGGCAGCATGGCTGCAGTCACAAGGCCATGTTCACACACACACTTTAACATTTCTTCTGTCCTTCAAGGGCTTCTTCTATCTGACTCTTTTATTCCAGAGCGGCTAGCCAGCATGTTTCAAAAGCATCCATCACCATGGTGATGGTGAATGTGAATCATGGTCCGTGTTATTCATTGCCATCTATAGTAGATACCTTCCCGTCAGCCTCAGAGTGGAACAACAAGCCAACGTGTGTCAGATAAATCACTTGCTTAGACAAAACACAGGCAGCCTTGAAACTGGGCCAGCCCTGCTGGATCAAAACAAACGGAAAGACCTCCGCTGTGATATCATGAGCAGGATGAACATGATCAGTGTGTCATAGAGTCAAGACATGTGCTGCATGATGCCAGCTGGGTTTTTGGCAAGTGTTGTAACCCACATTCACATGGAATGGATAAACAATCAGATGCCTCCTGACCCACTGACTTAAAAATACAGCAGAGGTTTTTCCTTTATAAATTGGTATTACAATGGCGCTGTAAAACATACATGGCATCAGATCACCCAGCCACAATATACCATACATATACGAGGCATGCCTTGGCTGTTATACTTCAAGGCTCTATCGACACCACAGGCCTTTATTCTCAGCAACAAATAACTACTCAAAACTGATATGTTGGTCCTGTGACAAGGCCTGAGGCTAACAGTGTCATTAGACCATGTCTACACTAAGTCGGCTAAATTCCTAAACACATCTTTTTCTCTGTTTTGGCCCTCCGTCCAGAATAAAATGTGTATTTCTCCATGAACTTTAATAAAACAGCCCAACAGCCTCCAGGGTGTGTATGTCTGTAAACATTGACTTAGTGTTGTAGTGTGTGCGGGGTAGCTTGGTAGAAATGCTGTCATGTCCTTGACAAAACAGATGGTGGTAGTACTGCGGCATTTTATTGAAAGAAACACAACAAAGAAGAAGAAACACAACAACAGTAACAGCATTGGAGGACGGTGAGTGTCTCTGCTGAAACTGTTGAAATCCGCTACGATAAACAAAATGTCAGGAAGCTGCTGCAGAAATAGAAATAGTATTCTAAATACTCCTTCACTCATTTTCTGTGGCTGTAGACGCATAAGTGTTTTTACCAATCTTAGAGTATTCACGTAAAATTTTCCTTTTATATTTGGATTTGTTTCAGCTTGTATCCAGTCTTGGAGATGCTGAATTGTTCATTTTTATCTCTTAATGGTTTCCACTCGTCACGTGACTGTATAATATTACAATTCTGTTGTATTCTTACTTCTTTTTTATGACCAGAACAAGGTTTAGGTCATAAAAGGTTTAGGGAACCATCATAGTTTGGGTTAGAGAAACGTGTTGTGAGTTAAAGTTACTACTTCTTAAAGCTAGGTGACCTTAGTTATAACAGCTACAGTAATAATTACAAGGTTAAGGTGAGGGGATGTTTCCTGTTGCAAAGGCAACGGTTTGCACACCTCATCTGAATGAGGAAATGTGAAATTATTATATGGACATAATTTAAAACGTTGCACTTCCCCATGTTATAATTACTGTGGCTGTCACTCAAACGTAACTTTAAGTATGTTTTTAGGAGACTGACATTATGACCTATTGTGTTTTTCTTGGGAGGACAGTCTCCTTGAAAACTGATATGAAAGTTGTGTTGTGGTGAAAGTGAACCAGGCTGCGTGTTCAGACATGAGACCAACATGCATAAATCAGATTAATGTAAAGGGGGAACGTGTCTGAAAGGGGCTTTGGTTTGTGATGTAGTATTGTTCTTACATATACTGAAGATGTGCACTCATTCATCTGGTTGCAGCTACGTTTAAGTCTCTGACTGATGCCTGATCACCAATTTGGTGATTCCATTTCTAATGTAATGAAGGCGTCCTTTTAAGAAGATGACAGTGACATGACAGAGAGTATTCTATTGTTATTATTCACGTGGCCTGATGGAAATTCTTTACATTTTAGCGTTGACATTTGAGTTACAAATCAGATGTGATCACATAAGGCAAATAAAGCAGCATATGGACACTTGGCTAACGTGTGATTAAATATGATGCTGCACACATTGCTGTGTTAATAAGCAAGGTGAAATGTACTGTAAATCAAATCTCACTGAGACTGAAAATGTAGTGAGATTTTTCTCTTGAGTCTGGTTGGGTGATGAAAGAATGTTTTTTTTTTTTTTTCTCTCTGTCAGTGCTAAGAATATGTTAATTAGCAAGCCGAAAACAGGCCGCTGCATGTGTAGCCATAAAAGAAGCACTTAATCCTGCAATTCAGGGAAGAGTGGATAGTGATGTGACAGGCCATGCTGAATCTAGAATAAGACACATAGATGTAATCTACCAGATCAAAGCAGAGTAATAGCACAGAGATCCCTAATGCATTGTCTCTCAATAAAGAAAGAAAAAAAGAAATTCAAATGTGCCGCAATGCCTGACACTCACGCATATTTTTAGCCCAGCAAAAGCATTTCTGCTCTCTTTGTAATACATCTAGAGATTTGTTTCGCGTGTTAGGACAAAGAACAACCTCAAAGAACAGCAAATAAAAATGTGCAAGTGTTTAAAATGATTATATTCTGGGGACTCTGGTGAACTGGGAAGCATTGTGGATGCTGTTTTGGAAACGCATTCGGCAGTCAAACTTGACTTGGGTTTCACACTTTCTTTAAAAGACTAATTTAATAGATGCAATTTGATATATAAATATGACTTCTTAAATTGGGTCAGTATTCACAACATGTTAGATTTTTTACCCATTATTTATTATTCAGCAGTGCCACTTTCTAATGAATGTAGAGAGACTGTTACTGTAATTACTAGGCTTACTTAAGTCCTGAGAAGAAGCCAAAGCACTTCCAAATGCCTTTAGGTATCAGGGTAAAAGTTTTGATTTTTATTTATTCAAAATTCAGTTCAAGCACTGAAAGTTGGGCTATGAAACCTTTTGTAGTACCTTTCAGTTCAGTTCAGTTCAGTTCAGTTCAGTTCAGTTCAGTTCAGTTCAGTTCAGAGCTTTATTGTCCCTCCAGGGGAAATTTGATTAGCAGTGGCAATTACTCTGACCGCACATTAACTATTCTTTATATTGGTATAAACATAATAATTGCCTCACCTTAACTGATATTGTAGATATTGTAATAAGAATTTTTCAGTGTTGTCCATTCCTGATGGCATAATCCCATCAAAGGAGCGTTTAGAATCATCAAAGTATATAAATATATATACTGAATCAGTAGTATTTTTCCTGCACTTTCACACTCTTTTTATTTTTCTGATTTTAACTCAATCAGCAGACTGAGGGTGTTTTCACCCTCAGCCAATCAGATTATGCCACAACCTCTTCTTGTTGCTGTTATTTCAGTATTTGATTGACACAACCCATCTCCAGGTCACCCCCAGAGTGTCACACTTTCCAATTAACTCATCAGAAATCCTGTTGTGTCCATCAAGATATTACAATCATAAGGCTCAGTCTATGCCAGATCTGCACCACCACCACCACCAGTGCCCCATCTTTATTGGGGATATACTGATGTACCTCATAGAGTGACTACACTACAAAAAGCTAAATCGCCAAAAATACTATACCTCTTTAGCTTTTCCAACATTGTGAACATCATATCAAACCCAATATAAAATATTTTGATTGACCTCTCCTGAATAAATAACACCTTTAGTGAGTGTCACTGGACAACTTGTCCCACTGAGATAAATGATATTTGGTAAATGATCTTATATGTAGGAACATTTAGTCCATGTCGCATCTTCATTCTGCCTAATATTGTTTCTTTGTTCTTTCTCTATCACACACCTCACACAGAATGCCAGAGATGTAGTGAAAAAGGAGAGGGGGGTTTGGGGTTGGGAATAAGCTGCCGGAGGTCACAATGTTGGAGATCTTCTATCTCACATAAATGCATTCAGGATCCTTCCTGTTTATGAAGCAAAGTTAAAAAGCCCAACAGGCAGCTGCAGAAACGACTGGAAGGACCGCAGCCTGCTGACAAACAGAGCAGACACTTCCCCCTTACCCTGTTTGATTAATGCAGCCTAATGAAACTAAATGAAGATTGATAGTTAGATTGAGAGAGAGACAAAGAGAAAGGGAGGATGAGGAATAATGCAGAGCCTCCTGGGACTATGCCATCAGGGCAGAGGAGGAGACAGTGGCTACATAAGCTGGATGTGCAAAAAGAACAAATAAAACCAGTGTTTCATTGTACAGGCACTGACTCCATTTAATGACCTGTTGGAAATCCATAAGCTGTCAAATAACACATAAACATGGTAGATGATCACAAGTAAACAAGAGCAAAAGGCGGTATGCATGTGAGTCCATTTTAAGACCACATTTTAAACACATAATTCCTCCGCTTTGGGACCAATCTCTCTCTCTCTTAAAACACATCCAGTGCAGCAAAAGCAGCCAAAAACACAAACCTAAAGAAGAAACTAATTTTAACTCCACACTCTGAGACGGTGCAGGGCAAATAGTCCCGTGCTTGGTTCCCTACACACAGCCATAGGACAGATGGTCCAGATTTAAATTGCCATGATGAATAGAGACTCTGTTTTATCTTAACTGCTTTGTTTTTGTTCAGTTAAAACTAGAGATGGCTTGATACTACTTTCATTTCCAACATAGAAGGGAACTGGTATCAGCATTGATACAAATCCTATTTTCCTCTTATATCTACAGTATATGCACTTTAAATTACATTCAAGTGGAGTTCCCACAATAACAACTGCAAAGGAACTAATGAACATACGTATTTGTCCTACAACAGCCCGTCATAGGTTTAAGTATTGTCCTGAGAATCAATAGGTTTTGCCAGTAGATGTTTGGTGTAGTAAACACTCCATTAGAATGAGCTATGGCTAACAGCTGGGAGCGGAACTAAAGTCTGTCCATTACAAAGCTAAGGGAGCTGCCAAGGGGACCAACTGCTGAGTGCTGTGGCTCTATCAAAGCCCAGGTATTAATGCAGCCCAACACTTAACTGTTCAAGTCAGCGAGATATACTGTATGCTAAATGGCCCAGCTATATGGGAATACATGCTGCATATGGTAAAGGGTACTAAAAGGGTAGGATTAGCAATTTAAATACCTTGTTCTGACTGCATGTGAATGGGCCACGAGGGAGTAATGATGCTAACACCCCTCCTTTCTTCACCACGGACAATCTGTGTGGTGCACAAGCTGCCAGAGGCCAGTGTATACATTCCCTTTATTTCCTTCACTGTGTTAAGCTTTCTGTCACTGATCTACACACACACACACACACACACGCACGCACACACACACACAGAAATACACACATTTTTGTCCTCATAAAGGGGGGTAAGTCACTACAATATGAATGCATAAACAGATTTATGTCTCCACAAAATGAATAATAGCTGGACCACACACACACAATATTGTAGCAAACCTTCAAAAGGAGAACATCAGTCAGGAAATGCAATCACCCAAAGCAAATATAGCCTACCTCTACTGTTTTCACTCAAATTACCTTCTGTGGCTGACTAGCAGAGCATACACAAACAGCAACAAACGACCTTGCCAACAGTCACAGTCCCAGAGGAGATTTTACTGATGTCAGGAGGGTACGGCTACTGGATATCATCTATCCTCCCCAGTGCTTTGAAGGTGGACTGAAGTCACTAATAGATTATATGTCATCTCTATAAATGTGACTGTTTTATGTCAAAATGAATGTGAATTTTGTAACATTTGTGTCATCAAAGTGAAAAAGACTCTAACCTCTTCCATCTCTGTCATTATAAACTCATGATGTGCAGTCAAACATTGTGCAAACCCACATAACTGTTTACTTCTATCACATGGAGTGGCAGAAGAGAGATGTTTCAACCACTGATCATTTACTTTTTACATGTTAGCACCAACCTGAGTCAGTCAGTTAGACACTGAGCAAGTTGTCAATCTACACAACATATTGTGTTTTTGTGTTTAAATGATCTAAACCATTCTGATAATAAAGAATAACATCTTCCAGCACAAACTACTACAGTGACTATTATCTTTACTTCTCACAAACTCAGTTATGATGTCTGAGTCAAGCTTGGAAAAGCATCCTGTGAGAAATAAATAGAACTTGCAATTAGTTGATACACATATTGACAGAAAAAAAATATTTAAATAAATTTTGTGAACTGATTAATCAGAACAATCTACAGATTAACTGATAATGAAAATACCACCGCTATTAGGAACACTATGTTAATTGAGTAAGTAAGTAGTGTGGCAAGTATGCAAGTAAAAACCTGAGGAAACACCTCCGAATGATGCATTCAATAGAGAAGGAATCTGTCATTCACATATTGTTCAACCTCATTACAATGTAAAATTATTTGTATGAAACAATCCTGCCTGCTGGAGCTCCAGGATTTTCCCTGCTAGGTAATCTACCTTCAGGGATACAGTGCAGCTCAGGGATGTAGTGCAGTGTAAAGCCACCGAAATCCAGTTTACACTGCTTTAATTTACAAGAATAGCATTTACAACATTTTATAGACATATTATGACCTATATTCACAATATACATCATAGCAGTATATATCATATTTTCGCTCTGCCTTTTGAACTAGCACTACACTGCTGGTTATATTTGGAGGCAGTATTGCCAGAGACGATAAGAGGATGAATATTTACCATGTCATCTGGTGAAACACAAAATAATCCAAGTGCTTAAAATACAGACTCATAAAATGACTGTATGATATGGAAATACGTGATAAGGAATTATATGGTTAAAAAATTATATATAAAAATAAAAAAAAGAATGCTGAACTACCATACTGTCAGGAATTGGAAGACGTTTACAGCTATCTAACTCCACACCTTCAACCACAATGTTAGAGTACTACTTTATTCCAAACATAAGTAGCATTTCACAAACTCCTGCTAGAACAGGCTAATCTGTAACACTTCTCACTTTGTGATTTGTAAATACTTTCCAACCTTGAAAGTCTTCAGTGCTGAATGTGCTTGCTGAACTACAGATATGTAAAGTCTGTCAACAGGGAAACATAAAACAGCCATGCCATATAGACACAGTGAAAGGAAGCACCTGTTCATAGAAAACAGCTTCATCCTTTTGCTTTCTGCCACAGCGCTCCTATATACAACGCCAGCCAACACTTTGTCTTTGAGAATTTTAGATTGTGATATTTTCAAAAAGTGTATTACATACATAACAGCTTATGTTTAGCATCATCACTCCTTTGCTTGCCATATTATCATTGCAGTGTACGTACCCATTGGGGTGCCAACCCCATATGCTTTGGAGTCAATCAGGCCTCCGATCTGGGTGAGGTTGCAGTTGCGCTGCGTGACGAACTCGATGGTGGTTGACTCCATGAGGAAAGCGTAGTCCGAGGTGAGCACGCGGTGAATGCCCTCCTCAATGTTCTTCACCATCACCGAGTGCCTCCGACTGCTCATGAACTCCCACATTTTATCATATGTGGAGATCTTGGTTTTCTGTGAGGAGACACAAAATTGCACATTGCTAACAGTCCAACTGCTTAAACAGAGACAATTCTAAAATTCATTTATGTTAACTTCAGCCATTGTAACAGTTATTGCATGTTTTGATCAATGTGAAGTTCTATTATTAATTATTAATTATTTTTCATTGCAGCATTTTTAATGTTCTGAGCTTTTGTTTGACTGAACAGTGACAATAATTGACGGAACACTCACATCACATCATTTGCACTTCCAATGTGCGCAGGCAAGGCCTGCACAGCCTTTTACAATGAATTACTTTCCAAATTTCATTAGAAAAAAAAAAAGTAATTTGCTTCAGCCAAACTTTTTACAGCGTTATATGCTTTATGGCTGTGACAGTCGTTATCACTTTTGAGGTGGACATAGACTGAATCAGATGAGCATAGTAAATAGCAGTGGTGGTGTGATTTTGTACGACTGTCCGTCTGTGCAGCCTATGCTATCACCTATAGTTAGGAGCAGCAGGATTGTCAGTAACAGTGTGCTTCACTTTCTACACCTGTAATCATGGAGAAAAATCCAAGAGCACATTATTCTCCAGGGGAGCGGGTTTTAAGGCATTTTTGAAGCCATTTGAAACCTAATTAAGTCACATCTTCAAGGTCCTGCCCGCCATTATTGTGTGTAATGACTTTTTGTGGCTGGTCGATATTTTAGATCAACTGGGTGATTTGCGGAGTGCCTATCAGAATCTTCTGGAGTCACCCTTGACAAATCAGGCGATTGAGCATGCAAGCTTCAGACTGCTGATAAGGCGAGAGCAGTGGCTGTGAATACATGGAGAGTCAGATAACCACCTACGCTCTAAGTCAGGCAGAAAGCCAAGGCAGGCTTCCCAGAGCATACATGAGATCTTGGAAAAGACAACCGGTACATCTGATGAATAGCTGTCAAAACAAAATAGCAAACAAGCTCAAAATAATTCACCCATGGCATTGCAGAATAGGTCACATCCTCTTTGTTTAGTCACGCTAAATCAGAATATTCTTTATATGTAAAAAGAATATTCCTTTAATAATTAAGTAATGCCAAGTTGAAAAAAACTACTCTTTCTGCTGTCTGATCTGCTCAAGCCATCACCTGCCTGATAAAGTTTTCATCTGCCTGCTTCTGTGGTAGAATCCTGTCGCTTTTTTTGCAGCTCTCTGTATCCTAATTCCTTCATCATATTGAAGTAGCCTCAAGATTAGCAATGGTTTACAATCTCCTCCTGTGTCCTGATCTGTGCTGTAGATTTTAGTCATGCATTTTGTTCTGCATGTCCTTACAACACAATCACTGCGATGCTTATCAAGAAATTCCAAAAAAAGGGAACTGAAAGGCCCCAAGATATATGTTTGACAGTGGTGACTGGTGTGCAGAAAAAAAATCATCAGATTAACATATTGAGTGAGAAATACTCTCCATTACTGCTTGAGTGAATCTTCACACTGTGTATTAACTGGTGTGTGTCATGGAGTTGCTCAGGGTCGACAGACGGGGTGTAGTACTGTACTGTAATATCTGTGTCATAGCAATCAATCCAGCTGTGGTAAAGACACTTCAAAATCAAAAAAAGGCCTCATGGTGGTGTTAGAGAAGTCAAGGCAGGTCAGGAGGCTCCTTTCTCTGGTGAACATGACTGTATGTACAAAAAGTCATGCCAATCAATCCAATATTTCTAGTTATATTCCAGTTTGGACCAAAGTGGCAGATCAGATTTATCAACTGACTGACGACATTAAGTCAAAACTGGCTTAAAGCACCAGATGGTACATGTTTCCTTTTTAAGTATTAAACCAGAAACACCATCTTTGCCTAATCTATGCAAGTTTTTTTAGTACCCTAGCCTAAGAACACATATAACATAGGACATGAATCAGGGTCATATGCTGTACGCATTCAAACATATACCCTCAACCTCTTCCTTATGATTTCTCAGCAACTGAATAACACAATACCAGCAGCAATCATTTTTTTATCCAGAGGAAATTATCTTAACAACTACTGTACATATATCCATTAAATCTGGTATGAATATAAACTTTTCTCCCCAAACAGTTATTTCTACTGATTTTGATTTCCTTTAGCATTTCTTTAAGGTCCAACTCTAGTCTGATCTATTTTTTTTTTAAAAATTTTTCTACATTGCACAGCTGCACAGTATTATGAGCCCGGAGTACACCTACTGCACTAAATGTAATATACTCCTCTATTGAATAGAGGAGTATATTACATCCTCTATTCTATTCATCCTCAGAATTACCCAAAGTATTCAAATGCAGCTCTCAGCTAACATCAGAATCTTAGAAGCATGCCGCACCTGTATTTTAGTATTTTTATCCACAAATACTAAATTTAACCAAACCTGAACCAGAAGGGGCACAGATTAGAGACCAATGCAGCTCATTTCGTAAAACAATGACAAATAACTAGAGGTGCTCAGTACATGTATGAACTTTATGATTTTTAACACTTTATCTTTCAACTGAACTGTCTATACTGAATCACCATTTCGAATTCAGTAGCCTTTTGGAACAGAACTCCCTTTGCTAGTGACTCAAGAGCAATTATCGATGGCCAGAATGCAAATCCTCCTATCTGCAGAATTTTCTGATTGGTGGATTTCACTTTGGATGATAAAGTTGTTTGCTATTGATAGCACACAATATAGTGAGATAGCCCAAAAACTGGTTATTCTTAACGAAACGCATTCTGCATTTTATTTTTCTCAAAAAAGTTCATTTTTCAGATAGAAGGTTTAGGTTTATGACATTTTGAACTAGCAATAGACTGAAGATAGCCAGAATTAGCACTGAGTGTCAAAGCATTTAGTTTGATGATGCTTATTTCACATCTGTACTGCTGATCATTGGAATGGTAATGTAATATATATAATATATAATGTTCTTAATAAAGTGCTCAAAAAGTGTACGTTTTTAATGGTTTTATCTTATTTTGTCCACGTTTTATAAAAGTCTTTATGTCTTAGCTATTGTACTATAAATACTATAAAAGTATTCTAATAAGCATTCGGAGCACAAGGTTTTGACACAACATTCTGCTCAGTTTCTTTTTATGCACAAAAAAACATTTAAATTCCTAACACAAGCCTAAAGTCAACTCTGATTCAGAGAAATCCCTTGCAGGCCCTGTCAGACAGCTATACACCACTTCCACAGAAAGTTCAGCTTCACATCTGAAAACAAGACAGTAATTGTTCTATTTGCTTCACTTCTCTAAGCTGAGTCAAGAAAGGGAGTGGGTTCAGAAAGTCTCGAAACATCACGTAACAGCATACAGTAGCTATGGAGCCTTGTCAACAAAACAATAAATCAAACTAAAGCTGTGGTTCAGGACCTCGGGCAACATGAAATTAAAAGTGCAAAGTAACAGTTCAGTAAAATCAAATACCAGACTTAAAGAGGGCAGACTCATTTAACATGATCATGTTAGAAATAAACGACTATATTTATTTGATATTCATCAAAAAGTGTAGACGACTTTTACGGACCTGTGAGATTCACTCTTAACATGTCCAAAGTTCTTTAAAGAGAAACTTTACACTAAATGCACTTTTTTTAAATTAGTAAAGTACGCAGTCACTATTACACTATCAATATGTGGCGTGAGTGGACTTTCTTTCCTTATGACTGGCATGCACAATAACACAGTGTTGCTCCAGCATTTTTTTTTTAATTATTTGATTTTTTTTTTCCGCTTTGATAATAAAAATAGAGAGACACAGGAAAGGCAGGGAGACAGAGGGGATGTGGCACTGGGGCACCCTTGTTCCAGCATTTTAAACACTACATAGATAGGCCTGAGGGAAGTGCTACAATGTATGCACATTTACAGTATACAACCATGAATATGTTACTGCTCACTGTGTGATGATAATTAAATAACAATAATCAACTTTTAATCTACTGTGTAGATGGAAAAAAAAAGAAAAAAAAAAGAAGACATTATCTTGTATTTGACGCCCCCAAAAGTAAAAAGCAACATCAAGTTAAGTACTGTTAACTACAGTTCTGTGAATTCTGGATGACCACCAGGATTATCTATGAAATGATTTTGATCAGGAAAAAAATAAAAAAATAAAAAAACTGTCCATTGTGACTTTTTCTGATTTATTTTAAGGTGGAATGCAAGAAGAAGAGGTTGGACAACACTGACTGACTGCTTATTCATTGTTACTTGTCAGTTCATATTTAAAGGCCACACTGTCTTTCACTGACAAGTTGAACACAATAGTGATCTCACCTTGAGCCAGTTAATGCATTTTATCTTCTATGCAAGTTTAGTGAGTGTAGGGAAGTAGGTGTGTATGTGTGTGTGTATGCGTGTGGTAGTGCAGCCTTGAATTGCCAATAACACCACACACTCTGTTGGTCCTTGTCAAGCCTCCCTGCTTGCTGCTTGCCAAAGTGTTTTGCATATTTTTCAAAGGGCCTTAATCAAAAGAAGAGAGCAGAGGGAAATGTTGCTGGGTTTTTGTCGGCACAAACAACAACTTTCCTTTTATGAAGCTTTCTTTCACGCCAGATTTTACACATACTGTTTATGATACACTGTTGACAGTAAACACAAGTGGCTATAAAAGGAAAATCAATTCTGCACTCATAGTCACTTTTGTAGGTTTGTCAGCTCAAATGGCAAGGGATTTGACTGTAGCAGCATATTCACTACAGTATCTGTTTCACATGAGGTGTGATAAAACCTTAATTATCCTTACAGTGAAATTTACAGAAGGAAGAATAAAACAAGACCAGAGAACTTTGAGATTATATAAAGCAACTGCTAATTCCCGTAAAAAGAGTATATATTACATTCAAATGAAGCAATGAAGAATATCAACAAATATTAGTTATATTATTGGCGATTCATCATGGTGGATCATACAGGCTGAGAAACATTTTTCTTGGTCCCTGCCCTCTTCCATACCCTGGTTTTATCCTCTCTCAGGTATCAAGCACATAATCTCAATAAGCTTTATCTGCTTCATTTAATCACCAAGCTGGAGGTGTTCCTCCCATCTGTTTTATGGCTAATGCAAAACAATACAGGCTTGTACAGCCTGGGGACACGGAGCTCAATGCCACAGGCATGTAGGGTTACAGCAAGGCATCACCCCATTATACACACACAAGGTGAAAAACCAGCACTGCCTTTAATAAGATGCGATTTTATAAACTAACGAGCAAGACACAGCAGCAATGTGTGTTTGCTTATTAAATTATTCAGTGTTATTGTAGTGGCAGTCCATAGGGAATGTCCCTGCTAGAAGACGAGTGAGACGCTTCAATGCTTCAGAGACTATCGCATGCAGACATTTACATAATTAGCCACCATTAGACTTGTATTTTACAGCACAAGTCAATAATTACCCAAACAGTGGGTATTTTGTAGTTCTATTCCTGGGTGTTAATCATTATTGTAATGCATGCACACATCATCTGTGAGTGTGCAGCTGAATCAACCACCACTGATGATAGGTCTGATCAAATCGCTCATCATCACAACAATGTGTTTTACACACATCAGACGGAATATATTTACTCAGCGGAGGACAAGTGTCTTCTACATCCACCTGGATTCAGTACGACTCAAACACAAAACAAGGACTGCATGTCACAGTAATACAAGATGTTGATTTAGTAGGTGAAAAATTTACTTTATCATTTTTTTATTAAGTATTTATATATATGTTTTTAGCTTTGCGATTCATTGTTATTTCCATAATTTTAAGGCAGTTTATGATATTTCATACAGCCACTCTGAAGACAAAAGATTTTATACTACTTGTTTTACATATATAAACACTTTTTGATGTGTAAAATCTGTTAATGAAAAAAAACATGAATATAATATTTTAAAACAGAGACAGACACTGTGTGACATTCTGTGTATCCTGTCTAGTCTCTCCCGATAACTGGGAAGAGAGATTTGTCTGCAGCAGTCAAAGCTGAACAGAGAAGAGGGAATACTCACAATGCATCTACATCCCGATTACTATGCTAAGTGAAAATTCCTGAACCTAGTCTGTTTCCATCTGTTTACCAACATCCATTTAGTGATGAGATAATGGAAGGAGCATATAACCTTGTTTTTGAAAGTAAAAGAGGATTTAAGGAATGTTAGCTTTCTTCTACAAGATATCCTGGTGCTGCACACAAGGCTATGCATTATTTTCCGTTAATGAAAAGGCATTTTCTAAGTTTTTCTCAGGGCTTTTGCTGAATTGTACAATATCAAAATTCTGTCAAGTAATATCATTGTACTGACCACACCAGAGTTTGTTGAACGTGAGCCCCACACCACCATTCCACCACTTGATCGAAAACAGCACTAATTCCTGGTGGATTACTTTGAAATGTGAATGCAGTATTCCTGCTGTTTGCCTCATGATTGCTGCAATGAAAACTAATGATAGTTGCTGCTATAATAACTTTCTAGAATTGTAAAAGTCGTGCAGTGTTTGGCATCTAAGATAAGTCTTTAAATTCATGTATCTGTAACAGGACTTCTTGTATCATATTTGGTTTTAGCCTGCAATATTGGTGGGCTGGTAAAAAAAATAAAACACTGGGTAGGTTAGGAGGTATAACACAGAAATTAACAAAGTGGACTAGCAACCCAGCAGTTGCTTGTTCAAATCCCTGGCCTGATGACACAGCTGCCAATCCCTGCTGTCAGAGTCAAGATCAGATGCAAGTTCCTTCCGTTGTGCCCTCAGGCCTCTCCAGTTCATGGCTGTGTGTTTGAGTATGGGGTCTTTACATAAGATCCCATAGGGATTAAGGAAACAGTACTTTATTCTTATGTATAAAGAACAAATTGGAGCAGAATGTCTATGTTTGCTGCTGACTCAGCGAAGGGCAGATTGAGTTATCCTAAAATTAAATAATCCTTCATCCGGATTTTAACATAATCAACTCTAAAACATTTATTTTCATTGGAGCTCAGTTCTCCAATAAATAACCCCAATCCAGTAAAACTCATCAGTACTTACAAAAACATAAGATAATTCCAAAAAAACAATGAAAACAATTCAAATCTAATCTCTCAGTAACGTATATCAGTCATATACATTAATTTCTATCCATCTATCCATCTATCCATCCATCCATCCATCCATCCATCTATCCATCCATCCATCCCTATATACCTATCTAACCCTAACCCTTGCCCGTTGTTTTCTCTTTTTCCTCACTAATGAATGACTGCAGGTGTGAACAACCTGAATAAAATGGAGGAAAATGTAATCAGGACATAATATCCTAAGTATCAACTTAAGCCGTCATGCACAAACAATATAGACTAACAGTGTCTGACCAGAAGCTGTAAATTAGGGCTGCAGTGGGATCTCAGCATAGGTGAGATGATTAACAAGCACATATGCTGCTTCCTACACCAACTGTTGTTTTCATTCATTTATACAGTGAAATGATAAAGATACTGTTCAACTATCACCGCAGCAGTTTGCTAATGAATTGGTGTGTGTATGTTTCAGTGTGAAGATGAAACACACACACAACATATTAATCACAACTGTGTCACTGTGTGCGAACAGTAGCAACATTAAGTGTGCTCATGCACAGATGGATGAAAGCAAGGAATCTCAAAGCTGTTGTAGTGCCATCGATGAGGTGACAAAACAAGCAGACAGATGAGAAATCAAACTCAGGGCAAAGGGATTTTTTTGCTGACTAGTTTTCAAACTTGGCTGGATTAACACAATATCTTTGATATGCAGCAGGTATTCTATATGATCCTACACTGAGGGGATCATCAAGCAGAGTCTTGGCAGGGGCAAAGCTGTGGCAGAGCTACAGGGTTCCAGGCAATTTCACTTGGAAAAAAAATAATGTACAGCAATACTTGATCATGGTGAAACAGTGGTTCAGTGGTTAGCTCCTGGGTTTCAACATGACCTGGCCACCCAGGGCACCGTTGCAGTCTAAAGACATGCAAACTGGGTGAAGTGACAAGTGTAGATTGCCTGTAGATGTTAAAAGTGTTGGTATTTCTATGTTTCCAATCTAACAGAAGTAGTCAGGTCAGTAACATGCATTGATGGAACCAGAATGAGAAATGGGAGAGAAGCTCATCATGTAAAGTCCACTATCAGTCTAGGTCTATAGCAGCATAATAAGGAGCAGGTCCAAGGCAGACCTGAGCCAGTCCTAACTATGAGCTTTATCCAAAAGTAAAGTTTTAAGCCTCCTCTCAAACATAGAGAGGGTGTCTGCCTCCCCAGACCAAAACTAGAAGATAATAGCTGAAGGCTGATAGCTAAAGTCTCTGCCTCTCATTGTACTTTTGGAGACTCTAGGAACCACCAAGTAAATCTGCATTCTGGGAGCACAGTGTTCTAGTAGGATAATAAGGTACTATAAGCTCTTTAAGATATGACGGTGTCTGGCCATTAAGGGCTTAGGTAAGGAGAAGGATTTATTATATTCTGGATTTTATAGGGAGCCAATGCAGAGAAGCTAATATGGGCTCAATATTATCTTTTTTGCTAGTTCTTGACAGATCATACACAGCAGCATTCTGGACTAGCTGGATACTCTTTAGAGACTTGTCAGGGCATGAATTAGTGTTTCTGCATCGTCTTGAGTCAGGATGTGCCTGATTTTAGCAATGACTACTGGATTTTGGTAATGTGACTACCAAACCTAACCCTAACCCTTTCACTAATAAATCACTAACTGAGGAAACCTGTTATTATTTTAGTTTACATACTGTTCATATAGGACACGTTGCAAAATAAAGATGTGTTCGATCAGATTGCAAAATCATTGGCACGGAGGTAAAATCAAGCGTCTCAGTACTATCACAGCAAAGGAGAACTTGCTGCTTTCTGGGTCTCCGGGCATATAATGAAGCAAATGGACTGTCATAGGTAGTTACCATGAATTATGACAGCCATCCTGTCCTTTATTACTGTAAAAGGGCACTCAACTGATTTTACATGTCAAAGACAAGGAACTCACTGTGGGTAGTACTACTCAGCCTCTAAAACAATTGAATGAGTCTTCTGATGATGTCATGTCATGATGGTGTTAATTGGAGGCATTGGAAAGTGCTCAAATTATTACTGGAAAGCCAGTGCCACAAACTCAGGGGAAGGACTTTGCAAAATGTGGGAATTCACCAGGAAAAGAGTGTCTGATGAATGAAGCTATCAAGTCGTGTTTCGAGAATTGTAGGATGACCTATATTATATCACAATATCTTGGCCTCTGCTGCTTCAGTTTTGATCCTTTTTCCTTCTTTTTATCTCTCTCTCACATGGGCCTGATTTTATGGATAAGTTGATTGTATAATTTATGTACTAAATAATATAGATAAGTTTATGGAGTAGTGGATATTTTTGCAAAATGTATTCATAGGTTAAATAGTTTGTCGTAGCAAGTTTAAGGAATTATAATAATCTGAAAAGGCTTTCTAAACTTTCTAATGAAAGTGCTCTGGCAAATTGCTGCAGTTCAATAAATATGACAAAGAATACTTGTCTGGTACCACTGTGCAATGTGAAACTTTGTAATTTCCATTGGTAATTACTATGAATGGTTCCATAGTAAACTGTTTTTACAAAAATAAGATTTAGTGCTGTTGCAAGCAGAAATGTCTAGTTAATTTTGTCAACAGCCTTCCCTGCATCTACAGTAGATTATATAATTTAATGAATGTTGTCTTTCGATGAATCTATGATGTATTGTATGGAAGGTAGAAATGTCAAGTAAAGCTTACCTTTCCTTATTTTTAAGTCAGTGCTAATTGCTAGTTGCTGAATTTCTACCGGTTGAGAAAGAGGTTTACAGAAATTTTGAAACATTGAAAGTGCAATACTTCACTAGAGTATATTTATATAATTAACTAAAATACTAAATATACTGCTTTAATAATATCCAGCTGTAACTAACCTTGAAGAAGTTCATGGTGGAGCCATCCTCTATCACCCCGTACTCAATCTTCGTCTGCTTGGCCAGGTCGTCAGCAGAGTCGATGGGAGACTCCATCCTCTCCACGGTGAGGAAGGCCGCCAGGTTTGCCGTGTAGGAAGAGATGATGATGAGCGTGAAAAACCACCAGATTCCTCCTACAATTCTGGTGGAGAGGGCTTTCGGCATGAGCTCAGATCCTGAACGAGAGGAGCAGAGGGAGGGTGGTGAGGCCTGGTTCAGCACTGGGCTGGAGAGGGAGCAGCACCCAGGCCAGGCCAAGCGAGGCCTCTATACCTGCTGCCTGGTTCACACACTCACACACAGACACACAGAGTGGACAGAGTGGGCAGCCTCATGGTCTGCTTATATACCGTATTTTTCGGACTATAAGGCGCATCTAGAATCATAAAATTTTCTTATATTCCAGTATATTTATGACCTTTGGTTGTGTTTACTAACCTCAAACCGATTTTATGTTGGACATACATATGTTGGAGGCCGGAATCATCACTGAACACCCCGGTGACAGCAACAAGACTGACTCGGATAATGACGAGAGGGATCCGGGCTGCTGGATTCTAAAATCACCCAACTGTTAAACTCTGAACAATGATTTTGTATTTTTGTGTTAAAACTGAACAATGTTGAAAGGGATTTCGTTTGATGTGGAAATCGTCCACTTAAACTTGTATGTTAACTTACAACTGAGAGTAAATTAGTTGAATAAAGTTTGACTTATCCGACATACGTTTTGTTTTCGCTTATTGCGCCTTATAATCAGGTGATACTGCACCTTATAATTCGGTGCGCCTTGTGGCCTGAAAAAATTGGTAATTGTAATTCTTAGAGCCTTGTCACAGAGAAAATGGAAATTAATTTGTGCCTTCTTACTGATAGTTTGGTGACATATATTTGGAACTAGCTGGCAAACTATCCACTAATGCTCTGTAGTCAAGAAGCACTTCCTCAGTTGCTAATCAGAGCTCAGCAATAAGTCAATGCAGTTTTCCAAGATGTATTAATAATGTTTAAGATTCCTGTGTAACAACTGTCTGTAAGCCATAGCTATTTTGTGAAGCAGTTCATATGATAGTGTTGTAATTTTAGACTGTTCAGCTCTCAAAGGTCAACCCTATCAAGAAATCCTGCATTCGGTCAACAGCATGAATGTGAATGTCTGTGCTCTCTGACCAGGCTATCAAGTTGTGTTTGGTCTGACCAGGCCCTTAAACTTTTGTGCAGAAGTATCATGCATAATGTATGCTTGCAGGGAAAAGCATATGTGCATGGGTAAAGATGGATGAGCGGGGGAAGGTCTGGTGAAAGAAGGTGGGCCTGGTTTATATCAGGAATATTCTACTTAAGCTTCTTAAGCAATTGAAAGCTGGGATTTTGCACCTTCACTCAGATGGATAATGAGTCAGGAGGTTAAGAACTATGTGTTTGACTCCTTTCATGAGAAACTAAATCTACACTCTCAAAATTTCTAGAGTGAGCTGTCTAGTTGAGTGAGCATGCATGGAAAGACATGACAACTGCAGCTGAAATGGGGAGCGAACGTCAGGTTGGAGGTGGGCACACACCTCCTAGGGTTCCCCCATACTCTCTCATCCTGATGTACATGAAGTTTTAGGGGGATAATCCCATTGGTAAACTTACTATTTAAGTGGTGAGAATTGAGAATGACTTACTAACACTATGCTAATGTGAACCTTCAAACATCTCAAAAATAATAGTGGTTACTTATAATGACAGAACTATAATCATGCCTGTTCACAATTGGTGTCTGCTTGAATGTGTTTAATGCTGGCATGCCTCCAGGCTTAAATAATGGAGCAATGGCACCACACCTACTCTTTTATAACACCATGACAACATTCCAAATATGGGGTGTTAAATTCACATTTCAATTCTTCTAGCATCGACTGCACAAATATGTTGGTATTTCTTTTTAACTAACAGCACCACCTGACTCCTGCAATATAATATATGCATATGTATTTAAGAGTCTATTTTATTGTGTATTTAAATACATTTTATTTAAAATGTAGAGCAGCCTCCCTCAATGGTAACAATAATACTAAAACCATGGCATCGAAGTCATCTTGCATGGCCATCAGCCACCCACTTTGCCCATTCATCAAACCATAATCAACAACAAAACAATCTACTTAACAGGCACACATCATATTCATTGGTTCTGTCAGCAGGGGATTCTGCTTATTCTGTGCCTGACCCATGGCCAGCTATCAGATGGTTTAATAGTGGAACATGTTACCAGCTCTCCACCAGAATATCTTACCCTGTTCCATCACAGAAATCAAAAAGAAAAAAGAGGGGCAACCCACTCAGACAGGCGAGTCGAACCTAAACAGAGCCTGGTTGAGGCTGACTGTCATGTACCCAAGGTAACGTCATGACCAAACAGCACATCCCACAGTTTTCTGGGGGGCGGGGCAAGCCTCTAGGCAGGGGAGCCTCTCTACAGTGTAGACCAGCACTGTGCCATGCAGACACTGTGTCTTATCCCACAGCCTTCTCGCCCTCAGCCACATCTTCTCAACTGGTCAACCCTACATAATGGCTTGTCATATAAATAACACTATGCTAGACTGCATCAGGTAGCTACAACAAATGATATTTACATAAATCTTAGCCAGCTCTTCTTTAGTTAATCATATACATGCTTAAAAATGCTGAAAAACTTGTTAAATGTTTATATAATCTTTTAGCCGGTCTTTATTGAGATTAACATGTTTTGATCACAAATTATTTAAACTTTACTTGGATCATGAGAGTCAAATGAATAACAATCTGTGAAAAAAGTTGCTGGGGATATTAGTAAGCATGCAGTATAACTATTCATAGCGTACAACCAGCCAACCAGAGATAAGTTATCTGCTACTAAATTCTAGAAAAGATTGCGATGTCTGTGAACCTAAAGGGTCAGTTTACATAAACTACAAAGACAAAAAACACAATATACTGATTTCTGCCTCCACCCCATCAAACTCCTGCTTCTGCTGCTCAGTTTTCATTGTTTCTAGTTGATTCTGAGATGTTGCTGTTGGATTATATTTTTTAGCTTTTTCAAATATCAATATCACTTTTATCCTCAAAAATCAAATATCACTCAATCAGAGCCTGGCACACAAGATTAGTTTGTTGCTACCCAGTGTAGCAACATCCTTTAAAACTATTGAAATTAAAATGACCATAAAAATGTTGAAAAGCGTTGTTGAGATGATGAATGGATAGACTTCAGATGGACTACATTCCTCAGTAGAAAGAGGTTTGAATGAAGTTCTCTGGATTGTGCAGATGAACTAAATATGGTTTCTGCAAAGATCATTTCCTGCTCAACTGTTTTAAACATTATTCACATTGTAAACATTCATTGTGCTGGGGTGGAGACAGATATTTCACACTCTGGACAAATAAAACATAAACATGTAAAGATATCACTAGAAATAAGTGGACAAATGCTTTGTCATTTAGGTAAATGACCCTTTAAACAAAATAATCAACTATAGCAGTTAGTTCTTTTTATGCTCCATTCCACTGACCAGATGCAAGGCAAACATATAGACCATGCTTTCCAGGCCTTACAATCACCACTACTTGTTTCAAATATGTTGCATTTTCAAATGCTTTAGAAGGAATGCTAAATTAAAAATGCAACATATCTCCCATTACATTACATGCATCATAAAATGATAAAGGTCGCTAGAGATTTAAGGTGATAACATTCAATTTTCACACAAAACTTGAATCGCTTTTCTTAGTCTAAAGATGCTAGTTGAGAAGATATGGCATTGATTTGGCAGGGTAAGCTGCTGGGTTCACATTCTTACCCCATCACATCACACATTTGATTCATCTCAGGTATTCTGGGTTATCACACTTACCTGTTCAAATGGCTTTAAGTAGGCCAGGGTAAATCGTAAGAGTTGGGTGCATGGAGAAGGGGAACATGCAGGAGTACTATCCTCATTAACCAATCACATCACTCATACCCAAAATACACTTAGTCTGTCCTGCTGCACTCTACCAGTGAAGCATCTAGCTACATGCACAGAGGCCCCCATGCATGGTCATGGGCCTGGTAAAAGAGCAAGGTTGACCCCCAGCAAAAAAGTGGGACTTGTGCTAGAAAAGGGGGGCAGGCAGAGGCGTCTACCTTGCTGCATGAGAGCTCCAACTCCGAACCAGAAACTATTTAGCAGGGTGAAATTGTTTTCCACTACATCCGAGTCAGGGTTGCAAGGGTGGGGGTTATACCACTCGTACGGACTAAACCTGTGACAGTTAACAAAGAACACACACATATATATATTTATTGCAGTTGCATAAAGACACATGAAGAGCAGTCAATGCCGTCCTACCTGGGGAGACAGGGGAGAAAAAACAATGATTAGTTGGTGATGTTCAGAGATGAGACACTGCATATCATGCCAAACACTTCCCAAATCAATAAGCATTGCTATGCCTTCATGTACATATCTCATATCGGTATGCTGTTAATTGGATTAGTACATTAAGAGTATATTACATGAATTACTGAAATATGTTGATTAGGATTTCTTCACTGAATAACCTATTAGTCAAATAAAGCCTCAAAAATGACTGCTCATCTGAATCTCTCTTGTGTGTTTTTCAATTTTAATAACATACAATACATGGGGAGTGGGTTTGAATTAACACCACTCATATTCCAAAAGTGGCTCCTCATGTGGGCGTGCTCATATCAAAGACAAATCCCTCAGTAATTTAATCGATGGGGTCTGAAAATAACTTCATTGTCACCCAAAAAAAGAACTAATAATCCTTATAATCTTGGAGGAGCATTAATATTCAGCAGATCAAACGGTTCATTCCCATCATCATGCCCACGCCGGCCCCAGTGCTCCCCCTCACTTGATGCACTCCTCAAGCAGAGAGATTTCTCATTTATTCATGTTAAACAAAAGTGACATTACATTAGTAAAGGTTGATTGGTCTACAATTAAGCATCCTGACCTAATTTGGTTTGTGCCAGGGTAGAGGGGTAACTGGAGCCCTATCTTGACTCAAGCTGTTTAACAGACACAAGCTCTTACTGCACGGGAAGTCAAAAACAATAACCTAAAGTGGATGTAACATCTGCATGGAGGATAATGAAGATGAAAGTGCTGCACCGCTTTGTGTCAAGGTTTTGATCCATTGTCCTCTGGGTAAAATATAGTAGTGCTGGTAATGCATAGCTCTATATGAAGATGTACTGATGTATTGATAAAATGACAGCATCATAACTATACCCCGTCATTGACTAATGGGCTTTGCCATTATAATGTGGTTAGCGGTGGCATTCCTTTTCACCCCTACAACACTCAGGAGGATATTGTCGCGTGTAGCTCAAGGACCTCTGAATGCCCCCCCGTTTTCTGCTTTAAGAGAATCCTTGGCCTTAAATCAATCCACCCACTCACTTATTTTGCTCCAGATTTGCTTGCTTGTCAATTTGCAATGTTAAATTGAGTTCAGCTGAACTGTGACCTTACTGTGATGTATGTGGCTATGAGACCCAATCCCTTGCACAGAGGTCTCTGAGTCTGCTTCCTACAATCATGTCATGAAAAGCCAATTACCGCTCACCATGAACATGGATGAGCGAAGTCATCAGTGCTGTGCTGGATCATGGGAGTGTGCTGAGTCTGACTGAGCTGCTGCTGCTGGTTGGGTCAGGGAATGCTAAACCGATGCTGTTTATGGGAGACAACACAGCTTAACCTGTCTCTCATGGTAGCACTCTTCGGCCTGTTTGCTGTCATTTTGATCCAATTACACTGCCCTTACATTATCTCAGGTCATCTGTGCTGTGGAGGGAGAAACTTTGAGCAAGGTCAGTGCAGAGATAAGTGAGAATGAAAAACCAAGGAATTCGCCGTCAGCACAGGAGCAATGTGAGGTTTTTATCTTTCCATGGGGGCAGGGTCATCTTGCAAAAAAATTTGAGTGATGACGTGCATGATAACGGCGATGTCAGGAGAGATGAATCAACAGCGTCACAATGGTCCTGTTGCCCTGTCACAAGATGATAAACTATGTATGTCTACATGAGCTTTTCACCTTTTTCACAATCTATATTGTACAACAAAGGACCAGGTCAATGTACAATGTATCACATTTCTGTTGACCATTTTCCAAAGCATGCAGTTTTTTTGGGGGGTTTTTAACAGTTTTATTTCCAGTGAGTTGGACTACTGTTATGGTCTTTGAAAGTTACGGCCCTAACAAAGATGTACAGAATGTGAACACTAGTTGTCAGATGACTGCACTGGATTTCAGCGTGTCATAGAAAACAGTTTAAATTATTGCTTATCAACAGTGGTTGGTCATTGATTTCTATTGTTTCATTGATTTGGGGTTGGCTTGACACAGATGCAGACTGATGAAAACCGGATTCAAACCCGAAAAACATCGTAAAATTCTAAACATTTTTTAATGGTTTTCATATCTTTACATGAGAACTGTACAGAAATGAATGAGGTAACCATCTGTTCTTGATGAGAGGCATCAAAAGAAACATTATGGCGTGTCTTAGAAACTAGTCTTTTCTTGGGTGAACATAGTTCTAATCAAGTTGACACTATGTGTCTGTTCTTTAATCATGTATCAGATATGATGTAGTCATAATTCCCTATATAACAATAGATAAATAAAAAATAGAAATTGTTGACCCTACTTGTTACTTATCGCAGTTGTGTTTTCAGAATCTGAGATTATATTTTTGAGTATATAACCAGGGCATCCTGCTCAGAAGACCGCAAGCGATTCAGAAAAGTATTTCTACCATGTGATGAGGGCTATGCCTTTAATATGAGCACACACTTACTGAGATATTTGATGCAAAGACTAAAGGCAGACACATTATACTTTGATGTGGTGGAAGAAAGACTTTGCACACAGGGAAATGTTCTAATTTTAACAAGAAAGTGAGCACTCAATGTCAATATCATGAGTCATAATTATTTAGAGAAAGACAAGGAATATTCTGCACAAACGTTCTGAAAGATTACTGTCACTAAGATTTGCCTCTGCTTCTCAGTTATTTTAAGAAAAAGTATCTGGATGTGGAGGATGTAGGGAATTTGATCCACTAAAATGTAACAAGGTGATAATATGCAGGTAGAGGTGTGATGTTCTGGAAGGTTTTGTTTTTCAGCTGTTTCGTCACCTACACCAGAAGCATTAGTAGTGTCATTAGAGGGAATATAAAAGCAATAGTGACCAATAACATTAACATCAGTAACTGGGCAGGTGGCAGTACAACAGAGTAGTCATGTGATTTTAACTTTGCATCCATGTGGAACAGGCCTACAGATGGCAGAGAGGCTACTCTAACTCTACACATCCGTCCCAGTACTCAGTCTCTGTCAGTCTCTCACTCAAACAAACAGTCAGTCACACAGTACAGCACAAACACAAGCATACATAGATAAAATGTGTAATGTATACACACATATATATATAGATATATATATACAGTTTATAAATACACAGTGAACTAAACCTTGTGATATTAGGTTTTTTTGTGTCAAATTCATGTGCTAGACAGTTTGGTCTCACAAACTTTTGTGAAATGAGCAGAACATCTTGACATACAAATGATGTATGTGAGCATGAGGTAGGATAAATACATTTCCCCCCCTAGAAAATGGTTAAGTAGAGAACACAAGGACAGTATTTTGTTACTTTGACACTGGAACTACCAACAGGCAATGTTGGTTTATTTTAATCATGACCATTCAATTGAAGCAACACATTTTTTTATTTTATTTTATTTTTTTTTATTTCCCAACCATCTGAATGGAGATTTAGGTTGTAAAGAGTGCATAATGATGGTATTTATTGGTAAAACTATTTAAGTTCACTTTTGACTTATATCATTTTAAAAATGCTCAGAGATATGGTTTTGCATGAGTAAAATCTACTTTGAGTAAATGTTTGTTGTGGTACTTGGTCAATTTTCACCTGTGCTATGTATTGCTTTTGTGGATGTTGAAAGCTCACTGTCAGATTCTCCAGATGAAATATTGTATTTGACATCTTTGGAATTCTAATAAAATTAATTTTGTAGGAAACATTTTCTTGATGAGCTTAAGTTCTACATAAATATAATTCACCATGCAAATTGAAATTATTCACATCAAATGCTTGTTTCATTTTCCAATGTTTATGTTTTTTGTTTGTTTTTTTCTGAAAAAGAAAATGTATAACTGACACATATTTGAAGCTATTAATATACTGGGAGGTCCACAAATAAAGGAAAGTCAAAAACACAATTTTTGGCCTAGGGATTTAAATATTAAAAGGTAATGCATACTTTCTATACTTGCATTTATTTGTTTCAGTCACACATCCTAAACAATGAAAAACTTTAAATGCAAATGTAGATTATGGCAAAAGGTTTTTATCTTTCTAATGGAAAACATAAATCTAATCTATTGCACTTCTTAGAATGTCATACTGACAGCATATCAAATCATGAAGAACAATCACTAACTTGAGACAACACATTTTCTGTAAACATGTGGATGCTTGTGTCACACCCTTCTTTTGGTGGGAAAATGTAATCTCCACATCATTCATGTTCATAATATGCATTCTGCTTATCAGACTTCTCATTTCATAAAAGTTTGTGAGACAGTCATGTGCTACACTCTACAGCAAAACATGCAACTGTAGCCCAGCATGCATCTGTGTATTCAGGAGAGAAAGAAGGAGTAAAATAAGGGGGGGATTTATACACTTACCCAAACACTTACTTATTGTGATATTAAATACAGATAGGTGCATATTCTGAGCCAACTTAGATGACAGTTGCCGCTTTTAATTCTCTTGTGTGATCATATCGCCAGTAACATCGGAAAACACATGTGTTAACGGTAAAACTGCCGGGTATGGCTGCAAGAGATCCAATGTCCCAAAAGTTTTAGAGTTAACATGAACTTTTCTTTCTCTTTTTTTCTTCACCACGCTTCAAACTGTAGCCACAAGCAAGCCTTCAAAGAACACTGGCCTAGTTTTATCAACTGAAAGGATTTGTCGGAGCAAGCACACTAAAAGGCTAGACAACCGGTGCAAATAATGTATTGTGTCATTTCACCAGCTAACGCATCCTTGATGTGGCCTGCTTTCAAAAAATAAACTGAAGAGTAGATGAACACAAAAGGAAACAATTCATACAGAGCTGCTTGTATCTGGTGCATATGTCCAACTGTATACAAAACCAATTTAATCAATAGTGTATGGGTTGAGTTAAATACCAAAAAAAGAGCTAATAAATATAAACTCGATGAAAGCTAACAAACCAGCATTTATTTGATATTGTATCCAATGCACAGTTAGAATGATTCAGTCCCATGTAATATCCATTCTTCCCTAAACCTCTAGTGAAAAACTAAAGGTTCCAGCATAACCCTTGTAATTTTGTAAGATTCCATCACTTTCCATGCCTAGAGGTATTTGTACAATTTAATTTTCAAACAATCTGGATAAATAAATATCATCATTTGCACAATCAACTCAGTTGGAAAGTACTGAGAAAGAGTATTGTATCTAAACTCTGAAGCACTCCCTCCTTGGTTTCAGTTTCTTTGAAAAAGTCCATTGCCATCTGAACTCGGGTGGCACCGATTAACTGCAGCGAGAGACCTGAAATTGCAGGTCATAGCCCCTCTTATTAGAAGAACTTTGTCACAGTCCCTCAGAAGTCAGACAATAATCCAAAGCAACTACAACAAAACAACCCTAAATGCAAGGTTCTGCAGGAAAACAGACATGTTGACATCTGATAGCCAACAGTTCTTCATGCTTTGAAGGTCCAGCATAACAAAACTGACAGGACAGACATCTTTTGATATATGTTCATGGATCTCAGCTGCCAGAAAAGGTCAGCCATGGCAAAGAGTGCAGATAAATTCGCTGTGATAAACAAAATGTACAGAGATTGGAATCAGATTTTACTATCGACTGACTACTATTTTCATCTGGCAAGATAACAGCTAAAAACTAACTATGTGACTATTGCCTTTGCACATGATTGGAGCCCGTGAACCAAGACAAGCAAACAAACCTGTGACAGCACATACCTCTGAGTCATACCTTTGTTTGAGGCAAGGTGAAGGAAACAAGAGAAAAGAAAAGACAGCATAGACTCTGAGACACTGGGGACAGTGAGGGAAAGGTGGGAGAAGGGCAACAGCCGTTCACATCGAGCTTGACACATCCCACACACACTTTCACACACATATCCATATGAGTGTACAACCTTTCTGCCGCTCTTAGACACATACACACAACCCTGAAACGGCTGATAGGCCTATGACTTCTCTGTCTAAGGTCTTTGTTCCTGTGTATGTCAGTGTCTCCTGTTTTTTTTTTTTTTATACTGTAACAATGTGAGTAGAAATGGGCCAGGAGTAACCTAGCAGCCTTGCAGAGTGCCAATCTGGAACAAAATATTCTTCCAGCAAAAATAAATTCTCAAGAAAAATCTAATGGCATAAATGGGCAAATATCCTAGTGATTCAAATGGTTCGATTGCATTAAACACATCACATAGCAATGATGTTTGCTAAGCCTTGATACATGACTGTTGATTAGTGTCAGCACCGTCACTGAATGGTAAGCTTCTACTATGAAGTGTGCTCAGGATGCGGATCATGTAATTACAGAGATTAGCCTGTTGTTAGTTAGATGGGTGAGGCTGAGTGATTGCAGCTTAGTATGTTTCTGACTGTGTGTGAGGCTGTGATCACTGGAAGTGACATGTTACCTGGCTATGACAAACAGCACACAACTGACACCCAAGTAAGCCAGCAGAATATACATCCAGATATCAGGCGAGAGAGGGTTGAGGAAGGAGAAGACCCCAGGGTTGGTCCCGTTGGGCTTGCGGTACAGTATACTTATACCCAGCGTCATGAAGGGCTTGGAGAAGTCGATAACCTTCTCACGCACGTATGTGATGGCAAGGGGAGCCACTGCCAGATCAGCTCTCTGTCAACAGTAAACATAAAAGGGAAGAGGGATAGGCCGTAAGTTACAGGCACTGGAAGCATTTAGAGGCAATCAAATTAAGAAAACAGGGTGTTTACACACTACAGAGTCTGTCCCAAAGCACTTAGAACGGAATTTAAACCCTCTTTCTTCCTGGAGCCCAAATCAAAGCATTCATTTATTTTCTTTACCTACTTTTTATTTGGATAACTGGAGGTAGTGGTGAAGTCTCCAGCCATCCAAACAGCCAGAGCACTACACTTGTAATGTACTTTATTGTATTGTAGCTGGCGCTTTATAGGTCTAAA
Organism: Pampus argenteus; assembly: GCA_036937835.1. Classification (NCBI taxonomy): domain Eukaryota; kingdom Metazoa; phylum Chordata; class Actinopteri; order Scombriformes; family Stromateidae; genus Pampus; species Pampus argenteus. Next base: position 3,098,044 of record CM072865.1, on the reverse strand, counting down.
ACAAAATGAGACAACACACACCAGCAGTGTATGATATGCCTAACCCCAGTGCCTTTTGTATTCTTTTTGAACCTACAACAGCGACATGCATGATGTTGTGTCAACATACACACTTATTGGGTGAATAGTCATGCTACATTAAGCATAGTGGTCGGTGTGTGTTTCCCTGTCATGGTCAGTGGCACAGTAGCAATCTCTCAGTGATACAGTGACAGCTTCACCAGAAATGTGTTTATGTTTATGTAAAAGCTTCCATCCATATGAAGGACATAGCTCTTGTGCCCTGTTGTTAAACAGGAAATTATATCCCTTTCAATATTTCTTTTGCCATCTACTGACCTTTGCAAACCGCATTTATTTAACATCTTGCAGGACTCCAGGAATAAGACTTTACAAATGAAATAATTAATCATTGAGTGGTATGCTTGTTTTTTTTTTCATAATCTACAGAGACAATGAACAACATGATATTTTGGATGCAAACATAAAAAGGCAAAAGCGGGGCTCAATACACCACAGTGTTAATGCACTTTGGTAGTGGAATAAGTAGTTATGTGTCAGACAACAATGTAAAAAGTCATGCTATTTTAGTGACTTTTATTATTTCATCATTTCTAACTGCTCATTCTAACTCCAGCTGAATGAAGATCTAGATCTATTTTTTTCCAACAAGCTTTCTTCATTGGCAGCACTGGCAAACACCTGAATGTATCAGAAACTTCCATCATCAGCACCTCCTGAGCAAATGTAGTTCAAGAGTTCATTCCAAACTGGACAGAGATCAGTGGAGGTAAAAGCAGAACCCATGACAATAGGTTAGGTTATGTATCTGAGCTAGAGAGACCAAAAATCCACCCAAATACATTACAGTGGAATGTTGGCTCAAAATTATGCAAAGAGCCAATCGATTTCATCTGTAACTTAATGGTAAAATGCTAAATGGACTGCACTTGTATAGCGCCTTTCTAGACTTTATAATTACAATACATGTCAACATTTACCCATTTGCACACTGATGGCAGGGGCGGCCATGCAAGGTGCCAACCTGCTCATCAGGAGGAGTTTCTAACATTTACTCACACACCAATAGCGCAGCCTTTGGGAGCAATTTGGGGCTAACTATCTTGCCCAAGGACACTTCGACATGTGGACTGGAGCAGCTGGGAAAGCCACAGCCGCCCCACCATCTGAAGCATAGATTAGTTTACATCTCTACTTCACTGCTTGGAACTTTAAACAAAACCGAGGAAAAGCTCATTGTCGTAGTTTCTGGCTTCCTGACAGAATAGAGTTGCATGCTCAACACAACACACAACTACACGTTGTGTGAATGCACCATTAATATTTTAAGTTCCTACAGTGTAAAAGGGTTTGCTTACACAATGTATTAACACATGAACATGGGTACCAGTTTGCACCACACATTGATTACACAATGTTGAGTATGACAAATAATCAACATTAACCAGACATTTCTACAGAGTTACTTGGAATATTCCATAATCTCTTCTTTGGCAAAGGCAGGACTCATGCTTACGTATGAAACCCGTGCTTTTGAGATATAGAGGAGGGATGTATGGAGCCTGACCAGGAATCTTACCAAATATTAAGTGAAAACCATGTTGTGCTGACCAAAACATTTACAGCAGGTTCGAGTGGTTAATTTCTCAAAGATACATCCTTTTTGTCTTATGACGGTTGTCATATATCACTCAAAGATGAAGTGACTGCTCGCAGTTTGCAGCTGTGATACATGAAACGGTCTCTGAAATCAGACCTGAATCTATGCAAACTACTATAACGCAGGCAAGATACTAACTCAAGCAACGGCTGCTAATCAGTGGAATACTTCATAATATGCTTACTCCACTTTGAGAATTACATAGACCAAAGATAATTTTGTTAAATTACTTTGACAAGATGTTTCCAACTTTATTCAGCTCAATTCAACATTTCCTCCTCAACTGAACTTCTTCTCTGAGAGTCCACACTCCCCAGTCTTCTGAGGCCCTGTCTGCTGCAATCACCATCTGTCTAAATCAAGCCCAGAGCAAAGAAGTGAGGCAAACCCACACTAAACATAATCTCACAGGGGATCGGGCCCTTCACCCATGAAAAGACCGGACTATCTGTCACAACGGCCAATCACTGCACTGATCAAGAAGCATAAGCACAAGACAAGTCTGCAGAGTTAAGGGAGACTTGACCCCTCATGGGTGCTGCTTCTAATGGGGTCAGATATTGACTTTAGGCCGTGCAGCGCCTGCTATTTTTCTGCCCATGCAGTTTATCCTAACTGGGACTTTGTCAAGCGTAATGATCTACACTGTGAACAGATTGTGTGTGCTTGTGTGTGTGTTTTAATAAGCTCTGTAGGGGAAACAGCTCATGACAGAATCTATGCTCTCCTCGCATCAATGTACTCTCAAATAGTGCTAGTTGTTACCTCCCTCTTCTTTCTGTTTCATCCTCTTTCCATTCCGTCTCAGTGTATCTCAGTGTAAAGCATATATTTGTTTCATCTTATTATTGGTGATTTCCCAGGAAACATGTGGATAGTTATATAGTTTTATAAGGTTTTAGTTTCCTTCTTGCATCTGTTTTCAAGTATATTTAATGTTGTCACCTTTACAAAGTGAATATAATACATACTCACACCTGCTTATTAGTATTAGTATTTAGTATGGAATTGTAAAATAGCTCTCATGTGCAATATAATGGAACTAGTCAGCACTATAAAATTAGAACCCATGTTGCAAAGATCCTTTAACAAGGTAAAAATTAATTACATCTTTAATAATGTTTAAAGACTCACGTGGTCTATTAGCTCCTTGACCATGCCATTCCACTGGCCCGTGTTCTCATCTTGCGCACCGTATTTCCCATCTTCCACCAGGCGGATCTCATAGGTGAAGCCCAGGATGTTGGCGAGCTCTCTCAACAGGTCTATGCAGTAGCCCTCGAAGCGGTCGTTCCCATACAGCGGCTTGTCAGACTTCTTGAACATCACATATGGCTCCTCCTATTGGGTGAAATAGTGAAGGAGGGTTGAGTCTCTGAGGCGCTTGGCATCTTTTACCTACTGATAAGGCCTATCTGGGAGGGTGTCTGATGTGACAGATAGGCTTTGGAGCTGTGTGAGCCCAGACACTGGTTCAGCTGCTAAAGCATGTGTAAAGCTGTTGTGTTATTATGTGTTTGTGTGTGTGTGAGTGTGTGTGGGTGTGTGTGCCTGCCAGCAGTCCCCGTTCTGTGACGTGAGGTAGGGTGGGTGCAAACTGCGGCCATATGACCATAATAAGAGATAATCCCTTATATCAATGACTCTGTGTTCCTCTTAGGCTCACCAGGCTGGCTTTGAGCCCAGGCCCAGCTTTCAGGACACCACATGCTTTGTCAATAAGATAAGAGATGCTGATAGACGGACACAAAAAGAGAGAGCAAGAGCCAGCGCATCCCCTCTGTTCACACAAACAGCTGGGGAGATTACTAATGTCTTCTTTCATACTGCTTCCTTTCTCCTCCCGCCTACCAAGCATCTCTTCCGCCATGTCCTTCTCCTCTCTTCCTTCAATGCTTTACTCCCCATTTCCTCCTCCTCCTCTTCCTCCTGCTTCCTCCCCTCTACTAGGCACCATCTGTCTTTGTTAGCCTTATACACTCATTCACGCTGCACGTCCCTCATTTCTATGACTCCCATGTCTCTCTCAGACAAATAAATCCAAAAATATATTGTCAAGCAGGTGTTGTTTATCATATAACTGTGTCATGGCTGAAACAATAACAACAACAACAAAAAAATCATTAAAGATTCCTAACAGCTTTGACACTTTCCAGAGTTTCACCAGTATGTGGGCCGTGAAATGTTTGCATGAGGAAAAAAAGACTGTTTTGTTCTATGCACTAGTAGTGTTAGGCCAAACAACTAATTTGCACTCATAAATGTACCTTTTACCCTGATAATAGATAAATGTTGGCTAAATACTTCATTGCATAGTGTTGTTAGGCTAGAAATGTTTGGTTAAGGTAGAACTCCAAGGCAGTTTAGTGTTAATTAAAAGCTACAATTAACCATACCTTTGTGACTTTCTATTTATTTTCTCTGCAATACACCAATTGAACTCTGATATGTTTATATAATTATGGTTTGGTTACTTTTTCACGTGATCTGTTACATTTCACATATAACAACATTTACATGATAAATATAGTAACATGTCTAAACAAAGTGTGCTAATATGCAAATGTATTGCATGTAAAATGCTTTTTCACATGTGATAATATAGTGAAATTCTATCTCCCACAAAGAAGCATATGTGAAACGACTGCTTTCACATGGAACTGCTGTTTGTAAAACATTACATTTTAAACAACATGTCATTTTAATATTCACCACATATAAAATTTGAAGAAAAAATGTATTAATATGCAATGTAAACATAGTAAAACAGATTCAGATATGATATCACAATTACATTGCACATATAAAATATATATGTGAAAAGCCACATAGACTTATATGTAAATGTATCATTTATAAAAAGCTGTTTTACATTGAATATTATATTTGTTTCATGCCTATTTCTCCAGTGAAACATTTAAACATCCTGTGCTAACATCACATGAATTTGTCACATCAAGTCCTGTTTTTCATATGATAGGTACATGTGAATGCTCCTTACTTAATAAGGCGCATGCAACAATGATGTTTTTACAAGTAAAATATCTATAAATATTGTTTTTAAATGCCTATGAGGTTTACCCAACATCATTGTTAATTATATGGTTTTTAGACCATGCACACACCCACAATACCAACTCTGTCTGCCAAGCATGGCTCAATGGTAGATTGATACTGTTCATTCATGGTGCAAACTACAGCGGGTGTTAGCATCACTGGCAGTTATCCTGGTGTTAATGGTGTGATGGCCTGACATTTGCAGCCATATGACTCTCTCCTATCAATGCTTCCCATGTTAAAATAAGAGAGGATGGCAGTTAGTAGCATTAGAAGCATAGCATTTAGTAGCTATAGACGCACTTTAACCACATTACCATCAATTTTATCACTGCTGACACAGCTCAGTACACAACAAGTAATATCTACTGTAGCCCATGTGCAGCTACATTATATGCCAGCTGCTGCAGGACTGCAATACTGATGTAATCTTGATGAAAAACCAGAAAGCATTATCCACATACAGATCAATACCACAGACCCTGGGATGTCAAGACATACAGTGCAAATGTACACACACGCTAGTATTTATTTACAGGTATGTAGGTCAAGGTGAACACAGATGAAATGTACATATAGTTTTCCTGGTATTTAGAACACCAACTATTACCATGAACATACATAGGACAGTAGACAATGTACATGCACATATACATATAGTTGTGGGAGCAGTGTATATGGGCAAACAATGTGTATATTGTGTGTACGCAAGTTTTTTTTTTTTTTTTTTTTTTGCCATACACACCCATTGCGTCAACTACCACTCCAAGGTGAGTGCAGTGTTTTCTATTTTCCCCATCACCACGGTAACTAAAATGGCTTCAGTGGTGATGCATTTTTCACACATACTGTAGGTATTTTACTAGAGAGTAGTATTAGATTATGTTATATACATATATTATACGTATACTCTCAATATAAGAATCTACAAAAAAATGAGCTGTCATCTTCTCCAGGACACTTCTTGTCTCTTCATTATCAAATGAAGCAACAAACAAGACTGATGACATATAATCTTCTGTAACTTTGGGGTTGTTTATCACTCATTATCTCAGCTTGTGCCCTAATTTAATTTAATCATCTTGGTCAAGTCAAACCCATTTTTGACATTTAAAGGGATACAATATGAATGGAGCCATCACACACAACCACTGTAGTGCTACAGATATCACATGGATATCTATAAATGCACACAATGTATCTTCCTGGTTTTGGTGCTATCAATGGATAAAAACCAAGGTCAAACTATAAATGAAAACGCGCACTATAGGTATTTATAACAGGATTGCTATTAACCGCAGATAACTGACTTCTGCCAGCTTTTAGCATCTGTAAATGTTCATTTTCTTTGTTTTGTTTTTTTTAAACCACTGCAGCTGTTGACTCTGTTGATCACTTGCTATACTTGAACATCTTACCAAGTGGCAATACCATAGCTACAGACCAACGTGAAAGACATTTAATCTTACTTTACTATGATGTAAATGATGTATGATCCCTGCCCAGTTAGCAGAGTTTAGCCAAAGTAGCATAGCTCAAGTGTGAAGCGCTTAGTGTTCCCATATACGTCAATTCCTTTTGTTATCATCTGACCATTTTCTCTCTGCTCTTATTTGCTGCCATGTGAACTGTACTGCATGTTAAGCACAGAGGAGCTATAGTCACCCCATTAGGAGCTTATGACCTCTCACCTTCTGTCAGCTGTTGAAAGACTGCAATTATAATAAACAGTTGCTGGGGACATTAACAAAGAGCACTTCTCTCTGTAACATGCAGCAATACTTAGCATTCTTTCTGAACATTATCGAGACGTGAGAACTGGAAATGTTACATGGAGGATTTTGATATTTTATGGTCGAGACAGCATTGGAGAAAGGTTGCTTTTCACTCTTCACACATTTCACAAACAATGCACAAATATAAGAGGGAAAAAGTCATAGCTTTTACATGTAATTTTGTAAACAATGGCAGACCAAAGGAAAACTGGTGATTTGGTTCATGCTGCGCTGACCACAGCACTCAGCAGTTGTGCAATAATTCATGCAATGTGTTTATTCTTGCTTGATTTTGGCCAATGTTGACCCAACACTGGCTCTTTTATGAATTACAGCTTCAAATGAGACACTGAATTTTGGATGGCATGATTTCATTCAGCTGACTAGTTACTATCCACATGCTTTAATTCCAATAAATCATATCAACAATGTGACACGAGCGCACAGACCAATAACATCACGTGTACAGCACATGCATTGCTGATGCAGTAAGTGTAATATGCACCATGGTGTTCCACAGGCAACAGTGACATTTGTTTTTTTTTTTAAAGCTTATTATTTTGATTGATATATGACTTGATTTAGATTTTTCAGGGCTTTTAGATGCATCTTATAGTTCCTCAACAGAAGGCTTTGATCAGTTGTAATGGGGATGTATGGTTGTTTTAGCATAGTATGTTCTCATTGCTATCTGCATGACTACTGACAGACTTGTTTCCAAGCTTAAGAATCAAGCTTCACACTTCACACTTAACATTACCGTTTCTTACAACACCTCCAAGGATTGGATGAAAATACATAACATCATTATTTATTTCTCTTGTTAGAAAAGATGCAACAACTGATTTTGTTTAAGCACACAGTAGCGTCCCTGTTTCCCCAGATTCTCTCCTGGCTCACTGTTCATGATTCAAAACTCAACAATTAACTGTGGTGACTTTCATTCTAGTGGGAACTAGTAGACAGCTATTTGCATTATGGGTAGTGTAGTAGCCAGCTTGCTCACAGAAAGAAGTGCAAACAGACAAAAAAGACCCGTAGCAATTATTGTTTGTAGATGGGTTTGAAACTATACTGCAGATATGTGATTATACATGATTAAAACAATGTTATGCAGTTATCGATGTTATGGTTATATGTCATATCTGCTTACAACTCCAGTCTGTTGTAAACTATGACATTGTTTGCGCACTAGTTACAGATAGTAAAATAAAGTTATTGCCAATCAACTGATTAAAAGTAAAGAGGAAAAAAACCTATAAAGCTGTTAAATATTCAATATATATATATATATTCTTTTGGAATTTGACACATTCAGCACCATATACAGACCACCAGGACTATGAGTATGTGGTCCCTGGTCTTTGAAGAATTCACACACACACACACACACACACACACACACACACCTGTCTCCTGCAGTGAGGCTGGCTGCAGATGGAGGCTGGTGCTTCTTTAATTAAATGAAGGAGAATCAGAGTATTTCTGAAAAGCCCACCTAATTGCAGCTATATCTCATCCATGCGTCTCTGCAGGCTCTTTTTAAACACAAACGTCTCCTCAAACACATCTGAGACTTCACCGACCCATCGGTCCATGTTCAAATCACTAATCAAAAGTTAACCTTTTCAGAACTGCTTTTACTATATGTGTAATTGTTGTTGAGTAATAAATGTTTTAGTGTTTTGTTGTCTTTGATCATTGTAACTCTATAAATATAATGTATTGTTATTATTATTATTATTAAGCCCACTTTTCTCCAACAAATCAAAAACAATGGATTTTGTGTCTCAATACAAATACATTTTTATACGTTTATTTTAGTTTCATTGATCCATGCAGTATATATATATTAATGTCCCCAGCAACTATATATGTTTAGTTAAGCTGCTCACGAAATATACACAAAAAACAGTATGTGAACGTCTTCCACACCTAAAATTGGTGGTGGACAACGTAGTCAGATCATTTACTTAAGTAAACGTAACAATACCTCAATGTAACAATACCCAATTGTAAGAAAGAGTGCTTCAAAAGTCTTTACTTAAGTAAAAGTACATATTATTAGTTAAATGCACTTAAAATATTAAAACTACTCATTTTGCAGAACCCCCTCCCCTTCGGACTGATGTGAATTAATGAAGTGAATTATCAGTACTGATGCATCAATGTGTAAGCAGTATGTTAATGTTGTAACTGCTGGAGGAGTTTGAATTGCTTAATGTATGGACATTTATCCAGAATGGAGTGATAATGAACAAGATGGTTTGCGAGTTTTAAGGCAAGTGATTACAATCAGTTAAAATCAGAGGGAAACAAAGAAAATGACTGATTACTGATTACAGATCTGGGTTCTCTTTGCATCTGTTTTTCTTTTTTTTCTTTTTTTTTCATGAGCATTATTTGTTTATATCCAAAGAATGATGTTTGCAGTAAATGATGTTCCAATTCCCCTGAATGAGAAAGTCTGTCCAAACTTTTGACTGGTACTGTATCTGTAGAAGAAGGCGTTATATAGAATTTATATTCTAAATAACTCTAGAATTCATATGAGGCAATGTAAGTTGATTCATATTACAGTGAGTAGGTTTCTGTAGAAGTTAGCGAAATGTCAATGCTGCATTACAATCTGGTTAATTGACTACAGATGATCAGATGATGGTAACACTAGTTCCCAAAGACATAATAAAAAAATGAGATGCATCACACAGCGGATAATTGCCAGGATATGTTACACTAATAACTGTTTGATAGCTCCGGCGTTTAGCTTAATGATCCTTTACAGTACTTATTTGTCAGTATGATCTGGTAATTCATGCAACTGGTCGGATTTATTCATTCTTTTCCACATCTGTCTCCTTCCTGAATGTGGCATATTCTGGAAGGTCTGTGTGCTCTGGCACCAGCTTGTTTGCATTTCGTCACATCTTGTCTAAGAACAGTTGAACGCTGACTGCCAAACGAAAATTAGACCTGATGTGAGTACATTTAGGTTTTTTTTTCAGCAAAATGTTTTAATCACCTGGATAACTGTCTGTTTTTGTTCAACTTTTTACTTTGTAATTTCAGTTGCTTTTGATCCTGGTGTGCTGTAGAGAAAAGACACATATTTTTAATTGATCCTGATCTTTGATTGGCAGATTGCACAGTGGAAGTAAATAAAAGCAACATTATTAATTCTGATCTAAATGAGCAGCATATAAAACACCTACTTTCTCCGCAAGTCATTCCGTTCATAAGTCTGATCTGTGAAAATGTCAATGGGATGAGATGTTTCTAATACACATATACATACATGTGTACACTGTGCCTTACACCTGTTGTCAGTGTACCATCAATATTTGAACATAGACAGTGAGTTATGTCACTGCTAGCTAAACAGCAAACCCTTGACATTAGATTTTGGTCTCTAAGTGCAGCCAGTGTACAGTAGAACCTACATGCAAAAAATCATGATGTGTGAGAAGCAGATGTACATGTGTAATATACAACATTAAATAAAGATGGCCACACACAGCCACACTATTTGTAGAATACAAATAGCAAGCACGTCATATTAATATTGTAAAGGATTATACTCACTACCATCATTCATGTAAGTAAAATGTACTTAACGTGGCACTCCACCAATAATGTACATCAAGTTGGAGCCATGTGACATCTAAGAAAATCTAATTTTGGGCTTATTTGAATCAATTATAGAAAAAAAAAAAGGTGAGGCATTTGATAGTTGTAGGCATTTACCAGGCAGGGAGGTTCTAACAAAAACTGAAATCAAGTTGCATTATGGGAAGTGTAGGATAAAAGTACATTGTATTGGATTACTACTACTTCTTAATTTTGCAGCTGGGTGAGGTTGAGCTCACTTGAACTATTTTGAGTAAATATATTTAGTTACATTCCACTTGGTTAGTTTACAACATATAACCATCTACGGTCTGGATGCTACAAGCTGACATGTGGTTTGTACTGCAGCTGCCTCCACAGGGTATGTTTGACACTCATTTTATATATAAACTCATTTTATATATCTTCCAATTATTTCCTACCAAATGCTGGAATAACCCGCCTTTGTTCAACATGGTGGAATGATAGCAACACTAACCTGAGTTTGTACATTCTAGTAGCCAAGTAGCTCTCCTACTCTCCTGCAGTGACTACTAAAACATGGGTTGTTTCTGTGTAAGTGGATGCAGGCTTGCTCCTTGTTCTGCTAAGACATTACACAGTATATTATCTGCAGCTTTAGCCATTAGCCTAAAGGTACTTCATTTCCAACGCAACATTACAGGAGTGATGATTCCAAAGTAGATAAACTGTTGATAGGCCAAGGTCTGAACAATAATTACATCATGTTTTATAGTACATAATCCTGAGAAAATGATGAGAAGCTAGATGAAAGTGCGCATCAATCAAATGTAACAAACCCAATTATTGTCAGACCTCCCTCCTTTTCCTCACTGCTCACAGTCATCACACATCTCCCCATGACTCAATCCTGATATGGCAATTACAGCCGCGGAGAGTCTTTGCTAATAACTGCAATCCAATCACTCCACAGAACGCAGGGAAGAAAGAAGGAAAGAAAGGCCCACGATAAATAATGACAACCTGCAATTGACTTGATATTGCTATTTTTATGCTTGCCTCATAAATCACAGGATCATAAATTGCTTTAATTGTGCTTCCCGCTACAAGTTTCTCTCCACTGTCATAGTTCTCAGATGGTACATAGTGTGTGCCTACTGTTTTCAGGGGTATAGGCTGCACATACACACACATGACAAATGACATGAGATCAGTGACAGAAAAATAAGTCAGGGCCATATTACAGTTGGAGAGATACTACCCTTTATTCAAGACATATTGCATGCTTGTCTGTTTATGGTGAATTGTTCCTTACTTGGCTCAAGGTTCTAAGGATAGAGGCAACTGCACCAGGGCCTCATACACTCACGGCCTGAATGCTAGTATTTTATTGATGTGTATATAGTTTGTTGAAACTGCACGCACCAGTAAAAAGTTATAAACTGAAATGATGGGCCTTCTAAGACACCGGCACCATTATCATCATGTTATATGTTACAGTCAAGGTATTCAGTGTGGTACTCACTGTAAAGACAAGTTTTGGACCATATAAATGAAAGTGACTTGAGTCTATTTTAGAAATGTTTTTTTTTATTATTATTATTATTATTTATTTAATAGTTCAATTATATTTTCTGTAATTTTTATCCCCCTATACAATGGTTTAATTGTTTTTGGCAACACACTAAACCAGTGTTTGGGAAAAAGCTAATACATGGACACTGAGCTGGGAACGTTCTGTTAAACTTCAAGACAAGAATGAACTATATGGATATATATGGAATGGATAACAATTTATAAAAGTGCAATGGAGGACACCATAACAGTTACTGTGCCAAGCTTGCATGTCAACAGATCCATCTCCATGACAATTAAGTAAACTCCATTCCCTGATTCACTTAAGACGTATTGCCTGTGTCTGAAATCACTCCATATTTACTATATATATTGCACTATTTAATTATATTTAACCAAGCCATTTTAACTGAATGTCCAAAACCTGAGTATGTTAATTCCGTGTGCCCTGTTGAACAAGGCGAGGTCCAAACCTTGTATATGGCTGCACCATGTATGAAACACTAGGCTAAGGCTTTTCAATTGTACACCACTGATCACATGTTGGGAATCTAAATGGTTTCCGTCTCACCTGAAAAAAAAGAATTACAATTTAAAAAAGTGACATTTTACAACTCCTACAACACCCTGTTTACTAGTGTGCACACGTGAAACATGACTGTGTCCGTGAACCTTCCAGGGACACAGAGCCTCAGTGGGCTGTAAATGATGAATATGTGTTGAAAATATTAAATTGCTGCTCATTATTGGCTAAACTATTGAGTGTCTATAGGGTAAGGAGTGGATGAAAGGATGAGGGCGAGATTTCGGACACGGCCATTGTGTGCATCTGTGAGGAGTGCATTTGTAAATCCTACATTATTGACATCCATGTTTACTTGCTTCTTCTTCCCTGCCTTTGTTGCTACATTTCTACATTTAGCTTTACTTGTTACAACACCAACTGTCAATCATCAGAATAGCATGAAACCAACAGCAGAATGTGAACTGCCTCACCTGTGTGATCGTCTGTGTGTTCACAATACATAGAAAATGGGTCCCACATGAAAAACATTGCTCCATAGCAGAACTAGTGGTCAAAAACCCTAAAAGTTGTTTAAGTCATTCTCTGCACTGCCAGGATGTGTTTCTAGTGAAGAATACTAAATCATATTGATTTTCATTCATTCAGTGTTTTTTCAAAGCAGTCACAGTTTAATGATATGTAGTCTAAGTAATAACACAATTAGGCTTAAAAACACTTAATCTGAGATACTGTAAGTGTTGATCATATAATGTCATTTTCTGTTTGTATCATTACATCCTGAAATATTACATGAACATGACATCTATGTGTCCTCCATGGTCACTACTAAGTGGCCTTACTAAGATAAGATGATCAGAATGTTTTTTTTTTAAATTCTCTTCTTTTTTCACAAAGTTCTATCTGAATTCCTTGACTTCCTTGTTGGCACCACTGGCAAGAGAGACAATAACACAATATCCCTGATAAATTGGTCAATAGCAGTCAGAGCCGTAAACCATAGAATATTATTGAACAATCAATCAGTCAATTTGCCCTGCCACAGCCTGCTCTCACCTAATTGGAGTCCCCCACAGTGGTGAAGTCAACTGGCAGTTTGAGAGTACAGAGCTGTGGGGCACTCTACTTCAATTGAGGCAGAGAGCAGCATCTACAGAAAGTCCTCTAAAAAGAAAGGGCAGCTCAGGCAAAGCACTGAAGGATTTTTCAAGAGGAAAAGCTTAAAAATAATGACATCTTTGGAGGGACTCTCTTATGGCTAAGAGCTGTTCTAGTCTTCTATAACTAGTCCCACATTTGATTTGGATACAAAAAGACATTTAAAGCTGCTGTATTTAATTTGCACACTGTCAGTTAAAAATGGCAACTGACCTGTGTTTACCAACTGGATCAGTTTTTTACTAAAGACCTGATCAAATACCAATCAAAAACCAATCTTTAAGTGATGTGGACAGTGGGATAACTGTCCCATTGGATAACAATGGCTCTCTGTTGTGATCTGTTTTCCTGTCTGATCAGTGTTGGCTGGGTATCTGTGTTTTTCCATTGCTCTTTTCATTGGCTATATTTACATGTACTGTATATAAATGGCAGCAGGTTAAAGGCTAAGGCAGACTGCAATAACAGAATTGTTTGCTTATCACTTATTTTATTCCCCTTGTGGACGTGAGGGGTGCACAGACTACACAGGCCATCTCAGACAAGGTGTCCTGATACAACACACTGTACTGATTAAGATACAGTATCAAACTAAAACACATAAATTCACTTCCAAAGAGCCATACACACATACACACATGCACACACTTGTGGTTCCATCATTTTAGGGGGACTTATCATATCCTTAACCATAACCAGCATATGCCTAACATAAACCTTACTCTAACCTGCACATAACCCTAAACTTAAACTTGCTCTTCTAATTTTAAACCAAGTGTTCACCTTGAAATCAGTGATTTACACACTAAAAAAGATGATCTAGAGACTAAACATGGCAGCTTCATTATATGTTAGCCCAATACCGAACTCCCATCCCACAGTACTATTCTGCTCCAAATTTACTGTATAATGTTGTAACTGTATTAAGTTATTCATGAATATGCACCAATCAAGAAAAAATATGCTGAAACTGAATATACAAAGAAAATACAGGGTTAAAATTTTGATTTTGACACAGTGCCCCCTCTACAATACAGGGCCTCAAGATCAGTACGAATGCAATAGTTGCCTTAAGGCGCTGCTCCCTCAAGTTTGAATTCCACATTAGCGGTGCATATTACTAAACAAATCTGCATTTATTCAAATGACCACACACACTTATTTGCCACACAGTCAACATTAGTCCACTGGATCCCCTTCTTGCTGCCTCAGGGAAGTTGCCCACTTTGCCCAGCTGACAATCCAGCCTTGATACAAAAGATACAAATGCTAGTGAGCAAGCACACCACCAGCATTTCGTTTGGAGAATCAAAAAAGTGAATTGTGTCCTGAATGCATAAAATACACTAATTCTGACTCAGAATTATAATTAAATAATTCTAATTATTCAGATTTAGGGCATTGAAAAATGAAATTATTGTGCTGTGCTGCAACTGAGACTGCGTTACAAGGGGTTTAAGTAGGGTGTTAATAGACTCTACTGTCCTAAAATATATCAAACAAAATATAAAAGCTGCTTATAGCAAAAAGGGAAAAGTGAAAATGTAATGGCTCCAGGAACAGTTGAAACAACAGACAAATAAATCAATTAAGGTACCAATATAGTGGAGACAATCAGGGATCGGTTGGATAAGGAATCAGAAACGTTCGTCGTTTTCCCCTTCTGGTTGTCCGTCATGTTCAGGCCACTTGGAGGGTCCCAGGTGCCAATCTGAAAAACAAAACAAAAACCACACCCATTTAATTTAATCTGTATATGAATAGCTAGGGGGCAGTGTCAGTGTTGCAGGACTATACAGTTAATTAGCAATATTATTACTATTATTAGAGCATTTGAAAATGATAAAATAATGATATCAGTCAAAGTTATCTTTAACTTTGTTGATTGTGTTGTTTGTCTTTTTTTTTTTTTTTATTAATTACACTCAAAACACAAATGTAGGGATGTGGAAAGAGATTCTGTAACCATAATTGTACAAAAAAGGTGCTGGATTATTAACAATATCTTATCATATGTGTATTATTAACATAATATTATTATTTCATTTTTAAAACTATATTACGTCACCCTTACTGCACACCCATCCACCACCCTGACTTCTCTTGTCTCCTATCATAACAGCACATTACTTCCCAACTGAACATTTGTATTGTACATAAATCATGTAGCTGTAGAATCTTTCTATATGAATGTAACGGGGATACTTGGTTAAACATACATGTGTATTTTTTTTATTTTATTATTTTTTTAAATGGGTATCACCCAGCAGTGCCAAACACACAAGCAGGTATATACAGTATAGACACATACTGCATGCAGACATGTCTCCCTTTCCATCCTGAACACATACAGAGAATAATGTGCAGCACCCTGAGGACACAGTTGACACTGTCAGGGGGCACTTTATTCCAGTGTCCCACATGGAATAATGTTAGAGATGATCTCGGATCTGGATCGGCCCCGTGGCTTTTTGAGGGTTGGTGGAGGACAACTCAAAGGAGGAAGGGGAAATGCTGGGAAGGGTAGAGGAAGAATGTCAAAGCTATTGGATCATGCCTCAAGGCTTCTCTTCAGTTCTTTATCTTGTCCTCTTTCAGCTCTCCCTCAGGTCTCCACACCCAAACCTCTCCGTCAGTAACCAACAACCCCCCAATCCAACACCACCACCCTGTGCATCACTAGAACAGACCACAAACACTTCAATCCACACACGCCACACATTCCTCAGGGCTCCTCTCATGCCCCGCACAAGGGCCTGAGATAGGCTTTGAAATTGCAAATCAACTCTTTAATTCAGGCTTCATGAGGCTGGAGGGCTTCTGAAGGGGTTTTTATTAATAGAGTAAATTATTCATGGTGGTGCAGGCGCACACAGCACACAGACCAGAGGTCAGGAGCTGCTGAAAGGCAAGCGCCAGTGAGGATGCTGAAGTGTGAAGTGTTTGCAGTTGCATGTGAGAATATTATTTGTATTGGCTGTGTTAGCAGGTTCTCTTCCTGCTGATAATCTCATGAATCTTAAATTGACTGCTGAACACTGGAGAGACGGCATCCCTAGGAAAAGATGCAAAACCATGAATGCACCTGTTTATATGAGTGCACAAACACATGCTGAAGCATATGCCAAGATATTCCAGGAAGCATACTAACTGATGTCTGCATTTCAAGTTTAACTTGATAAAAGACTCATATGCCAGATGTGCTGGTAAGTAAGTAACTAGTTGCTTTAATCCTTACTCCTGTCCACAGTGTCTGAGCTACAATGGCAGAAGCAGGGGGCAAAATCCAGTCTTTGTTCTGTGCTAAAATGCATTCTAAACTTTATCTTAAGCCAGTATACAGCTTTATCAAAAGACATGAGTACCTTACAAAGTTACAGTCTATAATGTTTGTGTCCATACTGAGTTGCAGAAAATAATTAAGAAGTTAAATTGGTTTCACGCATACAGGTCTGAGGTACAAGCTACATCTTTTCTGGATGCTCAAAAGAAATTGAGACAGTCTATGGTAGTTTAGATCAGATTAGTTTGTGACATGAACAGAACAATTCCGTTTACTTTGTGATGGTTTCAAAGGTGGAGAAAAAGAATGTCGCTCTGATAACTTCCCAGAGTTGAAGTATTCACTGGGAGGTGTTTGGAAGCCTTCAAACTCATGCATCTATCAATAAACCACCTTCTATGTATCATATTTAAAATTTCACAGCTAACTGAAGCAACATATTCTCAGCAATGCAGGTCGTAGCATGTTTTAATTCAGTGCTGTTGTCAGTCAGTAACATCCCACACCACTGTGAAGTGATTTTGGTATTGTAGGAAATACTTTTTTTTCCCCTTTTATTACAAAAGGAAAACACTTTTAAACAGTCAACACTTCAATGTTGACAGTTCGAGTGTCACAGACAACCCAAAATGATGCTTTACATCATCGAAATTTGATCCTTTAGTTACAATTTCAGTAAATAAGTATTCACGTGGGAGCCCAGTCAGACAAAGACTATATGGGCTTTATAGACTCAAAAATGTGGAAGCCATTGGAAGCTTGATTTTTTTTTGCACCTAATAAACCTCAGTGTGTTTCTCTGAGCCATCAAACGGCAGTTTGATCCCCATGTGCTCTGTGGATGGGTGGATCCAATTTTATTTCATTTATAGTATATAGCTTTTATTGAGACTGTAGTTGCATCACAAATCTCCCAGCAACCAGGTCAGTGAGTTGGTTTGGATTGGCTGTGTCCAAGCATTGGCTAAACACATAACAAGGAAAACACAAAAAGACAGTCATGGCACTGTGCACGGTGACACAGTAAACTTTTTTCTCGTATTTAGCCTTCATCCCAGCTCTGAAACACTGCTGATGGACCAACTGTGACCTGGGGATTTGGGAATGCTTCTGGGTGCTATCTTTTCATAAACAAGCTGCTGTTTCTTGGCTGTCTGCAGATGACTTGGCAGTGTGTTAATTGAGCAAAAGAGGTATTAAAGTGACAGTCTACTTAGCTATTTAAAGATGTCCAAATGAGGTGATTTTTTTCAGTCCATAGGGAATTTAATCTCAATATGCCTTCCTGTAATTAGTGTTTGTCCTGTCTACATGGATTGGATGTTCTCACTATAGAGTCCACCAATGTTTTTGATAGTATTTCATGTTTTCAGTGTAGGGAATAGTCTCCTCCATGCCGGCCCACCATGAAACTACATAGACATTGTAGCACTAAGATTAGAGCTGTGATTAGTTTCACAGTAAAAGTTGATGCATCTGGCTTTACCACCATTCATGTCAGTGTCACCAGGTCAAAGCTGTGTTCTTAGTGTATGTTGCTTTCTGCCTGTCTAGCTATAAGACTACCACCAAGGGTGCAAATTCCATACAAGCACTGGGCAAATCTGATGTGTGAGTGAGACAATAACAATACGGTCAGCAGATATCATGCTTAGCTAGTTATTAATCATGTTAATACAAATGTTAAGGAATAGGATTTGTTTTGTTTTTTTCAAATATTGCTTTCAAATTGCTTTCTTTCTTAGTTTGAGATGGGACAAACAATATCACTTTATTTGGAGTGTTAAAGGGTAAGTTTGGTGAATTTCTATGTTTTTCTTACTGTCAATAAGTCATCTCAAGTACTGTATGTGTATCCAAATCTGATATATCTTATTATTTTGTACTGTAGACCTCCATTGTCCAAAAACTATTAAAAACATGTCAGTGAGCCACACCATGAAGTCAGTGATTACCATAGTTTGTTTAGAAATGGCTCCAAACAGCGATAAGACTGTTGGAGAAAATAAATCTTGTTTATATGAATACCTTATTCCTGAACAGGTATCATAACTGTGTTTTCTTCCATGCTAACTGACACTTTCCACAGACATTCAGAACCTGATAAGACTGACCTTTCACATCTACTACAGCAAAGTGGGAGTATTTTCAGCTTCTCTTTTCTTTATATTTTTATTAAGCCTTTTGTTTTAACATTTCAAGATTTATTTTCAAAGTTATCTGACCAATGCAATTATATAAAGAATAACAAAAGAGCCTGGCCTCAACCAAAAGCCCGCACATCACTCAAAGAAGACAGCATTGTCTCAGCCAGGCAAAGTTGAACTCAGTTAAACTCCAGTCAGTCTGCAACAGCCAGGTAGAACATACGCTGATGACAACCTCAGCCATAGCCAGATTCACCTCAAGCCTGCATCGCTTTGCTCCAAAGCCTGAAGTTACGTCATCTCTGCAACAACATCTCTGCAGCATCTTGACAAATCTTCAAACCAGTAAGGCAAAAACAATCACCAGTGTTTATGTCCATATTACCTCTGCCCTCTGCGAATGGACTGCACGTTCAAAGCATTTATGCACTGCTACATTTATACCTTAATTTTATGTGTTTTAACTCATCATCACATTGTCCTGTCATGTGGACTGTGAATGCACCCACACACACATACGCATGCATATAAAGACACACAACCTTCTCAAGCCCCTCCTCCTTCAGACTGATGACATCAAGGTCGAAGTCTGTCCTCAAACCATTGGTCCGGTTGAAAGTGATTCTCCCGGTCAGGCCATCCCAGTGGGCCTAAAGAAACAAAGAGAGGAGAGAGGTATCAAGACTACATATCTGCTTTCAAATTGGTTTTTAATGACAGTGTTAGAGGAGAACAAGTCGAAGTGTGACACACACTCTTTGTTATTTCTCCCACTTTCACACAGTGTTCCCGTTTGTACAGTCTTCCCCAGCATCAAGGTGCCTACTGAGACTCTGAGGCTGCATTTGTAACAGTGGGAAGCCAATTACTCGATCTTTACAGATATTTAGGGATGTGATAGGATACAGTGTGGCATGAAAGTGGTTCAGAGTGGGAATAGTTTTTTCCTCAGACACAGCAAATCACTGTGTTGCTTCGATTGGAAACCAGGGACTTTAGGGACTGTCTCAAGATAGATGAGTGGGAGTCACAAACTCTAAAACTGTGCTAGAAAGCTTTTGTCATACTAGTTTGACTCAGTGTCTAAATACCTGTCCATTGATCCCACAGTAATTCATTGATACAGTGCAACAGGGCGTTTTATGAGTTATTCAGCTGAATTTCATTCAAAAAGAAATCGTGATTTTATCTCTTAAAATTAATTCAGCAAGCTAGCGATTTGTCTTGACATAGATTGCCATGGATTTGGACCTACTACCATTCCACTGCAATACCATGCACATCAAGTAAAGTCTTAATGTCATTTTCTAAATCACATCAAATCCTAAAAGTATGATTGCAATGGAATGGGATTCATGTTCCCCCGAATGTCTTCATTAGACACTCCATGGTCTGTCCTCCATTATCACCATAGTAGGATGAAAATGCTAGGGGGCTAAGTCCCCAGGAAGTGTGCTGATGTTTTGAAGTCAAATTGATTTCTGCTCAGACAGGGGCCAAAAATCATTTATCACACACACAATCATGGGAAAATGAGTAGGTGTAAAACAACGGATGGATTTTTTTTGAGCATCACAACTGCAGCAGATGATTCATCATCATAAAATTTCCATCCATTTGATCTTATAACATTTGCAAAGTCTAGATGAGCTGCACAATTTAATTCATTCATCCTGTTTTAAGTTAGTAGAGGACTAAAACAAAAGTTAGCCTGCTCGGCCAATGGAAATCTCTGGTGAACATGCTCTATGGGGCCCAGCATTTGACACAGAGAGAGAGAGAGAGAGAGAGAGAGCCTGCAGAAAATATAGCCAACAAGGTAAGTGCTTGTGTACTTGTCTATTTTCAGTTTTATACAACTTATGGAAGGTTTTACTTAATGAATGGCTTACTTTCTTTGTGCTGTGAAATTGGTGTTGCACCATTCTTTGCAGAAAATAACCTTTGTAGTGTATGTCAGAAAAAAGGTTATTGTTATTGTTTTATGTTGTTTTATTCAACCTGATCTCACAGAAACATGCAAAAGTGTCACATCCTCTTAACACATTGACACCTGACACCAACCACCTTTACATGGTGGTGGCACGTTATATTAGCCATCTGTACTTTCCAAAACTGTTACAAATCACTGTTAAGTTTTTCAAACAGAGACTAAATTAAGTGGAGATTGTTAATTTGACACTAGCACATAGAATAGTTGTAAATTTGGGTATGATGCAAATTAGTGACAACAGGCATTCATGGAATGGAGTGACTGCAGAAGTGATTCATGTAGAATTATTTCATGTACCAAAATTGTAAGATATAACCTTCTAAGATGACATGAATGTTTCTTTCCCTTGATATTAAGGATAATTTCATACATCATAAGGGGATATTTATAGAGCCATGTAAACCTAAACATTTCTGGATTAGAGCAAGTGTTATCAAATCAAATCAAATCAAATTTTATTTATATAGCCCAAAATCACAAAGTACATTTGTCTCAGAGGGCTTTACAATCTGTACAGGGAGTGACACCCTCTGTCCTTAGACCCTCGATTCGAGTGAGGAAAAACTTGCCCACCAAAAAACCTTTTAACAGGGAAAAAGGTGGAAGAAACCTCAGGAAGAGCCACAGAGGAGGGATCCCTCTCCCAGGACGGACAGACGTGCAATGGATGTCACATGTACTATTCTACACTGTAGCTATTGAACGAAACATTGTTGTCTCTTATACATGCCAGCATCCTCCTGTGTGAGTCTATAGGCTCAGAGAGCTTCAATGAAGTGGAAGAGGAGATGGGGAAAGGAGAGGAGCGAGAGGAGGGTCAGGGAATATTTGCATGGTGGAAAACTGTGTACTTATTTTAAATCTGTTCAAATTTATATGGTCCCATTTTACATGATTTCCGATTGCATACAAAGCCTCGCCATACAGTACAGTTTAATTCTTAGCAGTTTTCAGCAGATCTCTATAAACTGAAGACAAACAGGGTTAGAGATCCCTAAATATAGGTTTAATCCCTGGCCCTTCCACAGACTGGTATCTTTGGATTAGCTGTCCCAGCTTCACAAATGCAGTGGACTGTGGGGCAATTACCAAAAATGTAGATAATGTGTTTTTGTTTCTGCATGGAAGATTAATGAATAAGAGAGCAGGCTTAAGATGGCTGCTATTCGTGGGAGAAATGTATGTACACACACTGGAAAAATGTTTTCCATAAAAATAAATACACAGATAAATCATTGCTATTTATTCATATTCACTTTTTTCTTGACTGGCTAAACCGTATTTGCATATCCATCTGGTTTTCTAAGAGCATGTGTTTTCTGTGTGAAGGTGCTGTGTATGTTCAGGAGGAAGACAGAATGGGGAGCGGCTAGAGAAGCATCTACCTCTTTGATGAGGGCCATGAAGCGGTTCCCGAAGCGCCAGGGCTTGTGTCGGTTGCACTGTAATGAGCTGACAGTGATCTGCTGAGACTGCTGCACAGCCACAGCCACCACGTGCACGGCATCGTACATCAGCGCGGCGTCTGTCTGCAAGAGAAGACAGCGGGGGAGAAACAAAGTGTCATTAACATAGAATACAGCATGCAACAGATCAGTGTCACCCGGCAGCATGGATCTGTTCAGAATCAGAGAAATATCAATACCATGATATCATCATGAACCAAGGCTTCACATCAGAGCCCTGAAGTATGGATCTACATGTTTCCATGCTATAGATAGGTATAGATATAACGACCATGAATATTTGATCCTTTCACTGTTGTGCACTGAAGAGACTTTATCGAAATTATCTTACAGCAAAAATAGTGATAATATTCTGAAAGAAAGCAACAAAACAAGGGATCTTTGGTTGATATTTAAATATGCAGAGCATCATTTCAAAGACTGCTGAAGTTGAACATTCACTGTCTCTGAATGACTCTACGGAAGAGTGGCAGGGTTTTACAAATTCTATGGGTTTGATTTTTTACAAATAAAGCAGACAGAATAACAAAAATAAACAACTTAATCACTGGTCTTTCAGATCATAATATTACATTAGCTGCTAGGAAGTTGGCAAAGACACAATAAGGATATCAGAAGGAAACCAGTATACATATGGGCAATATATGTTAGTCTCTCAGTCGAGGTTTAGTTACAACTCGAGACTAATACAAGATAGAAAGCAATGGTTTGATATTGACTATTGAGTAAATATTGAATAAAGCTAGACATGTCAGTAAATAACTATTCTTCAACTATTCAGGCCATAGTAGTAAGGTCTACTTATTCTTAGACCGCAGTTTCAAGAGAGTGAATTTATGTAAATTATAAGAGAGAGTATAGACTTGATTTGTTTTTATTACTGAGAAGTATTTGTATTATGGTGTTTTCATGTGCATAAAGGTATAAAAACATACGGGACATGAAAGAAATAACAGAAAATACCGAAATGATGTTAAAAAGCAATCTAATATAACCTAATATAGAAATTAATCATGGGGATGTAAAGTATCTGTTCAGTGTGTGTGTGTGCAGTATAGTAAAGAAACTTTAACTGTAAAATGTTTTTTATACAGGTAGCTATGTATGCAATACTTAATATACTTACAGGGATGTATGTATTTAGGTAAGGAATGCTAAGAAATGATAACTATCAAACTGCTACTACTGCATTATGATAACTTATTGACTATAAATATAATGTTTTTTTCGTTTGTTTTGTATTTTTTGTATTTTTGTGTTGTGTTGTCAGGGGTGTTGTTTATGTGTAATAATCACTATATAGTCTATTTTAATTTGAACCTCCATTTGATCCCTTCGGGCCCCTTAATGACATGATTGCATATTCTATAATACTATATAATAGACCTGGCATTTGTTTGTTTCTCGACAGTAAAAAGTCAGTCAAAACAGGGGAGTGTCAGAGCTATCAGAGAAGTGCCAGTCATCCACGCTCCATGAAGGGAGCCTATAATTCTGCAGTTCCTCAAAAAAGAAAAAAAAAAATCTAATTAGTGTTTGTCTCGCTTGATTGAAAAGCAATCAAAACAGCTCCACAGTTGTTGCATGGAAATCGTGCCCTCCGGGTGCTTGGGAAAGCATTGTCCTGTAGGAAAAAATCACTCCCAAACCTGTTATTTTTCCCCATTTGAGCCCTGATTGAGCATTGCAAGGTTGCAGCTTAAGATGCGCATTTGGCTGTAATAGCGTGGTGAAGACACTCCACTGGCTACTCAGCATATGTGAGTGTGTGTGTGTTTGTTTGTGTAGCTATCCATATGCATGGGATATGTCCAGAGATGTTTCAAAATCAATCACAGTCAATAAGCATGCCTTCTAGACATGCAGACTTCAGTGTGTGCCCGCTGGAGTGTGAGATATTAATAATCTGTGTTAGAAAAAAGTGTTAAAGCAAAGGGAGTGTGAATTTATTGCAGCGTTGGTGTCACCTGGAGGTTGTTAAGTGTGTGTGTGTTGGGGGTTAGACTGGTATGCTTTGCAGATACTGGTGTCATCCAGCAGGAGTAGGATACACATGATCCCCTGACTGACTACACAATTAGTGTGTATGAATCAGACTAGAACTAATGGACCAGCAAGATCAGATCATTTGTCCTCTGGAAATTTTAAATATCCATACAAAAAACAATGATAGCCACACAGCCATTGCATGTGCAACATAGACAGTTTATACAAAGAGTGTTGCATGAGGACAGCTCGAGGATTGTCTGAAATAGAGAGCGTTCATTCTGTGGAAATAAGGAGTGTGTCCAAATTTATAAGGGTTCATCCTCAATGGAACAGGAATGTACTCAGCTATTTATCATAGCAGCGATTTTTATGTTTTTGAATATGAGTGGAAATTTGTCCTGATGCTGACGTACAGGAAAGCTCATGAATTTCCAGTTTCATTGAAAACATGTTGGCAAGCGCTGATTGAACAGACAGAAACAGTATGCTGTCATCTAAGTAAGGCAAGCCAGTGGTAGTAACGCATCTAAATTTGTAGTGGCAAGTTATAGCTGCCTCTCATTGAGCCAATGATATAACAGTCATTTCATAAGAACGACTATGATTGGTGAATTTGCTAACAGAATCAAAGTCTATTTGCATGCTTTTGCATAGAGTCCAAAAGTGCACAATATTTGACTTTGTGCCTTGTGATTATAATCCATTTTCACAACCCTTAATCCAAAACTGAGGAATACATAATATTAGTTATGCTGCACTATCCAACTTGCTGTTATAATTTAGAAGCAAGAGCAGCTGAGCTTTCCTTTTCATATTCATTTTGCCACAAACAAAGGTATAGCCATAATTAACAGTAGCAACTGTGTGACCTGAAAGTAGTCATCTAGCTTCTAGCACGTATGCCAAAAATCCACATTATAAGTCTATAAGATAAAATATGTTGTTTATAATCACCTTGCAGAACAAACTTTGTTTTCTGATCTGTTGTTCATATCGGCATGGTGACTGCTTATCAGTGCCTTCTAAAACTGTTGCAAATGCTTTTCAAAAGCTTTACAAAGCTTGTCTGATCTATCAACTCTATGGGTAATGTTTGGATAAATTTAGGCAATTAAAACTACATGGTTGAAGAAAACATGTTGGTCATGGTTAAAAAAAAAACAAAGTTGTGTGTTGGTAGGAAATGGAATGCAAACCGTGGTCTCTAAAACAAAGTTATGTGTTCTGTTGACCCAACCATGCACCCCCACCTCGTTGCTAAGAGATTTTGAGTACAACATCAGTGTCACATACTTCTGCTTTCAGCGCTAAATTATTCACACAACCACAAAAGGTTCTTGTCACAAAGATCTAAACACATGTTCATTTGGACTATTATAATAAATGACCAATGATGTCGGTATCCTGTTCTATTGGTCTTTACAACCCCACAACATTGTTTTGTGTGAAAGAGCTAAGCGTGACTGCCAGCTTCATGGCAGCATGTCTTTCTTTCAGTGCTGAGGGCAGCAGCTGTAGGTCTGTTCACACTGCCATCCATTCTCTCCACCATGAACCACACAGACCTGCAGGGACCTCATAATAGCAATGTGACACCCTGTCAGTCAATCACAGCACTGATAACTGCGAACAGCAGAAATCAGTGGGATTTTCCGGGTAGTAGAAATAACTTGAATTCTCACCCACATACCCCAGACTTACTTGCCATAGCCTCAGTTCATGATTATGTGTATTTTGGGAGTATAATAAAAGGCTAAAATGACAAAAATGATATTCCAGCTGAACCTTTTCAGTCAATATGGTGTCATAGTTAAGAGATTATTTGAATTAAATATGCTCTTAATTAAAATAAGAATCCAAATGTATTCAGCAGTGTGCAGGAGTGAGTAAAGACAAGCAGAGGCTTGCTGGAGGAGTTTTGGCAGCAGAGGTTTGTGTGCCTCTCTGCTTCTCCCCGGTGCAAGCCTCACAAGTACCCATCAGGCAGATTCACAAATGGTTTAGCAACACCGGCACTTCACTCTATAAACATCTCATTAAAATCAATTATGTCACTCCTGAATGAAATTAAAGCTAAACGCTTTAAAAGCTGCTTTTCCCTTGTGTCAGCCGATATGAGCATTACCCCTGACGCTGTCTATTTTTCCACCTCACTGTTGCCTCCTTGCTCCCTCTCTCCTGCTCATCTCACAGAGAGAGGGAGAGAGATTTATTAAATCTCCTAAACTCGGATTGATTTCAACAGTTTTATGAATTGTTAAAATGCCCAGGCCTGACTTGGCGGCTGCAAATGCCCCCCCACCCCTAACCAACCAGCTCATCAACATTGCCATGGAAACAAAGTGGCAAGAAATAGCTTTTCTCCAGACTGGGGATGAGGTTATCATTTTCTAATGCTGGTTTGCAGCATGGTCTTTGTAAGTGCACTCGGTGCAGAGTTCAACACAGCCAAGGAAGAGGTAACTTGAATTAACATGAACCTTACCTTGACTTAAGGTTCACAAGCAGGTTTTAAAGACAAATGTAATGTCAATACTGAAGAAGTTAAAGTAGCCAGTTTCAGCATTTTGTGCTATTATGTGTCATGAGGAAGGAGTTTCAATTCCCATGCATGATATTCATGTATTGTTGAAAAGAAGAAGTGAAACTATCGTCAATGAAGTTCTGTGATTAATGATGTGATTAATACTGAACAGTAGACGAGGTTTGGAAGCTTCTTTCTTTAATTTGGCCTTAATATGAGGTGGGAAATATGGACTAAATATGTCACCATTTCACAATATTACAGATAAACAGTACACTAAAATATGTTTCTGAAAACATTTGATGTGAAACATAGGATGCAGTAACAGAATTGTGTTTCATATTTGCAGAAAACTGCCTAGCTATGTGTTCAAATGCTGATTTCAACTTTATTATGCACACTTTTTTTTAATGGTCTGAGATATGGGTGCTCTAGTGCAACATCAAGTAAGGCTAAATGCCATACATAGAACATTTAAATGGCATCTCTTTTCTGGGTTTTTCAAATGAAAACACCCACTCAGCTGTTAGCCATAAACACATGCTCAATGGCCTAAGGATTCCTAGCAGCTTAATACAGCCCTGGAAAGTATATGGATTTTCTTTAAAGAATGGTTAACTGGTAAGGAGTGGGTTAAATCTTTGTGACCAACTTGCTCATCATTTCTGAGTATACATTTGATAAATTATAGGTTACTCTTACACCCAACTGTAAATAGGAGTGATTCATGTCATAAATGTGTCTTATCTTTGCGTCTTACAGGGGAAGTAAACAGTGAGTTACCAGTGTTTTAGGTACACCTGTACAATCTATTGCAAACCAGTACAGCTACCCTTCAAAAATATTATGTTTGTGAAGACTATAATGTTTAGTTTTTGCTGAACTTTATGTTTTTAGTCTCTAGTTAGTAGTGTTATTGCTATTAGAGCAGTTATTCTGTTCCCCTTATTTCTGTAAATGGGACTAGAGAAAAAGAAAAAAAAGGAACATGCACAACAAATACTAAGAGCTTTTTGTCTGTGGTCATAGTAGATCCATAATATTAGCAGTGATCCTCATGCAGTAATTGGCTGATATCTGATTCCTATAAAAAACAATAGGAACCCGATATATTGATCTAACTCTACTGGAATAGCACCGTGATTAAATGCATTGCTGCCCACATTTTTCTTTCTAAAATGACAATAGTCATATTGTATGTGATAGATGTTCAAAAAAAAGAAATAAAATAAACGAACAGACAGACATAGATAGATTCCAGTCCTTTCCGAAAATTTCGTATTGGGGGACAATGATGGATTTATTTCAAAGTTCCTCTCAGGAAGCACAACATAAGGCATCCAGAGTCTAGGCTGGTAACAGTCGAAAAAAGGTGGCATTTTTATGGTTGATTCCTTAAGCTGTGGAGGGTGGTGGCTGCAGCCAGAGCTCTGCTGGTCACACAGAAAGCTGAGGTCATGCTGCTCTGGCTCTTTTGATTGAAACATAAATACCTTGAGAGATGAGGCCACACTCAGGAACAAACCAAGGAAAGTAGGTATAAGAAGTGTGTGTCTGTGTGTGTGTGTGTGTGTGTGTGTGTGTCTGTGTGTATTAACACTAGACCCTCGACTGCCCAAAGCAGCCCAGTACCCTCCCTCCCTCACTGCTCTGTGGCTACCCATACCCCTCCTCCCTCCTACATGAATGGATTAAAAATTAAGCATTTTTTGTACTCTTTTAGAATCTCTCAGAGGCCCTAGTCATGACTAGGTCACTCACTGCCACCAGCTATTCTTTCTATTCTCAGCATAGAACACACACTGTACTGATATGTCATGAATGATTTTATCCAGAACATTCTCTGGTGTCAGGAGGGACAAACAAACAAACTAGCTAGAAATGAGTCAGTCACCTGCTTGTGTGCGTGTGTGCTTGTATCCTTTCAAGGAATAAAATGCTGAGTGTGAAAATGTGATGTGTTATTCCAATGACCATCAGCACTGGACCTCATTCAGCATCAGCATGGCAATTAGCTCCAACAGCAGACACCTCCTGGTTATGTCTAATGCACTTACCAGATTAATAAGGGGCTCATAATAGCACACCTTCAACTGAAATTAAATTACACCTCATCTCTTTAATTTAAACATGATTTCAATTTCACACTGGTACTCACAATGTCACAGTCTGCCCCCCTTTCACCTACCTCTAAGTAATTTTCCATTCCCTCTCCACTCACCTGCCAGCCACGCCCCCCTCATCAGACCTACTCCCCTCACCTGCTTCCCATCACCAATCAAGCTAGGATTTAAGCTCTCCCTGCTCACTCACTCTCTGCCAGATTGTTCTACATGCTCCTGCAAGACTTTCCAGCACTCTTCTTCGGATTGATCTCCCGCTGCCGACTTTGCCTGCCTTGGACCAACCTGTTTGCTGTACTCCCGGTAACCGACCCTGCCTTCTGTCTTCGACCACGAGCTTCTGATCTCTCTGGATTCTGCCAGCTCGTGTCCTCCTAACCGCCTGTTCGTCCCCGCTCCCCTACGGTCCGACGTCCTCCAGTGGGCCCACAACTCCCTGCTCACCTGTCACCCTGGGATCCAGCGGACCAAAGAGGTGGTGCAGCAAAGATTTTGGTGGGCGACTCTGGCTGAAGACACCCGGGAGTTTGTGAACGCCTGCCCAGTATGCAACCAGCACAAACCCTCACACAAGGCCCCTGCTGGATTCCTGCATCCGTTGCCAGTGCCCCACCGGCCCTGGTCCCACATCTCCCTAGACTTTGTTACCGGTCTGCCACTGTCCAACGGCCACACCACTATTCTCACAGTGGTAGATCGGTTCAGCAAGATGGCACATTTCGTGCCCCTGCCCAAGCTTCCCTCAGCCAAGGAGACAGCTGAACTGGTTCTGCTACATGTGTTCCGACTGCATGGTTTCCCTACTGACGTGGTCTCCGACCGGGGGCCCCAATTCACCTCCGTTTTCTGGAGGGAGTTCTGCACGCTGGTAGGGGCCACCGTCAGTTTGTCATCCGGGTTCCACCCCCAGTCCAACGGCCAGTCTGAGAGGATGAATCAGGAGATGGAGACTGCTTTACGCTGCATGGTCTCTCAAAACCCCTCATCCTGGTCCCAGCGGCTTCTGTGGGTGGAATACGCCCATAACACCCTGACCAGCTCTGCAACTGGACTCTCTCCATTTCAGTGTGCCTACGGGTTCCAACCCCCACTCTTTCCCGCCCTGGAGAAGGAGGTTTCCTGCCCATCAGTGCAAGCCTTCATCCGTCGCTGCCGCAGGACCTGGACTCAGGCCCGAACCACCCTTCTTCGCTCCACCGACCGCTACTCCACCACGGCCAACCGTCGTCGATCTAAAGCTCCGACTTTTCAAGTTGGCCAGAAGGTGTGGTTGTCTACCCGGGATCTACCCTTACGCGTAGAATCGAAGAAGTTGGCTCCCAGATTTATTGGACCTTTTGAGGTTCAAAAGGTCATCAACCCTGCGGCAGTGAGGCTCAAGCTACCCAGGTCCATGCGGGTCCACCCCACTTTCCATGTGTCCAAGGTCAAACCCGTCCGTGAGAGCCCCCTGGTCCCCGCTGCTCCTCCCCCGCCCCCACCCCGCATCATCGATGGGGGTCCCGCCTACACCGTCCGTCGTCTCCTTCGTTCCCGTCGCCGGGGAAGGGGTCTCCAGTACCTGGTGGATTGGGAGGGGTATGGTCCTGAGGAAAGGTCCTGGGTCCCTGCACGGCATATTTTGGATGCTTCCCTCATCAGGGAGTTTCATCGATGTCACCCAGATCAACCGGCTAGGTCCTCGAGACCCTCTAGAAGTACTACCAGTCCGCCTCCCTGTTCACCCGAGGTCTCTGACCACAACTCTGAGTATGAGGAAACCCCTTCGGAGGAGGAGGCACCTTCTGAAGCAGGGGAGGAGGAGGACATGGTGCTTTCAGAGGAATATTAACCTCCTCCGGGCCCTCGCCACCCTCCCGACTCAGCAATTCATCTTTAAGGACGTCAGGAGCCGTCCCTTGAGGGGGAGGTTCTGTCACAGTCTGCCCCCCTTTCACCTACCTCTAAGTAATTTTCCATTCCCTCTCCACTCACCTGCCAGCCACGCCCCCCTCATCAGACCTACTCCCCTCACCTGCTTCCCATCACCAATCAAGCTAGGATTTAAGCTCTCCCTGCTCACTCACTCTCTGCCAGATTGTTCTACATGCTCCTGCAAGACTTTCCAGCACTCTTCTTCGGATTGATCTCCCGCTGCCGACTTTGCCTGCCTTGGACCAACCTGTTTGCTGTACTCCCGGTAACCGACCCTGCCTTCTGTCTTCGACCACGAGCTTCTGATCTCTCTGGATTCTGCCAGCTGGTGTCGGCCCAGCTACTGGTGGCTAGCTCCTGGTACGTCTGCCTCAACTCCTGCCTACCTGCTTGCTGGACTGGTGTTCCCAGCCTAAGGCCCCAGACTTTCCCTGTGCCCAGAGAGACTGATTCCTGCGTGTGCTGCATTTGGGTTCTAATTACACCCGTTACACACAAAGAAGGAACAGAAGAATATGCATCCCTTTTCAATCCGCTCTAACAACTGTTTATTTCAGATAATGATCCGAGATGAACTCAAACACTGAGCAAACATTTGAATCTATTACTTCCAGATAAATAAATAAGATAAATACAACTGTCCTCACACCTAAACAACAGTGTAGATTACTTGCCAGTGTCAAAAACAACCCATATGACTGTTTTCATATCCACCAACTCAAGGCCTGTGGTTATGTTTAGATGTGTAGAGAGGGTTGCCCTCAGAAGTATATCATTCACTTGATCTATTATTTACATTAGAGCAAGTATTTTGTTGACAGTCATTTAATTCACACATATGGCTCATGTGTTAACCAATCTGAATGTGCCATGCTATAATGAACTGGTAATTTAGAAACATCTTTATACAACCCAGAAGGACTGTCTTGCCTTCCTGCAAGAGAAAAGCTGTTTAAATGATTCATCAACAATACAAGGATGACATATACATGAAGACAGACAACATAAAATGTTGCAGGTTCTGCTGACTGCAATACTTTGTGTATCCATCCTGGGTATATACACATTGTTATTCATATGTGCATGCACAGTATGCAATGACAGCCACATTCAGTCCAGAGACAATGGCAAGGATTTTAAAAAATGTGTAAACATGGTGTTAAATATAAAAATAAGAAAGCTGCAGAAAACTACCTACAACAACTTTACAGGGAATGTTTTATATGAAGTCAAACGCTAACTACTAAATACTGAATTCTGTCCAGTGGGTGTTTTGGAGGAATAATACGAGTGTGGAAGCTGTGTGAAACTTCACAGTTAAGGTGTAAAACTCATAGTTAAAGTTTCACAACAACAAAACAGTCAAACAATCTACATAAATAGAACATACAATATGTGTTAAAGTGCTGTAAAACTAACCCTAACCCTATATGTACATACCTATCTACAGGTCATCATATCGCCGACCTTTCTCCCATTTTTAGTCAGCAGCTTCGGTGATGTCTGTCAGAATATGTGCAGGAAGAGCCACTGTGCTAACAAATCATCACTGCAGTGTTATCAAATGTCAAATCATCTTCACAGTAATCGCTTGTCTCAATCAATCAAGTCTCTCCTGTGCTTTGACGGATAATACATATACTATTGTATATGTATGTATAATTACATTTATTCTAAAGTGCGACAACAAGTCAACACTTGTGTGCATCAAAACACTTGATTGGATTTTCAGAACTGGTCGGCATTTTAGCCAATTATTCTCAACTAAATAAAACAAACTAAATAAAACAATAAAAAAAATATAACTTCTCTCCTTGCTATGCCTAAGAGTACCTAAAGATTATTATTTTTCTTTTTTTTTTCTGTTACAAGTTTGTTCATCTCAAGGCTACGTGTGAAAATGAGAAGCACTTGGCCTCTTCATTTTTCTTCCTTCTGACTAAAATTATTGCTATTACTTACTACTATACTTTGGGGACAATTTACTAGATAACCAGACTAGATGCCTAGCTGCATATTCCTCTGTAGTAATAGCCAAATATGTATTACTTGTTTTTTTCTTATATAGTGTAACTTCTTAAAAGGTACTCCAATTACAAAAATCAACTGACTCGAAACTTTGGTTCTATAGTATTATTCCAACCAAGGAGTACCAACACAAAATGAAGAAAAGGTTTTTTTTTTTGTTTTGTGTAAAATCAGAAAAGCCCCCTTTCATCTCAGCCATCTGGAGGGGTGTGTAGGTGTCTGTGTTTGATTGACAGCTGATGGCAGAGTGTCAGCATTACACCACAGGGAACGGACACCAAGTAAACAAACTGCTGTTGTTGCTGTAGCTGTACGTCATGGACAGACAGCAAGTTGTTAACAGTGCTATTAAAGATTTAATAACCACACCAGCAACTAACTCGATAAAAGTGACATTTGCAAGTATGTACATGCTGTTTAATGTGCTGTGACTAAGCAGCTAATTACCCTGCTAACTGATTTTAGCGGCACACTTTTCCCTGGCGCTAAGCTAAGGTACAGGAATAAGACGTGTTCATGTTTGTAAGTTAGATAAAAAGGAAACGTTAGCATGAAAGCTAATGAATGTTGCTGTAGAATCTGTGGTTCTTGGGTAGAGCCTGTCCTCTCAAAAAAAAAACAAAAAAAAAAACCCAACAAAACAGCAGCTATATGTTTTGAGCTTTGTTTACTTACCATAACATTTTCAAAAGTGCTACTAGCTAGCTAACCAGCTAGCTGTCCCCTGCATGACTACCTTGGTGGCAGATGTTTAATATTTTGATATATTACACAATCTATACATGTGACAGTGATACAGTAATTATGCTATGTGTATTACATTTAAAAATGTTAAATATTAAGACAAATTATTTTCAGTCAAATCCTAATACAGCTACAGAGCATCCAGTTGTTGTATGACTGTGTTTCTATAGGTAAACAATGATCCAGATATCTGCTTATATTAATTTTACATTTACATTCTTTTTATGTTCATTCGTTAAAATAAATTCCTTTAAAGGCAGGGGAAAACAGTCTGATTCCTCCACCCGACATCAGCAGCAACACCATTAAATAGATGGCAGTGACAGTGAGAGAGAGAGGGAAGAAAGAGCATGTCACTTATTCCCTCCATTAGCTTCATTAGTGCAGGAGGATGAGGCAGATTAAGACCGCAGCGGGTTGGATGATGATGCGATTTGGCAGGGTTATCTGTTATTTCAGGCCTGGCCATTTTGGCGCCTCTGTTTGGGTTGGGTTATAATGTGATGTGATGCCCGGGCCCTCAGGGGCCGCACTGCTGTTGCTACCAGCCTCTCTGATTAAAATCTGCTCTCACCAGCCAGCCACAGTCTGGATGCCCTCACGCTCCCTTCTCATTTCCATCCAACTCTGCAAAGCTTTCACTTCCGATCCCGCATGATGTTTCAGCACAGTGCCAAGGAGGTTAAGGCCAGACACTTCACATGCTCACACCTGTGCACTGAGAAGTTGCATCTTGTACAAAAAGGTAAAGTAAAAACAGATACATGCTCCAAGTGTTAGCCAATGTTGGTCATTTTTATAAGCTTATATCTATGTCATTCCGACCTACATGTGTTCAGGTCTAAGTGCTGCTGAAACACACCTGAGCCCCCGGTAGTACTGGCTAAACACACCCAGTGTAGACTGTGATGTAGGAATCAAGCCGCTACTGCAGATATGCACATAACCAGTTGAGTATACTACTACTACCTTTTAGTAATGCGTATGCATTCCTTAGAGTGTCGATGTTGTGCATCCTCAGAAATAAATGCTAGGCATCTTCAAAAAGATGTGGAGGCAGTATGTCAGGATGTGAATGAAGATAAGACCAACAATGGCAGACAATGGCAGAAAGCTTTGAAGAGAGACTGAAAGATCATGTCACTTCCTCCTTTTCTGCAATGACTGAGTAACTGTTGAGAGACTCCCCTTATGCCAGTTTTCTATATATACTAATATTTACAACAAATGTAATTTGATTGTTACCTTTACCCCGCCAATATTACTAGGAGAGTATGGAATCACTGTTTCCCCCACAGTCGAGAAAGCTTTGAAATCAGCATTTAGACTATCATGAAAAACTTATTATTGAGTGTTATTATATCTAAATATACTTGAATAAAGTACCTTTATGGGCTTAAATGAATCATTTAGTTTGCCACACTCTCTGGCAGGCTGAGGGACAGATGAAGGTGACAGTACAAACTCTCCAACCACACCTGTCAGTCAGTGTGGCTGGAATAGATGGAATGTATTCTTGGACACAGCTGAAGGAAGACATGTGGGTGTTGAGCTACACAAGTGTCTCTAAAGAGTCTCTCTATATAATTAGGCAGGACTAATGTCATTAATTGGTGCTTAAATAAATAGTGACTGCTTATTGGACAATTTCATGTATTGAGGGTTGCATCACTCTACTTGCTGTGGCCACTTTTCGTAAGTTTTCGTAAGTTGTTTGTGCAAAGTCACTCCGCAAACATCTTAAATTGTACATTACATGTATAAAACCTGATGGCATGGGTGAGAGGTTCAGTTACTGGTTACTACAGACGCTGGTTGAAGGGACTCTAAATGTGGTATGATGATGAGAGCCTAATGAGACTTTACCATATAGTGTCTGGAAAATCCATGCAGATGTACATATCAGCCCAACACAGAGGTGAAATGGATAAACTAGAGTGGACTCAAAAACTGGCTCAAAGTGCATTCAACTAATACAACCATCCACGGTAAATGGTGATGTTTCTGAGGCTCTTGTTAGGCCACTCTTGGTGCATCTTGAATAAACTCTGGTTTCACCGAAAGCTCCACAACAAGAAAGCTAGTTGAGAGAGGTTTTCCTAGGGTTAAGATTTAACTGCCAAGCTCAATTTTGAGCTTTTGTAAGTTGTGCTTGTCCTTTTTATCACATTCACCTTTTTGTTATGATTTTTCACGTGAAATAAATTGCTTCATTCTGAATCACTTTGTTTTTGTCAGTGTGTAGGCAATTGTTTTATCAAATGGTACTTGATTTTGGCCACATGTACCTGACACGATCTTTTGAAAAGAGCGCAAAACATCAGCGTGGATAAGAAGTCACATAGATGCTTAAAATAGAGAGAATAGTTCCAATGGCAACTGACCAAACGCAATCTGCTGTTTTGTGTGTATTCTGAAAACAAAACATCCAAAACACTCCACTCTGAAACACAGCTACAACCCGCCGATAGTTCTGCTGACTTGTGTGAGTTTCAATAGATGGCTGACAGGCCGCCGTTGCTGTGCGTGCCTGCAGGCTGTGTTCCTATGTAATAAAATGGCAATCACAGAACCTCTCACAACGCGTTTGTATTACGTCAAAGCTGAACTGTGTTGTTCCACTGCGTGTGACTGCTTGTGTTAACTTCACCACCGCGCACATGCCATTTTATTATCAGAGATGTATTAAACCAGCAGATGCCACTATCTCTGTTTACCAGTGTACAACATTGTTCCGCCATTTGACCAGATAATTCAGAAACACAATGTACAACTAACGCATCTCAATGACACACAGCTACCTCAGTCATATTCCATAACTTCCTGCAATGTAACAATGCTACTTGCTATCCTTTAGTGACAGAACATTCACTATAAAAATAACTATTCTCTTACCACAACCTGCCTACAAGACTTGACACTGTCATAGTAACAGTTATTTTATTTCAATCCAACACAACACCCAATGGATCAGTGTGATGCTGTGGAGTTGGGTGGAGATCCGTGTGGAACATTTTGCTTTGATGAATTAATGCAGTTCGAGGGCAAAAGTGGAGAATTTCCATTCTGTTATACTGAGTTGTTCCTGCTACAGTCCATTCTATGGAATTCTACTGGTAGGAAGGGACCCAAATCAAAAATTGTCTTTTCTTCAAACAAAAATCATGATATAGATATCACCCTTAAAGAACCCATATAACTTAAAGCCCTTATGCACTTTCAACTCTGCAAGGCAAACATAAACCCTTTTAGAAATAAAAGAGCAGAATGTGAGATGGGAGCACAGCAGACTGCCTCCAGGCTCTTGTTTATTTCTGCAACTCTGCCTGTGGCAGAAATTCCAGATGGGTTTATACTCTCTCACTTCACAGAAATCAACAGTTTTCTTGAAAATTTTTCCCATGGCAACCACTTTTCTCTTGCCATTTTCCCTTCACTTCCCCTAAATGTGTATATATATATATATATATATATATATATATATATATATATATATATATATATGAAGTTGAGTGTGTAAAAGTGTAGAACCAAATCAATATAGGCTTTCCTTAGTAACAACAATGTTTCTATGCACATCCATCAGTGTACAAGAGCGCCTTTAAAATGACACCAGGAAATGAGTCCTGAAGATGACTGCTGGCTGCCAATGAGAGTGATAGAGATGACAACTGGAAGATTGCTACAAGCCATTAACACACAGAGCAAGGCTGGGTATGAGCATTCTATTGGGGTACTTGACAGGAATCAGAACACAAAAGGCAAGAGCTTTGCAAAAGGTGGTGGTGAAAATGACAAACATCAAGACCATAGCAGTCACATGCCCAAACAGATTACTATTGAACAAGTTGAAACATCAATACTTAAAGGCACTGACCAAAAGTTGAATTCTGTTCTGTTAGACATCCAACACATGAATACATGTCAACACTTTTGAGATAGAATTACTATACAACATTAAAATTCAATGCTGTTTTTTTACTCAATAAGTAACCATATGATGGCACTAATAGCTTATGAAAGAACAGGTTATAATATATCATTCTGTATACTACTTAGTACACTAAGTACAAATCCTGTTTAAGTCATGCTGGTTTGTAAATGCACTCTGCACATCCTAGGATGCATTATCATCAATAATTGATATATGATGATTCTACAAAACCCCTGATTTTGTTCACTATCAGTCTGCAGAACATATTCATCTTTGATGTCCAGGTCCGAAATAAAAAAATACAGTACAGCCCAGATTGGCTCATGATGAGGTAGAGAAGCATCAAATCTTTTTAGTGTTGCAAGTCCTTGTGAAGCATATGATTTCTCACTTTCTTAGCTCTACATGTAAATTGTAACATACAGAATCATTCTAAATAAATATAATACTGGGTTTAGAAACCCTGATACACTCAACAACAGACACACACATGGACAGTTTACACTAA
Organism: Pampus argenteus; assembly: GCA_036937835.1. Classification (NCBI taxonomy): domain Eukaryota; kingdom Metazoa; phylum Chordata; class Actinopteri; order Scombriformes; family Stromateidae; genus Pampus; species Pampus argenteus. The sequence continues at coordinate 3,060,034 of CM072865.1, read as the reverse complement.
TGTCCATGCTAATGGATGTCAGCACTCTTGTAGTTGTCTGTAGTCCTCACAGTCAACATTTTGGACCATCACTGATATCACCCACACCCTTGATAGGGAATGCTTTAATCACCTTTAAAAGATCTATTGACAGACAACCACTACAGCAATTTAGAGAAGCAAACCTACTTTAGAGAGGAGTTCCTGGGTAGTGCTGTTGGAGAACAAGCTAATGCCATGTTTCTATGATATCTTCATTCACAAATGTTTACCACTATCGTAATTAAATTATTCTCACGTGGTGGAAGTGTAAAAACAACATCTTTAAATGTCATAATGTCTAACTAACTGAACTGTTCTCATCCCACATAAAGCATCATGTGTAACCATTAAGGATGTGAATATTGTAGTGATTTTATGTAGCCAAGAGAAAAGACAGATAATCCCAAACCATGATCAAAATAATCACATATAGGACTTCAAATATATCCAACACACAAAACAAATGCACTTCACAGTAATAAGGTTAAACATGAGTAAGCTAAAGAAAAAATATGTACAAGAGACCATAAACAGTACAAAACTCAGAGAAACAATAATGCACAATAACAATAACCAGCTGGACAGCATGTTGGAGCAGAGTTACGGCCCAACAATAAAGCTGTAAGGCAACATTATGTCTTCTTGGACTGCATCTTTAACTCAGAGGGATAGATCTCTCATTCCTTAAATTCATTAACAGCGCTGAATAGATTTTTTTGTAAGTCTATTTAGCGCAGTGTCTTCCCTCATTCTCTACCAGATTACTACAGCTGGTGATATAATGTTGTTTTTTAATCCATTTTTCTGTAAAGCACACAGTAAGACTCTCCCACTCTCCCCTCCTCAAGCATTTTTTTTTGTCAGTTTGAAACAAGTACCTGATTAAATAGAGACAATGATGCAAGTTTCAATTCACAAATTGGAAAAGCTAATCCTCTGCTTAAGATTTCCTTGGGGTAGGAAGACTGAAGACTTTGCCAAGGGAGCATATAGGGAAAATTGTGCTCTATGAAGGTTCTGGAGGCGTTTGAAGGCATGTGTTCCAGTGATCTAGGTCAGATCACTTGTGTGTGTATGTGCTGGTGTGCAAAATGAGCATTTTCACAGGAAAAAAAAAAGTACCATATACAGTATATGTGAGAAGAAGAGCAAATAAAGCAAGATGTAATAGTGCAGGTGGATATCTCAGTGTGTAACTGTATGCACTCGTGAAAATGAAATCAACCCAATTTTTCATTTTCAGTTTGCAGTAATGGTGATTTATTGAGAAGGCGTAGCTATGGGTGACATTCAGGATGGCCTTTCTTTCAATGTCAGAGCGGCGTTTCATCAGGATGAGCCTTTCTTTCAATGTCAAAGCTGCGTTTCATCACGCTAACCGATATCCACTTCCTCTGCGTGCAATTAGAGAGCCTTTTAATTAGAACTGAGCTGAATGATTGCTCGTTGTCACTCATGCCTGCAATCCACCACTTCCTGTGCTGTCCATGCAGCCCTACATGGACAGCACAGAACACACTGAACCCAGGTGACGAAGCATAAATGAAATCCAGAAACATATGCAGAGTGTGAAAGGATAAATTATGTGAGACATGACTGTGTGGTGTGAATATTTCCCATGATAAAGATAGGATGACAGGACCATTAACCCTGTTTTGTCTACTCTAAACCACAGTGTTGTTGTTGTTGTTTGTTTGTTTTTTTTGATCTTTAGGAAAATATAAAGAAAAATCTGAAATAATGTATTTCTGTCGTTTACCTCTCATCTTTTTTAAAATGAGTTGAGAAGCCGACAACAAAGAATTTAACTTTATCAAATGAAGATAGATGTCCTCCCCTAGTCTCTCTAATGGCAGGACTGTTCAGCTCTAATCTCCAGCTGTGCTCATGACATGTGCAGAGCCCAGAAGCTCCACCCCGCTGCTGCAGAGCAGTGGCTCACGGATCACTTGCTTATTCAAAGTTTATTAACTACTGAATGTGTCACTTGTACAAACTGTTCAATTGCACCACATTTGATATTACTCCTTGGATCCCAGGCAATACATCCAAGTGTGGAGTTGATCAGATGAAAGGTTTGTGACACAAAGGACAAACATATAGACATACAGACAGAAAGTCCGTCTTTCAGTAGAAATATGGTGAGTTTCTATCAGGTCCTCACCCTCTATCAGAATTCAGAAATGTCTAGCCTTCAACATATTTTGTATTTTCTCACTCTGTCAAAGCACAGACACATCTGGCCATTCAGATCTCTTCCTGAGTTTATCAAACTGGCATTTAAATGTAACTATTGAATGTGTCGTTTTGTCATTTTAACTGAGCTTCCCACAAACAACCTACTCATTCTGTTTTGGAGAATTCAGGTGTCATTCACCTCCAGTCTCTCAATACACCATTAAGAATTCAGGTAAAGACTCGTTGTAATAAGATGCTGTGTTTAAAAGTCCATCTTGAGAATCTCAGGTAAAGTGTGTGTAGTCTAAACTTTAGTATATCCGTTTTGTGATAGAATTCTCGTGTCTTCAACCCAAAATGTGAGTTTCAGAGTTGGAGCCCATTTTACAAAGTCACATGATGCCACTCGGATGACTACAGCACCAATTTCTGAAGCAGAGGGAGATTACAGCTTCTCCCTGATGAAGCCATTAACCAGAGCTGATGGAACAGCTTCTTTCTGTCACTGCAAACTAAGCAGAAGGCAGAAGGAAGGAGGGGAAGGCAGAGAGAGAAACAATTAGCCTCAGGGTCCTTGTGATCATAAGTAATAATTTGAATGAAATTAAGTGGCAGGTTTAACAAGCAGGGATAATTTCACTTTTCCGTTCTTCCTGGGGGAAATCTGGCCTTTAATTGAGTTAACACTTTTTGTTTTGCAAACACTCCTAAATCAGGCCAAGACTGCCACTGCGTCTCATTACCGACACCCAGAATTGGTGTCAGCACCCAACCATCTCCTACCAGCTCTCCGTCTGGCCTGCTGCTGTCCTTTATATCATTTCTCTTCCTCCCTCCTCCCTCTGGTTTTTAGCTGCTTTTTGATGTGCCCGTCACACCGTTACGGTAATGCTCTTAAACCTCTTATTATAAAAAACACTTTGTTGCAATAAAGAAATAGGGAAAAAGGAAAAATAACTAAAAATGATTCCTTTTTGGTGAAAATCATCGCTGATACATCATCATCATTTATATTTGATATACAAATCTATTGACAATTGTTTGGAAAAATGTGCTAAACAGGAACTAATATATAATTTTGGGTGGAGTGATCAGGATTATAAGTCAATTTATAGTGTGTTAAGGGTATGTGGGTAGTAGGAATGTAACATTACACAAAATTCAAGGTTCAATACAGCCAAGAAAACAAACAAAAAAAAAACCCGGAAACATCCAATAATATATTATAGGGCCTAAAAGATATTATTTCTTTTATTACTGAAATAGTTTTAATATATTTAACTATAGTAGTTGTGCTGCAGTGGAAAAGGAAAACATACTTTCTCTTTCTTGCAAGAAGTCAGGGCACCTTGCTCACAGCTGTGTTATGATGATTTACGTGTAAAACTGGTTCCTATAGCATGTTGTTGAACACGTGTTTATAGTTGTTCTGAACGGTTTTACTCAAAGGTGGAACATAGAAGGGAGAGGGATGGGGGAGGATGATATTGTTTCATAGGATTGCACTCGGTCATTGTTCTTGGAGGTTGGCCTCTCGTTTGTCATTGCGATGGTAGTGACACTACATGAACATAGGTAACCAGGGTAACCATTGTAACTTGGCTAAGCCTGCTAGCATACATTCATGAGCATGCTACAGCGAAGTGGTGCATTGCTAAAAAGTTTTGGGATGAATATACAAGTACACATTTGGACAGCTATATATATATATATGTATATATATATATATATATATATATATATGGGTTTTTTTTCAAAATGTTTCGAGATATCTTACTGACAAAAGTGGTGGACCAACCACCCCTGACATTCCTAGAGCCATGCTGCTGGCGTGACTAAAACATGGGTAATATGTTTTGAGTTTGCGTGAGTAATAACAGCCTCCAGGGTTTACATAACTCAAAAAATTACAGTTGTTACACTATACTCCACTGGTCATGTTTATTGAAATGGTTGAACATGTTATCCAATGCAGCAGGCTGTTTTTTGGGATGTCTGTATTTATTTATTTATTTATTTTTTTGTCATAGTTTTTCCTAGTTTTTCTTATATATTCACTGGTAGTGTCTATAATGTGAATTCCCGGATACTAAATGTTTATCTGAGGTTTTCTGCAGTGGTCATGTGATATTTCTATTACAGTAGCATATCACATGAGGCATGTGGTAAATTGCAGGGACATAACTGTACTAAACAATAATATATTATGCTTCAAATAAGCAATGTAAACCACAGTAAAATATATATCATCTTAAATACAATATTATTTAAATTAAATATAAAAAAAAATTAAATCACATCCAGATTGAAAGCTAACAATATACTTAGACTTGTCAATTCTGGACTAAACTAACAAGGGCGTGCCAGAGATTCATAACAGTTTCTGATTTGTGAAATCTGATCCTAAATCCTGGTTTAATGGGGTCTGCATGGAAAAAGATATATAGATAAGACATAGAGAGATATATAAAGCAAAGAGTTTAATGCACTTACAATAATGAGTGTCAAGTTGTCATCAGCTCAAGTAAAACTTTATCTCTAACTTCACCTGGTTCACTGTGTCCACCATGGTGTGTGTGTGTGTGTGTGTGTGTGTGTGTGGAGGAGCTTATCCCTGGTCTCTGATACAGAGAGCAGACAATAGAACAGAAGCAGTGTTACCATAAATACCAGCAAAATCTGGCCTCAGCATAGTTTTCTTCTATTCATTCAGCTAAGGTGCTGTGAAAAAAGGCTTAGATAATATTATGAAGTTGTATAATGGAAGGGAAAACCCTGTAAACTTCACCACTCAGCACAACTCCATGAGTCAGTCAATCAATGACATCCTCATGCGTAGGGCTGACCTTGCTCTTGCAGTCTAGCCATAAATAAATGGTTTGACACAAAAATGACACATTTATGTTTGATGATGCTTTAGATGTTGTCTTTGTCGGTGCAACCCAGTCTATCTATGAATGTGCCAGGCTGACTAATAAGAGTCATACTCCTTCAATCTCTACTCTGTCCCTCTGATGCTGTTAACTCTCTCAGTAAAAGTGAAAACGCCCTCACCACTGTGCTGTCTGATCATTTACACAAAAAAACATCTGTTAACAATGCCTCCCATTGAGCCTATTGTGGTCCATTACTGGTGCTACAGAGGGAGGCATGGGTGGTAGATTGTTATTTGGACAGCCTCCACCCCCAACCCAAAACCCCATTTCCAGCCCTCACCCAGTATCCTGCAGGCTGTCTGATATTGTCGTGAAAGCCTCTGCGGTGGGGATATTGAGCAGTACAGTAGGTGAACAATGGGAGGTGTGGATAGCAGATATGTGTGTGTGTGTGTGGGTGTGTGTGTGTGTGGAGGGTGGATGTTTTGAGGGGTTGTTATTGTGAAACAGAAGGAAAGCAGTGGTGCCGTCACAGTGCCAGGCAGGACCCAGGATAACGGAGAACTCAATGGAGTGTTAAATGGGAAATCATCTGTTTTCCGCCACAGATTTAATGTCATTGCTGCTCTCTCTCTCTCTGCGGTGCTCTGCTATTTCATTTGCTGCTGTCTTTCCCTCCTGTATCTCTTACTTCTATGTTTTGTTTTTGTCCAAATCTCCAAACCCCCACTCCCACAAATTTCACACTCTTTGTGAACACTCTTTTTCTTCTTTGCAGTCTTCTCTCGCCTGTCTACTTTCGATCGTCTCCTCTTTTCTCAGCCATCGGCCCATTCTGTCCTCTGTCTCATCACACAGGGCCTCAGGTTATCTCATATACTGCGGGCAGTTTTCTGCCTCATGTTCACAGTGGCCATTTGGGTTTGCAGTGTCAGTCCATATGCCCCCATATCTCCTCCTGTGAAGAACTCTGAGCATCTCTCGGCAGGACAACTCCATTAGATGCTTCACAAGATGACGGAAGAGATAACCCTCAAACTTTTAACCCCCCCACAAAATCAGCACCATCTCTGCCTCTGCTACCACCCACTGCATCTCCATCACCCTGTCCTGATTAACTCAACCATTTACAGCCTCAGTTAATGGCTTAACTCATGAGGAAACTGATCAAGCATTATGGCTTAAAAGAGGCTGTGCTGATTGAAAAAAAAAAAAAAAAAACATTCCCGTGATTGTTTTGATTTTATTTTTTAGCACTATGTTGAACTAAGCAGATGGCCATTAAATCAGATGTTTTCTCTAGCACAGAGCGCCTGAATGAATGTGTGATTCAGCCAACGTTTGCAACACTATTTATCATTTCAGAAAAGCTAACTGATCCCCTATACTCTCCACCTGCTGTATGGACTGACAGAAGAGAATCTAACCTATTTTTTTTTCTATCAATATAATGACCTTAATGAACATATCTGTTGAAATGTTGACAGATAAAATAGCATATATGGGAAATGGAATGCACTTATATAGTGCTTTTCCAGCCTTTTCATTCACTCACCACTTTGCAAGTATTCACCCTTTCACACACACACACACACACTCAGACACTGATGACACACCTATTGGGGTTAGGTGTCTTGACACTTTGGCATGAAGACTGGAGAAAATGGGAATCCAACTGCTCTACCTCTGAGTCGCGGCCGCCCAACATTGGATTTTTAAAAAATATTTTTAGATTTTTAGAAATTGTGTTTATCAGGCAGGTTGCATATCTAAAAATATCCAGTGTTTTTGAACTTTACCCACATGGAGTCAGCATAACTCAGGTCATGCTGACTTTGATTTTAGCCATTCCTTATTCTACATGCTCTGATTTTCTGAAGATACAATACTAAAATAGGGGAGATTTTGCTGCACATACAAACACCTTGCATATGAATTTTCTTACATAAATAATCCGGATATTTAGGACAATTTGAGTTGCATTGAAGAAACTATGTGACAGTGACTTAACAGCATTTACTTTGAGGAGTTCCTGGCTGTGTAATCATAACCCAGATATGATCCTTCCTCTGCACAAATGAAATTGGTCTAAATGAAATTTTAAAATTGTTTGAGCATTCATTCACAGAGAGGCAACATGAACAAATATAAATAACCTTTCACTCCAGTTATACCACTTGACAAGGGTTAAAGTTACATAGGCAGCCAATATGAATAGATAACACGCATCATATGACTTGTCATGATCATCCTTAAAACCTGGTCTGGACACAACTTTGATTTGGTGAAGGACTTTCTTTATCAGAAATTGTAATTGTCCTTGATGTTAATAACACATATAGTAAAGATCATTTAACCAACTCCATTGTTCTATGAACATGCATTTAGTAACCCTTTCATACATGCATCTCATGTATTACAGGGTTATAATATTTATTGCTCAATAGGTATAATATAAATCAGCACTTAGAAAAGAGGAATCAAAACAATATTTTCTCCCACAAAATGACCTGCTCTATTCACCACCAGAAGCATCAATGGCAGAATGCATAACACATAGTAAATCTAAAGTCTGTCACAGGAACTGTGGAGGACAAAATATGCAGATTGCTTTAAATGACTTTAATGAAAATTACTACATTTCCCAACACAATTAATTGAAGTGAAACAGTGTATACATTTTTTTTTGCTTTTTTATCAACAAATTTGAAATAAAGATTATAAGAATTTTAAAAAAAATACCACTTTCGCCTACTACCAATCCAACTATACATACTTGTGACTCTGAGTTCAGTTTGATTATGCCACAGAAGTAGCAGCATCGTCACTACAGAGCTCAACATATAAATGAGATGGTATTATATTCAACAGAATAATGAAGTATATAAAGTGACATACTTGGCTGAATGAAAACAGAGAATTAGAAATGGTGTCAACAGACCATAACAATAGCTCTATCCTGTGTTAAAACTTTACTGAGACCTTGTATATTGCGCAGCCAGAAGATAGAAGGCTCACAAGGTCCAGCTTCAGTCCCTGAGGCCATAGACTAAGAAAGCAGCTATTTATCTGCTCAAACATCTTTAGTAAATCTGTGAGGGAGCCTCTCACAATGAAGGAATAAATGGTGTAAAAAAGGAACATGCCGGCAGAGTACCTTGGCTGCTTAAAGTCTTTTTGATTTTAAGGCAAGAAAGCAGTAGCCCCAGGGCCTTGGGTTTGAACTTCCTTTGTGTTAAAGTATGTCTGAACATTTTTTAGGCCTGAGTCTGACTCATCCACAATGAGGATTGATTTGTTCCTTGAAAATCCACCACAACATGGGTAATAATGAGCATGGCCTTTTATGGGTACTGATGACTCAATAGTGGCTTTTATAAACTGTCATTATGCTAGAAGAAGGTTTTTTTTCTTTTTAAAAAAAAAATAAATTCACTGACTGCTGAATTTGTACAACCTGTCCTTTATGAAGTTGTCACCCAGGAAACAGAGTAGGGCAATAGCATTAGACTGTACTGTAATTACTGCTCTCTCTACTGTCCAAAGTGAGCCTAAAGAACCTGACAACTGTAGATGTGATCCAAAGGTCACAGAGGTACATTATATAGAACGGTATATACATACTATATACAGAGGTACACATGCTCTCATTTGGATGGGTGCAAATCACTATGTATGTAAATAACTCAGCGAATACATTTATGTAGAGGTACTGTATATCTGTTAATATACAGTACTATAATATATATGCAGGTCTAGCATATAGTCAAGTGATGGAGAAGAGGGGTTAACATGTTTAGGCTTAATGGTGATAGTTAAACATTCCCATTTAGTGTTTCGTAATGCCTCACTTACACAAAGCTGACTGATACTGCTGTGTGACCATATGATTCACTGTGAGAAGTGTTCAAGCCCACTGCTATGGTAATATGGAAATTACATTATCTTTTATGTTATTGTAATACAAATAGTACATTTAACCTTAATTTAGCCTTTATTTGAGTTGAATTGTTTGTTACTTCAAAGGTTAGGCAAGCTAAATCACATTCTCAAAATGTTATGTACCATCTTTTCTGTTTTCTTCAGCATACTAATCATAGGAAATAATCCTCAAATCTTAGTTTTCAACACAATACATGATAAGAATGGAAGAATCTATAATCTCTCCAACTACAGCACTCCCTGAAACTGTAAGAGTCTGCTGAGTATGTGCTACTGTACACTGGTATACCACACCCCACATGTGATTACAGTTTGTGCAATGACATCAAACCTGCCTTTTTCTTTCTGCTGTGAGAGTACACTCCAGAATCCAAAAATACCCAAATCTGATCTCACTGAAAGCAACACAAATGAGTTTTAAGTCTTTAAGCAGAGCTTTGCTAATTAAAAAAGACTCAGACTCTGTCAGGCATACTAACGTCAGGCCTTGAACGGACTGTAGACATGACTATGAGCAGAGCTCTGCCATATTGCTTTAGTAGCAGAACCCACTGTCCCGTGACTAAGACTCACTGTCAGGAGGACTAATAGTCTTAACACTCAAGTGAATCTGATGAGTTTTTTTTTTTTTTTTTTTTTTTTTTTTCCAGCGAGCAGATAATGAGAAGAGAAAGAAATCTGCTATAAGGACCCTCCTAGCACTACTTTGTACATCTGCAAATTTTCTGAGCCTGGGCATGATCAGGATGTTCACAGTGTGCACGCTTACAATGAAAGTTTAAGATTAGCCATCGCCTTTAATATAGCAAGAATGCTGAAATTTTAATAACAGTGAAACAATACACTATTGTATACAGAGGCAATCATTTGACGTGCTGCCAACAGTGACCTAAAGCAAGAGCAAACACAGTGTCGGATAGGACAGTAACAGCCATTCATTATCTTCCAATGCTCTCCAGAGGTTATAGTCAAAGGAACTGAAGGTTAGTCCATCTAGTGTGATGCCGGTTCAGTTAGACTGCCACTGTACACAGTCAGGATCATTGCACCATGGCTAACAGAGCTAATGATGGCTCATGGCTAGGCTGAAACCAGCTCATTACAGACGTTATGGTATGTCACTCCCATACATGGGAGTTAAAAGACTAGTCCAGTAGCGTTAGAATCTGATTTTCCTGCCAGATATCTGATATTATATGTAAATAGTACCCTGATATATAATGTTAGTCCAAATGTAATTAGAAAGTGAAACCAGTCAACTATTATAGTAATGTTTTGTGTTAATGCATCCAAGGGATTTCTTTACTGCCAAACAGAACCTCCAAACTCACTGTTGATGTATAAATATGTGAATCACAACTGAATTGTGAATCACCAGCATTAAACCGATTGTTGTTACAAATTGGATGCTACCACATACTACAAAAATCAGGGCTCAACTTACATATCTCTGTTCTACAGTCACCTTAATATTAGATAGCTGAAATACATGTCAAGCATGTCCAATCATACGTCAAATATTTCCTCAAAATATAAGTGAGCAATCCTTTTTCTCAACATTTTGTGACAAGTGGCCACTGTACAAAATAATAATCAATGCAAGAAGAGATTATTGAAAAAATAATGCATGATCAACATAGTTTTCCAACTTTAATTTGAGGAGCTATTGCTTTTTTTACTGTTGTATATCAAAACAATTTGATCAGAAAAAATGCAATTTGAAAGGTTTTCTTAAGTTTTAGGAACTTGTGATCTATATTTTTAAATATAGATCACAAGTACAGAGACCATTGGCTGCCTAGAGGGAAGGAAGGAGAACAGTTTCTACTGTTGGGTGGTATGTGACTTGGGTGTAAACAAAATGATGGAAAAACATTTGTTTGGTCTTACTGGGTACATTTGCACAGACAGAATGTACCAGTGCTTGGCTGCATATAGTATTCAGATAGGAAATGTTCAGTGTGAGACCTTCATCCACCCATCTATAGGCAACAGAGATGTAGATGTGGCAGCAGTCGTGGGATGAAGAAGGTGGAGAGGCATTAGGGTGGCAGCAGTCACGGTGTTAAGTGTGGGATTATGAGTCATCGTTGCCTGATCTGTTTCCAAACTCCACTTTATGGCTGTAATTTTGCAGTAAGCCACCTCAGGGGACGTCCGTCTAGGCAGGAACCTGAGAGTCATTAATACAGCTATCGTGCTGTTGCTGCAGACAACGGATGACAGCAACTCTCTGCTACATATCAATAACACAGGAACATACACTCACACATGTTGAACCGAAACCAAAAAAATATGTATATTATTGACACAATTAAAACAACACTGACCATGTAAAAAAAAAAAATATAAAAATCTTAATCTAGCTATTATAGTCATTAAGATGTAAAAGGATAACCATTTTCAATTTCTAACTACTGTAAAAATATATATATCTCACTTTTACACATATGTATCAATCAGATACTGCTCCAACAATAATAGTTTTGAAGGAAAGGTGTGTGCACAGCTCTAATGTTTATTATAAATAATTGGTGTTTTTTTTTTTGTTTTTTGATAATAGGTAAAGTGAATTTTGCCATGCACCACATGGGCTTACAAGACACTCCACACATAACAGAGCAATAAAGAGCAATTAAAAAATGAGAATGAAAAAACAAATATAACACTACACTGTACATGTCAATCAATGTCATACCAAACAATCCAGCTCCTGCAGCTATAAAACATAACTTAGGCATATCTGAGACACAGAATGTACCATTACCCCATCAAACATAAAGCACCCTCATATGCTGTCGGTAAGCAATAAACAAAAACTAAGGTGAAACATTTTACCTGTAAATAAGTACTGAAGTCTATAGTCATCAGACATATAAAACAGATCAGGACATTGTGTTATAAATGTTGGTAATCCATAAATAATGTTCCATTAGTATCACATGAAGCATTAGTAAAATGTTTATTAACCATTAATAAAGCCAATTGTTCCAAATTACAAACTCTTTATAACGTACACCTGATCAGAAAGCAGTAGAGTTACACACTTAAATTAAACTGTCAAGTCTGCAGTTATAAATGTTGACAAGTCATACAGAATGTGTAAATAACAAATAATAAGCAATACAATGACTTGCAAATATAAATAAGCTGTTAATAAATGCAGTTCATGCACACTGCAAAGATTTTCCAGAGACTGAGTGGTGTAATGGATCTTTTTAGATGAGAGCTAAAAAGATGAATGTGGATAAAAACCAGCTTCAGTGATGGCTTTTAACTAATAACAAAACAATAAAGCGATTAGTTACTAGTTATTCTTTTGGCTTGTAAATGATCTATAAATAATGATAAATGATTAATTAACCATTCATACAACAATTTTAGACCTTTGTTTAACCAAGCAAGCAGCCCGCTTCTGTGTTAGCCTTAAGATACAAAACATAGCATTTTGATCGTTCAGAGGTTTCTAATGCGATTCCTGGTATTCACCGTTAATGAGACTTTTAAAGACACCGTGGATCTTTCCTCTTTGAGTCTATACATTAAACCAAGATGATATTCCATTGCCAATGACTTTCAACACAAAGAAAGAGAAAAGGAATTGCAGGTGCTACCTTGGATGTCTTTTTATCCCAACATGGCTTTGTAGCCATGTTGCCACTTCAACAGACCTGCCAAAAACAAGGAGCTGAGCTGAAGCCCTGTGTGGATGGTGTTTAATCTCCAGCCTACTTCTGAAAGCCTGTCATGCTGCCATACAAACTGCAGAAATAAAAACCAAATCACACTGTTCAAATACACGTGCTTGCAGATAACTGAGGTAGCAGTGTTGCTTATTACTGTACACCGTTACATAAATAAAGTTCACAGTCTGAGATAGCCTACAATAGATATATACAATATACAACACAATTATTTATTTAATGTTGGCTAACGCTGATGTTTTTCAGTTACATAACAGAGCATTGCTGTTTGCTTGTGTTTTGCTTCCTGATTTTCTCTCTCGAATATCCACTTGAAGTTCAAACTATTTATTGTATTTATGTCATATAGCTATGACATGAGATGCTATTTAAACTCTGAATGTCCTATTTGCTACTGAATGCATATCCTTCCCGTAATTTAGCATGATGATTTAGGTGTTCTTTCTGACTGTGACTACAAGGCCATAATTGCCTCACAGCCCAGTGCTCTTCCCAACAATAATGAGCCAACAACAACAACAACAAAATATATTTTTCTCAACATTTTCTCAATAGCCTTTATAAAAACATGTCGAGAGTACAGCTGTTATATAAATATAAACATAAATATAAACATAAAGGCAGTAACTATTCATATCGGCCTATTCTTAGACCGCTTTAAGCAGTTTTCGTGGGAGCACAACCACCATAATGCTGCTCACACGTTGCCAGTTTGATATTTCCCTGACCTTGAAATTCAGTTTGCCCATCTGTGTAGTAGTTTGGGTGCACGGCTTCATTCAAATAAGGTCTTAGAACCACATCTGTTTGGCATCAATAATGTTTAGTGTGGTTAAAGCGGGGATTTTAGTATGGCTGCTCAGGGAAAGACACATGACTTTAAAATCAGGAGACACCAGCCTACAGCATCACCAGAGTGAACATTAACGTCCGGGCCACGTTGCAGAACTGCTGCATCTCGCATGCCTTTCATAGCGCCCATCAAATTTCATTTTATTATAAATTGAATTTGTATTTAGCTCACAGACGCAGCCGTCTGTCAGCAGCAGCTCCTGGGTAGCTGGGAAGACAGCAACCAGCCAAACTGCCTTCACCAGGCTGACTGACAGCAGAAATTTACTGAACCAAAATAGTTTTAATGTTGGCTCTGACAGTGTTTCTTCATTCATTGATTTTATTTCCCTGCCCACAATAGTGAGTGAGGGGGAAACAAGCAACTCACAGACAGACTGTAAACTGATCAATCAACGTAAATATAGCTAAAATAAGTTCAGAACACATATGTGGCAGGATATTTGTGTGATTTAAACATGGGTATGTAATGTGGCTTGATACACAACACACCTACACACTAGAGGAGAACATCAACAGTAACTCTGACCTTCAGAGGATGTGGTAAAGCATCCAGTCCATCACAGATTACAGAAAAAAACACACATCATACACCAGCCAACAACACTACCAACCTAGAGGAGGGAAACTCTGCTGCGTTTGACAAACACAATAGCTAATTGTCACTCTTGTTCTACACACGCACAAAGTACAGCATGGGTCCTCATGGGAATGATATAAGGACATGTACTCCAGGCCTGTGCTGACAAGCTAGCCAAGGTATTGTTGTGTACCCACATCCATGGGTACACAACACATGAATAGCCTACATGAAATCCCACAAGCCTAACTTGGTCAAAACAGACTGAAACTCCCAGCCCGGCTTGCATCACACCTACGGGTGAGATTGATCTCCCATTGGACGAGACCTGCACAAGACCCACAAGAGATCCTGTGGTGTCACCAGAATTCTAAAAAGCTGAAACAGCCCCCACAGCTTTGCTTCCAGTCTGAAACACAGCCAAAGAAAGAAGTGACTCCATTTACATGTTAAACTGGGCCTTAAAAGATTTTTCACCTTTCTGTGTGGAGAGACTCACAACGTCAGAGTAGAGCTGCTGAATGAAGCAGCCCTCTGATTCCTGGATGCCTGCAGTGTGTTAACTGTGGTAACTTTGCCACCGTGCACGAAGCCAGTGAATTGTGTTTTATCTATTAAAGGGCCAACAATTGGCCGACAGACCTCTCAGTGAACTGTGTCTGTACACTCACTGTCATTAAGTGATAAAACTGAAATTGTTGTGTCTCCCTACGGCTGTTAGGATCTCTTTTGCTTCCCTCTTTATTAACCGCATACATAAAGACTGCTACACCTGCTCATAAGCACACATGGTAAATATCAGAGGTTAACTCTGCTTCACACCATTTTAGCATCAGAGACGTGTTAAACTGGCGGATGCAATTCTCTATTGTCTCTGTTCAAACCTTGCGGTCATCCTCTGACCAGAACTCTTGCATGACGTCTTTCCCCACAGGATCATATCCACCATCTGTTTTCTCTTCTCTCTCTGATTCTCTCTCTCTCTTTCACACACACACACACACACACACACACACACACACGCGCGCGCTTGTGCCATATGTTTCTTGTTGTTCATAGTTGCTTATTGTTTGTATGCTTCTTATTTTAATAGTCTGTGGTGATATGACAGCTTATTGCTGTTCAGAGACAGTGCTCAGATTCAAACCTTCAATGTTAACCTTATGAATGTTAATGTCCCCAGACATTCTTGTCAGTGTTTTTGGTTATTGGTCCCAGTGTCTGGGTGGTGCCCCTTTATTATGAATTCATATTAATTATTTTATCAGCTTTTAATAATTTATAATACCTATGACAATTAATCATAATTGCTAAAATTATTGCTATATCCTGCCTCAAAACCACCACCACTGTGCCCATTTCCAAAAAGCCTATGTTAACCTGTCCAGTGACTGTCCTCCAGTCACCCTTACCCCTGTCATTTCAAAATGCTTTGAACTACTGTTATTTACTCACATTACAGACATTGTCCAGGCTGATCTAGACTAACACCAGTTTGTCTACAGGACAAACAGATCAACTGAGGACACCATATATGTGGCTCTACACCACATACAGCACGTCAGGATGCTCTATGCCGACTACAGCTCGGTGTTAATGAATACCATCATACCAAACAAGCTGTTCCATGCACAAACACTAACTTCCTCCATATCCATATAGAAACTGGATTTCAGTCATCTCAATCCTCCATCTTCACCCTGAACACCAGCATCTTCTAGGGCTGTGTGCTGAGCCCCCTCCTTTATGCACCGTTTACGCACATCCAGCCCATCCACGAATCAAAAGCTAATGTTAAGTTTCCATATGCTATGACAGTCATCAGGCTCGCATCAGGCAACAATAAAGTGGCATAGGGGGAGGGGGTTCAGAACCTGACAACAAACAACAAGCTGGTTTTAAACACTAAAAAGACCAAAAATTATTATTTTTAGGACTGTCAGTGCTGTCCACATTAACACAGGGTCTTCATGTTCAGGGAGTCACCATTACAGAGGACTTACATTGGGCTGACAGCAGTGGCAGGTAAGGCAGGAGGCTAAGGAGAACCAACCTCCCGAAAAAACTGCTTGTCAACCTTGACAGATAGAGAGCCATACGCCATCCTAACAAACTGCATAACAGCCTGGTGCAGTAGGTGCAAGAAAAGGTGACAAAAAAAGCCCTCCAGCATGTTGTGAAAACAGCTCAGGACATTGTTGGCATTGGGCTGCCATCACGAGAAAATCGTCACAACCCTTGTATGAGGATGGCACAAGAATATCAGGAAAATGGTTACACACCCTGGACACCACTTGTTTAAGCTCCTCTCATCAGGCAAGCACTACAGACTTCTTCCCAAAAGCTTTGACACTATTGAACTCAGACATGTCTGGGAAGACTGATATGCTGCCAGCATTGGAGTATGTGTAATATCTACTTACATGTCATTACAAACATGTGTAAACTTTTACACCAACTACACGTCAACTCCCCAATACACTCTCCCTCCATATCTGTCCATTGCACCTTCACTTCACTTTTGTTATTATATATTCCATATCAAATGTTAGCCTCACCCTAATGAGAACTCTTTCAAAAGGCTCCAACTCCAGACAAAGGCTTTGGAAGCATTTCAAAGTCACATCACTGGCCTCATCAGGGTATCTCCCTCAATGTAACACAAAAGCTATGCGTCTTGGAAAACACTGATGCCATGAATTGGAGCATGATCTAGGTATCAAATAGCCTTGCACAGGCAGCTTCCTGCTCTATCGGGTGTTTGTATTCTGTAGTGTGGTTTGACAGGTCCAGCAGCCCCTGCTGCTCCAGATCTGAACTCTGGCCGGGGTCAGTACCCAGTACCCCCTCGACCCCCCGGCCAACGTGTACCCCCTCTGACTCACTCGCCCCTTGAGCCAGTCCAGGCTGTGTTTCCCAGCCTGTTCTGCCACTCAGGGAGGTCTCCAGCGAGACAGCATGTCTGACAGGTTGGAACAGGAACAGGCAGGATAGACACACAAAACCCATCTCTCAAGCCCTCCACCAGCCTTGTTCTATTCCAGTTCACTCATCTCTTTTTCTACCAAGCCAACACCAGCTCTACACACACACACACACACAAGCAATGTTAGTGGAGAAATAAGTTGCTCTTTAACATGAGGACTACTGACAAAAAAAAATTCTGTTGCACAAAAGATAGTAAATATGGATATAATTATGGGTTGCATACACCGTATGATGTTTAAATTATGTTTAAAAATGCATGTGCATTGTTTTAAGATTGAAAAAAAATCACATTAAAATAAAGCCCTGTTGAAGTATGTTGTTATGGCAATACTTGTTGTATTGCAATGAGAAAGCATTCTCACAATAACAATGTGTTTTCTATTCACTATGTTGCTATGGGCTATGCTATATATATATATATATTATCAATTAACAATAAGTCCAGTAAGCAGAAGAAAGCCTTTAAAACACCTGCACACAGTGTTTCAGGTACTCAGCAGGTTGGTTGTTCTTGTATCTTAAGCCACAGGTCTTGTGTGTATTCAGGTGTCTCAGCTGCTTCTGTCGCTTTATGTGATCCAGACTGACTCCATGATGTTAAGATCAGGCTCTCTGGGGGACAACAGGACTCCTTGTTCTTCTTGTAGCTGAATATATTTCTTTATAACTATAGCTGTATGTTTGAGGCCATTGCTGCATGCTGCAGAATACATTTGGGGCTGATCAGATGCCTTTCTCATGGTATTGCATTATGGATATGAATCTAAACATCCACAATGCTTAAAACATATTATGTTAAAACAGCCCATTTAAGAGCCTACTGTACTTTATATAGTCATCTTGTGGTGCAGTTATACAGAAATGAAAAAAGCTAGCAAAGGTAGCATGTGGTGACACATTCAGAATCTCAAGCTCCCAAGATGTACAAGTGTAAGTCATATGTTTGGGGCTAGTAATGTGCTGTGAGGAAATTAAGAATATCAGGTAAAAATCTGTCAACTGATTCAAAATATACTGGACTGAACTGAGCCTACACAAAGTGACACAACGTACTCCTTTTGTTTTGGAAACATTGGAACAAACGTCTATATGTGCAATGATATCTCTGGTTCGCTATCCTTTTAATTCATTGATATTATAAACTATGTGTCTGAAATAAAGTTTAATTAAATTGAACATTAACCTAATTATAAGTGGTTTAAAAGGGGACACAAGAGACAGTTCTTTTAAACTAAATAAATAAATAAATAAATAAATAAATAAATAAATACATAAATAAATATATATATATATATATATATTAACTGCGAGAAGATTACTTTCTGCTGACAAGTAAACTTGGCAGGTCAGAGATATAGCTTGGTATTCTGGAAGCAATGGGAAGCCAATGAAGGGAAGCTAATATTTGGGTAATATGTGATTTTTTATTTATTTATTATTATTGAGTGCAGAATATATAGGCATGAATGACTTTCAATGCAATTTAGTGATAGAATGAACATCCGGTCAAAGGTGTATGACATTAATGTTGCTCTTGTACATGACAATAATGTAATTATCACGTGGACACAACTCAGGATTTCATCTTAGCTGCCGATTTATGGATGAAGTACCGAAGTGACATTTTAGATGATGCATTATTCCATCAATGCATATCCTCACAGAGAAATCTTATTTTCTCATTATGACGGCAATTATTCCAGTCATGAGAAGATACTGAGATATTTTTACTCAACTGCATGTTCCCTAGCAGTAAAATGAACAGCACAACATTTCAGCATTTTCAGAATTTAAAAGAAAATTAAATATTACCATTAGAAATATAAATGCAGAGAATGAGAAGCAGATGACAAAAGCACAAAACCTGAAACATAATTAAATTTTTAAAAAAAAGTCAAAACTAATACATGCACTTACAGCAATATTTATAATAACTACACACATATACATTTATAAGTGTAAATATGTTATTTTCTATTTATTGTTTTCATGTCAGTAATTGTCTTCAATGCTCAATTAAATTTAATTAATACATAAGACATACATGGACTACATACACATAAATGTAAGTAGGTTTATTCAAAGTAATTGCAAAGTGCTAACACATTTTGACTGTTAAGCAGAGCTTTCTGCTATTATTATATATAATATAATTCTCATATGACTCATCTTATTCTTTCCCCGTGCCGACGATATGCCGCTTTGAGTGATTTTCAGATAATATGAATCCTGGAATATGTCTGATGTCTGTGTGACACGTTTTTAAAACTCTGTGTGGATCAGACTTTAAATGATAGCTGTCAAAAAGGAAATAGCTTTCCATCACTGGTCCATTTAAATGTACCCACAGGTGTAGCATATTTATGGTAACATGGAGAAATGATTCAGCGGTGGTGCTGTGGCTCTGAATACCAACGGTGCTTTGGATCTGCAAAGAGATGACCTTGAGTCAGCCCACATGCTCGGACGAGGGCAGAAGTTAACATCTCTGCTTTCTAACTTATGACAAAGATATAAACGCAGAAATTATAGTCATGCCTGAGTGTTTGTTTGAAACAGTTTCAATTTTGCAGGGCACACAATGAATCAGACAGCTGCTAAAGCAATTAACAAGGAGAGACATTATGGTAATGAGAGTGTGGAGCTTGTAAGGTCACTCTTGTCGCGCATGTTAAGCCACGACTCAGGGCAGATTCTCCGCTACCAGATTAATTGAATGCAGCAGAGAAGAATGAGGTGCAGAATTAGTTTACTTGATTTGTCATGCACAGACATATGTTGGGGGAAAAACAGTCTGAGGATGAAACTTCATGGGTTTATTCAGTGGTCTTTAAGAGTTGATTTAGGATACAGAATTAGGGATGCAGTGAAAAAAGTTTCAAGTTACTGTCAAGTGTCAAGTGTCAAGTGTCAAGTTACTATTTCTGAGGCCAAGAAGAAACGTTCATGCTCAGCGAAACCTTGATTACTGACTGATGGTTACTGACTTTAGGTCATTTTGAGATAACATGAATTAGCATGAATATAATTATGTAATATTACAAATCAATACATGCCGTTTATTAAAAAGAACAAAAATTCCAGTTGAACAATAATTGAACATTGCAGCACAATAAAACCTGATTCTACCTACCAGAAGAAGAAAGAGAAGAAAAATAATGAGAGATTGCAGATTTTGTTATGCTGTTGTGAACCCAAAGCGTCCCCACATTCCTAAACTCCAATTCACTGTTGATGTTTCTGAAACTCAGTTTCAAAAGTTCATCTGTGAATAGGAGAATATAGGGGGGGGGGGGGGGGGGGGGGGGGGGGCACTGTTGGGTGTTGTATAAAAACCAGGGGGTAGGTTAATTGCATAAACAGACGTTTTAGCACCACCTCGCTACACAAGTAATACTGCTACTGCTGCTGCACAATCTGTGCTCTTACATAAAGTGAGCAATTAGCAAATAAAAACTGTCTTTGATGCATACAAACTAAATCCCCTGAAATATAAGCTGCTTATCTCACCAAATAACTACAATGACTGTTAAACTAGAAAGTGAGACAGCAAAATCCATGTGCACATTCTTACAAATTGGCTGGTGCAGAAATTTTGATAAATTTGATAAATTATAGTCATGCAACTCTACACACGTCAGTGATGTGTCGAGTCACTGACAGAGTCTACACATCACAGGTAGTAGTGAAGGAGTGATTTTGGACAAAGCTCAGGTAGAAAAACTTTGCTCTCAATTACTAAGTGTGCAACAAATTAACAGGTAATCCAACCACTCCTGTCTTATGACTGATTAGCAACAATGCCACATATTTTGCCACATGAGTAGTGTTATGTAAAACTTAACAGTGCAACATAGTTGCATTTGATTGCAGGACTCACCAGTTCTTTTCAATCAAAGGTCAGCACTGTCAAGACAGTGCTTTCATCTCATGGTTTACCAAAATTGAACTCTATGCAAAATCTCCACCAGTAAATTAGAGGTGTAAATGAATTTCAATATATTATCTGTAATTCAATGCAATTCAGTTTTATTGATATAGCACCAAATCACAACAAAAGCCATCCTATGACACTTTACACAGTCTTGACCGTGCACTTTAGTTTACAAAGACCCAATAATTCTCCCATGGCCCACTTGGCGATGGAAGCAAGGAAAAACTCCCTTTAAAGAGGGAGAAACTTCGAGCAGAACCAGGCTCTGGTTGGGAAAGATGGAGGGGGAGAGTGGGAGACACAGAGATGCACAGCAGCAACAATATCAACTATAATAATTAGAGTATAATTTTCAGCAAAGCAATCCAGATCCATGATCAGTTTTGAACAGATACAAGAAACAGCTGCATTTTTTGCAATAATATTCAACCCCTTACCGCCGACCCCTGCTGCACCCCCTGAACCTCAATCAAATCTAAACACACCTTGGTACAATAAGCAAAATTCACTTTTTACAGTGGCTTCAGGATCCATTAAGGTTATTCTTAAATCCGCTTAGAAATCCTATTAAAAGGCATTCATCAATATTATGACACCGTTGTCAATTCATGATAATTTCCCATCTCTGAATTTTAATACTTATTACTTATACAATGTTGTGAAGTTTAAATAAATAAATAATTCTACACCATAAATATAATATTTCAAACAGACCCTGTGATCCATGATCAGTATCAGCTGATACTGCTTTCATTCATCCATCCATCCATTCATTCATTCATTCATTCATTCATTCATTTATTCATTCATTCATTTATTGGTTCAAAACATTTCTATTTCCATTTCTAAAAACATCTGGTATAACACCCACTGTCTTTATATTCTTAATAGACATCGTTGTGACAAAAAAAACAAAAACATAAAACAAAAAACAGATAGAGATGCTGACTTTGCATTACACCTGTACAGCATATCAACTGGTTATGATGATTCTCTTTGAGATTTTGCTGATATAAATTGTGGCGTGATGAATCCAAGTAGACTAATACACTGTTTTCATAATAAGAAGAGTGGTGCTATTTCTTTTTGCAAAATGTTAGGAAGGAAGGAAGGAGTAGAAATATGTAATTTAGACATACTAGCAGCAGTTCTTACTATTACTATTAATCTATAATAAACCAAACTGCAACTTCAGCCATTTATTGTAAAACAACGGTACTGAAGAGAGAAGCAGTCTGATAAATTGAAGCGTCCGTACTTCTAACTCAAGTGCAATCTGTCATGATCTGTGAGTCTATAAGTTACGGCGCATCAGCAGTTCACTACTTAAACACACAAAACCGTAAATACAGCACACAAATGAAGCTGTTAATCAAACGTTTACGGAACCTTTCACCATGTCAATATGCATTAGCTGCTGATTGATTGCCATTTGTCTAATTAATCAATCCCCAAACTCATATGTCATTAATTCACTGATGAGCAGGGTCACAGCACACTCTTCATACACATAAATCTTTGCCTGTCGCTGATCCAAAAATAACCACCCAGCGCCTGATGACTCTCTCACAGCACAGAACGTAGTAAAAGAGACCAGTGTAAACATGAAGATAATAAGAAAGACCTTTTATTTAGCTTCGTTTCATCTTCGTATGTAGACACCATATAGTAGCCTGTGGTGGAAGCTCGTAGCTGTAAAGGCACTCTGAGGTTTTTGCGTTTTGAAAAGGTCCAGTTATTAAACACACAGTCCATTTCAGGTCTCAAGTGGGAAACAGTATTGATTGAGACACAAATCCAACAAAAGGAGCTTAAACTGAGTAACACCCACACTCCAATATCAATCTAGAAACATGACTCAGCAAGCTCTCACTCTTTTAGAAAAATAAAAAGGGGGAGGGTGGGTGTGTTATTCCCGGGGGGGTAAGCCACTGTTTTCTATCATCGGCCAACATGTTGCTGTTGCCACTGCCAGTGCTTTCCAACTGGAATCAGACCAAGTAACTACATCGGGCCGAGTATTTAACACCTCAACAGTCATTCTGGGAATAAAACAGAAGGACTCTGATTTCAGTTCTGCCTTCCCTTCACCCACTCCCTGTCCTACTTCTCCTTCTCTTTTTCATTCATCCCCCTCATCTCATTTCTCTTCCCTCCTCCATTACTCTCTTTCCCTTCCCATCCCTTGTCTCTGGTGGGTTGACATTTTTGGGCTGTCTGTTTTTTTGAGCTTCCAGATAAAAGTGTGGCATGAAAGCAGCATGAATGAACAGTTATTACAGGCAGTGTGCTCTGATCAGAGAGGTTTCACATCGGTGACAGAGACTCATCTTATCACATGCAGGGCTCACAACTCGGGGCATGGAGGTTTCCCATTTGACTCCCTCAGGACGACTGGGAAGTTATGGGGGGACAATTCCACTGCTCCAACAGTGTAATGAACATAACCCTCAAAGTCCTTTCAAGTCTTTGTAAAGGATCTTAGACGTCACAGCTGTGTCACAGAGAAGATCCACCATTTCTACAAATGGGCAGTGCCTGTAAAAGTATTCACATTGATGGAATTCTTCCTGTTTTATTCTGTTGTTAATCAAAATAGACTGAACATGGCTTTTCTGACACTGATCAACAGAAAAAGACCATTAAATGTCACCATTAAAACAGATCAAAGTGATCTAAATTCATTGCAGTTTATTATAATATATTGTTGTTAAGTAATAAGTGGTATTGATTCAATTTTGTAAAACAATAAAATATGAAAACCAAATATGCATCAATCCACATTGACCCTAAGAACAAACAAAATATGCACCATTTTCCATTTTTAATGCGTCGTCTATTATTTTTAAGCACACTATTGTCTTTATGGATGGCAATGTTGTCAATCCACTACTGAGGATCACGTTGAAATATTCTGGTAATATAGAAAACTTTTTTTTACACCATCAGCTCAAAACTTCCAATTCTTTATTATGACCATGCTGAAGGATATTGAAACTCTCAATCTCTTTGGCCCAAAGTCTTCTTACCACCACTAGTGTCGAGGCCCTGTCACTAGAGGGATCTCTGATTGGTTGATTTTTATTGAGTTCAACCTCTATAAATCTATGTAGTCTATGTAAAAGGTCAATGCCAAAGTGTCTTTCTACATGAAACAAATTAGGAGTAAAAAGCAACAATGTTTTTGTTGTTCTTGTTGTTAGCTATGAGTGTGAAAGCAAATCATCAAGCTCAAGAGCAGGATCCAGCATGTACGGTGTTCATCAACCACGGAGACACAATCTCTCTTACACTGCGCAGGTGAGTGACGTGTCATATGAATCTATCCCTGACAAAGTGTTCACGGAATCCAGCAGCTTGAGACAACAAGACACATTGCATAACACATGTATGGAAGCAGCAGTTCATTCATTCATTATGTTCATGAAACTCACGGTCATGAAGCCGTCCAGTAGACCAGAGTCTGGTTTGGGTGGAGCCTGCAGTCGCTCCATGGACCATTTCTCAATGATGGAGGCCACTTGGCTGTTCTCAGTGTTTAGGATCCTGAAACCTGTCATATTCACTCCACTGTATCGGTAAGGCTCCACGTCAAGGGCAAACAGATCCTGAGAGGATGATTAAAAATAATATATCAGAGTTTGAAGAGACAAACTGACTCATAAACATTCTTGCAGCTGAAAGTTAAAATATTCCACAAACCCCACAATATCATTTTCATTTTCTAACTTTCGACAGAGCCGGGCTTGCTGTTGCCTCCAGGCTTTGTGCTATAGGCTAAACATCTCAAACTGATGTATTGGACACATAGATGAATTCAATGAAGAGCTCATAAGAAAGCATATACAAAAGCTGTCACAACACTGTGCACATAAAGGATCATTCTGGTATACCACACATTTGATTTTATAAATATAGTTTTGGGGAGAATGAACCAGGTTAATTGCTGGAATCTGGAAATGCAGCGTCATCACTTCAAAAGAAGTTGAACAGTTCAACAGAGGTGACACTGTGTGAACTGTATCTCACCATTCGCACAAGCCCGCTATCAGGTCCACACACTAATCAAACCTTACGTACAATATTAGACCAAACAGTTAACACAAGGTAACTGAAGAGTGAAGACAAATCTGGCAGTAAAATAGATGGCATATGTGACCTTGGTATGGCTGGGTTGTTTACTCTGCTGTGAGAATTAGGCTGTCAGCACTGGACTCTCTGTCTGCCAAACACAACAGTAGGAAATGACAAGATACCCCTCTCTCTGTTTCTACAGTACCTCCCAATCTACATTCATGTTTGTATTTTACTTTTCATCTTTCTGAAAACTCTAAAGGGATATTTAATTATGTCGCATAAATTGTGCCACGCTGAATGGCAGCAAACAGAGAGTATGGACATTTAGATGTTTCATTTCAAAACCAGAATCATTTCTTAAGCAACCTTGATGAAGAGCAGACAGCAGAAAACCTGAAGTATTCAATTTTGAAAGGGACTTAACATTATAGAGTGTTTTGATCGTGAACAACAAAAGAGAATAAGATGGAGCTTCAATAGGAGTTTGATTTGAGACATATCTTAGACATGGAATATGGCCGTGATGGGAATAATGTGTGTGTGTGTGTGTGTGTGTGTGTTTGTGTTTGTGTGTGTCTATATGTAGATGTAGGGTTGTTGCATGTTATTGTGTGGATACTAAAGTGGACTTTATCTTGACATAGCCAAAAGCAACGCCACTTATATTTCCAGGTAATGCCTGAAGAGCCAAAGACTCCTGAAGTTTACAGAATCCTGCCTTTCACATTTAGGGAAAAAAATATTGTGACTGTCGTCTTACGATACTGTTACGAATACTGATGTCTCCAGTTGTAAGTTGTGCAGGCAGCTATCTGTCTGTGGATGACACTCACATGCTGTGCTGTTCTCTTCACTTACAGATTTCACACTGGCTGTCAGCATTGTGGCACAGAAAAGCTACTACTACAAACACTACTACTATGACTACTACTGCTAATGCTGGTGGAGACAAAAGGAGGAGAGATGAGGCAGAGTCTATAAAAACTGCACAATGGACACCAAGGTGGTGCCTGTTAATGATAGTTTCCTTGTTTGCTTCTCTGTGCACCTAAAGGGCATTCAATCCTGTCTCCTAAAAATATGTAACTGTCAAGACACATAATGACTCCTGATTAATCATATCATTATTTTTAACAATAATGGAATGTTATGAATGTATGTATCTGCAAAAATCATGACTAACAATGTTTTTTTAATTAGTATTCACTCACTGCAGCCAAGGCATGAATAAAATGAACATTAACCATACTGCATATGTTTTAGCAATTTAAAAGTCTTGGTTTATGGCTAAGCGATATAAGATATACATTAAGGGTTTACTATTATAGATACAGCAGCTATGCAAAAACTATGTTTGCATTTTGATAGTTAGACACATCTAACCTAGTCAACACATCTGCACACATCACATCTAACCATAGAAACTCAGTGACTGCATAAGAGAAGTCAACTATTCAGTAACAGGACGGAAATAAGGCAACATAAAGGTTAACTCCAGTTCTGCAATTAGGTGCCTAGATCACGGTCACTATTCATCACTATTTTTATTTTTTTATTTTTTTATTTTTTTTCAGTATGTACCGGTACGGTGTAATCAAAAGCACCCTAACCTCCTGTGTATTTGTGGCTTAAACCTAACCTCACATAGGATGCAAGACATAAGGCTTGGTCTCTACACTCAAGTCACAAGTGCTTTTTGTCAACTGGTAGAAAATGCTATTAGTGAACAAATACATTTCTTCTTAACCACATTTAGCTAAATCATTTAATGGTATATAAAACTTATATTTAAGAGACAAGGATGTCTCATTATGAGACCGCCTGCCTATCCCATCACTCTGAATTACATTTTGTATAGACAATTAATTTAACATAAAAGGCCTTCATGATTCGAAAAAAAAAAGTATAATTTGAGCAATAATTGTCAATATTTGAGGTTTGAGGTGTTGTGTCAATACTTTTACAGATGTCTCTTTTATGGGCAAAATGCTTTTTGCGTTGTGGGTATTCGGCCACTTTGAATTGGCAGCAAGGCTGGCTCACTGCACTGTATCCAGCTCTCTTACTACATCCACAAGAGAGACGAAAGCATGTGAAAGAAGATGAACAAGAGGAGAGAATGAAGAGCAGAATAGGACTCTTAAAAGGAGTAGAGGAAGAAAAAGAAAATAATGAGAAGGGAGAACAGTAGGAACATTAAGAAAAAAAATGAAGCAAAAGAAGAAACGCCGCTTATCTTGATGTCACAAAGTACTGTGCCATTATTTTCTTTGGCTCTGGAGAACACATTAAGGGGAAAAAATGTACGATCAAAGGAAATAAATATAGAATGAATAGCTGAAAAAATTAGGATTGAAGAGTGGCGTCATCTCCTTTTTGGGCAACAAATCTTCATGGGGATATGGAGCACTGAGTTAGACTTGATGACAAAGTGACAGTGCAGTATAGCCTTTCTCTACTTACCAGTGTGGTGAAAATATAGTGATAATACTCTGTCATCATTCCCATGGCGAGAGCCTAAGAAAGAGTGACAGAAGGAGAAACAGAGAGAGAGAGAGATTTAGAGAGGAAGAGATGTGTTAATAAATAGTGAGTCAAGATACCATATTTTGTCATATTTTGTCTGTTTGTGTGGCTGGCTGTATTACCATGTAATGTGAAGAGACATACATTCTGCTCCACTGCTGTAGCCACAGGGTCAGAAATAATAAACAGCTACCCACCAAAAAGAAAAAACAGCTAAATAAAGCAAGAGACTGAGATCATACCACTATACATGTGGCATATGTAGGGAAGTATCCAACATAATGCAATATTTAATAAAAAAAATCTAAAAGCAAGAGCAAAAAGCTTGGTAAAAATGTCCATGGTGGAGTCATTATGGAAGCTGCTATCTTGAATAAGCTGCAGCCAAACTTGGAATGTGTGAAAATACAAACAGTAATATTCAGCGCTGGAACTGTTTTTAACAGACTTTATTGGCACTGTCGACTAGGAAAGGTGCAACGAGTCTATCAACATTTCCTAGGTAGTATATAGACTACCGATTACAGTGCATGTGCAAATGTTTTGTTTTATGCTCCTTATTTTAAAGCAGCCCACTATCCTTAGGAATGATGTCTATACAATTCCAACAAATACTGCACCTTTCAATTTAACTTCTGAGTCAGTGCAGGAAGTAGAGCACCGTTTATGCAGCAGGATGAAGAATAATTTATTGAAATTAAGTTTAGAAGGAAAAATCACTTAGCCTCCCTTTACACCTTTCATTAAAATGTGCTTTGGAGGGACTGGATTGCAATCAGATAGTGCTTGACCACAAAGTAAGCACATCCAAACCACCTCCAGAGGTCATCAGGGATGCATTGTAACCACATTGAACACAAGTAATTACGTTGTCAATCCACATACAACTAAGTACACAATTGTGCTCGATTTAATGACTTTCAGACACCGTTAGCAAAGTTTATTTTGAAAAAAGAGCCTGGCGACATATCTTTTTAGACAGACCAACGATTTGTTAATCAGTTTTCTGGATCTGTGCAAATGAGGAGGGATGTGACGTTCAGTTGTTTGAGCTGGACTGAGAGAACTCAATGAGGACAAAGGAGACACATATTGATACCAGCTGTAAATCAGATTAAATCATATCTAGATACAATCTGGATAAGAGACACATGTTAATGCAATGTGTCAAGGGAATGTATATGGGGGAGCTGTTAACAACTCATAGACATGTGAAATGTGACCCCAGTTGCACGCTGCTTTTGATATCAAAAACAAAAATGGTTGGAAACCATTGGTTTTACCTTCAACAATAGGTTGTATTGTGTCAAATTTTCATCTGAAAAGTAACGAAAGCTGTCAGATAAATGTAGTGGAGTAAAAAGAACAACATTTCCCTCTAAAATGTAGTGGAGCACAAGTATAAAGAAGCATCAAATGGAAATACTCAAGTAAAGTACAATTACCCTTAATTGCACCTATGTACTGTACTAGAGGAAATGTACTCAGTTACCCTTCACCACTGGTGACTAAAATTATGAAGAACAAATAAATGGTCAAAATAAATCTCTCGTGTATGCTGTCTGGGCTCACGCTTGGAAACAGTGTGAGGAAGTCAGACATTCAGAAGGTGCTCAAACTAGAACTCCTTCACACTGAAAGAGGTTGAGGTGGTTGGGGCATTTGATCAGGATGCCTCCCATAGAGCTAATCTGGGCACATCCAACTGGGAGGAGACCCCAGGGCAGGCCCACAACATGCTGGATGGATTATATATCCCACCTGGTTTGGGAACACCTCAGAATGACCTAGAGAGAGAGAGCTGGAGGACACGGCTGGGGAGAAGGACGCATGGGATACTTTGTTTTTGCATCAACAACCTTTATCCAGATCAGATCATGCAGAAAAATATGAATGCATAGATGGATGAGTTGGATACACAGAAGTGGAATCAGTAAAGCGACTGACTATAGAAGTGGTGCTCACTGCTGTTGACGTAGTTTGTATTTTACATTAGAGAAACCAGTGTGATACAGGGCATTTACAACTGCTGCATTTTAATAATCATCAACTATAGCTGACTATAAATACTCCCAAAGGGTAATCATAGTTGATTATTCACAGGAGGTATATCATATATATATATATGAATTCTTCTGAAATACAACCAGCAAGGTCCAGGATCAGACAGGGTGCTTTTTGACATCCTGGGTTAGCTTTTTATAATTGTTTTCAATGAGAGTAAAGTATTTTGCCCACAGGTTTTGTTTTGCTCAACGCCTCATGTTTTTGTCCTCTATGCGTTTTTGCAGGAGTAACCTTAACACGACCAACACCACCAAGTAAAAAAAAACCAACTCCAATTCAGAGAAGAAAAATTATAGGCTTATAGGCAATCAGCCAATCGAGGGCTCTGAAAGGCTGATTACAAAGGAGCCGCAATCTGATTGGACTAAACCCCCAACAAGCTTGTCTGAGCATGTTATTTGCAGTAAGGAATCATAACAAGTGGCTTTCTTGCAGTTATTGCAAGAGTCTTTCCTTCTCTCAACGCGTTCAATCCTGTTTATTTATCATGGCATAATGTGGACAGTTTTGCTCTGATAAAACATTTCCAAACTGTTTAGGATCAGGACATATAGCCACGTTTCGCTCTTACTCTGCATTTCTGCTGTTTTAGTGCCCAACATTGCACTTTATAAAGTCACGCTGACAACTATAACTTGCCAAAAAATACCTACAGTACAACAGCAACAAATACCCACAGCATCCCCAGCTGCATATCTGCTGTATATGCATAGCCACTGCTTTATTACTGCACTGTGCTAAAATCCTGTTTAGTCTATAGCAACAGCAGTCTGTTGCAGTTCCAGTTCCCATCTTAAGTTAATGAGATGGATGTAATTTTACATGTTCATCTACAGTATGTGTCAGACTTTTGTTATCTGCCTGCAATTTGCCATCCATCTTACCAAAAGACTGGTAAATCCGTCAACGGGGATATGGAGTCATTTGCACCATTACCAAGGCAATCTGTTTCCAAAAATGCTCCTTGAAGATGAGATGAAGTAGAATCACCTTGCTCTGTATTATTCTACTATCATCCAGACAATGTGTGTGTGGGCTACCCCATTCCAGCTGTATATGGTGTGTGTGTCAGCGTCCTGTCTGCAATGCTGAGACTTACAAAATCAATATGAATTACAGATTAGGATTGTGTGGAGAGGATGATTAAACAGACAGAAAAAGATAATGGCTGCTGGTATCAAGTGGGAAACCTTGAGAAAGCCTCCAGCACTCTGTCTGAAGAGCAACCGACTCAGCACTGACTCACATGCTGCCGTCTCAGTTTCTTGGACCTTGTAATAACAGATGAGTGCTGGAAACCCAGAGCACATGTAACTACATTCCCTATTTTCTGATGCCAATTATGGTCAGTGAAAATTAATCAATAGAGAAATACATCCTGTTCAGTTATCATAGCTGTTAGAGAACACCCAGTTGACCCTTGATGTAAAAATGACACTCTAAATGTGTGAACCTAAATATGAAACATGCTTTTTGTAATCGTTGAAAGGTATTTGTAACTACTCGTTTCCCCTGCTCGTCTAGATCTAGCATCTCATCTAACTGTGTTGTTGTCCTCTCAGTGGTTTCTTCTTTAGGGGTAAAGGCTTGGCTCATAGCTATTGAACAGTAGTTACGATCTGCAACTTATTGATGTGTAACGAGAATATCAGAGCAGGACAGTTAAGTCTTTCCATTACCTCCTATTAGCGGGGTTTCTCTCAGACATTATTAATGAAAGGAGTCCTTGACCTTCCCCAGCAATCTAGCACTCAGGCATTGATTAAAACCCCTGGGAGAGTGACTGCGAGTTCTAGGAGTGAATCATGTTGTCTTTAATATTTGATAAATCCTTCAAGCAGGAGAAATATGAATAGTCTTTAATTGAGTAATCATCACAGAGTTCCTTTTTTACACTAAATGACATTCCTGGAACAGCCTATAGAATTCAGCCAAGGGAGATGATGTTTTATGTACAAACTAACTTAATTTAAATGAGACTTAACATAATGGGAATATGTTAAATCTTTACTTGTAGATGACTATCAACAGCAATATCCATTCAGTCATGGTACTGCCCCCTGGGAGGCATTGGGAGAACGTCAGGGAAGCAATATCTTTGAAAGGGGGCACTGATGTGTTCTTGGGGTGTGTGTGTCTGTTCCTGCCAGTTTGTTCAAACTTCAATATTGTACATGAACGCTTCCTGTGTAGACACAGAGCACTCGCTGATGCTGCTCTGTTAATCATGCTATGCTTTTATGTCGACAAGGCAAACCTATACTGTCATATATGGTCGTGCTAGCTCTGATCTAGATCTGCTCTATTTGACGGTGTTAGTGTTTAGCATAGTTTGTAACATGTTTTAAAATTTGGCAAATTCTTGTAAACTTAGCTACTGGTTCAAACAGCAACAGACGGAGGACAGAGGACAGGAGGAAGGACCGACACTGATACTGTGTTCTTCAGTCAGTCAGTATTAGACTACTGTTGCTGCTGAAAAAACAATATTTTGTTATATTTGAAACATATATATATATATATATATATATGCATACACATGTTTTATAGCACACTGTGCATTTTTCTTTTTTAAATAAATATTATATTAGCATCAAATGATAGTACAAAATTATGTGAAAATGTTTTTAGTCAATGATATGTTACTATTATCTTATGATTATCATCTCAAGATAACAAAGCCTATGATTCCAATATGATTATATTACTATTTTGAGATATCCAACATTGTTCTCCTGTGATCTCAATTGCAATGTGTCATTATTGCAGAATAAAAGCTTTCTGTACTAATGAACCATGTGTCTGTCACTGATCTCTGGAGAAAGATGAGGGAAACCAAAAATCACCACGTGTTATACAAGACAATGAATAATTATATCATAACGACAAGTAAATGAGATATAAAGAGATAATAAGATAATTAAGTTTTGACATCTAAAAACATTATTAGCAACTACAGTCACTTCTGTAGTTCCAGGATATAAAAATGTGAAGTATGTACAAGTCCACCTACATATGTACACACACATACACAAACACACACACACCTGCTTCAAGATCCCAGCAGCCATTTCGTGGCCACAGTCAAAGATGATGTGGAACTCCTTCCCCCTCTTCATCTCTTTTAACAGTGGCTTAGCATCCTTTGTCTCCGCAGGCAGCTGACGAATCTTTAACCGGATGTTGTACCGTGATGGTGCCTTTATAAGTTCTTGCAACCGAATCAGACCTGTAGAGAAAACCACAAACAAAGAAAATGCATTTTAATGTTCTTTAAGGGAAGAGTCGAAATCCAGCAGAGTTCCTGCCTTAAAGTGATCTGCTAGTACTGCATCAGACTGCAGGTCTGAACGTCACTGGGTGCTTCCATACTGCAGGTAAAGGAAGAGGGAATCGTGTGCATGTTATCCTTGATTGTTCTGAGGTCTTCAAATCGCCTTAAAAACTCACCATGCATTGCACCTAACATGGATGAGTACCTGCTGAGGTGATCAGGTGATTGTGTGACTTCTTTCAGGGTTTACATGTGAGTGAGTGTTGCTCTTCAGTTGGTTTGAAAGAAACTGCTTCTTTCTCATGAAAGCCAGGTTGTGCATTTCACAAACAAAAAGGCCCTTGCCTTGCAGTTTGGTGTTCAGCTCATTGATCAGTGCAGTCACACAAACGGCAAATGCAGAATGTGCCATCTAGGCCTTATCTGAGACCTCTGGAATGTCTGTGCCCTTCTTCTCACAAAACTCTTGAATCTCTGCTTTCAAGTCCCAAACTCTTTTTAGCATTTTTCCAGGCAAAGCCGTCTGACAGCCGTATGGTAGCCAATGTCACTTTGCTCAGTCTCATGCTTTCCCCAAAGGTGCGACAAACTGTAATTCAATGTCGGTGCCCTGATGAAGTTTAACTGTTTTTGCAACAACGTCAATAACAGGGTTAATTTTTAGCACAGACTTGCACAAAACATGTTGGTGTATAATATAATGCAACAATATCTATGTCTGATCTGTGTCGATTTCTGTCATTTTATCTTGTATACGTTTCAAAAGTCTAATCCCTGTTTGGTATATTTGAACAACCGTCCATTGTGACACCTGTCTGTCCCATTTCAATCGCAGAGTGTCCATGGACGTATGTACCTCTGTAAACAGATCACTCTCTGTTGTTGTCTCTTTCATTGACCGTACGGCTGTCAGCTCCTCTGTAATCTTTAAGTCTGTTATCTAGCTGGGCTGTGTCGCAGACATCACAGCTCTTGTACAAAGCCAAGAAAGTCTCCTGAACACCAGAACTTGCTCAAATGTGCCTTTTTTTTCAGGGCATATTAGTGGTACAGAGTCCACCAAGCACTCTTTGACAAACTTCCCCTCCAAGAATGGCTTACTGTTTTTAACGATTTTGTGGGATGTCACAAAGCTGGTCTCGGTTGTTGCATCCCTGGATTTGTGGAATTTGGTAAAAAAAAAAAAAAAAAACATTATGTACACGAATAAAAAAACTTCAAAATAAAAGCAATGCAGCTTTAGTCAATGCATTAGGTAAAATAAGAAACATTTATTTTGTAATTTCCATTTAACCTTACACGGATCGAGTCAGAGTCAACCAAAGGGCCGTATGTGGCCCTGGGGCTGTAAAATGCCCAGGTCTGTTCTAAACTGTGTTTGAGCCTTCCACACCTCAGCATCAGCTGACCTCGAACCAAGTATATGTATTTTCTCACAAATACAGCCCAATAAAGAGACTTATTGATACTGCTCATTACCTGACATTTATCATTCATCATAGATGACGTTGATTCTGTGTTCAGTATTGATCCACTTTCCCTTTCCCTTTCTTCCTCTATAGGCCACTCACTGTTGTGTATAGGATATGTGTGAAGTCAGGCGTGCTGGAGAAATTGACTGATATTTCAACTGAAGTATAAAGATCCGAATTTTGACAGATAAGCTTCTACTGTGATGTAAGTATCTCTCTTCTCAGTGCTGATCAATCAAAGTATGATCAAAGCAAAGCAGATGAATATGTAAATGTCAGACGTAGCTAGAATTAGAATTTTTTGGTCTTTGTGCTTATTGTTTCTCTCTCTTTAAACAACCTTTTTTTCAACATATCCCCCTATGTCATGAATTATTGATTCCTCAGTTTCTAGTTTGTTAAATGTAGAGTTTCTGTTGTCAAATTGGTGGATATATTATCCTGAAGATATAATATCCTCAAGAGAAACATGACAGTATCAGTTCTCCTTTAATATGACTTACAGTAAAAGGTTTGAACATACCTCCCTGTGTCGAACATTTTACTGGTACTGTATATGTTTATGTTTACCTAATAAGATCTTGTTTGGATTGTGTGAATTAATGACAATGATAAATAAATAGATATATGTTATTGATCCCAAACTGGGAAATAACAGAAAAGAGCAAAAAAAGTTAGCAAGTGACAACTAGCTAGCTGTTTTGATTTAAACAGTACATCCCAACGTGACATTTCCTCTATATAACATTTTGCAAATGTCCCATTTTTCAGGTTGCAGATATATTCAGGAGCCTGTCTTTGCTACGGCCATTTGCTTCTTTTTGACTCTATTTAAAGAGTCAGTGCTGTAAAACACCACATATAAACCAAATGTACATTTCTATACATTTTATAGGCTGTCGCAGATCATATTCATTGCCACTTTTCAGGCCTTATAAATTATTTGAAAATGTGATGATAAATGACTCACAATACAGATTTAGATCTACTAAGGATGCTTGTTAGATAGTTAGTTAGATAGCTAATGGTTTAATTTATCTATGCATCATTGAGTCTGTATACAAAGAATTAGTATTTTATTCTGTTAATACTAAATATCATTTATTTGGATGTAAACATTTGAAAAGAGCATAAAACTGACTGAAAGTCTGAGAACATTAAATGCAGTGACAAAACCGAAAATAAATAAATTATCTACAAACTGACACACACAGCCCACCGTCCTAAGCTGTTTGGCCTGTGGCTCTATTTGTTTACTTCCTGCTTCCAGGTGAGTGCACTGCACTGTGGGAAACCAGCCCGCAGTCTGCTGGAGGTTCAACAGCCAGTTGCTGGTTTTCATTAAATGAAACACTCTGTCGCACACTGATGATATCTCTAAAGTGTTGACCTGTGAAACTATGGCAGTGTTCCATTTAAGCATCACATGACAAAGGTGATGTGGTCTAAAAAGATGATTGA
Organism: Pampus argenteus; assembly: GCA_036937835.1. Lineage (NCBI taxonomy): Eukaryota > Metazoa > Chordata > Actinopteri > Scombriformes > Stromateidae > Pampus > Pampus argenteus. The sequence goes on along the minus strand of CM072865.1, from coordinate 3,024,082 downwards.
TGCCGTCTGATGAGTTAAATATGTAGAAATGTCACAAGGGGACACACCTATTTATCGTGTGAAAAGGTTAGTTAGTAGCACATGCTGCAACTGAGTAAAATTATGATTTCAGCATTAGCATATAAATGAATGCATATTTTGCCTAAAACATCTTGAATTTAAGAAACATCAGATTTAGCCTCATAAGCCCACTTTTGTGTCCTCAGTGTTAGCAACAGCCCTGCTAAAGACAATGACCTTGGCTTTCTTGACGTACCTAATTCCTATTATTTTCCAAACAGCTACTTGCTTCTTGGCATGCTTATTCTATACCCTCCATTTGTCCAAAAAACAAACATATCTAATGTTTAGGGCAAAGGGATAGATTTGTGGACTCGTAATAAATTTGATGACTTCTTATCAATAAAAAGATGACTTACAACTCAGGTTTGACTTTAACACTGACTTGAAATTTCTTGAAAGAGGCCAATCAGTGTATTTTGGAGAATATGGAAGTGAAGGGCTGGCACACATCCTTCCTTAAAGCTTTGACAGTCAGTGTATGCTGTACCTGCCAGATGGACAGACACACTGACAGATGTACCCATGCTGATTCATTTAGTCCCTCCCATGATTTTACTGGGGTGGTCATTATCTGTCTGTCTAACCAATTCCTGATAAGCCCAAGTGGTAACTGTGCAGATCTAGTAACCTACTATACTATTGCTCTAAAGGTAAGGTCCTCCGATATGACTGGCACTAAGATGGTGCATAGACTGATCATTAATTTTCCATGTATACAAGAGCAAAGTAGTATGTGTGTGTTTATGTGTAATATTTGGGGCCCATCTTCTGTGAGTGCTTGAAGTTGCGTGAGCTATCTGAGAAAAACAGCTTCTGCTGCTGGAGCAGCAATCTCTGTTTTACGGTCGGACACATTTGACTGCTGCACTCGCTCATCATAAACTCATGTCAGAACAGCTCTCTAGCTCTCCCACTCACTGTCCTTCCATTCTGCATGGTTGAATCCTCCTTCATATATTTCCAAAATCTACAGGCACAACCATCAGAGACTTAGTGGGGGAAATTGTGGAGTGGGAGAGGGGTGTTGGTGCTGATCAGTATTTACGGTGTTTAATGCACAGCGACTGCTGTAGGATCCATATTTAACTCTGCATGAATATTTCATCCCCTCTAAGCGTTTATTAGGGGGCTGTCTGGGAGTCTCCTGAGCGTAAAACAGATCAGCCCGCCAGTGATAAATATCCTTGGGAGGGAACAGACCCTCAAGCGATCCCTTCACAGCTCCCCTTTCGAGAGCATCACCGCTGACAAGGAAGAAGAGTTCCTTTTACTCAGACACTCAATCATCATCAGCTAGTGAAGACACTAAAGTGATTCCCCCATACGCTGATCCACAGCACTGCATGATGGGAGTAATGGCTGATGAGCTGCAGACTACCTGGGTCAAGGTTAATGTGACCCTTGCCACATCAGGTGGTTTATTTATGTTCAATTAAACACATGGAACATGTTGGAGAACGATTAAAGCAGGCCTGTGGTCAAAAGTTCTAATAGTTCAGGAATGTGGAGGAAGAACACACATGCTGTGAGTGAGTGTAAATGAGGGCCAGTCACAACAGTAAATTGTCTATTATCTGAACCAGCACTCTATGTTTCTGCAATTAACTAGCATTTCCAATCTTGCCACATTGTACAGTGGGTATAAAAAGTGACTTTTATTAATTTATAATGTAATTTAAGATAGTCAGAACTGAAGATACATTTTCTTCAGCTTCAAAAAGGACAGTAAAGGTTCTTTGTGATACTGTATCTGGCTTCACTAAACCAACAATATTAGACAAAATGCTCCTCTGCTCAGGATTTACTAGTGTAGATACATGTCCACAGAAATATTGATGTAGATATAATTTATTGCATACAATTTCATAATTGATAACTTTCCATCTCCTCAACTTCAGCAAAACATTTCCTTTTTCTATATTGACATTAAATGATAAATAAGGTTTTAGATAACACAGATAATGAAGTACAAAATAAATAGATGATGAAAACACCGCTGTTTCAGTCAATTCATGTTTCTATTTAATAAATAATTGAAAACATATCATTTCATTGCTTAAATATACTGTATTTTGTATAGCCTTAACAACAGTGAAGACACGACCATTTAAATTTGAAATTTGAAGCACCATTATGTATGTAAAGTCTATAAAATGTGTATATATATATATATATATATATCTCAAGGCTGTTTTGCACTCCAGTGCGTGGAAGGAAGACTAACAGAGGGACTCAACCTGGGCAGATCATTGCTGATCGGCTATTTTTTGGGACCTTTCATCAGTTTCTTAACCAAATGGAAGATTGGATTTGTGAGCATTAAAAAGGAACTTACAAAGAATACTTCAAGTTACGAATGAGGATAATGATGACTCTGAAGGAATTAACCATGCATGGCAGTCCTTGAAGTATAAATTTAACTTTGTGACTCTGCAGCTCACCATCACTAAAGGGGACCGATCATGAGGGGAGAGCTGCCATAACGGGTGTGGCTGATCTTATAAACTAACGCAAGGGCTATTAAGTTAGTTGTGATGTCAGTGGAATTAGGGTAAGACATCTGAATGCTAAGGCAGTAAGTAGCTAGGTGATTCTCCTCGCCGCCAGCTTTAACAGTATTGATATGGATTTACATTTTCACAGTTACCCCTTTAAGTCCGAGGAAGTCTCTTAATATAGCACATTTTTCAGAATAACTTATTTTGACAATACAGAAGTATTTGATGTGGATAGTTGTGATGGATCACACATGCATGTAAAAAATTACTATGCTCACCTTTAAAAACATTTATTAGAATTCTGAAGGTATCAAATGTGATAGATATTTACATGACAGTAATCATATTAATCAGTTAACTCTATGAGGTTTTAGTGGTTTTAGAACCACACCAAATAAAATAATCAATAATATATATATATAATACCGCCTCACTTCTTTAGACATTCCATTTGGACCTCTTCTCTAATTAGCTTGCCTGATCCGTCTTGTGGTGTGACTTAATTATTCATGTTTGCGCCAGTCAGTGTTGTTGCCATTCTTTGTTACTAATAGTCAGTTTTAGTTCACAATTACTTAATCTCTTTTTGTTTATTATTGGTATCATTGCTATAGATTTTTTTGGCAACAAATATTTCTAATTAGAAACAGCTGCAAAATGTTCCATTTACTCAAAATAACAAAAACATAAAACAATAATATGGGATCGGAGCATGAAAAACACTGCAGCTCCCATTAGCATTCCAGCACAGCAAAAGTGGGATTAGCATGGTGAATTGTGAAGAGTCAGTGAGCCCTTCTCTAAACAGGCTGTTGAGTGGTAGTGGAGCGTATGATGGGACTGGGACTGCTGGTGTGGAGACTCACACACATCAAATTGAAACAGATTACTGAAGGGGTCCTGGGACTCACTCTGAAGTACACTGAGAGGACTCTTACTGGTAGAATATATATACTCTCTTTAACCAGAATAGGCACTCACATGGCTTTATTTGCCATAGTTGCAGTGTACTGCAAATACTAAAATACTGTCCTAGATTGAGGTCAAACATCTCGGATCTGTTGATGCCACATTCTGTTATGGCAAACTCAACACTCCATCCATTTTGTCTTCAACAAATACACCAAGACAGCATTACAAAAGCAGAGTCATGACATATGTACTACTCTGTTGTGGATAAGTGGTGGTGATTTTCTATTGTCATGTGCAGAGCCAAATCAACAATTAACTGATTAATTTCAAGTATTGTGTGTGTGTAGAAGGTGTGAAGGACAGTTCTAGATTTTTTGCAAATAGAAATGTTGTAATCTTTTTTCTTGTTTCTGAAATGTAGAAAGCAGGACTGGAACACTGATTCAGTGTGTTTATCTGTCTGAAAAAGAGAATTGGATTAAGAACAGAGCCTTGAGGCGCTCCACAAGTGCATACATGTTGCAGCTGACCTGCAACAGAGGTAATTTATGATTCAATTTTTTTAAAGTGGCCTGTCCAGCAAAGGATAAACACCCTGTGTTATATACAATGATATGAATGTTTAATTCACCCAGAACTAAACACTAAAAATTTCAACACAGTATCACAGCAGTTTGTGAAATAGCCACAAAAATGAATTTATAGAGTCATGATCATGTTCTTTGCAGCAGAACTTTCAAACTATTATATTTCAATTGGAATATCTTTCGTGCCTGCACTATATTTTGTTTTTCTGTCACTCAGGACTCAGAAACCATTCTAAATCAGTGTTAACACATAATAACACTGTGGTTAAGGTTTGGTTAAATTTTGGCACAAAAATCTCTTAGGGTTAGTGGAGGCTCATGATTCGGGTTAAAATGATCACTTAAAACATAATGTTGCTTTGTTACTTCCTTAAGGTTAAACAATCTTCATTGTCATGGTAACAACATACACCATTCGTAGTTCCATATTTTTATTATTTTTTAAGTTAAAAAAGTTGGAAGAATGGGAAGATATTTACATATCTATAGATCTATCCATCCACCTACCACTACCTTCAAACTTGAAAATCTGTCATTTTATAGAGACATCATAGATTGTCATCTGTTAAACGGTTTTAAGGCAGGAAAGATATTCCAAGTGAAATACATTACTTTGAAAATAATGCTGAGTGTCACAAAATAAATTGACAATTTGTGTCCTAGGTTTGTGTCCATGTACGCAAACATATAGAGTCAGTTTCTACTAGACAATGAGTGCAACACCAGCTGGATATAGGACATCAGAATAGTGCATAAGTACTCGAAATTAAACAACCACATAGGTCCAGAATGACCCATATGTTACATGTTAGCTAATAGCTAATTCCTATTATAATCTCACCAGGATTTCTCCATCTAAATACCAACTCAGCTTGTCAGACTTGGTTCTTTAATCACTGTCATGCCTCTCTCAAATGATCACTTTGGAATTACACCATACAGTCATCCATATTACCTGAAGTGAACATGCTGTCAAGCTGACCTTTCATCAAGAGCAACATTCCCCAACCTGCCCACAAAAAGGCATTGCATGGATTCAGGACTCAGTAAGTTATCATTTAATTGAGGAAAAGCATTGTAGCAAAAAGGTATTTCCTGTAAATTTAATTATTTTTGCTGTCCTTTCGAAGGACAGACATTTCCCAGACTGAAATACAGAGGAGTAAAATAGTGCAGAAAAATTAAAAATTACAATCAGCTGAGTCACAGTAAATGGAGATGTGATTTGCTGGGGGGGATAGAGCATCTCTTTCCTTTTCTCTGCTACCTTAGGGGCAGCCTCAGGATGGTGCTGCCATGGAAACCACGCTATAAACAGAAAGAGGTTGAGAAGGCTGATACTGAAACTGAAGTATCTGCCATGCTAGCAGTGAATGGAAATTACAATTGGTCCATCCACCCATCACTTTGGTCCAAGTAAAACAAACTGGCTGCCTTGTTATCAAATATACTATGGCTAGATCTCATTGACCCCTTGACCTTACCTCTCACACCATTATCAGGCCAAAATATATACTTACACATATACTTATACTACACAAACAATGTTTTTATTGGAAGTGTTATTGTAAGATTATGATTAAATTTAGTGAGCACATTCATGATCCCCATCCAACTCAACTCTCCTTTTAACTCCTGCTTTTTAGTTTTATCCAACTGCTCACTGGGCGCTGGTCTGGCTCGCTGCCCATCACTCCACCATCTCTCTCCACATTTGCATGTCTATGCCGTTGTACTGCATGTGTGTGTGTCCGGGTTAAATGCATGTAAAATAAAAAAATAGAGTGAAAAAATAATTTCCCCATTGAGGGATGAATAAAAGTAAATCTTAATCTTAATCTTAATTAAATGCATTTTAGAGCATTTATTCTAGCAGTGGTCTCAGCACAAAGGTGTCAACTTTAATGTAACATTTGTACCTGCACACAAGATGTCTCAATCTAACTGCCAGGACTGTCATGAAACCACACGCATACATTTACACTCTGTTTTATTAGGGATAAAATATTTTAAATGTTCAATGAACCCATAGGCTGTCCTCTAGTGCCACCACCGCACTGAGTGTAATATCAATAACCTTGAAGCCCCGTATATCATATCATATCAGGTCAGATATGTGATATAAAACTAGCTGTGATGAAGGGGGGATATTACATACACTGCATGACCCAAAGGATTAAGTTGCAATAAAAGGAAATATTTTCTCTTTTCTAAACATTATATATATATATATATATATATATATATATACATGTATATAAAATGTATTTCTTTCAAGGAAATTCATCTGAAATAATACTTTCAGACATTTTGTGACTTAGAATTATGTGGTTCTACCTGCCATTTTATTATCATGAACCTATTCTAAGTATTTTGTGTTGGTTTATTTCTTTGATTTATGTGTTACTGGTCCTAAAATCTAAGAAAAGAAAAAGTTATAACTCAAAAATATATTTCAAACTTGCTATAACATTCCATCTGTAACATACCAATCAGTGTTCAAAATGCAAGAGGACCAATCAGGTTCTGCCTCGTTACCATGTGGCCTCACTGCTCTGTGACTGTGATTAAAGCATGAAATGTTGCTAAGGGTTATGTTTTGAAACCTCCAAATTGATTATTTTTTTTAAATAATTATCTACGACAGATACAAAAACCAACTAACTGAAAGTTGAAAGTCAGTTTGAACTCAAAGAAAATGATTTTCTTTTTTTTTTTTTACCATGCTAGTTTACTGAGTTTAATTACAGTTAGCACAGTTGTTATTATTAGTGACTTAAATTTCTCGATAATAATAATCAGGTGTCTACATACTTTGCTCCATCAGTTAGGTGACAAGAGTGAATAATTGTGTACCAATATCAATATTATTTGTGACAAATCAATGAATCAACACAACATAATAGTAGTAGCAATGACTGCCGAGATTAAAGAAAGCTACCCATGTTTGTTTGTTTTTTATGTGAGGAGGTATGTATGGATTCCATACTTTGAACAGCAGAAAGAACTTCTCCCTTATGGCCTAATCAAACATTGCTGCAGCAGCACCAGTGCTGGCAGCAGTGTCCTAGGTAGCTGTATGGATGTTATGGCTGGCTGGGAAAGCTATAACACATGCTGCTGCCATCGCAGTTTTGCCATTATAAAGTTGCGCCATTAGAAGAGTCCCATTATGGTTATTGATTTGCTTGTTTGCTTCCTGCTTTGTGGAGAAACAGCACAAAGAGAGAGTTGTGTTCTACCCCCTTTATATCCCCTTCCCAAAAAGCAGACATGGTTTAGAACAGCAGGTGGGAGGTGGGTCAGGAGGAGAACCCATGAGAATTAAATGGTAATATAAATGTTCCGCTGTACTGACTTTGCTCAGTTCATCAGGCGATATGTTTTCTGTACTAAAACAAGAGAATAAAAGATTCAAATGAAACAGAATATTTGCTGAACCTCTTTAAGGATTCCAAACAGATCTGATTTCTGTTTTCAGTTTTCAGTGTCCATCATCAGATGTATCTGTCCTTGTTATCAGGTCACCTGTGTAAATGCAACAATGACGGATCTCATTTTATGTCACCAAGACAAGAAAATCAAGCTACTATTAACCCCATAGTGAACCAGCTATGTCAATTTTACAGCTTAACTAATGAAGGTGGTGGGATCAGCAACAATCAATTCCTCCTTAAAGTTGCCTGGTGTTGGTGATTTATGTTCAACGTGAGGAAAACCTGGGTCACACACACACACACATATTCTTCATGTATTAATTAATTCGGAGACCATCACCATAGTCTTTATGCTCTCTGTTTGGACACACTTTCTCATTCATGTGATTGGGAATGTTTGTCCTAACTTTTCACTAGTACCAAGTAAAATTAAATACATGTAATGAAGTAAACATAAGTAAGACATGGATAGATTGTGCTTGACAGACATGTCTCTGATTCTCCTTAACTCCCTTGCATGTGATTGGGTGGGAGAATAACCGTTATCATTCTTATTAGTTCATGTAGTTTAGTGTGTAATTCCAGCATAGCGCTAATAAACTTCAAAAAGACCCGAGCCCTGTGGAGGGCCTTAAAATGCAACATGAAATTGAAAGACCCAGGGAAAGAACAAATACCTCAGATGTAAGGTTTAAATACAGGATTGCTGATATGACAGCACCACAGTATAAAATTAAATATCTATATATGACATATATGTTATTTGCAGATTTTACTGATGATTAGTTCAACTGCTTGTTTGTAATCTAGCACATGCAATTAACATATGAAAAAGCTGATATTTGCTGGCCTGAATGCTAAACATAGTGAATACACACTGCAGTGCTGTGATCTAGGCCAAACTGGTCCCAGTGTGTTTGATGGGTGGAGCTCTGGGAGGCCTGGCAGCCTGTCCTCAGGCTGGCTCACACCCTGACCCCTGGCATATGGTACATGTACCCAGCCTGCTGGCTTATTTGTCGCCTGGTGACCTGGACTGCAGTGAGTGCAACAAGGACAAGGTCTACTTCTCTGAGTAACAAGGAAGACATGTCTTCTGCAGCCTCAGAAACTCTGTCAGTGCTATGAATAATGGAACATCTACAAATGGTAACTCAGCTGTACCTGAGCAAAGACCAGTCTGCCATTCCACATTAGGTTTTTTACATATATAACCTAATACTTTATTACTGTGAAATCCAGATGATTAGTACTGTTAGCAGTTTGTAGAAATTAGGCATAAGCACATGGTGGAAATATTTGTTGACCAATTTAATATTACTCACATTACATAAGCATGTAAAAACACACCTGACAAAGAGTGGTACTGGAGAACAGTTAGTTTCATATTACATGTTTGCTACACATATGTTTCTATAACAAATGTAATCTGTAAAAACAGGGCTAGAAAGACTTCCTGTTAGGCATTTAGCCTTTAAAATAAGGGGATTTTTGTTTTTGAAAGATAACCGCATCTCTAATGTCACTTCCTGTCCAGCTGTTGTCATGGATTGTTTCTTATCCTCTTTTCTGTATCCTCTTTATATATTATTAATTTGTAGCTGTCACATTTTGAACAAATTTAAGTATATAATTTAAGTAAAAAAAATACAATATTCATTAGGATTTACTTGCATGGCAGTGTGGGGCATATTTCATTGTATTATTTTCTCCTCCAAACATAATATCCACCAACAGTTTGTAATGTCATTGTTCCAACTAATTTCTTCTCACAGAAATCATGTCCGGAAATCGGTAAAAAATTTATATTTATATCCAATACTATTATGCAAATATTGGGAGTTGGGCTCAATGAGATAAACAGTTAGTGGCACTAATTCTCAGTGCAGTGTCATTAAACAAGGTGGTGCAATTAAAAGAGCCAAAGCTCAAATGATGGGAATCCATGTGGAAAACATGATGGAAATATTAAATTGCTGCTTGTTTCATGTATTAATTTGAGGAATGTTTCAATTTCCTCATCGCCCCACACAGATGTTTTCAGCTCTTCAGTGGAAGCTTGAGTGATATTTAAGTCATATTATTTATGCATGTTATTATTTATTTAATTAATTATGTTTTCATTGCACTTTGTTATGTTTCTTTTTTTGCAATATTTCAACTTCCAGCATTTCCAATCTGTTTTTTTGTTTTTTTTTAAGAAATTGAAATGGAAAAAGGTGGATGGAAATGCACTTGATGTGATTTTGAATAAGGTTTTCTTCTCTAACAACAAACAGAATCCAGAAGCTCTAGTTTCACCTTGGCTTCATATGATAAATGATTTGATTTCCATCAAACTTTTCTTTGATTTTCTGAATATCCTGAACATTTTTTGTATCAGACAGTTCGGTATGTCATGGCAAGAAAAAAACATGTATTACATTAACAACTATGCCTTTTTGGCTCCAAGACTATGGCTACTGGCCATATTCTATAATGTATATCTTTGATGCTGGCTCATTGGAATGGTATACCAGGACATTTAGTGGAACTGAGCCATCTTTAAGCAAATTACACCTGTGCTTTCCATATAAAAGACAAAATGTACACTATGAAAAATGTATATTTTATCACATACGGACGTTGCCATGTTTTTTTTTTTTTTTGTTGTTTTTTTTGTAATTAGCTGCCTGTAAAAAATGTAGCTAGTTTCTCATTCCTCATTTTCATTCCTCAATGGTTTCCAACCCCTGGGCAGTGGACCAATATCAAACCGTGGAACATTTGCTACCAGGCCATAAGGAAACAAGGTTATTTGGCAGAAATTTTGATTAATATATAATTTAAAGATCATACTAGTTGTTGTTTTTTCTACAATTACCTTGAACTTAGTGTAATTTGTACTGCATTTTTCAATGAACAACAATCATTTTGATGATTCAGATTTGTATCTAAGTTAGGTCATCAGTATGCATGGTAACCATCTTCAAAACCATTTACATATATTTACATGAAATCTGTGTGAGACTACTGGGTGAGCTAAGAGGGGATATCTGGAATGAAACTATCAAGAGGAGGAGTACAGTCAGCAGTAGACGTAGAGGAAATGTATTTGTCTTACCAGTGCTATCATCATAAACCACAGTGACAGTCTTCCACTTGAAGAAGTGGACAAGGTCCAGGATGGCCCGACTGAGGGAGGAAAAGTCTGGATAGAGGCTGACGTAGAAGACGTCTCTGTTGTCCGATACCTGGTGCTTCCACTTGGTCTGGATGTGGGGCACCCCCAAGGCATTGCAAATGGACTGGACCGCATTGGCCGAGGAACTGTGAGAGGGACCAAAGATGGCCGCCACCCCCAGAGAAAGCTGGTCACAGGCTTGATAGGAAGAAAAAAAAAGAAAACCATATGACTACTTAGCTTCATACTGAGCTACAGCATATGTGCACAATGAGTGAAGTGGGCCAAACACTTCCTACGTAGCAACAATAGGAACTGGTAGGCTGAAATCTTCTTTAAATTATGTCTATATGCAACTATTCCACATTAAGGATGTTTGTTAATGGAACTGTTTAGTTTATTTAAACTATAATTAGTATAGTGTTTTAGTATATATTAGTATAACTCTGGTGATATTATCTATTTCTCTTCATGTTATGCAGTATACAATGTGCAGTGTCAAATAATGAATGTATCATACTGACAATTATTGTGTGTATCAAAGCCTGATACATCTTATTCCTCTGTGCTATAGAATACCAGTATTGTGCAAAAAATATTAAAAACACATCAATGAGTCACGCTGCTACACTGGGTGACACATATCTTCATTACCATGAACACACACACACACACTGTAGTGTCTTTTGACTCAATTCCACATGCACTGCTGCCAGAAAAACTCACTAGAGCACCAAATATGCCTATAACAGGTTAATCAAATGAGCTATTTTTTTTTATTATAAGTTGTATTTGATAAAAAACTTCAAGCACTCCATGTTGATATTGCTCCAGGTTGTTGTTGACAACACAACAGTATGTAATTCAGTGTCATGTAACAGCAATGAAAAGGCAAAAGCAAATGAGTCCCAAACGTGCCTTAACTGATGAAAATCAAATCAAATCAAATTTTATTTATATAGCCCAAAATCACAAAATACATTTGTCTCAGAGGGCTTTACAATCTGTACAGGGAGTGACACCCTCTGTCCTTAGACCCTCGATTCGGGTGAGGAAAAACTTGCCCACCAAAAAACCTTTTAACAGGGAAAAAGGTGGAAGAAACCTCAGGAAGAGCCACAGAGGAGGGATCCCTCTCCCAGGACGGACAGACGTGCAATGATGTCACATGTACAGAACAAATCAACACACACATATTGTACACTCACGATGAATAATAGTGATAAACAATGACAATGATAAAATGAGAATGTTTACAATGAATGATGAATTATTACAGTAACAGTGAAACTAGTGGTAAAGATACAGATGCACAGCAGCAAATCATTAACTACCTATAAACTAATGGGGATATGGTAACAATGATAACGGTGACAACACATGCAGAAGACAGAAAACTTAACTGAAGTGTAAAATGCTAAACGCAATCACCCACTTTAATAATACATTTCGGAATATTAAATACATTCATCTTTGCTTTAATGAATGCAGACAGGACATGTTTAAAATATATAATATGCTGTATATAAGATGTGTTTATTATGTATATTCACTGGCCAAATATTTGTGACCATCCACCACCCCAGTGACATAGAGTAAGGTCTAGAAGTCATTTGTATACAACCTGTTGTACTTTTCCTGGTTTGGCCTCGGTCTGTTGGCTCCAATAAAAGTAAATTTTAATGCTCCAATATATCATGTTAATTTAGATAACAGTGTGCATTGTTTTTCTATTACAGAGACCTAACAATTCATAATCTGAACCTTTAAATACTTGTAGAGTGGGCATAGATGGTTGGTTCTGCTTTGCTTTTCCATTGTATTTGACCATCCCAGAAGTATCTGTACATCATTAAAAATACGTGTCGACAGCAGGAGAAACGTGTGTGTTCTCTATCGGTTCTGTGTGTACATCAATTCTCCTCTCCTTGTATTTGAGATGTGAAATTATATTTGCTAAAACAATCATGTGTGACAGCTGCTCGAACCTGGGAACATCTCCTCCAATGAGGTCTGGACCTTTTTTTTTTTTTTCTTTTAATACCAACTCCTGAAGGATGTAGCTCCTGGAACTCCAAAGTGGGTGAGGGGGCATGGGAACAAAAGTGGACAATGATGGCAAATGAAGTAAAGCCTGCAATCTAGTTCTCACAGCAAAACTTGAATTTAGCCAGGCCTTATCATCCACCATCAGTGTTGGACCTCACTAATGATTTTGTGGTTGATTGGGGGTAAAACCCTGCCGCCAGCCCATAGTTTTGGAATGAGATGTCCACACATTTTTGTAATGCATATAAATGTATATATTCCAGTGTAAATATGTTATACTGAGAATGATTACAGAGAATCTAGTATACTACAGGTCCAGAATATGAATAAATAAAGGTGTGACTTCAGATCAGTTCCAGCTTGCTTTCATGAACTTGCACTCAGAAGACATACACACAACTGCATGTCTTTGTATTAGCTCGACTGTGCACTCCAATCACCTTATTTGATATAAGGCAGTTGGCTAAATCACTGAGACAGCATATAATGGCCTGTAATTGATAAGAGACTTGAAATGTCAGCCTGATGCACACACAAAACTGATAGATTATAGCACTTTATTGGCTGTCTCTGGGGGCCAAACAGGTCTTTGAATTACTACCGCTGAGTCATTACCTGGAACCAATCAATTCTCTCTGTTTACGTTTGAAGTGCTCAGCCATTTCTCCCTCGCCTGATTATAATTGTCACAATCTAAGCCACTGCAGCTCACAAGTCTCGAACATTTACAATGCAAAACAGCTATGGCATAGCATGTGTGCACACATTTACACACACACATATAAATTTACACACACACACAGCAGCCATGAGCACGGCAACAATGGAGGCAGTTCACAAATGCAGAATACCTTTTCTGGAGGCCTCGAAGCTGTCATAGATGTTTATCCTTTGGATGTCGTACGTGAGCGTGGTGTTTGGCAGTAGGGTTCTGTTCCTGTTGATTGTGTTTAAAGCAAATTTAAAGGCTAGTTCCTCAGCACCTGATGGGCCACTTTCAATGGACTCAAATATCCCCCCTGTCAAACAAAGAGACACGACTGATTAGTGATTGACCAGAGTGGAAATGGAAAACATGATTTTACAATGTGATTTGCCATGAATCATGATTACATGGAGCCATTTTAGTAGAGTAGGAAAAAGCATCCTTGTCAGAGCAAACAGGTCTGTTCAGAAACAAATCAAATAACAAATAATAATAAAATAACAAATACCACAACCACACACCTGTCAGACAATCACATACACAAACAAGGGAATAGTGTTGGGAAAGTTACTGGAAAAATGTTACTCAAGTAATTGTGTTATTTTACTACTTACTCTACAGCAGAGGTAATTCATTACATCAATTTCGTTACAACTTAACACAGCTCCACCGAATGTGCCTTCCATTAGTACTATTTCCACACACAGTTTCAGTTAATTCTTTATTTGTTTTGCACATTTTTTCCTGAGTTTTTGTCACTAACTCACTTGTCATTCTCCATCCAACAAGCAGTAGCTTTTAGTATGTTCCCACCAGTAGTGTGTGCACACCTGCTTCCGATTCTTTATTTAGCCTCCTAGTATATATACCATCCCATTTCCAACTACTCCTTGCCTTACTCCTTCTTACTGGCCTGAGCCTATGGGTCATTACACACATCATATCTTCTTTATTTAATGTATGTGAAACCAGAAGAGGAGACACTGATATTTTTTATAGCCTTAGACCACATACAGCATTCAAGAAATCATGCTCCCACATTATTACCACCGCAATGCATGAACGCAGTGAAAAACCATAACAATGAGAATGTAAATTATAAGTACAGAGAAACGTTCCCTTATTACGTTCTATTTTAAGATTATCTACACATACTGTATTTTTCGGACTATAAGGAGCATCTAAAATCATAAAATTTTCTCAAAAATCAACAGTGCGCATTATGTATGACCTTTGGTTGTCTTTACTAACTTCGAACTGATTTTATGTTGTACACATTACGGCTAATAACGTATCACTCCGCGAGTCAGGAGCCTCGCAGAGGCCGGAATCATCACTGAACAGCCCGGTGACAGCAACAAGACTGACTCGGATAATGACAAGAGGGATCCGGGCTGCTGGATCCTAAAATCACCCAACTGTTAAACTCTGAACAACAGTTTTGTATTTTTGTGTTAAAACTGAACAATGTTGAGAGGGATCCGGGCATGTTTGATGCGGAAATCGCCCACTTGTATTTTTGTGTTTTAACCTACAATTTACAATTTATTGTAAATCAGTTGAATAAAGTTCGACTTATCCGGCACACGTTTTGTTTTCGCTTATTTCACCTTATAATCAGATGCGCCTTGTGTGTGGTCAATGACAGCAATTGACATGATAATTGATACTGCGCTTTATAATCCGGTGCGCCTTATGAACCCAAAAATACGGTACTTTCCCTTTTTAGTTCTTCTGGGAAGATCTCATTGATGCATTGGTTATTTATGGAGACTGGCTTCTACTTTTCTGGGTGCCATGTTGGAGCAAGTGATATTTACTGGTTTGGGTAAAATAAACAGTTCAGTCATTCTAGTTCTGATTGCTTCAGTTTCCAAGCACTTACAGCATGATTCTGTAGAGGAGAAGCCAGTCACAAGCACAAAACAAAGCTTTGGCAAACCCAAAGAGAACTGATTCCAGTTGCAAAGGGTTTTATTAAGTTTAGCCTAATCTATAGCTTCAGATTGCACCAATTGTCTTAGGTAATAAGAGCAATGAATAAAGTAATGTAATGACTTAAGTAATGTGTAATCAGTAATTAATTACACTATTCAAGTATCTTGCCCAACACTGCAGCTTTCCATGTGTTTTTCAAAACACATGCATTCATATTTGACTTTTCATACACAGTTGTTCTTCTTTTATAGTAATCCAACTAGGAGAACTAGCAGAAAGTGTATAAAATAAAATAAAATAAAACAAAAACATATACGCTCATTAAGTAATCTTCTAATACCCTGAGACAGTGTATGTATGAATGAGTCATATAAAAGAAGCAGGAACCAGGGAATACTCAATATAATAACAATAGTGTTTTTAGTGTGAGGCACTGTAGTGTGTTTTGTTCAAAAAGCCAGGGAAGTGTGTTTAAAAGTGCGGGCTTCCACAGCTACAGCCCTCTAGCGAATACATCTGACAGCCTGCAGATGAATGGACAGAGAGGAGGCCTGGAGAGTTGTGGGTGGGGGGTTCGGGTTCTCAGATCAATGTACTCTGATTGGCCGGCGATTCAATCAATCAAGCCTTTGGGGAGCAGTGGAGAGCAACAGTGAGAGATTGAAGTGTTTTGTTTGGGTTAGCCCTATTGCCTGGCCCTGCTGGCTCAATGTCAGTCAGAGGGAGCCCAGACTCCATGCTTTATTTACTCCAACTACAAGCTCTCTGCTGTAGGACCCTCTTCAAGTCTAGACGTAATCCATACACACCACTGCTCAAGTACTGCAGGTAACTCCTGTCACAAGTGATTACCACAGGACAGGCTGAAGCTGATCAATGCCCCCTTATAATGATCTCACCGGTGGACTCTTTAAAAATGCTCTTTTTCCAGGGGAATTTATTCTGTGTGCTGGAGCTTAAAGCAAACATCTAAACAGAAAGACCACTGACAGCAGCAGCACTGTTGAGAAGTTTCTACCTTCATTAGTATTCACCGCATGGGAGAGCCCTGTTTTGCATGGCATAATGAGTTTGAAGGAATTAATAAGCATCACTTAAGCAGGATGTACTATAATTGGAAAGATGAGCATTTGGAATGGGTCCGTTCACACACAAGAAGTACTGTTTTCTTACTGACAATCTATATGGTTGCACTGAAAATAATCTGGCCTGTAAATGTGGAGATGAATCACTGCAGAGTCAGTGTTAGAGAGGTAACGTACGTCTAATGAGAGTTGCTCACTTGTCTGCAAGGACACAGAGATATAGAATACGTGAGAGGAGGATAGAAGGGAAGAAAGAGAAAATCCTCTGGTATGAGGACATTTTTTTGCTCTCATTTTAATGATAATTAGTCTGGGATTAGGACTGGGATTACTTTTAAAATTCAAAATTATAATATCCCAAACTCCTAACTCTGTCAAACTTGAAATTATATTCCCGACTCTCTGTCAATACAAATGTAACAGTTTTCAACAACATCCAAATAGGTAACTTATCACTGTTGTCTTTTTTTCACCAATACATAGGCATTATGATAACGTAAAAACAAAGAGAAAAAAAAATTGTATTAACCCATCACCTAGATGCCCTGTAAGATCATAAGAGCGTTGCTGGTGGCAACACTGACGAGATTAAACTGATAGGTGGTATATGGATGTATGGCTGGGCGGATGACTGGATGGAAAATCAAACAGTGGTGAGGCAGGTCTAGAGAAACAGTGTCCACAGCTTGGCAGGTGGTCGCTGGTATAAAAAACCAGTGTTTATATTGATGAATCCACACCTTCGTAGACAATAATAATAAACTCTAAAAGCTTAAGATGGAAGCATGTAGTGGATCCAGAACTGATGGAGACTTTACACGTGTCTGCACAAACCCCTTTTACTGCCCAAATAGCGTCTTCTATCAATGAAGAAATGTTGTTTGTGATATTTGCTTAGCCACAAAATGAACATGTCTGCAGACTGTTTATCTTCTGTATTTGTTTTTCCACAATATCTAATAAAGCATACAAAAGCTATATAAATTCAAATTATATAAACATGAATCATGAATCATGTTTTGTTGTTCTTTAGTTTTTTTGTTTTTTTTTTGTATATATGTAAAAACAAATATAAAGGCAATAGTAACAGAGAAATATGTTTGTAATGTGTTTGCTTGGCTCACAGGGGTCACAGCCTATCACAGCAGCTGTGTCATTTGCCGCTTTCTTGTTGCACCTCAATTACTGTTTCTATCTCCAATAACAGACAAGATAGCAGAAAGTGGCAAACCAAAATTCAGACTGTAAATAGTCCTTTTATGAACCCATTGGTGATGTAAGTGGTCTATATCTGTGTATTTCTATGATCTTACAATTCCAGCACATTAAGAATAAACAAATTAAGTGGCTGGTTAATGAGCACCAACAGTGACTATGGCTGAACAAATAAAGAAATCATCACAAAATTCAACACCCCGAAACAGCACTTTAGAAGGCTAAAAGAGTGATTTAACAGTCAGTTACTCTTATGTGTGTGTGTGTGTGTGTGTGTGTGTGTGTGTGTGTGTGTGTGTGTGTGTGTGTGTGTGAATAAGTCTCCTAAGGTAATGGTCCTGCCGGACCCAGAGCCAGAGAGCAGTGATCAGTCAAGAGAGAAATCCATCAGCACTTCATCAATCAAATGACAGTGGACACAGTGACCACAGCACTCACCACCTTCCCCACTTATCCCGAGGATTTGCTGAAGCATAATGATCCCAACAGGCAGAGTATGCACTGGAAATCAAATATATACTATGGAAACATTGTTTAAATGATTTATCAGAGAGAGTACTTAAGCAATAAGCCACTCACGGCCATGCAGCTCAGTGATTTTTAAAAATGTTAAGAGATGTTGTTAGGCAGAAAGCCAAGTAAAGAAAAACATGCTTAGCTGCTCAAAGATCACTAATAATGAAAAAGCCCTAAGTAGCTTATGTTATAAAATGAACATAGCACGGCAATGTACAGTCATTAATAAAAAGGTGTTTGGCTGTCAGTATAACTTTAAAGAATTATAATAGATATTTTACATTGTATGGTTGTCCTACAAACAAAGCAACAGGCCCCCACCAACACAGCCCCCAGTGTTGTTTTAACACAGGGCTGTTGTCAGTCTGAACACCTAACTTTTCCACTTATTGATCTACGTTTCAGACTTTTACAGGTGAATAAATAACAAGTACATTGGATAATTTAAGTACATGTTGCTTCCAATACTTAAATACTGTAAAATTTGACTTTGCTTAGGTAGAGACAGACAGATAGACAGATAAAGTGAACATGAAGCAGTTGGAACTTGTGCTTGTAAAGTATGAAAGAGGAAAATGTGTGAACACATGCATCTGTGCGGTGAATCACACACATATGTTCATCAGGCAAAATATGTTACGTGTCAACAAGTCAGCATGTGTCATGAATCACCCCCAATACAAGTACTGTATCTGTGCATGTGTTATTCATTACCAGCGTTTAACATGGACATACATGTCAAAGGTAGCACTAGTAACCCGTCATACAATCCTTGTTTTGCATTTCTCATATTTATATACCAAAAGCTCTGAACACTGAAGTGTTGCCACACTGGCCTTCAAGTTAGCTTTGTTGTATATCTATCGTAGTGTCTTCTTTCAGGGAATTTCAGGGAAAAACACAGTATTATCTAATTCTAGAGTGATTGTGCAGATATCTATTAAACCAGTGATAATGCAGTCACACTGTTGCCTATTAAGCATTAGTGAAAACAGGGGTGCATAGAATACAATGCTGTATGTAAGGTGGGTTAGTGACTGGCAGGTGCCCTGAGCCACATAATATTACATTTCTGTTGGCTCCAAGACACAACAAAGAGTGTTGAGACTAATCCATTAATTCCATGTCCTGTCTGTATGGACACATGCCATGCAAGTAGACAGCAATGTCTTAATCCGACCATGCATCAAACCCTTTTCCTACCCCATACTCCCCAATCGATTGAACTCCCTCAGAGGTTATAAATTAAAAATGATGACACTGGTAGTAGCACTGAAGTGGGATCATTACAACCCTAAATAAACATCAGAGCTTGCCAGCAGGATATTAGCATTAGCAGAACTCCGTACTTCCTTTTTAGGAGCATTTCATTTTACACAAGAATGTACAACCCAGTCAGTGATACAGAGCAGAGACAATGAGTCGATGTAGGTCTTGAGAAAAACACAAACCACACCTGCTGCTGAAATCATCTGATCCATTCATTTACTTCACTGCACTATAGGACAGTTTTTTAAAGACTCAGTTGCCACAAGTGTGGCTATAAGGTAAAACAGAATCATCTGTCCACTGCAGAAAACATGCATACTTTCGTGAAGGAAATATTTTTATTGCTCTTCTTTCAAACATATTTGGTTTTCAGTAAAGAATAGTGTTGTTTAATAATAATAATAATAAGTAATTTAAATGAGTATTCGATTACGAGTACAGAAGAGTAACCAGACCCTCTGGTTGGTAAACCTCATAAAATGAGCAAACATGACTTTTATTGTTCAATACAGACACACTTTGTGGTATTCACTCGACACATTCTTGGAAGGAATTAGTTGCTGCAGGAGAAGGCTGTCCATTTGATGAATGAGCCGAATGAACCAGTCAATTGGTAGCATCAATGCTGTTTGGTTTGCTAAAACAGCTCTGTTTGTCTGTTGCACTCCTGCCCCTCCTCCTTCAGTGGGTAAGGTCCGTGTTGAGCTAAGAGTCAGACATTGAGGCTCAGTAGAGTTCAACATTCATATTGATTTTATCATAAGGCTGTGAACTTCCATAGCTTAGCAAATCTACCTATAAAAGATAAGAAATTTGTTCCTGCATGAATGCTGCAGTTCCCCTGAACTGAACTACTGCTGGCCCCTAGATCAATACTTAGGGTGTCACAGTAAATTGCAAACTAATCTTCTTCTGAATGCAAAGAGACAGCAAAGGACAGATGAGCACCTCATGCTTGCCGTGATTGGTTTACTGGCTGCTTTGTGTCAAACGCAAAGATGACTTCTGTACTCCTCTGAACCCTTCCAGTGAGTTCATGAGCAAAGTGTTAGCCTAATCTTTCTCTGTGAAGTGAATAAAGGCCCTATCTAATCCTGCCTCACTGGGCTATGACTTAACTCAGGGCGTGCGAGATGTCGGCTGGCCTTTCCCACCATCTCTCTCTGGCAGGCCCCAGCAAACACCAGGCATCATCCATCTCAATTTTCTCTCTCGAAAAAAGACAGAAATTAATAGTAAATCCTGCTTCGGCTCATCATTTCTGGTGAGTGAAAATTATTTATGAGGAAGAATACGCTAGCCTTCCTCCTGCACCTCCTCCCACTCTCAGCCCCCAGCCCCTGTCTGTTGTTGACAGTTTGATGGCGATCAGTGTCAGAATATCAGTACTGTGGAACAGGAAGCGTAGCATGACGAGCTCCAAGAGCATGTTCCATCTTTATCACAGCTGAGGCTCTGCTGCAGTAGACAGGGTTGGGAGGAGAGTGGGAGGGTAGGAGAGCAGAAGGAGGATGGATAAAGGAAAACAAAAAAAAAATAATGATAATTAAATAAATAAAAAACATTAAAGCTAATGTAATGTAATGTATGGATGCAGATAGAATAATATGGGGAACAATGATGAAAAACAGGGTAGTGATAATCATAAGATAAAATAAGAAGAGAATACCAGAATGTCTGGACACAAATGTATAATATGGAAAGGTTGGATCAATTATACTGTGTCCTTGTGAGAAGGCTGCCTTATTCTATAATATTATCATTGTTTTGTGTGTTATTATTTTCATTCAAATGTTTCCATTCATTTGTCAGGTTATTAATCATTAAATACACTGGTTGTTATATGTGGTTTATCTTGTATTCATTTGTTCTGTCTGGGTTGTCAGGGTTAGATCAGCTGCAGGTTTCCATCATCATGTCCTCTTAGCACTGAGAGGCTAAGCATTGTTAGGATGTGGGAGGATAGGTCAAACTGTTCTGTAGTAAATGACATTTGGTTGAACTTAGGTGTACTTATGAATAATTTGTGTGCTTTTATTAGATTGTGATAGTCAGACGTAACAGAGAGATCCGGAGTTTATAATTGTGTGGTGTTCTTTTGAAGGCCTAAATTATGGGTAGTTAGAGAGAATAGGGGACTTGCTTTGAGGTTGTAGACTTTATTTGTTTGTTGCGATGCTTTAAGTTCTTTTTGTTGGATTTCTGCTGGGTTCATTTTGTGCCTCTGTTTTGTTAATATTTTTGTGACACGTAGTTTGACCTGCCAACCTGCCTTTTGCACTTTAAAGGTTTCTAGTACCCAAATACCATTGTCTGCCCTTTATAAGGGGAGGCGGCACTACAGTGCATCTTTAGTCCGCTGTGTTGTTGGTGGAACACTTAAAGCGACTGTACATTGACGTCACAGGTATTACTACTCCTTTTCATGTATATACCGTATTTTCCGGACTATAGAGCGCACCTAAATTTAAGCCGCACCCACTAAAATTTTAATGAAATATATATTTAGTCACATATAAGCCGCACCGGACTATAAGCCGCCGATATCCAGGCTGAGTTATTTAGACAGAAAGATTTTGTGTTTATTCATATACCTGAACTGATTGTTGAACAATGCCGCAATAAAAGTAGCAATAAAAGCAGCTATAAAAGTGCTGATAAACAAAACAGAAAAGTCATTTTAAATAAAAAGTCATTTTATTCATCTTCCTCCTGTGCACACTGTTAAAGCGCAACGGCGCAACTATTAAAGTCGCTTCATTCTCTCATGCACTGAAGCCACAAGTCACTATTTATCTTCCTCCTGAGCATTTAAAACTAATGAACACCAAACCACTGTCACTTCATTTCTTCTGTGTACTGAAACCACTGAAGTCGTCCTCTTCAGTGTCGGAGTTGAACAGCCTCAGATAATCTTCATCACATACCGTCTCACCATAGATTCATTAACGGCAAGCTTACGTGCAGCCGCTCTGTTTCCTTCACGGATAACCAGATCGATGGCATTTAACTTAAAAGCTGCATCATAGGAATTTCTTAGTGGGTTTTCCATTTTGAGGGGCTGAGGGTGTAATAATATTATATACCCCCTGTGGGCTGAAGAAAATTTTATAGGAAAGCTGCATCTCTGTATAAGCATGTTTCAAAGTATGGGAAAATTAATCATGAATTGCAGCAACCCAAAGCCTGTCATTATTCCCAAATGTACGATTAATTGCATCAAGACTACTACGACACGTAAAAGATACTCAATTCTTTTTGAGGGATAAGGGAGGCTATGAACCACTGATCTTCTGATTAATAGATGGCTTTACCTCTGAGCCACAGCCGCCCCCTATGCCCCCTAATACAGTACTTTATTATTTGCATGTTATGAGATAGTCCTACTAGAAGGTGGTTCCTGAAATGAACCTAGAATTTATGCATTCATCCACTAATTGCTGTAGTAAACCACAAAGACTTTGCACAGGTTAAAAGAAGCATTATCAAGAGAACAGTTCTCATTAGGGATGCACCAATCTAAATGTCTGTATTTTCTCTGAACAACTACACTACATGCACACCAGTCGCATGAGTAAAGTCTGTTTAATGTCAACTTATTTACATTACCTTGTCTACATGTCTACATGTTCAAAGTTGCAGTACGTATGTGAAAGATGCTTATGTTAGCTGACCACAAAAGTCACTGTCAACACTTTGCTCACTTCACTTTCACCGCTCCACTGCCTTCATGTTCAAATGTGTTTACTGTGAAGGACATGCAGGAATTGATGAAGTACCAGGGTAAGTATTACACGTTAGCTTGCCTCAGCAAATGCAGGCGGACTACTTTTAATTTACCGATTGATGTCTGTACTGAGAATGTCACTGGAAGGCTGTTTTGACCTTATTCTTTGGAAGGGCAAAGTTTATTCTGGATTTTCCTGAAACCTGAGTTGTAGTCATTTATATATCACAGGTAAACCAGTTGTGAGACTAAACAGGATAGATTTTGGAGTTTTAGGAGGCAAACCAGAACTGGGAGAAGTGCATTCTCTGAGGAATCCTGTGCTGAGACAGCACTGTCTGATTTGCATTGGTTTTAATAGTTGAGTCTTAACATAGGGTAACATCATGTCAACAAATTACTATCCTGGACCACAACATCAAACAGTATGAAACTTTAGTCTTGTGAAAAAAATAACAGTTCTCCCATCAGGATTTTGCAGTATCAGCGATCAATGGGTGTTCTGAAGGCTGTAAGACAGAGCAGGTACTTTAAGCTGATTCAGCCACAAGGGAGCGCTGTCGCGCTCCATTGGGCAGAGCGCTGGTGAGAGAGAGAAGAAGAGACTGACACCGGGACAGATGCAGAGTCGGAGAAGAGGTTACGTCGATACATTGTAGCGGTTGATCAGCTGTTTGTGGTTCAGTGTGCGTCCAGAGAGATGTAAGTTGCATAGTTAGTTGTTGGATGCATTTTGGTTGTTGCTATATTTTACCTGTTATTACTGTTATATGTTAGCTAAAGTTAGCTCTGCTGTTACAGTGTGCATTTCTAGCAGTTAGCTATCATTTCTTATGGCTTAAACGGCAATTTATGTTATTTATGCTACTGCCCGTTTCCCTGCTGTCAGTTAAACATGCAGTATTATATATATTCCCTTTGTATGTCACGTTATATAATTTCATGCTAATGATGCCTGATTATTATTTGTATTTTGTGCTGTAAACAAGCATATGGGGAGCTGTTTATTGATGGCTGTTATTGTTTTTGTTTATTCCAGAACCACACACACGCAAACACACCCACCAGCAGTATTTTTACGCCTGTACAGCTGTGTACTGAATTAAAGTGCCATAAAAGGATCGACTGTTTCCGGCTTCTTCATTATTATTTAAGTCTTGGGGGAACTTTATGGACTGCGTTCTAACAGACGCACACTTCGCGATTGCAAGTACAGAGTAGCCCGTTTATGAACGTTAAGCCTCCATCACATATGGTCCTTCGAGCCGGATAAGGCAATTACGAAGTGATAATGGCTCATGTTCCCCCAAGTGAAGATGTACGTCCACGCCGGCAAATGCGGCAACCGAGATGGATGGATGATTATGAAGGATACACCATCCCACAGGCTGTAACCTACCCTGTAGGCACATATGCTGCGGAGGAGCAGACTGACTGGAGCAGTACAGAGGGATTCGCCGAGATGACACCCCTCACCCCACACCGACTACATCATACTCAGTATTCTGCTGAGTCCATAGAGGCATCTCCCAGTCACGTCAGAGCCGCAGCACCTGTGTATGTGAGTACGCCATGGCCATATCAGGGCCCACCTGTAACGATGAATGTGTTGCAGCAAATACAAGAGGATAATAGGAGGCTGCAGCTGATGGTGAGGGATATGAGACGTCAGATGGACAGAAGTGGTGTAGTCCCCCCTGGTTTACAGTCTGCACAGCTGCACTATCCACAAGAGACTCACCCCCATGCTGCAGAGGAGGGCACCAGGCCTCCACCGTCACGATCAACTGTTTTGCATCCACCACCTGGGACGCGTCGTCCACAGTCAGGAGCATGGGACAGCCGGCCATTGCCACCACCCCCTTTGCAGGCCACACCGCCACCTCTGCCAAGGGAGCTGTACCGCCCACCCGCTGTACAGGACAATAACATAGCAGATGATGATTGGCCGCTGCCTCCCCCACCAGTAGCCTTCCCCAATGATGATTATGAGCAACCAAGGGTGCAGCCTACACCCTTAGGACCACAACCTGCTGATACAGTAGAAAACCTTAGAGAACGTCTGCAGCAGTTGGAAGCACGGCTGTCATTAGCTCCCTCTGTGCGGTCAGAACCACACTATTATAGTGTGCAGTCGGTTGCACCCCCACAACGGCCAACTTTATCAGGGCTACTGCCTAGCAGTAACGAGAGGACATACAGAGGCCCGGCACCGTCGATCCCTAAGTTCACACGGGGTGACCCCAGAGAGTTTTCCAGACTGAAGCTTGCACTTGACAATATTCTTCCTGCTGATGCGACAGAGATGTTCAAGTACCAAGTGCTCTGTGACCACCTCAAGTTTGAAGAGGCTCTTTTGATAGCTGATTCCTATAGCAACTCCTTATTCCCTTACTCCGACACAATGGCTTCCTTGACCAAACAGTACGGTCAGCCCCACCAACTGTCTCTACAGCGGATTGCAGAGCTCATGGAGGAGCCCGCTATCCGAGCTGGTGACACTGTAGCATTCAGGAGGTTCGCTCTGAGAGTCCGAGCTCTAGTTGGGATGCTCGAGCAACTAGGTGAAGATGGGCGCATTGAGTTAAAGTGTGGGTCTCACGTGGCTAGACTAATGAAGAAGCTTCCCCAGGATCTCCGCGCCACTTTCCGACGACACCTTCACTCTTGGAAGGCGGGAATCCCGTCATTGATGGACTTTGCGGAGTGGCTTGACTACGAACTGGAAATCCAGGAGGACGGTGACCGGTTCGACAAGATAGAGGATGTCACGAGAGGGAGGAATTGGCCTAAGAAAGAGTGGGACAAGGATAAGAGAGCCCCCAGGAAGACCATGAATGTTCTGCATGGTACCGCCCATGACACAACCTCCCAAGCAGATCAAGCTGAAGTCTCAGATCACCATGAGACCAAAGACAAGCCCAAAGTGTATTGCCCCTACTGCAGCAATACGGAGCACTTCCTGGATCAGTGCTTGAACTTCAAGCAACTAACCAAGGAGCAGAAGATAACCTGGGTGAAGGCTAATAATCGTTGCTGGCGTTGTGGACGGCACCATCAGGCCGCCCAATGTAGGCTGAGACTCCTATGCAAGATGTGCAAAGGGAAGCACCTTGAGGCCTTGCATGAAGTAAATCTACGTCCTGGCAGGAATGAACGTGTTGCAGGGCATATGACTGGTGCAGAGTTGAAGTCGGCGACAGATGTTTTATACCTGGACCGACGTGCTGGCTGCAATCAGGTCCTTTTGAAGGTCAGTAAGGTGCTACTGCGCAACGGCGACCACACACTGGAGACGTATGCCATCCTGGATGATGGCTCAGAGAGGACGATCCTCCTCCAGGAGGCTGTTCAGAGGCTGCAGCTTCAAGGAACTCCAGAGAGCCTCACCCTGAGAACAGTTCGGCAGGACTTGAGAACACTACACGGCTCATCAGTGACCTTCAAGATCTCTCCCACTGGGGAGTCAGCAAAGACATTTACGATTGAGGGAGCCTTCACTGCAGGCGGATTAGGTCTTGCTGAACACTCTTACCCAGTGAAGGGACTTCAGCGCAGATATAAGCACCTCAAGAGGCTCCCCCTGCAGCCATTCACAGATGTCCACCCTCTCCTCTTGATAGGTTCGGACTGTCCGCACCTGGTGACCCCGATCGAACCTGTACGTCTCGGCCCACCTGGGGGCCCAGCTGCCGTGAGGACCAGGCTTGGCTGGACTCTTCAAGGGCCAGTCCGGTCTCTGAAACAGTGCAGCCGCCCACAGCAGTGTCTGTTCGTGTCCACCACCTCCCCAGCGGCTGAACTCTTCAATCAGGTAGAGAAGCTTTGGCAGCTGGACACCCTGCCGTATAGGAATGAGAAGCTGGTGACTAGGTCCCGGCGAGACCAAGAGGCCATGAACCTTCTAGAAGCAAAGACTAAGAGAGTGGAGGTGGATGGGGTCCTCAGATACGCCACTCCACTGTTGCGGGTGAGTAACATGCCTACACTCACAGCGCAGCCAGAAGCTGTACTTCCCAGCCTACGTAGCACAGAGAAGCGTCTTGGCAGAGACCCGGTAAAGGCGGAGGCGTATCAGGCAGAAATCACAAAGCTGAAGAAAGCAGGCTATGCCTCCAGAATTAGCCAAGAGCAGGCAAAGACTTCTAAGGAGTCATGGTTTATTCCCCATCACCTGGTCACACACAATGGGAAGGATAGAATTGTGTTCAACTGTTCCTACACCTATAGGGATGAAACCCTTAATGAGCTACTGATGTCTGGCCCAAACCTGGGTGCATCTCTACTGGGTGTCCTGCTGCGGTTTAGGGAACATTCCATCGCAGTCAGCAGTGACATAAAAGGAATGTTCCACCAGGTGAGGCTGCTGCCTGAAGACCGCCCGCTGTTGCGCTTTCTCTGGCGTGACCTGAGGAGAGACTCCCAACCTAGTGTATATGAGTGGCAGGTCCTTCCATTTGGAACTACTTGTTCCCCATGTTGCGCCATATACGCTCTACAGAGGCATGTACATGATCACACTCACCCAGGGGATGCAGTGCGTGAGTCCATCGAGAACCACTTCTATGTGGACAATTGGTTACAGAGCTTCCCTACTCCAGAGATGGCCAAAGATGTCGCAGACAAGCTCAGGGGGCTGTTACTGGAGGGAGGCTTCGAACTGCGACAGTGGGCCAGCAGCAAGCCCGATGTCATCGGCCACCTTCCCAAGGAGATCAGGTCAGAGAGCAGTGAACAGTTGCTGAATCACACAGATATGGACCCTCAAGAACCTGCCCTGGGGCTGCGTTGGTTATGCCACTCGGATACGCTGCAGTATAAGTCACGGCCGATGGAACGCCCCCCTGCCACCATGAGGAACATTTACAGGGTATTGGCCAGCCAATACGACCCCATAGGGTTCCTCACACCGTACACTACGAGGGCCAAAGTGCTTGTGCAGCAGCTATGGGACAAGAAGCGAGAGTGGGACGACCCTCTGCTGCCCGGTGAGTTGCTCACGGCATGGCAAGAATGGGAGAACGAGTTACAACACCTGGACAACATCAGACTGCCTCGCTGCTATGTGACTCCAGTCATGGACCATACAGCCACTAAGCGAGAAGTTCACATCTTCTGCGATGCATCTCAACGTGCATATGGCAGTGTGGCATATCTACGCACAGAGGATGTAGAGGGACATGTGGAGGCGGCATTCCTGACAGCCCGATCCAGAGTGGCCCCCAAGCGTCAGCTCTCCATGCCACGGTTGGAGCTGTGTGCTGCGCTCACAGGTGCTCAGCTCGCAAGTGTACTGACCCGCGAGCTCACATTGGAGATAACCAGAGTGGTTATGTGGACGGACTCCACAACTGTTCTGTCTTGGATCCAATCAGACTCTTGCCGCTTTAAAGTGTTTGCAGGTACCCGTATTGCAGAAATTCAAGAGTTGACTGATAGACAGGCCTGGCACTACGTGGAGACGTCAGAGAACCCAGCGGACGACCTCACCCGGGGGAAATCACTGCAGGATCTCTCCGGTGAGAATCGCTGGATCCATGGACCCTCGTTCCTGCGGCTGCCACCCGACCAGTGGCCAGTGCACCCAGTCACAATGAGTAAAGACATCGCTGAAGAGCTGAGAAGGCCCACTACCTGCCTGGTTAGCACGGTACTTGGCACCAACCATTCCTTACCTGACGCTCAGCAGTTTAGCACCTTCAGTGAACTGGTGAAGGCGACTGCGGGGTACCTTCATGGGGCGGCTGCGGATGCAAAAGGGACCCCTACAGCAGAGGAGTTCAAGGAGGCCGAACTTCGCATCCTGCAGTCTGCCCAAAGAGACAGCTTCCCTGAAGAACTCCAGTGTCTAGCAGCTGGGAAACAAGTCCCTTCTTCCAGCTGCTTACTCACACTGGCTCCAGAATACGATTCAACATTCCAGTTGATACGAGTGGGAGGTCGGCTGCGGCGCTGCCAAGATCTGGAGGACGACGTGATCCACCCTGTGGTTCTTGACCCGAGACATGCTGTGACCAAGCTGCTCATCCGACAAGTGGATCATGAGCTGAGACACCCCGGTGCAGAGCGACTCTTCGCAGAGCTCAGAAGGAAGTTCTGGATCCTTCGTGGTCGTGAAGCCATAAGAAGAGAGCAGCGCTCATGCCCTGAGTGTCAGAGATGGAGAGCCCAACCTGTTAACCCCAAGATGGCAGACTTGCCTCCCGCGAGGCTCAGGCTGCATCAACCAGCTTTCTATTCTACAGGGATTGATTGTTTTGGTCCGATGCAGGTCAAGGTCAGCCGACGGAATGAGAAACGTTGGGGTTTGCTCTTTAAATGCCTCACAACGAGAGCAGTTCATATTGAAGTGCTGTCCAGCATCAACACGGACTCCTTCCTGATGGCCTTGAGAAGATTCATATCTCGTCGCGGTAAACCAGCAGAGTTGCTCTCAGACCAGGGCACCAATTTCCGAGGTGGGGATAGGGAGTTACAAGAAGCTTTTCAAACCCTCCATCCTTCTCTCAAAGCCCAGCTGGCAGGGTACCAGATAAAATTTCGTTTCAACCCGCCTAGTGCACCCCATTTCGGAGGTTCCTGGGAGAGAGAAATCAGGTCTATCAAGGCTGCTCTGACTGCTACCCTGAGCTCACAAGTTGTTAGTGGAGAAGTGCTGACCACCGTCCTGATTGAGATTGAGGGTATTCTCAATTCCAAGCCTCTCGGCTACGTATCATCCGACGTAGCAGACCCGGACCCGGTCACCCCCAATTTGTTGCTAATGGGGCGGCTAGACCCTTCTCTACCTCAGGCAGTGTATCATGACTCAGAGCTGCTCAGCCGTCGCCAATGGAGGGCCTGTCAGGTGCTGGCCGATCGCTTCTGGGTGCGGTTCCTACGCCATTACCTGCCCACATTGCAAACCCGGTCCAAGTGGCAGTCGGACACCTCCCCTCTTCAGTTGGACACTATCGTGATGATCGTCGATCCTCAACTGCCCAGAGCATCATGGCCTATTGGGAAAATCAGCAACGTGATCCATGGGGCTGATGGGCTGATTCGTACAGCGGAGGTCAAGGTCCAGGACCGCACCTACATCCGACCTGTGAGCCGTCTCATCAGGCTCCCTGCTGTACCAGAAGAAAGTGAACAGTGATAGACTGAATACTGCAAATTTGCGAGAGCAAATTTGGGGGCGGCTGTTCTGAAGGCTGTAAGACAGAGCAGGTACTTTAAGCTGATTCAGCCACAAGGGAGCGCTGTCGCGCTCCATTGGGCAGAGCGCTGGTGAGAGAGAGAAGAAGAGACTGACACCGGGACAGATGCAGAGTCGGAGAAGAGGTTACGTCGATACATTGTAGCGGTTGATCAGCTGTTTGTGGTTCAGTGTGCGTCCAGAGAGATGTAAGTTGCATAGTTAGTTGTTGGATGCATTTTGGTTGTTGCTATATTTTACCTGTTATTACTGTTATATGTTAGCTAAAGTTAGCTCTGCTGTTACAGTGTGCATTTCTAGCAGTTAGCTATCATTTCTTATGGCTTAAACGGCAATTTATGTTATTTATGCTACTGCCCGTTTCCCTGCTGTCAGTTAAACATGCAGTATTATATATATTCCCTTTGTATGTCACGTTATATAATTTCATGCTAATGATGCCTGATTATTATTTGTATTTTGTGCTGTAAACAAGCATATGGGGAGCTGTTTATTGATGGCTGTTATTGTTTTTGTTTATTCCAGAACCACACACACGCAAACACACCCACCAGCAGTATTTTTACGCCTGTACAGCTGTGTACTGAATTAAAGTGCCATAAAAGGATCGACTGTTTCCGGCTTCTTCATTATTATTTAAGTCTTGGGGGAACTTTATGGACTGCGTTCTAACAGACGCACACTTCGCGATTGCAAGTACAGAGTAGCCCGTTTATGAACGTTAAGCCTCCATCACAATGGGGGTATTTGAAGCCTACCATATATTGTGTAGCATCATTTATTTATTTAACTATTCTTAAAAACAGTGTAGGATTGTTTTTGATTTCCCTCATGTCTCACAGGGACATCTTGTGTGGGTTTTTTTTTTTTTTTTTTTTTTACTTTCTGCATCTATTTCTGTTGTGTTAATGAAGTGTAATCTACACAGACAGCTATTTAAATCACATAATAATAATAATAATAATAATAATAATACTTAAAGGTAAAGGTATCTACTTTGATTGATCAACTCCCAGTCTGTCTGTGAGTTTGCCTGTTTCAAGATCCACATTACTCGCTACAGTGGGCAGTGAAATAAAAATTGATAAATCAATAAATTGGAACACACTGTTGATTTGTAACCATGGAACCATTGAAAACTATTTTGGTTCAGTAAATTTCTGCAGTCCTTGTCCTCTCAGCTAGGAGCTGCTGCTGACAGATGACTGTATATGACTTGCTTACGCACCTCACATCTCGCTTCCTATGTGGATTCACAGTTAGAGACACAATTTAAACCATAGCAACTTACGCTTGGTTATTGAGCATCTTAGATCTTAAGAAATATAGTTAAATAACGTAAAGTCAGAACAATAATTCACCATATTGACGACCACCCGCCCAACGATATAAGAAATGTTATTGCACACTTGTACAATATACTGTACAGTGAGTAGGAATCATTTTGAAAACAACAATGGTCACTGGTCGATATCGTAACCTTCAAAATAAAATTCAGATGCGCCACAAATACATGAAGAAACGTTTATTTTCATGAACATTTCAGAATATGGAGTCAATGAAACCTTAATATTTCACACAGAGCTGTTTTTTTCTTTTTAGCTTCTGCATGTCTGTGTGCCCGCTAAGACTCACTAAGGTTTTTCAAAATAAAAAATCGTCCAGATTCAGATAATACATAAAACGGAAATAATTATTTTTTCTGGCCCGGTACTAATTGATCCACGGACCGGTACCGGTCCGCAGCCCAGTGGTTGTGGACCACTGACCTATACCACCTAAGACCATTCACTGTGTTATACTTAGTTTGTGGTTACTTGATTTCATTGCAAATTTGATAGGTGATATTTATCAATATAAACTGAAATGGTAAGGACTTCAAGGTTGTTCCTGCATTTTTTTTATCTCATCTTGAGGTCCTCTGTCTTTTGGAGGGACTTTTGTCAAAATCTAATCTGAAGACCTGTTTTATTGATAACTCTTTACTCAATGTACCTCATTAAGCATTTATACGCGGTATAAAAACAATTAATAAATAGTTTATTAAATATGTCAACAACAATAATGCCCATATGTGGGAACCCATAACTGGATGCTGGTGTATAAACCGATAAACAGAGGAATGACAATCTAGTAAAACACAGTGTGATCATATAAAATGTCTTATTGGAGAGGTAATAATTGTCAACTAAGACTTATAATACTGGTTCTAAATTTAGTCATCGTTATTGCTATTAATTCTACCCGTGCTTTTTCCTGCTGTGCAAAAGGTCTATCAAATCCTGCTTGTGAGGCACCCTGGACACAGAATCGGACAAAACAACAAACTGTCATGCCCCAAAGGATTTGTTCCAGACATCCTCTGCCAGTTGGATTAGGATGTTATCGATTTGCTATTGTGCAGTCTCATCCCGGCATAAGGCTATCGTTTCGTAAGTGTCCAATAAGTCATGAGTGTAAATACATTTTATAGGAAACAGCTTGGTGTCAAGTGATGTAACTGGTTTAACTGACCAGTGATTGTGGTGGATGGGGTAGTATGCTTCAACTGTGAACTTTAATTCTGGAATGCTATGACTTAATGACTGAAGCTATCCTTGTTCAGTCTGTGTTCTATATCTGTGAGTCTGTGCAAATGGTGCACAGGCACTTGTGAGTTTGTTTCCTAGAGCAGTGTCATTATTATTCAATGGCCTGTCTGTGCAGAACAGTTTGTACCTTTTTCACACAAGATCAACCAAGATCAAAAGCAGAAGGCTTTCTATACTTTAGGGAGCTGTCTGCAGCAGTTGAGAACGGTTTAGAAGGAAAAGACTGAAGATGCTTTCACACAGCAAGCCACTTGAGAATTGCAACTAGGCTGTTGTATTTATTCTATCACCTGTCCTTTATTCATCTCTCTCTTCCTATTTATTTTACCTTCTTCTTGTTTTTCTTCTTTCCCTACCACTTTTTCTGTTTCATTTCTGTCTAACATCCTATGAGCACAGATTACCGCAACAGATATAAGTGTGTAATGTGTAATTTCCCTCTCTTTCAGATAATAGAAAATCTTAGAAGTGCTCCGCTCGGCACTTCCACAAATGTCAGTGCTTCTCAGCTTTTGTCAAGTAGTCGCAGAGACACAAAATGTCAGCCTCTCTCCTCAGTCACAGCCTTTGTGAACTACTCACATCTGGAAATGTCAATGAGCAAACCACAATGGGAGGGAGCAGATTCTTGGAAGACAGAAAGCACAGCATATTCTCGTCCACTGTAAAGATATACAGGAGACTCTTGGTCATCCAATACAAACTAAAAAAAACAAAAACTAATCCACACTGCTGCTACAAACCTGTGACCTATAGCAGCACCCATACAAGGTAAAAGTCATACACATGTCTGATAAATTACATGTATGAGGCAGCAGATAAGTTAAAGCATTGTGGAATTAATGATGCATCATTGTCAAATTTATAGTGACATCTGAATTGCTGTGAACCCATGAGACCATGACAAGACATTAGATTCATGTCATCTGATTGATGGTATTGGTGGTAATGTTTATCCAAATTAAAAATGTATTTCCTATCAACCCTTACACCCCACCCATGCTGGTACTGTAGCTCTTCCCTTCCCTGTCCCTGGTGTGCTGGGAGTTTATACTAGGCCTTCTGCTCCATTCACTGTCTGCCATTGCCACTCTTGAAATGTTTAGTTAGTGAACCTTGTTAGGAAAATATTCCACCCACTTGTGTCTGCATCTCTGATTCCAGTTAAAATCTCACAGTATCAGAGTCCGATTATCTGATTGTTAATGATGTTTATCACAATGCGCATTAATTGACACTGACATTTTAACATCGGTGTAAATGTGCCAGGGTTAGCACGATAGCTCATTTGTACCCGTAGTCCAGAGACAACAACAACATTTATCATCATTAATTCATGATGGTAATGTAGCATCAAGCAGAACTGTTGTTGCTGTGGTTACCACCAGTTTTTTTTAGAAGGATCTGTGTTTGAGGTGTTCTGGTTTACAATCCCAGCCAATTTGAAATGGACATGACCTAAAGTGCATTAACAGCTTTTACACCGGGTAAAATATAACTAGCAGATCTAGCTATTTTCATGTTAAAATATCTGATTCCCAGTGGTGTCACTCTGGATTGTTAGCATCCTATTATTTTTTTTTTATTATACTATTACAATGTCAAAATGTATTGGTTAGCCACTGTGCTTCTTAATGTGTATCAGGACGAAATAATGTCAACCACACCTTAAAAATACTTTAGTTGACATGCAAAAATATGGTCGCAATAAATGATTTAAACAGCATCATTAAACGTGATCCAGTTTTGTGTGTTTTGTTTTTTAAGTGTATGTATTTTTTCACAATTTGCAAAGATCGCTGAAAATAGATGGCGTCATTGATTCATTGAGTGTTCTATTGAGGGATCAGATAGTTCTTCCCACTGGTATATCTTTTCACTTAGATCAAATTTCTCTCCAAATCAGCCTGTGTGGAATACATTATTTCAAAGTCAGAGAGCACAGCATTCGGCTTTACTATTCACTCTCCTCCATATCAAGAGTTAGCTAATTCCCTGTGTGCTGAGGTGGGCATTCAGCCACTCTGAGGGGGTGGCTCTCCCCCATCAGTCTGCGAGAAGATACAGTTTGCTAATAGCACAGGGAGTAAATCTTATTATTCCTCTCCTTTCTATCTCTCCCTCTGTGGATCTATTTGCTTAACAATGATAACAATCCCTGCAGCTTAACTCACTCGGGTTGGACCAATACTCCGAACAGTGTGTTTGCTCTCTCTCTTTTTAATGAGTAGCTTTGGTTTTGAACTTAGCTGAGGTGTATTGATTTTCTGTGCTCCAGTGAGTGTGTGATATTATCTCGAGTAAAGGGGGAAAATGAGGGAGATGAGGGGTCGGGGGCATGTTCCTCCTGAGGCGATTTTCTCCTGGTGCACCAGCATGATGCTCCCTGACCTCACCATTGTGCTGTAATCCCAGTCCGTTTAAGGGATCAGCCGGAGCTCCAAAGAGATATGAATGAATCTCAACTGACTCATTGATTTAGCAAAGGAGGAAACGTCAACGTCAATGATCACACATGTACACAAACACAACCTTCCCTCTTTGCTCATGATTCAGTTTAAATTAACGTATAGAGTTTCTGATAGCTTCAATGCGGAGCTGTCTATAAAGCTTGCCAGACATAATGGGATCAATAGTGGATCATTAATGTCCTGAATAGAGGTTCCTCGGGTCACAGGGGTCCTGGATCTTACATGGTCCTCTTCCCTCCCCCGTCCATCCATCCTCCTTCCCTTTCTACTGTTTTCAGCTCTCATTTTCTCCACTGTACTGCAGATGACCAACAGATTCTGAATATAGGCTGCCAGGAGACAATTGTTTCTGCCAATTACAAGGGAAAAATCTGATACAAAGAATTAATGTTTTAAAAAACTGTCAATAAGCTGTTGATTACAGTTTTACCCAAATTACACACTTGAAGCAAAGTGTCAGTGGTGCATAAGCACCATCCATTCAGTCCAACTGACCATCAATATCCTCCAGCTGAACCAGCTGTCCTGTCACCACCACAGCCCCTGAGAACAGTTTCTGGATGGACTGTCTTCTCTACCCTGACTAATAGCAGAAATACAATACAGGCTGCCAATGTTCCGAGTACTACCACCACAACCGGGCCCTGAGTTGCTAGCCAGAATCTTCTCTTCTGTAGTGGTGAGTTGTCAAACTCCATTCGATCCAGAGAGTTCCCATCTCTATCTTTAAGAAAAAGACTAAAGACTCAGCTCTTTCATGAGCACTTCCACACCTGATGGAAAAATATTTTTTTCTTCTTTTCTAAATTTAAAAATTCCACTTCTATGCATTGTCTCTGTGCACTGCCTTCTGTGGCACCTATATCCTTGGATTATATATATATATATATATATTGTATAAGTATATATATGTATAAGTATTTATAATTTTGTACATTAAAATGAGGTAAGTTGTTTTTTGATATGCTTTCATTTGCTCTGTTAAATTTTTGTTATTGCATGGTAAGTGAATAAAGGCATGGCTGCAGGACTAAAATCATGGTAATCCACTTACTCCGATGTGCAGAATAATAATTCCAGCATTTGACTTCCAACCCAAAACATTTCAGTAGTGCACCACTTAGCTGTAGCATGTAGGTAGCATGCTCATCCCTTTATATCCCTTTATTACAATATGCACCATTATCTCCATATTTAAACAATATTGAATCTGCTCCGTCCCCCTCCTCTCTCTGTGACAGTCGGCTTTGTTTATTTTGTTTAATGTTTAATTTTGTTAAATTAAAGCGGTAGAAATGTAGCCTAATACATTAGAAGGCTCCGCTCATACCCACTGAACTGAATACATGCAACTACTATTTAACATTATATAACAAGAACCAGTTTGTCCACTCCCAGTAAACCTTATAATGTCATTGTAAAGCTATAGTGCCCAGCCACAGAATCATAAACTCTATATCCTTATAAAGTGTACTATATATGTTGAACATGTTACAGTTGCCTATTTATACATCCAGCAGTTACAAAAAACATTATCGATTATTTAGAGTTGAGTTTCTGTCCACATGACAAATGAAAGTCCAATATTGAAACTTTTGGTCTCCAACCAACTGCTAGAGAAAATACCTTCCTCTTTAGTAATTCGATTTTGACTATTTTCACCAGGTAAGTGCAAACTTTGTCTGCTGGTTGGTGCTGGCCAGGTAGTGTACATGGGTGTATCAGTGTTTGTTTCTTAAAAACTGCCTGCTGCTGCTGGAAATGATGCTGATGAGAGCAGTGAGACTGAAACATTATGATGCAATTTGTAGGCTATAAAACCAAAACTGAAAGAAACTGAAAAGCTCCATAGATCTGAGATTAACTGCATGACACATTCTGCATCATATACAGCCATTAAATTCAATGTTAATATAGAAATATTGATGCTCATGATTGCTGGTTTGCAAATCGCATCATAAATTCAGATTCAGCTTCATAAACATCATTGTCTATCAGAAAGAAATGAAGTTTAGCATTTGATGCAGCTCATAAATAAGCAAAAGGAGTCAGTGTAAAATGTCCTGTATCACCACATTTATGTTACAGATGATTTGAAAAGAGCGAAATGGAAAAGTGAACTGTAATACCCCTGTGGTCGAGCTACAGGAGAAGAGTGTACGTTGAGGTTGAAAAAGTTAGAGAAGCCACTGTACACTGTACACTACTAAGAAGACCCCTGCTTTTATCATCCAGGGAATTATTCCACGCTCATTTATCATTATGTTCTGGATTTATTTTTCTGTAAATTGCAGCCAAGACCTATTTATTATTAGAAATGTTTTGAAAGTGGGAGGAAAATTGAACCTGGGCACTTTCATATAAAGATACGTGTGGCATGACTTTTCATTTTCTGCTTCCCTTATGAAATTGTTAGAGGGATAGAAATGGGTGGAGGAGTACACAACATGTTTTACAGATAATGAGAAAACAAAAAGGGGAGCAAATGTAAAAAAAAAAAATCTATTTTCTGTGGGGAGAAAACAGTGCTGTCAAGTGTGCACTGAATTATAATGTCAAGCAAAGATCATTCAGACAGTAGGAGAGCATGGTGCACAGCACTGACAGCAGTGAGCGGGACGTCTGGCTTTTTTAATCAAATCTCCTCACAGCTGCATCATTCATCTGGAGCTGCTCTCAGGGTCACACTGCAAGTGCATACAATGGGAGTGTGTACATGTGAAATGTGTGTGTATGTACACACATTTGAACTGAGACATTTAACCAGCACTCATAAGCCCCTTTTAGAAATGTGCTTCATTAAGCAAATGCTTTTAGATATTGCACATGTTGGTCTCATTTTTGAATAGGCAAACAATCCTACTATTTAACGCTCTTAATATATAACACTTCTGACATGGGTCAACTAAACTGAATGAATATAAAGGCTACAGCAGGGGGGGAGCTTAAATACACAGATCATCTTGTTTCACCTGTTTAAGAGCTCTGTAATACATTTATCATTGAATTATATTAATTGTTGAGGTTTCTTGCACTTTTTGTGGTGTGGGACCAAGAGCACTGTGAGACTGTACTCACTGATCTCTACACTGATGTTTATCGGGTAAACTTTATCACGTCTGATGTATTCTTTTAGCATGTTGGCATACTAACATTAAATAATTAGGACACAACTCAACAGGAACTATCTTCACAGGGGCCATGAGTGTCTGTACAAAATGTGTGCCAGTCCTTAGATGTGGAGATGTCTCACTGGATAAGTGACAAATACATTTGACCTTCTAATGGCAGTAGATGAAAAGTCAGGGGATCACCAAAGTCAGTAGAATTCATTCACTGGACACCATGGATGTCTGGAATGGAACACTGTCAGACAGTATAAATATGCAATAGAATACTATACATATTCTCTTTCATGTTCATAAATGATGACATTGATCACACAATCTTCTCAAGTTGTGAGATGTTGAGAAAGGGGTCCCCGGACTCGGGACCATCATCAATTAAGCCTTCAACTGAATGACTAAAATCCATCACTGATGTGTCTTTGTAAGAATGAACTGACAACAATCTTTTTCCTTCATATCATTATTTTGCAACTCGTCGCTATTCTCCAGCAGTGCCACCACTCCCTCTTACATACCAGAGGCCAAATATCACAAGCAGTTATATCCATAACCGTTTGAATGAAGCCATTACAGAACATTTACACGACAGGAAGCCAAAAGTCCATTAATGTTGCAGCTTCTAGTCTGAAAAGGGCTTTATTCCGGGCCAATTTCACTGAGCAAGATGCCAGTGTTTTGATCAAGAAGAAATTGACAACATTATTGAACTATGGATCTTATCAGTTATCAGGCTTTCTAAATCCTGACACCTCTGTGTGTGTCTGCCATGTGCACAAACTATGTTTGTGTTTCCCCTCTGCTCTGCACGTCTTCACTAAGTGCCTCCATACTAAAAGCATCATGTTTCAGTGCACCTCTCATTTAGCGAACAGCTCTCTGCACTCTTTAGGTGCTTCACCTCTATTGTCTTAACTTCCCATGGAATGAAATCATGCTGTAGCCTCAAGGTCACAGCCATTCTCAGATTCTCTATCAAAGGCGGAGGACAGGCAGATTTGCTTGGTCTCCAGATCTCTGGGAAGCTGGATGGATGATGGATGTCATGGAACAATCTGTCTCGTCTCTGTAATGAAATTGTTCCATTTGAGCCACCACACAGAACTGAGCAGGAGAGAGACTTAACCCTTACCTCACCACAATTAATGAAGCCTGCAGACTGATCAAAGTCAAAGCAACTAATCAATAAATCAAATGGTGTGTACCAGTGTGTTTTGTCCATGTTAACATTTCTAAAAAAAAAAAAAGAAAAAAAAAAGTCTATCCCTCCTTCCACCGCATGTCTGCAACATGTGCACGTAATACATTGTCTTGGTTGCCTACAAAACAATTATATGTGAATTTTTGATCTGCAGAATTAATCAAAACAAATATTGTGGGTAAGACATCACTACTTGTCATATGTTTGGTGTGTGGTTCCACCAGCCTTACCCTGCGTCTGGGGTCTGTGTCTACTACAGCTCGAGAGTACAAATACATATGACAGACATGTTTTCTCAATTGTAGAAGACAAATTGATTTAAAATGTATCGTAACCTTGTTCACAGTTCACAGAAACAGTTTCACATATGTTCATAGTCATTCTTTGTGTATATTTGTGTTGTTGTTCTTTGTAAGTACACTGACAGCCACTAAACCGGATATACATGACATATTCTGATCTTTAACTATTGCTAATTGTTGATTGATTGATTGATTGATTATTATATGTACAAGTAATAACATGATTATTTTTTTATTTCATTTTCAAATGAAATAAAATAATAATTTAAATTAAAGAACATAATTTAATGTAACTTTATTTCAAAATCTAATAAAATAATATATTTTTTTATTGATTTTAAATACATTAATGAATCAATTGAAATTACCTCCCTACCACTGCCTGATTTCCATGGAGGGGAATTCATATAGTTAATATTACATCACAATTGTCAAAAAAAACCCTTTTCTTTCACTTATGTCTACCATGCAATGCTTAACGCAATTAAATTCTCATTTGATTGGTCCTTAATGAACAGCTTCTAAGCAGGCTTGTTGAGCAGCAGGCGAGGCTCCTCTGCCAATGTGCATAATAGAATCATCTACAGGTGATTTGTTTCCGTCCTGCAGCCATGCCTTTATTCACTGTTTACACCCTGTTCTCTGCCATCTCTCATTCACTCTGCCCCCCCCTTTCACTCTTTCTGGGTTTG
Source organism: Pampus argenteus (assembly GCA_036937835.1). Lineage (NCBI taxonomy): Eukaryota > Metazoa > Chordata > Actinopteri > Scombriformes > Stromateidae > Pampus > Pampus argenteus. The sequence continues at coordinate 2,983,337 of CM072865.1, read as the reverse complement.
GTGGGTTCAGTGTGTGTGTGTTGAGAGATAAAATGCAGGCATGGCTGCAGGTATGAGCCATGGGATCCATTGTAGACGACCAATACATTAAGAGACATTTCAAACTGAATCACGGCAGGTGGAGAACAGCTCTCCCTCCGGGCAGGCTGAGGCATCTGTTTTGACAAGCAAACCAAATATCATCTTTCCCTGGATGAGTTAGGAGTCACCTCCAGTCACACACACACATTTCATCACCATTTCCTCCATCTATGACATTTCGCTCCTTGCTGGTTCCTCCACACCTTTACTCTCTGTTCTACATCCCCACTATACACCTTCTCTCTGCTGCTGTCACCTTCCATCTTTCATCCTCCCTTCATATCTCCAAAACACTGCTCTAAAGAGAGGAAAAAGGGAAAAGTTCAGGAGAGCAGAGAGGATATTGTGTGAATGTCTGTGTGTAAAAGAAAGAAAGAGTAAAATTGTCAGAGTGAGAGTGCCTGGGGCAGAAATGTTGAGATAATGGTTTCATTTAGAGAGATTGTGATGAGGCCCTTGAAGAGAAAATCCCCTTAGATGGGCGGATGAGTTACCACTCTCTATTCATCTCTCTGCCACCAGATCACGCTGTTCTTAAAGCCACATGAACATTGGACTCTCTGCCTTTAACTAACCCTGACAATCACAGCTACAGGGAGGGAGAAGCTGTCACACAGTTCTGTGCCTGCAGGATCCTTTAAAAAACATAAAAGACATTCACACAGACGCACAGCAAGGTACACACATAAAACCACACAAAAGGCACAAAAGTCCCTGAAAAAAGGCCACGAGGAATGAAAATTCAATCAGCTATCAAAGGTAATATTTCTATGTAAAGCCAAAGCATTAAACGCATTCAATTCCAAGTCGGCTTGATGTTGAAACAGTGAGAGGGAACATGGGCTTTTCTATTAGCTACTCCTGACTGAATATCCAGAAAGGCTAGAAAATAAGCAGCAACAGAAACCCTTATAAATATTTATAAAAGCTTTTAAAAGCGGGTAATCATTTTCCCTTTGATGCATAATGTAGCTTATTTATTTCAAACATTACCATGCATTTTGAGGAAATTGTTCCCCATTCGAGGGAACTTGTATCTCTGGCTGCAGTTAGCTGGGACACAGAGCCAGCTGCCATGTAACTTGGGAATATGTGCAGGATCTGAGCAATGAGAACTGTGTCTGTGTCCCTGTGTCTCCGTGTGTGTGTGTGTGTCCCTGTGTCTCCGTGTGTGTGTGTGTCCCTGTGTCTGCGTGTGTGTGTGTGCCTTATTCCACATGTTTTGCTGTTTGCAGTTGTTTATTTCTAGGAGCTGATAATGATGATGGTGGAGGTTTAGTTTACTAGTGATAGTGCTAATTCACCAGGACCATAACTATCACAACAGCTTGCATGAAAATGGACTCAATGTTTAACTCACACTGAAGCAGCATTTAAACCATCACTGATGCTCACACTCCATTCATACCCCACTAATTAAATTCTTTTAGATATGTCAGCCATTTAGAGGTGCATTGTGCAGCATCGTACGATTAATAAGTCATTGCTGCATTCATTTTGAATCATTAGTGTACACATGCACACATGCATATATATGATTATGCTTATTTATTTATTTATTATGTAAATCATTTATATATCCCCTGGCTTTATTTCCGCTTCAAATAACACTTCCAAAATGAAACAACAGCATTAATTATGTTAATGAATTCATTAGTACGCTGACAATAATAAATTCTACATTCCTCTTTCAGTGGGACTATTGGCCCATTGACTTGCTCTGTCAGTGTATTCTTTGGTGCCCATAAGATCTAAATTTCAGTAGTTATATTTAATAAATAACAGCAAGTTCTGCAGCAATGGAGAACCAGATTTATAACAACACACCTATTCTTCTGCGATGGACCTTTTAGAATTAAGGTTGCAGGGATGCAAATAGACAAAATCATTTTTTACTAGTATATAGCTGGAGGATCAAACTGGACTAGCAACAGAGTATGTCGCCTTCTTGATATTTGGGCAGACAGGACCTTCTTCCAATGTTTATATACTCACTCCTTCCTGACGCATATCTGACCAAAGAGGGGAGAGAATGTTCCCACCTGGATTTCAGTGATGCATTTTAGTTCATTTGGACAGATTTCTGTGTAAAAAAGAGTATTAAAAAATAGATTTATAGTGTCTTTTTTTTCCTACTAAAGGTATTACATTATGTATCTAAAACCAAAAGTATTTCTTTTGCAAGGGAATATTACATTTTTAAAGGCCAGTTTTTTATTTAATTTTCTAGGACTAAAAATGATGAATGAAAAAATGACTTGTAATTTTAGTAGAATTAATATCTTGCAGTTGTAACACGTTAAGTCTAGTCGTTAAAACCCACAAATTCCTCGAAAGAAATATGGAGGACATGACCACAGAGGTCAAAAGGTGTAATTGCATCTTCTGTGTTAAATACAGATAATGATTTCATTTATTTTATTTTTATGCCATATTCAAATAGTTTTCTCCATTCAGTTCTTTAATAATATGCAAGCAACATATTAACCCTCGTGTGGTATTAGTATTTATGGGTCTGGTGGACCCGCTAGAGTTTTGGGCTTTCAAAACACCACAATCCAATAATTTTCTCTTAAAATACTAAACAAATGTGTTTTGATTTATGTTCTTCACAGAAAATGAGCCAAAGCCAATGAATTTCAGGTTGAAAAAATAATTAATTGTTTCATTTTTCTTTCGATGAAAACTGAAAACGGGTCCGACAGACCCGAATACCATACAAGGGTTAAGCTACACCCGGCTAATGGGAGGTGAGTACAGACACCATAGTCACCCCTTAAAGAACCCCCAGTGAAACGGTCTTGATGGCATGAAGGTCCTCCCACACAATGTGGTGCAGCAGTGAGACTGAACGTGGCACAGACCCAGGGCCAGCTCTGCCTCCCACATGAGCTACCAACAACACCTGCAGAGGTCCAACGCAGCATTCCCACACACACTCCACACAAACACCACCACTGCTTTCAATTACACCCCCGCATAGACCCACCACTCTCCAGCTGCCTCCGCTTCCATTCACACAAACATACGAACACACAGCAGTGTGTTTGTGCAGAAAAACACTGTCTTTTCCTAATAGCCAAATTAACACTTGCGTCGCGCACACACACCCTTCCCAAACAGAGCATGTGTGAAGATGCAACGACACATAGTTGGGTGTAAACATTGTATTGCTAGAGGTGGGAATATGGTGGGAATATTTCTCACTTTCTCTGTGAGATGTAGACGCCTCGAATTGCTGAGTGTGAGGAGAATATGGCGTGAATATCCACAGGTAGAATAATCAGAGCCAGTGAAGCCTGCAGGCACATGGTGTAGCAGCTCCTTGTGGGAGCAGATACAGGCAGGGGGGATTACCGGGTGAGGGGGAGAAGCAGTTCAACAATGCTGATATAGGGAGCACAGGGACAGGGCCACCAGCTGAATAGAGGCCCCACACAAAGAAAGCAGCGTGCAGCCAGCCACCCTCCTCCATAATCCACTCTCACGACACCACAGAGCTTTCAACATATCTCAGTGGCTTTTCTCCTACATACCAAACCTCTATAACCAAAACCAGGTACACAAATCGTCCTGTATGACAAATAGTTAACCAGTTATTCCTAATGGTTTTCACTCAGAGAGATCACTATTGAATATGTTCATGGCCCTTAAAATGTATAGTTTTACAGAAAATGTATCCAGATACGATCTGTTAATGCCAGCTGTAAGTGGCATATAAATGTCACCTTTGCACCAGGAATATCTCATTCAGACTTTGTTCAAATTGCTTACATTGTTACAGAGGGATGAACCCTTTTGATTTAAATGTTCCAGTTATTAGCTCTCAGTCTGTCTGTGAGCTCATTTGTTTCATCAAGATCTCCCTCATTCACTATGGTGGGTGGAGCAATAAAATCAATAAATCAATGCATACAAACACTGTTTATTTCTTCCTGTGGAGCTGACATGGAAAATGTCTGCTGTCAGTCAGCCTGGTGAAGACAGTGATCCTGACCACTGTCCTCTCAACTTCCCCGGAGCTGCTGCTGACAGATGGCCGCTTCTGTGGACAGAGTCAGTGTGGAGAAACAAAAAAAAAAAAAAACCTATGCTTTTTCTATCTAAATTAAATATAAAGTAAATTTAGAATGAAATGAAATGAAATGAAACATTTTCTTATTGAATTACCAAAGGCAAATGTAGAAAATTCAATGTAGAACGATAGGACAGGCAGTAGCAGCTGTGTGGACACTGCACGTAGTTAGAGGTAGGCTGTGTTAAAGCAACATTTTGGTTCAAAAGAAAATTTAAAACAAAGTGAGAAAGAATGTGTGTGCTTCCCATCACGCACCAATATCACCCAATGCATTTTGTTCTAACATTAGTCACTAATCAAATGTAATCAAATGAGATGAGTTGGTTCTCCATCAAACAAGAAAGAATGAGAATGACTTTTTTTAAATTCCTTTTAGTGCTGTGTTCTTTCACCTAATCACAAGGAGCAGACAGAAAGAGAGCAAGCAAGCTTTATAGTGACAAAGACTACCCAGGAGAGCTGTCTAAGACATATGTAGGACAGAGGAAATATTATAAATAGAGAAGGTAAAAATAATCGACATAAGAGTTTGTAACACAACGCAGACTAGACTGCTGCTCTTTGTTCTTGTTAAGTTAAACAGTCCCTTCAGCAGAGGAACATGGATGCGCTTTTCCTTTTTGACAGAGTACAACAGAGGGAAGGGTAAGAAAAAATAAGAGCATTTGGTGGGAGGAGGAGGGGAGTGAAGTTTGAGTGAAGAATGTAATTGTCTTCAATATTTAATATCCAAGAAAACATGCTTGTCTAAGTGATTTTCACCACTGGGGGTTTGTGGAACACTGAGGTTTCAGCCTTGTAGGCGCTCGCCTCCTCTCTCCTCAGTAAATCCGATATGGGTTACACACACAGATCTACATAGAAAACAGTTGGACATGCTTTAGTTATGAAATGTGTCAAAACAAAACACACTGTGGCTTTGTTTCTAGAAATCTTTCACTGAACACAAACAGGAGCATTAAACAAATATGTCAATATGAATAAAAAATAAAAAAATAAAAAAACAATTGCTCATTAAAAGAATCACTTCCCATGTGGAAGCCTGTGAGTGACCAAATTGAGGCAGGAATTCAGTGTTTTTACATGCTTTGCTCTGTCGTCTTTTTTTAAGTTGTGTTTACATTGAAGCAGGGGTCTCAGACTCGCCACGGATAGTTTGTGGCCCCCGCCTTAATATGAAAGTTGTTAGTGCCAACGAGTTTGATATGTATGTACGAACCTACCAATCACGGTCGGGTATATTGGCCCTCGGGGGCGGGACATCGGCCGGGCATGATGCAAGCAGAGAAACATTTCTCAATGAGTGAAAGTTACAGCAGCGTTACCATGGAGTTACCTGGCTGGCTGCTTCGTTTCTATTGGGCACACGCATACATTCGTCCCAGCGCGCTGCGTTCACAACACTTAAAAAAAGGTTTTTTTGTTGCTGCCCAGTGGGACATTATACGTATAGAAATATATAGAAATATATATAAATATATATACGTAGTTATACACACATGTCAATAAACATTACATATATTTCACATCTGATTGTGGGCTCTGGCTGCATAAATTAGTGTGCTGGATGAAATGTAAAACCTGTATTGGACATTGTGAAATGCTGCTTGGATGACAAAGCTCCACCCCAATAAGAGATATGTGTTAAGAATATTGTCCTCTTAACACAGTAAGTTGTGGGTTCAAACCACGAGAGCATTGTTGAAACCAGAAGAGATTTTATAACACACGATCAAACATTTAGTAAATTATGTCAAATATGTGTATAAACATGCCAGAATTACATTAAAATCAAATCAAATCAAATTGTATTTGTATAGCCCAAAATCACAAAATACATTTGTCTCGTAGGGCTTTACAATCTGTACAGGGAGTGACACCCTCTGTCCTTAGACCCTCAGTTCGGGTGAGGAAAAATCGGAGGGATCCCTCTCCCAGGACGGACAGACATGCAATGGATGTCACATGTACAGAACAAATCAACACACACATATTGTACACACATATTCAGTTAACCATTGTCTTTATTTAGCATGTGGGGAAAGTAGGGATGTGTCTCCCTTGCTTTAGTGGGTTCTGTACTCAGCCTGAGGGGCTGCAGGGAGGCAGCATCATCAACATTAGGCAGTTATAATAATTCAGGAAGTAATTACAGGCTCAACCATTTCATTAACACTTCCACTTTCTCCCCTGTTCCATGCAAGGAAACAAACCATTAACAAGGCAAGCCTGCAAATAAAGCCTGAACTTTTGGGTTGATGGAGCAGTATGGGAGCATAAGGGAGCGTGTGTGTTCATCTTGCCGTACGTCTATGCTTTTTTATGATTTGAGCATCACAAACACATTTCTATTCACCTCCATGTCATATAGATAGATAGATAAATTCATTTAATAGTAACTTGCATTGGGACTCATTGACTGGGTTGACACACACACACACACACACACACACACACACACACACACTGCTGGTGCAAATGTTGCCAGCCCTGCCACAGACTCTGTTGAGATGGTTTCATAGTTAGTGACCTCTGTCCTACTTCCACTAGGAGGGTATTGTAAATGGGTTTCCACAGTCCAGACCGGAAATGAAAACTATGTTACTGTTGTTATATTTTGTACTGAAAGACTGAACATGTCCTTTCCCCAGTCGCCTATCCCTCCAGCACATCTCCTGTATGCAAAGGCTGCAGGTTAACAAGGTCTGAGGTCTAAATGAGGGTCTGAACATGCCCTCCAATTAACTCCTTTCTCTCAACCTCATCCTCATAAAATAGGTCAGGGTCACCCAAGAGATCTGTCACCGTAATATCTACTCATCGTCCTAATTACATCCCTCTGATGCACAGACACATATCCTCTTGCATATAAACGTTTGGGCTGTTGAACCAACAGCAGAAATAGTGCAAAGATAACAGGATGCAGTTAATCTATTAGTCTTAAGGAAGGACCATGACTTTCGTGTGGTGTGTGTAAGCTCTTGGTTACATTGTGAACTAATAGCAAACAATAAGGTTAGAGCTCTAATTCAGAGCAGGTGTTTGGCAAGTAACATCTCCTCCTCCTTGACTCATGGGCAAGGTTGGCAAAAAGGTGTGCATTATTTTCAGGCAATCACGTGGTTATCACAGAATTCACAATTTATCAATAAGTATAATGAAAATGGAATAACCATACAGTAAAATTAATTCCAATGTTGACAATGCTGGTATTTAAAGTTTACATTTCCCCAAAACATACAAAAAATAAAAAAATAAAAAATAAATAAAATACCAGTTAAAACAAGCACTTAAATTAGTTGTCATTATTGTTTAAATGAAGCTGCATTTAAGGCTATACATTTATTTCGTTCCTAATAAAAATGCAAATGTTGGAAGCATTAGTGACTTCAAAGCTGAATGTGGGTTCTGATAACTATACTTGTATTTGTTAAATTAGGTCAGGTGACTTAAAGAGGCCTCTCACTTTTAGCCAGCACTGGCCAGCACTTCTGCTGCTTAAAATGACATCAATGGTGGCAGCTTTAGCTAGGTAATGTTAATTATGAGTAACTGGACAACAGCCCAAAATGAAACTGTTGTCTGATTGACATGCTCTCTGTGAGCCAGTGACTGTACTCCACCAAAAAACCATATGTGAGGGAAAAGAAATCAGAACAAAGGAAGGACTGTGACCAATAGAGTGATGAGTCACCTCTACAGAACCAACATAAGGATTCAGGATTTGGTTTTGTTATGTCTATTCAATACTAGATTCAGATTGAATAAAATGCTATCCAACCCTAATCCTACTTTAATATCAACATCAGTGTTGGACCTCACTAATTTGTGCCTGAATAGGAGAATGTGGAGGTGGTTACACCAGCAGATTAATACTAATTCAAAATGGTTTTGAAATGTCATATTCAAACAATGTCAAATCAAATGAAATCTATACTTTACAACAAAAACCTTCTTACTAACCTCATCTTACTTCATAAACGCAGGAGCGAATTATGAATACCAATTATGGCAAAAAACTTTTTTTTTTTTTTAATTACTAATGTGTGTAGTATTTGGAATTTGTTGCAGAAATTATTTGGGACTAAAAATAAATTGAGTTGCTTAATAACATTGTTAACTGATAATCCTGAATTGACCACTGGGGGCGCTGGACCCAACTTTCAGAACTGGAATGAAGCAGGAATTTACCATATTCATGACTTTTGGGATAGGGGAAAATTTAAAACATTTATATCATTACAGACTACATACAAACTAAATACAAAAGAATTTTACAAATATCTCCAGGTCAGACATTACATGCAGACTAAAATGAATACTCTTAATCTTCCAGATTACTTTAATGTATTATAGAAGACTCTTTTATATTGTCTCCAAATTTTATTCCAGATTGCAATGTCTAGAAACAGACAGACTATCATTCCTTAGGAAATTATGGGAGACCCAGTTGAAAACAACTATAGACAGTGAAATATGGGAGGAAATTCTACTTTTACCCTCGAAAATATCCATATGTAACAGATTTAGAGAAATGCAATATAATGTTTTACACAATGTTTTTATATATCTATATATGTATAGTAAATATACAGCAGGGGCCTCCCCAAACTGCCCAAAATGTAAGACTATGTTAGGGACAAGATTTCACAGCCTCTGAGAATGTGAAAGGATTCGACGGTTTTGGCAATCTGTATGTGATGAGATTAGTGTGATAATTAAGCAGCAACTACAGCCTAATCCAATGTTATGTTTGTTGGAATATGTCCCTGAATCCCTATAAGAACACTGTGCACTTTCTGCTTATGCTGGACTGAAGGGCCGTTATGAACAAATGGTAGGAGATCAGTCTCCTTCAATACAACTGTGGAAGTCTTTGATATCAGACTATATTTCTTTGGAAAGACTAAGATTACCTGGGAACCTAGAGTGCAGCTACCTGAAATGTAGAATTTAAGGACCTTTGTGATCATTGCTGTGAATGTATTCCGGATTTGCTACATATCATAATTTGTATATACTGTACTGGACTGCCTTAATGTTTGAAAATGTTTAATAAAAAGAATGTTCAAAATCTTAAAAACTGAGAACACTATCCAGCTAAATCCAAGCCCTCCAGTGAGAGCACTGATTGTTATGCCTTTGCTTCTAGTCTGCACCTCCAACAGCGCTGTCTCATTACTGTGGTAGACTTTTTACTTGAGCTGTTATTTATGGAACACCAAATCAGTCACAATTTGTCTTTCCTCACTCGTCGTATTAAATAGACGATGGATCACTCCTGTGGGCATTTTACACCAGCCAGCCGGCAATGTCAGCTTTTTTATATAGATTAATACAGAGAATGAAGACAGGCGAGTTGTGAGCCTTTTAGCGTTTCACAGTTATTCACTATGTCACCAATTCAGAGCGATGCAATTCCACTCAGCTTGAGTCCTTTTTATGCTCTGCCGACCTAAAAGGTCCATACAAGGATTGAAGTGGCGTTGTGAGTCCAGCCTATGCAGCAGTAGTTAGAGATCAGACAACTTCAGAAGGGTGGAACTGTAAATAGTTCTGAAAAACTGAGCTGTTTTAGCACAGTGCTTTGATTCACACCATATGTGAATTGATGATGGGGCAAAGTGTTTGTTGTAAACATTCACCACAGTTTACAGGACTTCCTGGTTCAACTTTGACATATTGTACTTTCCTTTAATGAACATACTCATGGATGTGCAATGAGGAATTATAAGGCATTTTATAGGTGTGCAGAATTCGCTTTTGGGTTGTTTATACAGACTTTTTGAACTACTTGCCAGTAGCCTGTTTCAAACAGAATAGTTAGATGTACATTATTATTACATCCCTATTATTACATATACACTTATACACAAATGCTAAAAGCATGTTTTATTGCAATTAAGATCACAGCTAATCTAAATCACAAATTGGTACATAATGTAAAGCCTGTTTGGCAAAGCCCAGATGGTCTCCACTCAGTGGGTACCAGTGTGTTGTGAAAACAGGTGATTCAGCCGAGCGCTGCACTAATCTGAATAAGTGCCACTTAATGCTGAATGGTGTGGTTATATAAGGCTTCAAACATCCAGCACTTCCAACCCACAGGGCCACAAACAGTACCTCATAATGGAGCAGTTCTGAAATCCTCTATTGTTCCTCTGCATTGCAAAGACAGACCCCCAAGTAATAGCTGTGTCAATTGAATTTCAGGATACTCCCAATGTACACTATAAAGCTCGTACGATGTCACATGCTTATATTAGTTCTTTACACTACATGCATGTTACATTGTGGGTACATTTTACAGGACCAGTATGCCACATCCCTGCACCGCAGGTGCTCAACGTGTCATCGATGCTTGCGGCTATATTTTTGTTTTTTACATGAACATGAACATGGTTTACTTTGTTGGATGAATATTAAATTTAACATTAGAGGCAACACATCTGTTATCTTTGTGTGCCAGCTTACCTGTAAGTTAGCAATAACACAACATTCATGTAATAGTACAACAAATATTTAATTGTAGTATTACGAAGACATTTCTGCAAATATTACTATGGTTTGCAAATATGTTGTTCTGCCTTTGCTTTACTTTCCACACAGACCTAGACCTTTCTGTTTCATGGCTCATGAACAAAATGAATATAAGGTAATGCATACAGTATGCCATTCCGTTATTTCATGGCTTCCTTGGTGATTACTGGGTGATTGCCTAGGGATGGCTTGTGTTTGCCAGATAGTCACTCTGTGGTAACTGAGTTAAGTAATTGCTGTGTGATTACTAGGGTTTGCTAGACAGATATATTAGTGGTTTCTGGGTGATTACTTCACTACGTTGTGGTTGCGTAGTAGTTACTTGTGGGAACAAAGAGCTCAATATGTCTCAGCTTTGTGTCTATGATGAGGAGTGAGCCAGTTGTCACATTATGTGCTATAACATCAGTGTTAAGCAGTGTCTTGTCAAGATTGAACTGTGCTGTGAATAGATGTAGACACTGTGTGTTTTTTCAGCCATTATAATAGGCCTCCTCCACACCTCTCATAATGTGCATCCAGGCATAGACAGGATGCTCCATAAAGTCTACTGGACAGGCAAAAGGCTCACTGGATAAAAGAAGACAAACCCTACAGGTCCTCAATCAATACTGCTGGCATCAATATTCACCACCTCACTGCCCCTATACCAGCCTCCTGTTAACTAACAGTCTCAGCTCCCACTACTTTGTGTGTGCGTGATCCCACGTGTGTGTGCATGTGTGTGTGTGCATGCAGACATGTTTCAAAGGAAGACCAAAATAGAGCAGGGTAGAATGTATACTCAATAAGGTATCGATTTCATTTTTGCTCATTTCTCATGTCTGCAGCAAGTTTAATTGGATCTACCATAATAACAGGCCAAGGATGAAAGTGCAAACAGCAACAAAATCTAAAACCACCAAGTAACTATTCCCTTCCAAAAATTACCGTCATGCTTCAATTTCACCTATTGCCTTTGGGGTATGTCGATCACAAATGAAACAAACACTGGGGAACCAATTTCTTCCCCGCGTATTGTAGCCAGAATTTATTTTTCTCAACTACACACAAAATCTTGTGGTCATTAACATGTCAGAAACAATTCGTTTGTTGTATTTTAAGTCATTTTAATAATATTGCTGCCTTTCCCTTCATCCTTTAATAATTATGATAACTCACAAAATATACTGACAATTTTGAAGAAAATTATTAATGTGTTACTTTACTTTTAATATCAAATGCCTGTCTCCAAGCTGAACTAAATTCTTTTCATAACTGCTCCAGATGAGCTCTTTGTGTACAATATTGACCAAGTAATGAATAAATATTCAAAGAACAGCTTGAGCAGCCAACTCAGCTTCAGTCCATGGTACATTATCAATGAAAAATCATTTGCTTTATTTAAATTAGTACATTTCTGAGAGGCAAAATTGTAAATCAATGTAAGGTGATCAGTGCTGTACAGATTCAGGCTGGTTCTGTTCACCCCAAGGACAGCCACATCAGAAAATGAAAGACAACAATCAGTTGGTTGGCTGAATCATTGATTGCCAGTTTTCATGTGTAGTAGTAACACAGCTCTGTCTTTTTTATTAGGCTCAAACCTGCTGGCCAGATCCCGAATCGTGACTGAATCTTTCTTTTTGACAATGGTGACTTTACTCTAATGGCACCATCAGACATAAAGCTCCCTTTGACCAAGACTTTGTCCCAAAACACACTGGTGCAAAAAACATATGGAATCCCAACTACAACATAGATTGATATATTAGACAATAGTGTGATTCCAGCTATGTGTCAGCAGTTTGTTACAGTTTTTCTCCATTGGTTTGGCTCATTTCTTGAAACTGAGATGACATTCTCATAACAACATGGACAAATCCCCAAACTATCTTGCAGTTTCTCACAACAGAATGGCATTTACCATTGCTTTCATCACATTTCCAAATGCTTTGTACATGTGTCAAGCCTTTAGTGCATCCTTGCAAATAGCTATGTACAAGTATCCTACAGTTAACACAATCAGCCAACATTTAGTACATTTTTCAAATGAATGTGTCTTGCTGATCTATCCCAATTGGTTGGTTTTCAGTGTCATGGTTATTGTCCTCAAAACATGTCAGCACATTTTCATCGTATAAGTCATCATATGCAGAATAGTCTGCTCAATTGTCAAAATAGTGTTAGGAAACTGGAATAGAATACAGTACATATTTTGGAAGATGTTATAGTAAATTTAGGATAATCAGGTCTCGAAGGGCCCCACCTACCCCAGTTTGTAATTATATGGGACAACGTTAGTTTCCACCGGGGTCCACGCATCCGGGGATGGTTCAACATGCATCCAAGAATGCACAATGTGTTCCTGCCACCATACTCTCCATTCCTCAATCTTATCGAGGAGTTTTTCTCTGCTTGGAGATGGAGAGTGTATGAACACCATGCGGAAAACCAGAAGGCTCTCATGACTGCAATGGACGCTGCCTGTGAGGACATAACAGGGGATCAGTGTAGAGGATGGCTCAGGCATGCATGACTCTTTTTCCCGCGCTGTATCTCAAGAGACAACATCAGATGCGATGTGGATGAGAATCTGTGGCCGAACAGAGCACAGAGAATGGATGGCCAGGAAGATGAGGATGGTGACCAGGAGAGAGAGGGGAGTGACCGTGACTAAACAAAATGTCTTCATTTGTGACTCTTTGTATTTACAGTGCTGATTTGTTGATTTTTTTCTTTTTTGTGGGTTTTTGTATTTTGTGTACACAGTATATTTTCCTTTTTTACGGTTCCCTACCTACTGTAATGTGTACAATCTACGTTAGTTGAGAATAAAAATGAAAATTCCTCTGCAGAATGAGTGCAGTGTGTGTGTGTGTGGTGTGAAAATGTTATGCCTATAGTTAGAAATATGCCATGACAAAGCGTCTAAGCATTTTGACTTGCAGTACTTACACAATACCAAAGGGACAATGCATTTTGGAGGCACTGACTAGTTATATGAGAAGGGAATGTAGTTTTGACTGAAGGGTAAACTGTTTTGGGAGCTGTACAATCATTGCCAGGTGATCCATGTAGTTGTGCAGTACCATCCAAGTTATTTTGACAGAAGTACTGAATGAATGAAAATGTGCCAAAGCAATTGAGAAGGATCCATGCCATTTTTATGGTACTGACTATTTACATGGGAAAGGGATTTTCTTTTGAAGCATGGATGAGTAGTTTTGGGAGACAAATTACATTTTGCTGGTTATCTGAAGTGTTGTGCAGAACTGCAAGTCTGTTTGGCCAAATTGCTTTATAGTTATGAGAATGTCATCTCAGTTTCAAGAAATGAGCCAAACCAATGGAGAAAAACTGTAAAGGCCCTGTCCTGTTCCAACATAACGATGCCTCTGTGCACAAAGCCAAAAACAAATTCATTTCCTAGTTCAGTGTGGAAGAACGTGACTGACCTGCACATAGTGTTGACCTCAACACCTTTGACTGCCACCCAGCACCAATGCTCTTGTGTTATAGCAAATCCCTGCAGCCAGCTTTCAAAATAGTTTTCATGATCTTCAAAGGATAAACCCCTTTGTGTTTAATAAACTCATGACCTTTTCTCTACTGTACTCCTTCCAACATGTTTGTATTGTGGGGTTAAATGAAGTCTGAGAGAAGTTTTGTTAGCTAAGTTTTACCCTTTTAGTTTTAATGCTCAATTGATCAACCTTTAGGCTTCTATGGAGTAGTAGAAGAACTCCAAAACAACTCCTTACATATCGTCACGTTATAAAGTGGATAACATATCAGTAAACACTGTGTACTTACTAAACAGACACAGCACAGTATCCAGCACACATTAATATTTTTTCTCATCTTCTGAAGAGTGGTAGGGGGTGTACAGTTGCTTTAACAGAGCTTTTTCTGCAAAAATTGCCACCTAAAAACAACAAGATTGTTTGATGAAGTTATTATTATTATTATTTATTAGTCATTATAAAGGATTTCCATTAATCTGGGATTGAGTGGAAAGTGATGATCTGAGATTAAACATGTTTTCTCATGCATAACTCAAATGTAACCTTAAAAATGAATCGATCATTATATGCCAACAGAAATCAAAACAGTAAATCAGAACAAGGGGGGAAGGAAGACAATAATGAAGAGCCAAAGGTAAGGAATGGACACAGTGTCAGCCGCTTTTAAAACCAGATAATAGATCATTTATAAAATGAGTACTCGTATATGAATACACAGCTCTGTGTGGCTATGTAGTGTTTCCAGCTTTATCCTCATTGTCTGGGTTAGCGGTGTTAGCAGGTAACAGATGGCAGCCTGATTGCAGTGTACAATCTCTCAGATGATTCTTTATTACCTTTAAACAAGTGTGAAGCAACTGTCCTGCAGTCAAAGCTATGCTAATAAGACTTCCTGCCATATCAAAAGGCATTTGGACACACATAGATTCCTCAAGTCAGCCTGTAAACTCACTGTGCTCAACAAAATAAAACACGTATGAATGTATGTTTTATTACTAGAGTGGGGAGATTATGTCATTGGCCAACATTTTGGTTTAAAGCAAGCCGTTGCATGAGCATTGTGGAAGTTATAACATTTGGGAAAGTTACAATTTAGTTGAACTTTGTCTACAAACCCTTATAAAAAATCATGAAAGTATGTGCCACACAGCTGCTCTGGGGTTAATTAGTTAGTTGAGCTTTATTTATTCAATAACTATAATTTTAGATCAAAATCTTCTTTTCTTTAGATCTCCATTGAAGACATGGATATGAGTAGGAACATCAAAGGTCAGTTTAGAACAAGCTTTAATATGAGAGGTCTGGAGAGCATCAAAATCCGACCTGAACACTACAGTTTTTCAATATCATTGTTGACATCTACCGTTTAAAGACTGTATCATAACCAGCTCATTCCGCCTTCATGTTTAAAGTTAGTAAATGCCTTACTTCCCCCTGACTCTTCTTTGTGTGTCTTCTCTCCATATAAAACAGCCCAATCCCCATTGCAGTAGTTATTTGAGCATTGGAACAGTGTTTTTGGATGCTGTGAGCAAGAAGAAGGCATTTTACAGTAATGATGGTCGCTTAACGGTCAGAGAGTGAGGAATGATGACATCAGATTTTTCTTCCTTGCCTTCCCGCTTGATCCTTTCCTTCTCAGTGTCTCTTATTGCCTTTCTCACTGTTATTACAGACACCAAGCTTTTTGAGTTAGGTTTTATCTCCCAATTCCCACAGCAGTTAAAAAGCAAAGGAGGAGATCACAGCCCTCCACTGCAAACCCCCATCTTACCCATACACCCACTCCGCTTTTTTTTCCCTCTACTGTAAGCGTCAAACATTATCTCAGTTTGGAGGCTGTGGGTCAACCACTAATTTCTGCACTGAAGCTCTTAATGTTTCCTGGCATCCATTTTAGAGAGAAAGAGAAAGAGGTTGATGATAATTAGACTGGATGAGGGAAGGCATTTTAACAGAACATGTAAGGGTTATTATGGAAGAGGTGAGTGACAGAGAAATTATAGAGAGAATACACAGTTGCTGCTGGGGCCCTGCAAGGATAAAGCCTCAACTGTCCAGAAATAACACAATTAGTACCAGGCCATTCTGTGGCCCCACACTGACTTTGCTTGAGCTGAATCTGCAGGTAAGAGACAAATATGAAATCTAAATGTCAGCCTTTTGTGTAAGTCTTAAGCACTTTATCACTCAGTCAGTCTGTTTCCATCTTCCTAAACCCTTTCTCAGCTCCTGGATCTACTGAAGAAAGTGATGCATCTCATCATAATCAGCAGACCTGAGAAAAAGCCGGCCCTTTACCTCATTGAGATGAAAATAAACACTTTCTATGCTGGATTGTTGAACTTGTTACACTGACTGGAATCAAATCAAATCAAATCAAATTTTATTTGTATAAGTCAAAGTCACAAAATACATTTGTCTCGGAGGGCTTTACAATCTGTACAGGGAGTGACACCCTCTGTCCTTAGACCCTCGATTCGAGTGAGGAAAAACTTGCCCACCAAAAAACCTTTTAACAGGGAAAAAGGTGGAAGAAACCTCAGGAAGAGCCACAGAGGAGGGATCCCTCTCCCAGGACGGACAGACGTGCAATGATGTCACATGTACAGAACAATCAACACACACATATTGTGAATCACAATGAGTTACAATGGATGATAAAATGAGAATGGGTTATAATGAATGATGAATTATTAAAGTAGCAGTGGAACCTGTGATAGAGACACAGATGCACAGCAGCAGCAAGTCATTAACTAGCTATAAACTGTAATGGAGATATGGACTACAGAGTGCACCTACATATAAGCAGCACCCACTAAAATTTAAATGAAATATATATTTTGTCACATATAAGCCGCACCGGACTATAAGCCACGGATATATACATACGCCGATACATAAGTGTTTATTCATATACCTGAACTGATTGTTTTGGATCAGTGCCGCAATATAAGTAGCAATAAAAATGCTGATGAACAAAACAGAAAAGTCATTGATGGTTTTATTCATCTTCCTCCTGCGTACTGAAACCATTAAACACCAAATCACTGTCTGACAGCGATTTGGTGTGCAGTGTGTGGGAGGAAAAGGTGACAGTCACTGTCACCTGCACACTGTTAAAGCACAACTGCGCAACTATTAAAGTGGCTTCATTCTCCCATGCACTGAAGCCACACGTCACTATTTATCTTCCTCCTGAGCATTTAAAACTAATGAACACCATACCACTGTCGCTTCATTTCTTCTGTGCACTGAAGCCACTGAAGTCGTCCTCTTCAGTGTCGGAGTGGAACACCCTCAGATAATCTTCATCACATACCGTCTCATCATAGATTCATTAACGGCAAGCTGACGTGCAGCCGCTCTGTTTCCTTCACGGATAGCCAGATCGATGGCATTCAACTTAAAAGCTGCATCATAGGAATTTCTTCATGGGTTTTTCCATTTTGAGGGTCTGAGGGTGTAATAATATTATATACCCCCTGTGGGCTGAAGAAAAATGAATAGAAAAGCCGCATCTCTGTATAAGCCGCATGGTTCAAAGTATGGGGAAAAAGTAGCGGCTTATAGTCCGGAAAATACGGTATTACCTAAACCTCATTCAACTGTGCATGCACAACTGCAGTATGGAGTCAAGTATGGAGTCAGTTAAGCAAAAATCAGGACATGGCTAGCCTAGCTTAGCATAAAGCAGGAGAAAACAGCTAGCCTGGCTAATATTTTTATGAACTAAACCACCAAAAAATTTTATTTTATCTCACTATCTCACTGATATTAAACTGCTTGTTTTCCAGTGTGTTGCAGATCAACTCCAGTGGATATTGTTGAGAAACATGATGCAGCAAATGCAAAATACCTTTATGGTTACAACTGCTGAGGGTAAAAGCAGTCAGAGACGAGGGAGAGAAGGGCCTGTGGAGGCTGCAGCACTGAGCATTGAGGCTTCAACCAGGATGGAAACCCCAGCTCTGTCTAAGGATGCATGTAGACAAACTCACCTCCTGATCTCCCCACAAATCGATCAGCATTAAAGGTCCTTCTTTGTCAAACCTAGCTTTTCACCCTGAAATGAGATTTGCCAGAAAGGAACAGGCAGCAAGGAGAGAATGTCACACTAATGCCACCGCCGTTGGCCGCCTCCTCCACCGCAAACTGTTTAAGGGTCAACAGAGGCTATCCATAACTCCATTAAACAGAGAAATGTATAGGTTAGAATCTGCTGCCTGACACCAGCATCATGTATTGTCAAATTGGCCCTGTAGGTAGGGATGAGGGGTGTAGATGGGGAGGAAAGGACTGCATAGATGAAGAAAGATGAAGAATATGGAGTAAAATAACTGATGACACAAAATAACATCAAGAGCATACAGCAAGATGGAAGAAAAGGTTTTTACCTGAGACCTGAGCACAGCTCTACTTTGTTGTTGTTTTTTTTGTTTCGTATTAATCCACTTGAAATGAAACTCAACACCTCCTACACAGATGTTTAACATTAAAAGCAATCCAGCAGCAAAAGGTCAATGAGTCTCCCTAACAGTGACTTACAAAAGAACACAAAGGTAGAAGGAACTGGAACTAATTAGAGAATGAAGACAGTATTTCTGTTAAAGAGAAACTCAGAGCAGCAGAGTGATGAGTTGTACTTGCTCATGCTTGTTGCATAATTTACTTTATTATATTATTATATTTGTTAGATATTGTTGCACACTTAATTTTCTCCCTGCTCAGTGTTTTATACTCAGTCTTTACTAGCAATTGATTTGATTTATTCAAGACTCTGCCATTATTTTAATACTGGCTTTTATTTGAAATGTTACGCTATACTATGACTATTCCCAGTACGTCGAACACCCACTGCTGTTATATTACCAGACAACACAGTCTTCACAGCAGTGATCCGCTCTACTCAGCTGAAGTTTGACTCAGAGCTGTGCATTTTTCTAGACAGTGAGACAAAGAAAAAAACTTCCTCAGACATCCACTGACCCTGAAAAAAACAGTTTTATATTTTCTTCTTTCTTTCTTTTGTCCCCAGCTACAAATCGAGCAGAAGTAATTTGATTTAGCCGTGGGCATTTCCTATCGATTGTCTGGTCTGCTGGATGCACTGGTCAAGTGTTTGTCCAAACAGCAGACTGAATAACACAGAGAGAGAGAGACAGAGAGAGAGAGACAGAGAGAGAGAGAGAGAGAAAAAAGAGAGGAAGAGAGAGAGATGAAGATGGTGGAAAAAGTCAAGATTAACTCAGTCACACATGTGCACTCCACCACAGAAGGTCCTACAGCAATCGTCCTTGACATATCCTTATAAAAGATTGCAAGACATCCACATGCAGAAGGCAACTAACATGGATGCAAAATGGTACATATATATTATGACATGAACTTCCACGTATAGAACATGAAAACTCTTCAATCTGAGCAAACTACCATATATTTACAACCAGTCAATATCAGACTAGTTAGTGCAAGACTTTATACTGAGATTATTTAATGTGTTTTATTATTATTATTATTATTTGATGATAAGAATATTTCCAGGTAAATTTCCATTTTTTGCAACACACACACACACACAATTAAATAAAATCACACTCACTGTCTCTTCACACTAGACCTGGCAGATAAAAGAAGGTCAAAGAAATTGCTGACATCCTCCTCCTCTTTCTCCCTTCCTGCCATCCTCACTCCTCCCTCCCAAAACCTCTGTCCTGTCTAACTGTGAGCCGGGAGAGAAGGCTCGCCCTGAGCTGTGAGCCTGTCGCTGATATGTGACATCAAGGTGAACTCCTGCCTGCTCCACCAGGAATACCAGGCCTATTAAAAGAGAAAAGAGCCGCAGGCTAAACCATCAGTTTCCTTTTTTAGCCCGTCGCCCTCCAAAGGTTCAGCTTACAAAGCAAGATGCGAGGAGAGAAAGAGGAGGAGAGGGAAACTAAGAAAGATGACAGAGTGAGAGAGAGAGAAAGAGACACTACTAAAAATCAACTTTTTCCTCATTTTTTGCCCGATGCCAAGCCTTGGTCCTTACCATTTTTTATTAGGAGGATTGTATTTTGTGGGATCTGTCTCTCTCCTGCATACCTTTCTTTCGTCTGCAATGTGATTCTGTTCTGAAGCCCATAGAACCACTTTAAATGACCCATTGATCATTGTCAGTCAAAAAATAAATTAAAAACATTGATTGCACAGGGTGATTTGTGAAAAATCAGAGGGGCAGATGTATTTAAAACATTTTTATGCATGAAAATACAACCACAGTGTATTGACTATGGAGCCTATTAGGCTTTTACTTGCAGCTATTACAGTAACATTTATAAAATAATTTCGAACATTAATAAAACACATTACTTGAACATGATGACTGCATTTGCAGAAATAGTTCAAAAAATGGATTAAAAAAATAATGAATCAAGTAGTGCGATATTTTCACTCTCAGCAATGTGATGTCATGTTATTGCGTTCTCCTTTCCTCATGCTGACACATAGATGTGATCATATACAACAAAACAAAAGTTTAAATGCTAATTTAACATGCCAGAATTAAATCCACCAATGCTCCTTTTAGTGCAGTGGATAGGGCTACTCGGCCAGAGGTGCCAATACACTTAATGTCATTGTAATTCAGCTCTATGCGCACCGACTTCAATCACAACAGCAACGCCTTGTCCATTTACTGTCATCAAATTGCATAAATGCTGTGTCATCTTTATTGTCACGCGGGCACGAAGAATGAATTTTTAATTTTATTGTTGTTTGCACTATAGATTGTTCTCACATTGCACTTTACTTAGATTATTTTTTTTATTCTATTTAAATATTTTTTTAAATATCCTATTTTAATTTCATATATTTTATATTGTCTATGGGTGAAGCACCATAAATCATAATGAGGCAGATACATTTTTGTCCACACAAGTGATAAAAATAGCTCAGCAGAGGCAGGGATATAGTGTGTGTTGTTAATTTTAAAAAGTGATAAAAGGTTCAATTAGAGATTTGTTAGTGTGGTGAGAAATGAAGGCACAGAAACAATGTGTTATACAGTTGCTGAATAGTGCCGATGTCAGTGCCTCAGCTGATCACTGAACAGCTGAGGGTTTGACTTGCTCACTGAAGGTGTTGTGCACTAGTAGGGACAATTTGTTTTTTGGCAATTATTATTCATAATCACAGGGGTTAATTATAAATAGTTAGAACACAATAGTAAATCATAGGGCACTAATCTGTCATCGGGGAACTGAAGTTTACCTGATTGAGTGTTGGTCCTTTAACTAGTGATAATTAAGTTATTAACTGACCACAGTGAACGGCCGATACCAAAAGATGCAGCACTTAAGTCAATAAGTCATGTTTCATCAATACAAATACAACTACACACCATACTAACTGTCTCTGCCCAGCCTTAAGTCTCTTTCTTTCTGTTGTGCGGATCTTTCAGAGTTTGACGAAGTACGCCAGTTCCCAAGAAAAGAGAAAAACAATCGTATATGTGCTTGTCATGTGAGTTGAACACCGTAAGTTAGGCTTTTAAAATAAAGCCTGTTGAGTTGAGTATTCGTTCAAATTCAGATTCACACAATTGTGAATGGGGGTTCATGGCACCATTTTCAAATGGTCAGCCAAATCTGGCTCAGGCTTTTGGAGGAACATGTCGGCTTCTCTATTTTTCTTTTCAGAGATCCCAACATAGGCGTGTGATGAAAGATTGGACTGTTAAGATATTGCTTTTGCTCACCCAGGTTCTTTCCTGGGATTGAAGCCAATGATTTTCACCTTCTTCTCTCATCGTAGCATCATATTTTAGTCCCTGGACTATGCAGACACTCATCCAGCCTGTGTTTTTGTTGTTCTTTCACTCTGCCATGCAGCATGCGGTTGTTTCACACTCCTCGATATGGGACACCTGCCAACACTCCTGTCTTTCAGCAGATCTACAATGCCTATTTTCACCTCCAAATGAGGTAGAGAGCCCCATGTGCATCTCTCCCAGAGCATCCCCAGGGCTCTTTTCAGATTGCACCTGCACAAGCAGTCTGAGTCACTGTATATCACCACTCATTGGCTGTAATCACCTTTTCTTAACAGGACTGAGTGACTTAGGGGGTGAATAAGGGCAAAGGAGCAAGATGCTACGGATTCTTCTACATGCTGATTTTGAGTGAATAATTTAGTTTCCAGTTGTCATCCATGTTCCTAATGAATAGGATAATATCCCACCTGCAGTGATCTGTGTAGAACTACACTGTCAGATTCATTGGAAGACACAGAGAACAGAGCAGAGGCCAGTGCAATAGAGGAAAGAGGGTGCAACCGGAATTTAAATGATAGGGGCTTAATGCTCACAGTAATAAGAACAGTGCTAGGTTTAATATGCCAGCAGTATTTCATTTATTAATATCAAGTTAAAGAGAAATTATTCATTGTTTTTCCATTAACATACATTTTGGATGATTCTGTGTTGAATGGCAATATTCAGCAGCCTCACAACCAGAATGAATTGTTATATCGTTTTACTTCATTCATTCACCCTGACATCTTGTTCATTTTTGTTTGGGACTAGAGGGTTATTTTGTTTTGCCCTTACCTGTGTGTGTGTGTGTTTGCTCGCATCATCTTTTAATGCACTTGTTGATCAAGGAGATATGTGGAATTAAGAGTTGTTAATTCTATTAATTTACAATAATGTACAGCTGTGCCAATTTCATCCATTGTCACCATTTCTGTGGTCATATTCTGTCAATATTTCTCATGGCTCTAACAAGGTAGCTATCTAACCGTTTAGGAAGATGACATCACCATTTTTAATCCCGCCACATAGTTCAAATTCAAATTCAAATTTTATTTATATAGCCCAAAATCACAAAATACATTTGTCTCAGAGTGCTTTACAATCTGTAGTTGTTTGGTCGATGGTTTTTTTTAACCCAGGGAATCAGCCATCAATCAGTAGAACAAACCTTTTTGAATTACTGAACAAATCTCAGATATGAGCATTGATTTAGAGATGAACCACACTAATATATTCAGGTCCACATTTACAAAGGAAGTAGCTGATTAGCTCCAGGTCATATTCTGAGTGAAGGAGTGCTCATAGGCACAGTTCGGCAGTGGTATTTCTATGAACTCACCAAGCTCAGAAAAGAAATAATTTGATTTTAATTACAAAATATTTAATTTAGCTATGCCAAGCCTAATTGCTTAATTTTTGTTTCTAAAGTATGTTTTTAGTTATATATAAACCTATATTTAAGGCATATATATTTTCCCTACTACAACCTCCCTTGTTTTTTTTACTGGAAATATGTGCTAGTTTTACAATGATGTTTGTGTGATTGTTATTCAGCAGAATGCATAAACCCCTTTAACATGTCTCATTTTATTATTGTATTATTTGCACAATCCACTCTTAAAGCATGTGCAAAACAGAGAGAGACGCACCTTGCAGAAACCCACACAAGTTACACGCAAATTGTGACTCAAGCCTGCTGGAGAACAAACTTGAAGTTTTCAGCACCACAACCAGTAACACTCAATAATAGCTCCTTTGTCAGTACTATATGTTTGTCCAAGGAAGCACTTTCCAATTGAACAATGTAGCCTGAAAGCGGTTATGGATATATCAACCTAACCCTTGCATCAGTCCAACTCTGGATTAAAGTGGTCATTATTTCCCCCCATAAATCCCCAGTGCTCTGCATCATTTAGAATGTTGTGATACTGTTGTAGTGTTAGTGTAGCCATGTGAGAAACCAAGGACAGACTGACCTGTTGTTCTCTCCAGATGCAACCTGCAGTTTGGCTGCTGTTAGCATCCCCAGCTTTCCCCCAGGGATAGTGCTGAGGATTACAAACAGGACACAGAAAACTACACAGCAGACAGGCACAGTGAGGCGAGGAGCACTGCATCATACTGTACTGTGCCAATGGGCTTAGTCACAGACATATGTAAATGCTCACTCACACTCTTACTATTCAGCAGAAAAACAGATGTACCTGCAAGATGTTTAGAGCAAGATTTACACTGATATAGATATATGCACAAACACACATCTTTACATTGCTTTTCAGAAGTGCTTAATGGTGCTGCTATTTTTTTTCTTATACTGGCAATTACTCCTCAGTTCTTCTTCTACAAACAAAAGTGAGTAGATAAAGATGCTCAGAAGACACTGGGAGTGTATGACCGTTCAGTAAATGCAAATGCAACCCAAGCATTATTTAGAGTTTTCATATAGAACTGCAGGCAAAGACAGATGGAAGGGCTATTACAAGTGATCCAAATCACCTCAAGATGTCACAGGACCACCCATCCATTAGGCTAAGGTTGCTATGACAAGAAAGAACCATTGCACACATATTGAGTAACAAAGGAATTCCATAGGCTTATAACTGTATGGTTGAGCCAGATGACCTTTTAACAAGTTGGAAATACAGAAGAGCTTAATCATGATCAATCCAACAAGAAACCCCATGGAAACGTGTTGTTTGTGCACTGATGGAGTATCAGCACTCCTGACAAATAATGATTCACCATTATTACTCCAGGAAAGAGTTAATTTAGCAACATCAACAAGCTATTTCACATTACATATTCAAAACTACAGCTGTAACTATAGGTAGATAATAATCATATCATCACTGCCATATCATCTAGAACAATTGTGTTCACTGCTTCCTGCTCTAAATGTTGTTTACCAGCCTAGGTGGTTTTCCGTTGCCCATTGTCCATTGGTGGAAATGACACACTGCCTAGAAATCATTTGTCTTCCTCACTCAGACGTAAGTTTCTTGGAAATGTTTGGTGAAAAGAGCCAGATGAGCAGGTTTCTCTTGTAACAGTGCTTGGATTGGTTAGCACTCTATGAGGTGACATTCTCTTCTCTTCTCGATTCATGTCAATAACATTAATATGAAGGCTGAGATACAAGCAATGTTTCATATTTGGACATTTATCTGTCAATGACAACAATACAAAGCTGGACCAAGTAATAAACATAATAACATATAAATGAAAAACAACAGGGAAGCTATTAACAAAAAAAGCTATTAACAGCTGCTGGTTATATTACTAGGAGCAGATGAAAAGGCCACCAAAACAATTCGCACTTGTTCAGATACGAATTTACAATTTGGAGTCTCCTGTGGCTTTAACGGAGTCAGTTGATGAATGAGACAGAACAAAAGCTAACCTGACCTCGATCCTGAATGTAAAAACGTACTTTAATGTTAAAAAATGGAAGCCTAGAGTGTTGAATATTAACTTAAAGTCAAAACCTTAATTTAATATCGAACACTGTTAATGTGAATGTTAGCAGCTCAGATGTAGCACATTTATCAACATAATCAATTTTAAAAACATTATTTAAAGACATTATTTTGTTGACTGCAAAAATAATTCAATGTGATTTCAGTTGGTTCAGTTATTTTACAATGTATTCCTTTATTTATATATTATGCATTCATATGATTATTTAATTAAATTTAATATGAAACGCTTACATTACATGTAAGGGGGCTACATTCAAAGAAAGAAAAAGCCTTGCAATCTATGTATCCTTGAGAAAACACCCATATATTACAAAACCAACAAACATGCTAAATATGGAATACATAGACAGACCACCCATGTGTGTAAGTATTGCATTGACCAGTGGTTTCTATGGAAGCTTGTAAAAGAGTCCATTAATTAGACTGCCAGTTTCAATCCATGTCCAGCTTTTTCAATTAGGGTAATTGTAAGCCTCACAGGGAAATGGCCCGCTTGCTTGTTAAATTAGACCTTTTCCATATACTTTACTGTTGAACAACCCTCCCTAATTCAAATCATTGAATATATGCTTCAATTTGCCCATTCTAGTCTACATGTTATTTTAATTTAATGGTTAACAAATATCACTGACTAATCTGGAAAGCTCAGTTTGTTGTAATATCAGTGTCTTAGCACGTACATCTAAGAATCAGTCAGCAAAATGAGAACCTCGATGGAGCAGAAAACAGTGAGCGGATCTGCAGCTCAGGATACTGTAATGCACTTCCAGCAGCACTTCCTCTTTACCCCCTAAAACATATCAGAAGAGCGTCAGGAAGCCTTTGAAGTGATGCCGGTGGTGATGCTGTGCAGGGAGTCACACAGGATGAATGTACAATATAGCAGCTGACACAGAGAGCAGCATTCAGCTCAGAATGAGGCTGTTTGATGTGAATACAGCTAATAAGATGCATGTTTGCACATACCTCTAAACTGTTCCAACCAACGTTAACGAATGATAACAGCTTGGGATATTCCTCAAGTTACATCATTTCCATGCTCGTAAAATGTAAATTTTCTCCAAAACTACAATTTCACAGCCAAGTCATAGCCATCCTAGAAAATTTTGCCTCCCTTTGCTTCCATCTTATAAATAAAAACTCACAACTTTGACTTGCAGATTAAATCTGGACTGTGAAGTGAAAGGGCAGCGCTTGCCCCTTCTCCAGTGCAGTGTCCTTGAGCAAGGCACTTAACCCCCTTAGTGCTCATAATCAACAGATCAGACTCTGGTCACACAGGGCAGCTTTTAGGTCACAAGTGTGTAGATGTGGAGTGGGGTAAAAAAAAGGCCCTTTTTTCAGCTAACCTGCCATTTTTTAATAAAGGTAAAAAGTGAATCATGTTGTAAATGCTCTCATAAAAGGCCTATCATGAAGCAGTTTCACAATTAATGTGATCTTAGAAATTCAAGCAATTACAGAAACAGACTGTTTCAAATAGCCGTTTACAGGGTTTTGTATTCACTATGTTACCATGTACTTAGCTGTAATTTACAGTAGTAAATACCTTAAAGCAGTGGTCCCCAACCACACAAGAAATAATTAATTATTTCTGTTGTATGTATTATCTGAGTCTGGACGATCTTTTAGCGGGCACACAAACATGCAGAATCTAAAAGAAAAGCAGCTCTATGTGAAATATTATGGTTTCTTGTCATTGACTCCATATTCTAAAATGTTTGAAATGTTCATGAAAATAACATTGTCTTTATAAATGTATTTGTGGCCATAAAAAGGTTGGGGACCACTGCCTTAAAGGATCATTCCAATTTGTTATACATTAAGTCAACTTTTGGTAGTTTTGTGATTAATCATTTATTTTTGTTGTGGTAACATTGTAATTGCTCTACCAATTATCAGAGTAACTGACACTGAAGATATATTCACCCAGACTAAAAATTTATATTTAATTTACATTAAAACTTTTTTTTTTCCAGTATTTTAGATATTCTTTCCCTTTCCTTTTTTTCTAATTTCCTTTCCTGAGATCGATTTGTCATTTCAATATCTGATTTCCTTTATCAGTTTCATTTAATCATGGACAGGTAATTTCAAGAATTAAAATGATTTAAAATATTTATTTGCCTTTTTCTTTTTTAATTTCCCATACTCTTTTTAAATGTAAATCCAGGTAAAATGATCATTCATAGAAACGTGGTGAGCTAGCTGAAAGGAAGGAGATGGCCTAGTGCCCCACATGCTCACCATGTAGCTACAATGTCCCTGGTTCTCAGATCTTAGAAATTCACTTGGTGAGTGTCATGGGGTACAAAGGTGAGGCAGCACCAAGGGGAGACAGATCTGGTCTTCAAGCGTCAGTCAGCAGTCAGTGAACAGATGACTGCTAATGCACAACAATGGACAAAAGGATGACTACAGAGTCAATATTATTATACTTTGGTATATAGGACATCTCTAGATGTAATACCAGGCTACTATGGAATGTGACCTAAATTAAACACACCCATAATGCATTTGCACAACCAACACATGCATGCTGGGTCTTGCTAAAATGTAGGTGGATGCCTTCTACTGTAACTTCAATAGGTGCGTGTTTTTTTTTTTTTTTTTTTTTTTTTTTTGGGGGGGGGGGGGGGGTTCTGTATTGGACCATCCCTATTAACCCATAAAAACCCATCGTGACACCAGTGTAACAAAGACTTTGAATGTCCCAGACTCAGTGCCTCATCTCCACCACCACCACTGCCCAAGAGGATTCGTGTTGGAGCTCCAGATGATGTTCGCACTGACCAAGTCGCACATTGGCCTGTGAAATGTGACAAGCGTGGCCGCTGCAAACTCCCACATAATTTTCCTTTAAGGATAAATGGGTCTGGGTTCTTATGGGTTAAATTTGTTATTGCTGAGTTCTCATTCTCAGTTCAACATCATTCAAATTGTGATTTATTGTGAGTGTGAAAAGAAGGTTGAATGGATCAGTCATTTTATCCATTGAGAAGGAACAAGATTGTGATCACACATACAGATTGTGATAATACACATTGTGTGAGGTCCCTATCCTCACTGCTGTTTAGAGTATTGTTTAATTCAAATGAAACATCATTTATTTATTTGGTCCTTCTCTCCAAAGTTTAAATTGTTCTGCAAATTTTTCCCAACTGACCTTCATCCCATCAATCTCTCTTGTTCTCTCTCTAACACATACAAATACACATACTCTTTTCTCTGCACTGTCCCTCATCCCAACATTTTTCAAGTCTAAAAGTGATGAGGCCCGGCGCTCAAGGCCCCAAGAGACATCTTGGGAAATCAAACCACTATGCCAATGTGAGCCTGCAATAAAAAGACATATTTTGTGAAAACTCTAATCCATGGCAGGGGTGCTCCGATGCACACATTTCCCCTCAGAATTACAAAGGACACATCCTGAGAAGATCACAGTTCAAATGAAGAAACATAGCAAAAGAAGGAAAAAGAAGCACAAAAAAAATACCTTCCACATGGAAAGTTTCAAAGAGTGAAGATAACAGCAAGAGATACCACACACACACACACACACACACACACATAGCCTCTGGAAGTGCAGATAAAATACCCACCCACAGTCAATGATCATATTGGTTGTGATGTCACAGCACTTCCAAGAAATGCCTGAAGTGTTTCTTTATTCTACAGTCAGCAGAGTGTGAGACACTTCCTCCGAGAGAGCAACTTTCTCTTCACGTCTCTGAATGCAAAACTCAGGACAGTCATTCTGTGTACAGTCACTGAGCAGCGGTACATGATTGCACTGAATTAAAACTGAACTAAATATCTTAAAGCATCAACCTACAAACACAATACAGGGCTTCAGTAATCACTGAGATTCATGTCTTTTGCTCAAATAAATTCTAGTTTAGATATTGATGTTATTGTCATATTGACTAAACATATTACTACCGCTAACAATTTATCCAAATCATAGCACTCTCAGTTGGTTGAAGGTGAAATGAGGAAGAATTGCATGGTTGTAATAGTGTTAAAAGAAAGACAGCCCTGACCTGAATAAATTCAAAGCAGGAAAATTAGTAAGAAACTTCTAATCAAGATGAAGTGCATCCCCACTGACACCCCCATGTCCAACATCTGACTTCCTGAGAAATGTCTCAGGATTGCAGATGTTGGACACTATAGCTTTTTTGCAAACTTCAGCCAACTAGAAGGAAATAATTTGTTGGGGGATATTTTCAGCTATAAATAAATATACAGTTGGTAAGTCTTTCTAATAGCTCTTTCCCCCAATTGAAGAAACAGCCAACAAGTAGCAACATTCCTAGCTAGCTACAGAAAATAGTAACATAAAATGACTATTGTGCACTTAACCAACTAGGTTATTCAATTATTCAAAGGCATCATATTTTGGATAAAGAATATCAGCCTAATTGACAATTAAATCTGTTGAGGAGCCACAGTGTTGAGATGGACAATTAAACCTAAAACCTTCTGAATGACTTGTACTAGAGGTCTGGGAAGAAAAAGTGGTTGAACTGACCCTTTAAATGGACCTGTAGGAAAGAGGTTAAGGTTCAGATCAGCACTGAAATTGAATATAGTATATTTTGAGTATATGATAATAATAATAATAATTTATTCATTTATCTAACACTTTTTCAGATCTGCCAAAGTCACATTAATAGTTGTATAATATTCTAATAGTTATATGTGTAATACATACATATTTAAATATGTAATAGATGCAATACCATAGAGAAGTAAAAGAAACAAAACATATGGAAATTGATGTGTGATGTTGGAGAGCTCTGTGTATATGCACATCTAAAACCATGCAAACTGACATTTGTGCTCTCTGCAGTTTTGATTATGGACCAATCTCTGTACTGACAATTGGAGAAAAATCTGAAAAACTGGAGACAGCTGCAGAAACTGCTCTGCTGTAGTCCATCCATTGCCTAAAGCCGTCTTATGTGCAGCACCATATTTTTCCGCCTTCCTCCGATGCCTCATTTGGGGGGACAGATTGGTATTTTCCTAGTATTGTGAGGACACTCAACTCCGTCAAAGAATGTGTGGTTACGCCCCATGAATGAAAGCAAATAAATATGTGTGATTAAAATATAGTTTAACTTAAGTAAGAAGAATTTTGGACACATTGATTGCAATGTAATTAATACTTAAACAAAATATTAATTTTATAAAGGATTCAGTCAGAGCCTGTTTGTAGTTCTTGGATGCAATGAGAGGCCTGACAGTGAGCCAGAAATGTACTTACTACAATAACAACTAAGGATTTTGTGCTTGAAGATGTGTAAATAAGACAGGTTTGGAATTATGGGTACTCAAAATTGGCAGATCTAAAACCGACAACTTCTCAGTTTTGGGACGGTGCAACCTTTAGGCTACACTTCACAACACATCACATTGCTGATTTATCAGTTATTAATGGTAAGAGCAGGGAAAGAGCTTGAATGTTGTACAAACAGCAAACACACACACACACACACATTGCTGAGACACATGCAGCAGCAGGCTCTCATAATATGGATGTGGACACTTCACTCTAAATACCAGCTAATGAAAGAACCACCCTGGCACCGAGGACATTATTGACATATAATCCCAGACTAGGATAGTGAAGCCGTCATCCTCCATCCACAAGACAATCTAAATGGCCTGAAATTTTAATATGACATTTCAGGGAATTGGATTTATGGCATATCAGCAAAAATTCAGCCAATTGACAGATCAGAATTGTGTGGTGCATGCGTATTTATGCCCACGGACCATTCTGCATTCTGCCATCGATTTTCCTGGAGGATTATTATTCCAGTTTCTTTAGTGACTCGAGGTAGGATATGGGTAGGAGTCTACCTTCCCCTCAGCCAGATCATTCTAATTCATAAACCCTTTCAAATTAGTTATTGATGTCTCTGCCATTCTCAATCAGAGGCTTTTACTTACAATTTACGATATTCAGCTCTGATCTCTAAACATCTGTCTCCCAAGCGGCAAGAAGAAGGATAGAGTCCTCTGGAAGACTTGCATGGAAATAAAGGGCTACCCAGTGATGAAATGTCCCCTCTGGCATATTGAAGATCCATAGGTTTAGCTTTTTGCACAGCTTGTTGTGCAAATTCTATTTTGTTTAACATCATTTGTGTCTGTTTTCACTGGAAATAATGTCACATTCACCACCAGGTTGGCAGTTAACACTACTCTAGATTAAAGGAAAGTCAGACATCTTGTGTAGTACAATTGCATGCTAGACAGAGTTAGGCGAGAACAAACAGTTGGAGTGGTAAATTGCACAGCAGGTTTGAGAAGTTTCTACTGGATTTGTGGCTCAGATGAATAGCAGTTGTCCATCAATCAGAAAATCAGTGGTTTGATTCCCTGCTCCTCCAATCTACATGTTGAAGTGTCCTTGGGCAAGACACTCACACACCAATGGCATAGCTAGTGTACGAATGATTAGGTCCCCTCGGTGTGCAGCTACTTTGCATGGTAGCCTCTGCTATCAGTGTGTGAATGCTGACATGCACTGTAAGTGGTCAAAAAAATTAGAAAAGGTCTATATAGGTACAGTCCATTTACCATTCATTGAAATGTTCAATACCACCAACGTTTGGAGCAAGGAGGTCACCATACAAAACTACTCAGTTTTTATTCTGGAGACCAAATGTTAACACTGGTTTCTTTTAACCATGACATCAATGTTTTCTTAACTTTAACCAAGACGTTTTAGTGCATAAATTTACCAGACCTTGACAGAAGAGATGGCAGATCAACACACAGAAGAAACGTTTGTGCAAAGGTGAGGCCCAGTGAAACAAGAACACAGATGTTCAGACCAAACCTGGCAATACAGCACTAACATACAGGGTTCTGTGAAGGTGCGGGTGTTTCACTACATAGCCCATTTGTGTGACATATCTGATAGTGGCACAAGTACTAACCAGAAATTCCAACTTGCAGCTGGATACAGCGCCAAGCAGGTGCTGTGTCTCTTCCTATGAGCATCTCCTATGCCACTGACTACTTGGCCAGTGTAGCACCTTGTGATGACATCATGTTGCCAGGCTCTACCAAAGTTGAGCCTGGTTTAACCTTTGTTGCCAGATGACTGCTACGCCTAAGCCTTATTGGAACCACACTGAATACATAGATCAATATAAGTTCATAATTGTTGTCCTTAGAGACCCTCCAAACTCTGATTATGTGTCAATTCATGTCATCAGAATGAGTATCAGAATTTACACAATCTCTCTGAATCAGGAAAAAAAACTTTGCACTGGAAAAAAGAATGAATTAATGTATTCCAGCCTCTTCCCTCAAGTGCAGCAGAGTCATCATGACAACAGGATGCAGATCTTAGTACACAGTGACTGATGTGTAGGACGAACAAGGATACGATCGTCAGAGTACAGGACAGTGTGTCATGAGATGTCCTGGCTCATATTACTGTCAAACTGATACAGGGAATGGATCTGGTCACTTGTGTCCTCAGTATGTTCCAGTATAGCAGGAACAGAACGTCTCCATCACAGTAAGTCACCTCCAGTTCAGCCACAGTCAGCATCTTTGACATTAGTTTTGTCAAATAAGGCCTCCACATACATGCCTTATTTGACAAAACCAATGGCAAGCAGAGACTTTCTGTTTCAAGGGAAGGATGCAGAGAATCGGCTTTTAGAATAAACATTCCATGCGGCACATTAGATGTCTTCATGCGTGGCAATATCATGAGCCTGAGAGGAACATGACATCCTGCCTCTCTCAACTGGGAGAGACAGAGTATCTAAAGCCAGCCATATCAGAAAAATGCACACTGTGCACAGGGGCTTAAGCCATGCCACTGCTCACCAGCTCCTGCTCTCTTTGTTCCCCAAAAAATGTCAAATGATATATATATTCTATCCGTGTATATGGTATGACCAGCCTGAGATAGTTTCAAATTTCTATAAACTAGCTATGAGTGAAATATGAATATTTTAAGCAGCTTAGCACTGATTTAAATATATTTACCAGCATCTTGGCTGAGGGCTAAGACACAGTGTAATGTTCACAAAGCCACCTCTACTCAACTCAATTTAAGGAAGCTGGTATAATTCAGACTGGCAGTGCAAATGCAAATAGTCATTTAAGTAAAATATTTAATTTTTTCATCCTTTGTAAAACCTGTAAGGACAATAGCACAGATATGGGTAGACACATTTCTGCAGTCAAAAGCTTTTGAACAGGCAAGTAAAAAAATGTGTTTGCCAAGTGATGTTTATAGTCGTTTAATAAAAAAACAAATATGTATTCCATCTAAATACAAGGAAATAAGAGATAGATTGCAATCTTGTTGATAAATAAACCATTGGCTAATGTTAACAAATGCTGGCTTAGGCACAGTTAGTACAAAACATTTTATATCACCCGTCAATATAACAATACTACAAACCGTATTTATTTATATAACTACAACAGTTCTTCTTTAACTTAATCCAAACAGATATTTAGTGGTTTATAACAGGCTTGAATCACTGTTAACAGTGATAAGAAAGGGGCAAATGTAATCTTTATATTACGTATTACATATGGCTGGCAGGAAGCAAGCAATGAGGACCTTTAACCTTGCTGAATACTGAACACTGCATTCTACATCAGTTTAAATAAGGACAGCAAAGTAAAGCTGCACTCCTTGGGAGGAAATCATCATAAACTGGAAGAACAAGTAAAGAAGTGCTGCCATGGTAGAACGTGTGCTCTGCTGCCAAGGGCATAAAAAGAGTCACTGACACATCATATGCTTCAGTTAACCTCAATGAAGGATGATACAATGTGTGTTGCCATTCTGTGAAACTGCTGAAGTTATTTCCGTCTCAGGAAACATGTCTATAGCCTGAAAACAGGTTCACAAGGACTGTAACAGGAGAAATACACAGTACACTCACGCTGTCACTATTTCACAGGCCTTGACGTTTACATGATGTTCTTATATTCCTACACCATGTAGTCAATTTGGGGAACAGGTTAACCCATTGATCAACCTGTCCATCCAACACTTTGGTATTGAGAAAGATATGTGTGTGGCTACTCATGTACCCTAGAGGATGGAATATTAAAACCAAATGGACAAATGGTCATGAAGTTCATTCTTTACATTTAGGCTCCTCAGAGAATGAACCCTTTCCATTTCAGACACTTGATGAGTTTCACTCCCTGAGGTGGCAGGACAGATTGTCAACGCTGCAACCCAAGCTATAATTAGCAGTGATGTACAGTAGGGTGCCAAGAGCATAAACCTTTTTTCAGTTATAATTTGTACATAATACATTGTTGGTCCATGCATTCCAGAGCGATATATACAAGCATTTTTTGATCTGATGCAGCAGTACTCAGCGGGACAACATAATTTGTCTGTGCCTTCCAAAACCATTACAAATTACTGTTAACAAATAAATATCCTTCATGATATCTTGGTTACTGTAATAACCATGTGGTTATGGATAGGGGATGATCGTGGTCATGGTTTAAAATTCTGATGTTTTATGAACCCATCCATACCTACATAGACTTTATCACTATATGGTAACATCACCTGATTTCCTCCTTTGCTTTTGTTATAGTTACTACAACTGATGGGTTCTGTCACTTAAACATAAATATTTGTTGTTTTGGGGTACTTCTTCTTGGGAGGACAGTCTCATTTGTTTTTTTAACACAATCCTGTGGCTAAGCACTTTCATGATGCTGACTGTAATTAATATTGTAGCCTCGGGGGTTATAGACTTAAAAGAGAACATTCAGTTTATTACAACTTTATTGTCATAGCTCTGACTATCACTTATGATTCTTTTATACTCACCAAAGTAATCCCTTTAAGATTTGGAAGCATGGTAACACCGTTAAAACTAGGTCCAATAAGTCAAGCCCCCAGATTAGTCAAATCTATTCGGAAGGGAAAATGAGGCAAATGTTAACACTATTACCCAAATAGTTCATTCATACACAAAACACAGTTTACAGAACTACTTTCTGCTTCAACTTTGACTTTTTCTATTTGCGTGGATTCTGCAGAATCCCAGTTGTCCTGTACAGTGAGGGGTTATTAGTGAGACTTCAGGTGCCTTCGCTTTCAGTTTAACTTCTAAATAAAATAGTTTAGTTTAGTTTACAGCTTGTCTCCAAACTGATCTGCTCATGTTTCTTGCTGTGGCTTCTTTTTAGCAACGTCACTGTGTTCCAGCACCCTCACAATGGTGTACAATGTTACTGATACAATGCAGCTGATAGAAGCTATGGTCAGAGTGATGATGATAAAATCCAATTTGTAATAAGTTTATAAGCCTTTAAGTCTAGCAATTTTAACATCAATCTGTTCTTTTAAAACAAGCAGTGGTACTTGCTCCATCATATCAGATGAACCATAGTCTGTGGCTGAGCCTCGCCCAAAGGATTCTGAATTCTTTGGCAACAGTGTTTGTACTGCTCTCTGTCCTCATCTCAATGTCAGAAAGCAGCTTTAACCTTTGCCTGACATTACCCACTTTTAATTGAATTGCAATCAACTGCATTCACATGTTTCACAATAAATTGTTATATATCTTTTTGAAAGATGTTTCACATGTGAAAGACCTCTCGAAAAGCATTTTGGAGTTTGGAATTAAAAATAGGGGAAAACCTAATTTGATTGTTAAAAATAAAAAGAAAGAATAAACTAAAATGTGCAATAGTTCAAGCTTTTATCTCTTGAAGACATTAGAGACTAGAGAATTTGTTATTTTTTCATTGAATTGACTTGGATGATTACAATAATAGCATTACCAAGGATGCCGTTTCTCATTAAAATGATTTGTTGTGCCCTAGTCTAACACTAATAAGTAAAAGTACCAATACAGCAATGCCATTACAAGTCAAATGCCTATTACTTCCTATATTTATATATATATATATATATATATATATATATATATATATTCAGAATGCGAAATACCTAAGTACTGACCAAAAGACCAAAAGAAAGTCTTTGAGAACGGGGGATGCATTAGAACAGGAGCCAAAATGCATCACTGACTGCTTATAGCAAAGGGATGCTTTGCGTTCAGGTGGTATTTGAGACTGGAAGAACTCCTACAGTAAACCAATTCTGCATTGCATAAGGTGAACACAACCTTAGTCTTGTTGATGCCACCATCGGGAAGCTTCTTAAAAATGAATTTTCCCTGAAGCAAGCCTTGCGGCTTCGTGGCTGCATCCATGATAGACTATCACGTTTAGAGGTTCAAAAACTAGTTCTCGTCCCCTACAGTGCAAATATGAAAAAAACTGAAAGTCATCAGTTTGCTTATTATAGGACCCAGCTCCAAACCCAATTGTGATAATAGATTAACGACGGTATTTTTTATATCGCTTGTTAAGAGTCTCACATTATCGCAGCGCGTTAGCACTGTTAACGGCCCACCACTATATATATATATATATATATATGTATATGTATATATATATATATATATTTATATATATACATATACATATATATATATATATATATATGTATATGTATACATATACATATATATATATTATTGATTCATTGTAATGTTTGCAATTTTGCTCATTTTAACACTGTATATTGTTAAATTGACTAATCTATGATCATATGTTTTACACTGAAAATATTTATCTGAAAAGTAACTATTAACTAAAGCTGCCAAATGTTATGGTGTAGAAAGTACAATATTTTCCTCTGAAATGTAGTGGAGTGGAAGTATAAAGTAGCAAAGGGAAATACTCAAGTAAAGTACAGTACGTGAGTAAATGTACTTAGATACTTTCCACCACTGTAACAGAAGAGTTAAATACCTGTTCCCCATTCAAAACAGAAAGTGCAAGAAATTGATTTTGTATCATTTAAAAAATATCCCTCTTAACACGGTTCCATCAAATCAGATTAGTTTCCTCTGATTAAGGTCAAATGTAGTTTAACCAGCATGCTTCTAACTGAAATAAAAGCTTTGTTGCTAGAGCTGCATAACCTTGACTCTAATTCAGCTTTCTAAATCAAGTAGGGAAGGCGAAGTGTGTGTAAACAAGCAGAAAATCAACCATTTGAGCATGAGGATTTGACTGTGTTGCTGTATAAAGTGTATAATGACTGGAGCATCAGGTTCATGCATGGCGCTGGAGTAGTTTGAATGTGATTATGGATTGTAAGATTATGAAGAAAGACAATGAGGGGCTCTTTTTTACTATGCAGATCACTTGTGTTGCTGCTGAGGATGATTTCTCCTTCCAACACCTCAGCATCCATCTGTTCTGCAGTCTGCTCATTTGTGTTTTTCAATATCAATCTGGGTGTTACAAGTACAAGTACAGCGCTGAAATCAGGACATGGTTAGCTAGTATCTATCTTAGTACTCTATCTCATGTGTTGGGCCAATACAGAAATATAAAAATGAAAATACGCGGTTTGAGGGGGAGAAACATTAAACGTTAAAGTTCTGTTGATACAGTGAGGTTGCCAGGTTTGTACCAAATGGTACCCATTGTGCCTGTACAGAGACCAAAACCAAAACCTGTGTTCATCAAAATTAGCAAGCAACCCAAACTCAAGACCCAAGCTATATCTCCCACTGTAACTACAACTAAAACAATTTGCTCCACCCATACATGAACACAAACGTAAAAACACCAGATGCATCATGTTTACATTTGTTATTGTTTTTCTGTACTTTGGATAGAGCCAGGCTAACTGTTTGCCTATGATTCCAGTACTTATGCTAAGTTAACCACTTCCTGACTTAGTGAGTAGACTGAGTTCGATATTGAACTTCTCATCTTACCCTCTGAAGGAAAGCAAATAAGCATATCTCCCTACATGTTACACTATTTCTAAAGTGTTTCTTGCTGTGGAATCCTCTGCTTCACATATAATTCTTTCTCAGTGCTACAGTATGTCTCTGCTGGGTTCTGCTTTATACCCCTGAGGCGTTTTATCACAGTCCCTTCTGAATCTTTAACATGCTGCTTGGGTTGATAATATAATCATAGTCAAATGCAGTGCCTTTTCTGCCAATGTGTATAATTTTTCCAATCTCCTTTGACGTAAGCCTCTGAGTAGACTACAATTCATAACCCATAACTTGTCTTATTTTCTTGTATGTTTGTTTGTTTGTTTTTTTGTTTGTTTTGTATTTCCCCTTATGACTATTGATTGTGTTTGAGATTTCATTTCTTATTTCACTAGTGAGTGTGATGTGGCTTCAATACCCACCCACAGGGGAAACACACTGTCTCCACCAGCTGGATCCAAAAACAATTTAAACTCAGTACAACCTCACACACACACTTCACTGGGACCTGCATGTTTACGCCTTGATTCCATTTATCCACTGACTGAAAAGTGCATATTTTCAGTACTGTGAGCAAGGCATTGCTCGAGTGATGCTACATTCATGTCATATTGGATCTTTTGTAAACAAGGTCTGTCAAATGGGGAAAGCTGTTCATGACATCTTCCTCCTGGAAAATACAAATGGAATATGTTGCAGTTTTTCTCAGGCAGCATTACCTCCCATGTGGCATCACTAATTTAAGAAGTATGATAACACAAGCAGAAAACAGAGCAGGCAATTCAGCAAAGATGGCAGTGCAAATATTAAACATGGAAATTATTGTTGTCACTTCTGCTGTTGTTGGAGATTGTTTTCACTGTATGAGCACATATTACCTTACAGCAGCTAGAAACTGAATGAAATAATGCAATTTTAAACTTCATGGCAAAATAGGAAATCACCAGCGTTATTGTTAAGTCAGTAAAATGTGCATCATGAAATTATTATTATTTTTTTTTTAATAAAGTTCATTCAAATTCTCTGTAGAAGCAAAATACCTTGGACATAAAAATCCATACCACTGACAAGGTGTTACTGAACTGTCTATCAGTTTGTTTGTTTGTTTGTTTGTTTGTTTGTTTTTCTCCAATAATCATGACATTCTAACTTCAATGTTGATAACTAATAAGTTGGCAATAAGAGTGCCTGAGACCTTTGAGACCGATACTGATATTAATACATGAGAGTTTAAAAATCAGTAAACAGTTGTTTTCTACATAAACATAAATTAGACAACATTTTAATGATCCCTCAAATTTGTTTTCTAAATAATTGTGACTATGATATGTAATGAACATAATATTTTAAAGTGTAAAATTTAACTTGTCAGTGCTCTAATTGATACATTTGGAAACACTTTCTAAAGGAACTCTGACAAAATGTCTTTAGCATGTTAGTAATGCAGTTTCTTGCTACTTAACAGCCTACATCACCTGTATGCCAATGTCAATATAAGCTAAAGACCTAGCTCTATTGAGAATGGTAAGTAATCAAATCATACTCAAAGTCATAATCATCTGCAGTTGTATCTGCACAGCACATGATGATTGTCTTGAAAATGGCCCTTGCCAATGACAATGAAACAAGGCCATATAACCATCACATCACACACACACACACACACACGCACACACACACACACACACACATGAATAAAAGATGCATCATACATTCAGGCCAGGACATAATCCACTCCACACAGACACAGACAGTGGAAGAATAGGGACATATCACCCAGTCACACTCTATTCTGTATCACAGAAAGGAGGACAGTCTGGTCTTGTGCAGCGTTTGTTTTGGCTTTGAGCCAAAGGTCAGTAGTCAGGCTTCTGACAAATGTACAGAAGGGTCCAGAGTGAATAGTCTGCTCTGACTGAACCTAAAAAAGGCTTATGTTCCCTCCTGCTCACCCAGCTCTACACTTAGGATCAGTATCAGACATGTGGGCAGCCCACTACTTTATGAATCAGATTTAATAAAGGCTACTTCATAAAATAATGTATTCTCACTGTATCCTGTTGTTTCTGAAAACCCTCACCCTCCACTCTCAGGCTTCATTTCAATACAAAAGTTATAGTGATTTTCCTTCAGACTTCCTTACACTCTGACAGTTTGAGCTCTGTCTGTGCTCTCTCTGTGTTGGGTCATAAAGCAAACCAGCACCTTGCCATCACAATCCTGCCTAGCAGTGGACAATTATATCCCATATAAGATTAGGTTTGTTACTATAAGTTGTATATTTGCTTACATCAACTGTTTGTTTAAATGCTTAACATTATATATTTATGTTTTCCTTTTTTTGCAGACAAGCAACCTCTTTGTTTGAAAAATGAATCCTCTTTCAACACAAAGACAGACATAACACGGCATTGTTATAGCACCACAAAACCACTTAGGGTAGTCAGGCTGCTACACTTTGACAAAGGAGACTGATGTACATGTCTCCTACAGTGTTTGTCTCTTAACCATAGCACGACTTTAGTTGCCTAAATATAAACCATATAGGTGGCAGAAAATATATACATATATAAATTGTTTTCGGCCATTTTTCAAAGACACAGACAACTGAGTTATTTATTTGTCGACTCCATTGAAATAATTTACAACATAAACACAAAACTTTTGAAGGTTATGTTTAATGACCTAAAGTGATTTGTTAATATATGTTTTAATCTACTATTAATGATAACTCATTTCA
Organism: Pampus argenteus; assembly: GCA_036937835.1. Classification (NCBI taxonomy): domain Eukaryota; kingdom Metazoa; phylum Chordata; class Actinopteri; order Scombriformes; family Stromateidae; genus Pampus; species Pampus argenteus. Next base: position 2,942,279 of record CM072865.1, on the reverse strand, counting down.
GTGACAATCTCGGCCAATCCTTTTAACCCCTCATTGACTTTTAGCCTCTCCAAGCATAATGCTCATGCGTCGAGTCATCAGTGGCCACCTGGAGGATAATTTCAACTTTTCTGTTTAGTTGTTGACAGACGAGCTTCTCAGCTCATCTGCTCCATTAGACAGTGACCTTCATACTAATGCTGACAGCCAGTGCCAATGCAACTAATTCAATGTCAACCCTGCAGAGAACACAGAGTACCAGTAAATATTAATGCATTTATAGATACACAATTACTGCTTCAAATTGGTTTCTGAATGCATGGAACCTTGTGGGTCTCCATGACTCTGTAGCTTTGATGAAATGTATTTTTCTTTTGTTGTAAGTTGGATCACTTCCTTGACCTCAAATGTTTTTTATTAATGCTGCTTTTCTAAATCGCTGAACAGTCTGCTTTCTACCACCTGCTTATGCAATGAATATGTGATATACTGTACATGCTGTATTCCTTTGAAGTGACCCTGCATATGCATTTTCCTCGACACAAGTAATCCAATGTACTGACATCACTTAAATAAAACGCAATAAAACGCCTCAAAATCTTTAGAACATTTCAGAAGTCAAAGCTGACTAGAGTCACGGTCAAAGAGCTGATAGGTCACATGTTACCTTAAGCTTTATCTTCAACAGCCCTCAGCAAGATTCAATGATTTTATGTGTTTCTAGTTTCTATCAAAAGTGGATGTCAGCATTCCATCGTCCATCTTCAACACACTTACAGTATACATAAGCATTGCCAAGACCCAGCCAATCACACCATCTGAATTCTCTTATTCTTATTCTATGTCCTTATCCAGTACACAGCTGTTAAAAAAAACTCTGCTCCAGAATATTTTAGGAACTCTCCCTGGGAATCTGTAAAAAGCTTTTTTTTTTTTATCACAGAAAGCTTGTCAGATCGATTAAAACAACATAAAATCCCTACTCTGAGCTTTTTCTTGATGTGCTTGAATTTTAAAATGGAACTGCAATTTATCCATCACTTTTGCACCATAATTCATTGCAAGCACCTATTTTGAAGAATAGCTAAACATATCCAAAAACTTTATTGTGGAGTACTGAGTTAAATGCATGCTCTTAAAATGCTTCTTGGTGTCAGAGCTGCTTGAGAAGATTCATCACGTTAAAATACAATTACTAAAAAACATACCAGAGTTTTAACAGTGAAAAAGTCAGTGTCAGACATAGCTCATATTATGAGCTGCTTTGCTCATATTTAAAGATACACTCCTTGATCTGGTTTAAACAGTAAGTAGTTTCCTTTACTTTACTTACCTTTATATTTTATGTTCTATATATACATATGTATATATATATTTTATTTTATTTTATCTTATTTTATTTTTAAATTTTATTTTATATTTGGATAATTGGGCTGCTCCAGGACCAGGGGAAACCAATTTCGTTGCATCCCATGTTTACATGTGTTGTAATGACAATAAAAACTCCTTGAATCCTTGAATTCATAAAGTATACAGTAAATTTAAACAGTGCATATTTACCACATTACATTTTTTACATCACTAGTTACCCTATAGCCTTCGGAGCCTCCAGAATTAGAAATGTCATTCTTATGTTAAAGATCAGTTTACATATCACAGAGATTTCTACTTAGCCTGTGAAAACAGTTGTTGTCTTTTTTAGCTCTAAAGGGGCTTTGTCAAGATTGAGAAAATAACCCTAATGCCCTGATGACATCATCCAGCTACCCTGATTTCACCAGGGCTTGATTATATAATCAAGGAGCTGACAATGTCACCAGGGTGTAAGACTGGTATAATTAGGAATATAGAGTTTGAAAAACATAGTTTTTCACCAGGAAAGAGGATTTAATCAGATATACTGTTAAGTTGCACCATGGGAAGTGAAGGATTTTGAAGATTGACTTATACAAAGGAAGATATCTGAGCATCTAACGCTTTGATTTACACCATTCATTTATTTTTTTGATCTGTCTCTCACAGGTCTCCTATCATTATAGAAGTTCATGTGTGTGTGTGTGTGTGTGTGTGTGTGTGCGTGTGTGTGTGTGTGTGTGATCATGTCCATGACCAGTTGAAACCTTTAAAAACATACATATTACAGAAAAGACAGATGCCTGCTGAACAGATCTGTCAATACAGAGTGCCTAGTAGCTGATAAAAGCATCTTGGAAACGTAAGAGAGGAGGAATAAATGTAATCAAAGACATGTTTTCTGACAGACAGATTCAGGTTGTAACTGTTCAGCTCCAGCCTGCTGAGTGCTTCTGATTCTGCTGTCGTTATAGATAAATAATAAAGACCTTTTCATCGGAGGTGCAATAAAGGACTTTGATGATTTTAAAGGATATAATGGGGTGCAAGGTGTTTCCCCGAGCATGCTGTATCCCTATTGACTGAATAATCTATAATGTAAATTATAGATTATGGAAATCTGATTCAGAGACTATAGTTAGTTCCATCTGCAGAAAAATCAATCAGCACCTTATCAATTTGCATTTGTAAATTAGAGTAATGTACATTTCTTCATTATTTATTGCATTAGTGCGTGTGTGTGTGTGTGTGTCTGATGATCAGATAAATTAAACCAAACATTCTCTTGAAAACAGCTGAAACGTTTTTACAGTGTGTTTTATTCTTTCTGCTGGTCTTCTATGTGATTACAGTCAGAGTGTGTGATGCAAATCAGTGGCCTTAACCTCTTCAACCCAGCCGACAGCTTCTTTAGCATTGAAACGCAGTTGCATACAGGCTTCATTCAAAGGAAATGTGTATATAACGGTCAACACAATAAACCTGAGAAACTAGTGAAACCACAAAAACACGTCAGCTTAGATTGGAATCTGTGCAAGTATCATATAGCGGCAATCATGATGAAATATGTTTTTTGTTTTGTTTGTGTTTTTTTTTTTTTTTTTGTTTTTCTGTTCAAAGCTACATACTGTACATACTGTGTTTGTGTGTGTGTGTGTGGGGGGGGGGGGGGGGGGGGGGGGGCAGAATAATATTAATAATATATTTCTAGTATAAAAAAATGACAGTTACGAAAAAGCATTAAATGAAGAATTCTATAACAAATAACATCTGATGTGTCTCTCTTCTCCATCACACACACATACATTAACATACCACTACTACATGTAAGTAAATACAGTACATTGTGAATTCATGAATAGCGTAAACACCACAGCATTGTGTTTAAAACCATGATATCTAGCACACACAAGGTAGTGACATAAGATCTTAAGTCTTAGACATATCACTCCCAGCAGACACTGACACCGTGCACACCTTTCCCTTTCAGACACACTTACGGGGGTATGATGGGAGAGTTATTCATATCAACTGCAAATGCAAAGCTTTTAAATGTCAAACTTTCTAAGTAGCAACAAGTAACGGACTGTCCAGCATTGCCACTTGTAAACGTACACATCACCATCTTCATTTCTGTTTTTGGCAGCTTTACACTGGTAGTGCAGTTCTGTGCCAACTAACTGGATACACTACACTCTCATGCTATTGCTCCTGTGAAGCCTTGTTACACTACAAACAAATATCAAATACTCTAAACAGCAACCTTCATCTATTTCTCATAAGTAAGGGGAGGGAGGGAAAGTGAGTTTCCAACAGGTCGGGATGTGAGTAAAATGTATTATGGAGATTAAAACACATCATTCAAACTTTTCAAGCTACATGAGATGGAAGAAAAAAAGTAACTCACCAAATCTCAAGACGTGTGGCATCCCATGAGAATATCCCACACAGTGTAATAGCAGCAGTACATGCCTGATGGTGCACCTGATTTTCGCATTAAATATCAGCAGGGAGGTAATCTTCATGGTGCTTGTGTGGTGCACAGGATTTTTATTCCCTGAATCGGTATATTCCCCAGATTTGTTTTCTCTTTCACCCCGTGAAGCAAGGCAGCTCCAAGATCATGGCATGATCACCACCGGCAGGTTGGGCAACTGTTTTCCCACATCCATTTGTTAAAAAAAAAAAAAGAAAAAAAAAAACTGCGTGTCCAGCTCACTGCGCCAAGAAGAAACAGCCCTCCGACTCAGTTGAGGAAGATGATGGTGGAGGTGGTAGTGGTGGAGGTTGCGGGGCATCCATGTTAGGCAGGGCAGAGCTCGAAGAAATACATCTACTGAAAGACACGGGCACAGAATGGAGGGGGGTGAGAGGGGAAGAGCGGAGGTTTGTGGAGATCCAGCGTGACCGAGTGAGAGTGTGTGTGAGTGAGTGAAGCAGCGGTCTCAGCAGCCTCGCCAGCCCGAGCTCCTCCTGCTGCACTGCCGCACAGCATCTGACGTCGAGCCAACACTAGTACACGGTGAATCAGGGTCCTAGGCTACTGCTGATCACACTTCGCCCTTTGATCTATATCGACAACCGCCACCCCACCCCCACCCCCCGTTTCCGCTCTACCTTCTCTTTCCCTGGTGTCATGTCCCCCGGCCGCTCTCCGGTTTTCCCTCAGATTTTTTGCCTCGGTTCGGTTCAATGGTCGTTGCTGGCAGCGGAGCGCCGCCGTATAAAAGCCAATCTACAAATTTGAAAAGATCGCCCGTGTTTGATCGGAGTTACTCAAGCTTGGACTTATGTGAGCACTCCGTGAAGCAAACCTGTCACTGTACACTCAGCATGATGAATAGCCTCTGCTCGTCCTCCACTGTATTTTTAAGCGCTCATGCTCCGGCGTTGAAATCATGACTTTTTTTGTTTTCGACTTTTCCTTAAAAGCCAGCCAACTCTCAACATCAAAATTTCAATGTGATGTTTGTCATCTGACTTATAATAGCAAGAAGCGCAACATCGGCTCCTTTATAAATCTATTGAATTACTGACAGTGTTTGCACGATCAGTAAGACGTACGTGTCATATTCATCATTCCCCACGGTTAGTCAGAACATTTCATAACACCAATGTAAATTTTATTAGATATTTTTGTCCTACTATGTCAGTAGATATTCATACGGAGTTTTCTTGGTTGATGGGATCTAACACAGTCCTTCAGTAAACTTCACAACATAAGTAAAAACGAAAAAAATTAAAATAAAAACGAATCAAATGTAGTCGGTGTTCACTATAATGCAAACAGCCAGCAACATATGTAAATACGATATAAAAATGTGCGTTTTTCATATAAGATCATCAGGCTTGTAATATGTGTGAATAAATAAAAAAACAGCCTCTAAATTGAGTAAATTGCTTCACATTTAGGCCACAACTGAGCGAATTTGATTCAAGCATCGACAACAGTTACTGTGTTTTTGTTTATTAAATAAAGTGTGCGTTGATAAGGATTCAGCACCACGAACAGCATCTAGTTAACAAGAAGTCTTTGCAGTGAAGGGTTTTTAGCACCACGGAGAGAGACTCTGTTTTAAAGAAGCACTGATAAGGTTTCAGCACCATGGACAGCGACTCCTGGGCTCCTCGTCTGCATCAACGTATTTCCTCAGCCTCATCAGTTCATTGGTCTCCTTTTTTAGCAGCGTACATTCTGTTTGGACCGAGTCCATATGATGATTCAGTTTATGCCTAAAGGTTAAACACCGTGTCTCTATACCGCCTGTTTCCACACTGACATCCATCCTCTGTTGCCAACACCCAAATAACTACCCAGACTGGCCATCATTTTTGGAAAGCTGAAATGTATTAATATGATAGATAAATGTAACTTTAGAAAGATGCCAACAGCAATTACTATTAAGTCCTTTAGGCCAGAATTTGTCCTGGAGAACGACACACAACTAGCACAACATGCAGTGAAAGATGCAAGTTGATTTTCGAGGTTTTAAAGTAAGCTGTGTTGTTTTTATTTATTTATTTTTATTTTCTTATAAAAATCCGTACAGATTTCAGATTTTCTGAGGCAATATGTGACAAAACGACATCATGTCTGAGATTCGTTTATCTCCGCGTGCAAATAGTAAATCGGCGCTGGATTTTAACCGACGCAAAGATTTTAAGAAGGAACTAACCTTCTGAACACAAAGCTGCAGTTCCGTGATAGCCGTGCGTAAAGGGCAGAAAGGCGCTTATAGAGGGGTTGGCAGGTGAAAAAAAACAGTTGGTACCAATGCATATACCCATCCGGAGTTTCCTATATACATCTCATTTTTTAACACATAGATCTACAGCGCAACAAATGTCCCTTTGTGCATTTGAAAAGGGCTTAAACCGGCTGAGCGGAGCCTCTTCATCGGGCAGCGCTGCCTGACGATAAAGTTGATTATAAGATTTAAATGCGCGGCTTGTCCAAACTAGAGACGTTATCTACGGATCATTCACAAAGCATATCACACTATGCATTTAATGAAGTCCAAAACAGTGAAGGCATAAGCCCGAAGAGGAAGAGAGGCAGGAGGAGGACGCGAAAAGATAACAAGCGTCAAATAGAGGTCGGGCAAAGACACGGGAGGTCACGTCTCTCCAAGGCCTATTAAAATACAAGTCGGAGGATATTTTTGAGACATTTAAGTGTTCTCTGCGTTCTGGGTGCGCAGGCTGAAGCTGCTTTGCCCCTATTGACTCATCAATGAACTTCAAACCTGTCCGGCAAGGTGCGTATCAGTGTTTTCCGCGCGTCTCGTCGGTCGGAAACGATGTGGAAAAGCATTTACTTCAATCTCATCCGTTTCAAAAGATATAACATGTTCCTGAAAAGATGTGACGCGCGGAACATGCGGAGAAAACGCAGTGAAACATGCATAAATGTAAAGTTTGAAGTAATGGACTTACCTTAGGTAGAGCAGGAGCAAAGAAGAGTCACCAGAGCAGCACAAAGAAGTTGATTTGTTTCTATGGAGGAGCCGAGTCGCTTCCCCCGCACTTGCATCTGGTAGAGCTGCGTTCCGGCCGTAGGGGAGACACGCCTCCTGTCGGACTGCAGGACTCACTGCTTAAAGCAACAGGGGGGCAACTCACCGGACCCGCGGACTCACCGACACCGAGTCTACGGTTTCTCCCGGCGGAGGAGACTGGGTTTCAGATCGGACTAACACATATTATATTGCTTTATCCGCTGGATAGTTCAGCCCTGATACCCCCGCGAGCATTTGCCTTTACACACTGAGTCAGTATACCATGTACAGTTACATATTGTGGATCAGATGCGCTACCTGGGTGCAAAGGTACGGTCCATACAACCAGGGTAAGCCCCACGTTGATGTTAGAGAAATGAACAAATGATGTTGAAGCTGAATAAATGCACATGTATTGTGGAATACAATATCTGTGTTGCCTCTAAGAGTCTTAGTCCTGTAGTTTTGGTGAGCAGAGTCAACCTTGACCTGGTTGTTGTAAGCAGGGTGCAGTTAAGTACACTTAAGACAAGTCAAGACATGTCAAATACGATTTTCAATCTTTTTTTTTCTTTTTTTTTTTTTTTACACATTTAAGCTGTAAGAGTGTCCATTTCAAACTGTAAACAGGTGGTAAATATTATATGAACTTTTGAAAATTGCAATATGTTCTAATCTCAGATTCTCATAATATTATATCCAGAGCATATTTGTAATTATAAAATCTGCAAACACTGTTGCTGTTCAAATGGTGGCACATTGTCAGACTTTATTAATTGAATATTCCCTGGTAGCAAAGATTTATATCCTGTATAAGATGACAGTTTGATGACATTTATCAGTCACTTCTCATTCCTCTCATACTCAGTTACTGTATGATGTTACATTTGTATTTGTGACAACAGACTTTCAAACACATTTTATGAAGTGAATTAGAAGTCCCTTGTTTACCAGATTAGTTATTTTGTTTTGTTTTTTGGCAAAGAGTACAGTAAAAGCAAAGAAAAGCTAAAAAGCATGTGGTGGTAAAGGATATTAAATGTACCCATTGTATCTCATGCACAATGAGGAACACCACATTCCCCTATTTGAAGTGGCAAAAATGTAATTTAGGAAATCCTATTTTATGTTTAGATTTTCTTTAGATAGTCACATGTCTGACATTTGATTCTGATATTTCTAGCATGTGACACTCAGCCGAGAAAAATAACATGAAGCATGAGTATATAAGTGGTGCAACCACATACTTTTGTTTTTAAAAGCAAATACAAACATCCACACATGTGTACTGAATATATATATATATATATATATATATATATATATATATATATATGGTAATGACTCTATATATATATATGGTAATGACTCTATTAATTACTCTTGCTAATTGTTTAGTATTATTATTAGCCTTTTTAGTATTGTTATATTTTTTTCTTTTCTCTTTCCAGATTTTGTACTGTTTGTGTGTACTTTTTTATGCTGCTGTCGTTCAAGTCTTCCCATCAAAAGAGGTTTCCAACTTCAACATGATTGAATGCTGTATTTGTCCCTCTCTAACATCTCCAAAACTAGAGGATAGCTTATAAACATGGTTTTCAAATGATGACATGTTTCAGATGTCTGAAACTTCAAACAGGAGTAATTGTGTCATTTTCTGTAGCACAAATCCCAAAACAGATTGAAAATAATTTCCATCTGTTCTATATCTGTTTTTGGTGGTGAATACTTGTAATATCAAGATTGCAAATAAATCCACGAGAATTCTATTATTGGAATTCAATAACAGTTTGTTCATAAAAACCCAAGCATTATATGCATTACTCTGGATTACTCTGGAGAATAACAACATTACACATTACATTACATTTCTTTGTAAATGCATAGTTCGTGTAACATATAAAATGCGGAACATTTTCTTATTCAGTGTAACAACATTTCTGTATTTTATCAATGTTCAGGTCCAGTTTGTGGCAAAGGGTGGGTTAACACTTTTTCTACATACTGGTTTTCAATGAGGTTAGAGGGGAAAGGAAAAAAAAACATTTTAAGGAAAAAATATTTATTTTACAATCTTTCAAAACATACAGCAATGGGGTCTACATTACACCAAACAATGACGCTTAAATAAAGCATGAAAAAAAGATTAAAACAAAAATGAATGAAAAATAAAATTTCTTTCATAAATGTAGTTACATTTTTGCCACATAAGGTGAGAAGTGTTTCTGTTTCAGTTTATGTTTGTAGAATCAAGTGACATTGTCGTGACACTGGAAATGTCTGGATTCATTTTGATTTGCATTGAAACAATTGAAATTACCCCGCATGCTAAGCCAAGCCACTTTTCAACAGATTCAATATCTGAATAATTGACTTGATATGATGGAAAGCCTACATTATTTGGCTTTCCGCTGCTCAAAATGAACACTCATTATTTTGTTTCAGCATATCAATCAATCAGGATCAGAAATAAAGGCAACAATGGGAGGCCAGCAGACTGAAATATATATGTGTGTATATATACATACACACACACAATCTGGAGCCGAAATGAAATGGGGCTTTGACCTTTTTTTTTTGACCATTTTTTATTTTTACCATGAGTCCAAACCATAACTGGAAACACAGCTTAATTTTGTCCTTAAGGCTTCAGCTAAAGTGAATATTTGTAAAGTGATATTAGCTTCTCCCTCCTTTACTACCAGAAACATTCTATCTTTCTCCAGGACTAACAACTATTGTGGAACTCTCTTGATGGTATACGTGTTGGGAGACTGGACCACTAGCAGCACCAGAGAGGAAGTACACATAGTGCCTGGGGTAGGCGTTTCCTCTTTGTTGTAGAAGGTATGCTGCAATAACCACCCAGACCCTCCACCAAATATCATCATCATCATGGGTTAATGTTTGTTGGCTATCTTGCCTGCACTATGGAGCAGATTTTTTTTGGTTAGTTTAGTTTAGTCACATATACACGCATGAGGACACACATGTGCACATGGGATGAGATACAGTCTTGCCAGTGGTCATTGATATTCAGGTGGCTGTAATATTAGAAGCACAGTAGTGCAACACAAAAGGCAGTAAAGAAGACTGCAAGCTAGTAAATATAGATGTAAACAATGCAGCAATTAAAGTATCATCTTTGGTAATGTTTTATATTATTTATTTAAAGGGAATCCATGCAATACTGGAGAGTTAGAAAGATATACACAATGTATTTTGGTGAGAAACATTCAATATAAACACGACACACAACTTTGCTTTATTTACAACAAAACATTCAACATACAATGGAAAAAAGGAATAGAATAAGAAAAGGAATGAAGAAGATGATGTGGGTATGTGCAATATAATAAAAATAACAACTGTCCATTCTCCTATGCCACTAGGGGCTGGTGCATGGCCCTGACAGCATCTCCTCCAGGAGCTAAGTCTGCTAACGCATCCAATTTTGCTACAACCTCACCCTAGACTCTCGAGTCAGTGTATTACCCTGTGAGTATATCATATGTACATCAATGATTTATTCTCTCAATGTTTTTTTTCTCACCTTTTTTTCTTTCTTTCGTTTTGTTGGTCGCACACAAATGCTTACATTCACAATAACAACCTAAATACCTGCCTCCTCTTTATCACACATAAATAAATAAATAAATAAATAAATAAATAAATCCATGTATGTTATGCCACCGTCTGTTTATAATCACCTGTTATGTTAAGATTCACCAATGAAAACAAATTTCTTGTCATACTTAACTGATTAGAGTACAGAAATACAGACAATCACCTTCATCCAACACATCCTCCCACCTTGCAGAACAGAAAACACTGAAAAAAAATGGTATTTACATCTAAATTGGTATTTTTATATGATACAACTAAATCTTTAACCTGATTTTAAACGTATTGAGTTCAGTAAGTCATAATGTAACAGTTTGATGTATCAGTGACACTGAGCGGAGGATAAAATAAAGGTTTTAGGGGTCATCTGAAATGTAGCCTATCCTGTTCAGCACTGAGGACCAACAGCTCTGATAAAACTGTGATATGACAATGAATGAAAAACGTTTTATTGCAGCAAAGTATACGATAAAACTAAACACAAACAAACAGCACCAAACCTGTAAATGTATGCGGTGTAAGTTAATGACATCATCAAAATCTGTTATTTGCATTCGTAATCCCCAGCTGATTTCTAATGTTTTAAAGGTGAGAAAATAACAAGATAAACGTTAGTGATACCACAACGAAAAGAAAAAAAAAAAGATGCTTATGGACTTTTAAAATAAGCAATTACAAACAGGCAGAAGGTTCTCTTCTTAACTGTGCTGACACACAGCCCATTTCTGTGCTGGACAGCTACAGCCACAGCAGGTTACTCTGCCAAGTGTCAGCTCTTTCTATCTCCGTTCAGTCTCCTCCTGCTCTCTGTAATCATCTCTACTGTGTTTTAATTTGCCAAATTCACAATATACAGCAGGTGTACATGCATATTTTTTTCTGTGTATGTCATTAGAAAACGGAACAAGTATGAAATAGGGATTTAATCTCGTAAATGGTTTACAATCTCTTCACCGGAGTTAACAGATAGTAAGCTGCATAACTGTGACTTTTTTTTTAAACAGTCACATCATCTGATAGGGTCAGTATGAATAAAAGTTAGCTTTGGTGTGTATTCACTTACTGTATATTGATATTTAAAATAAATGATCAGAGACAATGTTTAAGGTGACAAAGTTTTTTTTCCCTACACACACTGTCAAGCCAGTGTTTTAAGATGTGCTTAATTTTTAGGCGACCCATTGCTGTGAGTGCTAACAGTTAGCCACATGTTAATGTAAGGTAACACAAACTGCACATGTAAATACATCTGAAAATACACCACCATCACACCATCACACCTCACATCTGGAAAAAAGTATTCAAATTATGTACAATGTTGAGATTGATACTCATTTTAAACCATTTACATCCTTATTTATCTTTTCAACTGTAATTCTCTCAGTCTCAGCCTGTTGGAGGCCGGCTGCAGTAGGAGTGAAATGCTGCTGCTTCTGTATATGTAGTATTTGCAGAGAGGAATTAGCCAGTGAAGTGCTCTTATTGCATGCATTTTCAGCCCACCACTGATTCAACCGTGTCACAGTGCTGTTCTCGCCAGCTGACATCCCGACATGTAAAAGCCATCAAGTGTCAAACTTAAAAGGGGTCATTTTTAATATATTCTGCTGCACATAGAACTGGTCCATAGCCCGCTCAAAGTACTCTTATAATTGATTTAAAAATCTTACAGCTGGAAACTGTATAGAAATAAAATAATTCTGGATATTCTTGATATACTGTATCACAAAAAACATCTCACTCTCAGATTTACCTTTCCCCAATACAACCATCAAACAACTTATGTGCTTTGAAAATACTGCAATCTCCAGAACTGACAGGTGGACTGGAGGATAGGGGGATGAGCGATGCAAGAGTGCAATTTACCTTGTTGTGATTGGATTAGGGTGTGCGTTGAGATTGCGAACAATGATGGCGACATCTACTGAGCAGGTGTTGAAACTGCAGTTGTATGAAGTTGTTAATGGCAACGGTGGTATCTCCTTAGTGGGTCTTGATACTGCAACTTGCATTAATGGATTAAATCTGAGAGAAACAATCAAAACATGAGTTGTCTTACTGCTACTTATTATATATATTTTTTGTTCAATACAGTCTACACTAAAACTGATCACTAACAAATTGACATAACTTTACTTTTATTTAATTCAGACTTCATTAAGTGTAACTTAAATTTTCACTGTTCTCACTTTGTCCTTTTCCTAGCTCTGGCCTTTATCCTTCCTGGGGTGACTGTGGCTGCACCTGCCAGCACGTTTGGGGAATTCGCAGCAGTTTATGTCTCTTCAAAGCAAATGTAGCAGAGATGGCTGACATCATCTGTATGTATTCCATATCTGTAATATTGGCCATTTTACTGGACTATTGTTTTTTTCAATGAAATACATATTGTTTTTAACAAACGTATACACGTGTGAGAATGTTTTCCCCTAAATGCCATTAACACTTGTTTTACGTGGGCTACGTATGACTTTACACAACACAAATAAAATATACATGTGTAGATAGTGAAATATTTGTACATCATGGTACACATTTGTGGATTGTCTTCTGTGGCTTACAACTATTAAAGTCCAATAAAAACCTCCATCCATAAGATATGGCGTTACACAACTGATGTTCACGTTGTTACGCTGTCGTTACGCTGTCGTTACACTTTACCTTTCTTACGCATTGAATTTATAGCTTCAAGGTCTTTTCATAGGGAGTTTAAGCAAATTGGATGATCACATAAACATTTCTCTCTTGTTCCTGCCAATTTGGTGCTCCCTTCTCTCTTATCTTAGTTGGTAATGAGGCCTGTAACACAGCGTTAGCGATTATCGGAGGGGGACCTGAACACCCAGAACCAGAGAAAAGATTGCCTCCGAGAGAAAATCAGATTGAAAAAGATTCCTCTGCACATGGCCACCAACACAACTCCAATACCCCAGCCCCTTTACCCAGAATAATTATAGGAAATTGTAGGTTGTGGAAATACACTTTTTTTGTTGTTGATTGCAGGCAAATGTTTTCAGGGGGATTGGTTTATGTCATTTCAGGCACACAACACTCTCATTAAAAAGGTAAACCAGCAAGGTGAGACAGACAAATAGATGACACTTCGGGAGTTGAATTTTACCTGTCGAGTCACTGCCACTGAGAATACAAACAATCTCCTCCTGTGTGTCAATTCTTTTATGTTTCAAATCATCACAGACCTGCACACAAAAGGTGTGTGACTGCTCAACTGCATGGCTGTGTTGTCTCTGAAAACATTAGAGATTTTGATTTTACATATAAACAGCAACGTGAGAGTCAGTCCAAGATATAATTTTACCTGATACATCACATCAATAATGGCGTTTTGGCAAAACAATAATATGATGTGCAGCATGTTACTACTATTCTAAGCAGCTGTTGCTGTGGTGTTTTTTCTGCTCTGCACAGCAGGGATCGCTTGTCACAGTGAAAATGGACACCTTTGGCTTTTATGTGTTTCTGTTATTGAAGGTAAATTTTAGGCACTGTGTAACTTCTGTGTACTGTCATGTGTTGAAAACAATGAAAAGTATATGTTTTAATATGTAGATGCTATGGTGGCTTTTTCTAATTTTAATTCCAATAAGCTAAATTAAATAAATAAATTCAAATGCATTGTTTATTCTGTCCCAGACAGATAATCTGCTGCTCACTGTCACTGTAGATGTTCTGGATTTTAATAAAATATTGTTTTAAAGGATCTACTCACTTACTGTACTTGAAGACTTAAAATATATAGCCTCCAAGCCAACGCTGAGATTAACACCTTTTCTCAGATTGGACAAAGCACCTACAGAGCAATGAAAACATATTTAAGTTTTCAAGTAGTACTATTCATCACAATTAAACTGAGTACTACTTGAAAATATGCCTTTAATTGGACTTGTTTAAAATTTGTCTGAATGACTGTGAAGATGCCTAACAGTAGCATGGTGTCTTCGAAATATCCAGGTTACTGCCAGCAAGTGCAAAATAACATTTAGTTTTCTAATCATCCACCTCTGTGGTGGTTTGGTTAGTATTTGGTTATTGTTCAGGTGCACTGGTCATCATGGTTACGAGGAAACAGCGACTTTTGACTTTTGACTTTTAATAAAACAAGAAGTAATCCCTCTTGTCCGAGTCAGAAACCCAACCATCCAGACCCGGGAAAGTGTCCCATAATTTCTGCTTTTACTTCTGAAGGACAACAGTCGTTATTTTTCATTTACTCAGTTAGCGTCAGGTCCGACTGAAGCTTGTACAGCAGCATAAAAAGTTGCAGGCAAAAAAAATACAAAATCAAAAATCTAATTGTGGGATTTGACAAAAAAGTAATTTGTCATAGTACAGTACACTTACAATAGCCTTAAATTCAGCAAGAGATATCAAATTAGGAAATTAAAAGTTCCTACGAAGACTATTCTAAGTGGCTAAATGGGGCAGAAAACATGGAAATCTTCTTTCCCATATATGAGAGAAATGTGCTGAGAATGGATTTCAAAATAAATATACCGGTGACTCAGTTGACATATGGACAGAAATTGCCAGCTGACCTTGGAATAGAAAACACAACAGAGAGTGCTTTTAAATTGGTGACAAGATTGAATGCACTGTGAGAAGTAAGAAGATGTGAAGAGGCATTAAAATCTGCTCTCCACCTACTGTACATACAACTTGAAGGAAATGCATACAGCTTCACACTTGTTTTAACTTACATTCTTTTCATGTCTGTTCCGAACATTGTTATAAAATAATTATTCTCTCTATCTCTCATATTATCATAAAGTACACTCAGTATAAAAGGTGCTAGATCTTAGGTAAAGTTAATACCCGAAACCTGTTTAATCTCCCTTTGAACATTCTCCTGGAAATCCAGGTGCTGATTCATGGTGAAAAGAAACGCTGTGGTTTGTCCATTGAACACTGCAATAAATACATTAACCCTTTGTTTTTTCCATTTGTTACATCCTGCATCCATAATATAATAAAAATTCTAGGCTTGTTTCTATTTTAGTGGCTCTTTAAATTGAGTTTTAATGGCGATGTTTTCATTGTGCTCCTGATTCAGTCATTATCAGTCTTGAGTTTCTCCTGTGCCGTTCCAGTCAAGAATCAAAGCGATTCCAAAGGTAGACATACTGAGATTATTTTATTTGTTTGGGCCTTCTATTGCTCATCTCATATTGTCTTTGACTTAATGTAGAGAATGTAGAGCTCCTTCTGCTTTATATGTTAAAAGTTCATCTAATCTATGCTTGATTTTTTTTTTCAGTTTTTTTTTTTCAATTCTTTTAATCAGTCTTTTTAAATTTCATAACAGTTGCTGAAGTGTATTTGAGGGAGAAGAGCCACAGCTATATATTGTAAAACCCCATCATCTGCAGATCAATTAGTATTAGTTCTATGCAGATTAATATCAAAATAATTTAGAAAAATAGAACATATAATATGTGCACATCTGCAGGAGGTTGCTTACTTAGAAAACAGATCTTCTTAAACATTCAAACCTGTGTTGATTTTGATGAAGAATATTTGTAGATGACTTGTTTTCATGACAAAAAACTAACCTTTGGAAAATAAGAACTATGACAAAATGTATAACATTTACTATCAATGAATAAAAATGAAATGATAATAAGAATGCCAGATGACTGGATGAATGAGGTAATGAATGGTTTAAGTCTTATTCATGGAGCTGCAGCATTTGTAGAATCATACACTTCAACTCCTTATCAGTGAAGCCAGCAGCCAATATCTTTGTCTAGAAGTTGATTTAGCTGTTTGACCTGTTGCACAACTGTCAATAAGAAGCATCTTGCATTCACTAATGTTCTTTCCATAATAATGTTAGCTAGTCCATAAACAAATTAATAGACATGCAGGTAGCACAGCCTTTATAATGTTATATTACCTTACCTTTATAAAAGGTAATAGGTAATATAAGATTATAAACATTATTTTCATTCATATTTGATAGCGAAGTGTACCAGTCTACATACATTGGCATCCAGGAGTGGTGGAGGGGAGAGTGGGGAGACGTTACACAGCCTGCAAGGTATGCCTTGCCCCATCCCTCTCTGATTACCAATTACTGCTGTGCACTACAGTGGAGGTTCAAGCAAAGCAGCAGCTCCATCTTAATGAGACAAAGGGTCACCGCTATGCATATGATGTCATCTTTCTAAATACCAGAGCAGATCAACCACACAGCGCAGGCTTTGTTCCCTTCTAAAAGCACCAAAAAGCCATGTGTTGAGACACCACGGAGAGAGGGAATAGAAAGGGAGTGGGTTGAAAGAAGGTAGACAGGAGGAATAAAGAGACAGATGCTGGTAGTACCAGCATTACCTGTCTTAATTTGCTCCCTTCTCATCCTTCTCATTTGTGAGGAATCAAAGGTTTTTGCTAATTTATAATTAGCTGACCCTGACACTAATTAGTAATGCTCTGTGCATCGCCACTTCAGCTTAGAGTGAACTGAATATTCCCTTAATGTGGTCACCATGCCAATAAGAGTAGTGAAACATTGTTAAAGAGCATCTCTGCAAGCTCATCAATATGCCATCAAGTGAACTTGTCTGAAGAGGACTATTGATCTGCACTGAGGACTGTGGAAATACATACAGTACAGTTTAACAGTCAGTAGAGTTTGTTTATATGGCACCTGTACAAATGTACATGATCAGCACATGTTTACAAATTATGTAATTTATTGAATGAGTTCTTCATTATGTTGTGTTTAAATTGAGGGACTCCAAATTGCCTACTAAAGGGCATTTAAAACACGAAAGCAGTCAGAAGAGACAAGCAATTCTGAGAATGTTGTTTTTGTGAGCTACTTGAAAGGAGTGTGCCACAGGTTGCCAATAAAATAAGTAAAATTAAGTCATGAAATATTTCCCTAATCTGTTTTTTGGTAATTGACTTATAATTGAATTATAGTACAAATCACTCATAATTATAAAAATGCGTAAAGATATTATCATGTTGTGAATTATTATGAGCCTGTGCTCTCAAACAAAACAAACAAACAAACAAAACAATACTATAGGTTGCAAATTCAGTGGGCAAAAATGACTTATAGTTACATTTGAGTGACACACCATCTAGAGGCTGTGGTAATTATGATGTGCTGTAGTTCAGATGACATCAATATAAGGTATCTGGAGGAGGGTGGGGGGAGGCTAGATAGTCAGGTAGATGGCAGAAAGGGGGAGAAGTTGCACAAGCGGCATTGGAGGACTGTTTGAGACCTGACTTTTTTACCGTCACGTTGAAACATTTTAGCCATCACATCTAGCATTTTACTGCTGTTAAACATCATGATCATTTTAGCAAACCGTTGCATAATTACACATCAAGCAGCAATATTTATTTGGAGTTGTGCTTGTGTATACCTGATGAATGTAAGTCCAATATTCATTCCTGAAAAACATCTGCCTCTTTAGCTTTTAAATGCTCCACTTTTTATTTCCATTAGGTAAAAAGGTTGACAGAGACCTTTTTAGTGACCTGCATGGTAAGCAAGAAGTTATTAGCCTCTGTTACTCTGGGAATCTGCACCATCTGCTTCAACCATTTCCCAACATGTACCAGGGAAATTATGTTTATTTATTCCAACTTTGATATAAAAAGAAAGACCAGAGGCTGTTGGGTTAGCTGATGCGGTGAGTCACGCAGCGACTCCAGAGGCCTGCTACAGCTGTGTATGAGTAAACATGGTAGTTTAGGAAGCAGGTAGACTGCAGGTCAAGAGAAGGAATGCCAACACTGTATCTCAATCGGAGGTTTCTTTTCAACTATAAGCAAGGTGGAGCTCACATGACACAGACACACAGGCGACTACAAAGCAGCTGCCTCGGGTGAACAGAATAACACTCGTCAGTGGCAGAGAGAGGGGCCGAGGCCAGGGAAGAACGAGAGAAAGAAAGTGTTATGCCAGCCAAAAGTGTGTGCAGCTGAGAGAGAGTGCATGAAGGACACTGAGATGAGAGCCACAGTGTATTTAGCTGGGAGACTAAAACTGCAGAATGGGAATGAGAGGAGAGCAGGAAAAGGGATTAAAAGCCTATCGACCGGCCTGTGCAACCATTTCATACATTATATGAAGCTATGTTTAATTCAGGCCTACACTGTGGACAGACAGAGATGAGATAGAGCTAGAGGGGGTGAAGATGAGGAGGGTGGAGATAGAGAAGAAGGACCAAAATGGGAGGATCGCCCCGGTCAGTCAGCTTATAGATGTAGCTAACCATAACAAGAGGTTGGTGTCTCCTACACAACCAGCACAACTTATGGTAGGAATAATGTTCTTTGCTAAAAGCGAGGGATAAGTCTTTTTAACACAATGTTTACAGCTTTCTTATATATAACTCTAGTGAAGGAATACTCAGTTTACTGAAATTTTAGTTCATTTTATTTCCCAGTAAAAATCTAATTTAAATATGTTGAGTTTAAAAAAAACAGAATATATATCACTGATTTACTCACCAACCACTTAGAGTGGACCCACAGTCTAAACGTGGACTAGAGGTGGACAACTGACCCACCAGTTGGGAACTAATGAATAAATATTATACAATAACAATAATATACATTAACATTAATATATAACACTTGATTTTGGTATTCATATAAATGCAATATAAATGTTGATACGGATGCAATGATCTGAGTAAATTAGCTGAAATTGGAGATTCCATCTTACATGAAATGCTGTACTGTTAAGTCAAGAAGGTGCCCACCTCTGCCTGTACCACAACCATCCCACTTGAGTAAGTGATGAGGACCAACATTTGATGAATATAGTCCTCTCGTTGTACCTCACTTTCCTCCCCTCATCACTATTTTTCCATGTCTTTTCTTACTCATTCTTTCATATTATATATGGCCCTTCTAAAGCTTTGAATTAGCTACATACTTCTCCAGGAATCCCTATGACAAGGCCCCAGCATGTCACCCTATGATTATCCTTTCACGATTATGGCAACCAAGGGCTTAATATTTCTCTTGAAATAGCCACTATTTGAATTTCTACTAATATCTTCAGCTCAGTGCAGCTGTAATAATAAGCCTAACCCTCATCCATACTGTGTTTTTCTTTGTAGATATTTCTTTGTGTAATTAGTCACGTCAAGGCACACAAAGTGTTGTTTTGATGAAGGAGTGAGAGCACACATCAGTCCTTCACATCAGTCCTTCACAAATACCCTTGTATTGAAGTAACAATGGACTCCGTTCCAGACAGTGCAGAATATCGGTCAGTGACAATACCCTTTCATGAGGCTGTTGGCAGGCAGCAAATCCTCCAGTCAAATGAAGGTTAGATGCATTACAGCATTCTCGAAAATTGACACTAGCTCCCGAGCTGCACTGCACAAACAACACATGACCAAAGTAAAATTATTACTTAGATTATATTGACTGGCCAGAGGTTTATTTTCCCTGCACTTATTGTTCATTCATTAGTTTTCTTACTCCTAGATCACTAAATGTTACACATTTCAGATTAAATTTGAATTGTCCCATTTATTGTCTAAATGTTATGTAAATTACTTATACTATTAATACGTAATACAATCTTTCTACGTCTTTTCTGTCTTTAAAGGGGATGTGTGATGCACATTTCCCAGTCTATATTTATATTCTGGGCCTCTACTTGAAAATCTCGATTTACAATTAAAATTTCCTTATTTATCTTATAATGGCCCTTTATGCAGCTGCTCAGTTCAGTCTCTGTGTGAAACAGACAGTATTACTAGGATTTCACTTCTTTTTCTTGTTTTTTACTTTGAATTGGAAACCCTATGACCTCTACTCAAGCACCACCCGCAAGACAAACATTACTACAGGAAGTGGCACATTCATCTAATAGGTGTGCTTAGGGAAAGCTGTGTGTATGTATGCTGTTGCCTTCAAGTTCCCATCCAACACAGAGGACACAGCTACATATAGCAGCTTCATTAAATATTATCCTGTGAATTAATAATCCCTGCCTTTATGATTGTGTCAAATTAGGCTGTGATGATTTGATTAAACACAAACGTAGGAACTCCTGAAATCCAGTGGATGCTGTCATAGTCTTCAAGCTCAGAAGAACATGAGGCAACACTTGGATGATAATATGAGCTAAAAAAAAAAAAAAACTATGCCATCTGTTGTCTTTTATTTAGAAAAAATATATGTATTTTCCACGATTATAAATGCACAGTTTCAGTCAGAAATCCTTACTCTTCCTTTTTCCTCTCATCTCTGTTTTCACAACAGAAATAACTTTTAAATTCACTTTTTTTTATGTGTAACACTCATAATAGTTTGTTCATCATCATCTCATCACTCCATAGCAGATACTTTCACAATAATTTCCACATTTATTTATAGCCTGTAGCCTCACTTTTAATATTTGGAAATTATTTCTAGTGTTTGCATAGCTTCACATTCTGTTTAGGACCTGGTGTCCACTTGTGTGGACATCACATTTTGGGTTAAATTACCTCACTAGTTAATTTTGCTTAACTAGGGCCCTCATGGCCATGTGTGTAGATACTTACACTACCATCTAGTGGTGTTTGCAACATTTCAAATGAGCCACATTGTAACTGTGACTGTCCAAAGGGGGCAAATTGTTGGTGACTTTACTGTACTTCATGGTAATTAACATATGTGACCATCATGTTTTCTCTAAAACTACACCATATAAAAATACAATGCTTACTTTTTATATTATCAAGTTTGAATAAGCCCAAATAGCAACAAGAAATATGAAATGCATATCAAACAAGGGTTCTGGTCTTAAAAGGATATAGTTAATTTTTTATTCAGATCCTCACTGGCTTCCACAAAATGATCACTAGTCTTGCTCTTACTTCTTGTGTACTGAAGGCCTGTCTGTATCTATATCCATGCTGAAAATCAACAACATCATCTTCAGACTGATATTAATCTTCAAAAGCTCATAGTAGTTCATCTCTAATGATGACTCTTCAATGGACGTCTGCAGCAGGTGTCTGTCGTGAGCTGGTGCTATATTGTATGATGCCAGTGTGACTCTGTAGCAAGTTATATCACTTAAAATTCCATCCACACTCCCCCCTCTCTACCACCTTGGCCAATCACCTAGCTACACATATAAGCTTCGTACAGGCAACAGAACTGTAAATTGGTTCATTTTCCACTCCCTTAAACATTTATGGCAGTGGAATTGGTCATTGAGAGAACAATACTGTTTTAAAAGTGAGTTATACTGTATACACAGTAGCTAAAAGCTAACAGTCTAAAGGGCTCTTAATTCACACCCACGTGTGTACAGTGAAATGTACACCCGTGGGTGGGAATTAAGAGCCCCATGCCATTTATCTTCATCAGAGTTAGACCAAAGAAAATTATTTTACTACATATAAATAGGACCACTAATCACTCTGACACTAACATACAGGTGTATCTATGAAAACATGCTTTTCAAAATGGTTACAATATTGTTTCTTCCTATGTAAAACGTGTAAAAAATTGTTTGGGAAGGATGTACATATCTGAGGGTCAAATGTTGAAATTGATATTCATGTGATTGGTCGTTGTAAATTGTGCTCAGCATAGTTCAGTACTTAAATATAAATATAGAGAAACAAACTGATTCTGTGTAGACTGTGTAAAACCTCATACAAGGACCTTATCCATGTATGTGTGTGTGTGTGTGTGTGTGTACTCAAAAGCTAATAGAGGTCAGGAGAGGTTACACACTAGTCAAGGAGGTAATTTGAACTTCTATTGTCTTCAATCATTTTGATTTTATCATTGACATAGGTTGCTCATTTAACCTTTATAGAAAAAAAGAAAGCTGTGATGGAAAGAAATTACCAACCATCATCTATCCACTAATACTGTGGCAGAGTTTTCAGTACACTGATAATCCAGATAAAGTTTTGAAGAATTACAATTTGCAGGTGCATCAAGTAGCAAGTGTAATACAAGGTTATGCTGATATAAGGTTGAACACAAAACTTAATACACAATTCTAAACCATAGGCTATACTTTTTAGGAAATCAACCATTTTATCAGAATAAAGTATGATTATGGCAGAGAATATCCTATCCCCACTAAGACACATTTGATTCCCCAAATTCTAATTCTGAACATTGTATTTTGTGACATCTCTTTAATTCCAGTGCTAATTTTGATGAAGTATAGGGTGCAAATTGATTTGATATGGCATATGGCTTATATAAGTGACCTAATTTATTAACTCGATGCATTTAGTTCTTGATGAACTAAGTTTTGATTGCATGCTGGCCCTGTTGAATTGAAGATGCTACTACATGTCATTATGAACCCATATGGGGCCAGGATTTAACTTTTCATGCCTACTTGTTACCTATTTAGCCCTGAAGTGACACATCTAAAATGGCAAATTCTGGTTTGATGAGCATTTTGAAATAGAAGTTGTACTTGGATACAGTGGTACTTTGAGATGTTATTATATCTAACTTCTGAGATATCTTTGTAAATGATCATTTAATTAATGATTCAAATATTGTTTTGATTGCATACTCCCTGACTGACTGAATCCTCCACAGTTGGCTCTACGGCAGCAGGCAGTGTGGTGCTGGTGCTCCAGCCTGCTGTTGATAGTGTGATTGCTCTCTCTGTGGAAAGTGATGGAGTATGTCTTACCTGCGACATGCCAAAAAAAGCAATTGTGCCCGTTGATGGATGAAGTATCTCAGTGCAGTGGTGTCTGTCTGCTCACCATCTTAAATCAATCTGCTTATTTAGCCTCTGTCAAATTGATCATCTGACAATGCAAACACATTTCTCCAGAGCAGTATGTTGCTATTAAATCACAAATCACAAGCACTGCAAAGTCTAAGTCCCACCTCTGCTTTCAGAGGCATTCTGGTTAAATATGTCATACAAACTGAAACACAAAAATAGATAACAAACAAATAAGCATGAAGCAAAAATCTGACGTCAGCCTTTTTGTCATAGCTGTAAATCAATTACATCTTAGGTGTTTTTTTGTTTTGGTTTTTTTTGCTCAAACTGGGCAACAACACAAACAAACAACAGCTGTCAAACACCAAGTCATCATGTACCTTCTTCTTTCAAAATTACTTTTCATTGAACCAAAGTAGGAGACAAAATTATTAGCAGGGGAGGAATGGATCAGAGAAGGATGAGGGTGAAAACTCCGAAACGTATTAAAACAGTCCATAATGAGACCTGCAAATCTTTATGAGGGGGCTAAAAATACAACTGTTAAGACTTCATCCTAAAGTATTTTACTATGGAATAACCATGACTTGTGGCTGCATCCTGGTTGTTTAACAAAGAAAAAATATGAAAGAGGCAAATATCTTATATGTTATATGAATATTTAAGATGATATTTATACATTTAATAGCTGTGAATCAAGACCTCCAGTATTTGGATCAAGTAACATGTAATAAATAAGGTGTAAAAGTCAGTAGAATATGGCCATTATTTTAATACGTCAAATACATATTTAATTACCATTTATTCAGCTGTCTCTAATCTAATTTTGCAGGTTTTATCTATTGGTAGTGATCAATAATGATCATGATCCTTAGATATACTGTACCAGCAGCTTAGAGCATGAAATCTAAAAGCTGCCTCACCAAAAAGTTGAGCTTGCTTTTATAACACCTACTATATACCTGGCAAGGTTTCATCAAAATAAACACCAAAAAAAATCAAATAAACGTGGACTTAATCATCTGATATGGTTTAATAAATGCACCAAAATGAATAAATCATAGCAATTAAATCTAAAAAGGCTGACTTACATATTCTGTTTGTGTAAGAATTGATCCTGTCATGGAGAAGCAGAGGCTTAACAAAGTGGAACACTAGGTGGGCGCCTGCACCATCCGTTGTCATGGTGCCCAAAGGTCAGCATGAGAAGTCTCAACATTCTTTAGTTTTCTTCAGTCCTCAGTCAAGAGCAGAAATCTGATTGCAGGAGGATTTAGCAACTGGACATTACCAGTGGCAACAGCTGACAGCTGTGAACACCAACACCAACAGTCGGTGAAAAAGTCTATGAGGAACTTTTTTGGACAAATCTCAGCCTAAAATAATGGGAGAATATAATGGTGAGCTATCCACACAGGTGGACCAAAAATAACTGTTATGACTAAATGACGGTTCCTGCCTCAAATTGTACACCGACTGTACATGATTGTGCTTCAGAAGAAGGGTAGTAGCTGGTTCAGTGGCAGAGTATTAAAGTACTATACTATCTGCCACATTTGTTTACTAGATCCGGTGTATAGACTGGATATTATGGGTATCAACAGAGAGTAGAACCCAAGGCAGCTTTAACTGAAGAAACTGTGTATTTTTACACATAGACTCAGGAGCAGGAGAAGGCAACCCAGATCAGGACAGAAGACAGAACTGGGCTCAACAGAGCAGCAGCACTGAACAGAACAAATCTGACTAGACTAAACAGGCAAAACAGAAGACCTGAACTGAACCAAAGAGATGACAAACTCAAACAGAGAAACCAGACTAAAACACAAACACAACTAATCAAGAAATGGGGCAATGGTGAGTGGGTAAAAGAAAATTATGATCGGCTAGAGAAAACACAAGGACAGGACAGGGCTGATGAGAGTGAGGCAGGGCAGGTGTGAGGAAAAGTGTGGCGGGAATAGACAGGGAGCCAATTGGTTGGGGAAAACACAGGGACGAGGGCAGGACTCACGGATGATGTAAGGCAGGTGTGAAACTAAAATGCCAATGGCCAAATACAAAGACAAAAGACCCTGCACTATGAACACAAAAACCCATGAAAAGAGTCCATGAACACAACAACAAAACAGAAGTCTAAAAACCATAAGTCCATGACGGTGTTCTTAAAGCTGAAATACACCAGGCATTAACGAAACGCATCATGCAGGTACAGTGAAGTAAGGCTTTTTCTGCTTTGGCACAGCCATGTTATTTTGGAGTCATTTGGGGTTAATGTACAAAAACAGAGTTGAGTCAGTGTAGCAGTGGCCATGCTGCAATAGATGTATCATGCTGCACATGTGCACGGTGTATTTTACCTTAACTCTAACAAAATAAGTCCAGTATTATAGAATGAAATCAAAGATCAAAACCTGTTGAAACTTGCAGACAGACAGTTTAGCACTTCAGAGTCACTCTGCTAGAGATCGAAGTTATATGTAAATTTGGCAAGCAGAACACAATGCGTGTTGTAAATGTAAAATGTAATGTAAGAAAAAAAAAAGTATTCAAAATTGCACTAAAGATCTGCAAAACTGTGAGGCTGAGAAAGGTGAACATAATAGCAAGGGACCACTGTAGTGTATCAGATCCTGGTAAGAATATAATATAAAATTAGATACATTATCTAAGTTAAATCAGTTAAAAAGTTGTCTTTCTGTATAGTTCATGTGAGTTGGTACTCACTGATATGCAGTACCAGCATATCAACATTTTACTCCTTGGAGTATTGTGACTTCTTCTTGGGCACATGCATGTTACTGTGTAGCAAAATCCACACAGCAAGTAAGTTAAGTGAGAAACAGGCAATGGAGTACAAACACAAAAGCTGGTTTTAGCAACAAAAATTTCAAAGAAGCAACCTAGAAAGAAAAAGCAACGTTTTCAAAAATTGGTGGTTTCTTTAAAAAGAAAGACAAGATAGCGAGCATTATTGTTTACACTGAGCAAGAGCTGAATAAGACATCTGCTAATGTTAGCAGGTGCTAGAGGGTACCTCCCAGAGCAATTATTTGACTAACATTCAACTTACACACTACACATATGTTTTGTGTTCATAAGGCCTATGCGCAGAGATGAATAATGTTGTCCTTGCTATTATGAATCATGGTCTACAGCATGGCAGTCTGTTTTACTTGTAATCATTTAATTTAGGTGTCAAATTTAGGTGTCACTGTTGCTGGTCATTTACTTTGGGCCCAGCACTCTGACTGGTACTGACTTTGTATCTTTATTTCCACAATCATTCCTTTCATCCATGGGCATTAAGATGCTCATGTAACAAGTCTGGCTCTCAGACAGCATTCCAGTTCATCCCAATGGTGTTGAAGGTGGTTGAGATCAGGGCTCTGTGCAGAACAGAGCATTTCTTTATGGAGCTGGCTTTGTGCATTGTAAATAAGAAGTTTGCTAGATAATACGTATGTCAATGGTGTCAAAGCCGCCAAACCTAACTGTCCAAATTTTTATCACAACATTAAACACTTAAAATGCACTTCATTGTTTTATTTTTTTTGGCTTTTTATTATAATAGTATGTTAAATTGTTACATTGCTCATTGAAGATTGCCAAAAATGGAATTAAATCACAATCTAATAATCATAGCATGCAATAAGAGATGGTTACATGCAACATACAACATTTTATTATATCTTGTCACACCGCGGTGAGGTCAAGCTGGGTTTTTATGTCTTCTCATTTCCTGTTTTATTTTGAAAGCTAACTCTACTCTCGTTTCAGGTCACCGGTCTGATTGTCTTCCCCGCCCTGATTGTTTCCACCTGTTCCCCATTTCCCTCGTGTGTGTGTATATATAGTCTGTGTTTCCCTTTGTCCCGTGCCGAAGTGTCTTCGTACTTTCTGTCGTCGCACCCAAGCCTTTCCATTGAATCCAAGCCTGTTCCACGTTTCTTGCTTTGTAAGTTTCATAGCCATAAGTTTAAGTGAATGAAAATATATTTTTGTAGCCTGTTTTCGTCCTACGGGATAGTTTTCTGTTTGATTGATTCTTGTCTCTTTGATAAAGTTTTTCATCCTCTGGGATCGTTTTTTTGTTTTAAGCCGGGATATGTTGGTTATCCTGGCTGAATTTAGTCAGTTGCATGAAAGCAGCTCAAATTTAGCCCGGCCAAGTTACTATGGTAATTTATTCTCTGCAGCTAGCCTGCTCCAGACCAGGCTAACAGCCAGGCTAAGATTAATCCTAGTGATTCACCTGTATTTCCACCGTCAATCCTGTGAGGAATTGATGTTTTACAGCATGTCCATGCTCTTTCAAAGTATGTTGTATCATTTTAATGATCCTGTATTAAAATATTACATAGTAATTTTTCATTTAATTTAAATCTGTTTGTAATTGCAACAGTCTTTTTATATTGATTCAAGTTGTAGTATTATTACTCAGGCCAAGTGTTATATTGCTATGCTAATGAAGACTGCTTGTTGCAAATAATTGCAAATAGTCAGAGGTTTTAGAAATGTATGTTTTATTGCAGTAATTGAGATTACAAAACACAGCTGAGGAAGTTTCAAAGGTGTTTTCAATGAAATCTGTGATGAGGGCAATGTAGTATGTATAGGTCCAACTCCCATTCACTTGTTCCCTTTTCATAATGGCTTGCCCTTTTTTTTTTTTTTTTTTTTGGAGGATGTGCTGGACGAGGAAGCCCGGATCCTCAGAAGAGCATTCAGACATGAACGAGTCTTCCAGGACAGGTCAGATCCACTGGCCTTTGGAGATGACTATCTCATTGAGAGATACAGATTTTCAGGTGATGGACTAAGATATTTATCTAGGCTGCTGGCTCCAAAAATACAGCACCAGACAGCACGAAGCCATGCTCACTGTACCACCGATGATCTGCGTCACATTAAGATGGCTTGCGAGTGGGAGTTTCCTTTATTCTGTTGGGGATGCAGAGAACCTCAAAGGAACCATTTGTCGGACAATCAGACGTGTTTGTCTGGCGCTGAAATCATTCAGCAGTATCTTCATCAACTTCCCTGGCCACAAAAGACCCCTCTACATCAAGGAGGAGTTTTACAAGATTGCAGGTAACCCCAATTTTAATGTGCAACCATTAGTTTCTAAGTTGATCCGCCACAGTTGGATACTCACTATTTTTTGTTACAGCTTTCCCTAACATCATTGGGGCAGTGGATTGCACACACAAGAATTAGACGCCCCTCAGGTGAACATGAGGGAGATTACATTAACAGGAAATCCTTCCACAGCATCAATGTTCAGGTAAGAGTGATTTGTGGTTATGACCTAAATGAATCTGTTCTGTGCATTTAATGACCTAAATAGGCTACAACTTAACATTTCAGATGATCTGTGATGCTGACTGCCTTGTGAGCAATTCAGAGGCCTGGGTCAGTGCGCGACTCTAGTCTTTCGGGCCAGTCCAATTTTTATGAGAGACTCTCACAAGGTAACCCACATTTGTACTGCAAGCACCTTGGACATGGTGTGTGTAATTCTGCTGTGTTTTCTTAATAATATTTTGTATTATCAGGTGAATTCTCTGGTGTGCTGCTGGGAGACAAAGGATACGTCTGTGGGTCATTCCTCTTGACTCCCCTTGCGGACCCTGAAACTCCACCACAGCAGGCCTACAACCATGCGCACACCAAGACAAGGGCTCGAATTGAGATGACCTTCGGCCTTCTGAAATCTCGATTTCAGTGCCTGCACCACCTGAGGGTTTCCCCTGACAGGGCCTGTGATGTTATTGCTGCATGCGTAGTGCTGCATAACATTGCAGGCCTAAGAAAGATCAACAGCCCCGAGTGGCTGTTGACTGGGAAAATGTTCTAATCTTCCCAGACAACATTAATGGCAGACTTGTCAGGGAGCAATATATCAAATTTTTTCACCTAATTTTTGCACTTTAATAAAAAAAAATTTCCTGTGTGAGCACTGGTGGTCATTTGAAATTCTTTTACATTCATAGAGACAGGACAGACACAATGTTCTAGTTTTTTTTATAAAAAATTATTTAGCAGTCATTTGTCTTGGTTGCTTGGATTCTAGAAAGGAGAGCAAAAGTAACAAGGATTAAAACACTGTATTGCAGATGTGGTTACTGTGTGCATTAAAAGACTCACTACTTCTAGTTTCTGGATTTCGAGGTCCAGTTTTCTGAGTGTCTGGCGTTTAATCTCAAGATCCAGCTCCATTTCTTGGAGCCTTCTCTTATTTTTTTTTAGTCTGATTTTAACATCAGCCAGCTCTATCTGTTTCTACAGGTGCTTTGCATAGCGCGTTCTGACAGTTTGTGACGTCTGTAAAAGAAATGTCAATTAGCACAGCAGGATTTGTGCATAATGTAGATTTACTTTAGCCAATACTCACAATGTTACCAGGCAGCTTAGGAGACTGTGCAGCATCTGAGTCCTGTTACACATTTTCTATTAGCACCACATCACTGACTTCATATCCTTCATGGACTAAATAAGGAGGCCAATACCATAAATTGACATACCTCAAGTCTTCTGGAGTCCACTGACAGTCTCCTCATCTGCAGAAGTGCATTATGCAGCTGCATATGTGCCTTCCCCCGGACAGTTTCTGTGGCTGGGACAGGGTCTGTCACTGTCCCTCCCTGGATCCCCTCCATCACTGGCCTCCATTTATTTAAATGGAGTGCCAGTTCCTCTGCTGGAGTCACATCCTGGCTTGGTGGACCGCCCCCTGTTCCAGTTCTATAGGCTTTTTTCTTAACTGCTACAATCATACAGACATTGAACATGTCAGCAGACACCTAATCTATTCACCTCATTTGTTCAGTGTTATGTATTTTAAAGTCCCTTACCAGCCTGCAAAATGTTATTTAATTTTTACTTGCTGTCAGGTCCTGTTGTGGCCAGAGAGGTTTGTTCTTTGTGAAGGAGAGAAAGATAATAACGTAACACGAAAGGTAACATGAGAAAATAGATTAAATGACACATTATGGTTAATTGTTTGCACCTAATCATATTCTACATTTCCTGAGTAACACGCACCTGCTTGCCACTCTTAAAGTAAAGTATACAACATTTAGTGGACTTGAAAAGTAACTGCTGTGTGTTGGGGTAGCAGCATCAGAGCCAGCGACACCAACAGACTTAATAAAATCATCAAGAAGGCTGGCTCTGTACTTGGTGTCCGGCTGGAGACGTTTGGTACTGTGGTGGAGAGGAGGATGCTGAATAAACTGTTTACCATCATGGACAATGATCAGCACCCTCTCCATCACACAGTGGACAGACAGCGGAGCACTTTCTCCCACAGACTGCTCCAGCTCCGCTGTCGTAAGGAAAGATACAGGAAATCTTTCCTGCCACAGGCCATCAGCATGTATAATAATAGCTACAATTCGGTCATATATTATATATATTATATTATTATATTTTATTTTACTTATTCTTATTTAATTATTATCTTAATTTTCTTATTCTTTTTTAATTATCTTATTCTTATTGAATTATTAATTATTATCTTAATTGTTGGTTGTTCTTTTTATTTCATTGTGTTGTATTGTGTTATGCTGCCGCTACACTTAAATTTCCCAGTTTTTGGGATTAATAGAGTATCTATCTATCTATCTATCTATCTTTAATTGTAGCCTAATTATGACAGTTCCAGTGGAGCACTGTTTATTAAATGTACAGTTTTGGACTACTTGCGCATTAAGCCGGTCCGCTATTGTCTGCCAAGCTTTCTCGCGTTCTTTAATTATGGCACTTATACTCTTATAATGTCCTTAACTTCGTTGTAGATCCATCAGGAGCTGTTGTTCCGCGGCAGTGAAGTAAGCTGCGCGACTTTTATCCATGTTCCCATCGGTGATTCTGTGAGCGATCGCGAGGTCTGTTTAAATATGCCGTGAACACGCACTTATCCCAAATATCTTCACCTGGCTCAACATAGCCGCACCTTTTCATCCTGGCTCAGCAAACGTGCAACCAATTAAGCCAGGATACACAGACCAAGCTAGGTCAAGCTGGGCTTGCTTAATTATCCTGGATTTCTTTATTCTAGTTTTGTGCAATACCCCTCTGGTCAGTGTAGCCATTTTTGTTGTAATTTTTGTAGACTGTGTATCAGCAGCTCAAAAACAATAAAAGTTTCTTCCAAACCTGCCTATTCCGCATCTGAGTCTGCCGCTTTGTTCTGGGCCTGACAATTTTTTTTATTAATCACTTTCTATAAGTCACAGAAGCTCTGCAATCAGGTCTTGAAGGCACTTTTTTTTTTTTTTTTTACCAATGAAGGGCATTAAATGCAGTTGACAGCTCTCAAAAAAATAGCCAGTGGCCCTTAAATTGAGATTATTTAGTTCTTGACACCGGTATGTTTGAACAGGGCAAGTGGGAGGAGGACCCAAATGCAGATGAACAGACACACAAGGCAAGGCAAATGGAAATGTACTTAATGCAATGGTCAGGAACAGGCTTACAGGTTGTCAATGAGAAGACGGGGTATTCAAAAATGTTTAATAACTAAGAAACTAAGATAAATTCAGAATGCCTTTATAATCCTCTCTCTTTATCTTCTCTCTTATGAGGACTGAGCACCAGGAGCCTCGCTGCATTTCTCTTTTGTACAAAGTCATAATGTGTTCTCTTATTTTACTCTACCGATTGCAATGTTAAGTTCTATCTGAAATTGGTTTTTCAATATTTAAAATATCCTCCATTTGAGTCAAGTGCACCCATAGATAATTCAATTTGGAAACTAAAAGCCAGGAGTTGCAAAAAATCTCTCTTTAGAGTGAAAAAGTGAATAATTCATAGTCCATTCTTTTGAACAAGGTGCCAACAAATTGTCGGGAGTCCAGAGTCAGAGAGAATTGACAGAACCAACCTGCATTCTCTCTCTCACACACACACACACATACAGTCAGGCAATGGCACTAGACATTAAACATACATACACACACACAAAGAAAGCACCTAAACACAGACACACACTTTTTTGCCACTTTAGAATTTGGCACTTTATCCTTTCAGCTATATTTTAATTCTTATATACTTATATACAGTACTGTAAGTTTAGACACACTTTCTCTTTCAAGTGAATGGGAATTTTGACTGGTACTGCATATATTCTCACTTACTAATTTAATGGTATAAAATATCGGTATGTAAGATGGGAATGTATATGTATGATTGCAATACATGCATGTAAGCAGGTATCATGGAAGGAAGAGATAAAAACAAAGATTCTGAAATACTGTATCACAGATGTCTTCCTATAGTGGAAACAGGGCATAACTCTTCTCAAACCTGATTCTTTGTTTATTTTAATACGCAGCAATCTAAAAATTAAGATATCAATACAAGGACTGATAATTTTGCTTATTTAACAAATTTTTACACAAATCTGATACTCGATTTGAATGTGATCACAGAATTCTTTATGTATGTATAAAGTTAGTCTGTCCTAACTGCAAGTGTAAATGCTATGGGTGGACCGATACGTTTTTTTGGGTTTTTTTTTTTTTTTTTTTTTTCAGGGCAAATATTGATTATTAGTAATCAAGGAGACAGATAAGCAATATTTGGATTCCGATCGCAATGTGTTCAGAGTGCAGTTATACCTGCATAAACATACGTTTGTCTTTTTTAATCTAGATAGTGGCAGAGATAATAGAATGAAGATATAAGCATAGGCGGAACTCTCTAATGGAGTCTATAGGGACTCGCTCTCCTCCAATCACATGCACGCGTTTGAAATATGCATATACATCGCACCTCCCAAATATGTGTATCTCACAGATTATAAGACCCAATGCTTTAGCAGAGCAGTAGGAGGTCCAAATCAAACCAGTTAACATGCACATTGACCTGGCTGGCATCATGGCCTAACCTCACAGAGGTCAAAGGCTTCCATGAGACACCCCGCACACCTCAATCCCAGAGTCATCATGGAGCACAGGAGAATGCTCGAGTATTTTGCCAAGGAGGGGTCAAGTGTAACACAACAGACACTCACATCACCCTTTTCACAAGTCCTGAGTCACTGCCATGAGCACAGACCCATGCATATGTCCTCTCGCCCCACTAAATAAGGCCATTGTCGCTGTGTCCAACATAACATACCAACACATGTACACGGCATAGCAGATGTAATCTTGCCTCCCAGCCTCTCACATGGGCTGGAGGACAGAATGCATACAGCTGCATTGTTCTCAAACCGAAAGAGCTCCTTAGGTTCTTGGGAATAAAGGAGGGGTTTGGTCTGAGAGTAGTGGTCACTGCTGGGGTTGACAGACAGAGCACAAAGCTCACTCACTATCTTAGCTGAGGTCAGCGCAAGCAGCAAAGCTGTCTTAAATGACAACACCTTATATACTAACACACACATAATTAGTAGGAGTGACCTGATTGGCTGGCTACATACATGCAAATTTCAGTGGCCAATCGTGTGCATGTAATTTCAAGAGCGCTACCATAGAAAGTGAAGCCTATGTGAGATAGAACAATTAACACGGGGGCAGTGGATTAGAACGCAAAATGTATTCTCTTAAACACAAAAGCCATACATTCAGTCACTTTAGCATGCATGTCATGAACACAAACAAATACACCCTATCTTACACTTCTCATGCATGCATATATGCACACATACTGTACATGTGTCCATGCAGACAATACTGCACTAACTACACAAAGAGCTGTTGTGTGTGGCAGATTGTCAGCATCTTTCAAGGAGGCAAGTTATTAAGATGTATGTGACGGTGGCAGCACCATGGGAGAGGGTTTCACCATGGCGCTCACTTCAAAATGTGAATAATTAGGATAGATTTCCGCCTTGAGGGAAAAGCTGGTAACAGCATCCTGGAAGCCGGGTGGTGAGCAGCCTTTTGACAAGAACAAATGGCCCCCATATGCCACAGGAGATACCTATGAGCTATTTTATTGTTTCTGTTGGGTGCCAGAAGTGCTTCTCAGTTAGTTTATGTTGCAGGAAGTCTCCCCTAATGTGACCACATACCCTGAACACTCTGTGGAGTACTTTGTATCTGTGGAAAACAGAAAAAGAATAGGACTGTACTGTAACTCCATCTCAAAGCATGGAGATGCAAGTGGTTTTCTTTGACGGGTTTATTCTTCAGCAAATCCTCAAAAAACTGTGAAAACTAAAACACACATAATACACAGTATTAAAATAAAGGCAGCCATAAAGCTAACACATAACTGAAATGACAAACAAAAGACTATACCTCGTCGGCTGCATGCACGGTGAGAGAAATTTTGGCTTGATATCTTCAGTTTTTGTTCCTTTACAGCATTAAACGTGAATAAATGTCTTACAGAGGTTTCATATTTCAAATCTAAAGTTTCCATTCAGAGTATACTAAATACATCCAAATAAAATCAATATTAATTCCCCTTAATAACGCCTTTCACACAAAACACTGATGTAAATTCTTGCAACTGTTACATGTACAGTATGTAGGACTGTAAGTGATAAATATAATGAAGAATATTAGCCCTTTGCACCTGGTAATAGACACATTTTATATTCAGATGTCCTTTGGACTTGTTCACTTGGATTTTTTTCCCTGCTACTTACAGGACCTCGGGAAGATGATGTCAGTCGTTCATCTTTTGGCCAGATTGACATTTGACATTGACATTTGGCATTGATATTCAGAGGATGATTTCAAATAATGTAGGTGACCCCTTCCCTTTTGTCTGGCAGCATCACCAGGGAAGGATTAAGAGACTACGGTTTCCTGGGTACAGATGTAGTAAAGTTCTCCTCCTCTTACCCAGCAGAAACTAAAATATAATAAAAATTAAAACCGCAAGCGGTGTTGTAGTCCCTCGCTCATGCCGCCCGCCGCTGCCCGACGTGTTACAGAGGTGCTGCAACGCTTGAAAAATAAATGCGGCTGTGAGAAATGCAGGAATCTGTAGGATTTCAATAGGTTTTCAATGGGCAAAAAAGCCATTGACAATAGAGATAAAGAGAATGACAATAGACATAACAGGAATGACAATAGAGATAAAGACAATAGAGATAAAGAGAATGACAATAGAGACAAAAAGAATGACAATAG
This sequence comes from Pampus argenteus, assembly GCA_036937835.1. NCBI lineage: Eukaryota > Metazoa > Chordata > Actinopteri > Scombriformes > Stromateidae > Pampus > Pampus argenteus. Next base: position 2,907,018 of record CM072865.1, on the reverse strand, counting down.
AGATAAAGAGAATGACAATAGAGACAAAGAGAATGACAATAGAGATAAAGAAAATAGAGATAACGGGAATTACAATAGAGATAACAGGAATGACAATAGAGATAAAGAGAATGACAATAAAGATAATGACCATAGACATAACAGGAATGACAATAGAGATAAAGACAATAGAGATAAAGAGAATGACAATAGAGATAAAGAGAATGACAATAGAGATAAAGACAATAGAGATAAAGAGAATGACAATAGACATAACAGGAATGACAATAGAGATAAAGACAATAGAGATAAAGAGAATGACAATAGAGATAAAGAGAAAGATAATAGACATAACAGGAATGACAATATAGATAAAGACAATAGAGATAAAGAGAATGACAATAGAGACAAAGAGAATGACAATAGAGATAAAGAGAATGACAATAGAGACAAAGAAAATGACAATAGAGATAAAGACAATAGAGATAACCGGAATTACAATAGACATAACAGGAATGACAATAGAGATAAAGACAATAGAGATAAAGAGAATGACAATAGAGATAAATAGAATGACAATAGACATAACAGGAATGACAATAGAGATAAAGACAATAGAGATAAAGAGAATGACAATAGAGACAAAGAAAATGACCATAGAGATAAAGACAATAGAGATAACGGGAATTACAATAGAGATAACAGGAATGACAATAGAGATAAAGACAATAGAGATAAAGAGAATGACAATAGAGACAAAGAGAATGACAATAGACATAACAGGAATGACAATAGAGATAAAGAGAATGACAATAGAGACAAAGAGAATGACAATAGAGATAAAGGCAATAGAGATAACGGGAATTACAATAGAGATAACAGGAATGACAATAGAGATAAAGACAATAGAGATAAAGAGAATGACAATAGAGATAAAGACAATAGAGATAATAAGAATGACAATATAGATAAAGAGAATGACAAGAGAGATAAATACAATAGATATAAAGAGAATGACAATAGACATAACAGGAATGACAATTGAGATAAAGACAATAGAGATAAAGAGAACGACAATAGAGATAAAGAGAATGACAATAGAATGAAAGAGAATGACAATAGAGATAAAGACAATAGAGATAAAGAGAATGACAATAGAGATAAAGACAATAGAGATAAAGAGAATGACCATAGACATAACATGAATGACAATAGAGATAAAGACAATAGAGATAACAGGAATGAAAATAGAGATAAAGAGAATGACAATAGACATAACAGGAATGACAATAGAGATAAAGGCAATAGAGATAAAGAGAATGACAATAGAATAAAAGAGAATGACAATAGAGATAAAGACAATAGAGATAAAGAGAATGACAATAGAGATAAAGACAATAGAGACAACAGGAATGACAATAGAGATAAAGAGAATGACAATAGACATAACAGGAATGACAATAGAGATAAAGACAATAGAGATAAAGAGAATGACCATAGACATAACATGAATGACAATAGAGATAAAGACAATAGAGATAACAGGAATGAAAATAGAGATAAAGAGAATGACAATAAAGATAATGACAATAGACATAACAGGAATGACAATAGAGATAAAGACAATAGAGATAAAGAGAATGACAATAGAGATAAAGACAATAGAGATAACGGGAATTACAATAGAGATAACAGGAATGACAATAGAGATAAAGACAATAGAGATAAAGATAATGACAATAGAGATAAAGAGAATGACAATAGACATAACAGGAATGGCAATAGAGATAAAGACAATAGAGATAAAGAGAATGACAATAGAGACAAAGATAAAGACAATAGAGATAAAGACAATAGAGATAAAGAGAATGACAATAGAGATAAAGACAAGAGAGATAACGGGAATTACAATAGAGATAACAGGAATGACAATAGAGATAAAGAGAATGACAATAGACATAACAGGAATGACAATAGAGATAAAGACAATAGAGAAAAAAGAATCACAATAGAGATAAAGAGAATGACAATAGAGATAACAGGAATGACAATAGAGATAAAGACAATAGAGACAAAGAGAATGACAATAGAGATAAAGACAATAGAGATAAAGAGAATGACAATAGACATAACAGGAATGACAATAGAGATAAAGACAATAGAGATAAAGAGAATGACAATAGAGATAAAGAGAATGACAATAGAGACAAAGAGAATGACAATAGAGATAAAGACAATAGAGATAACGGGAATTACAATAGAGATAACAGGAATGACAATAGAGATAAAGACAATGACAATAGAGATAAAGAGAATGACAATAGACATAACAGGAATGGCAATATAGATAAAGACAATAGAGATAAAGAGAATGAAAATAGAGACAAAGATAATGACAATAGAGATAAGGACAATAGAGATAAAGATAATGACAATAGAGATAAAGACAAGAGGGATAACGGGAATTACAATAGAGATAACAGGAATGACAATAGAGATAGAGAATGACAATAGACATAACAGGAATGACAATAGAGATAAAGACAATAGAGATAAAGAGAATGACAATAGAGATAAAGAGAATGACAATAGACATAACAGGAATGACAATAGAGATAAAGACAATAGAGATAAAGAGAATGACGATAGAGACAAAGAGAATGACAATAGAGATAAAGACAATAGAGATAAAGAGAATGACAATAGAGATAAAGAGAATGACAATAGAATAAAAGAGAATGACAATAGACATAACAGGAATGACAATAGAGATAAAGAGAATGACAATAGAGATAAAGACAATAGAGATAAAGAGAATGACAATAGAGACAAAGAGAATCACAATAGAGATAAAGAGAATGACAATAGAGATAAAGACAATAGAGATAAAGAGAATGACAAAAGAGATAAAGAGAATGACAATAGACATAACAGGAATGACAATAGAGATAAAGACAATAGAGATAAAGAGAATGACAATAGAGACAAAGAGAATGACAATAGAGACAAAGAGAATGACAATAGAGATAACGGGAATTACAATAGAGATAACAGGAATGACAATAGAGATAAAGACAATAGAGATAAAGAGAATATAGATAATAAGAATGACAATATAGATAAAGAGAATGACAAGAGAGATAAATACAATAGAGATAAAGAGAATGACAATAGACATAACAGGAATGACAATTGAGAAAAAGACAATAGAGATAAAGAGAACGACAATAGAGATAAAGAGAATGACAATTGAATAAGAGAGAATGACAATAGAGATAAAGACAATAGAGATAATAATAATGACAATAGAGATAAAGAGAATGACAAGAGAGATAAATACAATAGAGATAAAGAGAATGACAATAGACATAACAGGAATGACAATTGAGATAAAGACAATAGAGATAAAGACAACGACAATAGAGACAAAGAGAATGACAATAGAGATAAAGACAATAGAGATAAAGAGAATGAGAATAGAGATAAAGACAATAGAGATAACAGGAATGACAATAGAGATAAAGAGAATGACAATAGACATAACAGGAATGACAATAGAGATAAAGACAATAGAGATAAAGAGAATGACAATAGACATAACAGGAATGACAATAGAGATAAAGACAATAGAGATAAAGACAATAGAGATAAAGAGAATGACAATAGAGATAAAGACAATAGAGATAATAATGATGACAATAGAAATAAAGAGAATGACAAGAGAGATAAATACAATAGAGATAAAGAGAATGACAATAGACATAACAGGGATGACAATTGAGATAAAGAAAATAGAGATAAAGAGAACGACAATAGAGATAAAGACAATATAGATAAAGAAAATGACAATAGAGATAAAGACAATAGAGATAACAGGAATGACAATAGAGATAAAGAGAATGACAATAGACATAACAGGAATGACAATAGAGATAAAGACAATAGAGATAAAGAGAATGACAATAGAGACAAAGAGAATGACAATAGAGATAGAGACAATAGAGATAACGGGAATTACAATAGAGATAACAGGAATGACAATAGAGATAAAGATAATAGAGATAATAAGAATGACAATATAGATAAAGAGAATGACAAGAGAGATAAATACAATAGAGATAAAGAGAATGACAATAGACATAACAGGAATGACAAATGAGAAAAAGACAATAGAGATAAAGACAACGACAATAGAGATAAATAGAATGACAATAGAATAAGAGAGAATGACAATAGAGATAAAGACAATAGAGATAATAATAATGACAATAGAGATAAAGAGAATGACAAGAGAGATAAATACAATAGAGATAAAGAGAATGACAATAGACATAACAGGAATGACAATTGAGATAAAGACAATAGAGATAAAGAGAACGACAATAGAGACAAAGAGAATGACAATAGAGATAAAGACAATAGAGATAACAGGAATGACAATAGATATAATGACAATAGAGATAAAGAGAATCACAATAGAGATAAAGACAATAGAGATAAAGAGAATGACAATAGAGATAAAGAGAATGACAATAGAGATAAAGAGAATAGAGATAAAGAGAATGACACGAGAGATAAAGACAATAGAGATAATAATAATGACAATAGAGATAAAGAGAATGACAAGAGAGATAAATACAATAGAGATAAAGAGAATGACAATAGACATACCAGGAATGACAATTGAGATAAAGAAAATATAGATAAAGAGAATGACAATAGAGATAAAGAAAATATAGATAAAGAGAATGACAATAGAGATAAAGACAATAGAGATAACAGGAATGACAATAGAGATAAAGAGAATGACAATAGACATAACAGGAATGACAAGAGATAAAGACAATAGAGATAAAGAGAATGACAATAAAGATAAAGAGAATGACAATAGAGATAACAGGACTGACAACAGAATAAAAGGGAATGACAATAGAGATAAAGAGAATGACAATAGAGATAAAGACAATAGAGATAAAGAGAATGACAAGAGAGATAAAGACAATAGAGATAAAGAGAATGACAATAGACATAACAGGAATGACAATTGAGATAAAGACAATAGAGATAAAGAGAATGACAATAGAATAAAAGAGAATGACAATAGAGATAAAGAGAACGACAATAGAGATAAAGACAATAGAGATAACAGGAATGACAATAGAGATAAAGAGAATGACAATAGACATAACAGGAATGACAATAGAGATAAAAACAATAGAGATAAAGAGAATGACAATAAAGATAAAGAGAATGACAATAGAGATAACAGGAATGACAATAGAGATAAAGACAATAGAGATAAAGAGAATCACAATAGACATAACAGGAATGACAATAGAGATAATGACAATAGAGATAAAGAGAATCACAATAGAGATAAAGACAATAGAGATAAAGAGAATGACAATACAGATAAAGAGAATCACAATAGAGATAAAGAGAATGACAATAGAGATAAAGAGAATAGAGATAATAAGAATGACAATATAGATGAAGAGAATGACAAGAGAGATAAATACAATAGAGATAAAGAGAATTACAATAGACATAACAGGAATGACAATTGAGATAAAGACAATAGAGATAAAGAAAATGACAACAGAGATAAAGACAATAGAGATAATAATAATGACAATAGAGATAAAGAGAATGACAAGAGAGATAAATACAATAGAGATAAAGAGAATGACAATAGACATAACAGGAATGACAATTGAGATAAAGACAATAGAGATAAAGAGAACGACAATAGAGATAAAGAGAATAGAGATAAAGAGCCATTGACAATAGAGATAAAGACAATAGAGATAACAGGAATGACAATAGAGATAAAGAGAATGACAATAGACATAACAGGAATGACAATAGAGATAAAGACAATAGAGATAAAGAGAATGACAATAGAGATAACAGGACTGACAACAGAATAAAAGGGAATGACAATAGAGATAAAGAGAATGACAATAGAGATAAAGACAATAGAGATAAAGAGAATGACAAGAGAGATAAAGACAATAGAGATAATAATAATGACAATAGAGATAAAGAGAATGACAAGAGAGATAAATACAATAGAGATAAAGAGAATGACAATAGACATAACAGGAATGACAATTGAGATAAAGACAATAGAGATAAAGAGAATGACAATAGAATAAAAGAGAATGACAATAGAGATAAAGACAATAGAGATAAAGACAATAGAGATAAAGAGAATGACAATAGAGATAAAGAGAATGACAATAGAGATAATGACAATAGAGATAAAGAGAATCACAATAGAGATAAAGACAATAGAGATAAAGGGAATGACAATAGAGATAAAGAGAATAGAGATAAAGAGAATGACAAAAGAGATAAAGACAATAGAGATAATAATAATGACAATAGAGATAAAGAGAATGACAAGAGAGATAAATACAATAGAGATACAGAGAATGACAATAGAGATAAAGACAATAGAGATAACAGGAATGACAATAGAGATACAGAGAATGACAATAAAGATAAAGAGAATGACAATAGAGATAACAGGACTGACAACAGAATAAAAGGGAATGACAATAGAGATAAAGAGAATGACAATAGAGATAAAGACAATAGAGATAAAGAGAATGACAATAGAGATAAAGACAATAGAGATAAAGAGAATGACAAGAGAGATAAAGACAATAGAGATAATAATGACAATAGAGATAAAGAGAATGACAAGAGAGATAAATACAATAGAGATAAAGAGAATGACAATAGACATAACAGGAATGACAATTGAGATAATGAAAATATAGATAAAGAGAACGACAATAGAGATAAAGGAATGACAATAGAATAAAAGAATGACAGAGATAAAGAGAACGACAATAGAGATAAAGACAATAGACATAACAGGAATGACAATAAAGATAAAGAGAATGACAATAGACATAACAGGAATGACAACAGAGATAAAGAGAATGACAATAGACATAACAGGAATGACAATTGAGATAAAGAAAATATAGATAAAGAGAACGACAATAGAGATAAAGAAATGACAATAGAATAAAAGAGAATGACAATAGAGATAAAGAGAACGACAATAGAGATAAAGACAATAGAGATAACAGGAATGACAATAGAGATAAAGAGAATGACAATAGACATAACAGGAATGACAATAGAGATAAAAACAATAGAGATAAAGAGAATGACAATAAAGATAAAGAGAATGACAATAGAGATAACAGGAATGACAATAGAGATAAAGACAATAGAGATAACGAGAATCACAATAGACATAACAGGAATGACAATAGAGATAATGACAATAGAGATAAAGAGAATCACAATAGAGATAAAGACAATAGAGATAAAGAGAATGACAATAGAGATAAAGAGAATAGCAATAGAGATAAAGAGAATGACAATAGAGATAAAGAGAATAGAGATAATAAGAATGACAATATAGATGAAGAGAATGACAAGAGAGATAAATACAATAGAGATAAAGAGAATTACAATAGACATAACAGGAATGACAATTGAGATAAAGACAATAGAGATAAAGAGAATGACAATAGAATAAAAGAGAATGACAACAGAGATAAAGACAATAGAGATAATAATAATGACAATAGAGATAAAGAGAATGACAAGAGAGATAAATACAATAGAGATAAAGAGAATGACAATAGACATAACAGGAATGACAATTGAGATAAAGACAATAGAGATAAAGAGAACGACAATAGAGATAAAGAGAATGACAATAGAGATAAAGACAATAGAGATAAAGAGCCATTGACAATAGAGATAAAGAGAATGACAATAGAGATAACAGGACTGACAACAGAATAAAAGGGAATGACAATAGAGATAAAGAGAATGACAATAGAGATAAAGACAATAGAGATAAAGAGAATGACAAGAGAGATGAAGACAATAGAGATAATAATAATGACAATAGAGATAAAGAGAATGACAAGAGAGATAAATACAATAGAGATAAAGAGAATGACAATAGACATAACAGGAATGACAATAGAGATAAAGAGAATGACAATAGAATAAAAGAGAATGACAATAGAGATAAAGACAATAGAGATAACCGGAATTACAATAGAGATAACAGGAATGACAATAGAGATAAAGACAATAGAGATAAAGAGAATGACAATAGAGATAAAGAGAATGACAATAGAGATAAAGACAATAGAGATAAAGAGAATGACAATAGAGATAAAGAGAATAGAGATAATAATAATGACAATAGAGATAAAGAGAATGACAAGAGAGATAAATACAATAGAGATAAAGAGAATGACAATAGACATAACAGGAATGACAAGAGAGATAAAGACAATAGAGATAAAGAGAATGACAATAGAGATAAAGACAATAGAGATTACAGGAATGACAATAGAGATAAAGAGAATGACAATAGACATAACAGGACTGACAACAGAATAAAAGGGAATGACAATAGAGATAAAGAGAATGACAATAGAGATAAAGACAATAGAGATAAAGAGAATGACAAGAGAGATAAAGACAATAGAGATAATAATAATGACAATAGAGATAAAGAGAATGACAAGAGAGATAAATACAATAGAGATAAAGAGAATGACAATAGACACAACAGGAATGACAATTGAGATAAAAAAAATATAGATAAAGAGAATGACAATAGACACAACAGGAATGACAATTGAGATAAAAAAAATATAGATAAAGAGAATGACAATAGAGATAAAGGAATGACAATAGAATAAAAGAATGACAATAGAGATAAAGAGAACGACAATAGAGATAAAGACAATAGACATAACAGGAATGACAATAGAGATAAAGAGAATGACAATAGACATAACAGGAATGACAATAGAGATAAAGACAATAGAGATAAAGAGAATGACAATAAAGATAAAGAGAATGACAATACAGATAACAGGAATGACAACAGAGATAAAGAGAATGACAATAGACATAACAGGAATGACAATAGAGATAAAGACAATAGAGATAAAGAGAATCACAATAGAGATAAAGACAATAGAGATAAAGAGAATGACAATAGAGATAAAGATAATCACACTAGAGATAAAGAGAATGACAATAGAGATAAAGAGAATAGAGATAATAAGAATGACAATATAGATAAAGAGAATGACAAGAGAGATAAATACAATAGAGATAAAGAGAATTACAATAGACATAACAGGAATGACAATTGAGATAAAGACAATAGAGATAAAGAGAATGACAATAGAATAAAAGAGAATGACAATAGAGATAAAGACAATAGAGATAATAATAATGACAATAGAGATAAAGAGAATGACAAGAGAGATAAATACAATAGAGATAAAGAGAACGACAATAGACATAACAGGAATGACAATTGAGATAAAGACAATAGAGATAAAGAGAACGACAATAGAGATAAAGAGAATGACAATAGAGATAAAGAGAATGACAATAGAGATAAAGACAATAGAGATAAAGAGAATGACAATAGAGATAAAGACAATAGAGATAAAGAGAATGACAATAGAGATAAAGACAATAGAGATAACAGGAATGACAATAGAGATAAAGAGAATGACAATAGACATAACAGGAATGACAATAGAGATAAAGACAATAGAGATAAAGAGAATGACAATAAAGATAAAGAGAATGACAATAGAGATAACAGGAATGACAACAGAATAAAAGGGAATTACAATAGAGATAAAGAGAATGACAATAGAGATAAAGACAATAGAGATAAAGAGAATGACAAGAGAGATAAAGACAATAGAGATAATAATAATGACAATAGAGATAAAGAGAATGACAAGAGAGATAAATACAATAGATAAAGAGAATGACAATAGACAACAGGAATGACAATTGAGATAAAGAAAATATAGATAAAGAGAACGACAATAGAGATAAAGAGAATGACAATATAATAAAAGAGAATGACAATAGAGATAAAGAGAACGACAATAGAGATAAAGACAATAGAGATAACAGGAATGACAACAGAGATAAAGAGAATAACAATAGACATAAGAGGAATGACAATAGAGATAAAGACAATAGAGATAAAGAGAATGACCATAGACATAACAGGAATGACAATAGAGATAAAGACAATAGAGATAAAGAGAATCACAATAGACATAACAGGAATGACAATATAGATAATGACAATAGAGATAAAGAGAATGACAATAGAGATAAAGACAATAGAGATAAAGAGAATGACAATAGAGATAAAGACAATAGAGATAAAGAGAATGACAATAGAGATAAAGAGAATGACAATAGGAATGACAATAGAGATAATGACAATAGAGATAAAGAGAATCACAATAGAGATAAAGAGAATGACAATAGAGATAGAGAATAGAGATAATAATGACAATATAGATAAAGAGAATGACAATAGAGATAAAGACAATAGAGATAAAGAGAATGACAATAGAATAAAAGAGAATGACAATAGAGATAAAGACAATAGAGATAAAGAGAATGACAATAGAATAAAAGAGAATGACAATAGAGATAAAGACAATAGAGATAATAATAATGACAATAGAGATAAAGAGAATGACAAGAGAGATAAATACAATAGAGATAAAGAGAATGACAATAGACATAACAGGAATGACAATTGAGATAAAGACAATAGAGATAAAGAGAACGACAATAGAGATAAAGAGAATGACAATAGAATAAAAGAGAATGACAATAGAGATAAAGACAATAGAGATAATAATAATGACAATAGAGATAAAGAGAATGACAAGAGAGATAAATACAATAGAGATAAAGAGAATGACAATAGACATAACAGGAATGACAATTGAGATAAAGACAATAGAGATAAAGAGAACGACAATAGAGATAAAGAGAATAGAGATAAAGAGCCATTGACAATAGAGATAAAGACAATAGAGATAACAGGAATGACAATAGAGATAAAGAGAATGACAATAGACATAACAGGAATGACAATAGAGATAAAGAGAATGACAATAAAGATAAAGAGAATGACAATAGAGATAACAGGACTGACAACAGAATAAAAGGGAATGACAATAGAGATAAAGAGAATGACAATAGACATAACAGGAATGACAAGAGAGATAAAGACAATAGAGATACAGAGAATGACAATAGAGATAAAGACAATAGAGATAACAGGAATGACAATAGAGATAAAGAGAATGACAATAAAGATAAAGAGAATGACAATAGAGATAACAGGACTGACAACAGAATAAAAGGGAATGACAATAGAGATAAAGAGAATGACAATAGAGATAAAGACAATAGAGATAAAGAGAATGACAAGAGAGATAAAGACAATAGAGATAATAATGACAATAGAGATAAAGAGAATGACAAGAGAGATAAATACAATAGAGATAAAGAGAATGACAATAGACATAACAGGAATGACAATTGAGATAATGAAAATATAGATAAAGAGAACGACAATAGAGATAAAGGAATGACAATAGAATAAAAGAATGACAGAGATAAAGAGAACAACAATAGAGATAAAGACAATAGACATAACAGGAATGACAATAAAGATAAAGAGAATGACAATAGACATAACAGGAATGACAATAGAGATAAAGACAATAGAGATAAAGAGAATGACAATAAAGATAAATAGAATGACAATACAGATAACAGGAGTGACAACAGAGATAAAGAGAATGACAATAGACATAACAGGAATGACAATAGAGATAAAGACAATAGAGATAAAGAGAATCACAATAGACATAACAGGAATGACAATAGAGATAATGACAATAGAGATAAAGAGAATCACAATAGAGATAAAGACAATAGAGATAAAGAGAATGACAATAGAGATAAAGATAATCACACTAGAGATAAAGAGAATGACAATAGAGATAAAGAGAATAGAGATAATAAGAATGACAATAGAGATAAAGAGAATGACAAGAGAGATAAATACAATAGATAAAGAGAATGACAATAGACAACAGGAATGACAATTGAGATAAAGAAAATATAGATAAAGAGAATGACAATATAATAAAAGAGAATGACAATAGAGATAAAGAGAACGACAATAGAGATAAAGACAATAGAGATAACAGGAATGACAACAGAGATAAAGAGAATAACAATAGACATAAGAGGAATGACAATAGAGATAAAGACAATAGAGATAAAGAGAATGACCATAGACATAACAGGAATGACAATAGAGATAAAGACAATAGAGATAAAGAGAATCACAATAGACATAACAGGAATGGCAATATAGATAATGACAATAGAGATAAAGAGAATGACAATAGAGATAAAGACAATAGAGATAAAGAGAATGACAATAGAGATAAAGACAATAGAGATAAAGAGAATGACAATAGAGATAAAGAGAATGACAATAGGAATGACAATAGAGATAATGACAATAGAGATAAAGAGAATCACAATAGAGATAAAGAGAATGACAATAGAGATAGAGAATAGAGATAATAATGACAATATAGATAAAGAGAATGACAATAGAGATAAAGACAATAGAGATAAAGAGAATGACAATAGAATAAAAGAGAATGACAATAGAGATAAAGACAATAGAGATAAAGAGAATGACAATAGAATAAAAGAGAATGACAATAGAGATAAAGACAATAGAGATAATAATAATGACAATAGAGATAAAGAGAATGACAAGAGAGATAAATACAATAGAGATAAAGAGAATGACAATAGACATAACAGGAATGACAATTGAGATAAAGACTATAGAGATAAAGAGAACGACAATAGAGATAAAGAGAATGACAATAGAATAAAAGAGAATGACAATAGAGATAAAGACAATAGAGATAATAATAATGACAATAGAGATAAAGAGAATGACAAGAGAGATAAATACAATAGAGATAAAGAGAATGACAATAGACATAACAGGAATGACAATTGAGATAAAGACAATAGAGATAAAGAGAACGACAATAGAGATAAAGAGAATGACAATAGAGATAAAGACAATAGAGATGAAAAGAATGAGAATAGAGATAAAGACAATAGAGATAACAGGAATGACAATAGACATAACAGGAATGACAATAGAGATAAAGACAATAGAGATAAAGAGAATGACAATAGAGATAACAGGAATGACAACAGAATAAAAGGGAATGACAATAGAGATAAAGAGAATGACAATAGAGACAAAGAGAATGACAATAGAGATAAAGACAATAGAGATAACAGGAATGACAATAGAGATAAAGACAATAGAGATAAAGAGAATGACAATAGAGATAAAGAGAATGACAATAGAGATAATGACAATAGAGATAAAGAGAATCACAATAGAGATAAAGACAATAGAGATAAAGAGAATGACAATAGAGATAAAGAGAATGACAATAGAGATAAAGAGAATAGAGATAAAGAGAATGACAAGAGAGATAAAGAGAATGACAAGAGAGATAAATACAATAGAGATAAAGAGAATGACAATAGACATACCAGGAATGACAATTGAGATAAAGAAAATATAGATAAAGAGAATGACAATAGAGATAAAGACAATAGAGATAACAGGAATGACAATAGAGATAAAGAGAATGACAATAGACATAACAGGAATGACAAGAGATAAAGACAATAGAGATAAAGAGAATGACAATAAAGATAAAGATAATGACAATAGAGATAACAGGACTGACAACAGAATAAAAGGGAATGACAATAGAGATAAAGAGAATGACAATAGAGATAACAGGACTGACAACAGAATAAAAGGGAATGACAATAGAGATAAAGAGAATGACAATAGAGATAAAGACAATAGAGATAAAGAGAATGACAAGAGAGATAAAGACAATAGAGATAATAATAATGACAATAGAGATAAAGAGAATGACAAGAGAGATAAATACAATAGAGATAAAGAGAATGACAATAGACATAACAGTAATGACAATTGAGATAAAGAAAATATAGATAAAGAGAACGACAATAGAGATAAAGAAATGACAATAGAATAAAAGAGAATGACAATAGAGATAAAGAGAACGACAATAGAGATAAAGACAATAGAGATAACAGGAATGACAATAGAGATAAAGAGAATGACAATAGAGATAAAAACAATAGAGATAAAGAGAAGGACAATAAAGATAAAGAGAATGACAATAGAGATAACAGGAATGACAATAGAGATAAAGACAATAGAGATAACGAGAATCACAATAGACATAACAGGAATGACAATAGAGATAATGACAATAGAGATAAAGAGAATCACAATAGAGATAAAGACAATAGAGATAAAGAGAATGACAATACAGATAAAGAGAATAGCAATAGAGATAAAGAGAATGACAATAGAGATAAAGAGAATAGAGATAATAAGAATGACAATATAGATGAAGAGAATGACAAGAGAGATAAATACAATAGAGATAAAGAGAATTACAATAGACATAACAGGAATGACAATTGAGATAGACAATAGAGATAAAGAGAATGACAATAGAATAAAAGAGAATGACAACAGAGATAAAGACAATAGAGATAATAATAATGACAATAGAGATAAAGAGAATGACAAGAGAGATAAATACAATAGAGATAAAGAGAATGACAATAGACATAACAGGAATGACAATTGAGATAAAGACAATAGAGATAAAGAGAACGACAATAGAGATAAAGAGAATGACAATAGAGATAAAGACAATAGAGATAAAGAGCCATTGACAATAGAGATAAAGAGAATGACAATAGAGATAACAGGACTGACAACAGAATAAAAGGGAATGACAATAGAGATAAAGAGAATGACAATAGAGATAAAGACAATAGAGATAAAGAGAATGACGAGAGATGAAGACAATAGAGATAATAATAATGACAATAGAGATAAAGAGAATGACAAGAGAGATAAATACAATAGAGATAAAGAGAATGACAATAGACATAACAGGAATGACAATAGAGATAAAGAGAATGACAATAGAATAAAAGAGAATGACAATAGAGATAAAGACAATAGAGATAACCGGAATTACAATAGAGATAACAGGAATGACAATAGAGATAAAGACAATAGAGATAAAGACAATAGAGATAAAGAGAATGACAATAGAGATAAAGAGAATCACAATAGAGATAAAGAGAATCACAATAGAGATAAAGACAATAGAGATAAAGAGAATGACAATAGAGATAAAGAGAATAGAGATAATAATAATGACAATAGAGATAAAGAGAATGACAAGAGAGATAAATACAATAGAGATAAAGAGAATGACAATAGACATAACAGGAATGACAAGAGAGATAAAGACAATAGAGATAAAGAGAATGACAATAGAGATAAAGAGAATGACAATAGAGATAAAGACAATAGAGATAAAGAGAATGACAAGAGAGATAAAGACAATAGAGATAATAATAATGACAATAGAGATAAAGAGAATGACAAGAGAGATAAATACAATAGAGATAAAGAGAATGACAATAGACACAACAGGAATGACAATTGAGATAAAGAAAATATAGATAAAGAGAACGACAATAGAGATAAAGGAATGACAATAGAATAAAAGAATGACAATAGAGATAAAGAGAACGACAATAGAGATAAAGACAATAGACATAACAGGAATGACAATAGAGATAAAGAGAATGACAATAGACATAACAGGAATGACAATAGAGATAAAGACAATAGAGATAAAGAGAATGACAATAAAGATAAAGAGAATGACAATACAGATAACAGGAATGACAACAGAGATAAAGAGAATGACAATAGACATAACAGGAATGACAATAGAGATAAAGAGAATCACAATAGACATAACAGGAATGACAATAGAGATAATGACAATAGAGATAAAGAGAATCACAATAGAGATAAAGACAATAGAGATAAAGAGAATGACAATAGAGATAAAGAGAATGACAATAGAGATAAAGAGAATGACAATAGAGATAAAGAGAATAGAGATAATAAGAATGACAATATAGATAAAGAGAATGACAAGAGAGATAAATACAATAGAGATAAAGAGAATCACAATAGAGATAAAGACAATAGAGATAAAGAGAATGACAATAGAGATAAAGAGAATGACAAGAGAGATAAAGACAATAGAGATAATAATAATGACAATAGAGATAAAGAGAATGACAAGAGAGATAAATACAATAGAGATAAAGAGAATGACAATAGACATAACAGGAATGACAAGAGAGATAAAGACAATAGAGATAAAGAGAATGACAATAGAGATAAAGACAATAGAGATAACAGGAATGACAATAGACATAACAGGAATGACAAGAGATAAAGACAATAGAGATAAAGAGAATGACAATAAAGATAAAGAGAATGACAATAGACATAACAGGAATGACAATAGAGATAAAGAGAATGACAATAGAATAAAAGAGAATGACAATAGAGATAAAGACAATAGAGATAACCGGAATTACAATAGAGATAACAGGAATGACAATAGAGATAAAGACAATAGAGATAAAGACAATAGAGATAAAGAGAATGACAATAGAGATAAAGAGAATCACAATAGAGATAAAGAGAATCACAATAGAGATAAAGACAATAGAGATAAAGAGAATGACAATAGAGATAAAGAGAATAGAGATAATAATAATGACAATAGAGATAAAGAGAATGACAAGAGAGATAAATACAATAGAGATAAAGAGAATGACAATAGACATAACAGGAATGACAAGAGAGATAAAGACAATAGAGATAAAGAGAATGACAATAGAGATAAAGAGAATGACAATAGAGATAAAGACAATAGAGATAAAGAGAATGACAAGAGAGATAAAGACAATAGAGATAATAATAATGACAATAGAGATAAAGAGAATGACAAGAGAGATAAATACAATAGAGATAAAGAGAATGACAATAGACACAACAGGAATGACAATTGAGATAAAGAAAATATAGATAAAGAGAACGACAATAGAGATAAAGGAATGACAATAGAATAAAAGAATGACAATAGAGATAAAGAGAACGACAATAGAGATAAAGACAATAGACATAACAGGAATGACAATAGAGATAAAGAGAATGACAATAGACATAACAGGAATGACAATAGAGATAAAGACAATAGAGATAAAGAGAATGACAATAAAGATAAAGAGAATGACAATACAGATAACAGGAATGACAACAGAGATAAAGAGAATGACAATAGACATAACAGGAATGACAATAGAGATAAAGAGAATCACAATAGACATAACAGGAATGACAATAGAGATAATGACAATAGAGATAAAGAGAATCACAATAGAGATAAAGACAATAGAGATAAAGAGAATGACAATAGAGATAAAGAGAATGACAATAGAGATAAAGAGAATGACAATAGAGATAAAGAGAATAGAGATAATAAGAATGACAATATAGATAAAGAGAATGACAAGAGAGATAAATACAATAGAGATAAAGAGAATCACAATAGAGATAAAGACAATAGAGATAAAGAGAATGACAATAGAGATAAAGAGAATGACAAGAGAGATAAAGACAATAGAGATAATAATAATGACAATAGAGATAAAGAGAATGACAAGAGAGATAAATACAATAGAGATAAAGAGAATGACAATAGACATAACAGGAATGACAAGAGAGATAAAGACAATAGAGATAAAGAGAATGACAATAGAGATAAAGACAATAGAGATAACAGGAATGACAATAGACATAACAGGAATGACAAGAGATAAAGACAATAGAGATAAAGAGAATGACAATAAAGATAAAGAGAATGACAATAGAGATAACAGGACTGACAACAGAATAAAAGGGAATGACAATAGAGATAAAGAGAATGACAATAGAGATAAAGACAATAGAGATAAAGAGAATGACAAGAGAGATAAATACAATAGAGATAATAATAATGACAATAGAGATAAAGAGAATGACAAGAGAGATAAATACAATAGAGATAAAGAGAATGACAATAGACATAACAGGAATGACAATTGAGATAAAGAAAATATAGATAAAGAGAACGACAATAGAGATAAAGAAATGACAATAGAATAAAAGAATGACAATAGAGATAAAGAGAACGACAATAGAGATAAAGACAATAGACATAACAGGAATAACAATAGAGATAAAGAGAATGACAATACAGATAACAGGAATGACAACAGAGATAAAGAGAATGACAATAGACATAACAGGAATGACAATAGAGATAAAGACAATAGAGATAAAGAGAATCACAATAGACATAACAGGAATGACAATAGAGATAAAGAGAATCACAATAGAGATAAAGACAATAGAGATAAAGAGAATGACAATAGAGATAAAGATAATCACACTAGAGATAAAGAGAATGACAATAGAGATAAAGAGAATAGAGATAATAAGAATGACAATATAGATAAAGAGAATGACAAGAGAGATAAATACAATAGAGATAAAGAGAATTACAATAGACATAACAGGAATGACAATTGAGATAAAGACAATAGAGATAAAGAGAATGACAATAGAATAAAAGAGAATGACAATAGAGATAAAGACAATAGAGATAATAATAATGACAATAGAGATAAAGAGAATGACAAGAGAGATAAATACAATAGAGATAAAGAGAACGACAATAGACATAACAGGAATGACAATTGAGATAAAGACAATAGAGATAAAGAGAACGACAATAGAGATAAAGAGAATGACAATAGAGATAAAGACAATAGAGATAAAGAGAATGACAATAGAGATAAAGACAATAGAGATAAAGAGAATGACAATAGAGATAAAGACAATAGAGATAACAGGAATGACAATAGAGATAAAGAGAATGACAATAGACATAACAGGAATGACAATAGAGATAAAGACAATAGAGATAAAGAGAATGACAATAAAGATAAAGAGAATGACAATAGAGATAACAGGAATGACAACAGAATAAAAGGGAATTACAATAGAGATAAAGAGAATGACAATAGAGATAAAGACAATAGAGATAAAGAGAATGACAAGAGAGATAAAGACAATAGAGATAATAATAATGACAATAGAGATAAAGAGAATGACAAGAGAGATAAATACAATAGATAAAGAGAATGACAATAGAATAAAAGAGAATGACAATAGAGATAAAGAGAACGACAATAGAGATAAAGAGAATGACAATAGAATAAAAGAGAATGACAATAGAGATAAAGAGAACGACAATAGAGATAAAGACAATAGAGATAACAGGAATGACAACAGAGATAAAGAGAATAACAATAGACATAAGAGGAATGACAATAGAGATAAAGACAATAGAGATAAAGAGAATGACCATAGACATAACAGGAATGACAATAGAGATAAAGACAATAGAGATAAAGAGAATGACAATAGAGATAAAGACAATAGAGATAAAGAGAATGACAATAGAGATAAAGACAATAGAGATAAAGAGAATGACAATAGAGATAAAGAGAATGACAATAGGAATGACAATAGAGATAATGACAATAGAGATAAAGAGAATCAAAATAGAGATAAAGAGAATGACAATAGAGATAGAGAATAGAGATAATAATGACAATATAGATAAAGAGAATGACAATAGAGATAAAGACAATAGAGATAAAGAGAATGACAATAGAATAAAAGAGAATGACAATAGAGATAAAGACAATAGAGATAAAGAGAATGACAATAGAATAAAAGAGAATGACAATAGAGATAAAGACAATAGAGATAAAGAGAATGACAATAGAATAAAAGAGAATGACAATAGAGATAAAGACAATAGAGATAATAATAATGACAATAGAGATATAGAGAATGACAAGAGAGATAAATACAATAGAGATAAAGAGAATGACAATAGACATAACAGGAATGACAATTGAGATAAAGACAATAGAGATAAAGAGAACGACAATAGAGATAAAGAGAATGACAATAGAATAAAAGAGAATGACAATAGAGATAAAGACAATAGAGATAATAATAATGACAATAGAGATAAAGAGAATGACAAGAGAGATAAATACAATAGAGATAAAGAGAATGACAATAGACATAACAGGAATGACAATTGAGATAAAGACAATAGAGATAAAGAGAACGACAATAGAGATAAAGAGAATGACAATAGAGATAAAGACAATAGAGATAAAAAGAATGAGAATAGAGATAAAGACAATAGAGATAACAGGAATGACAATAGACATAACAGGAATGACAATAGAGATAAAGACAATAGAGATAAAGAGAATGACAATAGAGATAACAGGAATGACAACAGAATAAAAGGGAATGACAATAGAGATAAAGAGAATGACAATAGAGATAAAGAGAATGACAAGAGAGATAAAGACAATAGAGATAATAATGATGACAATAGAGATAAAGAGAATGACAAGAGAGATAAATACAATAGAGATAAAGAGAATGACAATAGACATAACAGGAATGACAATTGAGATAAAGAAAATAGAGATAAAGAGAACGACAATAGAGATAAAGAGAATGACAATAGAATAAAAGAGAATGACAATGGAGATAAAGAGAATGACAATAGAGATAAAGACAATAGAGATAAAGAAAATGACAATAGAGATAAAGACAATAGAGATAACAGGAATGACAATAGAGATAAAGAAAATGACAATAGACATAACAGGAATGACAATAGAGATAAAGAGAATGACAATAGAGATAAACACAATAGAGATAACAGGAATGACAATAGAGATAAAGACAATAGAGATAAAGAGAATGACAATAGAGATAAATAGAATGACAATAGACATAACAGGAATGACAATAGAGATAAATAGAATGACAATAGACATAACAGGAATGACAATAGAGATAAAGACAATAGAGATAAAGAGAATGACAATAGAGATAACAGGAATGACAATAGAGATAAAGAGAATGACAATAGACATAACAGGAATGACAATAGAGATAAAGACAATAGAGATAACGGGAATTACAATAGAGATAACAGGAATGACAATAGAGATAAAGACAATAGAGATAAAGAGAATGACAGAGATAAAGACAATAGAGATAATAAGAATGACAATAGAGATAAAGAGAATGACAAGAGAGATAAATACAATAGAGATAAAGAGAATGACAATAGACATAACAGGAATGACAATTGAGATAAAGACAATAGAGATAAAGAGAACGACAATAGAGATAAAGAGAATGACAATAGAATAAAAGAGAATGACAATAGAGATAAAGAGAATGACAAGAGAGATAAAGACAATAGAGATAATAATAATGACAATAGAGATAAAGAGAATAACAAGAGAGATAAATACAATAGAGATAAAGAGAATGACAATAGACTTAACAGGAATGACAATTGAGATAAAGACAATAGATATAAAGAGAACGAAAATAGAGATAAAGAGAATGACAATAGATATAAAGACAATAGAGATAAAGAGAATGACCATAGACATAACAGGAATGACAATAGAGATAAAGACAATAGAGGAAAAAAAGAATCACAATAGAGATAAAGAGAATGACAATAGAGATAAAGACAATAGAGATAAAGAGAATGACAATAGACATAACAGGAATGACAATAGAGATAAAGACAATAGATATAAAGAGAATGACAATAAAGATAAAGAGAATGACAATAGAGATAACAGGAATGACAATAGAGATAAAGACAATAGAGACAAAGAGAATGACAATAGAGATAAAGACAATAGAGATAAAGAGAATGACAATAGACATAACAGGAATGACAATAGAGATAAAGACAATAGAGATAAAGAGAATGACAATAGAGACAAAGAGAATGACAATAGAGATAAAGACAATAGAGATAACGGGAATTACAATAGAGATAACAGGAATGACAATAGAGATAAAGAGAATGGCCATAGAGATAAAGACAATAGAGATAAGAATGACAATATAGATAAAGAGAATGACAAGAGAGATAAATACAATAGAGATAAAGAGAATGACAATAGACATAACAGGAATGACAATTGAGATTGCAAGTAAAAAGCCAAAAAGAATAATTCTTAATGTAATGTACGCAAAAGATGGATGTGATGCTGTCGTCTCGGGCAACTCTTCATGTAGTGGCTAAATGTCTCCGGTCATTATCCAAACAGTTTCTTCTTAGAGTTATAAACAAGTAACCACTCTTAGACGGAAAGAACGAGTCTACGCGTGTTCGCCCCGTCTTTATTGACGCATTCTCACATATAACAAACACACAACCTTTTACATTCAACAGATGCGCGAGCTCGATAACGTCATTGCTCAGCGTCAGTTCTTATTGGCTATTCATTCTGGAACATTATAATCATTAAACTGAATGCAGGCAGATTATACTAAATACAAATTATAAATCTATTATCACAAATATTAATGTAATCTTACATATTTCTGTAATATGCAAATATTGAATATATCAAAACAATAATAACTATTAAATATGAACTTACACTACTAAATAGAAAATGGCACCAACATTTCCGGCCCCTAATTGTCCATCATGGGGATGACAATTACACAAACTTAAACAAACTTTTAGTAGTCATTTTCTACATTCAAGTCATACTTACGTCCTTGTACTGAGGTCTAAAGGGATATAAACAAACTTAGATCACTCTATTTAGAAATAATAAAATGTCCTTCATTGTCCATGAGATTCTTCCATCTCCAGTAAGAGACACAGCTTGTCAATGGGTCTCTCAAGGGTGTTGGTCTTCGTTTTGACAAGGACCCGACGAACAAACCCTTGGGCGTCGGGGATGGTCTTTTCCACTTTTCCCATTAACCAGGACCCTCTTGGAGCCCTTTCATCCACGATGAGCACGACGTCACCTTCTCTCACGTTCCTCTTCTTTTCCAGCCACTTTTGCCGTTCTTGTAGGAGTGGCAGGTATTCTCTAAACCAACGCTTCCAAAAGATGTCGGCGATATACTGCACCTGCCTCCACCTTCGCTTGAAGTACAGATCATCCTTCTGGAACATGCCCGGAGGGAGTGCTGGCTTTCCCTTGAGCAGAAGAAGATGATTCGGCGTCAGTGGCTCAAGGTCGTCGACATCATCCGATGACCTGGTAAGTGGTCTGCTGTTGATGACTGCTTCCACTTCACACATCACAGTGTGCAGACATTCATCGTCGAGTGACTGGAGCTTCAGGACACTGGTAAGTACCTTGCGCACTGTTCTTATTTGGCGCTCCCAGATCCCGCCGTGGTGCGACCCAGCAGGCGGGTTAAAGATCCAGGTAACCCCCCTCTGCAGCAGAGCGTCAGAGATTTGGGACTGATTCCACTCTTTCATTGCCTTGCGTAGCTCGTGTTCTGCCGCTACAAGGTTTGTTCCGTTATCGGATCTCATAACTTCCACTTGTCCTCGTCTTGCAATGAAACGTCTGACTGCGTTTATACAGGAGTCTGTGTCCAGTGAGTGTGCGATTTCAATGTGGACAGCTCTAATTGTGAGGCAAGTAAACAAGACTCCGTAACGCTTGACTCGCGCTCGTCCGCGCTTGGCTTCGAAGGGGCCGAAGTAGTCTACGCCGACATTGGTGAACGGTGGGTGGTCTGGCTGAAGACGGTCTGGTGGTAGATTCGCCATCTTCTGTTCACCAACAGCAGCTTGACCCTTTCGGCATTTCACACACTTTGAAAGCACACTTCTCACTGCTGCATTCCCTTTGCACACCCAAACTCTTTGTCTCAGCCGAGCAAGTGTGTGGTTCCTCCCTCAATGTCCAGTCTCCTCGTGTGCATTCCTTATGATCAAAGTTGTGACATGATGGTTCTTGGATAGGATAGCCGGATGCCTTGTGTGTTCCGGCAAGGCTGCCTGGTGCAGTCTTCCACCAACATGGAGGACACCATCTTGGAGAAAAGGATCTAATTTCAAGATAGAACTGCTTCTCCTTAGCTTATCTCCTTTCTGCAGCGCACAAAGCTCCTCGTGGAAGGTTTGACTTTGGCTGAACTGGATGATAGCAGTTTCTGCTCTCCTGATGTCCTTGACAGTCAGAGGGGTTCCTGTTAGGCTAGATTTCCACTTTTGCATGTTGTCTTCAATTGCCTTGGGTTTCCCATTTTGACTGTCTAAGGACTGTGTTTGGGACTCAAAGATCTTCCTTCTTTCACACAGGTTTCTAAGTAGCTCTTTCAGCCTCAACATCCAGACGATGGCCTTCCTCAGACTATGCCAGTTGGAATAATGATGAATCAGCTTGAAAAGAGGATCTGTGTTTGAGTTGATGGCGTTGATGATGTTCACTGTGATTTTGCGCTTCAACTCGGCATCATTGTCACTTATGTCTCTAGAGAACTCTGTAAGGATTGGCCAGTGAGACTCATCCTTGCCAAGGAAGTCAGGGCCTTCAATCCAACTTTGACACTTCATGAAGTGCTCTGCCTTCATTCCTCGCGATGCGTGGTCAGCTGGGTTAGAAGACGTGCTGACATATCTCCACTGAGCTGGCCTTGTGTTCTCTCTGATCGTTGACACTCTATTCGCTACAAAGGTTTTAAAGCGAGCGCTGTCATTGTCAATGTATCGGAGGACAGTGGTGCTATCTGTCCATAGCACAGACTCTTTGAGGTCCATCCGAAGCTCTTTTCTCATGAGCTTGTCCATTTTCACTGCAATGGTAGCCGCTGTCAGCTCGAGGCGCGGCACAGTGACTGGCTTGAGCGGTGTCAATCGTGATTTGTCCAACAGAAACGAGCAATGAGCTTGACCGTTACTGTTCTCGATGCGGATGTAGCTGACGACCCCATAGCCCTTCTCGCTAGCGTCAGAGAAATGATGCAGCTGTGCTGACACTACTGGACCAAATCCCTTAGGTTTGATGCACCGTTTGTCAGAGAAGTTGGCAAACTGGCTAAGGTCAGACAGCCAGGCAAACCATCTGGTTGCTATGTCTTCAGGAATCTCATCATCCCAGGTAAGTTTCTTTCGACAGAGATTCTGCACAATGGTCTTGGCCAGAAGAATGAACGGCAACAAGAAACCAAGGGGGTCATAAACTGAGCTCACGACTGAGAGGATACCCCTTCTGGTGACAGGCTTGTTCTTTACAAGGATGCGGAACTTGAAGGAATCTGATTCAATGCAAGTGGTCGTGGCGAAACCTCGTCAGGACTCCGACCAGACTATTCGTGAGGTCCGGCCCCTGTAACAACTCCTCGTTCAGTGACTTACCTTGGAACGAAGAGGCGCAATCAAAAACAACCCGCAACTTCCTTTTCTGCGGATGAATCACGCCATGATGGGGAATATACCATACTCCATCGTTGCGGTTGCGCTTGTTATCAGGGACTTCTACTGCATAGACTTTGTTCAGCAGGTCTGACATGAAGGCTGTGTAGTCGTCATGGAAGCTGGAGTTCTTACTGAGCTTCCTTTTCAAGCTTGATGCTCGTTGCTCTGCAACACATTTGTTGTTCGGCATCACAGCGTCTTTGTGTCTGAGGGGAATACTAATGTAGTAGTGTCCATCAATTTTCTTAGTTGTTTCCTTCACAGAATTGGATGTCTTCTCGCGACATTTCTGACTTCTCTTCGCAAGCTTGTTCTGGAAAGTCGTGACTGTACTGCTGCAATAGCATCTCGTCAACACTGCTGACTGACACTCTGTTGACCAAAGCAGCTTGGCTGTAGAGCTTTGACTTGTAATCATTGCCTTTCTTCAAAGGGCCATTTACCACCCAGCCAAGGATTGTCTTTATGGCATAAGGCCCATCGTCTTGACTGTGGATTATTTTCCACGGTTCCATAGCAGAGTGAGCGTTCATTCCAATGAGCATCTCCACATCTGCGTCAATCTGTGGTAGCCGCACCTCTTTCTGCAGATACGGCCATCGTTCCAGGTCTTTCTCTACAGGAACATTCTCCTTTGTTACTGGTATGTCAGTGTGAGTGTAGACGTCTGGCAGGCTGATGTACTTGTTCTCTGTCAGATCGCACACTTCTAGATCTGAGAGTACGAAGCAGGACACAGGCTTCTCCTGGCCCATAGTACGGAGCAGCACTTGAGTCTTCTTACCGTTGACACCAAGGCGCCTCATCAAACTTTGAGAGCAAAACGTTGCTGTACTTCCAGAGTCCATGAACGCATACGTTTCGATGGTGTTGTTGCTCCTCTTAGATTTGATTCGGACCGGCACAATGGAAAGGACACAGTCGCTGCCTCCGGCCCCGGTAGCTGCAGAGAGTTCACTATTAGATGACACTTGTTCTTGTGAACTTGAGTGTTTATTGGTAGAGCCTTCACTTGATCTCTCAGGCTTGGCAGTGGCTTGATTGCCATCTTCCTCTCTTTTCGTGTGAAGCAAGCTTGGGTGTTTTTTGTTGCATATTTCACATGTGGCTTTCTTTTTACAATCTTTTGCCATGTGCCCTTGAGTCAGACATCCGAAACAAAGACCTTTTCCTTTAAGGAACTCGACTCTGTCTTTATTCTGCAGACCTCTGATTTTGTTGCATGCACTCAGAGCGTGTCCTTTGTTGCAGTAAAGACATGGCTCTTGAAATGCGTTGCAAGTCTGCTTGGTCTTTCTTGATTCTGAAGAATCATCAGCTGGTGTTACACTTGTAGCTAAGCCAGTGGTTCTTTTCCATCGACCTGTAGCAGGTTTAACACTGGATTTGCTCTTTTCTTTCATATCAGAAGGGTCTTTGACATCACCGAACAGCGGGTCAGAAGCTATCTTAGCCTGTCGGTTGATGTACTCAACAAGATCAGCAAAATTTGCTCTTCTTTCTTTTTTCTCTTGGATGTCGAAAGCTGCGACTCTCCATCTTTCGCGAAGTCTAAAGGGCAACTTGTGTACAACTGTACGGAGGTTGCTTGGGCTGTTCATTTCCTCTAGGTACGCTAAGTCCTTTATGACATTGCTGCACCCAGTGAGAAAAATAGAGAAGCTGTGAAGCGACTTAGCATCTTCTGCTTTGATTTGAGGCCATTTGACTGCCTTGTCAATGTAGGCGGCAGCTATTCTCTGCTCGTTGCCATAGTGATAGGTCAAGAGCTTTCTTGCCTCCTCGTAGCCTTGCTGTGCGTTCATGTGTTGGCAACTTCTCACCAATTCTCTTGGTTCACCTGTGGTGAATTGTTCTAGATAATACAGACGATCTGCGTCGTTGTCTGTTCGACTGTGAATGATGTGCTCGAAAGCCCTCAGGAACGGCAGGAACTCAAGAGGATCGCCACTGAATTCAGGAACCTTTTGTTGAGGTAAGTTTGCTAGTCTTTGTTGTGTGACTAACATCTCAGTGATATCCTTTTGTTTCAAGATCACCTCACCGAGCTCTGTTTGCTTTGCACTGGGACTTGTGCCTGTAGCATCATCACTTTCTGTCTTAACTTGCACATTAGGCATGTGCCTAGCTGGATCATGAGACGCACTGTTCTGTAAGACAGCTGTAGGATGGCTTATCTCAATAGCAGGACAGCTAGTCGATTTTGGTTTGACATCTGGACCATGACGTGGGACCATTTCAGCTGCATGCATGTTCTTGTTAAGATATGAATCCATCCCATCTTCCATGTTCTCATATTTTTCAAAAACGTGTAGCTTAGCTGTGGATTCTGCCAGAGCAGTCTCGTAGTCTAGCTTCTCCATTTGAGTCTTCATCTGAATTTTCTGAAACATCAGCTGTGCCTCCATTTGGGCCTCTTGCAACTTCAGCTGTGCTTCTTGCAACTGCAGTGCTTCTTTCTTCTCAAGTATGCCTGCACGTGCCAGTAAAGCTGCTCGATGAGCTTCTTCTTTTCTACGCACTGATGATGCATGAGACAACAAGCTGGATGCCCTAGAACGTCTACTGCATACACTTCGTGCTGGGGCTAAAGGTTGCTTATGCTGCACCATGGATGCACTGTCTTGTGGCTGCACCTCGTCGGCAGCAAGCTCCTCCATAGCAGGCTCCTCAGCAGTAGTCTCACCCTGCTGTGTTGCTGTGCCATTCTTAGGAGCCTCATGTTCAGTCACAGCCTCTTCATGAGCTGCTTTACCTTGCCTTTTTACTTCTATTATCCACTGCTCCAAAGTGGTCAGAAAGTTTTCATACTTATTTAGATTAGGCTCACTCCAATACTGATGGTCAGCTTTCCTTTCCTCTTCTGACAACAGTTCACTTACTGCATTATTCACTTCAATAAACTCATTCAGTAATTTTGAGTATTCACAAAGATGATCCTTTTCCACTACAAGTGCACTGGCATCACTGCTGATTAGATTTTCAATTTCTTCTGCTTTGGAGACAAGGCGTGCTAAAACACCTTTTCTTAGTTTCATTAGCTTATCAAGCTTCTCTTCTAAAGCCTTTGGCGTCAACTTGATCTTTCTTTTAGAGTCTAGCTCCACATTGCCTTCCATCATGTTTCCAGCATCAGACATTTTCAATATTTATGTTATTCAAGTCTCAGCAAACTCTTAGCAACTTCTGAAATCCAAATGAGCTATCCTTTAATCTTAAAACATGTAGTTTTCTTAAGCAAGATTCAAGGCTTTATTTCCAGATGCAAACTTGAGCTTCTTCTAAGCCAGGGGTCTCAGACTCGCGGCCCGCGGGCCAACTGCGGCCCCCGGGACGATAATTTGCGGCCCGTCTTAATATGAAAGATTAATGTTAGTGCGGCCCGCAAAATTGATATGAATGACACTTGTTAGGTATATGGCTCTGGTGGGCGGGACATCGGCAAGGCTGTCCGGTGGCTCAGCTGCGCGCAGGAGAAGCCGTGAAGCCCCTCTCAAGGCCCCGGTATGCTTCTGTGCAATCGCCGTAGTACGCCGCGTTCCGCATCGGAGGATTGCAGCATAGTAGTTACGCCAGCTCTGTAAAGCTCCACCTCGCTACAAGTCTGCCCCGGAGGACACGAAGAAGAGTGTCGTCTCTCTCTCTCTGCGTGTGTGTGAGTCGCAGGGGCCACACACACAGCCTGTGCAAAGCGCAGGATGAAAAACGGACTTTTAAATGAATATAAACTTCATTAAAAGAAGACATGTCTGGGCAAAAGTGGACGTTTTGACACCGTATTTACAGACACGGATCCACAGCGTCTCGCTGCTTCATGTGTACTATGAAGCAGCTTCCCTCAAGCCAAATGTGGCTCGCTTATGTGAGAAGAAGCGCTGCCAGGTCTCTAGCAAGAGAAGCCTTGTTCAGAACAGTTCAGGTTTAATGTTATATTCATGTTTAGAAAGTTTAAGGTTAAATAACTATTGATACAGACATTTGAAACGGAATAAAAATATAATTAATTTCTCTAATCAGCCAGTCAGTCAGTTAATATGTGGTTTCTTCAGTCGTCTGTATCTGCTGTATGATCATTTTAAATTTTATTTGTGCATTTGAGAACATTGGAATGTTTTATCAGCGCTTTTCTTGTGGAAATCCTGATGCGGCCCAGCCTTACCCAGACTCTGCCTCCAGCGGCCCCCAGGTCAATTGAGTTTGAGACCCCTGTTCTAAGCTGATATGACTTGCTAACAGTAGCACGTTTCTCTGGTTGTCTGGTCTGGCCTCTTAGCTATCAGCATAGCACTCTTTAAACTTTAAACAGGACGACTCGGCCACGTTAATTGGCGTCGGCAATTACAGTTTAACAATCGTCCATTTCCGACATTGCATTTCATATCCGACGCATTGTTCGTTTATTTATTAAAATGGGACATTTTTGTACTCATCCAACATCATTGCAGTCTCTGAAACTCCGCCCTCAGTTCTCCACAAGCCGGCAGGCTTCCTTCATCAATCCGTGATCGGCGCGTGCGGCACTTCCTTCGGCTTTTCTCTCGCCCTCAGCGACTGTTTTCTACTTAATGCAGTGGCTAAATGTCTCCGGTCATTATCCAAACAGTTTCTTCTTAGAGTTATAAACAAGTAACCACTCTTAGACGGAAAGAACGAGTCTACGCGTGTTAAAATTTAAACAACTATAACGACGGTAGAAAACAGTGTGTTCGCCCCGTCTTTATTGACGCATTCTCACATATAACAAACACACAACCTTTTACATTCAACAGATGCGCGAGCTCGATAACGTCATTGCTCAGCGTCAGTTCTTATTGGCTATTCATTCTGAAACATTATAATCATTAAACTGAATGCAGGCAGATTATACTAAATACAAATTATAAATCTATTATCACAAATATGAATGTAATCTTACATATTTCTGTAATATGCAAATATTGAATATATCAAAACAATAATAACTATTAAATATGAACTTACACTACTAAATAGAAAATGGCACCAACACTTCACATAGATAGTTAGCAAATTTCCAAACAGGCGTTATTTGGATAAATTGACCACATATTAGAGATCTAATTGGAATCTGAAAATGGCTGTGCACTGATGCTCCCCATCCAACCTGATAGAGCTCCAGAGGTTCTTTCCGTATACACTGTAGAGTTGGTGGTTTGATCACCAGGTTCCTCCTGTCCCAACCCTATCACCAGACAAGGACTTCAATTTTGGATGGAACATTTGTAAGGTTTTTAAGGTCAGAGAAACATTGTAAACACACTGTAACTGCTACACCCACGGTGTAAGAAGGAGCACACAGCATTGTGTGTCCTTTGTTCCAACATCATATATATATTTAGTTTGTTCAGTAATGCTGTGTATATTAAATCTGTTTGCCTCATTGATTTAGTGGTTTTCTTTGAAGTTTGGTTCGTACTACTTTGTCTTTGCCTGTGGTAATGTCATCCACACAATATTCACTTGGGATGTGGTTTATGTTGGATACAACAATATCAGGGATGACAAGTCAAACATGAGAAATTCACATAAATAAAACTCAAACTGACGCATTGTATTGTACAAGCAGTGCCCTTTAGTGTGGTCTCGGGGACCTGTGTGTATGAGAGAAAGAGAGATAGAGATAGAGAGAGAATGAGAGAGAGAGAGAGAGAGAGAGAGAGAAAGAGAGAATCATTCTCTCGCTCTCTTGCAGAGTAGCCAGAGTTCAGTGGACACCACTCATGCATACAGTGCATGGTGTGTGAATGTGTGTGTGTATGTATGGTGTGGGGGGTTGATCTGGGCCTGGCCTGAGAGGACAAACAATACAGAGGAATGAAGCAAATGAAGTGAGAGAGCGAATGAGACACTTCATAGACTGGAGTTACAGTTGGTGAGCTATGAATTCCAATGAGCTTGTGTGATTGAATGCACATGGCAGGCTGTTTTAAGTTCACTGTGGGCAAAAAGCAACATTAAAGGATATGTAACAGAATCTCACACACATTTCACTTTTTTCTCGTGTGGGCAACAATAAATTTTTCAACGGACTGACAATAAACATGAGAATAATACAAGACTAAAGGTTAAAGATCTGCTAATGGTCCCTAAATCGCGCAATGTTCATCACAGTAAAGCTGACAGGATTGGACAGAACACACAACAAGCTGACAATTTGACTAATTTTATCAGTGATACAGATGAAAATGTAATGTTTTTCCTGAGAAAAGGTTATTGGGTCACATATATCAAAAGTGTCCCTGCCCATTGAAGCCAGCTCATAACCCAATCTACCTCATGCAAGAACATTTAATGTTCTTATCCTAAACTTCCCTCACTTGAGACTTCCAGGTCAAAAACACCAAACACTCTTAACTGGACATGATGTCCCGTTACCTGCATAAATTCCCTGAGGCAGCGATCAGAATGAGAGAAGTTTCCCAATGACTGAACCATAACCTATAAGTTCCATCCATTTTCCACTGCTTATCCAGAAACAGCTCACGACTGCATCAGGCAGAACATTTGTGATAATGAATGACAGTGTATGATTTCATATTCTTTGATACATTCCGGATGTTGTGATAAACGTTGCATGCATAAATCTGTCAATCCTATTCTTAAAAATACATTAATATAATAATAATAATAATATAATAATTGAATAACTTGAATAAAGTGTGATAAACAATACAGAAAGTAAGGCAGCTTTTTCTTAAGCATATTTATTACTATTATAATTTAGCATGATGACCATAATTATTATTTCACAGATTTTGTGGTTACTGTCGCTAAATGTATGTTACATGTTTACTTGCTTGTATATTTTTACTAAAACCCTTCTTAAGTTTGCCACTGTGCAGCTGTGACGTGCCCTTCCTGCGTCTGTGTTTCTGCTCCAGCGCCGGTCAAGCTGAGAAAACAGTTTGCCCACGTTTTCATTTGAGACTTTCCGTCCTTGTGTACATCGCTGTACGCCGGCGTGTATTAAACGCGAACCATATATTACGTAATATCATCTGTGTTCATGGGAAATGTAGTCATTATTGCTTTCGGTCCTACCCAGTAATCGTTCTGCAAAACAACAACACCCATAATCCTTAGCGCACACGCCACTCGCGATGACATCTGCCGGTAGACCACTCAACGCCTGACAGGTCGCTCTACCAGACACTTTGGCAGGTAACTATTGAAATGTGTTTTACATTGTTTAGCAGGTGCTGCACTTTGTTTGCAACCTATTCCTTCGTTTGGTGTAGACAGTTTTTCACAGGGCTGTACACAACACGGCTAGGAGAAGAGGCAGCACAGCTGACAAGCTAACATTAGCTAGCAACACAGTCTTACACGTTAGAGAGCATCTTTCATTCTGCTGTGTTTATAGTTATCAAAAGTGGCGGAACAAAACTTCTTATTTGTACAGTAATTAATGTTAGATATAGCACATTGGCCCTGTGCCTGTCTTTATTCTCCAGTATGGAGAGAATATTTAGGACGTTCAAAACACCTGACTTTAGTTTTAGTTGTCCATATTAAGTTTACGATGTTTTGGTTCTTGGACGAGTCCATAGTTTCCGGTCTTCCATTCGGCTCACACTTTATTAAACTAAATATTTTTAGATAATATTAGACTAAAACAGTCTTTATTTCCTTAATAATATGACGTTTAGCGAAAGTCTCTTACTCACTCATCTACTGACTCATCTAAATTACAGATAACATTTAATTTACAGATTGAACTGTGCTCGTTTTACAGATTCTAATAATTCTAAGTGTATTTAGAAGGGCAACTTTAAATTGCCTACAATAATGAACATTAAGTTTACAGTTTGTGTCTGTCATAGAAATAAACTGGAGAACCAGTGTATGGATGAGAGAGTCAGAGAACAATGTCTCCTCCACGGCTCACTGGTGCACTGCGCTCCTTCTCCAATGTCAGCAGGAAGGAGGACTTCACTGAGCAGCTCTATGATCTGAAGGTGAGTCAGGCTTAGAAGTGACAGCAGGATTTATTCAAATGACAGTGGGTAATTGGAAACTAGTAATGTCGCAACAGAACATAACATTTCAAGTGCAAGTGTTTTGTTACAGTAGTGTCTGGTTTCACTATTAAGGCTGCAAATCAATCAGTGTGTTATAGTCTTTTCTCATCTGAAAGTTGCTGTCCCTGACCTGAGAAGTATCTGATTTAGCTGCATATTGTTGGAAGATGTGCAGAGACACCTTTCTTAGCCAGTTTAAATAATTAATTCATTGAATATTTTATTTTTATAGGGACAAGTATATAGCATGAGCTACTGCTACTTACCATAGTATTAAAGCCTAAGTTCGATTGCAACACTGGTCTCTAGATGGCCCTTCAATAAAAATGAAATGATGCTGGACAAAATATATCAAAGGAAGGAATGTAGATAATTTTTTTTCAGGTTACATTCACCATTATTGAAAATTTGGGTTGTCACTTATGGTAACTTTTTATAGCAATATATGACCTAAGTTGTTTCATTACAGAGGTGTCTGGTGTGGTCATCATCAGAGTTAATTTTGACTTTAATATAGTCATTAATATGTCATGTCAAAAGTCAGAGGAATCAAGTTAGCATATTTTTCTAATTCCAAATGTTTTCATTTTGGATGCATGGAATATCCAAAAAGACTGTAGATTCTGTTCTAGACTCTTGTTTTTATTTGAGAATACATCTGACATCATCAAGTTCTAACATGTTGTAGTATCAGTGTGTGTGTGTGTGCGTGATTAGAGTTCAGTGTATTGAGCTCTGCTGCAGAAAACACATTGCCACAATGTCATTCATGCCACAATTAAAATGTATGAAATTCCTCCTGTTTGCCATCATAATATACTGGACTTTCATAAACACACAGTAACACTGCTGTGTTACCATTAAATAGTGTTTACTTAAAACCATATATCACTAACATCCATTGTCAGCAGACTGCTAGTTACAGCTAGCTCTTTGTTGGTGGAGATGTTTCCTTCTTGGGGTTATTGAAGCAGTCCATCACTTTAGTGAAGAGATGTTAAATTTGCGTTCATTTTATTATCCTTCATTATCATTATTTTTTAATTATCAAAACAGTTGCTGAAAATGTTCATGACTTAATGAATGACTTTCACCTTTATTTTAGACCAGTTGTGGATGACTAGAGACCACAAGCTATAGTCACATCCTTTATGTTCACATGTTTCATATCTTTAGCCATTCTACAGCCTTGCAAGTCATTATTTCATTGTTTTAAGATCTAAATCTCCTGTCTTTAATTCTACTAGTGCAGTGACTGTTTTGGAATGGGCTTGGCTTTCAATACTCTTGCTTTAACGCATAGAAAAATAAATACTGATAGGAGGTGCAATTGAGTATATGCACAACAACATGAAAGAGACTAACACAATATTCACAGGTGTTATAAATAAGTACTCTCATAGTAAATAAATGTTCGTTATCATTACATAATGGTTTTGAACTGCCCATAGGAAGTAACCTAAATCTGTCCATTCTTGATTAAAAGTTCTGTTTTCTCTGTATATTTGCTCATTTCTCTGGCTGTAATCCGTCATCTCGTCTTTGTGTGTATCTATGGTGCTTTCTCACTATCGTCATCCACTCTCTAGCTCACTCGACTACTGCTATTTCTCTGTTTTCTCTCTGTCACCTGCTGCTCAGCTCACTCACACTCTCTTTCTCGCTTGTCTTTTTTAAAATTAGTTTTTAATGTTATCAAACAAAGAGAGATGTCTTCCCCTTATATTGTTAATGGTACATTTTGATTCTTGATTAATTCTACAGTAAATGTAAAAGATTAATTTATTACATATATCATAGACCACACCACACTACCCGCACCACATTCAGCTTTTTGATATAATATCTGTAATATATTGCTTGTTCTCTTTCTTGAAATGTAATTTTGTTTCTCTGTGACTCATGTTAGACCAAGCGTCTGAAGAGACAGGAGCTGTTAGCCAGAGAGGGCCTGACATGGCAGAAGATTGTCCATTTCTGCACCAAGCATCAGGACAAAGTCAAGCAGCAAGCTGCTAATCAGGAACTGAAGAGCCTACTTCTGGCAGCCAAACAGATTGGTAATTAACCCTTCAGCCTCAGATCCATTGTAATTTCTTTCAATCTGTTTTCATGTGTTTTCACAGCGTATATGAAATAAAAGAATGTTGTAGTCTTAGATTGCTCATCTAAAAGTGATTATGACACACTTACTAGCAACTGAAATTATATTATTGTTTTTGTACTTTTTGTAGACTAGGATTAGAAAGCATTGATCTTAAAGGAAAACAGTCCAATTAAAAGGACACTTCACCCATATTACAAAAAACATATTTCTTCATTTACCTCTCATGACAGATTGTCATTTTATTTGCTCAGATTGTGAGGTATCAGTGTTTGGAATTTCAATGGAGGCAGAATACATGTTGTGGTGGATGGAGGATTATCCGGAGTAACATGGTGTTGAATTTTTAAATGTTATTTTTCAGTGATGTGAGCAACACAAACACAAACGCTTTATTCCCAGAGACACGTGACTCAAAACCATGAATGGAAGTAATAAATAACATTTGGTCTTGTTACTGTAACAAAAGTTAAACTTTGTTTGGCATGTTTTCTTTTTTTGTTCAAGTATTGTGCGTTGCTACATTTGAAGTCTCATCAATCACAGAGTAAGAACAAAAGTCCCATGAAAAAGTAATGACAAATGAGGATTTAGCAGCTAAAGAGACGGATATTTTCCTCAGGAGTTGGAAAAAGTGATAATATTATGATGTTCTCTTCACAACATGTTTTCGTTGTGGTCGATAATTCAATTACGGTAATACAGGTTTAACGGTGCAATCTAATTTAAATGCACTACACTTATTTAGGGCTTTTGCAGTCTATTCGATCACTCAAAGTACTTCACAATACGTGTCAGCACATCCATCAGCTATTTGGGGTCAAGTGTTCTAGGACATGCAACATGGGGACTGGAGGAGCTAGGTATTGAACCATCAATCCTCCGAAAAATGGTCTCCCGCACCACCTCTGAGCCACACCCCTAGATTTTGTAAATCACTAGTTTATTACTAGCTAGTAGTTAGTAATACTTTAAGTAGACCACTGGCACAGGTGCAGTAATAATACAGAGCTATAATGTTCCATGTGAAATATCTTTAGAAAATTCCTGCCAACAAATGAAAAAAAAAAATATACATACAATATTAAAGAGGGAGCCATGTTTGATACTGTAGCCTGCTACACATGCTGTAATCCCCAGCCTGTAACTTCATGTGTTCAATCAGTTATAGAGCACTCTCATTAAAAGCCTGTGATGATTTTTATTTAGTTTTCTTTTCTCTTCATATATGGCAGTATTTTTTTTTTCTTCAACAGTTAACAGTCAGGAATAACAGTATTTATTATGATGCTGTCCGCTGCTTTATATATTAAACCTGCCCTCAGCTGATGTGACTGGATCCGAATAAAATGTTGCTGTTAAGCACACTTTGGAGAGGATGAAAGCAGCCAACTCTGCTAAGTGCAGCGACAACTCAGATGCTTTCAGACCATTTTAATTGGTTTAAATCCTTTTCATCTGTTTTCACTTCCCTCTGCCTCTCCAACCTTCTTCACTGTATTCTCTCTCTGTCTGTGACATTTTTTGCTCTAATTGGGCGATTACTCTGTATTCCTTTTTTCGTTAAGTGCAATTCTGGTTAAGCATGAATTGTTTGGAATATTATTTAAATGAAGTGCAGGGACCTTAAACTGTGAGCTCATTGTATATTCTTTGCTGCTCAAAGGAACAGCCACTGATTCTTCACTGGAGCTATGAATAGTGCACAGCTCAGATTTAATGGCCATACAAAACATCACTGCTATCTATATACCACTAATGATAACTGAACGGGTGAAGGTGATTGTTGTAGTAATCCTAATAATCATTGTCATTAAAATGATGACCAGTACATCAGATTAATTAATTGTCCCTTCATTTTTAATTTATCATTGCTGCAGCAGTGAGGGGCAGACTTATCATTAGACAAGTTACACAACTGTCTGAGGTCTCCAACTAAGAGAGCACTTAATACTTGTGGATTTGTGATGTTTTTATGTATAATGCATATAAATCTATGGCCCTATTCTAACTCTACTTATCATACCCACATCCACAGATGAGTCTTTATTCCATACAAATGATCTTGTACTGGGTGCACCTGTCCTGTGTGTGTGTGTGTGTGTGTTCCTAAATGGAAACGGATCACTTACACTGACTGAACTATAATGTGTACACTAGGTAAATGAACTAACATTTGTATTCCTACTGATAAAAATTACTTTCATACAACATTTCACTGCTGGTAAATAAAGCACTTAACCAAAGAAAAAAATACTATTAATAAATGAGCTCACGTGGAGTACATAATATGTCAAATCTTAACTTCAACTTCATATCTCTTACACACAATTAGCCTAAAGCTCTACAGTAATAGTTTTACATGACTGTAATTACATTTAACTCCCACAGAACACTTAAAAACCCCTAAACGTCTAAAATGAAATGTGTGTGAAATGTCTCTCTCTAGGCTGAGCAGAAGAACTGTGCTGCTACTGCATCGCTCTCATAACCTTATTGTCTGTTACTCAATTAGCCAATTAATCTGAACATGGAGACTCTTGAAAGATGCAGAGTTGTTGTGAATTAACCTCCTTTCAAAAGATATTATACCGCTCATGAATAGACCTCATTAAATGGAATAGTGCCATATTTTGGGAAATACATTTATTTGCTTTGATGGGAATCTTGAAATCATGTCTAATGTCTGTATGATTAAATATATGAATATGAATGTATATGAAATACAGCCAGTTTATCTTAGTATAGCATGCTAAGGGTGGTAGCTCTGGTGAATGGCTAGCTTTGTCCAACTGTAACAAAATTCTACCACTGTTGAAATATCAGATAATGAAGAGGGTTCAACTCAATGTGACTGTAGTAATAAGACCAGCATCTTGAGTTTCACTAACCAATTGCTATTAAATACTAATACTTTATATGATAAGATAAGACGTTTTAATAAAGAAAATAAAACAGCATAGTCAAACCAGTCTAGTCAAAGATAATATTATCTGGCACAGCCACTGGTGGTAATCATGCAACCAGCAGTGCTAGCCTCTTTCGGGCTGTCCCTTGCATTGCAGGTGTTAGTGGTAGGCTGTAATGATTATGACATCAAAGTCTAAATACATTTTGTCGTGTTTTACAGTGGGAACTGAACATGGTCAGGAGGCCATTGAACATGCTGCTGTCTTTCTGTTTCACACCTTCCATAACAAAGACCATGTGGGCACAGAGGAAACCCGGACCATTAGGCAGATGTTTGGACCCTTCCCTTCATCTGCAGCTGAAGCCTCCTGTGCCTATGTGGCACGACTGGTGGCTCCACTTGGAGAATCCCGAGTTGAGGACTTTATCCAAAGCCAGAGCTCCCGTCACAACCCCCAACGAGACTCCACTTTCGGATGCAACATTGCTTTCTCGTATGACTGCTACACGCTTGACCCGCTGGAGAAACTGTCCCACGCCGACATCTGTGAGGAGAATGCGAGTCTGGACTTCGCTAATTTCATCAACAACCAGCAGAGCGGGAGGAAATTTGCCGATGAGGAACAGGTGTCGAGCTCAGGTCAATCCCTGAGCTCTGGGGATGGAACCATTCTTAGAACAGAGGTGGAGAAGTATCTGATCAGAGGCAACATGATCTCATCCAGCCCAGAGGAGCTGTGCACCTCACTGTTTGAAATGCTGACATCCCACAAGAGTGACGATGAGCTGCAGAATGAGGTTTGTGTTACTGGAAAAATCTCACGTTCAATAAATACAGTAGTTCTTGGCAATCTTTTTATGCAGGTTAAGCAAGGCTAAAACTTGCTCAGGGCAGCGCAACATGTGTTTTGTCAGAATCAGATTTATTGCCACGTAGGTTTTCACACAAGCTTACTACTTGCTGAGTCTGCCTTGGTGTTGGGGTGCATAACAAATATACAAAAATCAAGAAATTATAAATAATATAAAAAGAAAGAAATTTACAATAAAATATATATAAAATATATTCTAATTGAGAAGGACTGTTACATGTTTAAAAGGAGTAAACAGTATTTGCAATGTGCAATTATTGAATGCAACGTGGTATCTATTTTCTTATACCTTCCTGACATTTCACCAGGGATGGCATATGAGTATTTGTGTAAAACAAATAAACAAAATAATAAAGTAAAAGCTGAGCTGCTTATGATATAAGTCATTGTGGCATATATGACATTGTTTAGCCTACAATGTTGTGTGTTTAATATGCAAAGGAAATAAGCCCATCTTATCTTCATCCATCTTATAAACCCATCTTCCATAAATCATAAATTCTTGCTGAAGGACCCGATGACACTTGTTACTGCGGCACACACATGCGTGTGCTCAACGGATATGATGTGTGGGTAGTGGTGGCAGTCTGGCAGTTGAATGAAATCAACTCTTTAGTTGGGCTTTAGTTTCATCCTACAGTAAACCCCAGTAACAGACATATGACTAAACTTTTGCTTTTATCTGTTTGTTTTTTTAATTTCTGAAAATCTTCAACATCGCTCAAATGTCATGCTCAAAGCACAAGATTGCTTTCAGATTAATTTGATACATCATGACTTTTTATTATTTTAACATTTGATTATCGTGCATCAAGTGCATCCGATCATGGAGGCATTTTGTAAAATTATTTTTATTGCTACTTAACACATGAACATGGAGTATCTGCCATTGTTAATAAATATTTAATTTTGTTTTTTTTTCTATTAGTTTGTTCCTGCACCTTTATAGTGCTGTAACAATACAACCGTTTTTTGTTTTTTTTTGTCTCACGGGCCGCTGTTCCGCCGCTAACACGTACAGCCGTGTGCATGATGGCTACTGCTAGCAGTAAAGCAGAGCTTGAAGCCCCTCCCCTGTCGTTAAAGTCTCCTGCTTGGGAACATTTCATGTTGTATTTCAGTAGACTCTGACCTACTTGGTGGAATATATCCCCTAACTGCAAAGTTAGCAAAGTGCTATCTTGCCATACCCACTACCTCTGTCCCTAGCGAGAGGGTATTTTCAACCGCTGGGGACATTGTGATGCCAGCAGATCTTACTGCTGACAATGTGGTTAATTTTTCTGGCATAAATATGAAAGTTGAGTAAAACTGAACAGGGTTTCGTGCTGGAACTGTTATTGCTGCACTTTACTTGTTGAAAAGTTTTTGTTAAAAGCCGTTTAC
This sequence comes from Pampus argenteus, assembly GCA_036937835.1. Classification (NCBI taxonomy): domain Eukaryota; kingdom Metazoa; phylum Chordata; class Actinopteri; order Scombriformes; family Stromateidae; genus Pampus; species Pampus argenteus. The sequence goes on along the minus strand of CM072865.1, from coordinate 2,866,418 downwards.
AAGGAATTTATAAAAAAAAAAAAAAAAAAATATTTCATACATTTCTTGTTTATTTGAGGATTTTAGTTAACTTATTACCAGGCCGCACTTTGCATTGATTTCATTTTCCTAAGTTGTTACAGTAATTCAATTGTTTACAAATAATAAACACCCAAAAGAACAACAAGAACATTTAGGTTTTGCATTTTGTTCCTATACTGTATCGAAATTGAACCAAACCGTGACCTCGAAACCGAGGTACGTACCAAACCGAGATTTATGGTACTTGTGTGACATAAAGTTTGGCCTGTCCCAGTGGAAAGTTTAATATCTTGGTGTACGTATTGATTGTGTAACCTTGACCTTTAACAGCTGGCCTTTTGGGTTTCATCCAGATTCTGGATTTATTGTGGCCTGGCTTAGGACAAGTCATCCTTGGCCTTTAACTCAAGACCTTTTTAGACATTTCCAACTTCTGCATGGCTTTGACCTTTGTTGGAAATATTAACTCAACATGTACACATAAAACAAGAGGTCAACATTACAACCTAATGTCTTAACATTGTAGAGGATGGAAAGATTAGACAAGACTATAACTATCAATACTGGTACTGCATTAACATGCACTGTATATATTTTTTGTTTAACACTAAACTTTAACTGCCTTGTCAAAGAGGATTTCATAAAAAAAAATCCAAAATGGTAAAATAGTATTTTTTGCAATAGGCATTTAAAAAAAAAAAGATTAATCAATAATTGGTCGTTAATTTTTAACATTATTGATAAAAGAAATTTCTTTAAATGGCCATCCCTTAATCAGACTTTGCCATTTTATCTTCATCTTATTTTTCAGTCAGACAAAATTATAGTGTTCATAACACGTGTTGTTATTTAAGTCATCTTAAAATACCTGTAACCTGTAGTCATTTTTTGTGCAGTTTTGTCACTTTTGTAAAAGAAAAAGATGTCTCGTTTTTGAACCTGACTACAAAGCCCTGAATTGCTTGGCTGTTTTTCCATCCAGGGAAATGTCTGTTGATGAGCACAACACCACACAAGTTTGAACAGTTATAAACCAGCTGCTGACAGACAGCTGCTGTGGACAAAGATGCTGAATGCAGGTTGGAAATCATCATCACTGGATGATATTGAGTATTTAATATTTTTGCGTTATTGATTAGTAAAGGCCTTTAACAGCATGTGTTTCACATTGAGGTTCATGTTGGAATGGTCTCAGAAGAGATGCCTTAACTGACAGAAAATTTGGATAGAACTCTTAAGCACATATTTAATTTTGATTAGCTGAAGGGAATTGCTGAAAATGGCATTTAATTGATGTCCCAGGAATATTTTTTATTGTTGCATTATATTCTGATTATCTGAAAATTACTGACATTGGCACTCACAGTGGTAATATCTAAATAGACAATGGCAGACAGCAGTGCTATGTGATACCTCCTGCCTCCCATGGATTTCACTCAGGAACACTGAAAGCAGCACATATTTTTCATCAGGATTATTGCATTTTCCACAAACAAAAACCTATTAATTTGAAAGATGAGAGATTCTAAAACTACACATAAATAACTGTAATTAGTAAAGTAATTTACTAGTAATTTGCTTCTAATCACAAAAATAGTACTCCAAGCATGACAGTACAGTGTGATGTATAAATATTTTGCTGGATACTGAGATAAATGAGAATTGTCCTAGGAAACCCTACATTTTTTTAAATTTAATTGATGTGGTATTACACTACAGTTAAGTGAAGTGAAACAGTGGGCTGTTCTCATCTGCCTTCCTATTCTTCTGTGTGGAGTGAACAGACAGAAAGAAATTATAAAATAAAGGCCACAATCAGGGTGCTCTCTGTGGGCCTTTGTTGTGGCTCACCCTGATGAAACCTCCAGCAGTTATTTGCCATTGTTAACATTTACTTATGAATCAGGAAAGTGCTCCATCATTCTGTCCCACTGCATTATCACCCACCTCTATTCCCCGCTTCCCTTATACTCAGGGTTTTTTCATTGTCCATATAGCTATATCTCTCTCTGTCACTCTTTCCCCCTTTCTCCTTTCTTTTTATCAATTGCTTCACCACAGAAGCAGAACTGTACAACTTCAGCCGGTTACAGTTGGTTCCAATGTTCCTCACGTAGTTGACATTTGGAGGTGAACTCTACCACTGACTTCTTTAGATGTAGAATGTTCTGTGTGTGTGCCTGTGTGAGTGCACCTGCAGACTCTCCATGCATGTGACTCCAAAGTCAACAGTAAAGTTTAAAGGCTGTGCACTCAGTGCCATTAAAGCTGACAATGGAGAGAAACTGCTTCTTATTATTTCTCAGGGGTGACCCTACATTGATGACATTTTGTGGCAGCCACTGAGCTCAGGGAAGGGGGCAGTACAGTGGGAAGCCATTAGATTATATACAGTAGCTGATTGGGAAGGGAATATTACATCTCATGATACTGAGGTTTCAAAATAACACCCTCAGTGAGTTGTTAAACATGGAAGAGCTCAGAGTGTCTGTTGGAACAGGCTAAGGGAGGTGCAGTAATGGGATTTTATATATATATATATATGTGTGTATATAAGATATGTACTTCTTACTATGCTTACATGTGTCAATCTGGTCTATGGCAAGGTTAATGGTTCACACACAAGTGAATGTGAGCTGCAGTAATCCAACAGACTGACTCTCCTCAGTAAACAATGTGTTTGAACAGAACAGTCCTGCTTAATTAGCATTGACACCGATCTCAGTGCTCTCCACAGCTGATCATTCACTCACCTGTTCACTAAAATACTGTTCACTGTCTGGGTTTATCTTGAGAGGAGAAGCTTAAACTTGGAATTACGTTGTGATATTTCTTTAGTGAACTTCTAAATGAAGATTTAGATGATAGATTGCTGACATTAGAATTCACAGCATTATATAGATATACAGTTGTATGAAGTTTGGGCACCCCATGACAATTTCCATCATTTTCATTTAGAAATCATTGGGTGTTTGTATCAGCAACTTCACTTTGATATATCAAATAACGGGTGAACACAGTAATATCTCAGTGGTAAAATGAGGTTTATTGGATTAACAGTAAATGTGCAATATGAATCAAAACAAAATTACACACGTGCATACATTTGGCCACCCCAACAGAAAAATCCCATCAATATTTAGTCAAGCCCCCTGAAAAACAGCCACCAGATCCTTACTATAGCCTGTAATAAGTATCTGGATTCTAGATGAAGGTATTATGGACCTTTCTTCTTTACAAAACATCTCTAGTTCAGGTTCGATAATTTCTAAACATTCTGCTTCAAATCATCCGACAGATTTTCAATGATATTCAAGTCTGGGAACTGGGATGATTTTCCACAACATTATGTTTGTTCCTCTGCTTGAATGCCTGAGAAGATTCTGAGCAGTGTTTTAGGTCATTGTATTGAAATATCCAGCCCCGGCGTAACTTCAACTTTGGGATGATTCTTGAACAATATTCTCAAGAATTTGCTGGTATTGAGTGTAATCCATGCGACCCTCAACCATCCTTCAACCTTTGCCTCTGATATTTTTCTTAACAAGAACTGTGCCTGTAGCTGAACTCTCTGAGATAACTTTTTGTAGCCTTCCCCTAAACCATAATGCTCAGTAATCTTTGTTTTTAGGTCATTGGAGCGTTGTTTTGAAGCCCCCATGTCGCCACTCTTCAGAGGAGAGTGAAAGAGAAGAACACCTTGATATTGGCCACCATAAATATCTTTTCTCATGATTGGATACACCTGTGTGTGGAGTTCAGTGCTGAATGAGCTCATCAGACCAATTTTGTATTCCAATAAGTAGTTACAGGTATTCAAATCGGTAAAATGACAATGGTGCCCAAAATTTTGCACAGTATATTTCTAACCTCTGATTTAATTACGCACAGTTGAATGTCTCAAAAACACCCCAGTACTCAGCTTTGATTAGAAAATGAATGGCATGCCACTGTGTGATCATTTCCTGTAAAGATAAACTATAAATTATTATGCGGCCTCCTAGGGGTGCCCAATCTTTTTCATACAACTGTATATAACTGTAAGAGTACTTTTACACATAATCAACCAGTCATGTGTGGAACGGATCTGTTTAAACCTGTTGTATATGTGTTTTAAACTTACTGACTGTATCTACATTCATTGGTCAAGCTTGTCTGTTTGACTATATAGGTAGTTTCTCCTCACTCAATTTAATTTACAAACACTGTTGATTTCTTCCTGTTTTTGGTCAGTAAATTTCTGCTGCTGCAGGTAAAGGCAGTCTGGCCAACCGCTGTCCTCTCAGCTCCCCAGGAGCTGCTGCTGACGGACAGCTGCTGTGGATGCTGAATGCAGTTTGGAAATCATCATCACTGGATGATATAGAGTATTTAATATTTTTGTGTTATTGATTAGTAAAGGACTTTAACAGCATGTGTTTCACATTAAGGTTCATGTTGGAATGGTCTCAGAAGAGATGCAGCCTGCACTGTGGTGACTCATTCAAACAATGCTTCAGTTGTTCAATTTACCTGCTAAAAAATAGGAGGCAAGGCTGAATATTTTATTAAAGATAAAGGACACAAACATTTGCACTCTTGACATTTAGCTTAGCAGATCTGGAGTTATTACACAGTTAATACTCTAGAAATGGTCCTGCTTACAGGATGGTGGACTGTAGCGAATCCAGGTGAGTCCCAGTGGAGTCCACACCTAATCAATCAATTCCAAGGACAGAATTCAGAGTTCATAAAAATCCCTTTTGACATACAGTACACTCAACTTCAGAGACATTTGCAGGGACCAATAGGAGTTTAGAATAAATATAAAAAAGATCACCGAGGGAAACAAAGATGATGGCCGACCTGGCATCAAAGTGCATTTGTTGTTTTAGTCCCATGCTGTGCTGACTATTGCCTTTCCAGGGGAGGACAGACTAAAAGAGCAACAACTCAATCCACAAACCAACCCTGTAAAAACAAAAACAACAACAAAAGGAAAAAAAAAATCATTGTTTTACATGTTGAAATGACATACCATGGGCTTTCATGTCTATTCCTGTCCAATTATAAAGCATACACTTCATCATCACTTCCACCTCTCTCACAATGATATTGATGACTTTCTGTGCAGCCCTGTTTCTACTATGCTTTTTATTGCACACTACTGGTGTGCGCAGGATTTCTTGTTGTTGTTTTTGTGTCACTTGCTAAGTGCCAGGTGGTTATGTTTGGGAGGCTAAGCGCCAGAGCATATTCAGTACCAAGCGGATGATAATTACCAGGTGCTCAGCCTTGGCAATAGCAGCATGTTTAGGGTATTGGTGAGCTATACATGTGTGTGTGTTTACTTGCTGGGAATATATACTTGCCACCGTAATTTTATCTTGTGGCTACTGCTTTTCACCCTACCATCCCTCTCCTTCTCTCCCTCCAGCTGTTCGAACTGCTGGGCCCAGAAGGGCTGGAGATGATCTCCATCCTCCTCCAGCGAAGGGTGGCCATCGTCGACTCCCTCCTCACCATCCCACCTGACAGGGTTGGCTACCCACCAGGTGAGACAGCCCCATGGCAACTAGGTCATCTCCATGGTAACACTCCAACAACTCCACTTGTCCTCTGCTTTGAAATAGTCATGAATACCAGATATGAATTAATTAATAATTAAGTAGATTCAAGATTAGAGCAAAGGTGAATCTGAATTGTACACTTAAGGTCTTATAACAAATATTTCTAAAGGGTATTTATCCATTGCTCTTATTTTAAGACAGTATGGAAGAATAACTTGTGTATGTGTGCTATAGCTATTGTATTATTTCTCAATAAGATTGACTCGTTTTACTTAATTCAACCTGACATTGTGTTCATGTTCATGATTTCTTATTATGTTTTGTTTCACCCTAAACAAGTGGCGTTTGCATCCCACTGTCATTTTCAGTCGACACAAAAGTTGCAGTAGTGGTTTCCTGAAGCAGATAGTTTAATAATTTGATTTTTGAAGAGTTGTTCTTGTAATGTCATCCATGCTTGTTGACATTTTTCTATCGCTATTTCTCAAGGATGTAGATGTCATCCTTCTTAATGTCCTTATTCTTAATCTTAACTGCAAAGCTCTCATCAGCTAATTGTTTCTCCATTCAGGGAAACAGCTGACAATGAGCACTGTATGTGAATGTTCACTGTAAGATATAGTCTTCATATAGTCTTCTTATGGTGAGAACAAATTGTAACAGCCTGCATATGACAGGACAGGGTTACAACAGTCAGATTATACAGAACAGCACTTCACACATATGTTCTACTGAAAGGTGGCTAAAGTGGTGGCAGGTCTTTGGTGGTGGAGTCAAAAGTGCATTTCATATTCTGCACTAATCATTGTTGTGTTCCTGGATGGCTGCCTCTCAGGCTATCTTACTACTCTGGACTGAATTGTGTGATGTAGAAATTGCTGCATTATACATGTATTTTTCCTATTGTAAGGACAGTAACTGCTAGAATATTTCAGTGAGTGTGTAACGTAAGCAGGGCTTACTCTGTTTTCTTGCTCTTCTTTCTGCTAATCCATATTAAGATATTGCAACAACCCGAAAAAAAACAATCAAGAGATAGATAGATAGATAGATAGATAGATAGATAGATAGATAGATAGATAGATAGATACTTTATTAATCCCAAAAACTGGGAAATTGGAGTGTAGCAGCAGCATAACACAAATACAACACAATGAAATAAAAAGAACAACCAACAATTAAGATAATAATAATTCAATAAGGATAGGATAATTAAATAAGAATAAGAAATTAAGATAATAATTAAATAAGAATAAGTAAAATAAAATATAATATAATAACATGACCGGATTTTAGCTATTGTTGTACACGCTGATGGCCTGTGGCAGGAAAGATTTCCTGTATCTTTCCCTACGACAGCGAAGCTGGAGCAGCCTGTGGGAAAAGTGCTCCGCTGTCTTTCCACTATGTGATGGAGAGGGTGCTGATCATTGTCCATGATGGTAAACAGTTTATTCAGCGTTCTCCTCTCCACCACAGTACCAAATGTCTCCAGCCGAACACCAAGTACAGAGCCAGCCTTCTTGATGATTTTATCAAGTCTGTTGGTGTTGCTGATGCTGCTACCCTAACACACCCTAACAACCTAAGCCTGCTGACTCAGGCTCAGGTTGTACAGAAGTCCCAATACAGGAGACAGCTGGTTGGCGCAGGTCTTCAGGATCCTGGGTGTGATGCCATCAGGGCCTGCAGCCTTTCACTGGTGAAGTCTTTCCAGCTGCCTCTTAACCTGGCCTGTAGTCACCGTTGGGCAGGGGTTGCTGCAGATGTCTTCAGTAGAGGAGGTGGGAGATAAGGAGGAGGAGGAGCAGGTGGAGAGGTGCTGTACAGAAGGCCGGGTGGGTGTGTGGAGGGGTGGGGATGTTTGAGGGGTCATAGAAGGTGAGCTAAATCTGTTGAAAAACTGGTTGAAGTGGTTTGCTCTATCCAGACTGCCTGCTGTCAGCCGGTCTCTTCCCGTCATCCCTGTGATGTGCTTCATCCCCGTCCACACTAGGGATGGGACATGATTTTCGAATAGTCGAATATTCGTGACGAGTTCGAATATTGAATAGTAATATCGAATGCCGTTTTGGCTTACACTAAAACTTCCACTAAAACAGAAAAGGAAAGGCGTTTCCTAGTTCCTAACATACACTGTTGCATTATTTCGGCCAGAGGGTGCCGCTATCGTACAGTAAAGGTAGTCAAAATAACAGAAGAAGAATTGCAAGCGGCGGACCCGCATGAAGGGCCCAGCGACCCGAAAAATTTCCGAAAGGATGGCCCGTTAACTGCAGCAATTGCCGTCATATTTGGCGAGGATTACAGCACACAGAGCGCAACATGCGTGACTGAATTGACTCAGTACTGCCAGGATACATGCCCACCAATCCACACTGACCCGATGACATGGTGGAAAGACAATATACACAAATACCCTCGCCTGGCAAAGTTGGCCAGCGCCTACCTGTGTGTGCCAGCAACGTCCGTGCCAGCAACGTCCGTGCCATCGGAACGTGTGTTCTCCGCAGCCGGTCTGATTGTCAATCGGCTGCGTACCCGTCTCCATCCCGACCACGTCGACATGTTAATTTTTCTTAACAAAAATATGTCTTAGGTTTATTCTACTCTGTTCTAACACTTTCAATATTGTTCCCTAAACGGGCAGTTTCACCCGCGGTTCCTTTTAACAGACGTGAATAGTAAATAATAGTAAATATAAATAATAAAATTGGAAGCCTAAATTATTGTTCGAGACTGTTGGCTATGTGATGTGAATGGAAGTTTATTGTTTATTTGTTTATCATTGTTTATTGACTCATTAAACCGTTACCGCTTTCACCCTGTCTGTCATGTGTGCGCGCGTTTGGGTGTGTGGGTGGGGGCGGGGTTCTGTCGATTTTCGAATCGAATTTCGAATAGTGTTTAGCGAATTTCGAATAGTGTTTTTGATCAAAAGTCACATCCCTAGTCCACACATCTCTCACACTGTTCTGTTGGAGTTTGGCCTCCAGCTTCTTCCTGTAATTGTCCTGTCATGTCTGTGTGCATCATATGCATCCATGGCATTAGCATACAGGGGATCCAGTGTTTTATTGTCTCTGGTGGGGCAGTCAATATATTGGTGGAAGTTATTGTTGAATGAGACATGATTAAAATCTCCTGTAACAACCATGAATGCATCCGGGTGTTCAGTCTGTAGTTTGGCAGCGGCGGAGCTGATGACGTCACAGGCTACCACTGCATCAGCTGACAGAGGGATGTAAACAATGATCACGATGGTGGACGTGAACTCTCTCGGTAAATAATACGGGCGCATTCCCACAGCTAACAGTTCAATGTCCGGGGTACAGAGACGTTCCTTCAGGTTGACATGTCCAGGATTGCACCACCTCTCACTCACAAAAAGTGCAAGCCCACCACCCTTCTTCTTCCGACTTGAGGAACAGTCTCTGTCTCCACGTACCAAGCTGTAACCAGGCAACCCGACGCTGTTATCATGGATGTGCGAGTGCAGCCAAGTTTCACTAAAACAAAAAATGCTACACTCGTGGTATTCCCTCTGGGTCTTCACCAGTGCTGCCAGTTTGTCCATCTTATTCCCAAGAGACCTCATGTTTCCCATTATGATCGCTGTTACCGCTGGTTTATGTCTTCTTCTTTTCTCCCTCTGTTTGGTACCAGACCTGCAACCCCGGCGTCTCCTCCGTAACTCCTGCGGGACCACAGGTCTGTCTCCGGGCAGCACCACAGGCTTACTCAGCGCCATCAGCTGTTCACGTGTGTAAGCAAAAATGAATCCGGTCATTTTTCTAAAAAAAAACTAAAATAAACTAGAATAAACAAAAAAATACAAAAAATTACAAAAAACTATGGAGCTGCTGCAACAGGCTGCCAGGAGCGGCGCAAATTCTCAATTCAAGCTGTACATGTTAGATATCCATCCAGTGAATTGAAAAAAACTAGTTGGAATCTGTTTTTAACCTGTGATTTCTTTAACATGAAAGTGTGTCCTTTCTTCCTTGTCATGAAAAATGTAATAGTTTTTTGATAAAACAAGAAGTGCCAAATCTTAACTGTATCAGATGTCCTTTTCTGTAATTTCTTGTATGTTAGTTTGTACCTCCCTTTCTCTTCTATGTCAGAGATGCAACCTGAATACAAATACCTTATTTGGATATGGGCAGCTAATGTGGTCTGAACAAATGCAGACACCATTTGAATTTAACCCAATTTTTTTTTTCCTCAGCTTTCCTCAGCTAATGCATGAGGCAAATGTGTTTTAGACTGGTTTGTCAAACAAACTAAACACCACATCTGACATAACAACATAACTTTGGGCTGTAGAAAATTGCATTTGGCTGTGTTTTGCAGTTTTCTGATGTTTATAGACAAAGTTATTAATTGATTACTTGAGAAAATAATTTGCAGATTAATCAGTGACAAAAATAATCATTATTTTAGCACTGATCTGTTTGAATCCACTTTAACTTTAGGTGTAGGCCTCACTCACCTCCAATATTTCTGTAAAATTGCTCCAGAGCTTTATGTTACATTGCATTTGTGTAGTGCTATTGTTCTCTACATGCTTGTGAAAAAGTCCACTGAAACACTGTTAATCAAAGATTGGCCTTTCACTTCAACTCAGTTCTTCATTATTTATTTTATTTCATTACATCTTTTATGTCATCTACCAGGAATGATGGAGACTAGACTAAAGCCTCCCTTGCGGGCAGGCTCTCTATTTTTGTCCCTGCTTAACAAAGATCATGAATAAAAGAAGTAATAGAATATCATGCCATTGAAATAGAGAAAAAGGCCAACACAGGCATGCTGATGCTAAGGCCATATAAGTACAGGCTTTGTGTGGCATAGCCTTACATTGTGTTTTGTTGTACGGTAGTTATCTGGCTCTCCCGGTGACTTAAGGCTGAGTTCATTGATTTAGTATGAGATTGTATTTCAGTAGACTTGATAGTGAGCTGAGCTAAAGTGGCCCTCCTAGTGATGTACCTGCCTTTCATGTGTGTGTTTCACTTCAAATGCTGTCCTCTCTCCCAAGCCAGTGTAGTTTCTCAGCCCCCTGTTTCCTTTGTCCTGAAGAGGCAGACTCCTCTTGTTTTTACATATCCCATAATTTATCATTGTTGGAGCTGTCTTGTAATATGCAAGGTAGGTATCAAAAACCATCTGCATTGGTATTGGTGTATACGTGTTTGTAGGTTGATAAGTAAGAAGAAATGTCAGTACAGAATGCCAGAATATGTTTAAAGTTCACATCCACTCAAAAATGTGTTTGTGTGTGTACTTGTTGCTTGTTATTACTTAACTTCTTTGTTTCACTGTGCAGAATGATGTAGAGTTTGTTTTCGCATTCATCTGCTGATTGTGCTCAATGAAAATCTGAGTTTAAGGGGGTGGGCATATACGCAGGATGAGTGTTATCACAGCTAGTTTGTAGGTTGATTGTGGTCCAATATGCAATTTACACAAGTGAAAACCAGATAAACATTTGGAATTAACACTATTTGCATATTTAGCTTCTGGATTTTTCAATGAGGGAGTAGAAATAGGTGGAAATTTAAGCGGCGCACCCGATTATAAGGTGCAGTAACTATTAACATGTCAATTTCTGTCATTGTCCACACAAGGCGCATCTGATCATAAGGCGCAATAAGTGAAAACAAAACGTGTGTCGGATAAGTCAAACTTTATTCAACTAATTACCAATAACTCTCAGTTGTAGGCTAACACAAAAATACAAGTTTAGGTGGGCGATTTCTGCATCAAACATGCCCGGATCCCTCTCAACATTGTTCAGGTTTAACACAAAAATACAAAACCGTTGTGATTTTAGGATCCAACATGCCCGGATTCCTCTTGTCATTATCCGAGTCAGTCTCGTTGCTGTCACCGGGCTGTTCAGTGATGATTCCGGCCTCTGCGAGGCTCCTGACTCGCGGAGTAGTACGTTATTAGCCGTAATGTGTACAACATAAAATCAGTTTGAGGTTAGTAAACACAACCAAAGGTCATACATAAGGCGCACTGGATTATAAGTACTTGATTTTTTTTTTTATTTTGATGATAGATGAATGAATGTTAGATGTGCCTTATTGTCCAAAAAATATGGTAATTGATCAATTTCAGAGAAACTGAAATTCTTAGCTATGTTTGTTGCTAATGATATATAAATCTGACATGTTTGCTGTTAAGTTTATACTCAGTAAGAATGACAGCAGACTGTTTTACTTGTTTAGGGGTCCTATATCTGTGAAATAGATAACGATACAATGTGCTAAAATGTCAATACAGTCTCAACACAATCATAAAAGGGAAAATGCAGAAGATAAATATGCATCAACAATTGTTAGTACAGTCATACAAGAATTAGTGCCAAAAATACAAATGTCAAAATATACAAAACATGCACACTAAGAACTTGCGGAAAGTAAAGTTTTTAACCTGCTTTTAAAAGCATTCAGGGTGGGGGCCACTCTCAGGTCCTCAGGCAGGGCGTTCTATCTAATTGGGGCATGAACACAAAAGGCAGCATCCCCTTTAGAGTTAGTACAAGGGATAGTTAAAAGAGAGTTCTTGCTGGTTTGTATCTAATTAGCGATAGCTTTTATATACTGATGTGCAAGGACATTTAGAGCTTTGTATGTAGAGATCTAAGAACATGTGTGAGAACGTGTGCAATCACATTTTGAATTAACTAGTCGCCACACAGTTGATTTTGGGAGGGTAGTGAATAGACCATAGTCTAGTCTGCTTATAATGCATGGGTTTATTTTTCAGTTTGATTTTGATAGAAAGTCCCTTAGTTTTGAAATGTTTTTAGATGGTAGAAGGCCGATCTTGTCAGATGATTAATATAGCTCTCAAAATTTAGATCGAAATCTATGATTACACCCAGATTTCCAGCTGAGAACTGAGATGAGCTGTAATTTTCTGTCTCTGAGCCTTTGTACCAAAGATGGGTACTTCTGTTTTTGAGATAGGGATATGTACAGTTGTGAATCATCTGCATAATTATGATAATTTATTTGTGTTTCTGTGTAACATGTGAGTGGGAGCATATAGAGATTAAATAGTAGTGGTCCAATAATCAAACCTTGAGACCCTCGACACACACAATATACACGGCGAAGACTCCAATGGACACTAAGAACTTCTTGTTGGTAGGTTTTGAACAATAGCAATAGTAAGATATTGTGGTTAACAGTGTCGAAAGCAACACAGATATCCAGGAGCGCCAGAACATTAGTTTATTAGATTTTGTGTTTATATGCAGGTCATTCAGAACTGTATTAAATACTGTTTCTATGCTATGATGAGATTGAAAACCTATTTGATGACTGTCTAGAGGGTGGTTTGATGTTAGATAGTTATTAAGATGAGAATAAACTTTTTTTTTAAAGTATTTTGTTGAGGAATGGTCAGAGATCGGCCAATAGGAATAACTATTGCATCAATGTTACTCGTCTTCAGAAGTGGTTTAATGACAGCTGTTTTAAGTGTTGCAGGAAAAATGCCTGACTGAAGAGAGCAACTCATAGTGTCTAATATCTCAGGTGCTAGACAGTTAAAAACTAATAAATTAAAAATAAATAAAAATAAAATAATAAATAAAATATGATAAGGAGAGTACATGTCACAAATGATATTCCTGGAGAACTGGAGGGTAGATTAATTTCTGGATCTTGAGGCACTCATGTTCTGTCTTATGGCATTTTGTTATTGAAGATTGGAGATGGCAGATTAATAAATTGATCAACAGTAGAGAACAACACTTTACACTGTAGATTTATTTGTGGACCTGAAGTTTTGCCTTTCTGCACTGTTCTGCCTGGTGACACGTTCTCTTACACTGCTTAACAACCACTACATTTTTGCATGTGGCTGTTTGTTTTTCTGTGTTTTTAGTTTCAACAAGTGCAGTGTTGTCAATGATATTTCATATTTTTAGTTGTTCACAATATCTTCAGTTGGTGATTCCATTAATAACAATAACTCATTTACACTTTTTAAAGGTTTCGATTGTATTTATTGTTGGCATATTCTTTGATTGTTTGATCGCTCTTCTGTTGTAGAGAAAAAGCAGACAAATTAAAGAATATGCAACAGAGGTGTGAAATGGCAACATCCATGACATTGTACAGTAATATTAAGTTCTTTTGATATTACTCGGTCCAGAGAATGTCCCTAATTGTGGGCAGGACCAAAAACACTCTGAGTGAGGTCAAATGCCTCCAGTAGACTAATTAAGCTTCTAGCATTGGGGTCTGTTTGATAGTCAACATGAATATTAAAATGACCAGAGATAATTAAACAATCATAGTCAGCTGAGACCTTGGACAGTAACTCAGACAATTCATTAAAAAGGGGGATTTCCTTGCAGCTATACATATCAGAGACGAAAGCAGCTATTCCACCGCCTCTCTTACAAGTCTAGTGCTATTTGACTTTGAGGTGCAGTTTCAATGAGTGTGAATGCGCCATTTCTATCCTAGGTGTTAACCATAACCTAGACTTTACCTTATTGACTGTGATTGTTAACTAAAAATGACTGTGTTAGTGACCTGACATTTAATAAAGCCATTTTTCTGAATCGATGGTACATTGCTTAGATTCCTGTATGTCACAGGGATATTACAGGGTCTGTCTCTATGATTTATAATTACAGGATTTTTTACAGCAGTGTGACAGTCATTAGTACTTCAGTTTTGCAATGCGGTAGAGGAGTTTTAATCCCATGTTCATGGGAAGAAGACACAATCTGTGAAAATTTGCATATATTCCACCGTGTCTGAAGAGGTTTGGACAGTTCAAGAAAGTAATAAAGTTGTCAATAAACAGTATGCTGAACGAACAGCAGTATCCCTTGAGACATGTATGAAGTTGACAGACAGGTATTGATTCACACATGGATGACATGGATGTGTGTGCTTTTGTATACTTTATGCATGAACTATCAGGCTAATCATATATTGATGGAACCTAATAGCTGCCCCAAATTCTCAAGCAATATGAATCTTAGTCATCCACAGAGCACAAGACAATGATTTCTTTGCATTTAGAAAACAAACTGAAAATAAGTACAAGAGTTATCCCCAAACAAAATGTTTTACAGACTGCTCACTTTCAGCTGTTGCTCTTGCTTCATGGATATCAGAAGGAAATTATAGCAGAATGTAGCTGAATACACTTGAATTTGATCTGACACTCCCTGGCAACATGATAGGTTTGACAGATTAGACAAACATTTGACAAATCTGTGTTTAAAAAACACGGCACCTGTGAAGTTATGGCTCAGCTTTAGTCAGGCGGTATGTGTTAAACTAATAAAAATACGTTGGCTCAGACCAAAGAAGATGAGCTATAGTTGTGGTCATACACATATGTTGCTTCAAACATCAGTTGATGTTATTTCCATTGTGAGGAACTTTTGATCAGCGTTAAAAATTTTCACTTGCCAGGCAGCTTTTGAGATTAGTGTTGCCTTGACGACGAGTAGGTGAAGTCAGTAGGGGTTAAAAAAAGGCTGATTAAATTTTCCACTATTTGCATGCCATCAGGAAGAGTGGGATTTAGTGGGAATGCCTGTCTCTTGCTGATTAGCTTTTAAATTGCAGATTCTCAAAGAACAGATTTTCTTGGTGGCTCCCCTCCACATTTCAGTGGTAGAGAGACAGTGGTGTATGGAAGTTATGATTAAAAAGACAACATGTCTGCATGTCTAAAAAAATTTTCAACAGGTGTTGGATTGATCAGAAGATAAAAAAAACATTTCCATTAAAATAATACAATGTATATAGCTGGCCCTAAATGTGGATAAATGAAAGCATCAGCTATGGAACCTCTGATTCATGTTCTTTGATTGTTTGATTGCTCTTTTGTTGTAGAGGAAAAGCAGACACATTAAATAATATGCATTAAATACATACTCCACATATCTTAGTTGAAGCATCTGCCTTTTTTTGCTGTGTAATTGTACACAGAGAAACACAGAACAAAGAAACACAGGTTACTGTTGTTGTTGCTGTCAAAGTTTTCTAACTCCAATCTAAAATTATTGGAAAAATACCATATATTCTCTATGTTCCAGCTATGTTCCAATATGTTCCAGCTTCTTAAATGTAACTGAATGTTTTAGGTTTTTGGACACTTGATCAGACAAAACACGACAAAAAGAGAGTTCATATTTTTTAATCTTTATTTCCTGCAGTAGATTGTGGTCCACACATCCCCAATATGGAAAAATAGAGTACCGGCACAGAAGCTGAGTAATGTACTGCATCATCACCAGTTTAAGTGTATGCTATATTAAGAAAATTTTCACTGCTTTACCTTGCTTAAAGACAATCTTTCCTTTGGTTTTCCAATACATTCCATGCACTGACTGCATTATGCTGCAGGAGCACACAGCGTATCTGCGGCGATACAGTGCATTATGATGTTTTATTTTTTTTTTATTTATTTTTTTTTTTGCTGGTACTCTGCTTCTCCACACTAGGACTGTGCCGAGGGCAGTCCGTGCCGGTAATAAACTGACTATGAATAAGTACCTCGTACAACCCCACTTCAAAAAAATCAGAATTATCCCTTTAAACTTTTGGATATCATAATTTTTCACTATTGTCACTGTTTTCACTTTCACTGTGGTTTTATTGAAAAAATGATTAACTGAGGAAATAATTGGATATTTAGTTGATAATGAGAGTAATTGTAAGTTGTAGCCCTTGCAGTAATTTTGAGTTTTAAAAAAATTTGAAATAAAAAAATATATACAGAAAAGAAACAGTAGGAAACACAAGCACTCAATAAAATTTTGAGCTTTTTCAGGTTCATCAAATATGCACAAAGAAATTGACTTCCATAAGTATACCACTTTACAATACAATTCTAATCCATTTCCTTATATTTAAAGCTGCATTAATCAATACATTTATATTAATCATGAATCTAAAGAACATGTATAATGTGAAAGGTGCCACTGGTACTGACAAAATTATCACCAAATTTTCAGCTGTTCTTAGCTCTATGGAACGTTTTAGCTCTTTACTTTTTCTGGATTTACCCATTGTTTTGGTTTTATGGCCTGCAAACTCTGCTCTCATCAACCTAACATATGATAAGATTTTATTGATCCTTGAGGGGGAAATTCGGGTGTACATAGTGGAGCGTCATGCGGCAGGAGTTGAGTTCAGACCAAAACGGAGCCAGAGATGAGTGAATATCAGATTGGATCTGACATTTGTCAGCCAGCAATGCTAATAGTTAATGTTAATGTACACCTTTGTCTACTGTATTTGTAAATAGATAATATCTGCTGACATTTTCTGCTTAACAACTTAATATTTTTTATTGTAGTAGTAGCTCAAGTTTAATATTTACCTGTTTACTATAATTTTTTCAGCCCTGAGCCATCATGGATTTTTTAACTGTATTGTCTAGCCTTCTCTAAAGCAGCAAGAAAACACACCGAGGGTTGGAACCCAGTGTGACACTGACAGCTCCAACCTGGTAGAAATAGGCTCCCATGGAGTATTTGTGTGTGTGAATGCCTTTGACTGGATCATTAAGCATATTTCCTCTTCTGTGTAGTACAGTAGGTGTCAAGGGATATGTGTAGAAAACGGCAAAGAAATAAAGTTCCCAGTCTTGATGTACCTTACCTAATGGTTCTGTCTTGACCAAAGAGATGATGCCACTGTTTATCTGACGAGCATTTTAGACAATTTCATCAGGCTGCAATCAGAACAGAAGCTGTGAAGTTGACAAACAACACAGAGAACACAAACTCAGTGGATGCTCTGACTGTTCCTGTCAACTTCTTGGCATTAGCAGGGTAGTACTTAATAAGCTATTAATAGTATTCAGTAATGTTCTGTAATGTTTTGACATCTTTCTTCACCTTCATAGAGTTTAATGTAAATGAGAGCTAGACTTTCAAATTATTGCACATTGACAGACAGAATTATAGGGAGGATTATAGACTTTTTTGCATTACTTTTGTGATAGCAGAAATGTTTCATGAGCTCTGGAGCAGTTGTTGAGATGTATCTGAGCAAATTGTTATGTGTACTTATTTCCCTGTCTTTAAGAGGATTTGCATAGTAAACACTGACAACACTAATGATAATGGTTAGGGCTAGGGCTGGGCTTGATTTAATTTAAGGTTATCTTTAGGGATGCCCCCTAAATGGTGATTATTTTAAATATTAATCAAGATGAAGATCATCATCATTTTCTCATTTTAATCTTTACACTTTTTTCTAACTGTGTTGTTGTACGCAGCAACACAAGCAACCTTTACAAACAAAGTCAAAACTACTTTTTATGTATTAGACTGCGTAGCAATGTAATGTATTCATATCACAGATGATCAACACAAAGGCACTAAAACACAACATACTGTAGGCTGGTGTCTTAGTGTTTAGTTTGGGGGTAGCTGGACTGTGCTGTAACTGGGCGGAGGTTGGAAATGGTGTTGAGCCTTACCCATGTGGTCAGACAAAGGTAAGTGCTACTTGTAAACTCAGAAGCTTGACCACAAGGAATGCCTTTGCCCTTTAATCCTGCTGCTCACACAGACTCCATCATGAGCAAGACATTTGGTTGTTTTGTTGCTCAACAGTCTAGATAACGTCCTACAGACTACCATCCATACGTGCACCAATCTGTCAACTGTGTGACAAAGAGACTACCACTTTATTCCTACAGCAAGTCTGTGTTTCTTGTCTTTTTCCTCGCTTTTACTGTTACTAACCTTGTTTGCAAACACACACACACACACACACAAAAATGTGTATTTGCATGTAATGGCCGTTTAGGCGCCGCCCCCTTAGCCGTTTTCTCAAACCAAACTTCCTCTCGTAGTCGTGTACTCCATCTCCTTACCCATGCACACATGCATTCATATGCACATGTTTATATGCAACTGTTTTATGAGAATTATCAATCATTGATAATAACCAAACATGCTCTCAGAGGCCCGGTAATAGTATTCTTCTCAAAATCATAGGTAAGGTGTTTTGAAGAAGAAAACATAAGTAATTAATACATTTTAAAGGAAACAAAAAAATATGTATAGATGGGGAAAAACACAGAGAACAAGTACTACATGACAAAATGACAGAATTTTTTTTTTTTTTGTCCTATTTGACAGTAAAGGGAATATCTTTAAAGTGTGATACATCAGTTTTATTCAGGAAAACACCTTGAAACCATCTTGTAACAAACAAATGTATCTTGGTGATGCTATTCACAGTGATTGTGGCACGACGATCACTTGTGGAAATGAGAATCTTGGAGTTTTGGAAGCAATCATTGTTGGACACACATAACAAGGCACAATAGCTCCTAGAGAGTGGGAAAGTAAAGGATGGGGAATGGTTTAGACAGAGGAATCGGTGCATAGAGGGTGACAGAGTTGAAGGGGTTGGGAGTTGGAGAGGTAATGGGAGGGAGGGTAAGAGTGACAGAAAGAAGGGAGCTGCTTGAACGAGAGGGAGGCCGTGAAGCAGGTAGAGCCCACTAGGCGAGATAAAAAAGAAATCATTCAGTCAAACAGCCCAGGCTGTGGTGCAATCATCAGATCTCATCTGTTTTCAAGAGCAATTCTGCCTTTTATTGAGCTGTTGTGCCTCAAACAGGGAGCCTGCAATGGGGAACATTAACCCATGCAATGCCACATGTACCTGCACCTGATATCGATGGGTTATCAAGATCACTGCTGAAATAGGAATCCAATTTACTAACAAAAACTATAGAAAAATGATTTAAGTGATGTATTTTGAGCATAATTTTAAAATTTGTTCCCTCAAATAACTTACTTACTTAGAAATGCACATGTGAGAAATATTATAGCTCAAGACCTGTATTAGACACATTTGAAAAAAATCACCAAATGATTTTGCATGTGTGATTGTTACTGTTTCTGTCGACATGTTGACAGATTTCATCCACCAATGCTGATTCAGTGTTGCTGTATCTTACTGTGAAACCATAGCACTCCCAAATAATATGAACATGGTAAGCTCCTCCAGCTCTAGTTTCTCATTTGCATTCCCTATGACGTCAATCAATGCTAACCTGACTAGTATGACGTTGCTAATTGACAACAACTGTTCCACTGTCAAGCTTTCCAGGTGGAACTCATATTTGGGAAATAAATGATATTTCACATGTGCTAAAATGTGTACTCTCAACTTGACAAATTTTTGGTAAATATTTAGTTCAAAGTATTAAGCTAATCTAAGTTCTGTTGACATGGTTTGGAATAAATACACATTCTGTTCAACCTCAGGATATTTATTGAACATACAGAAAGCATCATTTTAAAATTCATGCAAAATTTCATTTGGTGTGTTTTTTTAGTAGGAAATCAGTTTTTGTTACAGACACCTAATCAAGCTACAATTGTTATTATGTTGTCGAATTGTATCATTTACGTACTGTGTACTTATGTACTGTATGTATGTTCCTCCAGATGCCGGCCAAAAAGTCAGTGGTGAAGTGACCAAGCCCACCTATGGGTGCCAGGTGACCATCCAGTCAGAGCAGGAGAAACAGTTGATGAAGATGTACCGCAGAGAGGAGAAGAAGGAGAGGAAGCGAGGGAAAGGAACTGATGACATTGACTCCTCAGATCCTATCATGAACTTTGACCCCAGAGAGATGAGAGCCCAGCGGTATATCAGTTCTCTAAACTTTCTCTTAATCCTCTTTCCCTTATTTGTTCTCTGCCTGTCTGTCTTCACCTATGTTCTCACAAAAACTGACAAGGTTCTGCATTTTCCATGACAACTTGGCTGAACTTCATAAAATGAAAAAAAGCTCAGCAAAGCTGCAGCTTGTCACATTTTTTCCTGAAGAGAATTTTTAATTTCAGAGGATGAAAAAAAGCAGCGATCTGTTTAATTAAAAACTTAGCATGGTTAAATCCAGTGCAGTGTGAAGGAACAGATTAGTAAAGAGGTAAGCCACTTTAGGGAGGAACATAATGCCTAAAATCTTTGCCTTTTCATTTGAATCATCCACCAACTGTACTATTTATTCTAATAAATAAATAAATAAATAATTGATAGAGATGAGGGTTCATGTATGGAGCATACATTATTATTCCATTCTTCATCTTGAAGTACTAAGTTTTACCGTATTGTATGAAAATTTGGACACCCCTTGTCAAATGACATATTTTGGTGATTTTTTTTATTTTTATTGAAAAGAAGTATAGTATATAGCAGAATGATAGATCCACTCCCATTCTTAACCGTTGGTAAGGTGTTCTTTTCATGAGATACTGCAAATAGTTCTGTTTTAACTTCATCAGTCCACTGCACCTGAAAACACATCAGGCTTTGGTAGATGTTCTGTTGCATACACTGTGACACATTTCCCAGTAAAACTACACTAAATTATGCTGTAAATAACAATGTATCTTTACTATTAGTGGTCCACTAATGAGATGAGCTCAGTTTTACATTTAAAAACTCATAATATAATCATTAATATCAAACACAGAAGAGGATGAGACAACTGACAGCTTTATGGAACTGAACATTTATTAAAAAAAACTTTCAACTATGCATGAAAGTACATTAAAGTATATGTTGGAAAAAATAATTCTCAAGGTTCATGCCCTTTCGTAGGGGGTCAGTGTAAATCTGTTAATTATAATATCCTGAGCTGCCATAAAAACGTCTAAACAGCATCTGCTTTGCAAACTGCTGGTACAAAAATATGAAGGCACAAATAAACAGATTTCAGCATGACACAATTTGTAATGCCTTTAAATATCCTCTGATGTGGTTGGCATCCAGGCTCACAGCTCACTGAGTGAGGAAGAAACAAGAACAAATATCGAGCAGTGAGAGAAAGAGAAATTAAATAATTGAGCCTTTACCTTTATGAAGTGACGTCTAGTTCTTTAGAAGATTCATTGTGAACTTGCCTGTTCTTAAGCATTACTTTCCCACAAAAGGCCTCTGTTCCAGGTTTAATCACAATGCAGTGCCTGAAAGCATGTATGAATAAACAATGTTACCTGGAAATCACTTATCATGTCCCAGGTTTTAGTGTAGCTTGGCAACAAACTAGCCTACATTATATTTGCAGCAACTTAGCTACAGTTTAGAAACACAATTGGTTTAAGCAAAGATTACCAACATGACCACTATGCCTTTTGGGTCTTAGCAGCCAAATACATCTCTATGAACTTGGTTACATATTTGAATCAATGTCAGTTGTTATGTGCTTTAGATGGTAAACAAGGTGATATATAGTTCAGACCAGTGTAATATTAGCATCCAAAATGAATGGGTGAAAATGAAAATACTGGTTTTGGTTTCAAAAAGCATCAACATTTACAGTATTTTACTATATTTAGAAAGAACAGTATTTTACTATTAGAATTTGTCTATGTTTTTACAGCAATATATTATATATTATAGTGCACTTCTGATGTTGGATTTTATGATGACGACAAAGTGGAGGTTTTCTTTTACTAATCTTCCTGTAGGTTGTTTGCAGTCAGATGGGGGTTTTGATTTGCCTTTCTCATCGTAACTTGACCTTCACAGTCCCCTCAAACTGTCATCTCCTAATTACATTTCTCAATGTGGAAACTGCAAGCTGATTTTGGTCTAAGACCTTGTAAAAAAAAAAAATAAATAAATAAATCTGAGACTTGAACTCTTAGGGTGACCAAACATTTTTAGGGTGCCACAATAATGTTTTTTGTTTGTTTGTTTATTTCATACAATTTATATCTAAGAGAGATTATGTTTACATCTTTTAAATTAAATTAAAAAATCGCCAAAATGATAGTTGTCACGGAGTGGCCAAACTGTTGCACACAACTGTTGGTTGCTTTTTTTTCC
This sequence comes from Pampus argenteus, assembly GCA_036937835.1. NCBI lineage: Eukaryota > Metazoa > Chordata > Actinopteri > Scombriformes > Stromateidae > Pampus > Pampus argenteus. Next base: position 2,843,977 of record CM072865.1, on the reverse strand, counting down.
AGAGATTTTCATGTGAAACGTGTCTTGTGTTTTCTTGTGCAGGGAACAGGCCCTCCTGACTTCACGCCGTGAACCTATACTGAGCCGAGAAAGAGTGTATGAACGGATTCGATATCCCAATGTGTATGACTGCTATGCTGAAGCCACAAAGACACCTGCCTTTGTTGGAGGAGCAAGGGTGAGCCTTGAATAGTTTGTATGTGTGAAAGATCCTTTCTTTCAGTCTGCTTAACGTGCAATGCTTCTTTTGCTTTAGATAGTTAACACAATTGAAATGTTGAAAAAGAGCAAAGTCTTCAGTTGTGGTCGATGAGGATTCTCCTTCTCTCTCAGTGTTTGACTACTTTAGAGGAAGGTTGGTTATCTCTGGTGCAGGGATGATGACATCTTGACACCCTTAAAGCCCCTTTCGTGAAATAACAGTGTTCTTGAAGGTTCATTGCATATCACATTGAGTGCGATTGGTCTAAAACATTGTGGTTGCAATTTTTGTCAGACTGCACCATATTAGTTTTGAGTCATGTCAGTTGTCTGATATCAGTCTAGCACAATGATAGCAATTAACAGAAAAACATGCATGCAAGCAGAAATAGATCATAAACTCATCTTCCATCTGTTGCAGCATGTGGGGGACTTTAGTCTCATCCTTCATTAAACCCCAGGAACAGACATGTGACTTGTAAACTTTTGCTTTTATCAGTTTTTTTTTGTTTATATTAGTTTTCTTTAAAAAAGTTTTCTAAGAAAACCTGAATATTTATTGTATTATTGGATTTTTATTATTATATTTATTATACAGACTGTAAGTATGGGCATTTATTATGTTATGTACATGGACCATTATGCATCACCTAAATGTTTTCGTTCACAACAACTGTTGACCATTATGCATCACTTCAAACTATTGATGAGATCTGTATTTTCAAGGAAGCAATAAGGATAAGGAAATTAGAAAATAATTTATGAAGGTATTAATAAAAAGAAATAGGATCTTTTGTGACTTTGAAAGTTTTCAGGTATATTTTAAAACATGGGTTTGTTATTTTTTGAGTGTTTGAGGTTATTTGTGAGGCCTATGGTTGCTTCATCTTTTTGTGTATATGATATTCAGATGCTGCTGCCCGAGGGAATCCGTAGAGAGAACACTAAGATGTATGAAGAGGTGGGGATCCCACCCAACGAACCCATGCCTATCGGCTTTGAAGAGAAGCCTGTCTTTATCTCTGAACTGGATGAGGTAGGACACACAGTATACATGTGTTTGTTTTTGTGTGTTTGTACACTCAGATTTGATTATTGTGTGGTTTTGAAGATGGTGACATTCTGATGTCAGGAATGATAAGTCAAAACAATGAGTATCTCTGATAACAGAATACATTTATCAACCATATATAGCAAATGTTGCATTATTACATAAACTCTTGCAATGCCCTGTTTGGAACAGGCTGATTGCTCAAAGGATTTTTGCTTATATGAGACATATTGGTTTTGAGCTGCCCGAGGCTTAAGAGTCTGCCAGTTCTTGATCAAAAGCTGTTTCACTCTCTACTTTTCTCTTTTTAGGGCATGCCAAAAAAACGTTTCTCTGAGCCGCTTTACAGCACTGATCGTTGGTGCTCATGCTTATTATTTTATTATTATGGAGTACAAAAAATGACAAACATAAACACGTGTTGGTGAAAACAAAAGCAGTGAAAGAGAAAGATGTTGCAGTCTTGTCATCTTGAGGTTGCCACAACCACAGAGACTGCAGGGAGTCACTGTGCCCTACCACCAAATAGTTCTAGCACCTTACTTAAAACCACTTCTTTTTACATTACATATTGTTTATGTTTGGATGCAATGGATAAATGTAAATGATACATGTGTTAATTTGTAAACATTAAGAGATGTTGGTTGGTGGATTTTAAAAATGTGGCTGGAGCCAGGCTAGCTGTTACTTCCAACATTAAATTCCTTTAACTTGGAAAAGGTTAAAAGGAAACATGATTGATATCTGGTTAGAATGCTCTCTGCAAGTCAAAGGTCATTTGTTATAGAAATAATTTTTTTGAGCTTACTGTGCTGATTTGGGGGTGTGATGGTCTGTTTCTTCTGAATGTAGAGATCTGTATGTCCTTAGAGGGGAAGCTCTCTTTGATACTCAAAGGTAAGCAGGGTGATTGTCCCTCTGTCAGTTGTCAAGGCAGCTTTCTCCTCTCCCTATCCTAAACCAGTGCCTTTGACCATTATTCTTAACTCAACTAAGAAAATAGTTTAACCTTTTCCTGGATAGAAATGATTGGCATACGCCTTCTATTCCATTCACAGTTCTGTTCCAGATAATTCCATTTTAGCAGAAACGTGTGCAGTACTGTTTACACTGACTAACTTTTTAGTTTAGGTGTTAGAATCCAGGTAATTTTCTGACTGGCAACCAGATTTGAGGTACTGGCTATCAGAATCCATTCCTAATGAATTCAATAAGGTATTTTTACAGGATACAAATCTGAGTAGCAGATACAATGGTGGATTTAAATTTGATGTTATTGGACCACCGAATAAAGTGATGGATTACTTTTTGATAGTATTACTTACCCAGCTCTGCATAATAATGTCTCAGATTGTTGAAGTACATCTGTATGAGCAGGACTTGCCTGAATGTCTGGTTAGTTGTCAGGAGAGTTTGCAGATGACCCAAGTAAATATATGGTTCCCGTTATCCACCATGTCAGTGAACAGGAGAGGACTATGGCTGTAATAGCCAGTGAGTGACTTTCCTTCTTAATGGAAGAGCTGTAGCTCTCAGCTGGCTGTCAGCGGACACAATGACCCGTCAGTCTGACTGGCATCTTGACTGACAAACCCACACTCAAACTGGTACGTGTGTTCCCTCTAGCCTGTGGCAGACTTTTCCCAGCCACCACCGGGTCATATTAGAGTGTGTCCAGTCTGCTCAGGCCTTTGGAGTAGAAGTACGGAGAGTACCCCAGCAGAGTATACACACAAATATCTTTTAAAAGCACTGCTCCCATCCTGTTTGCCGGAGTGGGCCTTGTAATCCATCATTACTGCATCACTAGTGAAGGTGCAGCAGTGCAAAAGGTCACCGTTTACTCTCTGAATGTGGCCTTTTGTTGATGGAAGGCCCTGAAGTATGATACCTTCAGATAAACCTCAGATGCATTTTGTCACACTTCAGGAGACTAGAGCTGCTCCCCTCTCTTAACCTTGCTGTCACTCATGCTAATGGACATCATCATAAACAGAATTCAGCTTTGGTCCGTGTGTGTAATTGAGTGTTTGTGGTTGAGTGTGTGCATGTGTCTGTGCCATGACAAATTGATAAACGGATGGTTTAATCACATCTGCGCTGCGCTCTTGTTGTTTTCACAGTTTGTGCTACTGACTCAGGTGTGTATGTGTGTGTTGGCACTGTCTGAGTGCCGAGGTCTCTTCAATGCCTGTCAATATTAATCCTCATCAGGGTGGTCTTTATATATTTGACCATTAATCCTTTTATTAGGCATAGGGATCAGTCTGCAGAGCCAACAGTGCTGGACAGTCAAATGGCATTATGTATGTAATGTATGAATGACATTGTCAGTGTACGTTTTATGCCTGTCTCTCTTGCTCTCTGCTATATACAGTACCTATGTGCTGATAACTTTGGCAGATAAAAGCTTGAGATACACTGATCCAATTTTTTTCCTTTCTGTTTCCGATATCTCAATTTAGGGTATCTGCTAATTGCGAGTACTGATAGTGGTAATTGATATCAGTAAGCAATAGTAGTGCTCTCTTCTTTCCAAAATGTAAAACCTGTATACCTTACTGCATGGAATTATTTTTTATGTAAGGTAACATGAGGCCAGAGATTTCTGAGGCACTACAACCGAGTTACCTGCTAAATGCTAATTGCAGAAACACAACTTTTTATGACATTGACAAAGAAACGGTATTTAATGTGGACCATGGCTGATCTGCTATATAAGGTCAGGACATATACCGATCTGGCACATGAGATCAGTGTGTCCATAATCAAAGCCACTGTTCAAGAAAATGCAGTGTAACATTTGCCTTTTTAAAGGATCATTTCTGTTGAACTTCAGTTCATGGACGGTTACCATGATATTTTCCTGTAGAATTTGCCGGTACAACTCAGAACTCATAGGTCCATCAATGATTGTAAGCTGTCCTGGCGCAAACCCTCAGACAGCAATGGGATGGGAATGGCATGCACAGATGGGATAAGGTTCTTGGGCTGGATTGCAGTGTTTGCTCAGTAATACTACTCATTCGTGCTGTCCCATTCGTCAGGGACAGATTTACAAGGCTTTTGTGGACTACAAAACAACACAAGGTGCCATTCATTGTCTCTCTCCAAATACTGTACAACTTGTATAGCCCTGTGTAGACACATGAAGCACTCGCGGATGCTGCTTTTCTAAACATGCTCTACTTTTTGTGTAGACACGGTGAAACTATACTGGACTGTGAAACTATACTGTACCACTTTTTGCTGTTATATACACTACCGTTCAAAAGTTTGGGGTTACCAAAACAATTTTATGTTTTCCATGAAAAGTCACACTTTTTGAAATAATGTGTACTCTCTTCAGAGAGTACTACACGCTGTTGTAGGAAATTTTCAGTTACTTGATTTCTCATATGGAATAGCCTTCATTTCTAAGAACAAGAATAGACTGTTAAGTTTCCCATGAAAGTTCTGTTTTTCTGGCCATTTTGAGCGTTTAATCGACCCCACGAATGTGATGCTCCAGATACTCAACCTGCTCAAAGGAAGGTCAGTTTTATAGCTTATCTAACCAGCTGAACTGTTTTCAGTTTTGCTAACATGATTGCACAGGGGTTTTCTAATCATCCATTAGTCAAAGTCAAAGTCAACTTTATTGTCAATGCTGCTATGTGTACAGGACATACAGAGCATCGAAATTCCTTTCTCTCTTTTCCAAAAGAACAGCGTGGACACGCGTATAGTACAAAAAAAGAAAAGTATGTATAAAAAGAAAAAAAAGTATATATATATATATATATATATATATATACAAATCTAAGAATATATCCAGCAAAAGACATCTGTGAGGTAATATGGTACAGTGTAAACAGAGTTATTTGTATAAATATAAGTGTGGTAATTGGCAGTATGGACAGGATTTACAGTTATTTACAGAAAATATACATGTTCAATCAACAATGAAATATTTGAACATTAGACTGTACACAGTGCAAATGGTGTGCAAATATTTTTTGAGTCTATAAAGTGGCTGGTGCCATTGTTATTGTTATCCTTCCTCTAAGTCGACTGGTTCTTGCCCGGAGGCTCCTCATTCTCCTCCCTGAAGGCAGGAGGCTGAAGAGTTAGTGATTGGGGTGGGTGGGGTCGCCCACAATGCTGAGTGCTTTGCGGGCCAGGCGCGTGCTGTAAATGTCCTGGAGGGAGGGGAGGGGGTCCCCACTGATCCTCTCAGCTGCTCTCACTATGCGCTGCAGGGTCTTCTTGCAGGATGCAGTGCAGCTGCCATACCACACAGTGATGCAGGTGGACAGGATGCTCTCGGTGGTGCCGCGGTAGAAAGTCTTTAGGATGTGGACTGGAGCTCTGGCTCTTCTCAGCCTGCGGAGGAAGTAGAGGCGCTGCTGGGCTTTCCTGGTCAGTGATTGCTGCTCCAGGAGAGGTCCTCGGTGATGAGCACACCCAGAAACCTGGTGCTGCTCACTCTCTCCACTGCAGCACCGTTAATGGTTAGTGGATGGTGCTGGGTGGGGGCTCTCCGGAAGTCGACAACAATCTCCTTCGTCTTCTCCACGTTCAGAGAGAGATTGTTGTCTCTGCACCACTTGGCCAGTTGGCTCACCTCATCCCTGTAGTTTGACTCATCGTTATTGTTGATGAGCCCCACCACAGTCGTGTTGTCCGCAAACTTGACGAAGAGGTTTGTGTTGTGTGTTGGTGAGCAGTCGTGGGTAAGCAGGGTAAACAGTAAGGGGCTGAGCACGCATCCTTGGGGCGCCCCTGTGTTCAGCGTGATAGTGTTGGATGCGTTGCTGCCGACCCGTAATGCCTGTGGTCTTCCGGTCAGGAAGTCCAGCAACCAGTTGCGGAGTGAGACGTTTAGTCCTAAACAGTCCAGTTTTTGTATCAGCTGCTGGGGGATGATGGTATTGAATGCTGAACTGAAGTCCAAGAACAGCATTCTCACATACGAGTCCTTGGTGTCCAAGTGAGTGAGAGCTGAGTGGAGAGCGGTGGCGATTGATCATCAGTGGACCGGTTAGCCCGATATGCAAACTGGTAGGGGTCCAGGGGCGGAGGAAGGATGGATTTGATGTGCTTCATGACTAACCGCTCGAAGCACTTCATGATGATGGGGGTCAGTGCCACGGGGCGGTAGTCATTGAAGCAGGAGGGAGATGTCTTCTTTGGAACTGGGATGATGGTGGTGTACTTGAAGCAAGTGGGGACAACAGCTTGGCTCAGGGAGGTGTTGAAGATGTCTGTGAGAACATCTGTGAGCTCCTCTGCACAGTCCTTTAGCACACGACCAGGAATGTTGTCAGGTCCTGCAGCTTTGTGAGTGTTGATCCTGGAGAGGGATCTCCTCACACTTGCCGGAGACAGGGACAGCACCTGGTCACCTGGAGGGGGTGTTGTCTTCTGTGCAGGGGTGCTGTTGTCAGCTTCGAACCGTACAAAGAAGTGGTTCAAATTGTTCAGCAGAGTGATGTTGCTGTCACAGGTCTGTGGTCGGGGTTTATAGTCCGTGATGGTCTGTAACCCCTGCCACAGGCTCCTTGTGTCTCTGCTATTGGTGAAGTGGTGGGTTATCCTCCTGCTGTACTGCTTCTTTGCAATTCTGATGCCACGGGACAGGTTGGCTCTTGCTGATCTCAGACCAGCCTCATCACCTGCTCTGAAAGCAGCGTTCCGGGCTTTCAGTAACCGATGGACTTCCCCCGTCAGCCATGGTTTCTGGTTGGTCCGTACCGTGATGGTCTTGGTGTCCGTGACATCAGCAGTGCATTTGCTGATGTAGGCAGTAACAGTGTCTGAATATTCCTGTATGTTGATCTGGTGGTTGTAGGTGGCTGCCTGCTTAAACATGTTCCAGTCTGTGGTGTTAAAGCAGTCCTGAAGTGCTGAGGAGGCACCCTCTGGCCACACCCGTACCTGCTTCTTAACCGGTCTGGTGACTTTGACCATAGGCCTGTATGCTGGCATTAGCATAACAGTGATGTGGTCCGAAGCGCCGAGATGGGGGAGGGGTGAGGCCTTGTATGCTCCTCTCAGTGTTGTATATGCCTGGTCCAGTGTGTTGTTTCCCCGAGTTGCAAAGTCAATGTGTTTGTATAACTGGGGAAACACTGTTTTGAGGTTTGCATGGTTAAAATCCCCAGCCACGATGAGGAGTCCCTCTGGATGGGCAGTCTGCTGTTCACTGATAGAGCTGTATAGTTCATTTAGTGCCTTGTCTCTATCATTGTTGTTACAGCTGGGAGGGATGTAGACTGCCACAAGCAGGATGGCAGAAAACTCCCTCGGTAGATAGAAAGGCCGGCACTTGATGATCATGAACTCCACAAGAGATGAACAGTGTCTGCATACTACCACAGTGTCCTGACACCAAGCGTTCCTAATGTACACACAGACCCCGCCACCGCGGGTCTTACCTCCTTCAATGAGGGCTCGAGCTGGATGGCGGAGTCCGGTATGTTGTTGTTCAGCCATGTTTCCGTAAAAACGAAAACACAGCACTCTCTCACGGTTCGCTGGGTCGATCTCAGGAGGTGTATGTAGTCCAGTTTATTGTCCAAGGAGCATACATTGGCTAGTACAATGGATGGTAAAGCCGGCTTGTGTGGGTTAGCCGCTAGCCTGGCCCGGATACCTCTGCGCTTTCCTCGCTTCTGTCTCCTCTCGCACCGCCTGCGGCGCTTCCTCTGCGGATGTGCTGCAGTAGTGGGAGTCGGTGTCAAAGCTGGCCGCCGGAGAAGGCCGAGGTTGTGTAGCTCCTCAGCGTGCGTCGTGTTTATTTTCCAGTAACAAGTATTACCGATGTCAAAAAGAGTCCCACGGCTATATGTGCGCCTTGGGACGGTCGAACGCGAAAAAAACATAAAATCACACGAGCATGCAGACGAAGACAAACACACTATTTTGGGACAGAGAGGGGCCGCTGCGTCCGTACGCGCCGCCATCTTGACATAATCTGATGCCTTCTGATGCAATGAAAAAACACATTGTATCATTAGAACACTGGAGTGGTCTGCTTTATTTGTTGATGTTTATACTTAGTTTGTAATATTCAAATTTTGAACATTCTTGTAAACTTAGCTATTGGCTCAAACAGCCCCTTCTCTCATCCAGCAACAGGGGGAGGAGGAGGACAAAGGACAGGAGGAAGAACTGATAGTGACTGATGTCTGTTCTTCATTCTTTCTAATTAACAATTTTTCTAAACACTTTTTTTATATAGAGCAGGACTAGACCATACTATTTAATTTTTAGAGATGCAGCCATTCCCCCATGAACAATCACTTGGTGATGGTGGCAAGGAAAAACTCTACTTTAATGGGAGGAAACCTCAAATCTGGCTAGAGGTGGGCAGCCATTTTCCTTGAATGGTTTGGTTGTGGGACACAGCAAAGCACAGCAACAACAATAATAACAATATTATTACTATACTATAATAAAAAATAATAATAATATAGATAATGCTAATAATAATAAAAGTAATACTAATAAGAAGAATATGACTAATAATAATTGTGATGCTGGGCAAGTCTTGGGCAGTTTGTGTCGTCATGGTGCCACCGTGGTCTCCAGCAACATGCAAGAGGAGAAAGCAAAAAAAACCCTGTGGAATAAGTCTAGTCAGTAACATGGAAGAGGAGCTCAGTGCACCATGGGAAGTCCCCTGGCAGTCTAGGCTAGCAGCATAACTAGGGGCTGGTCCAAGGGAAGCCTGAGCTAGCCCTAACTACCTGCACAAGTGTTATCAAAAAGGAAAGTTTTAGGCCTACTTTTAAAGGTAGAAAGGGTATCTGCCCCCCTGACCAAAACTGGAAGATGATTCCACAGAAGAGCCTGATAGTTGAAGATAGGATGGTGCCTGGCCATTAAGGGCTATGTAGGTAAGGATAAGGTTGATCCAGTCCAGAGAAGCTAATATGGGATTAATAAAATATATCTATCTATCTATATGATCTCGTTTTCCTATTTCCTAGTTCTTGTCAGTACACGTGCAACATCATTTTAGACCAGCTGCAGAGTCTCTAGTCTTTTTTCAGCAGCCTGATCATAAGGAGTGGCAGTAATTCAGCCTGGAAGTAACAAAACCATTGACTAGTTTTTCCGCATCCTTTCGAGACAGGATGGATCTGACTTTTGCAATGTCATGTGGGTGATAAAAGGCAGTCCTTGAAATGTGCATTATGTGGGAGTTAAAGGACATATCCTCATCAAAGATACCTTCATCTGGCTTCACTGATAGATATACAGTAATTGGGTATCATCAGCATAACAATGAAAATGTGTCAAGTGTTTCTTAATAATATTACCTAAAGGAAGCATATATAAGGTGAACAGGAATACATGGATCAGTACAGTTATGACTCTTTGTTAGCCTGGCCAAAGTGCTAAAAAGAAACTTCTAATTTTTATTTTCCTCTATTAATGATAAGCAGCATTACAGAGGGCCTTCTTTTAAGACAATTTTGCCAGAACAAGTGAAATTCTTCCAGTTCAATGGGACACCATATCCTTTCATTTCCGCAATGTTTGCTTTAATTTGCGGTTTTGGGAATTATATTATTATTCACTTATAGCCAGTACTGTACTTGCGAATTTGTTGTCGGATTTGTCTGAAGGCGAGTTGTTCATGTGAAATTATTCAAGTGTATTTTCACTCAGGTGCCAGGTGCTCCACTACAGTGGCATGCAGGTTAAATATGGGTAACTAGCTAGCTACTAGCAGCCGCTAACGTTCCTACCTATAGGTGTTAAACTAGGCATTACACAGTTAACACAAAGCTGCATCTTCAGTATGTCATATTTCACTGATAAGCAGCTTCCTATGCTGCCACCCGGTGTGGTTGGTTGGCTCTCTGGCTACTGCCCAATTATCCGGAGTGGCAGACTGGCTTCACTGTCTCCAGGCTGACAGTGTGTTCAGTGACACCCTGAAAGTCTCAGTAAATGTTTTTAATTTTAGCTGAACCAATCTCTGAGCACAGTGGCACCAAACATTAAACCTGTATTAACTGATTTTTTTGTCCACCAATGAAAAAAACAGAAACAAGTAATGAACAAATTGCAATAATATTAAAATTAAAAAATAATATTTAAGCAGCTGCAACACGTATATTTTCCTTGAAATATATTAATTGGTTATCGAAATAATTTATTTAACTGAGCCCAAAACAATGTCAGAATATAGTTATAGTACATTAGTTGTGTCGTTAGTGTCATCTGAATCTATTCGGCCAATGTTTTCTGAATAAATTGTTTGAAAGACCACAAGGTTCTTCATAGATCTAGCCCTTTAATTTTGCTCTCAAAGTGCACCAGATTGAACTTTATAATGTACCCATAGAGCAGAGGTGGGCAATTAATTTTCATTGAAAAAAATCTAGTCTCTGTTGAATATCTGAGGTGGCTATGCTAAGAATATCTGACAGATGATCATTATTGAAAAATAATCTGCACCTGAATTTATTATACTTCATCACTGAGAATGTTTGTTCACATATGTAGGTAGAACAAAAGAGAACCACCATTTTCTGAGCATGCCTCCTCATGTGTAGAAAGTTTTCTACTTTGAGAGAAGAGTGAAAATCCAGCAGTGGTACTGACTTGTATTTATTTCTGCCAGTATTTGACAGCATGCATTTACCTCCATGAACAAAAAATGTCTTTGGGGTAAACTAGTGCTGCAGAGTCCACCAAACACTCTTTGTTGAACTCCCCCTTAGAGCAATTTTATAGGATACCACAAAGTTGGTCTTGGTTGCTGCATCTCTGGATGTATGAAGCTTGGTAAAAAAATCATTGTTCCTTTCGCAGCTTAGCTAGCAAAGCTTTATATGTTTATATGTTGTGCCATATTCCTTGCTTCCCCTGCAAAGACTGAGACCCTAAACACTCTGAATAGGAACTGAAGTAAATTGTCTGAGGCTCTATCTCTATCTTCTCTCACTTTCTGAAAAGCTCATCTTTTTCGCCCTGCATTTCTCCTTATCACACACAGTTTTCCCTTCATCTTTGTAAGTCCCTGTGTAACTGATATAGATTGATATGGAACCTCTTTTGCTGAGCGATGTGAATTAGCCTCAGTCAAGCAGTGGCTCTATTCATTAACTTAAGTTTGGGCAACTCTCGAACAAAGTGTTATACTCCTCTAAAGCAACACACAATGCCTAATAAGTCTTTATGTGCTATTAGCAAAGCTTTGAAAGGCAGACTGAAAAGCCTGATGCTCCCTCTCCTCTTCCCGTTTACACTGAGTGCCCAATGCCATTTATTGAAACCTGTAATGGAGAAGCAGGGCTGTGTGAGTCTTGGTATGCCTTTAATAGCTCTGTGAAACAAAAGTGGGGAATTTATTAGGATGCTTTTTGACTAATGAATCAGAGTCTAGGCGCCCCGCACTTGCCACTGTGGTAAAAGCCTTCCTAATTCATCCGAATAAATATGTTACTGAGTGTGTTGCGAGTGAGAGCAAGTGCCAGTCTTTAGTAGTAATGATAGACTAAACGCGTACAGAAATGTAAACAACTACAATCACATTGCTGATGTACCCCATAATACCAGCAGAAGAGTGGTCAAATATTGACAAGCTTTAAAAGCACACACAACTGCACCTCCCTATGAACTACTAATTGATAGGAATCCATGCAAGCTGCTTTACACATTCAGATTAATGACACATTCCCAGAGGGAAACAGTTGGTAGAGGGAGAAGGATTAAAGAACAGAAAGAAAGCTTTGCTCTTTAGTTGCTACAATAGTCTTAGTGGGGGTGGGTCGGTTCAAAGTCATAAGTAATGAATGACTATTGCCTCCTAATTTGTTCTTTATACCTTTCTGCTGCTTGACACTTTCTTATTGCAAGCTTTTCTACTCCCACATCAAGACAACCATGGTGTGAAATACAGTTGTACACAATTTAACTGCTCAAATAAAATCCAGTATTAAAATAATGCCAGAATCGTAAATCATAGGCAATGAACATATGAATACTGGTCCATAAAGAGTGGGTAAAAACATTGAGGAGGGGTGGCATTATCACTAGTATAAAGGCTACATGCTACATTCAACATAATGTGCGTTTCCGCTAATTTTACTAATTTCTATCAGTAAGAGTAATGCCATGTTGCCACTGTTACTCTGACTTTTTATTTTAATATCATATACTATTTCCATTTACAAATTAATTCCTGTAGTCAACCAGTTTTACGCTGCTGTCAGTGTGTTTTGCATTGAAAACTTTATATTGATATATAATTTTTAAACAGAACATATAGGGGATAATGGGGTACACCCTGTTGGGGTTCACAATAATGATCTGTTGGATTTGGACTTTTACCTATGATCAGAACTGTGTCAGTGGCAACAGTCTGTTATTTGTAGCAGCAGTCTGCTATAAGAGATAACAAACAGCAACAACAGCAAAAGCATACAGGGTAGGGATTATGCCTTTTAAGATGCTGGGAGGCTTTTGATTTTAAACATATGCACGCAGTGTTGAGTTTCATTGATAGAAGGTTAACACAGAGGCTTTTATAAATGCCTGGTTCTGCATTCAAGATAAAAAAAAGACACCTGCCTCTGTGTGGGAATTGGTGGAGTGCAGTGATTCGCATATTTTTATGATGAAAGAATCACCATTTTAGAGACGTCTGTCTTGCTCTCATTGCCTATTTTCCTCTCTTTTACCCACCACTCAAACCTGGAGCTTATTGTGTCCTAGAACGTTGGAAAGATGCAGACTATGGATTCAAAGAGAGGTCTGCCATATAGTATTTACATTCTGAATATATAGGTAACAGGTGGACACGCCTACTGCTGTCATCATTGCAATTGTCTTCCATTACCACCCTCTCCAAACATCCTTTGATTCTCCTGGCTGTTGACAGCTTGCCCTCTCCTTTCCTGTGCAGGAAGCAGCCAGTGTATATGCCTAGGCCTGCAAAGATAAGACAGAACTCAACAGCTCTCCATCCATAATTAATCCACCTTGATTGCATTTCCAAATCTAGTTTTGATGTGGTTTCCCCACAGCACACATGGCTCTGTGTGTTTGTAGGGGCTTGCTAAGCACAAACCTCATAGTTTCTTTGAAGTATTCAAGGGTTCAAGACTTTTTACAGTCCAATCTGATGGAGTTGCAGAACTTAAATGACACAATTAAGTACAATTCAATTCAATTCAGTTTTATTTATATGGTGCCAAATTACAACAGTCTGCAGACACACATAGAGCAGGCTGTACTGTTTAATTTACAAAGACCAAACAATTCCCCAGTGAGCAAGCACATGGCGACGGTGGCAAGGAAAAACTCCCCTTGAAATCTTGAGCAGAATCGGGGTTGAATCAACCCAACCTGTACATCACCTAAAAGTACACTTGTATATGCACAGTGTATGCATTGTGCTTCCTTTACTCTATAATTAAACTAGACTTATGTTTTTACTGATGTTTGTACATTTTTGACTTAATTTTATTATTTTGGTAAAAACTTATTTTATGTCATTTTGGTTGTTTATTGTTAGTTTTAGTGTATTTTATTTAAGTAGCTTTATTTTATGTTTTACATTTTTGCCTTGGATTTTCAAATCTTTTGTGAAGGTGCAAAATCTTTCGAGTGACTTAAAGTGTAAATTGAGTTTTAGGTTATACCCACCCAAATTTTGCAGCAGGCTATCTTGCAGAGCGTGTCGTCTTTCCACAATATCGTTGCCTACTTTCTTCACCTATGCTCCTGCATTAGAATTAGTTAAGAGGCAATGAAATTGAAATGACTCCCCAATGACCTTGCAGTAGCCTGTGGAATAATTAGCTTTTGCAGCATTTTCTATGATGTCTGAGAGTCATTGCATCAAATCGTTATTATATGCCTATAATATGTGGTAAGGTTGTATTGGATTTCACTGTTATATGTTATACAGTGTCCCTATTATTTTGTCCACAGCCTGTGGGTATTTCAGAAATGGTAATAGATTTCCCTGATTAGAATTTTAAAACTCATAATAATTGCAGTTAACTGTGACTCACTGAGCTCCCAATTTGGTTGCTTACTCAGGTGAGGTGCAGTGAACCATCAGCTATATCCATGCAACACTGCTTCTTTCAAAAGAATCACTAAGAGTAAAGCAACAACTGACTTTATTATATTTTAATGGCAAATGTATCAACATATCCTCCCACACTAGTACCAGTTAACAATTTCACTTTTATAATCTTGCGAATGACAGCATGTAAACAGATTACCATGAATAACGGATGAATTAATGAATGAATGGATAAAATGAAAATGTCAAGCACCAATTAGGGCCAATTGACAGTTTCCCTTAATACTGAAATTGTAGTTTTAATCACCACAATGTCCTAACACATCACGCACCACATAATTTTCAGTTTATCACCTTGAAACTTAAGTACATTGTCTGATGTCATTTGGCAAGTTTGTCGCCATCTTTGGTAGGTTTTATTAAAAATGTATTGCCATGTTAATATTTGTTTATTTTGAGAAAAAAAAACAGTGTAGGATGTTTTTTTAATGGGAGTGAGATCCACGATGGGCTGTACAGTGTTTGATTGAGGTTTCTGGACTCATAAGGCTTTCTGTGCTTCTTCAGCAGGTGTCTATGGTTGAAGTGATGGATTACCCCACCCTTTTGTATCTTCATCCAACTCCCACCTCTCCCTCTCCCTTCTTTGTGCCCTTTCCCCCTCTTATTTCTGCCGTTGCTGTTCTGCAGGGAAATTAATAGACCCCCTGTTTACTGCATCAGCATCTCACTCTGTCAAACTCCTCCATGCATCTGGTGCTGATGGTTTGTGCGCATGTGTGAGCTTGACATGTGTGTATCCATAGGACTGGCTTTTGGGATTTAGAGTGTGTGTTTGTGAGTGTGTTTGCAGGGGTGTGTTTGGCCAGGCCATTTAGTACTCTGCATGTAGGCTTAGAGGAGGCTGATAAGCTGTTTGCAAAAACTGGCAATTAAAAGTTGATCAGGCTGTCAATTCAAATGGAATGAAATGGAACCAGAAAGTAATTAAAAGGATGGCATGAAAATGACAACAATTATATCTCTTAGCTTGCCATTACCAATGCACAGAGGAATTTAATTAGTTTAGGCACATATAAAGTAACTCATACAGTACACACAATAACACAGCAGCAGCCACCACAAACATAGGTGGCTATTTCCTGTGTATACACACACACACACACACACACACACACTAACCACCTCAATTTCACAGTTAAACCTGGAAACAGGGAGGCCAATGGATATGGACAACACTAGTGTATAGCTATTGCTGTTGAATGATTAGTGCGATCTATGTGGGTCCAATTAGTGTGTTTTAAGTGGCTGGTGGATTGGTGGGATATTCCCAGTCCTCCCAGTTTGCCCATATGGCCATAGGCTGTTGTACCTGCTGTTTTAATGAGCTTGTCAGCTTCCATCCCACACTGTGGCAGCCCAAGATGGGCTGATGGGCACCTTCCAATGCACACAGTATGTACTGCTGAGACTGCTTACACTTATTGACAGCATGCACAGATAGCTTGCTTAGTTACTGTATGTCATTCTTTTCACAGAAGTATTTTTCTCACATATAGGCAGAGATTGCTCATCGCCTGAGTATTTTCATAGTCCAGAAAAATGTTGAATAGCAAGGCAACCAGCTTGTATTGGTGATGGTTCTACCCTTAACTCAAACAGCTGCTCTAATTAGAAACTTCATTTAACTGTGCTGCTGAAATGTTGACCACAGATGTGTATGGTTCTATATTAGCCAGCTGGGCTCAGCAAAGTTTTCTTCCTATGGTTTAAATGCTGAGGCATTGCTATAAACGGTGGAATGGTGGATTGGCTGAATGTAGCCAGGAACATTCAGCTGCAGTGATTGGCAATAAAGCAGAAAACTGGTTGTCACAACTGGCTCATGTTTTAGTGAGTTTGGGAGGGTGACTTCAAAGAACTGATCATAACAAACCATGCATAGATACTGGAGTCCTATACTTGAATATTGTATCTGGGGAAAATAGAAAAAATTAATTTCTTCTTGACAAAGTCTTCTCAACTCTGGAACAACTTAACAACAGTGTAGCAGCAGCATAACCAAAATACAACACAATGAAATAAAAAGAACAACCAAGACAAATTAAGATAAGTTGCATCTTCCTGTGTGTGTGGGTTAGGGTTAGGGTAAATTTAGCTTTCTAGCTCAAAGTCTGCCTTCTGTTTGTATGATTTGATGTGATAGTGGGGCCATTCCATGTCAAATCAGACAGAATCCAGAAAAGTAGTTGCACTGTTTCAGTTTTTTAATTTAAAATTTGTCTATAAAATGTTTGCGTCCCAAAACTAAGGTCTGTAAAATATTTTTTGTTCAATTTCAATATTTTTACAGAACAGGACATGAAGTTATTAGGATTTAAACAAGGTGTGGTATCATTTTTTGGTAATTTTTATAGGACACAAATGATATGTGGGGTTGCTTGTAGCAACATGAACATGTATGTAGAAATTGCTTAATGCCCCCGCGACCCGACCACGGATAAGCGGAAGAAGACGAAACGAAAAACAATTAATAATACAAATTAAATATAAAGCTGGTAAGGATAAAAGTCTCAAAAGGAGGGTGTTCACTTATAAATGTCAATATCATTAACATTCATAAGATGAACAGTAAAGTCTGAATCTGAAAACTGACTCTCACAACCAGCTGTTAATAAAATATGTATGCAAATAAATCACAACTTTTCCTTAAAGTTATAGCAAGGACTAAAAACTACTAGTTAACAAATGGGAGGGTTAGAGCCCCCTCCAAAAGTGTTGGAACGGCAAGGCAAATCAAAAGATGAATATGAGACAAAAGTTGAGAATTCCAGCTTTTATTTCATGGTATTTACATCTAGATGTCTTAAACAACTCAGGACAGAGAACCTTTTCTTTGAACACACCCACTTTTCAAGTGAGCAAAAGTATTTGGACAGACATTATTAAATTAACTTAAAGTGAACAACATTTAATATTCGGTGGCATAACCTTTACTTGCAGTAACTGCATTAAGCCTGCGGCCAATTGACTTCACCAGGCTGTTGCATTCTTTATTTGAAATGCTGTTCCAAGCCTTTACTGCAGACTCTCTCACTTGTTGTTTGTTTCTGGGGGTTTCTCCCTTCAGTCTCCTCTTCAGGAGGTAAAATGCATGCTCTATTGGGTTAAGGTCCGGTCATTGACTTGGCCAGTCCAAGACCTTCCACTTTTTCCACCTGATGAAGTCCTTTGTTGTGTTGGCAGTGTGTTTTGGGTCATTGTCTTGTTGCATGATGAAACTTCTCCCTATAGTTTGGATGCATTTTTCTGTAAATTGCCAGACAAAATGGTTTTGTAGACTTCAGAATTCATTCTGCTGCTACCATCATGAGTTACATCATCAATAAAGACTAGTGAGCCTGTTCCAGAAGCAGCCATGCAAGCCCAAGCCATGACATTACCTCCACCATGCTTCACAGTTGAGCTTGCATGTTTTGATCCCGTCTTTGGTAGAGGTTAATCTTGGTCTCATCAGTCCATAAAACTTTGTCCCAAAAATATTGTGGCTGATCTTTGTACTTCTTTGCAAAATCCAATCTAGCCTTCCAATTCTTTTGCTGATGAGTGGTTTGCATCTTGTGGTATGGCCTCTATATTTCTTCTCTCGAAGTCTTCTTTAAACAGTGGATTGTGATACCTTCACCCCTGCCCTGTGGAGGTTGCCAGTGATGTCACTGACTGTTGTCTTTGGGTGTTTCTTCACAGCTCTCATAATGTTTCTGTCATCAACTGCTGTTGTTACCGTTGGCCAATGTGTATGCAATAGTGCTGATCGATTTTCCCTCTTCTCTCAGCTTCAAAATGGTTTGCTTTTCTCCCATTGACATCTCTCTGGTCTTCATGTTTGCTTAGCAGCAAATACAGCTTTCACAGGTGAAACCCAAAGCCAAAAACAAGAACTATTTAATGTTTCAGCAATCTAAATCTAAAGCAATCTAAAAGACTAGAAACGCTCATCAGTCACATGTTCCAATACTTTTGCTCACTTGAAAAGTGAAACGCACCGTTCAAAGAAAAGGTGCTCTGTCCTGAGTTGTTTAACACATCCAGATGTAAATACCATGGAATAAAAGCTGGAATTCTGAACTTTTGTCTCATATTCATCTTTTGATCTGAAACCCAAATGTCTTCAGTGTACAATTAAAAACAAAGGAATTGACCTTGCCGTTCCAATACTTTTGGAGGGAACTGTATATGAACAACATGCAACACAACAGATGGGTGTGTGTGTGTGTGTGAGAGAGAGAGAGAGAGAGAGAGAGAGAGAGAGAGAGAGAGAGAGAGAGAGAGAGAGAGAGAGAGAGAGAGAGAGAGAGAGAGAGAGAGAGAGAGAGAGAGAGAGAGAGAGAGAGAGAGAGAGAGAGAGAGAGAGAGAGAGAGAGAGAGAGAGAGAGAGAGAGGGGTATTTTGGCTGTATTTCAGACTGAAGGCACCGACTGTAGAGATGCTGTTCCGTGATCTCTGTGACGTCATGGATGAGGAGCAGGACCCCTCATAATTCTCGTCCAATCTCTCCCCTAGGTACAAGTTGCAAAGCAGGCTGGGAATGGAGCTGTTTTGGGCTTGTGGTGCTTATTTCTTTGTCAGGTTTTTGAAATTCCTTAGGGCAGACTTGAAGGGTTTCATGCCGGCCATCATTTGTTTACCCACAAACAGCGAGGTCCAACACCATCAAAAGTGAGCATTTGCACACTCAAATTGGTTAAAACAATGAACTGCAGTCAGGCTAAGACCTGGTGAGGATGACGAGTGCACAGATGAACTTCCCCTAAGACACTTTGTGCAGAAATTCTTTGGTTTTTCCTGTGCTAGTGCTAGTCCTGCAAGGTCCTAGGCTAGCATGGGTACTCATGGTCTGCACAGTTGGATGTACTGCAAATTCACTGAAACGAAATTTGAGATGGCTTATAGGTAGTGAAATGAACATTCAGTTCACAGGCAACAGCTCTGATGGACATTACTGCTGTCAGCATGCCAATTGTATGCTCGCTCAAAACTCGCAACATCTGTGGCATTATGTTGTTGTGATAAAACTGCTCATTTTATAGTGGCTTTTTATTGTGATGAGCCCGAGGCACACCTGTGCAATAATCATGCTGTTTAATCAGCATCTTGATATGCCACACCTGTCAGGTGGGTGGTTTATTTTGGCAATGGAAAAGTGCTCACTAACACAGATTTAAACTTTTGAATAAAATTCAACTCATGAAAAATGGGAGCAAAAACAAGTGTTTTTTTTTTTAACTTTAACATACATATAATAATTATTAGAAGGATACATCCATTGAGAAAAATATTTACTATTGCCTCACTCTTTTTCAGTTTGTACCTATTTTTTCAGATAGAATTTATGTTTGCAGCACAACTGGGTGTTTCCTACTGCCAAAAGACACTGTTCAGCAGAGTTAACAGTATAGTTTTGACAGCTGAGAAACTCCTTCCACTCACAAGGAAAAAAAACTGTTGAGTAACGGCAAAAGGTGCGCTGATTGTGCTGCCAAGGTTTCAAAGTCATTTAAAAAATAAATGCCATAAATGTTACTGATAGTCTGGTTTAATTTTGCATTTACCTTTGGTATTCAATATAAATGCTGATTAATTTTCTAATTCTGAATAAACACAAAAAAATAATAAACCCCACTTACCTGTGTAATGTAGGCAGGACACCTGAGAACCACTGAAAGCTGGACAGAGTGACAACAGTTTTACCAAGAGGTTCTCTGACTACTAGCGTTCTTGATGAGCAGAGTTTTGGCAAATCAGGGTAGATCCTATATGGTAACAGCTGCATAATGCCTATTGCAGTACAGTAACTACCTCCCCACAACACCGACATCACACCCTCAAGACAGGCACAGCTGCATTTCCAACTGGAAGATGCTTGTGCATACATTAACATAACAATGAAGCCAGAGAGGTTTTAAAGAGAATAAAACAGCACTGAAGATTTCCAAAGATCATTAAACGACGGGAACTTTCTATTTACAACATGTATGCTTTACCTCAAGGTGAATACTGGGACAGGCATACATTTGCATGAATTAACATGTTTAAGGAGTGTGGGGACAATGGCTTTTCGTAACAAACAGACAAAGTCGATAAATCAAAATGAGGGCCAGCCACTCAAGTGATTGTTGTTGCTCTGTGGTCACCACAGAGTCACAGGAATGGGTGTGCAGAAGCTTTGTAAAATAGGGTGAAGCTCAGTGGTCCATAATTCGAAAATGAATATTTAGAAGTAGGAGCTCAGCGGATTTTGCCTTTGGGGGAAATAATTGGGTAGACAGGAGGAGACTAGAATCGCCATCAATGTTCAGAGAGAGTGAAAAAGCCCTGCAGTCATTATGAACTAAATGTGTTTCAGTAATATCCATACAGTTTGTTTACTTGTTTAGTCTATTGGTGTTTTGGAAAGGTGTGAGCTTAAGCTCTCATACTGCAAGTAGCTAGGTTGGTTTTTGGCCAGCTGTGAATAGTGCATGACACTCTAATCACATCAGGTAAGAAAGCAAGCTATCATCACATAATCATGTGGTATGAACCACAAATAAACAGAAAATAATAATAAAATAAAACAACTTCAAACAGCTAGTCTACATAGAAAGCATTTAAGATGTGTTTTTCACATCTATTTCTTTTAGTTTCATACATGTAACTACAGTGCTAGTGACCTACACTCACTACTGTGAACACATCCTGTGTAGCCACAGACTGTGAACATCGTTGCTTTATAAAACACTTTTTTTTTTTAAATAGTTGGTTTTTCCAGGTTCATCTCATAACCTAAAAAACATCTACATTCCTAGATTATGGCCAACAATCTCTTGTTGACAACCTGATACCTCTTCAGACATAACTGACTGATCCAAAGTTCTGCCACCTTAGTCACGTTTGCTAGGTTGGACAAGCTTGACAAAAAGTAACATAGAGACGTCCGTTCTGTTTGATAAAGTAGCAGGAGATAATCGTTTGAGACCACCGTTTAACTGGATACTTTTACTGTGACGTCCAGTTATTTTTACCGCATTGTAACACAAACCATGATCTTTTCTTAACCCTAACAAAGTGAGCCTCTGAATATTCTCATTCATCCAGGTCATAGTTATCTCAAGGAAATTAAATCGAATGCAACTGGACTTGGTTATTTGTCTTTGAAGACGTTTCACCTCTCATCCAAGAGGCTTCATCAGTTCATGCTAGCTTGACTAGGCTGGGACTAGTCCAACGAGCTAGTGTAGAAACCCAGGTATTTAACCTCTGTGGAGGCAGTCACATGGCCAGTCATGTCATTTGCTCATTAACACTCCATGTGTCGAACGGCAGTCGTTTAGTGACAGTCGTTGGACTGGGTGGTGAAAGTTAAGCTAGCATGAACTGATGAAGCCTCTTGGATGAGAGGTGAAAAAAGTCTTCAAAGACAAATAACCAAGTCCAGTTGCGTTCAATTTAATTTCCTTGACCTAACAAAGTGGGTTTTTTGCCTAAACCTAACCAGACCCACATAGCATATCCAGGTATAACAGGAAAGAGGAAAGTTGATGGAGGCTTGCTCAAATGTCATTGGAGTACGGAGCAAAAAGGGTTGTTTAATACTGTATCCTTTCAGTTAATATTTTTGATGAAACTAGAAAGCATTGAATCAACTCTGATCTAATCAACTTATTGTCCATTTGTGTTTATTAGGTACAGCATTTGTTGACCATACACACTCTCTGTAGGACAAAACAAGTTGTTGCTCTTGTTGCTGGCAGTGAGTATTGTTGGTAATCAACAGTCTTTCTGTAACACAAAGCACCAAAATATTGCTTGTACTGTATACATCAGTAACTGTGCCAAGCTGTTCATCAGAAACCCCTCTGGCCCTATACAGCACCTAGCTGAAACCACAGCCGCCCTTCACTCCTTCCAGCTTAAGTGGACTCTAATAAAGTTGCTCTTTGATGCATTAATAACCTCTTCCTCCCTACTGAGCTGCAGGGCCAACTTCCGAACAGCACCCCACATATCCTTGCCTGACATGCACTCTTTAATTATTTCTTTCTATGAGTGTTGGAGCGAAACGAAGGGAAGAGAAAAGTGATGACATACTTCTAATGAATCCTTGAATAAATAATACTGCTGTCTAAGCTTAAGGCACTCTGTACCAGCCTAAGTGGGAGAGAGGTGGAAAGAAGAGAAAGTAGAGAGAAGGTAAAATGATGGAGAAAGGAGAAACAGATTTGGATGCAGAGAACACACCTGGAACTACAGTGACATCTGATGTACAGGATTAACCTCAACCTTGCCAACAAATTTGAAGAAATCCAGGGAAAAAAAAGAGTGCTTGTCTCAGGTGGAAAACTTGGTGTAATAAGAAGGCAGAAGTTATGATACAAACTAATAGTAACATATTTTTCAAATACATCTTTATCTTTGAAACTGAAGTGGTTTTAAAACTGTTCCCCCGGTTTCCACATAGCCTGCTAACATACAGCAGATTTAAGTCTTGTATCCACTTGTTTAGTTTTCAGAGTGGGGGGGTCATTTACAAGATAAGATAAAGCTAATCGAAATCAAAAATCCATATTAAAATTGTAAAATTTCCACTTGAACCACAGTTTAGTTTCTTATTGTTTTGTATTTGATTGCTTTAAGTGGCACTGGCTGATAATGCAGCATAATCAGCAGATTGTTTGCATTTCCTGCCAGTTTTTCTATCCACTTCCCACAAGTGAAAGCATATTCAGAGCCAGAGGAATGTGTATACTCTTTTTTGCAGCAGGAACAAAAGTTATTTATTTACATTTACAAAAGTGTGTGTGTGTCTGTGTGTGTGTGTGTGTGTGTGTGTGTGTGTGTGTGTGTGTGTGTGTGTGTGTGTGTGTGTGTGTGTGTGTGTGTGTGTGTGTGTGTGTGTGTGTGTGTGTGTGTGTGTGTGTGTCCTTCACAGTGGCCATTTCTCTACTTATCACAGTCTATGTGAGATTGAGGGCCATTACCCACACTCTGTTGCCATAGTGAAGGCAGACAGAGGGCAGCTTGATTGACAGCTAATCCCACCACACACTTTTCCCTTCTTCATGCTTCTTGGTGCTCCACTTTCCTTGCAGTCACCTCATACACGGAGGCTCAGTCACTGGCACATACTGTAACTGATCGCCTGTCTATATTTCATATCAGTGCTTTGGGTTGAAGAGTCTGCATGTGGTCACAGAAAATGTGCTCACCAATTGCCCAAATCTTGTTGCTAGGGGCAACGTGGCAACCAATACAATAAAGTCACGTCACAACAATAATACTAAAGATACGCTAACTCTATTTGTTTTAGCACCTTTTACCATTTCTCCCACAGTTCCTAGCTAAATTACAAGTGCATGATTATCAAAATGTGAAATGCTGTGTGCATGAGTAACAGTATTTCAATATATTGTTTAGTTGAAAGAAGTACCTGTATTCAGTATAAAATGATCTTTTTAATCACCCAAACACATGACTCTAGTGTAACTCTACCTTCACTTTTTACTATTATTAAATGCAAATAAATTATTAAATGCAAAATAGTTCACAAACATGGATATAACTGAAAGGTTCAGGAGATTTTATGTTTGTCTAAGAGTTTGTGTTTGGTGATTTTGAGATAAAATTAAGTAGTAGATGTGGGGGAGATGGAAATGTGTATTTATGCTAGAGTGGATAGAAGATTTACAGTGCCTAAATATAATCCTCCTTCACAAAATAATCAATAGTCTGGAGGGATTTCTGTGACTTACAAGATGACCTATGGAGACAGCTATAAGCATCTGTATTACTGGTCTGTAGCCTTACTAGCTTGTTTTAAAGTGACTATTTCACTATGTGAAGGTATCAGTATAGAAGAGCATTACACAGCTGTCTTTGAAAATGAGTCAAAAGTAAAGTACAGTAAAGACTGTTGATTAACCACCACACTCTGCTCTAATAACTGA
This sequence comes from Pampus argenteus, assembly GCA_036937835.1. Taxonomy (NCBI): domain Eukaryota; kingdom Metazoa; phylum Chordata; class Actinopteri; order Scombriformes; family Stromateidae; genus Pampus; species Pampus argenteus. The sequence continues at coordinate 2,819,700 of CM072865.1, read as the reverse complement.
TTCGACTGTAATCAATGCAAAAATGTTCAAATGTGAAAACAATGTTCTTAAGATTACAAACTAAAAAAGAAACAATGTGTAGCAATATATATATATATAAATTCATCCTCTCTCTCCCTCTCTGTGTGTGTGTTTGCGTTCAGATAGGGCAGCTGGTGTTCAAAGGGATGAAGCGTCTGAACAGGATCCAGTCTATAGTGTTTGAGACGGCCTACAACACCAACGAAAACCTTCTGATCTGCGCCCCAACTGGAGCCGGCAAGACCAACATCGCCATGTTGACTGTCCTTCACGAGATCCACCAGCACCTGCAGCCTGGTGGTGTCATCAAGAAGGATGAATTCAAGGTGTGAGACTGATACGTGTGCACACACACATGCACACACACGCACACCTACACATACACGTACATACATACACACACAAACATACAAATTAGAAATGCATAATATGAGGTTGGTTCTCTTGCTTCTCTCTGCTGTGGTGGATGTGATGCACACTGATTGTTAATAGGACTCTCCTTATGCATGAAAACGTCTGTGTGGCTGTCAAACAGAATCACAGTCAGAATTTAAAACAATTCATGTGTATGTCTAATAATGTCTGCAATAACTGTTTTATGTTTCTAGTGTTGCTCCACCACATGCTCTTAACATGCCTCATGGCGATTAAGCATGCTCCTTGCTGAGAAGCACACTTTATACAACCTTTTCACCCCAGACCTTTGGGTGTTGATAATTAATTTAAATTAATGACTATCTGATAGTGACTTGACTCAAGGAAAGCTGGATTTACTTGATCATATTTCCTTGTTAATTTGCAGATTTGTGTGTTTTTGTCATGTAACCTCTAAGATGACAATGTTGGTACATTTTCTTCTGCACAAAAGTCAGTAATTATCAGATTTCTGATTATAAATATTGGTACATGCCTTTAAACTCATAGTGTCAACAACAACAACATATACTCAGATGAATAATTCAGACATCCAAAAAGCTTTGTTCTCTTTCATGAAGGCTTACACCCACAGACACACACTCACTCACACACAGTGCTGCACAGTGGCAGCCAGTGACGAAAGCCACTTTTCATACATCACCATTAAACTTTAGCCATACAAGTGGCTGGCATCATATCTTTCAATAAATTATGATTTGTGCTGGTTGCCAGGGAACAAATGATCCTGCCTCTGTTTGCTCATTTATCACCAGTGTCCTTCCAGTCCTTCTCTCTCCAGTCCCCCCACCCCTTCCATCCCCACCCTCTACCTCCCCCACTTTACCCCTCTCTGTTGTCTAGCCTATTTATTTCCATATTTCTCTCTCTCTCTCTCTCTCTCTCTCTCTCTCTCTCTATTTCTAGATAGTATATGTGGCTCCTATGAAGGCCTTGGCAGCTGAGATGACTAATTACTTCAGTAAGCGATTGGAGCCACTGGGCATCACTGTTAAAGAACTCACTGGAGACATGCAACTAACCAAAGGAGAGATACTACGAACACAGGTATACACACGCGCACACACAATGTGTTCTATAATGTTTTCAAATACACGTTTACAGCACATGTTCATTCTCTAGCACCCCCAAGTGGATTAGATTGTGACATGGTGTTGTAGACCATTTCCTCAGTTATTCTACAACTGTATATATCTTCTCAGTGCCTTTATTGCTTTAATTGCTTTTTTCCCTTATCCTAAGCCCTGTTTGGATGGGACTAGTGTATTACCTGAGGTCCTCTTGTGACTTGTGATGCAGAGGTTATCAATGGAAAAAAAAAAAAAAAAAAAAAAAGATAATGTCACTATAATGAGGTACTGTTTGGGAGCCACAGTGCTTGGTTAACAACTACAAAACCATTTCCTACTTTTTGAGTAAGGTTTGTTAATAACTACATTGACCAGCTGTTTTTAGTGACTGACTAACATGCGAGGAGTTGTGGATAGAAGAAGCTCTGATAGTAGATTACATGTACTGTGAACCACAGAAAATCCAGTGGATGCACTGATGCTCACATTCAACTGTTTTTTTCAGTGATGGTATCTAACAGGGCACACAGATCCACCATGCTTTGGTGAATACAGGGACTACATACTCCACTACCCTGTTAATGAAGCATTATATTTGCAGTGAATTTATTGTGCAGTGACAGTGTTGTTGTATTTGTTCAATGAGATACTGTTTCTTTCCAGAATACGCTCTCTTACATCAAGAAGTGTTTCTCTGCTTCAGATCTAAAGATCTCACATACACACACTGTACCTCATCTATGTTTTTTTTCTAGCTGACCACAGCAGTTCCTTAACTGGCTGTTGTGCTGCTGTGGTGTAGATCCAGGAACAGTTCTCTGCTACTGGCAATTAAGCTTCATCACATAGCCGGAGTCACACAGGGTCAAAGGTCAGCTGTCGAATATTTCTTCAGTGAAAGGGTCAACAACTTCATTAGCGTTTTTGTGTCTGCAGTTGATAATTACTTAGAGAATCTCAACAGTGTTGCAGTGCAACAGATTATTGAGATAATATGGTGCAATATAGTGAGATTTCTCAGTTTATTTCTCTCTCCATACTTTACTATATTTCTTATTGTTACACTACTTTTTTCCTTAAATGGTATGTCCCTGCTAATGTAGAGCTACAAAATAATATTATGGATATTAGGAGTTTAATTGAACATATTTTAATTATTGGATCAATAATTTACCTTGGGAAACCTTAAAATAAATGTATTCACCTATGAGTCTATTTGCTATTGTCGTTGGAGTTCTCCAGGTTTCAGTGCCATATATTATTTCTACGTAGAACCATCTGTGAAGAAAAAACAGTTTGGCTACTCCCACCAAAGAATCATAACTTATAAAGAACATTACATTGATTCATAAAGTTAAAATATGGAATTGCTGTCAAAAATGTTGGCAAAGACTGACAAGTAGCGTTGTCTAATACTCACTTTTAACATAATATAAACATACTTTTGATAAAGATTTCTTGGATTTGATTGTTAAAAATTGGGACAGAATTTCTAAATGACATCATATCATATCAGACACATATTCTGCTACTAATACCTCTTATAAGCCTATTGATTCTCCCAAATAGTGTTCTAACTTGGCATCTCCAGGCTCCCCAAGACATAAGTGCATTTTTATGTTATGCTTCAATTTAATTATTTGTCATTTAGTCACTGCACAGGCCCCTGTGTGATTTCAGACATAATACACTAGATTAGGACAGTGGTGATACACCTCAATGAAGTCTTTATTTATCATTTTCAGTTTCGTGTTCAGAGCAGAACTATTGTCTACAGTTAGGAGTTACCGTGGTTACAGTGTACGGTAGTAAAGACAAAATATTCACTTTAGATTAGAAAGCTGTATGAGTGTGTGTGTGTGGTTAATTCAGAGTACCTTCGCAAAATCACAATCATATTCAGTTGTTGACACAAGAGATCTCCCATTCTGCCATTAGCTTTCACTCATTTGTAAGGTATGATAGTGATGCAGATTTAAAGAATTGTGTGATTATTGTTATCTCATTACTTGTTGGCATTTATATATTTTAACTTAATATTTTAATTTCATGTAAAGCGCTGCTTTGATTGAGATATAAACAGACAAGAGAAGTAGTATGTGAAATCCAATATAAGTTGATTTAAATTAAAGCTGCTAAAATTAGGTACACTGTGCCATTTATGTGACAAAGCAGTTGATTAGGTGAGCAGTTCTTTAAAGGATAAGATTACAGATATTCTACATTATTCGCATTGTTATGAAATCTCATGTGGAGAGCCAAACAACAATGAATTGATCTACTAACAAGTAGTATGCATTGTGTGTATCCAAAGGCTGATATATCTGATTCCTCTGTGCCATAAAGCTCCGCAAAACACATCAATAAGCCACTCTTGCACTTGCCAGAAATTCTCACCAAAATAATTTTTCATCCTGTCTGTCTGTGCTTTATTTCTGTAATTGTGCTTTCTCGGTCTGTTCTGTACACACAGCATTTATATTTGTCAGTTAATACGATGTTTAATTTAATTAGATTAAGTAAATGTGTTTTTTCAGTATGAGGTGTTAATGATGGTGATTACAATGCGGCCAAAGGAAAGAGGATGAATGCTGCGGGTTGAGAAAATGTTTGTTGAGACAAACTGCAGCTCGGAGGGTAGTTAAGGTGGCAGGTCCAGAATGAAAGACTAAACTGTGATAATGAGAAGATTGAGAAAACATGCATATCTATAAAATCCAAAGTAGTTGGATTTAAGAGATTGCACTGCCTAGCGTTAAAGTTCATCAGCCTTGTGAGACTTATGAATACAGAAAAGAAAAGGTTGGGGTTTGGTGTGTGGCGGGAGGTTGGTTAATTCCTGTGAAATGAGGCCAATTCCAGCTAATTCGAAGGTGTATTAAAGTTGCATTTCTACCAGGTCATGTGAAAAGATTGCACAGAAAGAACGATTAGTCAGATCTGCTGCAACTCTGCAGCACTCCACTATCTGTTTCACTTATTTTTGTCACTTTTTCCCTCTTATTTCTTAATTTGACTCTGTTCGTGTCAGTACATTTGCACAAAGTAATTGAACAAGAAAGACGCATTTTACATGCTTGTGATGCCACACACTGTAGTAGTTAGTAGTCTTCTGCCTCTCTTCAAAGTACTCTCACTATTTCCTTCATCGTGGTCATTTGATATACATAGTAAAAGTGAAAACACTCACCTGCTTTCAAGGACCACGAAGGGGGGGAAATCATTCTGAATGATTAAAAGAACAGCAACAGCTTTAGTATTAAGAACAGATTTATTCTGAGACTGTGGCCTTCATCTGGGAGGATTGAAAAAGAATTAACTTTAAATAGCTGTGACATTGCTACGTACGATTTTCTACTTTTTTTCTACTTCATGCAATAGCCCAAGATTTGTTTTCTTTAATAATCCACCACCCTCAGTATTATTTACAATATATTGTTGGATGTTTTAAATAATTGTGGTGGAAAACTAACTGGATGATTGGAATTTTTAACGCAAACATTTATTTCATTTGAATTTTCAGATGTAGGGTATATTTCAGTGGCGATTATGTGATTAGGGCTAACTAATTATGTTTATGTATCTGCCAAATATTAACCGTTTGGTCTATAACTAATCAAAAAATGGCACACAATATGCTAGTGCAGGAGGTGACATCATTAAATGTCCTCAAAATATTCAAAACCAAGAAAAGCAGTCAGTTAGTTATGTAATCTACTTTTTAACCTGAACTGTGTCCGTTAGATAATCTTAGTTAATGAAGCTTGTTGGCAAGGCTACATGATGTAAAATGAATCTACATTTGGAAATTAATTATTATTATTAATTGTTGATCAGGGCACTGCCTCCTATGAATTTATTACTCGATTAATTAGGAGGAAATTAATAAAATCCAATTAAATCCAATTAATCAGTCATACATCAAAGTCTAAGCTACCACAGCAGTCATCACTTTTCTTCTGTACCCTTCTTTGATAAATATAGATATTTATTATTGATTAAATATTTGCAGAATACATGACTACCAAATAATAAGGCAAAATAAAAGATCTTAGATGCTAATATGAACTTTAACTGGTGATAATGAAGTTCAAGTTAACAGCCGTTATGTGGACCCTTGGGACTACTCTGAAGTTTAAAGGATCATTCTTAATTTATTCAACACCAACTCTGATCACAAAGCCATGTTATGCCTTAATGGTTTGCTGATTTGTCACTGCAGAGATATTGTCTCAGCAGGTCCGGCATTGTGCAGGCATGGGGGCAGAGAGGTGCAGCACAGAATTGAATCCAGCTGTGTGAGCTGTATGACTTAAATCCTACCAACATTATATGGCGGTATCTTATCAAACCATTCAGAAAAACCTGTCATATATATCCGAATATGAAGCATTGAACATAATGCTTTTCATGCTATAAAGACATTCAGCATAATATTATGCCTTAATTCTTACCACAGCATCAATTGAATATAAAATTCTTCACACATTAACTCTCACCTTCTCATATATCAAATATAAAGCAATAGTTGAGACACAATAAATTATTAATCAACACTCTACAGAGTAAAAAAATCTCCCTGTCCAATGTAACTATCAGGAAAACGCTTCCATTATATGTATCAAACTTTACTGAATCCAAGATGCATGTGAATGACATGCGTCTTTTTTTACGTGTTGAGTCTATTTTGTTGCATTCAGTGAAGTGCAATCTGCACAGACCCTACAGCTCCATAAGTCACATAAATATCCTGCATTATATGTGTTTTGAACTTATTAACTGCATCTACATTGATCAGCTCCCAGCCTGTATGTGAACTTGTGTTTCACTAAACTTTCATTCCCCTCAACTCTTTACAATAAATTCATTGGATCAATAAAACGGTGTTTGTCACTGTTGATTTTTTTCTTTTTTCCCGTGTAGCTCACATAAATATTTTGGTTCAGTAAATTTCTGCTGTCATTCAGCCTCATGAATGCAGAAGGAAACAGGCAGAGACACCCAAACACAGACAGCTGTTTAAATTACACAAATATCCTACTTCCAGTATTTTGTGAAACGGTCTACATCTATTAAGTCCCTCAGTTTCTTCAAGACAACAACAATGTCCTTCCTCCAAAGAAGTCTACTTAAATTGTTCCTGTCCACTTTTTATTTGAATTTCCCCTCTTTTCCAACCTCTGAAGATGGATGGGCGCTGTCTTTTCAGCATCTTCAGAGTGTTGCTGTTGACAGCAGGTTCTGGACAACTATGGCCACAACACCTTTATGATGAATTGCCTAAAACTAATCAAAACCAACACTCTGTACTGACTAATATTTATTTCACACATTTATATATTTATTTTTGTTTATTTTATTTGTAATATAGAGATATGTGATTTAACTGGTATAGAGAAAGTTTGCACAAATATCCAAATTAAGTAACATAAAGGTTACATTTATCCCATATCAAGCATTGATGATGTGTGTCTAGCTGGACAGTCTTTAGAGACTTGTTGGGGCAGCTTGATAATAAGGAATTGCAATAAGCCTTCTAGCCTGGTAGTAACAAATGCATGGAACAGTTTTTCTGCATCTTTTTAAGACAGAATGTGCCTGATTATAGCAATGCTACATACTGTAGGTGAAAAAAGGCAGTCGTTGAAATTTGTTTAATGTAATGTAGGTCTAGGACACAGAAGATATATCAGGCTTTGGATACACACAAAATACTTTGCCTCTGCATGAGATTTGTTGACGTTAAGAAAAATATAGTAAATCACTAGCCTTATCCATAGCTAGCAAGACAGTTAAAGGATAAGGCAAAAGCAGTACAATAAGTACATTATCTTACTATTTAAAATATCCACACCGTCTGTTATTCATAGCAGCCAGTCATCTCTTGGGGTCCTGGGTAAGACACCCACCCCATGTCTTCTGTAATACCTGGACCGTTTGTCACTGAAATTAAATAAAGTCTGTCTTTCTTTCTCAGGAATGAAAGCACAATATTGATTCAAGAACATTTCAAAGCAAATAGCTGTCCTCTACAATGACAAGGTGGGAAAGCGCTACGTAATCTGTTAAAGTATCATATAAGAAATTAATACCTGATACCCAAATAGTAGACGGAGAAGAAGAAGACTAGTGAATGTTGAGATGTTGTTGAGATATTCCATGTCAAATTAAATGCCTGAACCAGACTCTCTGGATAAATTTTAATACTTACAGACTTCATGTTGTAACCCAATGTTGAAGCAGTGAAATCCCAAGAAACATCTCAAGACACATTGACTTTGAAAATAGACAGTTTGTTGACAGTTTTTGCATGAGGATCTATGCATGATGTTCTGTGGAAATTTAGAATTATTAGGGTTCAGAAGACACTGGTGAGGAGCCAGGTCCATGCTCACTGGATACTGCCAGAACAGATGAGGCATTTTTAGAGCGAAAACAAGGGCCAAAATAATATAGAAACACTGGAATTGAACAAAAATATTTCACAGGACCCTCAACAAACAACCCTCAAACAAAATGCAACAGTCTGAGGCGGCGCTGCAACCACTTTCCTGGATTCTTTGATTTGGAATGACCCTGTTGGGAGTGACATTTAGCCTGCACCATCCACTAAACAGACGAGTAGTTTTTTTTTAGTAATTTCTCATTTTCTCATATTTAGCCAATTGTGAGTAGTATTCTCATGAGGACTGAACATAAAGGCATGTATACTTGTACTTGACAATGCAGCATTGAACAGGTTTTCATTACAGTTTTTATTGAAAGCCAAGCTGCTAGTTGCTCACATATCACAATCCAGTTAATGTCTTCCTCTACCCTCCCCACTCGATCTTGCTCCTACCTATCTCCTCCTCCCACATCCTTCTCACTCCATGGCTGCCATAGTTACCATGGAAACAGAGGTCTGGAGGGATGCTACCATGTGGATACCATGTGTGCGGGTTGGTGGCATTGTGGGACTTTCCCGGCCCTCTACTTTCGTTATCCAGAGCCAGACAGTTTTCCCAGTGTGTCAAAATTTCTGGGTCAAATTAAGTCACATGCATAGAAATTGAAATGGCTGCTGATTTTTGCTTTCATAATGCATTTTTTTAAAGAAAAAAAATGACAAAGTGTAAATGTAAAAAACAACTCAAAATACAAGTTGTTACTGAAATACCAGGCTGTATGTATGTACATGACACAATGTAAAGATCCAATATCTTTTTTTTAAAATTGATCATTACTCAGACACACTGCAACATGATAATTAGCGAAAAGGTTAACGATACCTTCCATGACCTGTGTTGTGCACGCACATGTCAACTTTACCACTGAGAAACAAGCTCATTACTCCCACTCAACAATAGATTAACACAAAAGTACAGCTAAAAGAGTTTTTAAATTTATTTTAGTTGTCATGAGGAAACAAAATGGTATTTTCATATTAATAATTGTGCATCAGTTAACAGAACATAACCTATGTTATGTTTAAGGCATCTTGAAGAAAATACATTTAACGAGCAAAATCCAAGGTATATCCACATAGTATCTCCATCCAAAGTCATGTATCTTAAATCAATTTAAAACTGCATTAAATCCCTACCTACCATTTTCACAGAGGACCCCATTATAATAACAGTTGCCTTCAAAGGGCCAGATATAACTGTAAAACAGTATAACTGAGCGTAAAATATACAAAATGTTGTTAAATAACTGTTTCTGTATCTCTTACTTATTCAGGTTCCAAATATTACACATGCATTTGCATATATGTAAAAAAAAATGTTGCTCTGTTATCATAATATAAATATTTTGAATTTGTCAAGTTAGGAAACCCATATTACTTAATCAATCAACAAATACCGTATTTTCTGGACTATAGAGCGCACCTAAATATAAGCCGCACCCACTAAAATGTTAATGAAATATATATTTTGTCATATATAAGCCGCACTGGACTATAAGCCGCCAATATCCAGGCTGAGAAAATAAGTTTAGACAGAAAGATTTTGTACCATAAGTGTTTATTCATACACCTGAACTCACAGCCTCAGATAATCTTCATCAGATAGTGTTTCACTACCTGTTTCACTTGGCACTTCCATAGGTCTAATTTAGTTGGAAAACTGTAATTGTGTTGGACAACTGCGTGAGGACTTGTTTGCATCCCTGCATTTTCTGATTCAGTTGGGCAAGATGCTTGGTTATGTCACACAACATGTGGAACTGTCATAGATGCCACCTGTGCCACAAATGCAGTTGTGAAATTTCCTCGCTCCTAAATATTCCAAAATCAACTGTCGGCTTTGTTATAAGAAAATGGAAGAGTTTGGGAAAAACAGCAACTCAGACAAGAAGTGGTAGGCCACGTAAACTGACAGAGAGGGGTCAGCGGATGCTGAAGTACATAGTGCAAAGAGGTCAATGACTTTCTGCACAGTCAGCTGCTACAGAGCTTCAACCTTCATCTGACCTTCAAATTAGCCCACGCACGGTACTCAGAGAGCTTCATGGAATAGGTTTCCATGGCCGAGCAGCTGCATCTAAGCCATACATCACCAAGTCCAATGCAAAGCGTCGGATGCAGTGGTGTAAAGCACATCACCACTGAACTCTAGAGCAGTGGAGACGCGTTCTCTGGAGTGATGAATCACGCTTTTCTATCTGGCAATCTGATGGACGAGTCTGGGTTTGGAGGTTGCCAGGAGAACGGTACATTTCAGACTGCATTGTGCCGAGTGTGACATTTGGTGGAGTAGGAATTATGGTGTGGGGTTGTTTTTCAGGAGTTGGGCTTGGCCCCTTAGTTCCAGTGAAAGGAACTTTGAATGCTCCAGGATACCAAAACATTTTGGACAATTCCAGGCTCCCAACCTTGTGGGAACAGTTTGGAGCGGCCTCTTCCTCTTCCAACATGACTGTGCACCAGTGCACAAAGCAAGGTCCATAAAGACATGGATGACAGAGTCTGGTGTGGATGAACTTGACTGGCCTGCACAGAGTTCTGACCTGAACCTGATAGAACACCTTTGGGCTGATTTAGAGCAGAGACTGAGAGCCAGGCCTTCTCTACCAACACCAGTGTGTGACCTCACCAATGCACTTTTGGAGCAATTGTTGAAAATTCCTATAAACACACTCTGCAATCTTATGGACAGCCTTCCCAGAAGAGTTGAAGGCATGTGGCCAAATACTTTTGGCATTATAGTGTATGTGGATTAGATAGTCTAGAAATTCCAGTGTTCAATTAGGACTGCATCAGAATACACAATGGTCTATGTGCAACTGGAAGCTGGCCAGTATTGCTGCTGGCCATAAAAAAAAACCAAACACAAATGTGTGAATATACACTCAACAAAATGAAGGATTTGTAGGTAGCCTGCTGCAAACATGTTGTGTCCTCCACCCATATGGACTGGCAACTAGCTTTAAAATATAATGTTGGAGCATAGATGAGGCACAATCATGACAGTTTTGAGGCAAAATAGAGTGCTGTGTTAACAGAAACCACTAGAGCTACAGTACTGCCCCAGTTGACCGGCATTGCAGCTGGGTTAGCTTTGTAACATCGACCCCCGTGAAAATCAGCCACAGCAATGCTAAAGCTCCAACAAACGTTGGTGCTTTGGTGAAACTGACTTTGTTTTCTGACAGAATATTGTCAGACTTTGCCAACTAAGAATACACAATAGTGAACAGCGCTGTATATATATGCTGTATACCCAACCCCACAAACCCAGTATGTCTACAGTTACATTTCAGACTGCTTTTGTTAACATTTAGCATTCTAATTTCACAGCAAGCTTTTCTTCTCACATGAGGAAAGTTAAAAAACAGTATAGTACCACAGACAGACCACTGACTATCTGCACTTGGGAATGGTGGGAAGAAACAATAAGTACAATGTATAAACTCTTTCAGTACCATGTGAAAGTTAAGTAACATTCAGCATTCACTCATAAAATAAATCAAATAAATCCAAATTTAAATAACCATATCATATCAGATATCATATCATATCATATCAAGTATAATAACTCTGGAATTTAAGAAATGTGTGTTTGCACATCAGTAAGTAGTAATCTGCCTTGATAAATGCCATCCCTTAAAAGCCACCTCCATTAAATATCCCACTAATCATATGGTAACAAGCTTTCCTGTAAATGCTGCATGAAATGTCACTGGTGTCTCCCATTTTCTGAACATTATAAAGGTGAAAATATCCATTCATCTACATACATGCCAGGCAGTGGCAGTAATGTAAAAAATGTCTGACATAATGTAAAAAATGTCTTCCACATCTACCAGAACAAAATATTATGAAGATTACAATAAACCATTTGTGTGCACTTACTGCCTGAAGCTAATGTTAATTTCAGTTAATGAATCAAATGTTCTATGTGTAAATCAGTGAAATATCATCAGTTGTATTATCTTCAAGTGTGGAAAGGGCTTTATTGAGGTCTGAAGTCCAGTCTCATTGTGCATTTTATACCATCACAGTAACAGCCCAGCACCCACAGTTCACAGTCTGCCACATTATTTCTCATAGTAGAATGATATGTGATAGGAACTGGTTTAGAACATTCACTGTTGTTTGGGTTCAAGGACAATATGACCTCCAAGATACAAGCTTTTTCATGAAAAAGCTACCAAATGTACTCTTCTTTTTTATCAGCCGTATGGACTTGTTATTCTGACAACATGCTATAATTTTGTCAATGCATTGCTCTTTGGCATCATTTCTCATGATATGGCTCATGAATGTGTCAGTTTTCAGCAATTAATTTATCCAGAGAACATCTTTTACTGGCTATTTCGGTATGTTTTATGAACTCCTTCTTTAAATAAAGTGTCACTTTTAAGAAACATGAACATCTTCATGCTGCAATCAAATGATAAATACACGAAATAACACCATTCAGGCAAATAATAGCATGTTTTCTCTGCTCTATTTTGTGTGTATTTGTGAGGCAATTAAGACAGCACTTTGGCCTGTACTCCAGTTGCCAGAGCCTCCATTTAGATTAACCAGTACCTCGTGTTCGGAGTAGGCACTTCTTTTTCTGTGAGCATGTTAGTCTCTAATGGCTGGATAGATTGTTTTGAATGCAAACTAGAGATGATTTAATAAAGTACCTTTACAGAGTTTAATAGGACTTTTCACACCCATGGACAGTTTGCCAAACAGTTCCTACACCATTAATTATGCATTGTGGTATTTTTCTTGAAAAGAGACAATAGAATTATACTGGAATTATAGGCACTAAACAACTTGTAAAGAAGGTGTCTGTTGACATTTGATAGAGGGGAGATGTTGAATGTAATGTGTCTGAAAGGGATGCCAACATAAAATCAATAGAACATATCCTGGCTGTTAATCATATTACTTAAAACACCACAAAACATGTATGACAGTTTCTGAGGATGTAGTAGATCATAGATTAACACAGACACAGACCTCTGGTAAACATTGAGACTGTAGAATTTAGCACACACAATGTCAGTAATGTGATTATGTTGTGATTTAGGTGCCTCTATCTGTATTGTAATGAGCAAAGCTATGGGTAATTGGGCACTGATGAGCCAAGAATATGACATTGTATTCTGGAGGGAGTTAGTACATGTGACACCATATGTGTGTGTCATTCAGTTACTGTATGTGAGAAGGATTTGATTTAATTGTTGAGACATTTATCTCAGCAATAATTTTAATACTGTTGCAGAAATAATCCTAGAGAATGCTAGTTTAGGTTTTGTTTGCATATTTGCATGATTCAGCTGTAGAAAGTTATTCTGTCTTCAATATCACTGGGTGTATTAGACCATTGTGGAGAATATTGCATATGAGTAAATTATTGATTTTCGGGTAAAGACTTATTTTTTTTAAAGGTTCGGATAAGCTTCCAGGAAGTGAATGTAAGGCAATGTAATGTCCCCTTAAGAGATGGAAACCCAACATGTGTGAGAGAGAGAGTGTGTGAGTGTGAGAATAAGTGAATGAGAGAGAGAAAAGATGGCAGAGGTGACAACGAGAGAAAATCACATTACACGAGAAACAAAATGGTAGATGTGTTTTGGTTAGAAATAATAGATAAGAAGGGAGCGCCGACTCGGCACACGTCTATATTCACAAGATGGCACTGGATGCCCCACATTATCTGCCCACCAGATGTGCAAGGGGTGCAGGTGTTTATGTGCCATAAACAGGGTTAGTAACAAAAGAGATGAAAGGGAAAAGAGGAAGGTGGAGTCCCTCATGGGCATGTGTAGTGATGGTAGTCTGTAACCTTCTGTTGTGTTACATTAAGTACTCACGGTGGCAAAATTCACAGCAGTCCCAGATGCAACAACACCATTAGCTTAGTGTGGTGAACACATTAATAAGCAGCAAACACCTCAGAGCTTAGCTGTACAAATGACTTGGTTTATCTATTCACAACAGCAATAGCAATAATGCTAACAAAACACACAATACAACACTCTACCTGCCTAGATGTGAGCCTCTTACTTCGGTCACTTCAGAAAGTGATCAGCTGTGTGTCTCAGTCTGTCAGTGAGGTCCAGCTCAGGTGCTTCAATGTGTTGGTCCTGGCAGTGCCATTCCTCGTTTCTGGTGGGGACTGGTTTGTTGATTATCCACTCCTTCATAAAGAAATCCTTTTTTTCCTTCTGGAGGCAAACTGGATCATAACAGTGGTCTCTTCTTCAGATCTGATAATTGTGCTCGGTTGAACATGGGGGGGGGTTACCACTATTAACGCTTCTGAGTTTACAAGTAGGCCTGCTTTTGTTTAACCACATGGTTGATGCCCAACAGAATATAAATGTTGAGCATTTAAGACAAGTATGATGAGGCATGTAAATTTAGGATTTTATAAGTCAGCAGAAGCCCCTTAAAGTCTAATCTAATATGAAAAGGTAGCCAAGGCTAGAGTTGGTGTACTACATGAATGGACCAGAAAGACTGCTTGTGTTGTTGCATAACAGTGTAACCTTATATTTATTCCCAAACTTCTGTGTTGTGAATTGTGTTAAACCGGGGTTAGATACCCTGGATACTGTTCCTAATGTGATCTTTCTTGTCTCCAGATGTTGGTGACTACGCCAGAGAAGTGGGATGTTGTAACCAGGAAGAGTGTTGGAGATGTTGCTCTCTCCCAGATTGTGCGTCTCCTGATCTTGGATGAAGTTCACCTTCTTCATGAAGATCGAGGACCGGTACTCGAGAGCCTGGTGGCCAGAACCATCAGACAGGTTAGTCCTGCTCCCTCTCTGCTTCACTCCTTCATCACTGCATGTCGGTACAAGTTACTCCCCTCAGCTCCCTATGTTGTTTCTTATGAAGATCTGAATTAGTGTCAGATTATCAGTTTAGACAATACATCTCTGTGATAATTTAATGTTAAAATAAAAAAGACACAGGCCAGTTTTTTGGAGTTAATGGTGTTTTCTTGGAATGGATAAATGAAATTAACATTTCAATCATCATCATAAAAGCTGAGAACCAGTATAGATTTTTCTACCCAGGATATCCGAATGTTAAAGGAATATTTTAACATTTTGGAAAACACATGCTTTTCCAAGGGCTTGTAAACCAAGTCGGTACATAACTGTACACGCAACGCTAACTTTGTGCAGTTCACACTCTAACATAGTAAGTGGTGGTAACATAGATCCATCTCAGAAATCACCCTTGAAAGTATTTGGGCAGGCACTTTCAAAAAGTACTTGCCAAGTGATTGGATGAACCGTGTTTGTCACCGTCTTACCTTGTGAAGCAGCTGGATTCACAAGATCACATAAGTCCTCAGGACGATAATTGGTCTGAATGATCAATGGTTCATACATAAGTACATAACTTGAAACCTGACAAGATGCATTCTTGCTGCTGTATTTTATTGTGTAAACTGTTGTAGTTACATGCTGAAACTATTTCTTGACAAAACAGTTTATCCATCCCCACTAATAGCACAGGTTTCAGAATGCAGTAAGTGAGCACAACTTTTGATCTGTCTCTCCTTGTCATGTTGATACCAAACCTGGCAACCTCACTGTGACAAGACTTAAATAAACTGCACACATGGTAGCCACGGGTGTAGCCAGGATTCACTAACAATCAACAGACACTCATGGATGAGGCAGTTGTAGGCGATCTGTGACTGCAGCTCATCCATCTTGTTCGAAAGGGATCTGGCGTTAGTGAGGAAGATCGATAGTAGCGATGGAAGCTGCAGTATGTAAATATGTCTTTGTTGCCAAGTTGTTGTGAATTTATTTTGATCATTGGACAATTCTCAGTACTAATCCAGACTTTCAGTGCCTTACAGTTTTGGATAGTCGGATAGATTTCTTCCGTCAGTACTCAGAACGTGTTGAGCTGAAATACCCCAAATACCCCTATCTACTTGGACTAATATGCTGAAAATGCCCAATCCAGTGTATTTCTGCCAAAGTGCACTTTTTATGTACTTTCAGTGTAACAAATTACTTTTTGAGAGAATCAGCTCTCAGACGGTACTGTAGTTCATCTTCATCATATACCTAGTGATTTCCCACTTTTACCCACATTTCTCCACAAACCTCCCCAGCTCTCTCTTACACACTCAACTCTGGGCTGTGAAATGTTCCACAAAGGGGTGTGTAGAAATGGAGGTGTTAGAGTGGAGAGAGAGAAGACAGCATGTGTGTGTTAGAGACTGGCAATTAGTTACTACAAGCACTCCCTATTGTAGAGAGTAGGGTATTAACATAACATGCATCATAACAACATGTGAAAAAAAAACTAACCAAAGTAGGTCTTTATCAGCCAATGGATCCAAATAGCTACAATATTGCCACAGTATTAAACAGTCTCTATGAAATAAAAAATAAATTTGTTCTTGTAAACACAGGTTTTAAAATGTGATCACTTTTCTGATAACTTCTTCTGACTCAACCATTCATGTCATCCAAGACATGTTTTCAGAAATATAAGCAAAGGGCTTTTTCCATGGGAGAACAATTTTGTTAGAAGATTGTGTAGAGCCAAACTGAAAACAAGGTGCATCTGGCTTCTACACAACAAACTGACCCTAGCCGTGTAAGTTAAACACAACACACTTTAAACATTATCACCAACAAAAATAAACGCAACCAGATAAATCTCTCTCTCTGGAGTATTGCTCCAATTTAGTCATCTTAACCATATATGTTTTAGTAAACCAATATAAACAAAATTTTCTGCACACACAGCATCCAAGATTTCTTCTCCGGACATCAAGCCAGCTGTTGTGTGTCCTCCATTGTAGTTGAGGTTTTTTTAACCCTGTGGATGGAGAGTATGGTTTGTACTTCCAACTACACCTCCAAAGTCGTTGCCTTCCATCAGAGTAGCTCTCTGAAAGGACAGACATGCCTGGATTATGTGCAGAATTCCTGTCTATTCAAGTTCTGGTTCGGTTCACTATAATGGTGTGATTACATTATATTATCATTACAGTGTTAAACATTTCCACAATTATATGTTAATAAACTATAGTATCTACATGCATATTTGAGGTTTATACCCTCTGTCTCAATGAAAAGGTCAGAGACTGTATTCCACACTGATATTAATTGTATAATTGTGTGTCAGGTCCTAATAACATTTATGTATCATGAACAAAATGAGTGTCACCCCCTATGCTGCCGCTGCAAAAATGAATAAGCAGGGAAACAGTGCAGCTCCCTTCTCAGTGTACTGTGGTGACTGACAGGTGTCTGAGCAGAAATCAGCCTGGACATTTAGATATTAGAGTCATTATGTGAACTCAGACAGTCAAAAAGATAGAAAGATCCGTAGTGTCCTATATTCCACTGTGATGAGCTGCTGTCATGTGTAATTCTCAGAGAAAATGAATACATCGGGAGGACAAAGATGTAAAGGGATATTTTTAGAATGCACAGACCAATAGACCAGCTGCAATAAAATTAAAGATCTTTGGTTTGGCATAGCAAAGAAAACAATGATGTATCGCCTATATTCATTCCACACACACCATAATCATGTATACTGGGAGATTTGCATAACTTTAGCGAGTATGTTCAAAGAATAAAAAGATCTTTCTCTCATCACGTATGGTCCCAAAAAACGTTGAGATGAACTAGAATGCTTTTGATTGCTGAAATCTGATTAAGATTGTATTAAAATGAGTGGTAGTGAAAATTTATGAAGACTAATATTGCCCACAGGTGGGAGAACATATGATCTCATGTTTGAAAGAGAGCCTTGCTATGCACTGAGCTGACGTGCCACACAGCAAGTCATAGGCAAAATAGATTTATCATATTTATATTTAGACTCTTAGTTGCACAGAAATATGGGTTGTAATTTATCCAGACAAAATTTGTTTGTGTTTGTTTGTTTGTGCATACCAGTGAGATATGTTGTTTTAATATGTATTATTTGGTTGCGTTTGTTGTACGATATTCAAAAGTTTTGGATTTTGAATGAAACCTGAAACTTGGTTTGAGGTGACTCATGGCTAAAAACAGAACAAGAAGTGTCTTATCAGCATGTGTTTTGTGCACCTTCAGCTCTACTTAGTGCTGCGCTTAGACAGGTTAAACTCATGACCAGAAGTGACAAGCTCTTTAAACCATAGGACTATTCAGATATACTGTTACAGCAAAAGATTAAAAAATAATATTAAGTAGTCGTATTGAATGATGGTACATGATGATCTTTGTTCACAGGAGCAAGGCTATCAGGTGAACTCCTCTGAGACAGTGTCAAACCCAGCATCTAATTATCTAACAGGGAAAGCTGACCCTTTACCAGGGTTTAACCACTGAGCCAGTGGAGGATCCCTGAAACACAGAGAACAAATTCAGATGATGTTGATGTAAAATGTATTTGCCTAAAACTAGAGCTTGTAGCCCAGAGATTTGTAATTAGTGGCAGCAGGATTATCTTCCTATGTGAATGTATCTATAGAGAGATAATTTAAGTCTAAGAAACAGGAGTGAGAGCCTGACAGCCTGCCAAATGTAGTCAGTGAGCATGAAAGTCACTTCCGATTTAGATCTTAAAAACTGTATGTTCTATTGGTTATATGTTGACATTTTGACAGAAAGGATTGTGGCAACATTGCAAGGTATGGTTTGTGCTTGGGGAACTAAAACTGTGGTAGTGAGAAATGTTGAACTTTTATTTCTGCTCTAAAAATATCTGTGATCTGCACTCAACCTGATCACATGACGCAGCGGTGAGAGGTGAAAACTGCTGTACACAAGGTATCACAGAACAGAATACAACTCTGAAAATTGTTTTTTTGAAAAAAGTTTTGAACATTGTAAAGCTGGAATGGGTTCTGTATGATAAGGGAGGTCCAAGCAGTTGAGTTTCAAAGTGACAAAGCTTCCAACTCACAATATTGAGACAATTTCTCCCATAAACTGCCAGTATACATTGTAAAACTTAAATAAGTTATATAAAATCACTGAAACATATTACAATAAAAATATTCAAGCACACATCTGCTGAATGAACTGCACAGATTGACATTTGAATGGCAGACTCCTGTCAGCTGTTGAGCAGTATGACAGCAGAGGGGAAGAAAGAGTTTCTGAGTCTGGTGCTCCTGCATTTCACACTCCTACACCTCCGATGGAGGAGAGTGAACAGCCTGTGTTGGGGATGGGTGGGGTCCTTGATGATGGAAGCAGCTCTCCTGTGAACTCTACACTAGTAGATCCTCTGCAGAGAGGTCAGGGGAGTCCTTGTGATCTTGGAGGCTGTCCTTACCACTCTCTGCAGGCAGTTGCGGTCCTTGGCAGTAGACCTGCTGTACCACACAGTGATATAGCTGGTTAAGATGGACTCAATAACGCAGCTGTAGAAATTGCTGAGGATCTTTGGGCTATGAACCGAGTAAACAGTGGTCACATGTACAGACCAGTTTTCAATTACCTTGCAGTTAACCCCACCAAGAGGTCTCAGTCACTGCACAGCACAGTCATATTTGGTGTTCTAAAAACCTGGGAATGTGTGCATAAGTCTATGTAGATTCAGGACTAAATATGTTATGTGTGAAAAATGCAGAAATGTGTGTACATGCAAGGATGAGCTACTGTACTGTGCAGTGACTGAGACCTCTTGGTGGGGTTAACTGCAAGGTAATTGAAAACTGGTCTGTACATGTGACCACTGTTTACTCGGTTCATAGCCCTCTTATCTGCAGGTTTAGTTCATATTACTGAAGAAGGGCTGACCAAGCACTTTGTACACCTTAACACCTCTAGAGGTTGTGCTGCAGTGCAGACATTTGAAGCTTGTTGACTGTCACTCAGTTTGTCAGCATCCTCTACATGCTGTAAGTGCTTGGAGTACAGCTTTGGCATTGGACTTAACTATTAGCATAAATAAATAAATAAGCACTGAGGCTTGTCAATCAGTGACAACAGAAGACAGTAAGTGAGTGACGGGCAGCAGATGGAGTGATAATGTTGTGCGAGTTAAGATGGAAGACTTGACTATGTGTAGTCATATCATGCGAGAATCAAAACGGTGGATGTGACCACAGTGTTTTGGTGAGAGACAATGGTGGCGCCTACTCAACACGGGTCTCTACTCTCTACTACAGTATGACGCTAGTCGGAATTTATCTGCCCACCAGATGTGCAAAGGGGTGTGAGTGTTTATGTGCATGTGTGCATGTAAACAGGATTATTAACAAAAGAGAAGAAAGAATCGCTGGCACACAGTGACCATGGGGAGAAAGCAATAGCTGCCTTGTCACACAGAGAAGAAGCATGTGTACTGACAGTAGTTTGTCTGGACTATTGACTGACAAAATAACCTGCTGTCTGGATCACAGCAGTCCCAAGTAGGACAACACAAATTAGCTTAGTGTAGTGAACACAGCTAAACAAACATCAGTGCTCCTGAAAGCTTAGCAGTACAAAGGGACTCGATCCAGCCATTAAAAAAAAAAAAAAAACACAATACAACACAACACTGTCTCTGCCCAGAGACAAGTGGAAATACAAATCAACGTGGCATGGTTTGACTTGTGCAGCCACAAGTGCAATTGAAAAGGTTTGACAAGTCGCCACACAGTTTTTGTTTAGTTATTGGGAAACCATGCTCTGATTTTATATGCGCGTTCTCTGACTCTTCAGTTTTACATGTGCTAAGATGTAGAGTTAGATTTAAATTTGGGTTAGCCTGAATTTATTTCATTCAGGCTAACCCAAAAACTAAACTGAATGTCCTGCCCAGACTGTTTTGGAATAGATACACCTTTAGAACCCAGAGATGTGACCAACTTTTTCTTCTGCAAAATTGTTGTGATCAAGATTCCCATTGTGCAACTGGAAAGCATCTTGTTATACTCTCCCTGTCTACATTATACCATCAGCAGGTTTAATTTCTCATAATTAAGAAAGTCTCTCCATAGCCACAGAAGACGTTTATACAACTGTGTTCAAAGGCTGAGTACTACATAACTCTTCAACTATTAATTTACATGAGATGTAAAATCGATGTAGTGCCCCTCTAAAAGATGCTAGATTGTTTTACCCTAAAAAGATGAGTTGTGCCATTAAGAGGATATGTTAGAAAATAAAAAAATGTGCTGCCTGCTGAGTTTTTTGCATTTTCGTGTCATTTATCTGTCATGTTCCCATTGTGAAAAGGCCTTTAGTCTAAACACTCTAACACTTTTTTTCACTTTTATATTTTGAAGTCATTTAAGATTTGTTTGTGAGGGGTAGCTCAGGAAAAACAGAAGTAAACAAGCTCTCTCTTTCAGCTTGGCAATGAATGCAGGTAGACTTGTGCTTCTTCTTTCACTGTAGCCTTGATCTTTGGCACCAATGGGGGATGACAGCAAACACTCTGCAGAGGTGTGAGGACCTGCAAAATGTGAAGGGTTCACTGTACTGAATAATAATATGCTCTGCAGTGTATGGATAAATATGGAAAATACATTTTGGCTTTATCCTCTTCGTTTACATAATCAGACTGTCTGGCTTCAGAAAACCTGAATACTGGTCATTCTATATAACGGGGAGAAAAGGGTGAAATATGTTTTAGACTGGTAACAGGTACAGATTAGAAACTGCATTTTCTTGGGGAAATGTGTCTATGCTGAGTGTAGAAAGTTGCTTGCAAAGATGTAAACAGAAAGGAAGGAGTATTGCAAGAGCATACTGCCTATGCCGTGCGGTCGGACAAAATAATATTTTTCACAGGTATATAAAAAAAGATTCAATATTACTCTAAGAATAGCAAACTATTAGAATGATAGTATTTTAACCATAATGATGTTTGTGTTGCACAGGCTACAGAGGATTATGTCCCTTTACTTGAGTAGAACATGAAAGACCACAGTTTGTCCCACTAATTATATGAAAAAAAAGCAAAGCAGCATGTTTGATGAGAACTTGTAAACACCTCATAGTCTCCCCTCCAACAGAAGATGCCTGGTCCCAGCAACACGCCTGGCAGACCACTTTCCACCTCCTTTACCTCTCTGTCCAATTATTGCCACACCTGACAGACTGCTAATTGATAGTGCTGCTAATTAATCCCTGTAAACTAAATGATATTTGTCCCCTTTTCTATGCAAATGTTTTAGAACTGGCCATTTATCACTTTGAAGTTTCGCTTGGAAGAGCTTTGGTTTGGACCATATTTTCTTAGCTGGGTGTACTACATTTGTGCTTTATCTAAGCATACATAAGACATGCTATTTATAATTGGACATTATGTGCTTGACTATGATTGTTAATGCTCAGAAAATAAGTATTAAAGGGTGTTGATGGAGATGTTGATTGGTACGAATGACTTTTACTGGCGAGATGTGGAAAAATCAGAGCTATCGAAGAGAAACATCACCGGCGACTATGCTTATTTAAACTAAAAATAACCCATATTAGTGACCTTTAAACAGCAACAATGAAGTGGAAATTAAAAGTGGTTCTAATTTTCTGATCCTTTATGTAGTTTCCCGTACCAACTGATACAACTTGGATGCTGTACTGTCAGGCTTTAGACAGTCTAACAGTGATTGCGCTATTGCTTACTGATTAGATTTGCAATAGAGGTGGCACTTTATTTTAATGTTAATGAAATTTATGTAATTGACTACAAGAGCTGCTGTCTAAAATGTAACAGTAGAGTGAAAGTGAGTGAGTAAGCAAGCCAGAGAGATGAGGGAGAGAAACTTTATTAGGTACCTTATTTAGAGGCAGTATTTACATGCATGGTTAAGCTCAATAATAGCAAGCTCTCATAGTTTCATAAATAAATGTTTATCCCACAGTAATGATTCTCACTGCATTCTCCTACCTCCATTAGAATAAATGTATCCTGCACCTGGGACATTTGATTCCCAGTCCTGTTGCTGCTTTCTAATCTATACCACTGACAAATTACTACTTATTGTACATTGTCTGGTAATGGGGAAAGAGCAACACATTTTGATACTTCGGTAGTCAGACAATTGGTGGTAACTTCTCAAAACATACAACATAAAGAGGTAAAAGATGAATAAAATTAAAACATGATTATTAAAATCTTTAAATAGAAACTGAATGAAAAAATAGGTCCCTACTCTAAATATTTTAGAGTTGTGTATTGTGTTATATTGTGTTGGAATGGCATGATGTTAAACACACACAGATGAGTATAAGATATACAGTACCACTAATATACAATATACAGTACATGCTGTATATACTGGTATTTAATATACAGGTATGCACAACAATATGCAAGTAGACAGCTACCATTCTGACTATTGTCACATTTTAAAGTTGTTGTTTTTTTATTCCAAACAAGGAAGTAAATTCTACATATAAAGCATAAAGTAAAACTTAATTTCAAAGAAAAAAAAACCCTGCAGACTTTTTTGCTTCCCTGCAGGTGTACATGGTGCACATCTGCAGTATGGAGTTTCAGGAGCACTGGTGTGAATGTGTAGCACAAACCCAGTCTGCCGTCAGGGATTGGTTAGGTCTTATCTTGATAGGATGCTTTGACAGGTACTGCATCACATTAAAGGCCTTACCAATCTTCCCTGTCACTTCCAGCAAGAGGATCACAGATAGGGCAAGCCCCCTGTCTCCTTCAACAACCCCCACACTCTAGTTTTTTCTCCCATACAGTTTCAAAGACACAATAAAGACACAACAGAACATGAGTAAGACATTTACTTTGTGATAAAACAAAAACAAAGCCATCCATATGTGAAACTTAAGTAATATGCTCTTGTTTTCTGAGTTTAATTTCCTTTTGCACTCGCCTCCCCTGAGGTTTTCTCTCAACTTTTGTTTTGTTGAACTTTTGTGCGTGCGTGTACATACTGTTTGTTTGTTTGTTTGTTTTCTTGAGTGCTTTAGTGCATAAACTAGGTTTGGGGGAACCATCCTATCACCAGTGTCTTAGATCACAGAAACTTAGTATGATCTGGCAATAGGAGACACACCCATTATTGCTTGGCTGTGGCTTTAAGCATGTACCATCGATTATTTAATACTGGCTGGAGCCTTTATCTCAACAGTAGCGATATTATCATTTTTAAGCTATTGTAGGATCATCTACCTTATATTTATAATTTTCAACTAGCCTTGTTAGTGTCAGGAGCTAACACTGTCGCTATCACTTATAATTTAACCAGTCTCGTCTGATAGTGGGAGCTCAGTCACCTGTTTTACTATTGTTTCAAAGAAGACAACAAGATAAATGAAGACATGTATTTTATAGCTAAATGTCGTAAAAGTATATAATAAAGCAAAATAAAATAAAACAAAAAGAATAATAAGGCCTTTAAATGATGATGGGATCTTTCATAGGTGACTCGAAGTTTGTAACTTCAAGTGGTTTAAGAGAAAGCTAAATTACTTTATAAAAGAATTATCTTTAAAATTTAAGGTTGCTCAATATCAACCCCAGATCACAAAGCCATTGTGTGATATGTCTAGTGTTTGACTGTTGTTGCTGGAGAGTCGTCTTGGCAGGTCTGGAGTGGATTTATTAAACCCACTGCCGAAGTCAGCGAGTACATGCTCGGGTTGTGGTGAAACATCAGGGTTTTGGTCCCATTTTGCTCCAGGCCGGACTGAGGAAAGTCTTTGTGGATGCAGCATTTCAGCCTTGTTTCAGGCTGCACCGTGAAAATCTTTGTTACCGGCTTAGCTTCCAAGCAGCGTTGAAAAAAGTCTCTGAGCTTGTGAGCTGAACTGGTAAGGCAGGCAGGAGTCTTTCTGGATTGTCTGCCAATGGGGTTCGGGCTTTGGTGACTTCTTACAAGGAGTGATAAAATGCCACATATGGAAAGGCAAGACTTAATGTTACCAATAGAACAAAACAAACAAACTCTGTCGGAGGTGCCAAAGTACCAACATATAGTTAAAAGAGGGAGAAGACCTTAGGCCAGATTATACTATATTTTAGTTCTATATGTAAAAAAACAAATGTTAATGCATGAGTTTGGTGTAACTGACACTCTGTTGTCTGATGGTCAGGTGGAGTCCACCCAGAGCATGATCAGGATCCTGGGACTGTCAGCCACTCTGCCCAACTACCTGGACGTGGCCTCATTCCTACATGTCAACCCATATATTGGCCTCTTCTTCTTCGACAGTCGCTTCAGACCGGTGCCCCTTGGACAGACCTTTGTTGGCGTCAAATCCACCAACAAGGTAACAGACATTGATTAATATATTTACAAACCAGTATATACCTGGTCACTTGTAGCAACTGTAGCAACTCAAATATGTTTTAACAAGATAAATGCATCTTATAAGACTTAATTACATGGCATGGCATAATTTTGGCTAATGTCATCAATGGAAACTAGAAATTAGAGCCTGACTGATCAGAATCAGAATGGGCGATATTATTACAGATACATTCATATCGGTGTATACTGTACACTATACTATTTAGGACAATTTCAGAAATACCAAAGATATGTTAAAGCTTGTGTCCAAAACAATTCTCAACAAAAGGCCAAATGTGTTGTTCACATAGTTTTCAACCACATCTCATGGCCTTTCTCAACAGGTGGTGTTGCTCAATATAGATTGAAGGAATCACCGCATGGCCAGAATTAGGACAGAATTTTACTTAGTTCATGCAGTTCTGTGGCTCAAACCCTGGTATATCATAGCACAGGTTCAGCTACCGGGTAATTAAAGTTGGTGTTTAGGAACAAACCTGAATTAGACCATTCACAGGTTAAGGACAGTGTGGAGGTTACCACTGAGATTCATCAAATTAACTGTAGTCATCACTTAAATTAAATAGCTCATTGTGTTTTTCTGTCCTGCTCAGATCCAGCAGCTTCATGACATGGAGGAGGTTTGTTACAATAAAGTTCTGGAGCAGGTTAAAGCTGGTCATCAGGTAAGGGATCTCCTGCACGTTTGACGAAGAAAAATTTGCAGATATATCATGCACATTTCCAGCTGTATATTTATAATATGGGACAAAAAAAGATTATGGAACAAATGGAAACAATCCAATGTTATCATGAGGAGGAATTAGAAGTAACATTGCAAATGAAGCATTCCTTGAGATTTTTTTGGTCAATTTGTATCAGCATCTAAACTCATTCTGTTAGTTTCATAAATGAGAGCAGGGCAGATTGCTTTGACTGTAGCCATTCCTCTGTTCCTTAGATTGAAGTAATCTGCTTTATTTAATCTTCTCAATGAAACGTGTATGACTCAGATACTTTAGCTACTGTGACCTTGCTTAATTAAGGATTAAATTCCCCTTGTGAGTTAAAGTCCTCAAAAACAAATAGTTCTACTTTTACAAGACAATGTTCAGTCCAATAACTTTGTACTTCAAACATCACCCACTATGCTTTTTTATGATTTTTTTTATGATTTTATTAAAACTGCCACTGTTAAATGTGTGGACTAGAACGACCTGAGGAGGCACACAGCAATGTTGATAACATCAGAATAAAGTACATCTTTTATACAACTCCTGTTCCCTTGAACATATTTCTCAGAACTTTTCACGAATAGGATCTCCTGCAGTAGATATTATTTGTGAACCTTTTGAAATGAACATCTGCTATCTAACGTCTCTGTAGTCCTCATCTCCCCTCCCCACCTCCCTTTCCTTCACATTTCTTCCCCAACCACCTACCAGCACCCTTCACTTCCACTGCTTGCACTCAACCGGCCTCAGAAGCCCTATTGGGAACATAAGAGTTGTAAATTCAGACTTTACCATTTAGCTCCCATCTGCTACAGGAGTTGAGCTTCATATTAAGCATGGTTGTTATCCTGTCTGCATCATTTTATTGCATACACACACATTTGCTTTTTTCCCCTCTCTATTGCCCATTCTCTCCATCAGAGCACACTTATATGAACCTTTCTTTAGCCCTTGAGATCTTGTAAACTTGATTCTACTGCACCACTGACAACTTTCTTATCTCCTTGGCTGAAATGATACAATGGTCCAGTCTGGCTTGCAGGTTGAGGCCACTAAGGCCACAGCTCAACCGCGGAGGCGTCTTCTTCGCACAATATTAACTTGTCAAGAAGTGGCTGTGACATATATTAATTTCATCTGGGAAGATTTGATGGATGAAATTTCCTTTATGATTTTGTCACTGCCCTCCTGCTGGGAAGCATGCTGCCAGAGAGAAGTTTAATAAGCTGGGAAACTGGTGGTTACGGCCAACAATGCTTCCACACAGCTCAGTGGTGCTGATAAAACAGCTTCAATAAATAACATTTGCTGCAGCGATCTCTTCGGACCCAGTGTGCTTGAAGCAAACACAACCGGTCACAGCCATGCAATATTGTACAGTCTAACGATATATTTCAGTTTTAGATTTCCTGATCAAGTTTTGTTCTAAATGTTACCAATACCAGTGCGCCCTTAATTTCTACTCATACATGCTGTAAAAACTGTAGGCTGTCAAAAAGTAATTGGCAGTGCTACAACACCAGAAAGGATCAATATTATATCAGGTTTATTTTAGCCAATACTGATCCATTAAAATATGTCTGCATTGCTGCCATACCTTAGGATCAGCCCTGAACAAGTCTAATTTCAATACTAAGAAGTTACTAGAGAAAAAAATAAAGTTACTAAAAAAAAATACTAGAGGACATTATTTGATTACTATAGTCGACTACTAAAACCACTTGTCAGTGCTGTACAGTTGTCAACTAGTTGTGGATCAGTTATTATTTGCCAGACAACATTTGTGTGCATGTTCTGCTAAAACAGCAAATGAGGGACTGTCTTTGTAAGAATGTTGTTCATCCCTCCAGTAATGTTCCACACAGTTGGAGAAGCTATGAAGGGAGTACTGAAGCTTGTGGTGGAACTACACCTTACTAACACACTTAATGAAGAATGAAGAAAAAGTGTGTTGAATGATGTGCTCATGTGATGATGTTTGCATGATATTCACTTTGTATCTATGTGCATTCTAGGTAATGGTGTTTGTCCACGCTCGTAACGCCACAGTAAGGACGGCCATGGGGCTGATCGAGATGGCGAAGAACCATGGGGAAACTTGCTTCTTTCAACCAGACCAGGGCCCAGACTATGGCCAGTGTGAAAAACAGGTAGAAACATATTCAACAATCTACAGTACAGAAAACTAAATATTGTATATTTCACAAACTTTAGCAGAATCAGTTTTCCTTGCTCTGCAATCTGGGAGTAAGTAATATTAGTTATTAGTTATTAGGGTCTGTCCATCAGATGAAGGAGTTCAGTTTTCCCAGATACATTTTTCAGTATTCCCCAAACCTAATGTGTCAATGATTTTCCATCTGAAATAGTAGTATGGCCGTTTGAGACAAATGTGTTTACCATTAATTGCCACACTGTGATCATAGATTCAGGATATATCAGCCTCTAGAGTATCAATTTTGACCATTCTTTCTTTTAATCGATCCCCTAACAGTACCAAAGTGCAATACTGTATAGCTGGATTGTACCTTTCTAAAGTTCTCCATAAACTTTGCTTGGACTCAAACATGGGATTATAAAATGATAACTGTAGAAAGTAATACACAACCAGCAAACATAGAAACAAACAATGAAGACAGCAACAAAATTCAAGATGCAGCCAAATGTTTTATAGCATAAAATACAAATTATACAAATTATGTATGTTAGAAGAGATCCTTTTTCTCCTGGGATTGCCAGTTATTAATATTGTGTTTTTATCTAGGCAGTCTACATTTGATTTTTGATTATTTTTTTTTTTGCACACGCATTCACACCTGGAGCCATGCAGTATGTGGTCCTTGGAGTTGAACTGGCAACCTCACAAAAAGATCAATGGTCAATCAGACCAAAGAAGAGACTGTATTTCCTGATTCACATCCCATCATCCGTCATTTTAACATGAGTGTGGTTCTATATTGTGTATTCTATATGTGCAGGCGTGAGAGTTGAACAGTGCATGCGTGTAATTAATGGTCTCTGTGCTGTTAGAGTACACAGAGGTGGAGCTATATTCTCCCTCAGAGGACGGTCAGTCAGACTTCAACTCCCATATTTAAATCACTTGCAACATAAGGCAGAGTGATAAATTTAGTAACCTTTTTCTTCGTTCCCTGGGGCTCATCCAAGATTGATGCGCCTCTAATCTTCCGTCTATTTAATCGGGATATGTATACAAATCAGATCACTTTTCATGCTTTCTAAAACTGGAAATAGAGACAAGAGATTATGTCGGGGGACTAAAAATGGTGCGTTGTGGCCTGGTTAGTCTTTGAAACAGTATTTTAAAAGCAATTGTGCAACTATTCCTACAATATATGAAGTAAATCCTGTTGTATGCACTAACTGTAGATTCATTCACTTGCTCTTCTCCCTGTGCCTCAATATAATGACTATTATCCACTCCATTAGGCCGTCTTTGAGTGTTTGTCAGTCCAGCCTGCTCTGGTGAAGGAAGGGGCATCAGGCTGATTCCACTCTAAGCCCACACAGAGATAATGCACTGCTTATTTGCACTCTGGAAATTGCCCCGCATTAATATTTATAGGTGTTTTTTTTGTTTTTTTATCTCCAATATGCATATACAGTGAAATGAAGCACCTCTAAGGTCAGTCATATAATTTAGCAACCAGTTTTAAAGGCAGAAGTGATTCAACTATATTTTCCTCTCTCCTAATGTTATTTAATTGGCTTTATCTCGGGTTGGATAGGCTGTCAATCAAGCTTAGATATCTTAATGCACCTGCATGCACCAAATCAATTCTTCTTAAATACAGCATGGTTGTAAAATGCATTCTATTTAAATAATGAAATCATTCAGAAAACACTCTACAAAGGAGCATTTTACAAAACAGTCCTATAGACTGTGGATGTGAGAGAATTCTTTAATTGTAATATATCTGTCATATACAGTTCCTATTAGAACCTGTGCTTAATATCAGCAAAGTTTTTCCACACTCAGCACAAACCCAGAGCCTTATTCAAGCTTTGTACCTCTGTAGGAGGGAGTTGAAACACAGATATGCCACTGTCAGTAAAAAAATAACTCATGTCTTGATATAATATGCAAGTTTTCTTATTATAGATATTCAGATCATGTTTAGTTATATCCTCTTTACATGGTCTATCTAGAAAAAGAGCTTTTAATCTCAGTGAGATTTTTACCAGGTTAATTAAAGGAAATTGACATTAGCAATTTAGTTCATTGAGAAACATAATGCTGCCCAGATTATATTTTTAATAGCTATAATAACACTTCAACTTCTGTTGAATTTCCATTCTAATGAACATAACACAACATTTACTGTAATTGTAGCGTGATTACTGAAAATGAACCGGTAGCACTGCCTCCCTAATGAGAATCAGTAGTGTTTATGGTGCAAGTTAAATTGCATGTTAATTGTTTGTCTAAAACAACTTGACAGCTTGAGGAGGCAAAAAATCATTCAATCACTAAAAGCAGAAGAAAATCAGAAAAAAGTAACCCTGGCAGATAATTCAGCCCATCACTACTTCATGTGTTAATGCTGCTTAATCCCAGTGGGAGATAAGTAAAGTTCATGCATTAGGTGGAAATAAGAAATGTCTAGATCACTTTTTTTAATGGCACCAAATGTGGATTATTCTGCTGCTGAAAATAGTTCCCAACAAATGCACCATTTTCTCCTGTTTGAGAAACAACATTGATAGTGTGTGTAGGATTTTGTTAAAATAAACTACACTGTGTGTGTTCATGGTAATGAAGGAACATGTCACCCAGAAGTGGTGTGGCTCAATGATGTGTTTTTAATAGTTCTGGGACAACAGTGATGCTATATGGCACAGAGGAATGAGATATGTCAGGCTTTGATACACTCCCAATACTTGTTAGTAGATCATTGCTGGTTTGTCTCTGCACATGAGATTTTATGACAAAGAGATAAATCAGGGACACCACCGATTTCATCATTTAAACTGCTCATATACAATATACTATCTACAGGGTTTTGACTCTGCATTTAAAATTAATCTCTAGTAAGCAAGAAAAAGGTATTAAACCAACAATACTACAAGATATAAATAAACATGGATTTGAAACTATAAATGTCTATGATGTCCTGGTGAATGTAAAGAAAAAGAAGAAGGGTAACTGTGAGCATGAAAAACATATCATATTGCCCCCATCTGCAGGAAACTTCTACTTAAAGCTTTCCCCAGAGAGAACTGTGTGTGAGAGTCAGTTTGACTTTCATTTGCTCCAACTCTGACAATCTAGCCTCAACCTTCTTCTCCCTGCTCTTCTCTTCACCTCCCTGTCCCCCCTGCTTTTTAATATCCAGTTCTCAGAGATGAAACCATGCAGCTGGTTGTAGAGGCGGAAGGAACTCTACTGTGGAGGTTAAGAGACACCTTGTGGTCCCATGACTCCATTACACAGAGCCCTCATGGGTTAGTAAAGGCTTTGAAGGAAAACCTTTAACACCAACTTACAGTTGAGATGGTGGACATTCATGGCATATTGTAGTAGAGATGTGTCTGTTTACATCAGCACGCATGGTGCCTAAGAAATGAGTGTTAAATTGATTGATGATGATGATGGTTTTAAGGGAGACTGTGCAGATGTGCTGATACACCTTCACTTTGCTTGTCAGTACATCTTTTTTTAAACTTGCCATCTCTATGGTCTTCAGATGTGTAGCTTTCATGTCATTTTGTCTGACAAGATGCAGACACACTGATGCTTTTGAGTGTAAAGCCTCCAGGGACTCCACAGCAACACCAGTCTAATTAACGTCTGTGTTTGTTTTCATTTGCTGCTATTTTTACAAGTCCAGTCCACCACTGGTCCTTTCATTGTGTCTGATCCGTGACAACCTGTCACTGTGCCAAAGCAGCTTCCCAGTACACTGATCAACAACAATGAGACACAACTCAGAGGCTGGTGGAAATAGGAACGACGCAGTGAAGTGACAAACACATGTACAACAAAAACACTACTGTAAATAGAAACACAGCTTTGTAAAATAGTGAAACAATGTGGAGAAAAGTCTGAATACTTCTCCATCCACTCTGACTATTCTGGTGTTATGGCTCATCTGCAGTCTCATAGCCTCAGGGAACGACCTTCCACGTTATCATGATAGTGCATACTAAGTCCATTTTCCTCTTTAATTGCTTCTTCATTAGTATTAAAACAGCTTACTGGAGTTTTAACTGTCCTGCTGTGCTGCCCATGTTTAAGAACAAAGGACTGGTACATACTCACAGAAACAAATGTGACCTCCATATTTGTTACTCTAAATATTCGGACTATGTTTAACTTCAAAATTAACCTCCAGAAATGTTTGGATTCTAGTGGGATTCACTGGAAAACATTGTCGCCTCCTGAATCGTTCAACCAACATTACAACTTCCTTAAGACGATCTGGCATCTCAAGAAATCCACCTGGCAGTGATTATGTGTTTGGCTTTGAATGCTGCTAAAACACAGGTCACCTACACAGCTGTACTGTGACTGAACGCATCCTGTGTAGGCAGAGGACTGCTGCTGCTGCGTAGGTCACCCTCTCATTGGTTTCAACGCAGCCTGTGCAGACAGTGTGTTAGAATTTTCCGTCTTTTCAGTATATATATATATATATATATATATATATATATATATATATATATATATATAATGGGAAAACAACTGCAGTTTGGACTTATGTAAAATGTATTTTAAAGCATTCATGTTGAGAGGCACATGTTATAGGACAAGGGAGTGGAAATTTATACAAATAATTGCTGCAACTGAGTTATCATTTTCAGCTTACCACTGTGGCAGAAGAAATTACAACAAACATTCTGGGAAAGCAACATTTTATGGAAAAGACAAAAGAGAGAGAGAGGTGACTATAGACTGGCGCATCCCATTTACTATATCCCATTTAAGTAGGCTTGTTTTTGAATTATTAATTATATATATAAGAAAGAAAAATGCTCTACTGCAGGTCTAAAAGTATGTATCATGAAATAAAATTCCATATTCTGCATGCCTGATGGTGATTTTAGGTAGACTTAGTAAGTATCTCTCTTACAGGGAGGAAAACAGAATGTGATATTAAACATTGTGATAGAAAAGTGGGCTAGAGTGGGTGAAAGTGGAAACGTATCCTCCCACTCTCTCCCTCCTATCCAGCAACAGCCAGCCTCTCAGAGTACCAAACATTATTCCATTAAATGGAATCAACAATTATCCATCCTACTTCAATTTAACAAAGTAAATAAGTACTGTTGGTGCTCATTGGAGTCCAAACACAAGCCAGCTATATTCCACACTTCACCACAGACCCGGGTATCATTTAGAACATTTTGGCATGATAGTTACACATACACATGCAGCACATACAAGTCACAATGAGCTGCAAAAATACTGATGCTTCTGCATTTCTAAAAATGCAGTTGATTCTGTCTTGCACACTGTTACATAAAGGATCAGGGATCTATGAGTCCCAAATTAAATCCTCAAAAATGTAAAACCAGTTAGTTACACCTTGCTCCATTTTGTGGCCCTTGTAGAGGGTTTAATAACCTCCTGAATAGTGTATTGCAGCGCTGGTGTGAGCTGATGTTCTCTGTGCAGTTCGCACCATGATAGACGATGAGTAGAGCTGACAGCT
Organism: Pampus argenteus; assembly: GCA_036937835.1. Lineage (NCBI taxonomy): Eukaryota > Metazoa > Chordata > Actinopteri > Scombriformes > Stromateidae > Pampus > Pampus argenteus. The sequence goes on along the minus strand of CM072865.1, from coordinate 2,786,092 downwards.
GGCTGTCTGTAGACAGAGTGAGCTCTGCAGTAGGAGCAACAGCGAGCGGCAGGGCCTAATGGGACCTGATCAGGAGCTTAGGTCACTGCCATTTCAAATACAGCCATGGCACAGCAGACATCAGTGCTAACTCACCTTAGATTAGAGGCTGGAAGCATGGCTGTAACACACACTGACACCTCAAAGCAAAGCCACAGCCTTAGCATTTCAATTACCTCCCTTTCCAGACTCACATGGATCTCACCAGGACAGTGCACAAGGCGGCCCTGAGGACTAGTTTTCAGACATATATCACTTTAGATGGCATAGCAGGGTTACCTTTTGCTTTATTATGTGATTTTCATGGGGATGTCATCTGAATGAAATCACTATACATAGCATAGAACTGGAAGTGGAAGAGTACCAGCATAAATCCACTTTAATTTCCAAAAGTGAAGATAGCATATGCTAGACTTGTGAGGGCTTCACACAAACTGCGTCATACAAACCATGTCTTAAAGCACAAGTGATTGTACCTGAGGGAAAACATGGATTGTACACATACGGGTAACAGCCACACTTCCATTCCATATTCCTGGGTGTTGCTGTTGCCATCTTTTTTTGTTTATAAATGTCGATATGGGCAGCAAATCAGTAAATGTTCATATGCTTTGTTTTTAAAGCCAATAAAAACACTGTATTTTGTTGTTCAGTTTGATCAAATGAAGATAGAAGCATTCCACAAAACAGACAGTTATTGTTACCCTCATTGCAAGAACTTTTGAACTGTAAAATGGGTTAGGGTTGACATTTCAGAAATGTGTTATTTCTCGTGCGTAAAGTGAAGTGTCTGTCGACTGTCGACTAAGTGAAAGTAAAAAGTAATATTAACTGAAGGAACAAAAGAACCTTTTCCAGCACAAATAATTCATTATAACCCTTGGATGCATGACCTACCAATACCCACACTCTTCTATGAGTGGAAGAATATAGAATAATCCCAAATCAGACGATTTTTTTTCCTGTCTTTAGTCAAGCAGCAGTAGAGCTGCTGCACAGTTGGTTACTTAAAGTCTCAATCCTCCACTGTTATGCACAAGCTTTTACATTGGTACATTGTAACACAAGGTACATTGTAACACTTGGCCAGTGTGTGCGAGGCAGATGACTGCTGGCAGTAATGGGCTTTCTCTTGGTGGTGAAGAAGCCCAGTGGGTGCTGACCTCCATTTAGATGCAGAGACAGATAAAGCTTTATGATGAGGACTCCACTCAAGCCCGGCCAGGTCACAGCCCTGCTGTCAGTCACCAGCACAGATCTCAAACTGACTCACTGTGTGTGTGAATGCTTGGCTGCAGATCTGTTGGAATCTACAACGAGTCAACACTGGTGCATTGCATTATAATCCACCTCAATAACCCTGTGATTAATGCTACTTTTGTGTAGCTTATTATGTTCAAGCGTTGTTGTGTCAGACAGTTGTTGATTCATTTCTGAGCCTTTTGCATTGTCATTTTCTTGTACCAGAGTGTTTCTTATTCTGAAATGTTTCTGTTATTATTGCTGTCATTCAAGGAAAATTACAGCAAAAGTAATGACTAAATGTGTGTCAGAGTCATCTTGTTTCTCTGCTGGATCCATGCATACTTCCCACCTTTGACACACCAAAACATGTGCTTGTTGCTTTCCCTCACACTCTCTCAAACACTATTCTTTTGTTATTTGTCGTAACTAACCTCTCTTACCGCCTCTTTCAGATCCAGCGCTCCAGAAACAAGCAGATGAAGGAGATGTTCCCTGAAGGTTTTGGGATCCATCACGCTGGCATGCTGCGGTCTGACCGCAGCCTGATGGAGAGCATGTTCTCCAAAGGGCACCTAAAGGTGCTGGTCTGCACAGCCACCCTGGCCTGGGGAGTGAACCTGCCAGCCCATGCTGTTATCATCAAGGTTCTCACAGATTTTGTTTTGCTTTCTTGTTTTCTTTCTTTCATTTTTGTTGTCTTGCTTTGTCTTTTGCTCTGCTAATACAAAACAAAGAATGCAATAATAAGAGCCCTAAGGTGTCTTCTGCAATTTTACCTGATCTTGAATAAAAATCATATTTTTATCATAATATTATGCTTACACAGCCCATATTCTTTTATACATTTTTAATGAAATGATCTAAAACTAACCTAACTAAAAGCTAAATGGAAACTCAACATGGATGTATTTTTAAAACTCAATACCAGACTCCAAGCGGCACCGGTTCATTCTGGTTGGCCGATAGATTTTACATTGAGATCACACATACACAAATAGCTTTTCTAGGCTCTGAGAAAGTTTAACAAATATAAGATCTATAAAATCCATAATATGTGCAGTTTGAGGTGTCCAGTCAATGGTGATCTAGATGTCTCTTTTATTATGGTGTTAAGCCTGTGAATATTCTCATTCATCCAGGTCATAGTTATCTCAAGTAGATTAAATCGATCGCAACTGGACTTGGTTATTTGTCTTTGAAGACGTTTCACCTCTCATCCAAGAGGCTTCATCAGTTCATGCTCGCTTGACTAACTTTCACCACCCCAACGACTGTCACTAAACGACTGTGGTTGGGCACATGGAGTGTTAATGAGCCGATGACATCACTGGCCATGTGACTGCCTCCACAAAGGTTAAATACCTAGCTAGTTGGACTAGTCCCAGCCTAGTCAAGCGAGCATGAACTGATGAAGCCTCTTGGATGAGAGGTGAAACGTCTTCAAAGACAAATAACCAAGTCCAGTTGCGATCGATTTAATCTACTTGATTATTATGGTGTTCTATGGGAAAATGCTTTTTGGGTACCAGTGTTGGCCAGCAGGGCATATTGACAGCCAGGTTGCCTCATCCACCATTCCTCAATACATCTCTGATTTTAGCCCCTACCTGAATTTGTCCTTGTCTCTAAGATATGCTGTTTTAGCTCTGATTTTTTCCTAAAGCAGAGCTTAGCATAAAAATGAACACTATACATTTTTAATATAACATTGTGAAAGCGGTGGTATGTAAGAAATTGCATATTTTCAGTCCATAAATGCATTTTCTGCCTCTTGTGTGTAACAGGGCACACAGATCTATGATGCCAAGCGCGGTGCCCTGGTAGATCTGGGCATCCTGGACGTCATGCAGATCTTTGGACGTGCAGGTCGTCCCCAGTTTGATAAGTACGGTGAGGGCACCATCATCACCACCCATGACAAGCTGAGCCATTACCTGACCTTGCTCACCCAGCAAAACCCTATCGAGAGTCAGTTCCTGGACAGCCTGGCCGACAACCTCAATGCTGAGGTCAGTCTCAATCAGTCCTTTGAAAAAGATATTATTATATTGTGTATATGTATGCTGTATATATATCATATATCATGTTCTGAAAAAATAAAGCAGTAGAGATAAAAATATGTATATTTTTAAGTGTTAGCTTTTTCTGCATCAGGAAGTGAAATAAACTGCTGATTAAATCCTGCAATGCTGTTTATACATGTGCCATTAAAAAGTAAGTACAGCCACTGCAACTCAGAAGGTGAGGCAGGAGGTATGACAAAAGTAAAATATAATCTTTGGCTGTTTTGCATTGTGGTCCAAATTGTGCTGTGCTGTTGAGACGTCTGGCAGTGTAGTAGATGTATGTGTTCAGGCTGCAGGTTTATCAGGTGTCCACTAGATGGCACCAGAGACCAGTGATGTTAGTGAGTAATTATTTCTCTTTTTTTTTTTTTCTCCTGCTGCTGCAGGTTGCTCTAGGCACAGTCACCAACGTGGAGGAGGCGGTGAAGTGGCTCAGTTATACTTACCTCTACGTTCGCATGAGGGCCAACCCATTGGTATATGGCATCAACCACAAAGCTTTCCAGGTTGGTGGTTTAGAGCAGTGGTTCTCAACCAGGACTACGGGGACCCCCAGGGTCCCTGGAGGGACTTACAGGGGATTCCCACAAAAATCGGAAACAGATTATTTTTTTTCTGATTATAGGTTTCACTTCCTCTGTGGTTATCTAACAACCAAAATCTTTTCAGATGGAGGTCCTTGAAGCACAATATTATCTTAATGTGGGTCTGTGACCTAATGGTTAGACATTTAGGGGTCCTTAAACAAAATGATGGAGAACCAGAGGTCTAGACTGTTATCTCTTTTATTCTACCTGTTTTCCCACCTAAAGCAAAAATCTCATCAGGAATATGTATATTCCTAACAGTAAAAACAACCAGTAAAACTAATAAAACAGTGAAGATGTAACTATAATTAACAATCTAACTCCAGTCTAAACTTGATTGTAATTGATATAGAAGGAGAATTTAGTTTCCAAAGATTGAAATGACATTTAGAGAATGAGTTCACTTCACACCACTGGCTTTTTTTTTTTTTTTTATAAAAAATGCCTTTTCTCGCTTCAAATAATACAAAATAAAAATATTTCTTTTAAGAAAAGAACAAAATGTTGAAGAATATACATAGCATCTGTGAACATTTGAATTATGTGTGGTATTTGTGGATTCAAACAAAGCATGTAACATGTTTCAGATGGATCCCTCCTTAGAGCTGTACAGGAAGGAGCTGGTGGTGCAGTCAGGCAGGAAGTTGGACAAGGCCAAGATGATCCGCTTCGAGGAGCGTACTGGCTACTTTGCCTCCACTGACCTGGGCAGGACCTCCAGCCACTTCTACATCAGATACAACACCATAGAGGTAGACAGGGTTCCACCACATCGCTGAAACACTCATTCAGCTGGAGTTAATAGTTAGTGTTAGACCCATAAACAGTGTTACTATGTAAGGTGATATTTAAATTATACTTAAAATGTCACGACTCCTAAACCTTAACTAACTCCCTGTTCCACTATGAGTGACATTATATTACAATAAGTAACATAACAGTATACTGTATGTCACACTGGCCAATATGTGTAATGTTGAAAGTATCTGAACATATTAGAGAAAAGCCAGTTCAGAGTCCAGTTATTGCAAGAAAAGGGGATTAAACAAGCTTGTCGAACTCAGTTAAAGAACATTTTAGTGCCAAAATCATACAAGCAGGAAATTCTTACACAGGCCCGATAGATTTCCTTTCTTTCTCCCTCGTTTACAGTTTAGTCATTCTACAGGTTACATTGGAAGACAGTGGCAGACTCTTGTAGTACATCACATAAACTATAAATAGATAGGACTCACTCACTATTTGCGGGTTTAATTCTGAGTTTAATTACGGTACTTCACAGGTTGCAATGTAGATTGCTATTTAGAGGAAAGCTGGGTTTAAACTCTTCTCAAAGTATTACATTTTGGAGGTAAGTTAAATCATATGCATATGCATATGATTTATAGTTTTTACCCCTTTTATGTGTATTAGCAACAAATATGGACAGTGAGAAAAATACCCATGCAATGCAAAACTAGTAAGGAAGACCATCCTTAAATTTTGGATTGCTTAAGATGCATAACAGTGGAACATTGTATGAGGACTGTTAATAATACTATCTTTGGAGAAACTGACTGACAAACACTACATGAAAATAGCAAAGGAATCATTAATGTTTCTGAAACAGTCCATGTACCCCTCTACGCCGGTACTCCCACTGTCTAACTAAGTGTATGACTGACAATCCCAGAATTATGATAATTAACTATTTTGAATGTCATCTATCCTAACCCTTAAGGGAAAACACTAAATAACTGGTATGGATATTAAAACAACGTACAATTTTTTTTCTATAGTTCTTTTATTGTGTGATTTTTATTATCATACTGTAACCTTACAAATGAGATCACCTTGTGTGAGTTCATCACATGTATGTGAGTTAATTAAATCTCCCTTAACTACTTACTGTATCTTTCTACTCCCTCCATCTGTGAAGACATTCAATGAACATTTCAACTCTCAGCGAACAGAAGCGGACATCCTCAGTATTGTGTCCAAGGCAGAGGAGTTTGAACAGCTCAAGGTGAGAGGGCGTCAAACATAATCTCAAGCTAAGGCTGTCACTATCATATCAACACCTATAGTCTGAAAAGCTGATAATAATGCATAAATCTATCCTTTCCATCCTCTACATTTGAACAAAATAACAATCTCATTCTGATCATCTGTACTGTTTTTTTTAAATGATTATACAATGCTCTCATTTTAAAATGAGTCAGTCAGCCACAAACTCAGTGTTTAAGTTGATTTGCCAGCTAACTGCCTTCTGTTTCCCATTTGAAAATCCACATTAGTTGTTTAACATAGGAAGTGTGTCTTTGTCTGCTTCTTTCAGAAATCAAATATTTTAATAAAAAAATAAGAATTCCAAGTGGTACATTTGCCACCCTATACCTGTAAACTGCATATGGTCAGTGCAAAACATGACAGGCATAGCAACAATAACCAAGAAGGGTGGGGCATTTTACTTGACTTAAGCTCTGCTTTTGATACAGTATATCTTCTGTTAAGAAACACTGTTTAAGTTGCAGATACTGCTTTCAAACTTGTTTTTATAATATACACTGTTGCTATGGATAATTGTATATCTTCTGACCATCTATCTATCTGTCTATCTGTCTATCTGTCTATCTGTCTGTCTGTCTGTCTGTCTGTCTGTCTGTCTGTCTGTCTGTCTGTCTGTCTGTCTGTCTGTCTGTCTGTCTGCACACACACACATTAATTTACCATGTGGGTGATGTGTGTTTGTGTTTCAGGTTCGTGATGAGGAGCTGGAGGAGCTGGATCAGTTGCTGAGTAACTACTGTGAGCTGCCTGCTATGGGTGGGGTGGAGAACGGCTACGGCAAGGTCAACATTCTGTTGCAGACATATATCGCCCGAGGAGAGGTTGAAAGCTTCTCCCTCATCTCAGACCTGTCTTATGTGGCACAGGTGAGGAGAGAAACACACATCTAATATTAGACCTATTTAGTTAAAGAGAAAATCTGCCCAATCAATTCCACGTAAAAAAAAAAGACAAATCTGAAAATTACTTTGTGTGGGATTTTTACACAGAATACAATAGGTGCGGCTATTTTGATGAACTGGACTTTGTGACAGGTAGGGTTGTAAACATAAACTGCTCTGCCTAGACGTCAGCTATCACAGCCACATTACAGTAGTCCACCACCAGAGTGCATTCAGACAGGTCAGACAATCAGATCATGTAACATCTGACTAAATCAATCACAGCTTGACCAGACTTGAGCAGTCTATCAGCGAACACTGCCACCTGACCTCTCCTCCAGTAGTGACATGAGCAATCCATCAGTGCACAGCTGTGGCCGACCTGGATGTCTAAACCCAGCCAGACCTCATCTTGATCACACATGATTAATTACCAATATACAGCATGATGTTCCAGCTGCTTCAAGTGACTTCTGCTCCAGCACAAATGTGTTTCACTTAGTCTATTCCTACCTTCAAGTTTAGTTTTAAAAATGCAGACTGTTTTGGGAAAAATGAAGTATTCTAGAAATGCATCAGTAATATGTGTAGCACTGGGGTTGGTGATGGTGATTCAGCTTCTTTGTCCCTCACAGAATGCTGCTCGGATTGTCAGGGCTTTGTTTGAGATTGCTCTGAGGAAGCGGTGGCCGGCCATGACCTACCGACTGCTCACACTCTGTAAGGTGATTGACAAGAGGCTGTGGGGCTTTGCCCACCCTCTTCGCCAGTTTCCCAACCTGAGCCATGTTGTTCTAAACCGCTTGGAGGAGAAGAAGCTCACTGTGGACAAACTCAAGGAAATGAGGAAGGATGAAATCGGTAAAGACAACTAGATCCTTGCTACACTTGTGTATATGTAATAGAAATAAACCATGATAACTTATGACCTTAAAACATGCAAACGTCAGGTGGAAGTTTACAATAAATTCACGACAGCTGCAGAGAGGCTTATATTAGACTTTTATTTGTAAGTATATTTAATTATATTTTAGTGAGAGAACTCTCTGGTCTCTGATCTGCTTCTGTTGTTGATTTTGTTTTCTACTGATGCAAACTCAGCACGTCCTACATGGATAACGTTGTCTTGATAAATTAAGATGAACTAATTCCAATAGTGCAACACTCATTTCTCTAAATGCAATTTTTAGTCACTAGTATTTTTGCAATCACTGTTAAGCTACTGTCAATGAAATTTAATACTTCATGCACAGATGTTCACATTCTGATGTGCTGTGTCTCTCTTTTTAACTGATATACTGTTGTCACTCACTAATTAATTCTGGCCACTTCTACAACAACATTCTATTTTCTTTGGTGTTTAAGGAAAATTACGGTATATTTGAAACTGGGGTGTGTTCCATAAATGTGGCCATTGTGACTAAGGGTTCGACTTTCTGCATGCCAGTTCCGTTGTAGAGCTAGCTAACATTCCCTTGGATTTAGTGACACAAAATGGATCTGTTTTTGAAATGAAAAAGTGATTACTTTTCCAGAAGCAAACTCAAGTGTCTCACTGAGGTGAGACATAATATTTATTTTGCAGTCCAGTTTATTTTTTCTCCTTTTTTGTCATACTTTTTTTCTTATTTATTTGGGAAGATGGTCCTCGGAAATGTTCAAACATGTCAGAAGTTGCCCTTAAGTAACAAAAGCTTGAGAACCCCTGTCCTACAGCTTTCTAGATAAATATCATCATTACATAAATCATTGCAAAGTTAGTATGACTATATGACTATAGAATCATATTAGCCACATTAATAAGAAGTACGCCAGTTTGAAATATACTGTAATTATCCTTTAAGTTTGATATGGTGGTGAGTATGACATTACTCTGTGGAAAAGTACTTTACACTGAATTTACCATGTGAATCAGTACATGTATGTCCATGCCCCCTTTCACCAGTCCAATATTAGGGACTTGCACTTTTTGTAGCAGCCAATATCATTGTTTTATTTGGGAATTGATGTTAATCTGTATACACTACATTCAAATGAGATGAATTTGTGACACAAGAGATGTTAATGCCAAGTGTGTCGTTCCCAGGTCACATGCTACACCACGTAAACATTGGTTTGGCAGTCAAACAGTGTGTCCACCAGATCCCCTCGATCACTATGGAGGCCAGCATCCAGCCAATCACACGCACTGTCTTACGTGTTCGTCTCATTGTCACACCTGACTTTCACTGGAATGACCAGGTAAACATGGATGATGTACTGTGATGAGGAGCCATACTGCTGCTGTGTGGTTCTCTGTGTATTTGAAATAGCTTGAAATGATAAACTTAAATGGAACATACATGTCATATTCTTCAAGATGTTTAGCTCATTTTATGTTTAATTCTCCAGAGATCTGTCAGTCTACCAGTTTTCACTATTGCTTAAAGATGTGATTCCTTGATTTGTTGTTAGCACATAGCAGCACCCTCAAATTATTAATGTTTTACAACAGCTGACTTTTGACAAAAATCCACAGATTATTATTACAAACTTCTAAAAAATATAATTATATAATAAAAACTATTATTTTGATATAGCACAATAGGAAAAACACACACTTTGGGTTCCCCAACTGATTGTGTTGTTGTATTATTGTTTTATTCACATTGTTTTTGGCAAAAACAATGTGAAGGCAGTTGATTTACGAGGTAGACTTTGAAGGAGGATTGAAATCACATTCAGATACTGATTGATTAAAAACAGATTATTATGGTTTTTGCTTTACATATCAGCACATTGTGGATCTGTTTCATCTTAGACTATATATACTCAGCAACATATGTCCAAGGCTACAGTAAGCAGAGCTGCTGTGTTTAAGTGCACCTGTGTTGTGTAGCCTTGAAGGCTTGAGCAGATGTGATCATGTGTTAGTGTGCTTCAGGGTGGGCTGTGCTGTGTTATGCTACTTCTGTTTCTCTCACTAACAGAGACAGAGTAATAAGTGAGCAAAACTATCAGGATAACCAGATACCTCTTCTTTTTTATGATTTTGATGAACATGTCCTTAAAGAAGTAGTACACATACATGTTTGTGTAAGATGCAAAGTTGAGAATGAAGGTATCCCATCACACTGGTCAGAGATTGTCAAGAGGTCTTGTCTTGAATATAGTCAAGTAGTAGCTACAGTGGAGGTCTGTGGTTTTACATGACCCAATGGTCATTTAGGTGCTCAGTGAAAACTCTAAATGTGCTGTGTAACCTTGCAGAAAAAGAACAGTAATAGGATGAGACTCAGTCTCAATCATCAAATCCATGGTGCAATGAACTGAGGGAAATCACACTGGTAAAATCTGCAAAGTAAATGACTTGAGAAACTAAAAACAGCTTTGTTTAAATACTGATTTATGAACCAAGAGTATTCCAGAGTATTTTAATATGAAGCACCGCCCAGAAGGTTATGTATAGTTGGTAATGTTAGTTAGTTGTATAGATTTTGTCACAAGATTGAATAATGGCTAATAGCATTACATAAGCAATAACATGGTGAGCTATTTATTGGCAAAGCAGCATTTGTTTGGAATATGTCAACCATACGATCAGAGAGGTGGATTATACTGTGAATCCAAGCTGACAACAGCTGCCGTGCTCCACAAAGAAAAAAGCTATAAATGTTTCAGAGCCACCCTTCAAACCTACAGGGGGGTTAGTTAATCAGTGTTTTTATGGGACTATTCCTTTAATGAAAATAATCCTTTAGTTAACTCTGCCCTCTCTTCTGGAGAATTAAAATTCAGCAAGTCCAGGGAATATTGGACTTTTGAAATTAAGTTGTATGTCTCCTCCTATCTGCAGAGCAGCTCGCCTCACATACACAATAACACTACTTATTGACACAGCCAATGCAGCCATGCTCACATTTTCAGAAAGGAGAAAATAAGACCTGCTCCTCCTATCTTGTTATTCTGATGGCCATGGAATCTCCATATGTCCTTAAGAGCCAGAATGCCTCCAGGCCTTACCAACATGTCCTACCTCAGTGGGCAGAGAGGCCAGAGGGGATCATAGGAAGCTCAGTCCAGAGTTTGTCATGGAATCTGAGCAGAATAGGAAGCTCATTGTAGCAGGACTGAATATGAAGATGAATGTTTATGTCCGATTAGCGATGCATGCTCCACTCATGGGAGAGTGGTAATGGAACACTGGTTGGCTTAGCCCTGATCCGGCGGCAGAGCCAGGACACATGTAACGACACATGAGCTGCCTCCCTGATGGCACCCAGGAAACAAGACCACACTCACTCATTTCTCTGCTAGTGTTGTTTATTGCACAGTTAAACTGATAGCAGCTTTGAAAACTAATCTTATACTACTCATATGTTTTCAGCACTAATTACTCTTTTTTTATGCTGTAACATGTCCGCCATTCCCCTCCCATTTTTTAGGTTAAAAATATCTTGTTTGAGCCAAACTGTCTTAATATTTGTACATTTATTGAATGCGTTGCTTAATTAGTTGACACATAATTTCTGGAACATTCTAGGTTTTAAGATCAGGTTGACAATTTTTTCATGTATGTATGTATGTATTTATGTATGTATGTATGCATGTAACAGTCAGGAGCCCAAATGAACACTAAAGCGTGTTTTTCTTGTTGTAATCATTCCTCCTTTTCATTCTTTTTTCATTGACTTCCACTGAAGCTCAACATGGAAACACTGTCGGAGGAAACACAAAGAGGGAATTTGATGCTAAAAAAGTCCACTTGATATGACTAACTCAGCTTCAGATAGACAATATATTGATATAGGATCAATATCCTGATATGAGACTAGATATTATCTTAGATTTTGGATATCATAATAGCGTTATATGGCATAAGTATTGCATTTTCCTGGTTTTAAAAGGCTGCATTATAGTAGTTACAAGTGATGTCATTTTTGGAACTTACCAAACTGTTCTAGCTGTCATTTGCCTTTACCCACTTAGTCATTGTTAATCATCCCTACAATGTCATAATATCTATATTGATATCTATATCTATATTTACTGTTCATATGGGCACCTGACTGTTGTTTTAAAACATATTTGAAAGATTGTGAAAACTAAGGTCACTAGTAATGCCTTTACGTGGATGGGTGGAAATAAAATAAATGCCAAACACTATAATGGAGTCTAGTACCACTACAGCACAAACTGATATCCGCTTACAGTTGACTCAATATTCAACACTTAGACAGTCTTATCAATAATTTGCACAGGAGTATGAGTTTCATAAATGTACAATTTATTGCAGGCCCACTATTATATTTCTTTTTTCTGAAAATTAATCCTTTGTTCATTAATTTAATACTGCTAAAAGTGCATGTTTAATACACATAATCTGATCATATTATCATTATAAAATGATTTTTTCTTTTGGCTAATGTGTTGGTTCCAGCAGATGGTTGCATATTTACACATCGGTCTTAGTTTCAGTCTGCCTGATGAACGCAAAGCAAATACGGCCTATGAGCAGTTTCCATTGTTAATGCAAATTAGTGTGTAGCTTTAAAAGAATGCCTGATTGAAATGTTCTTTCCCTCCATCATTCAGGTCCATGGGTCAGTGGGTGAGCCATGGTGGTTATGGGTGGAGGATCCCATCAATGATCACATCTACCACTCTGAGTACTTCCTCCTGCAGAAGAAACAGGTTGGTGTCCTGATGCCGCTATTACGATAGACTGATGCCTTTACAGCTCAATGAAACAGAGCCCAAGCTTGGACCTCATGAGGAGTCTTTTACTCAGAGGGGGATATTTACTAAGCCCAGTGCAAAATATCACTGCAATTTTTCAGCTTAGTGAGGCATTTACTAAGACTAAATGAGCCCATCCACAATTGTTCTAAACAGTAAATGTCCACCGACGAGAACATTATGATTGATCTGTGATTGACGTGTGTGTGTGTCTGTGTGTCTGTGTGTGTATTCCTCCACCCAGGTGGTAACAGGAGAGCCCCAGCACGTTGTGTTCACCATCCCCATCTTTGAGCCGTTGCCCTCCCAGTACTACATCAAGGCTGTTTCTGACCGCTGGCTTGGGGCAGAGGCCGTCTGTATCATTAACTTCCAGAACCTCATCTTACCTGAGAGACACCCCCCACATACTGGTACACACCCTCACATACAGATCTCATAAGTTGTGTTGTGATAGCAGCAATGTACTACTTTACACTTAACTGACTGGAATCTGAAGTACAGACACAGGCCCCCTTTACACCTTTGCATCAAAATGCGTTTTGGGCATCAGATTGCAATCGGATAAAGCTTGACCATTGAGGACAGATTGTGATCCGATTGGCAACACCACCTCCAGAGGTGGTCTGGGGCGCATTGTGACCACATTGAGCACAAGTGTAAATGCAATTGCATTGTCAATCCACATACAACTACATGGGTGGAACTACAGAGTTGCACACTATATTTAGCAACTTTACTGACTTTTCTCTGGCTCTCAAGACTGACTGTGTTCAGTCATCAGCCAGACAGAGCATGTGCATGACCTGTGAATGTGCGTGCCTAACGGCCAATCACTGATCCCAATTGTTTTATTCTAAATGATTTGAATTTACTGTCCAAGCTTGATTGTTTTGTCAAAACGTGGACCTGTTGCTGCTGCTTCACAAGAAAAGCACACTACAACATATACGCAATGATGGACAGAGACAGACCAGGGTTTAATCAGCATCAGCAGAATAATCAAGTGATGACTTCTTCTTCTTTCCCTTCCGGCTTTTATCCTTCAGGGGTCGCCACAGCGAATCAGTTGCCTCCATCCAACCATCCATCCTTCTCTAATTACACATCACAATGTCATCTGCAAACATCATAGTCCATGGAGATTCCATCTGTCTGCCTGTCCATTACACCTACAGCACACCTCACCACTGTCTTACAGCCCTCATACATGTCCTGCACCACTCTAACATACTTCTCTGCCACTCCAGACGTTCTCATACACCACCACAGTTCCTCTCTGTCATAAGCTTTCTCCAGATGTACAAAGACACAGTGCAGCTCTCTGTGACCTTCTCTGTACTTCTCTATCAACATCCTCAAAGCAAATACTTAATCTGTAGTACTCTTTTTTTTACATGAAACCACACTGCTGCTCACAAATGCTCACTGACCTTAGTCTAGCTTCAACTATTCCCATAACTTCATTGTGTGGCTCATCAGATTTATTTCTTTGTAATTGCCACAATTCTGCACATCTTCCTTGTTCTTAAAATGCACCATCACACTTCTGCTTTCCTATCTCCACTCTTATAGGTCACCCTATGTTCCTGCCTCTTCTGAAAGAAAGAAAGAAAGATTTTTGCAAAATCATCCACCATCTGTCCTTCTGTGCTCCTCTCCTCCTCTAAAACTACAACAACAATAGCTTTAATTGAACTTCAGTCAGCAGCTCACCACAACATTATCACTTAGCTGTGCACAAGCTGCACAGAACATCAAAACCCAATCTAGACTGGGGAACGAATGCCTGTAATCTTCTCATTCACTGCTCCAGACTGTAAAAGAAGGAACTGGGATATTAGCTCAGGAAGATCACAATTACAGCATCACTCAGGGAAAAAAACCCACAGTGCAAAGGAGATCACAGGCTGATGGAAAAGCCCTGTTTGATTATTAATAAAACAGCTGCTTATAGAAAAGTATGTTGAGTTTTATCAAATACAGTAAATGTAACAAAATAAATCATGTGATGTTAAACACATAAAGAACACAAGAATAGAGCATAACATATAAAGCCTTTGTAAGTCCATCAGAATATTTTCGTTTTAAACATGGGATAAATGATGGATTTGATAAGACAGACATTCTAACTATAAATATAAAAAGCTTAGCTTTCTGATATTTAACTTTCCAATTAATCTGTCTCTCTTAGAGTTGCTGGACCTGCAGCCGTTGCCGGTGACAGCTCTGGGTAACCGGGAGTACGAGAGCCTGTACAAGTTTACTCACTTTAACCCCATCCAGACACAGATCTTCCACACTCTGTATCACACTGACACCAATGTCCTGCTTGGGGCACCAACTGGCTCTGGAAAAACCATTGCAGCTGAGATGGCCATGTTCCGAGTCTTCAACAAATATCCAGCCTCTAAGGTTAGACGAGCAGGCCTCCTGTCTTACTGTTGAATTTAAGGAATGCACTTACGTATTTGTCTTTTCTATTGGTTAACAATATTTTTAATTGCTGTTGACATTGGAGAACCACCAGAAACCTCTAATAATAAATGGTAAATTATTCATTATCTGTGTAAATATGTAACATTTAATTACGAAATACAAAGATAATTTCATATTGTCGTAGTATGGCTGTATCCTACTGATGTTGCAATCAATTGTGTCACAATATCGGTTTGAGCTGTAGCTTGATGTAGTAACACATTGTTAACAATTTATTTTCTAGATACGTGCAGTGTTAATGGGTGTCTTTCTGTGTGAGATGCAACCAAAACCACACACATAACAACAGTAGTAAATTAACATTATATATATTCAAGCGTCACCATTGGGAATAATATGTTATTGACCATATATAGGCTACCCTCAGTGATTCAAAGCTGTAAAGGTGCTGTAGTATAGTATAGTACTATGGAAATCTCTTGAAAAGTTATCCAATTTACATCAAACATAGCAAACTATTTTTTCAAGGTTGTCTTTAAATGACAGCGTTTCTTTTATAAGTTCCTTTTGTCCCTGTGTGTTTAGGTGGTGTATATCGCCCCGCTAAAAGCCCTGGTCAGGGAAAGGATTGAGGACTGGAAGATTAGGATTGAGGAGAAACTGGGACGGAAGTGAGTGGAGACACATACTCTTTATGCTCACCAGCTTGATAATGGCAAAATACTAATACTAATGATTATCAGTTGGGATAAACTGCTGGATGAGCTACACATTACAATTATAATCCCTTTCCAAAATGCAAATGAAATAGTGTAAATTAAGAAAATATGACAGACATGAGCAGGCTGAGGTGTGTTCATGTTTATCTGTTTGTAGAGTGGTGGAACTGACAGGTGATGTGACTCCAGATATGAGAGCTATAGCGCAGGCTGACCTCATCGTCACAACACCAGAGAAGTGGGATGGAGTGAGCAGAAGCTGGCAGAACAGAAGCTACGTTCAGAAAGTAGCCATTCTCATCATCGATGAGATCCACCTGCTAGGTAAGTGACCAATACACGACTGCAGGAGGGTGTATAAATGGGATACACAACCTCTTCTCACCTTTTGTGTGTTCTCATTTGGTTTGGTGTGTTTTTTAGATCTATAAATGAAATCACTATGACTATTGTATAGTGTAAGTATTTTCTTACTATTTTTTTTCTTGGAGATTGAAGCTGACGGTGTATAACGCGTCAATAATCTTCCAAATCCTGATAATCTTTGATTCTTCTGTTCGTAAAGTACATTTTGTACTGTTTCTCTTTTCTCTAATCTGTCTGGTCTCTGCTAGTGAAAAGGTGTATCAGGAAACGCAGATACCAGTAAAATCAACTCTCTGTTTCCGTCCGTGTAGTTTCTGTGGTTGTCATGGTCACACACTGAGTCACGGCTGCAAGTTGAAAAGTTGAACCATCATTAACTCCAACAGCAGTGGCAAAGCAGTGGAGTCAGCAGTGACAACCACTTGCTGTCTGAAAGCATCTTCACTCCTAAGCTGTTTTTGTTGTTATGTATATATATATAAATGGTGCAGGACTACAAATACGTGATTTACAACAGAGCAGACTCTATTTCCTGAGAAAGCTGAGATCCTTCAACATGTGCAGCAAGATGTTGGAGATCTTTTACCAGTCTGTGTGTTGGGGTAGCTGCTTTAGAGCCAGTGACACCAACAGACTTGATAAAATCATCAAGAAGGCTGGCTCTGTACTTGGTCTCAGGCTGGAGACCTTTCAGACTGTGGTGGAGAGGATAATGCTGAAGAAACTGTTTACCATCATGGACAATGATCAGCACCCTCTCCATCACACAGTGGAAAGACAGCGGAGCACTTTCTCCCACAGACTGCTCCAGCTCCGCTGTCGTAGGGACAGATGTAGGAAATCTTTCCTGCCACATGCCATCACAACAGCTAAAAATCTGATCATAGTATGTAGGTTAGTATTAAATGTCTTTAGATATATTTTTATATTATATTAAATTATTATTTATTGCATTTATTCGTATTTAATTATTATCTTAATTTCTTATTCATATTTAATTATTAATTATTATCTTAACTTGTCTTGGTTGTTCTTTTTATTTCATTGTGTTTTATTTGTGTTATGCTGCTGCTACACTGTAATTTCCTTTCCTTCATTTGCTACACTATATACAGTATTCATATCTAGACCCAGTAGCAGCTTCTGTTCTGAAGGCAACACTTTTGTTTGTTGCATATAAACATTCTGACTAGACTGTACCACTGTGTGTGATTCCAGGGGAGGACAGAGGTCCTGTATTGGAGGTCCTTGTGTCCAGGACCAACTTCATCTCTTCCCATACTTCTAAGAGTGTTCGAGTAGTTGGGCTGTCCACTGCTCTGGCCAATGCTCGAGACCTCGCTGACTGGCTGGGTATCGGACAGGTCAGAAACACACAGCAGTACTTCTCTCACACCCCAATATCAGAACATGGCAGAACATATCAGTGTGTTCCTCTCACCTCCCGACCCTCTGTTCTTTGGTCAGATGGAGGGATCATCGTTATAAGCACCTGTTTTAGGAATAGTCAAATTGTCTTGGTATGCCAAGAACCCTGCTGCAGTGAAGCCAGACACAAACCACAGTCTTTGTCTAGCTCCATGTTTTGTTGCTTTCAAAATTGATTGAATGTACATAATAATAGCAATTAAGACAAACAGATACTTTTTGCCTGGGACTACTGTTGTAATCTGTGGCTGGATGCCATGTTTCGGTTCTAATTGCCAGGAATGACTGGAGTGATGCATTTGAATGAGATGGCCTTGGCTTGAAGCAAAGATCAGCATCAAAATGATACAAAGAAGATGGACTGAAATGGTTTGCTATGTTCTCATGCTGCAGACCAAAACACCTAAGTGAAGGCTCATATGAGCAGCGTATCCATTTGCCAATGTGAAAAAATGTATCAAAATACTACAGTATAGACGAAGGTTATTGTTACATTATTGTATTCCACGTTCTTTACAGCATATGTGAAAACTGCTTTCTGGCTACAAGGGCACTCATTATTTTCACTTTAATTAGTATTGTAGGATGTTGGAAATAGGTTCATAGGTTTATTATTTTGCTCTGATGTTTCTCACGTGATAAGTTTGAATTGTTCCCTTACGGCTATGTAGGTCATTTATTGTCTGTCCACCCACCAGCCAACACAGAGCGAGTTATCTTGATTAATACTGGCTAAGGCTGGATATTATGTATTTTGCACAATGGTGCCACAATACCTGAGTGTTTGTGTTTTTTTAAAATAACAGAATACAGTTGTTGAGCAGCAACAGCATTGTTTCGAGAGCCTTCACCAACTCTGTGGACTAAAGAATAGATTAGGTTATTGTAAACTATTGTCAAATATACAGGAAGAATGGGATAGAATTAGCCAGATCCTAAAATACACGGTTGCTAAACAATTAAACACAGTTAGCTTTGTTTTTTAGGTTCCTCGAAATAAATGTTTTTTAGCCCAACAAGCTCAGTGTGGCTGTGTAGAACACAGCTCTTGAAGTAGATGGGCCTACACGTTGATTATGAGACTTGGCATACATGTTTCACTTTTTATCAGGTGCCTCCATTAGGGGCGGATTTTATTGCAATCAGGGTAATAATCATTGTCGTTGAGTTGTGTAACCTACAACCATACTTTAAAATATTTGCTTCTCTCTGCTGTGGCCTTTGCTCTGTTGCTTGTTGTGCAGAGGCAGGCAGCTACACAGAGTGATCAGAAGAGAGTAGACGGGCAGATGACCTTAAAAATACATTTTACTACCATAGAACCAGTGCAGTATTTTTAATACAAGGTAGTACTGAAGCATATTGGTCAGTACCATTAAGGTACCAAGTTTTGACACACAGCCCAACTGCTGGAAAGACTGCTGTGGAGTTTGGCATTTCCTCCTTGTTTGCTAATGCTGAGCCCCTGACTTTATTGTGTTTATTCACAGTTCATATTTACAGTCCTCTTCATGAGACACTTCATGAGCTTATGCAAGTGCCACCCTCAGGACAAAATGTCCTTATTTTATTTCAGACATTTTAATGACCTTATTGCCTATCCTCCAGTGCCACCCTGAGGACAAAATGCACAGTCCCACTACTGATGATAACATCTTTGTTGTGTTGTTCAGTCCATCAAATGTTTTGGCATTGCAGGGTGTCATGCAGATTGCAGACTGTAGGGGTTTGACCCTTTCCTGTTGTTCCAATATACAGTGATTACCCCTGTTACAGTTACAGTTATTGTTTTTCCCTGTTTTGGTATTTTGACATCACCAATATATTATGAAATTATAGTAATGCCTATAGGTATTGATCATATTTGTTATTACCACAGACACTCAGAATATTGTAGCTTGATTTTTTTCTCTGCTGCCAAAGCTGTAGAAATAGACTGTTGGCAAACTGAATTGGCGGTCTTCCATCCACAAATCTGACTGACTGGCTGCTATTTTGACTGAACTGGTAGATTTGTAGCTGCCCAAATCCATTATCTAAGCTTTTAAGACCTTAATACAATACACATGAAACAATGCAACACACTCATCACAACATCCTATAACAAGCTTTGATTCCAGTTCTGTTCACACACTGCCGCACAACATCATCACCCATTAAACACAGTAGACATGGCACAGATTGAACACCATACAGTCCACCATGCAGTGGGCTGCTGCTTAGTGCCTCAGTGACAGTGACACAGTTCACATTACGGGCAGATGGGGCTTCATGTTGCCAGCTGCTCATATTAAATCTCTTCTTTTTTTTCCCCTTTCTTTTTCATCCCTCCTCCCCTACTGTCTGTGTAACAGGTGGGTTTGTTTAACTTCCGTCCTTCTGTTCGTCCAGTCCCGCTGGAGGTTCACATTAATGGTTTTCCAGGACAGCACTACTGCCCCCGCATGGCCAGCATGAACAAGCCCACCTTTCAAGGTACAGCTCAACATCCACATGTAAATGATATACACATGTTTTATGCACATTTTAACACGTGTACATTTGAGTACATGCTACATTCTGCAATCCAGTGAAATGATTTCATTGAAAAATACAAAATTACTAATTTAAAACAGTAATAAATTTCAGTTTGAATTTCTGATCAATTATTACTACTAAAGTGTGAAGACCCATTAACTACACTGTTTGGTGTGTCATATTGTATGTGAAAATAATAACAGTAAACAGTAACAGTAAAGAGCCATGTTGCCATAATGCATAAAGCCACTAGCTTCATGCATCAATACAGCATGGCAAAATTATTAATAATTTAATAATTATTATTATTATTAAACTAAAATATATATATATACCGTATTTTCCGGACTATAAGCCGCTACTTTTTTCCCATACTTTGAACCATGCGTCTTATACAGAGGTGCAGCTTTTCTATTAATTTTTCTTCAGCCCGCAGTGTGTGTGTGTGTGCGTGCGCAGGCCGCCGTCATTGACGGAGCTGCTCCGTCACAGGTATATAATATTATTACACCCTCACCCCCTCAAAATGGAAAACCGAAGCAATTCCTATGATGCAGCTTTTAAGTTGCATGCCATCGATCTGGCTATCCGTGAAGTAAACAGTAAGGACACGTCAGCTTGCCGTTAATGAATCTATGCCATAGATTCATTAACGGCAAGCTGACGTGCAGCCGCGGTGAGACGATATGTGATGAAGATTATCTGACGCTGTTCAACTCTGACACTGAAGAGGACGACTTCAGTGTCTTCAGTGCGCAGAAGAAATGAAGTGACAGTGGTTTGGTGTTCATTAGTTTTAAATGCTCAGGAGGAAGATAAATAGTGACGTGTGGCTTCATTTCATGGGAGAATGAAGCGACTTTAATAGTTGCGCAGTTGCGCTTTAACACCAAATCGCCAAATTTCCTCCTGCACACTGCACAATAATGGTTTCAGTACGCAGGAGGAAGATAAATAAAACCATCAATGACTTTTCTGTTTTGTTTATCAGCACTTTTATTGCCGCGTTTGATGCTGCTTTTATTGCGGCACTGTTCGTAAACAATCAGTTCAGTATATGAATAAACACTTATGTATCGGCGTATGTATATATCGGCGGCTTATAATCCGGTGCGGTTTATATGTGGACAAAATATATATTTTATTCAAATTTTAGTGGGTGCGCCTTATATTTAGGTGCGCTCTATAGTCCGGAAAATACGGTATATACAGAATGTAACCTGTGTAAAGATATACAAAATGTATTTATTTTTAACTATCTTCACAGCAATTCGCAGCCACTCCCCAGCCAAGCCAGTGCTGATTTTTGTCTCATCTCGGCGGCAAACTCGACTGACTGCCCTTGACCTTATCGCTTACCTGGCCACAGAGGACAACCCCAAACAGTGGCTGCATCAGGATGAGAGAGAGGTACTGTATGCTAACACACAGCAACAACTGCAGATATAACAGTGGTCTATGGCAGACATAAGAAAAAGCATTTTCTTGAAGCTGTGAGATGAGGCCTGTGTGATGGATTTTCATTCTCAAACATTTTCACCACTTCTTGTGTATTTTCATGCCTGCCTTTTTTGCTCTTCCTCCTCTTCTTGCTGAATTGTGCTTATGCTCCATATGTCTGTGTACTGTAAGTGCTGATTTAACTGTAATTACAGATGAAATTCAACCTAACTTGTGCTGAATACGCCTGTGTCATCCTCCATTATATTGTCTCTGCATACTTATAGATCAGTTCAAGTTGAGATGGAGAGATGGGAGCAAATGGCTCTGGGTTCACATTTAAAAAGTATATTAATATTATTACACTCAGATAACCAGACCTGGCAGAGCATGAACAGCAACATGGCACAAATGAATCATGCAAATGATCCATCTGCTAATGGACGAACTCTTCATTCTGTTTGTGTCCATGTCTGTTTGCGTGTTGATTTGAGAGTAAAGAACATTTTGCATTACATTAATGTCAGCTCTCTATATTTTTTTTATTGAAAGTGTAAAACATTACCTCATTTTTGTGCCCTTTATTATAGGGATTGAAAATAGAGTGGAATTTATTGTCTAATCTGTCAGATACAAGGTTATCAGTATTGAAACAATAACCATCTAGTCAGTACTAGTAGAATAGAGTCTACATTAGGTATACAGTACATTATTGTCTGCCATTAGACCGTTATTTTATATTTGCCAAGCTAGCAGCAGTGCCCAGTTTTGTTCACATATACACACTGCAGAATAGTCAGGAGGGATCATTGTGGATTATCCATCAATACACATGCTGGCACCAGCTGCAGAGACTCGCAGTAAAAGGGGCCTAGCAGCAAGTGTTTCAACTTATAATTTTTAACTTGTATGTCTTTGGATCTACAATTGCAGCAACCAATAACACTCATTTTGATTCTCATGGGACTAAGTCTGCAAAATAGGGTGCATCCACACCACATCACGCTTGGACCAAAACCAACTCCAACAGCGTGGTTGGACAGGCGATTTTTAAAAACTATTACTACTACTATCCAGACTTCCATGTAATTAGATGTGTATATTAGCAGTCCTTAAAGGATGATTCCTAATAATTATGGTTACTCCCTAACCCGCCCTACAAAATATTTTGCCATTAAATGTACTGAGTTTGCTTCCCAGAGAATGAACTCAGGTGTAATTAACGCTAGGATGCTGAAAGTCTTTATCAAAAGTTAGTATTCACTAGACCAAACTCATATACAGTATTCTTATAAATTTTACTGCAGTATGGTTAATCCTGTCCTAAATTCAGTTTAAGGTGATCAGTATTTGAAACATAGGAAAACTGTAATTTTCTTTTTTTTTTTTATATATATATATAAAATGATAACACTTCACTGAGCTGTTCATTGTATGCCACTGTGTCCAATGTGGAAATATATCTTCTGTATTGCTCTATTACACAAAGGGTCATTATTTTGTAGTTTCATACAGTTTGAGGCCTCATCTTTTGTTGGAAAATATGTCTATTCCTGTCTGTAATTTGGTAGAAATAGCGGAAAGCCAGTGAAAAATCACTTTCTGACAATCATTTCAATCATTATCTTCTTTATTTAGCATTATTAATTTACTGTTCTAACATCCTGAATTTCCTTGCTGAAACTGAGACTTATAACATAGGCCCAGTTTCTTTATATGTGTGCAGAGCGTCCATGGCCTCTGTGTGTGTTCCGCTGATGTATACGGCCACCTGCTGCTTTTCTGCAAAGGCCCATGTAGCAGCTCAGCTCCCTGCTGTTTGACTGACAGGCTTCTGGCGATAGCTGCTTAACGCTCACCGGGGGTCACCCATTGCCCCGAATCCCCTCTCTGACCTGACAGCTCTTTCTTCCCTCTGCTGCTTCCTTAAAACCCCTCGCTCCTGTTCTCTGTGCTGGTTCTTCACTCCCCCTTGTCTCTTTGAATTATCTTATCTCCTATTTGTGACTTGATTAGTTGATATTGTATAAATATATATTTATACATAGTTCTGTGCTAAGTTTTTATGCACTTTAGATTCTTAGCCATAATGTAATACCATCACAAAGGCATCTGATCAGTCCCAAATCTATTCACGCATGCAGTGCAGCAATGACCTCAAACATACAGCCAAGAGTCATAAAGAACTATCTGTGACAAGAAGAACAAGGAGCCTTGTAACAGATGGCTTGCCCCCCAGAGAGCCTGATCTCAACATCATGGAGTCAGTGTTTAAGTTTGACAAATTAACACTGTGGTAACCTTTTTTTTTTTTTTTTTTTAAATACACAGTAGAAAAATAATTGAACCAAACCACACCAGTGTTATCTGTTTACCCCTTTATAAGTGCAACTCTGCTCCACTGACTTTAACATCCAACCATGTTTTCTCTGGCAAAGCTCAGTTTACACTATTTTATCCTTCAATTCAGAAACTGGTTGTGTTGGCTGAAAGATAGTAGATCTGTATAGTACAAGACAAGATGCCCAGTCCTAGTTTTACCAGAGGAGAACTGTGCAAATGAGACACATACTTCCCTCCTTTAGCTGCAGAATGCCAGCCTCTTCCTCCATTTACTCTACAATCCCATGGGTCATACAGCTCTCCATCACCTCTGATCCCTCCACCACCCATACCTGAGCACTCCTCTCGTACCTGGGCTTGCCACTCCATACTGGTCTTTACACTGAAACTGAATGTGTGGGCTCCAGCCCTGACAGCCCACACTCAACATCTCCTCAACCACTATTCTCTCCAACTACACTGATAGTTGGGGATTCTATTATCAGGAACATCTGTTTCCTTAATCCTGCAATGAACTGTTTCCCTGCAGCCATGGTCCCAAACATCCTAGCAAAGTTACTAAGTCTGCTCCACGTACTGCTGACCTCTATTCAGAGAATTATTTATGTAGCAATACATTATACAGTCCTTCAACAGTTTTCAATTTTAACCAACATTTAAACAGCTGTTTGCTTTACTCAGTGGTACAATTCCTACATGTGACCATGGATTAGAACAATTCACCAGAGTCCTCAGCCTACACACTTGCAGTCTGCTTGCAGACAATGTAGGCGTCATTGACAATTATAATTTGTTTTGGGAATGCCTTTCCTTTTTTAAGACAGACGGTATTCATTGTAACAAGCTGGGTAGCTGCATACTGGCAGTCAATTTGCAGCACACTGTACTTTCCTGTCATAACTGGCTGTTTACTTTACACACACATCCTGGTATGTCCCTCTTCCTCTATAGTGCCACCTCAGAGTACTGTTTCCAGTGTTGTCAATCCCCTCAGTTGTTACTTTCCTCATCCATTCTAATGTGTCTGTCAACACAGCCAGCTCTTAGAAGTATGTCCTCTGAATAACTGACTTTCACAGCTTTTCAGAACTGCCATAAGTACACATGCCTGTTTAAGGAAGTGTTTCACTCATCTTAAACAATAATCTATATGCAGTAGTACATTATTAGAAAAAAAAAGCTTTTGTCCTTTTTTAGAAATTTCAGTCAGGTTACAGGGCACGTCACAGTAGAGAGTCAACTTTAAGTGTCCATCGGTCTACTGCTGTCTCTTGACCTTGGAAAATGTATCTTATTAATTCTGCTAGACCTTAGCTCTAACTTCGATGCAGTTGACCATACTATTCTCCTGAACGGTCTCAAGCACCAGGTCAGTAAGGCTAGCACCCTCAGTAGTTTGCCTTCTACCTGACGGATCAATAAGTCAAAACTAGAAACCTGTCCATTTTAGGCTGTATCTTCCAAAAATACAATATCTCCTGTCATTGCGACTCAGATGACGCCTAGTTATAGCCTTTAACAAATTGAAATCAAATCAAATTTTATTTGTATAGTCCAAAGTCACAAAATACATTTGTCTCAGAGGGCTTTACAATCTGTACAGGGAGTGACACCCTCTGTCCTTAGACCCTCGATTCAAGTGAGGAAAAACTTGCCCACCAAAAAAACCTTTGAACAGGGAAAATGGTGGAAGAAACCTCAGGAAGAGCCACAGAGGAGGGATCCCTCTCCCAGGACGGACAGACGTGCAATGATGTCACATGTACAGAACAAATCGATGAAAAGCTGCATGCAGGCATTCTAAATAGGGTTACCCATGTACTTCCTTATTCACAGATTCGTACAGATCTTAAGATGAACTGATCTGATTTGGTTTGTACAATGGGTAACTCATGCAGCTCACTATTTTTAATTAATTAATTATTAATTAATTAATTCTGCTTTTAGTGTCTCAGTCTTCATACACTGTATAGTGTACAGTGGCATAGTTTGGCAGTTAGCTGTCATCAGCCTTCAGACAGTTTGTAAGTGGATCTGTCACTAACATATAATTGTCTGCTTTGGATTGTTTGTAGATAGAAGCGATCATTGCGACGGTAAGGGACTCCAACCTGAAACTAACACTGGCCTTTGGGATCGGCATGCATCATGCTGGCCTGCACGAGAGAGACCGAAAAACTGTGGAGGAGCTGTTCATTAACTGCAAGATCCAGGTACTCCCTCAATTATCAATAGCATTCACAATAGTAACATGAATGTTGTGCAATTTGCATTTTATTTATAAAAAAAATTATCATTACAGTTCTTGTTTTTTGTGAATAGCTCTCAACATCCTTTCATTGATCTCAAAACAAATGTAATTTTATTTGGATATTTCCATTTTTATCACTTCAACAAAATACACAAACGTATTCTATTTCCATATGTATTTCTCAAACAATCCTGTTCACCCTGATTGACCATACATTACATTCATCATATCAATGTAATTTAACCTGAGTGAAAATATGTAAAATATTTGTAAAAAGAAACTTTACTTCTCCTCTAAAGATGTGTTCACCTACAATAGCATTTAATGGTAAATTATCTTGCAGACATAAGCACACTCCTCTGTACAGCAGAATATGGGTTTAACTTTAATAGATGTGGTAGTTTTCCATAATAGCCATTTTTGTCAACATTTGCATTACTCGTACACTACATATAACCTACAAGGTTAAACTTTCGCCATACCTGATTTCAGACATAGAACAATTTTAAATTCATATAATACTTAATTCAATACATTGTACATTTCCTCCTGGATAACTTTTCAGGCTCGCAAATTGTCTTGCTTTAAACCCTGAACTTAATACATTTAGATATTTTCGTTCTGTATTCTTTTATATTTTTCATTAATTTAATATGTGCCAAGTTTCTCCAAATGTATGCTATATCAGTAAGTCCTCACCTGTTTTTTCAGGTTTTGATTGCCACTAGTACTTTGGCCTGGGGAGTGAACTTCCCCGCTCACCTGGTGGTTGTCAAGGGAACGGAATACTACGATGGAAAATCCAGGCGCTATGTGGACTACCCCATTACAGGTACACAGTCCAGTCATGTGGCTTGTTAACCTACCATAACAGTACAGACGTTTACATAATAATTGTGTATTTTAAGCAATAATTCAACTTAACATAATATAAATATGATGAGGTAAAGATAATTTTATACTGGTACCAGGAGCAAGGCTGCAGGGCAGCAAGGCAAAAAGAACAATAATTTAACAATTGCTGTAATTACATTTTGTATTCTGATTGAAGTCCAGGAACAGGATCGGTTACAACAAAAAGTCACCCTGTTATTTCAAGAATATGGAGCATTGAGTCTAGATGCAGTCCTATTTATTGTGATTATGTGCTCTGTGTGTAGATGTTCTGCAGATGATGGGGCGAGCAGGTCGACCTCAGTTTGATGACCAGGGCAAAGCAGTCATCCTTGTCCACGACATCAAGAAGGATTTCTACAAGAAGTTCCTCTACGAACCTTTCCCTGTTGAGTCCAGGTAACAGTCACATGCATGATGTCTAGTTTATATTCTTATTTTACACTAGATCTACTAAAAACTGAGCAGGTGAGAATGATATGGAAGACGACCCTCACACATCAGTTAAATGAACTTTAGAAAAACTCTCTTTTGGAATTTTTAAAAAAGAAAGACTTTTCATGGACCAGGTCCTGTCCTGTGGTGAACAGCGCATTATCTATAATTAAAAAAAACAGGTGCTACCAAAAAGTATTCAGGTTCAAATTCTACATCTGATAATAATTAGAACCCTAATCCTTTCTGTATTTTGTAGTATGTGATCGGTTGATTGTTGTATCCTCAGCCTCCTTAGTGTGCTGTCAGACCATCTGAATGCTGAGATTGCTGCAGGAACCATCTCATCCAAGCAGGATGCAATGGACTACATCACCTGGACTTACTTCTTCAGAAGACTGGTGATGAACCCCAGGTCAGAAAACAATAGCAGTTCAGAAAGCAAGTACACACAGACACGCACATGCACACATTCTTGGCTGATTCTCACAACCTGGTTAGAGGATACCAGTGCTTCAGTCAAACATCTGCTGTGTAGACAGAGACCATTCTGGAACATTCCAGCCTGTTGGTATTTACACGGCTGTTAGCCCATATGTACCATTCAGACCCTGACTGAGGTCTGACTGGAGGATAGATTTTGTGTCCATATTCAGTGTCTGACCATTTTCATCAAAAAAATTACAAGTATTTAGTATTCCACCATGTCTGTATTGTGGAAAAGCCTCAAACATTTCTGATCATATTTTGGTTAATATCGAAAATGTAAACCCAACATCCTGGTTTTAAATTTGGACCAGGACCTTTTGATATCATCCCTGCACTGTCTCTCTAGAAAGTCACCAGAAAGTGTAACCCAGGAAAAGAATACTAGTGTTATTACCGCTACCATTACAAGCTTATTAGTAGTAGGAATATCACCAATAGTAGGATTAGTACTGTATTTTCATTTCTCATTAACAATAGTATTATTACTCAATCAGTACTGACTTCCAATGAATGCATTTTTTATTAAGTACTTATATGTACATAATATGATCTTTTTACAGCATGACAGTATACTGTATATACAGTACTTTGTTCGTATATTGTACTTTACGGTAATCTACATTATCGTGTTAAAATTCACAAAAATTGTATCCCCATCTGTATATCCATCTTCTCTACTGATTCTATGCACGTCCTTTTCTCGGGCTACTTCCTCCTGTTCTGAATAAAGGCATTCCCAGGTCAAATGGGACATGTACACTATAATACCTTAAGTTTGTTCTCAGTCTGCTCCAAATTAGACATACCTGAAATACCTCCACATGGAGGTGTCCAGGAGGGATCCTGGTCAGATGCCTGAACCACTCTACTCCACAGTTGCACCTGGAGATTCTGTCCATGAATATCACAAACAATCAGCAATCAATCAGTGTCAAAGGGCACACTTTTTGGAGTCCAATACTCCAGTACTGAGAATGCTTGACTTATATGCAAACAGAACTCTCATTGTTGTTATACAAGGACCAGATGGCTCATAACAATTTCCCTAGTATCACAGTAACACCATGATACATACCCAAAATACATATTTGTAAGCCATTTTAAGTCCCCAATCACTTCCTTTATTTTATTGCTTCAGGTAGGTAGGTAGGTAGGTAGGTAGGTAGGTAGGTAGGTAGGTAGGCAGGTAGGTAGGTAGGTAGGTAGGTAGGTAGGTAGGTAGGTAGGTAGGTAGGTAGGTAGGTAGATATACTTTATAAATCCCAAACAGGGAAATTAAAAATATAAAACTTAACCATAAAGCAAGGAAAGAAAAGAAGATACAATTAATAGTTGTAAACCTATTCACACCAGAAGATGTAAATGGGAGTGACCATATTCTTTGTATTACGTTACATTAATTTAAACCCAAGGGCATTTCAATAAATCAAAATAGAATTTCATGTTACATGCAAGAATACTGAATGTCCTAAATGTTGCTTCTAAATGTGCAAATCCCCTGACACCGTTGTCTCCGTGCAGCTGTGTTTTATATCTGAACAGCCAATCTATCACTACTGCTCTTAGGCTTTGATTCCCTCCCCCCCACACACACAAACACACACATGGGGTCCCATGGGTATCGTAAATGTCTGCAGGCCGACTCCCTGCACCATCAGGAGCCTAATAGTGATGATGCTAATGGCCATGACTTAATCAGACAGGCCAAGCGACCAGAAAAGACCTGTAAAATGTGTTTGGTAATAAACACATTCAGTGCTCAGGACTACGCACTGTTAACATTAAATATGGCCATCACCCATCAAAGTGAGAAGTGGGTGATTTTGCATGCATTATAAAGACAACTGTAAAATTATATTCCGTTTCCACCTGTTAACTTACTTATTGGTATTCATACTTGCTATGATTTCTTTTTTTTTTTTTTCTTTTCTCTACAACTTAAAGCTCTACTACAGTTTGTTTTCAAAATGTTCAGTCGATGGCCATGGCTTTATCTATTCAAAAAAGAAAGCAATTTTGCATAGCCTTCCTTCCACCCAGCCATCACAAATCAAGAAGGAGCCAACAAAAACTGTCTGAAAGAAAAAAAAGACAGAAAAAATGGGTTGGAAATATTCAAGCTCAATAACCTCTTCTCCAATAAAGATTATTGCAGATCTCTCACAATCAAATGCTAAGGAGAGACAATCCTTTCTCAAACACACCTTAAGTTTCTTATAATACATGGGGTAATGTCTCATAAGAAAACTGGATAAACATGCAAGATTAAAAGGAGTGCAGCATGCAACCTGATATTTAACAATTTATTATTATTGTTAATAATTAGCAATTGATTATTGATTTTTTTAGGTAGAATCTCAAGGTCCAGCAGGGGAGTGTCAAATACAGTAGCCTCAGGTTTGGTCTGTGCTTTTTGCATATGATGATGGCTTTATAAACTTGTGAGGTCCAGAGCACACTTGAAGCAAGCGGGGTGAGTCTGACAAAGCTACAAACCAGCGACCCGGATTACTTCCTGTAGGTTGCTGGCCAAAGTGTCAGAGTTACATATCTTCAGGTCTTATTCACAATTGAGGGAAGTTACAGCGCATCCGGGAAGATGGCACAGCTTCAGCAGAAATGCAAGCATATTTCCAGAGTGTTGTGGTGAAGAGCCTGGAAGCAAAGATCTCAGTTTACAATCTCTTGCTCACCTATGGTCATGAACTTTGGAGCATTTGGTAAAAACAGACGTAATAAGATTGTGAATACAAACGACTGGACTCACCTTTAACTTTGGACCTTCAGACCAAGATTAGCTCTGTGTGGGAAAATTGCAGCCCTCTCATTCGTTTGAATGCATGCGTTCACACAGTAGGGATGCCAATGCAAAGGGCTCAGCAGAACAACGCAGAGTCATTCAGCAAAAAGCTTAACTGGGCTCATCTTTTCATCTTGTAAGGAGCTGTGATGACCAATCACATACATGCAAGCACACATTCCTATTGATTTGCTTTGTAATGTGAACGCTGTTTGATTTTTTTGATCTGGTGAACAGTTGCCACCATGATAACTTTCCAGAGTTGTAAAATCCTGTATTAAGCATTACCGTAGTATTATTGAGAAATGAAGTCACTGTGCAGTGGTTTGGCATCTGATAAATCTTTAAATGCATTAATCTATAGTTCCAACCCGACTAACTGAATTTCATTATCCCACAGATACCTTAAACAGCATGCCCCCACCGATGCAGCCCCTTTACTGTTTTAACGCAGGGCTGGTTTTGGTCTGAACGTTGCCTTATTAAAGCTAGTTATTAGAGACAGATGAGTTCAGACATCCAAAGAGGTCGGAATACAACTCCTGTTCCTGTCATTGAAAAGAGTCAGTAGGTTTGGGTTTCTGTTTAGGTTTAGCCATGGTCGCATATCTGTGGAAGTATTCCAAGCACATCCAACCAGGAGGAATCCATGGGGCATATCTAGAGCATGCTGAGTGATTACAAACCCCATCTGGTCAGGGAACTTCTTAGGACTCCCTTGAAGGAGCACTTAGTTAGCCTGCTGTTAAGCTGTAAACAGATAAGCAGATATAGCTGATTGACTTTTATCATGAGATTATCAAAATATATATTTTTTTTTTGCTACTTTATTTGAAAGTATGGAATTTAATTCAGTAACTCCCGATGTGTAGATAATCATTAAATCATTATCCTCAAATAGCACTAATAACCACCAGTAATGATCATTTCTTTAGTTTTTCCAAGATAAAGTTTACATTACTTTCATTTAAATGTGCACAGGTTATTTCCCCTTGCAAACATACCTTTAGGATTTTAACTTCTGTTTATATCAGCTTTTAATAAAGCTGTGCCTGCTTTCCTTTGCTCTTTTATTTTGCTCACACAGTATGCACAAATATTGGCATTATGGGCTAATGGAGATTGTCTTTGATTACACTTCTGCTGAGCCTCATGTGGTAACTCTTACATAGCAGAGCTGAGCATGGAACCCATTTTGGCCACTGGTTGTCTTATTTCAGATAATAATAGTCTCACCTGGGAATCATTTGCTGGTGAGGGCAGACCATTTTCCTTTCAGCTTGGTCTTTTTTTTCTGTAGCACAAAGGTGGGTACATAATTCTCACCCATAAAAACTCCTAATAAACGCAGTAGTAACAAGCCATTTTCTATCAGTGTTTTATGTGGTATCTGTCAGATTTTGATATACTATAAGCTTATAATATTCACCCAATTAATGTTAAACCTCCATCTGTGTCACATAACCAAGGAGAGAAAACCTTAGTCAAGGCAACATGCACACTGTAGCATTCTGGCTTGTACAACTTATTTACCTCAACAGTTGAGAATATATCCAGCTTGGCTTCTGACTATGTGGACTCTGCTGTAGTTACCAATCTGCTGGATTTAGCTTTTCCATCGGATCATCACTAATGAAAGATGAGAACAATAAAAAATGTTCCTTTAAATTATCCGTGTCAGACTTACACTCATTTCAGTGTGTAAATATTATAATATTTTTGTATTGCTGACAGTCAACTACCTAACTCTTCAAGTCACTGTGACACAGCAGAGAATTGACCTTAATAAAATTATGCCTCAAACTGAACTGAAGAGCTTTTTTCAGAGCTTTCAATCACATTTCCAGGTTTTTACCAGTGTATACATCTTAAATATGTCCAACAGTACTTATGCTTCTCTGAGCCTCCCTATCCAAAGGTTGTAGAGAGAGATTATTCAACCATGAAATGTGGAAAACAACACACATACTCACAAAATGCCAAATTTGACTTTCCTCTGTCTCTACATAAAATTGTCTTTTCTGTAATGACACCTTTCTTATTACAGTTATTACAGCTTAGAAGACATCAGCCATAAGTCTATCAATACATTCCTGTCCAACCTGGTGGAGAGAAGCCTGCAGGACCTGGAGTGCTCTTACTGTATGGAGATAAAAGAGGTGTGTGTAATTATTTTTCAAGCAGTTATGTAAGTCTGTAAAATTACTTACGGTATAATATCAAGTTAAATTGTTGTTTCTATTGATGCTGTAGGATGATCGGACCATTGAACCATTGACTTATGGCCGCGTCGCCTCATATTACTACCTGAAGCACCAGACCATTCGCATGTTTAAAGAGCGACTAAGGGCCGAGCTGTCTATCCATGAGCTGCTCTCCATTCTTACGGTGAGTTTCACACTGTGGACATATAGACACCTTTGCTCTATCATCACTTAATAAGAGCATAGTATTAATGGCACTGTCTTTATACATCACTGTACAAAATGATTAGGCACTAAAAGTAAAGTGAGGATGATTTTACAAATAATATGAATAATAATAATTTTATTTGAAAAAATTGATACAAAGTTCAATATTTGCTGTGAATAGCTTTGCCTTTAAAAGAACATTAGTTCTTCTCAGTATACCTGCACACAGTGTTTCAGGTACACAGCAGGTTGGTTGTTCTTGTGTGGATTCAGGCTGTCTCAGCTACTTCTGTCTCTTCATGTATAATCCAGACTGACTCCATGATGAGTTTAGTGTGTTGACCTTGTGATCTTTCCTCTTATGCCACAATCAGGCCAAAATAACCATTTCCACCAGCAGTTCCCTGTCAGAGAGGCACAATGAAGGCTGAATAAATGTTTTTATTACGGTGCCTTGCTCAAGAGCACCTTGGCCCAGGGTGCCCCTCCAGTTACCAATCTACCTTTTACATATTTTTAGTCCATGAGGTACTTGAACTGGCCACCCTTTGGTTCCCAAGGCAAGTCCCAATACTAGTAAGTCTCTCAGAATGGCAATTTTAGTTTACCTGTATGATGGGGTGTACACCAGAAACCAATTAGGATCTAAGCAACATTAATCATCAGCTAACCATATAGTGCTTGGTGCTTTCATTCAGAAATGGATAATCAAGCCTCTGTGCTGCCTGAAACAAAAGTGTATCTGCTGCTGGGATGTTACTGAGGCAGCCTGGTCTAAATCTAGATTAAGACCAAGCTGATATGAGTTGTATGCAAAATGCAAAACTGTTTTCCAATTAAATGTCTGTAAAGAATATTAGTTGTAAGTGCAAATAAAATAATAAGACTGCACTTATTTTTAGTGCAGTACTCTAAATATTGATTTTGTTCGATTTAAACAAGAATTTTGTCTTGGATTGTTTTGAGCCAGTACACACTTGTTTTACCCTCAACTGGAGATCTTTGCTGTTTGAAAGACATGAGACATATTCTGGCAACGACGTTTCCACTAAGAATGTGACGGACATACATACCTTGTGATATTCTTCTCTTTTTGGCATGTCAAGGAACATTAGCGCACACACGCACACAATCACAAAAGTATACACACACTTTACTCCCTCCTCTCAAATTAGCACCTTCATCTGATCCTCATTAAGTCTTCTCATTCTGAGGTTTTAGTGTGAACTGTCGCCCTCTTCCTACTGATTGACTCCCTGCATCCCAGCAGTAAGGTCATCCACACTCCTGGCTCCTGATTGGTGGAGACAACACAAGATGTATTAGTTTTACACCTTTTACTAAAGGTAGATGACATACTGTGTCAAGAAAACTCATGTTTACTACTGCCTCTAGTGGGCTTA
This sequence comes from Pampus argenteus, assembly GCA_036937835.1. Classification (NCBI taxonomy): domain Eukaryota; kingdom Metazoa; phylum Chordata; class Actinopteri; order Scombriformes; family Stromateidae; genus Pampus; species Pampus argenteus. Next base: position 2,751,572 of record CM072865.1, on the reverse strand, counting down.
TACAGTGTATCTGCTTGTAATAATTCATAGACAAAAATTCTACAAAAAAATATGTCAAATTACTACATTTATCATTGGGTTCTGAAATCAGATTGTATAACAAGTATAAGTGGAAAAAATAAACTAAAATTTGGATACAAAGCAAAGCAAACAAAAAAACACTGGGCATCCTAGTTGTTAAGGTGCATCTCATATCATAATTGGTAATGGTAAATGGACTGCATTTATATAGGGCCTTTCTAGTCAGTCCACCACCCAAAGTGCCTTACAATACATGTCAACATTCACTTATTCACACACATTCAAGCAACGCAATGTGCCTGCCCGTCAGCAGAATCAAAGGCTCATTCATAAAAAAACACACTTACACACCAATGGCACATCCAATAGGAGAAATTTGCGGTTCAGTGTCCCAGTACCCAAGGACACTTCAACATGTGGACTGGGGGAGCTGGGAAGTGAACCACCAATCTTCAGCTCTGCCTCTGAGTCATAGCCGCCCATGTAACATTCCACATTTGATTCCACCCAGGGACCTTTATTACATGCCATATTGCTTTCTCTTGTCTGTCACACTTACACTGACATTACTGTATCAAATAGTCAATTTTCTATTTTAAGAGGTGGGTTTATACACATTTGGTGTACTGAGTATGGACAATGTATGTGGAATTGACTCAAAATAAACTGTGTGTGTGTTCATGGTACTAAAGGAACATGTCACACAGTACAGCTGTGTGCGGTGCTGATGTGTTCTTTCAGTACTTTGTGAACAGCAATGAAGTTGTATGGCACAGAGGATAAGATATATCATATCTTTGGATATTATTGGATTTGGATATTATTTCACCCCAATGGCAAATATTTTACTGTTTAGAGAAAAAATAAGCCACAAAAGATTTAATGTTTCATTCAGACAGCATTTTTTTATTTTTTTTTGCAATGAAGAAATAATTTCACACTGTGATTAAATGTCATATGTTAGCATTACATTTTTATCTTGTTAATATTTTTACCATACGGTGTTAAGTACACTCATTATGTTGAATGGTTGAACCTGATCTCAATAATGATGCTAACATATGGAGAGGAGGCTACCCTGAAGCTGTTAACATCACTCTACTTTAGACACATGTAGTTGGAAGCAGACCAAAGCATGCTATGCCTGGCTGCTCCCCCACGCCCCCAACAACTAGCTGCACAACAATAGGCTAGTCACCATGCCGCCTTGTCCACTCCCCCTCTGTTAGCTACAAAGCACTGGCATGTTCTTCCTAATTGCTGCAGCGTGGCTACTAATGAGCAACACCCACACCTTCCAACACCACCCTCTCCCTCCTTACACACTTGTTTTTCTCTTTGAGCATTACGCACCATTCAGTCTGTCTTTGTCTCTGTTTGCTTTCTTGCTGTATATGTCTTCTGCTTCTGAAAAAGGCACTGTTCTTATAGTGATGTCAGACTGCATCAAACGAAGACATGTCAAGCAAGACAGCCAAATGTGTTGTTATATGCAAATATGCATACATACCATATATCAGTAGGAAAAAAACATAATGGTGACACATAGAAAAACAACAAATGGTGTGATAAATGAGCAAAGACACATCTCCGATAATCTTATCATTCTTATTCGTAATACTATAATAACCTTATACTCACCAGGTTAATTGCAGAGATCTGGGAAAGCAACACTATCCCTAAAAAGAGGTCTGGGCAATAAGCATGAGATGATGTGACAGGTTGGAAACACCTCCCTTATTCAGAGGAGAAAACAAAGGCACATGGTCAAATTGTCCTTCTTGCCCCGTCAGACTCCAGAATAGTGATGTTGCCATGTTCCTTGATCATAGCTACATGAATCCTTGTAACTCATAAAGGTGCGGGTGTTCATTAACAAATCCAACAAGCTACGATTTTAGATCTTTAAATGTGAACAATACTAGTCACAGTACAAAAATGTATTATCGATGAATCTGTTGATTACTTCTTTGATTGATCAGTTAAACTATAACAGACTGAAATAATTGTAAAACCGGGTTCCAAGGGGTTTAAGGCGCTGACCATGTAATCACAACAATGTTCTAGATTTGAGTCTGACTGGGGAACGTATTTCATTAAAGGCAGAATGCTTGAAATATGTTGAAAATAGTTTTTTTTTTTTTTTTTTTGTCTCATCAACAGTCCAAAGTCCGATTTAATTTACAATCATATGAGACAGAGAAACCTGTTAAATCCCAACATAAGAAGATGCGGAATTAGCAACTGTTTTACATACATTAATAATCATTTCAAAATTGGTATCTGTTCATTTTCTGTCAATCACTCGACTTTCAGCACTAATTGAAACAAAAACGTAGAAAATAAAATGAAGAGACTTTTCTAAATAACGGCAAGCCAGTTTACAAATCGGTGTGTCCTGTCTTTTTCCCACATATTGTATACATAATGTTGTAATATTAGAACCCATTTATTTCTATATAGCAGTTATACTGTGGACATGACCCCCACAGTAGGTCACAGCTGTGTGTTCCTGGCTCTTGTTTTGTTTGCTTGGCTTTTCTCTATGCAATTACTGCTTCAAAGCTTTCATTAGACCCTCCTCTGTCTCTGTAAATGCTGCTACTAGAGGGAAGTGAGGTGGTGTGGAGTTGCTGGTAATGATGTCTGCTTGGCTTAAAGATCTATAGTCTTTTTCTCCAGCACATCCATATGCAGACACAACAGCACTGCAAGAAATCATTCACCTCAGCCCCCACCCTTCTCGGGTCCTTTTGAAACACTGGCTTTGGTCAGTGATGGATGGATCTTTAACAGTCCCAGACGGGGCGGGGGGTGACAAATACCCCCAGCACAGCCTGTTGAGGGGACTACATTAGCCGGAGTTGAACTGGAGTGAATTAAAGAAGAGAAGCCATGCGTGTCCATGCATCTCTCTGTACAAAAACCACGAACAAGACTGAACACAGCCTCAGCGCAAAGAGGAGATTGATGACCCATCATCATCATTGTACCTACGCTGTGCCCCATTTCACTGTGTCTTTCTTATTCAATTTTTAGCATTCTAAAAAAATAATTCAAATAATTTAAAGAACTCAAAATATCTTTCCATCCCTTGGTAGATTTTTATGGTTTTATTAGGCTTGCTGAAAACATTCTCCCACAGTCTTTGATGGAGAAGGGGGACAGCTGGTTTTCCATGTAGGCAAAACACAGGGAGAGCACAAGGAAGTAAATGCATCTGTTAAGAGTATAGATCCTTGGATTATAAAGGTCTAATGGCACCATGTTTCACACTTCCTGTTTTACTTTCTATCTCTCAGGATGCAGAGGAGTACGCTGAGCTGCCCGTTAGACACAATGAGGACCAACTGAACAGTCAGCTGGCTCAGCAACTCCCCGTGCAGGTCAACTCCCACTCCTACGACAGCGCCCACACTAAGACCCACCTGCTGCTGCAGGCCCACTTCAGCCACGCCCAGCTTCCATGCAGTGACTACACCACTGATACCAAGACAGTTCTGGATAACACCATACGAATCTGTCAGGTGAGCTTCAATGGGCAGCTGAAGAATGCAAATGATAATAATTTAGGAACAGTTATACCATAACTGTAGGTTAGAATAGATTTTACCAGAAAGTAGGAATATTCCACGCATTACAGCACTAACCCATTAAATTCATTCTGCTTGCAAGCAGGGCCAAAACATTTCATCTCCACCCTTAACTGAGCTGTGTCCTTAAGGTGTGTTCAGACAGAGCGTCTGAACACACCGCCTGGTGTCATTTGCAGTGTTTGACCACTGGATCACATGTGTTTATTCGCCTTCGAGTTCTTTTTTGTTATTTCATTTCATTTTCAACTTGCATGGACACAAATTTGTGTTTATTTGTGTCAATTCTCATCGCTGCAAGCAAGTTTGTGTCTTTTGGCGTATTTACATTGTCATTGTATGTAATCAGATCTATCATCGCTTTGCATTCTGTCTAATACCAATATTGGCTTTTGCAGAAATATTAGAAAGAAATGTTAATGTTATAAGTCTACACTAGTTTGTCACAATTCTTTAAAAAAATTATATATTTTTGCTGTCTTAAAAAAGCCAACCTAAAAAAATCAATATCAATTTAAGTGTATGCTGTGTGTGTGTATTAAGAAAATTTTGTGGTAGGAGACGTGTCAGATATCCACTTGATATGACTAACTCAGACTGCTGAAGCTTTATATAAGCTTCAGGTACACTTTTCAAATGGCTGTGTAGACACAATGAATTTTGGCCCTATTCACGTACATTGAAAGCATATTTGAAGGGGATCTTTTAATAGTCACAGCAAGGACAGCCTATATTAGTGTTCATATGGACACCTGACTGTTGTTTTAAGACACAACTGAAAAATTGTTTAACTTTATTTACCTTTCAATTCAAATAAAAATGGAATAGCAATTAAATGATGGCAAAATTATATAAATTGTTTGAGAGGAATACATTATTTACTGTACATGTAAAGAGAGCACATCGTAGGAGGCAGTACTGTGACATAGATAAAACAGAGAATCATGGGAATGTTAAATATTAGTAGATCATTTGTGGTTGAACTTACTGATCCATCTCATAAATAACATTATACTCAGAGGTTAGATCTAACAACCAGGTTTCTCATTGTCTGGCAGCCACACTGGCATGCTACTTACTGTTCATTGCACCACCTGGTCAAGTTATCACAAGGTCATTGGTATGAACTACCATATAAACGCAAGTAACTTTTTCCTAACTATTTTTCCTTTTTTGGTATGAAGTGATAGCTGATGTTAATTTAGTTACATTGTGCGTACTGTTTGAAGTAAGGACCATGTCTGAACTTATGTAAGTCATTGTCCACAGCTCGGGGTGTGTGTTTGCGTGAATATGTACACATGCTTGTGATTTTCCATGCTGTGTATCTGGGAGTGATACTGCGTGGCTCATGGATGTGGTTACTTCTTTGGTGTCCTGCTGCTACCGTTTACTGGAATGGCAAGGCAAATGGAAGGCAAAATGTTTGGAATCTTAGTAGTCAATGAAGTGACCAATGAGTAGATTTTTCACAGATATGATTTTGCCTTGTTTGTTTTTTGTTCAGTTTGTTAACATTCAACAATCCAAGATGGTGCACAGTATGGCTGCCTTGCTGCAGACTCCCTGGCTGCAATTCCATCCGTAGTTCCACTTCCCTTTAGCCCTTGGTATTACATAATAGCATACGTCACACAAAGGCCATTTGGAGAGCATAGGGAAAATGGGCATGGGAAGCTGACTCTGTTGCACCTCTGAAAAAGAAGACAATAAAACAGAGGAGGTTAGCACCATGGTATAGCCAGCAGACTCGCAAATTAAAGCAAGAGGCACGTAAATCTGAACGTAAATGGCGTGCCACTAAACTGGAAGAATCTCGCCTTGCCTGGCAAGATAATCTTACAACCTACAGGAAGGCTATGCGTAATGCCAGAACAGCCTATTATTCTTTATTAATAGAGGAAAATAAGAGCAACCCCAGGTTTCTCTTCAGCACTGTAGCCAGGCTAACAGAGAACCATAGCTCTATTGAGTCATCTATTCCTTTAGGTCTAACTAGTAATGACTTCATGAGCTTGTTTAATGATAAAATTATAAATATCAGAGACCAAATTCATCACCTCTTGCCCTTAACAGGCACTCATCTGAATTCTGATATTCTGAGCTATAAAACCCATATTTTCTTCCATCGACTTTCAACAAATAACTTAATAATTTCTTCATCTAAGCCGTCAACCTGTCTCTTAGACGCCATCCCAACCAGGCTGCTTAAGGATGTATTACCTCTAGTTAGCCCTTCTTTATTGGATATGATTAATCTGTCTTTATGTCTAAGGACAGAGGGTTTCACTCCCTATACAGATTGTAAAGCCCTCCGAGACTTTGGGCTATACAAATAAAATTTGATTTGATTTAATTGTAACATTCTATTGAACTAAATGCATGCAAATTCTGTCGCACAACAAAAATTGAATTTCGATTTTGATAATTACTCTGATATTACTCGGATATTATTAATTATGTTAAACTATTAAAATGATAACTAGCTGTTATTGTTTGTTCTGTGCATCTGTGTGTGTGTGTGTCTCCCAGTCCAACAGGGACACAAGCACATGCTGACCCCGATCAAAATTGACCCAAGGATAATGAGACCTTAATGACCAGAACTGACCCAAACAGACGAAAATAGAGAGAGAAGAGTTTTCCATAAGTGCTGGCTGTCGGCTGGATGGTCGGACATTAAAACATTTCTATTAAACTACTTTTTTTTCATAGCTAGTTTCTTCTTGCTCTATTGATATAGGGTACCCTGCATCCAATTGAGTGGAGTCTACATCATGAAAGCGAAAGCTTAACTGTCACTCACTGCATGTTTGTGTGGATGTGCTTTTCAGTCACATAGGTACAGTGGGTACGGAAAGTATTCAGAACCCTTTAAATTTTTCACCAAGGCTCTTCACCCACGATTGCTAAGTTTGGCTGGACGAGCAGGTTTAGGAGGAGTTCTGGTCATCCTAAACTTCTTCCATTTAATGATTATGGAGGCCACTGTGCTCTTGGGAACCTTGAGTCCCGCAGAATTTTTTTGTAACCTTGGCCAGATCTGTGCCTTGCCACAATTCTGTCTCTGAGCTCCTTGGGCAGTTCCTTCAAGCTCATGAGTCCCATTCGCTCTAACATGCACTGTGAGCTGTAAGGTCTTATATAGACAGGTGTGTGCCTTTTCTTATAAAGTCTAATCAGTTTAATTAAACACAGCTGGACTCCAATGAATAGAACCATCTCAAGGAGGATCAGAAGAAATGGACAGTATGTGAGTTAAATGTGAGTGTCACAGCAAAGGATCTGAATACTTATGACCATGTGATTTTTCAGTTTTTCTTTTTTTAATAAATTTGAAAAAATGTCTTCATTTCTGTTTTTTTCTGTCAACATTGGGTGCTGAGTGTACATTAATGAGAAATAAAATGGACCTTTTTGATTTTAGCAAATGGTTGCAATGAAACAAAGAGTGACAAATTTAAAGGGGTCTGAATACTTTCTGTAACCACTGTAGGAAATAGTATTTATTTATGATTAGTCTTTATACCAAATTTCTGAACCACAAATTTGTTTTTCAGTCATATATGAGGTATTGTATAGGTATATACAATCAGTCATAAATGGATGATTAATGTACCATACAACTTGCACTTTACACTATTTGTTATGGAGAAAACACATTATATGATGAGTCGTGATTCAGTTAATGTTACTGAAGGACAAAACACTTTCACGAAATCATGAAATGTGATTTTTGATAAAATACAGGGAAACCTTATCATCAGTGAGGATTAGGGTGCACCATGTGATCAGAGATGGTGCTGTCCACCATGTGTATGAACACACAATATAACAATGTCACAATATAACAGATACCCTGCTCAACTCAACTACACTAAAGGTCATTGAAGTTGCTGGTTACAAGAAGCTGACTTCAAAGAGGCGAGTGCATATGCTGTGTTCTTTTCCTTTGGTCATTTATACACTTATTTTGGCTTTCATATAGCTCTCCTTTGTTTCTTCATTCCTCACAAAGGTTCAACCTCTAGACACTGATCCCCTTTCATATGAGTTAACATGCTGTGATTTTCATCAATTAAACCTGTTGCTGTTGGACCCAAGCACTGCTGTGACTCCAGCCATATTCTGACATCAATTTGCTCAAGCAGCTACTATGAAATGTAAATCACTCCCTTAATTTGTACTGCATTAGCATTTTGATTACCTTTGCTAGGCCTCGCCTGTGCACTCACAGTTGTTTTTAGTCATAGTTACTCTCAGGAAATTACTTTTAGATTAATGAAGTTTGTTTGAGAGCAGCTGTGTTTAGCAACCCTAAACCTCACTGAGGGATGGAAGGGAAAATCACAGGGCAAACAGGAAATGCAGCTGAGTGCTGGCCAGGAAATGAAGAAGCAAAACTTTATTTCTTAATATCCCTGTCATGACCTGCAACGGATGCACATTATCACCATAGTTTCTGTCATTTTTGTTTTTTTGTGCTAAAGGTCACCAGCCACACCATGACTGATAAACATCATCAGGTTAGCAATCACTCACGGGAAACAGCCCTTAAAGTTTTTTGGATCTTCTTGGATGCATTGTTTACCAAACTTCAGGAAGTTATACCTCTATTAAATATAGACATTTGTCCTAAAAGAAAGCTCTATGAGAAAGACTGGCTGCATCGAAGATGTGCTCTAGAATACATCTCAAACTTGGATCTCATCTCAAAATAACCTTAACCTTAATAAATCTTCAGAAAGAAGAGGAAACAGTATAACAAGTGAGAGGGATAACTGATTGTTCGTTTGTGTCGATTCATGCCTCATGGTTCATATGTAATTCTGACAGTATTTAGCTTTAGTTTCATTTTCTGAACGTGAGCATGTTTTAATATTGACTAGTTTGACTCTCTTCTGAACTCGGACAGGAGATGTCTTCTGCAACGCTAATGCGATTCTCTGTGACTCTTGTGACCATTCTGTTTTATTCAGATTGAGGTGATAGCATTATTGATATCCCTTTTGGAATCAAGTTGGGGTTCTGGTTTCTTTTCCTTCTCCACACTCGTCATGCTGGTTGCTGTTACCATGTGGTTGGTTAGAACTAGCATTAGCATTTTCTAAGTCTCTTTGGAACTGGTGCCCATGTATTTATTTTGTTTGTTCAGTCTGGTTGGAGTAAGTTGGCTCAAGGATAATTTTATCTTTGTGTTGTCGGCAGCTCTTGGTGGCATGTCTGTCTACCATAACTTTTCCATGACTTTCCAGAGCAGTCATGTTTTATGTAGAGGTTGGTCAGGTAGGAAGAGTTAAAAAAGAAGGCAGTTTTCATGTTTAAAACCATGTACAGCATCATACAGAAATACTGTCAGAGTGTGTGCCATTATCCCCATTTGTATGATTTATCAAGTCGACCCTACAGTAATGAGTAAAAGATCAGTAAAAGATGCATTATTCATGGAGAGAAATCAGCAGGATACAACTGGGAGGGGTGACACCATTCAGAAGACTGTTGTAGTGCACTGGTGGGAGCAGGTTTGGTTATCAATGATAATTAGTAATTATCAAATATAAATATTAATAATTATTAAGATACATAAAACATATCAATAAGAAATAATAACAACCAATAACTGAACAGTGGATAAAGTTTCAAAAGACGGGTTAAAATTGTCAATATCTGAGCAACATTAACATTCAGTGAAGGTTTGAATCCGAGCACTGACTCTGACTCGCAAACAGCAGCTGGTCTCTTTGGCAGGGCATCTGTTTTTAAGAGCGAGCTGCAGGAGCTATCATCCTGGGATCCAGTGCTGTGTGTTTCTCCACACTAGGAGTTGGAGTCCGTTTTGGGCTCTGTGTCTGTTTGTCAGGCTGTGGATGCTACATGCAGGCCTCTCTTTGTTACCTACAGCAAATGGACTGCACTTCTATAACTTCTTTCTAGTCTTCTAACTACTCAACATTCACCCATTCAACATACACCCAGAGACATTTAGTCTCAGGTTTCTGTATGAAGCAAGGTTGCTTTTATTGATTTTGAATTTGAATTTATTTTTGGAAAATAGTAGGGTTCTACCTGATTAGGTTGAAATGAAAAAAAATGTTGCTTTAATGTTTCTAATTTCACTCTCTTCTGTTTCATCCTAAGGCCATGTTGGATATAGCTGCCAGTGAGGGCTGGCTCATCACAGCTCTCAGTATCTGCAACCTGGTGCAGATGATCGTCCAAGGCCGCTGGCTGCAGGACTCCTCATTACTCACTCTGCCACATGTAGAGCAACAGAACATCTATCTGTTCAGGTAAGCAACTGGTACAGCTATAATGTCTGTAGAATCCTAACAAGACAGCAGGAAGAATAGGGTGGGATTTGTTGTGATGCTGTCTCGTGACAAAGAATCTCCCCTTCCCTCTCACCCGATCACGCCATAGGAAATGGACAAACAGAAAGGGGAAGGGTGACACTGGAGGCTACAACGGGCCAATCGAAGGACTTCCTGAGCTGATTGCTGCCTGCAATGGAAAGGAAAGCATTTTTGCTACTATAGTTGGACAAGATTTTCAATCAAGTCAGATTGCCCAGGTAAGATTACAAATATTATCAGAACACGAGAATATTAGTAATATGAGTGTCCATCCTTGACAATGTCGATTTACTACAGAGAAAGGCAATTGCAAAAACTAGATCATAAACGTTTAGGCCTATTCCCACATTTAGTGCATGCGAATTACACACACTATCTGACACACACTATTACGATGTGACGTGCCGTGAGCAGTCTTGCCACTGTGGTCCCAGATACCTCCAGGATCCCAATTATAGCTCCATTGATAGGGTTTACAGCTCCAATTTAAGTGCTAATTGCAGCAGTAATGAGAGTGTCCGGGCACGACAGCAGGTCCTGTGGCTTCACCCAATCAGCATCCCTGCTTCCCTTCTTCCCCACCTATACTCCCCCACCCCCCCCACCCTGCACAGTGTGGCAGCCTCTCTAATTAAATAATTAGATGTGCAGCAGCGTTCCTGTCTGTCTTGCTCAGGCAGAGTAATCCTCACATAAATAGCTTTTGCTGGGTGAATCAGAGAGGCTTTTCTCCTCCCAGCTCTCAATACACTACCATACAAACACTCATATACACCACACATTTTTATTTGTCTCTCTCTACCTTGATCTTTTTTATATCTTATGCACTCCTTGTGGTCAGGCTTTTGGGTTGCCTATTGAACTAAATGTTAAATTCTACATGAAAACATACGAATCAAGCTTTTATCAAACAGCAGACTGTAATATTGATTGATAGATTGTCTTATTCCTAAAGGACAGAAGAGTTTTGGCCAATCTGCTTGTTCTGTCAAAGCCTCTCAGGATTGGAATAATTTTCATATCAGAAACTATGCTAACTGTCATATATACTGTATCTGTATGTTATTTTTAACAACAGACATAAATGAAGGTTTATGTCTGTTGATCCACACACTTTTAAATAATTGGTCATTCACCCAGCACAATAAAATATATCTTTATGTAATAAGTGTTTTGGTGCAAGTGCCCCAATTAAAGTGAAGTCAGATGGGTTTACTTGTTACTATAGTGTGTGAGCTTTGTCTTGGTCCTGAGCCTATCATTAATTGATTTAGCCTGTTGCAATCTTGTTTTGCCATCAGAAGAAGTTGGATATTTATCTTTCTGTTTTAATAACATATTTTTTTTTTAAAAAGCTAATTTGAACGATACATACAAAGTCCTAAATGGAGATATCAAGATAATATATCTTGAGTCTAGCCTTAGTTTTGAGTGTGGACTCTCTCTATCTTTCAATTTTCTCTTATTCTTCCTCCCTGGTCAGACGTGGTCCTTTCTGAGTCATCTCCCAGTGCTGGAGGTTGGGATGAGTGTGAAGGGCTGGTGGGATGAGAGCCAGGAGCAGACGGAGCGCCCCTTGCCTGCAGTGGGGACCAACTTGAGGGAGGAGAGCAACTGGCTGAATGTCCATGCTGACCAGGAATACGTACTGCAGGTTTCACTAAAACGCATCAACCTGGGCCAGCAGAGGGTTAGTATGACACAACACCCTATGACTGACTGTCACATGATGCAACTGTGTGAAATATGTATCTCATAAAATCTTTCAGCATCTTCTTTTTTAACTTTAAATGAACTCTGTTATACATTGGCAGCCCTGTGATCTGACTTTCACTCCAGACTTTCATACAGTGTGTAGAGAAAGGCCATTATTCTCGAGAGAATGCAGCTACATGCTGCTATGGCTGACACTTAAGCTTTTGTTGCCAAAAGTTTAGCTTAACTAAACTGTTATCTCCACAACACATGTCCAGTGGCTTTTCAACAGTGATAGGATTTAGGATGATATGAATGAATGATAGCACTGTGATAGAGAAACAGATGCACAGTAGCAAATCATTAACTAACTATAAACTGTAATGGGAATATGGTAACAATGATAACGGTGACAACGCATGCAGAAGACGCCACGCAGGACCACAGCAGCAGACACAGTCAACAAGAACCTGCTGGACGAGAGAAACTCCGGGGAAGAAGTATAATTAGTAACATGATAGATAGATGGATAGATAAGGAGAGAGAGAGAATGAGAGAGAGAGTATGTGAGTCCCCCGGCAGTCTAGTTCTATGGCAGCATAACTAAAGGAATGACCTGAGCCAGCCCTAATTTTAAGCTTTATCAAAAAGGAAAGTCTTAAGTCTACTCTTAAAGGTGTTGATCGTGTCTGCCTTCCAAACACAGAGTGGTAGTTTATTCCACAGAAGAGGAGCTTGATAGCTGAAAGATCTGGCTCCCAATCTACTTTTAGTGACTATAGGAACCACAAGGAACCCAGCATCCTGGGAGCGCAGTGTTCTAGTAGGGTGGTAAGGTACTATGAGCTCTTTTAGATATGATGGTGCCTGACCATGAAGAGCTTTATATGTTAGTAGAAGAATTTTAAATTCTATTCTAGATTTAACGGGTAGCCAGTGAAAGTTAATTGAATGATTCCTAATAATGTTCCCTAGAGGAAGCATATATAAACTGAAAAGAAGTGGCCCTAATACAGAACCTTGTGGGACTCCATGAGATGTGAAAGACAGGAGAGGCTATAGTGGTCATTAAGAACCCGTAAAAAAAATTCTATTTAAAATGGAAATACAATTGTGATATTTGCCATTGATCAGAAAATTGTTTGAAAATCAAATTCTTTGTTCAAGTTGCTTTGGATGTTTGCCTCAGATTCAGTTTTGTCTCAGAGACATACTGCTCTTCAGATGGCGTGGATACCACAGCAACTGAGGACTAACCCTCCTAAAATCTCCAACCTGCTTTGAAGTGCAGCAGTTTGGCACTTGGGTACTGCAAACTGCCTAATAACCTTTTCTGACTCATGAGCAACTGTCCTCAGTAGAGAGAAGCATTTCAATTGAATCCATCCTGTTATTATGGAGATTAAAGCAGCAATGATTAGACAGTTAATTAAGTAGATTGAAAGAAAATTAATCAGCAACAATTTTGATAATTGATTAATCATGGTAGTCTTGTTAAACCTTTGCTGGTTTCAGCTTCTCTAATTTTGAAGATTTTTTGTGTCATACATGATGTTATAGACAAAAAAATTAATGTAGAAAATAATGTCAGATGAATCAGTTTTTAAAAGTAATCATTACTTGCAGTCTAAAAGTAGGATTATAATGAAAAGGTTAGATTTTTTTATTCATCAGAATTTAATTTAGCTACACACTACTACTAATTCAGGCAACGGTTGTCAATCTTTGTATCATGTGCCAATTAATTCACAAAGAAGACAATGTACTTCTGGATCGTTCATCTGTTAGTTTAAAGGAATCGTATTGATTTTTTGAAGTGGGGTTGTATGAGGTACTTATGCATAGTCAGTTTATTACCTGCAATAGAATGTGGTCCACACATACCCAGTGTGGATAAGCAGGTAGATGTACCAGCACAGAAGCAGAGCAATGTACTGCTGTGGACATGGACAAAAATCAAAACATATTTTAGCCACCTAAATAAAGACCCACCTAAAAATGAATGTACCATATTTTTCAGGCTATAAATCGCACCGGATTATAAGACGCAGTATCAATTAACATCCTAATTGCTGTCATTGTCCACACATAATCATTGGATTATAAAGCGCATCTGATTATAAGGCGCAATAAGCGAAAACAAAACGTGTGTCAAATAAGTCGAACTTTATTCAACTCATTTACAATAACTCTCATCTGTAGGCAAATGTACAAGTTTAAGTGGGCGATTTCCGCATCAAACATGCCCGGATCCCTTTTTTAACATAAAAATACAAAACTGTTGTTCAGAGTTTAACAGTTGGGTGATTTTAGGATCCAGCAGCCCGGATCCCTCTCGTCATTATCCGAGTCAGTCTCGTTGCTGTCACCTGGCTGTTCAGTGATGATTCCGGCTTCTGTGAGGCTCCTGACTCGCAGAGTAATACGTTATTAGCTATAATGTGTACAACATAAAATCAGTTCGAGGTTAGTAAACACAACCAAAAGTCATAAATAAGGCGTACTGGATTATAAGGCGCACTGTTAATTTCAGAAAATTTACCGTATTTTCCAGACTATAAGCCGCTACTTCTTTCCCATACTTTGAACCATGCGGCTTATACAGAGGTGCGGCTTTTCTATAAATTTTTCGTGTGCCGCAGTCATTGACGGAGCTGCTCCGTCACACGTATATATTATATTGTTACACCCTCACCCCCTCAAAATGGAAAACCCATGAAGAAATTCCTATGATGCAGCTTTTAAGTTGAATGCCATCGATCTGGTTATCCGTAAAGGAAACAAAGCGGCTGCACGTAAGCTTGCCGTTAATGAATCTATGGTGAGACGGTATGTGATGAAGATTATCTGAGGCTGTTCAACTCCGACACTGAAGAGGGCGACTTCAATGGCTTCAGTGTGCAGAAGAAATGAAGTGACAGTGGTATGGTGTTCATTAGTTTTAAATGCTCAGGAGGAAGATAAATAGTGACTTGTGGCTTCAGTGCATGAGAGAATGAAGCGACTTTAAAAGTTGCGCAGTTGCGCTTTAACAGTGTGCAGGAGGAAAAGGTGACAGTGATTTGGTGTTTAATGATTTCAGTACGCAGGAGGAAGAAAAATAAAGTAACTTAGTTTTAGTGCACAGGAGGAAGATGAATAAAACCATCAATGACTTTTCTGTTTTGTTTATCAGCACTTTTATTGCTGTGTTTATTGGGGCACTGATCCGAAACAATCAGTTCAGGTATATGAATAAACACAAAATCTTTCTGTCTGAATAACTCAGCCTGAATATCGGCGGCATATAGTCCGGTGCGGCTTATATATGACTAAATATATATTTCATTCAAATTTTAGTGGATGCGGCTTATATTTAGGTGCGCTCTATAGTCCGAAAATTCCGGTAAGTGTATAAGAAGCATCCCGCTTTACCTTGACATCAGACAGCCTTTTCTTTCAACTACAGAACGTTTGTACATGTGTACGAATATGAAAGATATGCAGTTGAGAATGTACCAAAAGAAAGGGCTGTCTGACAGCAGGGTAAAACTGTGTAAATGTTCTTAATAAAGCATACACTTAAAGTGGTATTGATTTTTTTAGGCAGGTCTTCATTTATTACTGTATTGTCCAGAGATTATTCAGCTGGGATCATGTTCACTGTGACTATACATAGTGTGTCTGTGTATTTCAGAGGAAGCAGGACAGTAAGGCCCAGGCTCCGAGGTTCCCCAAGGTGAAAGATGAAGGCTGGTTCCTGGTCATGGGTGAGGTGGATCACAGGGTGCTGCTGGCTGTCAAACGAGTGGGATATGTGCGCAACCACACATCTGTGTCCGTGGCCTTCTATACACCTGAGAAGACTGGAAAGTAAGAAGCTGTCCCAGAAGGAAAGAAATAAGTCCGACGAACATAGATCTCACATCATTATAGTTAAACACTTTCACCTTTAATATTTTATGACAAGTCTGCAGGCAGTGACGTGGTTCTTACTGGTTTTATAATTTATAATTCTCTGGGGAAAGCAGGAGCTGTGAATGATCAGTCATTTCACTATAATCATATAACAGGTTATATCATTTTTGTTAATCTTAAAAAATGGTGGGATTGAGTCAAATTTACCACAGTGGGCTTTTATCTTGTGATGACTGTGATGTGGTGTTTTACAGCATAGTGTAAAAGCTTCATTGTGTGTGTAATAATAACACTACAGCATGTGCTCAAGACTCTTAACAACAAATATGCATGTTTATAATCTCCACCAGCACCAATGGGATCATTTTTGGTCCTCTTGTGTATCCATTCTGTCCTGCCTCCTGATCCATGTATATTGTGCTTTCAGGTGTATCTATACACTCTACCTGATGAGTGACAGCTACCTGGGTCTGGACCAGCAGTATGACATCCACCTGAATGTAAGACCTGCCAGCATCGCTGCCCAGGTCAACACAGAAGTGTCGGACTCAGTGACTGAACTGTCCCTCATCTGAGGCCTAGCCTGGTCTACTTTTGCTTTAGTTAGTCATTTCCATAATTTTGCATTGACTTTCTCTCCCTAAAACTTATATTTTACAACTTTATTGCATCTGTTCTATTAAAGCAAAATCAACAACAATGATTTGAATGTTTTGGTTCACAAATACGTATTTTATTTGTTTTCATTTAATTAATTTTACTCCCACTTAATGAAGTAGGTCACTGAAAAGATAACAAACTGCTGCTGCATTGACATCTTATTGATGTCACCACAGGTACTTTTTGACAAATGATACGGAGTAACTGTAATCTCAGTAATATGCAATAGCTGTGTCTCATTTCGGAGGTTGTCTGCTTGAGTCTGCTTTTTCTTGACCACTGTTTAGAACATGGCAACGAGGCTATCTCATGAGGGTTAGGGATGATGCTATGGCCACTTCTATCTGTATAAATCTGTAACATGTCACAACAAAACATTTACTCAAAAATAAATAAATAAATCTTAGGCAGCATCTCATGTGTCAAAGCTAAATCAGAGTAAGTACATGCGTTATCAAATCAAATTGTATTTATATAGCCCAAAATCACAAAATACATTTGTCTTGGAGAGCTTTACAATCTGTACAGGGAGTGACACCCTCTGTCCTTAGATCCTCGATTCAAGTGAGGAAAAACTTGCCCACCAAAAAACCTTTTAACAGGGAAAAAGGTGGAAGAAACCTCAGGAAGAGCCACAGAGGAGGGATCCCTCTCCCAGGACAGACAGACGTGCAATGATGTCACATGTACAGAACAATCAACACACACATATTGTACACTCACAATGAATTATAGTGAATTACAAAGATAAAATGAGAATGTTTCCAATGAATGATGAATTATTACAATAACAGTGAAACTTGTGATAGAGATACAGATGCACAGTAGCAAATCATTAACTAACTATAATCTGTAATGGGAATATGGTAACAATGATGACGGTGACAACACATGCAGAAGACGCCACGCAGGACCACAGCAGCAGACACAGTCCACAAGAACCTGCTGGACGAGAGAGCACAGAAACTCCGGGGAAGAAGTTTAGTTAGTAACATGATAGATAGATAGATGGATAGATGGATGGATAGATAAGGAAGATAAGAGAGAGAAGGAGAGAGTGTGTGAGTCCCCCAGCATTCTAGTCCTATGGCAGCATAACTAAGGGATGACCTGAGCCAGCCCTAATTATAAGCTTTATCAAAAAGGAAAGTCTTAAGTCTACTCTTAAAGGTGTTGACCGTGTCTGCCTCCCGAACACAGAGTGGTAGTTTATTCCACAGAAGAGGAGCTTGATAGCTGAAAGCTCTGGCTCCCAATCTACTTTTAGACACTATAGGAACCACAAGGAACCCACCATCCTGGGAGCGCAGTGTTCTAGTGGGGTGGTAAGGTACTATGAGCTCTTTTAGATATGATGGTGCCTGACCATGAAGAGCTTTGTATGTTAGTAGAAGAATTTTATTATTATTCTTTTATTTTATTATTAGCATGTGCTCCTTTAGTTTCTGAAGAATTAAGGTCTGAGAATTCCACACATGACACCCAAGGAAAGGACAGTATGCTTCTCAAAAAAAATTAAGAAAAAGTTGACAATATAAACTTGAACAATGATAAACGATTCATGGTGTTGCTTTTAGACATTGTGTCATGACAACAGAGTACTGAGATATGCCAAAATGCAGCATGCTTTACAGTTTCAACCTCACAGGCAACAAGGCAACAATTAAATGCCCCATGTGACTCAGTGATGATCTACCAGTTGTTTACCATTTTTTTACAATGACATAAACTGAAACAGACTGCTGAAAAAACAGACTGAAAAACACCACAGACATTCATGAACTAAATATTGTATGTCTTCGGGGGTGGGGGTGGGGAGGGGGGTGCTTGGATGGGTGAAATGGGCTTGGTGTATTCAACACATTTAGAATCTGATTCTGTTATAAAATATTAATTGACACATTGATACAAAGATAAAACACAGTGTGTGTGTGTGTGTGTCTGTGTGTGTGTGTGTGTGTGTGTGTTTGTTTGTTTGTTTGTTTGGGGGGTGTGGGGGGTTGTGGAATCTGGATTAGATGTCAGTGCAGGTGTGTGAAACACACTTCTGCAACAAACTGGGGCACTCAGGATCGCCAAACTGTCACATCTGTTTCGGCAAATAAATCTCCTCCTCCATAGAAATATTCCTCAGTTCCTCAGACGTGTCCTCAGCTGAAAACGCCCTAGTGACTGAGGCAGCAGAACCGAATGAACAGAATGGTGTTACTATTGTTTTTCAAAAAAAAGAAATGTGCAATACTTGGAATTTTGAAATGTGCATGGCTGTACAACCAAATGATTTGACCATCTTTGTTTCACTCTAGGGTGCTGCCATTCTGCCTCTCACCACTTTGACTTCCTGCTCCTACATATACTTTGATCTAAATGGCTGAATATTTTCATTGGCACCCACCATAAAACATTTGCTATGGTAGGATGACCTGGGTCTCACTCCTGTTAAGCAACGTTCAATCTGTCCTCTGTGTGAGGTAAACATGATGCAGAAGGCTCTAGCAACAAGAACTCGACGTCATTCAGCAAATAAGTTCAGCCCGTTTCAGCTTTTCCGACAATGCAATGCTACGTCATCCTTACAAGCGCACATTTAATTTCTCAGGGATGTATCGTCTCATTGGAAGCTGAAACAGCAAGCCCTATGGTGGTGGTGGGGTTTGTTTTTTAAATAATGTTTTAGATGCGAACGCTTCCAGTAAGAGCTTTACAAACACTATGGTCATATTATTTTTGTTAAATAATTTTACACTTGTCAATGCATTTAATAATTCAAAATTCTAATTTTACAACTTTTTAAAGTCGATATTGGCAGCGACGGCGGCCGTTCTCCTGTTGCCCACTGCTACTATTCTTATT